>CM050413.1:32154031-33518978 GCA_027564155.1 Gymnocypris eckloni scoliostomus | reverse complement strand
AATTAATATTTCTAATATGTAATTATAACACATTATAAAATATGGTTAATGCTGTTTTATTTTATTCCGATTATGTAAGCGAAGAAGTTCAATGTTTCTCCGCTGATGTTCACCAGAGCAGTTCTCAGGCCGTACTGAGCAGCTTCTTCCTGTCAGTCACTCTACAGGAAATGATGCTATACACTGTGGCTTCTGACTGGAACTCTGTTCAGTATCTTCTCCTTATATAGACAAATGATGATTCTATTTAAGCATGACTGTGTGATTTAAGGTAGTACTTGCCACCACAGTCTTTATCAGTCAAGGCAAGCGTTTTGGTATTATATTGTCACTATCCTTTTATCACATTCTTTTTGTGATGTTGCAATCGCTTTTGGACGTTTGTGGTGAACATGTGGTTCAAATAGTCTCTTGATTTCAGATTGAAAGTTCAATCAGTTAGCAGAGACTTCTAATGTGGTAAAATGGCTTTATCTCTTATGTATAATGTATTCTTTATTTCTGGGATTCCAGTGATTTACATGAAAAAATTATAATAGGATCTTTAAAACGGTTCCTTTATATTTCTTGTATTTAAAAAAAATGGCAGATATTATTTAATCTGTCTGTTGTATCACAGTGTTTGATTGTTATTTAATATTTTAGCATTCCCACTATCTAATTCCCTGTAGTACACAAAACAGTACATATAGGTCAGATGTGTTTCGAAAACATCATTCATAATGGCTGAGCATCAGTGATCAAACTATGCACGCTCGGCTGCCTGCCATTGGTACCTTTTAAACTTGTTGAGGTGAACTTCTCAGAACAGCATACATTGTGTATTTAAAAATACTTTGCAACAATAAGCAGTCTTTCCAACCACAACACTGAGCTCCCTTCCAACTCTTTGATCATACTCAACCTTTTCACCCAAGACCCATTTTCAAGAGACCATATTCACAGCTCTTTCCATCACATAGGTGTTTTTTCTTTTCTTTTACATCTATTAGCATTGCTACACAGAAGGTTGCTATACAAAGTGACATCTAGGCTCTCTAAAAAAAATTTATTTAGTATTAATCTCTTTATTTATTTCTGAAGGAACCATGTGATCCACATACTTAGAAGTGATGATAAATGTAAATCTTTGTAAAAAATGTAAAAAAAAAATTATGTCCAGCAAAATAAAAATACACAATACGCATTTAGTAATTAAATAAATATATCAAATAAATGTAATTAAAATACTGCCCATCTCTGACTGTAAGTTGATTTTATATTTTACTGCTACTTTCATGCCAATGAACACTTAGACCAGTATGGAGATGGCATTAACAAAACAAAACAAAACAAAAAAGCGTAAACAATTAGATGATAAAAACATAAATAAGGTCCTACTCTATCAGCTTCCACGTATCTTGAGACTTTTTAGCATTTAACATATTTAGTTATTTTTTTCTCTCTAGTATTTTTCATTATGCATGTCAAATATTACAAATATATAAAAAGTGAGAGAGAGAGAGAGAGAGAGAGAGAGAGAGAGAGAGAGAGAGAGAGTTCCCCTTCATGGGAACTCGAACTGCGCTCTAGGGTCGCTACGAGCACGCCCTCAGCGTGACTCGGTCTGAAGATACATATGAAAAACACCACCTGTTGGCGGCGACAGCCCATGACGTCACTACCGGCGTGCCACAATATAAGTGCCGCCGGGCGAAAACATCATCAGCTTTTTCGTCTTCACTGACTGGTTTGTTTGAAGCGTGCAAGGAGTGAATCTGGTAAGAGTACAGTTTTCTAACTCTACTATGGCGAGCACTAGCAAGGCGTTTAGGAAGTGTGTGGATCCGTGTCCTCGTTATTTGACACCCGATGACACACACGACTGTTGCGTCTTTGTTTGGGCATGGAGCACGCACGCGATGTCCTTGAGGCGGTTTGCGTGCATTGTGGCGGCTCTCTATGAGGAAGCTCAGCTCTCGCCTGTCCCTCTTTTCGAGGAAAGAGGGCGGCCGTCTGCTTCAGCGATTCAAGACCCACCGTTGCCGAGGCACGGGCGAATGAAATCGTGGGGTTCGTGGCGATAAGCTGGAAAGGGACCACCCCTTTTCGGCGTCGGCCGAGCGAAGTGAGCTGCTGGATTGTGATGATGCGATCTTTCTGACATCATCAGATGCAGCAGCTAGTGCTCCGCTGCATATGAACGAGTTTTGGAGGTTATGGATTATAAAAATAAATTTAAATAACCCCCAGCTCGAGTGAGCCTTCCTTTCTTCATAAATCTCGATGTGGAGGTTGAGAAGGAGTGGGAAAAGCTAGTTTTTTTCTCGTATTCATAGGTTTCAGCATACTAGTTATGCTGACACTGAGGGGATGCGTGAAAATGGCTATGAGGGGATGCCCCCTGTGCAAGAGATGATAACCAGCTTATCTCTCTATGGCGAGACATCCTCTCTCAAGGCTCCCTCCTGGCCATCTAAGCCCCTGAATCTCGCTTAAATGGCAGGGCATATGCAGCAGCAGGTCAGACCGTCGCTTCGTTGCACACGAAGGCGTACCAGACTGACCTGCTAAAAGTCCTGGATAAGGTCCAGGTCTGAGCCCGAACAACCAGGGGTCCTAACCCATCTCGGTCTGAGGATCAGAGATGGGCTTAGAAGGCTAGTCTCGCGACTCATGCCCCTCCCCCTCCTGCGGCTAGGGTGAGACAGGCGCGGGTCAGAGAGAGGCAAGCCCTCTCATTCCTCTCTAATTCCCCTGTAACCACCGTAAACTCCACTGACCGAGGTTAGGTGGAAGTTTCCTGCCAAGAGCGCCTAGAGGCGCTCCCTTGTGGGAGTTCCCTCTCATTCTGAGGAATGAGTTCTCCGCTCCTCAGAGCTCTGTGATAGGTCGCTCTCCGTGCTGGTCGAGCTAGCATTGCTCCCCTCACTATAGAGGGTTATCTATGAGCATGCCGCTCCCTGCTGAGCGTCTGAGTTCCTTCTCATTCTGAGGAATGAGTTCTCCGCTCTCCAGAGCTCGATATAGGTATCATTATAGGCTCTCATTCTGAGGAATGAGTTCCCAACTAAGAACTGCAGTCAGGTGGACCTATGATGACTGCAGGCAGGTTCTGTATTCTCGAACTGCCTTACTGATGGTCTGGACGTGGAGTCCCCTCGGAGGTTTCTGCGGATCCTCCTGGATCTTCAGTCATTCTGGTCACCACTGCAAGGGTAGAGCCAGCATTACTCCCCTCACGATAAGAGGGTTACCTATGAGTATGCCGCTCCCTTCTGAGCGGCTGAGTGTCTTTTCATTCTGAGGAATGAGTTCTCCACTCTCCAGAGCTCGTTATAGGTAGAGCTAGCATTGCTCCCCTCGTTAGAGGGTCACCTTTGAGCATGCCGCTCCCTGCGGAGCGTCTGAGTCCCCACTCATTCTGAGGAATGAGTTCTCCGCTCCTCAGAGCTCTGTGATAGGTTGCTCTCCTTGCTGGTCGAGCTAGCATTGCTCCCCTCACTATAGAGGGTTATCTATGAGCATGCCGCTCCCTGCTGAGCGTCTGAGTTCCTTCTCATTCTGAGGAATGAGTTCTCCGCTCTCCAGAGCTCGTTATAGGTAGAGCCAGCATTACTCCCCTCATTAGAGGGTCATCTTTGAGCATGCCGCTCCCTGCGGAGCGTCTGTGTTTCCCTCTCATTCTGAGGAATGAGTTCTCCGCTCCTCCGAGCTCTGTGATCTCTGTGATAGTTCGCTCGCCTTGTTGGTCGAGCCAGCATTGCTCCCCTCAACCAGAGGGTCATCTATGAGCTTGCCGCTCCCTTCTGAGCGTCTGAGTTCCCTCTCACTCCGAGGAATGAGTAGTTCTCCGCTCCAGGGCATAGAACGTTCTTCTAATAAGTGCACACGCGAGACTTTGGGCACTTTCTAAAATCCACTCAGTGGTAAGTCCGCACATCAAGGTTCTGCGTTCTTTCTAAAATCCCGAAAGGGTAGGGTTACGCACAGCTTCGTGCCCTTTTTGAGTTGGTTAAAGCCCCGGCTTGTGCCTTGGGCCCCGCTCCCCTGTCCCATATATGTTGGGTCCAAAAAAAAAAAAGGGAAAAGAAAGGGGTGTACGCTACCAAGAGGTCTGTTGAGACAGTTCCCTCGGTAAGCTTGAGAGCAAGTGGTAACCCCTGAGTGATCGGCCAGGACCTAGTGAGCCAGGTGCCTGGCCATATCCCCTTAAAGGAATCTTTTCTGATTCCAAGACTTTGAGCTCTACCCTAGGCCCGGTAATCCCGGCACCTAGAACAGGTAAGTACTAGGGTATGCAGCTCGGGCCTTTGGCGAAGGATAATATCACTGACAGCCATCAGCCGTCCCAGGGCAACTCCTTAGCCGGGTAGAGCTGGCTTGGTGCTCGCCTTTTTGAGAAATTGGCTTGCATTCCCTCAGCATGGTGAAGTGGGTATAACGTTCCCGTAGCGACCCCTAGGGGGCGCAGTTCGAGTTCCATGAAGGGAACGTCTCAGGTTCGTATGTAACCATGGTTCCCCAGTGGGGAACGAGACACTGCGTCCCCTGGGCTTGAGCCATGCTTGGACGCAAGCTTCAGGCGAAGAAGCTGATGATGTTTTCGCCCGGCGGCACTTATATTGTGGCACGCGGTAGTGGCGTCATGGGCTGTCGCCGGCCAACAGGTGGTGTTTTTCATATGTATCTTCAGACCGAGTCACGCTGAGGGCGTTCCCCGTAGCGACCCCTAGGGGCGCGGTGTCTCGTTCCCCACTCGGGAACCATGGTTCCTATCAGTCAGTCACGTTCGACGTAACGTCAGAGTGACTGACTAATGGGATCTCGCCGGAGCCCAATCACCTTCGAGTGTTAACAAAACAAGCCAATGACGGTTGGCGTGCGTGTTTCGTCACGCGCACTCCGCCGCGGGTATAAAAGGAGGCGGCGTGCAAACGCATCAGCTTTTCGCTTGAGCCGAGCCATTGCAGTCTCCAGAGTGTCTGTAAAGACAAGCAGCGTTGGTGTTACGGCGCGTCAGCGAGGTCGCTATCAGTGCTGATTCCTCTTCAGAGAGGCGGTCACGCTGCTACCTCCCTCGGCGCTTCAGCGCTCCTGAAAGGAGACTTTCATAAAAGAGCAAATCTAAAAGAGCTCCACGAGCGACGGGCGTCTTTAAAGATGGCTTCCCGCTGCGTTTCTGGATGTGGTCGTTTCCTGACTTCATCTGATGGTCACGATCGCTGCCCGCGTGCTTGGGCTTTAAGCACGCTGAGGCAGCGCGTGGATGAGTCATGTTCTCACTGCGGGAACATGACCATGGCGATCCAGATACCTCCTCGCCAGGCGGTATCCCCTTGCTCTGTTCTAGTTCCTCCGGCCGGAGGACTACTTGACTCAGGGCCAGGGTGACCTGAGGATTACAGTGAGAGCTTCCCGTCGAGTACGCCTCCGCCTCTCACTCCTCCAGCACATCGCACCGTCTGGGGTTCCCGGATGAGTATGCGGGGTCTCGGACAGGGCGGGCCCAGCATCTCATTCGGTGCCCCAGCAGATGACAGGTTGTCGATCACCGCATCGGGGGATGAGCTAGGTTCTGGAGAGGACGATTTGGCTGCGCTGCCTCCGTCAGGAAGAGTAGCGTTGCCCGAGTCAGATCCAGAACTGACCGCTATGCTTTCCCGGGCTGCTGAGAGCATCGGGCTGCACTATAGGCGCCCGCCTTCTCCCGGCGCCAAGGTTGGATGATTGGTTCCTGGGGCGCAGGCGAGCGCCGGCAACCGCCCGGTTCCTTTCTTCCCGGAAGTGCATGAGGAGGTGACTAGGTCATGGAAGGCACCTTTTTCTGCCCGAAACAGGCCTAGTGCCTCCTCCGTCCTCACCACCCTCGACGGCGGAGCGGCCCAAGGGTATGTGGAGGTCCCCAGTCGGCGCGCCATTGCTATGCAGCTCTGCCCGCAAGGCGCTGCCGCCTGGAGGGTAATCCACGCCTTCCGTCCAGGGCCTGTAAGTTCGTCCGCTTAACGGCCAAGGCTTACGGCGCTGCTGGACAGGCCGCTTCCGCCCTGCACGCCATGGCCCTCCTGCAGGTCCACCAGGCCAAGGCACTAAAACAGTTGCACGAGGGTGATGCTGACCCAGGTGTGATGCAGGAACTGCGCTGGCGGACCTCTCGCACTAAGGGCGGCGAAAGTCGCAGCGGGCCCTGGGTCAGGCGATGTCCACATTAGTGGTCCAGGAGCGCCACCTGTGGCTGACCTTGGCGGATATGAGGAGTCCGACAAGCACCGCTTCCTGGACTCCCCGATCTCCCAGGCCGGCCTATTCGGCGAAGCGGTGGAGATTTTGCCCAACAGTTCTCCGCCGCACAGAAGCAGACGGAGGCGTTTCGACACATCCTGCCCGCGGTCCGCTGCTGTCTCCACCCACCGCCGGCTGCAGCCTCCGTCTGCTCGTCGCCGAGGGCGCCCTCCTGCTGCCTCCACCTCGCTCCAGCTCGGCCACAACAGCAGCCTGCACTACGGCCGCAGCGTGGAGCTGGCGCAGGAGACCGGCGCAGCCCGCCTCCGCCCTGCCAAGCCCGTGAAGCGCCAGAGCAGGCGGCGTCCCTGAGACAGGCGACCGGAGCCTTTGGATCCTGCTCTTCAGGAGATGGTGACCACTCCTTCCCCGGAGGAGGGCCGGGTGGAGAATCTTTGTTTCCTTTTTGTTCTGTTCCGCCACTGACCCCGGGTCAGTGGTACCCTAAACTTCAATAAAGAGCAGTTTCCTTTTCCTCCGGGTCCCAAGAGGGCGAGGATGGCAGTGTCGACCTCGTCTCCACACCCCGTCCCCTCTCTCTTCGCCAGTGGGCAGCAGGGTCCGGTCCGAGGCGCCGCGCCTTCTCCCGCATCCCCTGCCCAACTATGGAGCCAGGTCAGTGTCACACCACACTCAGACCCCACTTCGAGACGCACTGCCTTTGGTCGGGCCCTGTGCTCCATTTCGCTGCCCCACCGTGGAGACGTCAGTGACTCCCCTGGTCCCGCTGCGGTCCCTGGGGCCTGGCTAGAGCTCCCCAGGCCGTCTCGGGCTCCTGAGGACTATCAGACTCGGCTACGCGATTCAGTTCAGCGTCCCCAAGTTCAGGGGCATTCGGTTCACCTCAGTGTTGAGCAAGGATGCCCTGTCTTGCGTGCAGAAGTCGCGGTCCTACTGGCGAAGGGAGCGATAGAGCCGGTCCCTCCAGCCGAGATGAAGTCGGGGTTCTGGCCCCTACTTCGCCATTACCCAAGAAAGCGGTGGGTTACGACCAATCCTGGACCTGCTGCGTTCTGAATGGCCCTTCACAAGCTCCCGTTCAGGATGTTGACGCAGAGACGCATCTTTCAATGCGTCCGTCCTCGATTGGTTTGCAGCAATCGACCTGAAGGACGCCTACTTCCATGTCTCGATCCTCCCTCGACACAGACCGTTTCTCCGCTTTGCGTTCGAGGCGAGCATACCAGTACAAAGGCCCTTCCTTGAGGCTATCCTGTCGCCTCGTGTCTTCACCAAGGTCGTAGAAGCAGCCCTTGTACCGTTAAGGAAGCAGGCATTATCCTCAACTACCTCGACGACTGGCTCATTCTGGCCCAGTCTCGAGCACTGTTATCGAACACAGGGATATGGTGCTCAGTCACCTCAGCCGGTTGGGACTTCAGGTCAACCGAGAAAAGAGCAAACTCTCCCTGTGCAGAGGATCTCTTTTCTCGGCATGGAGTTGGACTCGGTCAACCTCACAGCACGCTCTCGGAGGAGGCGTGCTCAGTCAATGCTGAGATGCCTGGAGTCTCTTCAGCGCAAGAAGGCGGTTCCACTGAAACATTTTCAGAGGCTCCTGGGGCATATGGCATCCTCAGCCGCTATCACGCCCGCTCGGATTGCTTCATATGAGACCGCTTCAGCGTTGGCTTCACGACCGAGTCCCGAGATGGGCATGGCGCCACGGCACGTACCGGGTCTCACTCACCCCGTCCTGCCGTCGCACCTTCAGCCCGTGGTCGGACCTTGCTTTTCTTCGGGCAGGAGTTCCCCTAGAGCAAGTATCCAGGCATGTTGTTGTTTCAACAGACGCCTCTGCCACGGGCTGGGGGGCCATGTGCAACGGGCACGCAGCCGCAGGGCTCTGGACAGGGCCCCAGCTGCAGTGGCATATCAATTGCCTCGAGTTGCTGGCAGTATGGCTTGCTCTGCGCCGCTTCAGAACGCTGCTACGAGAAGCACATACTGGTCCGCTCGGACAACACTGCGACCGTTGTGCATCAACCACCAAGGCGGTCTACGCTCCCGTCGCGTATGTCGCAACCGCCCGCCATCTCCTCCTTTGGAGTCAGAAGCATCTGAGGTCGCTTCGCGCCGTTCATGTCCCAGGCGAGCTCAATCGTGCAGCCGACGAGCTCTCTGCGTCAGCACGCCCTTCCGGGAGAATGGCGACTCCACCCGAGGTACTCCAGCTGATTTGGGCGCTTGGGACGCTCAGGTAGACCTGTTTGCCTCCCGGACACGTCTCACTGCCAGTTGTTTTCTCCCTGTCCGAGGGGACCCTCGGTACAGATGCACTGGCATGCAGCTGGCCTCGGGGCTTCGCAAATATGCGTTTCCCCAGTGAGCCTTCTCACAGACCCTGTGCAAGGTCAGGAGGACGAGGAGCAAGTCCTCTTGGTTGCGCCTTACTGGCCCAATCGGACGTGGTTCCCAGAACTGGTGCTCCTCGCGACAGCCCCTCCTTGGCAAATTCCTCTGAGGAGGGATCTACTTTCTCAGAGAGGGGCACCCTCTGGCACCCGCGCCCAGACTTGTGGAATCTCCACGTATGGTCCTTGGACGGGACGCCGGAGGTTCTAAGTGGGCTACCTCCAGCGGTAGTAAACACTATCACTTCTGCCAGGGCCCTGTCTACGAGACAGGCCTACAGGCTGAAGTGGAACCTGTTCGTCGATTGGTGTTCTCCCGCCGGGAGACCCCGTAGATGCCCGATCGTCGTGCTTTCTTTCCTGCAGGATGGGTTGGAGCGAAGGCTGTCTCCCTCCACCCTCAAAGTGTATGTTGCCGCTATTGCCGCACATCACGATGCAGGGAAACACGACCTGGTCATCAGGTTCCTCAGAGGGCAAGGAGGTTAAATCCTCCGCGCCCTCACCTGGTACCCTCTTGGGATCTCCCTCGGTCCTGGCGGCCTTGAGGGGGCCCCTTTGAGCCTCTGCAGTCAGTAGAGCTTAAGTTTCTGTCTTTGAAGACAGTGCTCCTCTCTGCATTGGCCACAGTCAAGAGGGTAGGGGACCTGCAAGCATTTTCGGTCGACGATTCGTGCCTAGAATTGGGCCGGCTGACTCTCACGTTGTCCTGAGACCCGGCCTGGATATGTGCCCAAAGTTCCCACCATGCCCTTCAGGGACCAGGTGGTGAACTTGCAAGCGCTGCCCGGGAGGAGGCAGACCCAGCCATTGCTCTGCTCTGTCCCGTTCGTGCCTTGCGCATCTATGTGGACGCACGCAGAGCTTCAGGACCTCAGACCAGCTCTTTGTCTGCTTGGAGGACAGCAGAAGGAAGAGCTGTCTCCAAACAAAGACTCGCCCACTGGATAGTGGAGGCTATAGTCTTGGCCTATCAGGCCCGGCGCTTACCGTGCCCCCTTGGTGTGAGAGCACACTCTACGAGAGGCGTTGCTTCCTCTTGGGCTCTGGCACGAGGCGCCTCAATAGCAGACATTTGTAAAGCTGCCGGCTGGGCGACACCTAATACGTTTGCGAGGTTTTACAATCTCCGTATAGAGCCAGTGTCCTCCCGTGTACTTGTCTCGGATGGCCAGTAACACTGGGAACCCGCTCGGTGTCAATCACGCTTGCTGCGCCATTCCCCTCTACGGACCGGATACGTGCGCTTTGATGCTTCTCAGTTCAGTTCCCACGGCGAACCCTGTTGAAGTTCCTCCCGCACCTCGGCAGTCAGGTGTGGCGGAGCACCAGACGCCAGGTCCAGTACTCGTCGTTGCCCAAGGTCAACCCCGTGCTGGGCTAGGTGCCCATGTGTAGTGATTCCCCTTGGTGATCCCACATGTGTATTCTTCCACTGCGGCTTCCCTTGGTGAGCCGTGTCTTCCCTGGCAGAACCCTCTGCCTTCTCTGCTGTGTAGCTATCTCACCCCAGGCGGGCTGGGTCTACCTCAGAGACTCCCGTATGTGGGTACTGCCCTTGGCCAGTCCATACGTGTAATCTCCACATGATACCTCCTTATGCGGGATGTGGCTCCGTAGCGTTTCCCCTACTTGGGGTACGCTTTCCCAGTGTTATTCTACCCACTGGCCGGAACAGCAGTGCGGTTATCTCTGCCTAAACCCTGTCCTATCTTCCATCCCAGCTGGTGTGGGGGGACTTGCCGGCTTCTGCAGAGCACTGGAGGGGGTCAGCAATAGTGGCGTTTTCCAGGGGATCCCATTAGTCAGTCACTCTGACGTTACGTCGAACGTGACTGACTGATAGGGAACGTCTAGGTTACTTGCGTAACCCCCGTTCCCTGAAGGAGGGAACGGAGACGTAACGTCCCGTCGCCATAGTTGCTGTACCACCGCTGTACGGCCGGGGCACACAGTCTCGGCTCCTCAGCGAAAAACTGATGTGCGTTTGCACGCTCTCCTTTTATACCCGCACCGCGGCGGAGTGGCGAAACACGCACGCCAACTGTCATTGGCTTGTTTTGTTAACACTGAAGGTGATTGGGCTCTCCGGCGAGATCCCATTAGTCAGTCACTCTGACGTTACGTCTCCGTTCCCTCCTTCAGGGAACGGGGGTTACGCAAGTAACCTAGACGTTACATACGTAACCTGAGACGATTCCAGTTACCAGTGATTCCCAGTGATTTTTTATTTCCTTTGAATACCCAGATCAAAACAAAGAGATCTTAACCTCCAGGAAATAAACCATAACATTTTTACAGAATATAGAATCCTGATCTTCAAAAAGGCAGTTAGAAACCCCCCAACATAAGTGCGGTTCTTAAATCTTTATTATGATTACTCTTCAGCTGAGATAATGAGATGTTTGTACACAATCACAATAAGACATAAAATTATACCAAAATCAAACAGGGGAAACAATTAATTAATAGAACAGACCATTGAAGAGATAAGAGGGTCTGATATGTAGAAAGGACTGTGGAGGTGTTCCCTTTACAAAGTAATTCTTCTCTCTAACATAAAGGTGATGGTGAGTATATTTATATTTATATGTATATTTAGCCAAAACAGCTTTAAACTAGTTGATACTATGAGAATGACAAAAATCCATTTAATACAACTGAATTGGATAATGCTTATTTTATAGATAATTTGTGGTGAAAAACAAAAACAAACAAAACCGTAAGCACTCAGATTCTCATTTTAACACTTTAAAAAAAAATTGCGGAAACAAGTAAGCTCACCAAACCGTCTGCAACAAAACCAAACATACACATTGGCTCTCCATGTTATATGGGGATATTAGACATAATTGTTTATATACTGTAAAGACTATTTTATATCCCTTTACACAAAACGTTCTGCATCTTAAGGTTTTCAAAACAACTTTTCCAAAGAAAAGAAAAAAAGGAAAAAAAAGCATTTGTAAGCTGTTTTCCTTAAGGGGACCACAAAATGTCCCCACAAGGACAAGGAATTTGGATCTTTTTGGGGACATTTTGTCCCCAATATGTAGGGCAGGGGTGTCCAATAATGCTCCTGGAGGGACGCTGTCCTGCAGAGATCTTAAAACCGTCTTTACTATCAATTAGCTCATGATGAGCTGGGTATAACGGACTCGTGTCTCCTCTTGGTTCAAGGTATTAATATCCACGATCTAACCAGAGAAAATACAAAAATGGGAAATAAAATCATAATTTTGTATTATGCAACAAATCTGATGTAAAATTACAAGTTAATTCAGTCACTTCAAACTATATTAATTCTGGTAAAATTATATTTACAAACAGTTACAGAATTTGACATCTCAATGCAATCCGAGCCTAAAACCTTTTTTTTTTTACTTTGGTCCTTTGTTAAATTCCTCAACTTCTTGGAAGCTGAAGTAATTTAGTATTACACAGTTAAAAATTTAAATCTAACCTCATTTACAGTAGAGGCAGTTTTATCATATTTGCATTTTAATCACATTCTGTATTTTAAATTTGTTAGAAATGCAAAAGTAATTACCTGCTTCCTTAGATTTCTGGGATGATCCAAGGCATCTTAATAAAAACAAATCAACATTTATGGTAAAAAAAATTATGAGGTATGTGGCTCTGTAGAAAGATGAAGCTTAAAAGTTGTTGATATATAGTACAGACTAAGAAGCACATGCATACCTCTAATGTGGACCTTTTGAATAACTATCAGCAGAATTATAATCACAATCATGGTCACGATGTTCAGTGTTGCCAGGACTAAAGTCATTGGATTCCAGATGACTAAATCTTAAATAGACACATAGATGTGAGGTTCCATGTGATACAATAAATACATAAAATACATACCATTCAACTTATGACCAAAGACATTGCGGTACTAAATTCTTTTTTTTCTTCTAGTAAATCATATAATACCTTCAATATTCAACTTAGTTCCATTTCCCAAGTGTATCTTCCCGCATGTGGCAACAGCACAGTAATAAATTCCAGCATCAGATATTGTGAGCTCAGTCTGAGAGAGACTGTAGACACAGCTCTGGGTAGAAGAGCCGCTTTCTGATCTCTTCATACACTGATCACTGCTGTTATCATGGGTGTAAATGATTCCTGGATCAGATCGTCCTGATGAATGTCTGAACCAGTAGACGCTGTATTCTCCTGCACAGATCTGACTGATGACCGAACAATGCAGAGTCACTGAATCTCCTGGATGAAGTCTGTCAGATACAGGCTCCTGGAGAACCGTGGTCCTTATTCCATTACTCTCTGAAAGAAATGTAACATTCTGTAAATACATTAAAACACCACATGCATATGTGCAGTCAGATTGAGGGTGAAGCTCAGAATATTGTCATAGATTCACCTTTACGTAGAAGAATCGTCCCTTCTCCAAATGTAATAATATTCAAGAACATCACAGCACAATAGTAGGTTGCAAAATCATATTCTTCCAAGTGTATGATGGTCAAATTAAAAGAGTCCATTCCAGTTCTGATAAGGTATCGATTTGTATGGTTAAAGCCATTTTGATATGTAACACTTCCAGAGCCATGTTCTGAATATGCTATGAGAAGTGGTTTCTTTCCAACAGAATGTTTATACAATGAAACAATATTTATAAAGTCGTCTGAGTGAGAGCAGGCTATAACCACACGGCTTCCAAGTTCAGCAACTAGCAAAGGATCCTGGTGAATAAAATTATAACTTCCCCATGTTCCATCTATAAACAAAAAAGCAATATGGTAAAAAACTGAAATATGAAATAAAATGGTCAATTAAAATACAATTTTAAACATACTCGCAAATGTGAGGAGAAAAAGGGTAGACAAAACTCTGAACTTCATTTTGTGGCACCTGTACTTAATTTATAAGAGAAAGAAACACAAATGTAAAGAGAAGTCTTGAACATGCAAATGTGTTTAAATGTAAAAACATAAAATTATTTTAAATCACTAAAAATGGAAAAATACTGACACTGTTAACATCCAAACCCAAGAACTTTACTAAGATAAAAAAACGCATTCATATAATTTGTTAATAAAATAACATAATATAGCCTGAATTTAAAAAAGTGTACCTATTATTAATTTGATAAAGTTCTTGAATGTTTAAAGATACTACTTACAATCTTACGATAAAGATGCTAATTTGATATTAGTCCTGTAATAACGATTGCTGCTCACAGAAGTTAAACAGATCCAGTATTCCGCTCAGATGACTGTCATAACATACAATTCAAATATGTATTTAAGAGAACTAAAGGGCCCTGATTTTGTGGATGAAAGTGTCAATTTGGTAGTATGTCTTATTTTAGGCTGCTTCCTCTCTTATACCCGGCGGTGTTCAAAGATCAAACACTGACATGTTGATGTTTGACTGGTCCTTTTAAAAAAAGGGGCAGAACGAAACAGATGTGGACATTCACTGGCAGAGATGGTGACCAAACACAACCTATTATCAACTACAAAAATTATTTCATCTACAATATAATACTTCTGTAGCACATAGACATTGATTAAAAGTGAATATTTAATGAATATCTTGGAAAAACAACTTAACATGTAACTGCATGGAAGTGCTTTAACATGAAATAAAAACCATTCTAATGATTCACAGACAATGGTGCACTGACGAGTACGAAATCCCGTGAAAAAGGCCGATTGCTTTACGCTAGCAACAAATGAATGCATTGCGATCCACTGTAATAATGACAGTGAATTAGGTTTATGGCAATGAGTTCCACTGACTTAAATGTAGGGGGCTCAAAAGTCACAAACATACACAAAACCAGGGGCATTAATTACACCGGGATGCGGGGGACGTGTAACCTCCCACTTTTAATATCACTTAAATTCGTCCCTCCAAACTTTTTCGGGCAAGTGTGTTCGCATAAAGGTTTTCAAGAGCCAGTGTGAATAAATATAGATTTAAATGAATAGAGACAGGGTAGTCTGTGCATGACCTGATGTTTTATTCACACCCAGAATAAGACGAGATGAACATTACGGAGTGCCGCTAAACACTCATTACATGCAGTGTGTGTTCATTCATACTGGACGCCGGAGGGCGCTCTCACGCAGAAAGTCGCACCAGGAAATTCCGAATATGGACAAATGCCCAGTATGAAAACAGTTTTCACAGAAAAAAACGGGCGAATTTGGAATTGCGATTGCGACAATATATGGTTTATTATGTTTTTCAAGTCATCTCCAGGTAATAAATAAAGTATATGAATTACATTTATATGTATTACAGAATTACATTTTCTTAATAGAGTCTCTTTACTGACCAGTATACCGAAGACATGAGAAACATAATCCAAAATAATGTCAGCTGCATGGCAGTTAGATCCACTTAGTGTGTTCAGTATAACTTATTATAACATAATTTCAGTTTTGTGTGGTTTAATTGTGCAATTTTGTATGAAAAACTATTATTTAAAAGTATTTAAATATTAATACTATTTAAAAGGATCAACAATAGTCTGTTGGAGGCACACTACCTTCCTTAGAGCTGGCCTGGCCTTTGGAGGAAGATTCAAGGATTTGACACAAAACTGAACTTTTTGGCTTCAGAGTATTTTACTTTATTATCCAACACAACAGCATCTTAAAACAACACACTGCAAATAACTGTGCAGGAGTGTCAGTAAAGTAAACCACCACTTCTGATTGGACAATAATCTCAAAACGGGCATATCAGCTTGAGTAGTAGAAGTGTATGGCCTGTTAGAGGGTGAACTGACTCATGTAATTCCTTTAGGGAATAATTATGCATAAAATTAACAGCAAGATGCTGATTTAACACCTACAACACATCCATAAATATTTGGGATCAAACACAGTGTAAAGCCAAACAGCAATTAATATAATATGAAAACAATGTAAACAAGGTAAAAAATCCTACAGATGACCATTGCCCAGATGCTCGACCGGACAACAAAACTCTTGAGTCCCTCTCTCTGTGTGAGAAAATCTGTCTGTCTGTCGAGGCACACACTTAAACATTAAAAGATTCATAGAATCAACACTTGTTCTAATTAGGATACACTGACAGACCCTAGTAAAAAAGTAACATATTTAAAATACATTTATTTCATACTAAGTATAGTTCAAATCTATTAACATATTCAATGACAGATAACTCAAGATAACTCAGGGCATTTGTTAAGTACATAAATATGAAAATGTATTTGTAATATACTTAACATGAAATAAATGGATTTCAAATACATTTAAGTATATACATTTTTCACTAGGGGAAATTCATCACAAATATCACTTCCTTTTTAATATTCATAAACATGTTTTGTCACTCAGGAATATAATTTTTCAAAAAATAAACATAAGTACATACAATTATGTGTGCTAATTCCCCTTCATTCAGCATGGCTCTATATTTATTAATTCTTGATAAATATTATATTATTTTGTATAGATTTTAATATTCTGCTTTCATGCAAATCAGTCCTGATGTATTTTTTTGTCTAAAATGTGTTTATATCAGTACAATCATGTCTTTATGTATCAATTTTAGGAAAATATGGAGATTATATTGATATTGACTTTAACCGGTTTGGACACAAAGGGTGTTGGGAGGTCCCTCAGACACCTGTTCACCTCTCTCTCTCCCTCTTATTTTTCATGAGTTGCTCGGCGTTGCTGGTAGCCTCAAGCTTATTATTGATTCCAATAATTGATTAATTTGCAATTGTCAGAGATGTCACATTGCCACAGCCTTCCCCGTCACCTCAGTTATCAACCACCACTTACACCAGATCTCACTCACCTGTGTTCTGATCACCTGCACCTGCCGATCTCCAACCAAGCCTCACTCATAAGCACACTGCACTCAGTCATTCACTCACTGTTCGGTCTACCGTTCACTGCCCCGAACAGTACCTGATGCCCCTGTGCTACTAACCCGTGTTACTTACCTCCCAGTGTCCCGTTGACACTCCAGAGATTCTCCCGCGCTCCTACGTTATTTCCCCTCGACCTCGGACTCCTCCGCTCCTGCAAAGATTCGACAGTCATTACTCTGCCGGACATTCCCAGGACTGATATCAGTATCTTTCACTCAGCTGTCATTACTCTCCACGAAATCCCATCTGCCATTTGACTAATAAACCAGCCTGTGTTTCACTTACCTGTCTGTGTTTGACCGGTTTGTGACCGCAATATTATTTTATATGCCCACTGCTAAGGAAAAAATAAAGCCTCTTTATTTAAAATCTTTCAAAATAATTTTCTTTGCACACTGATTAGAAACATGCACTCTGAAGACATCTGCTGGTCAAATGCGTGTTATTTCAAATGGAAAGACTTAATGTTCACTGCAATAATTGCCAAATTTGTTTAAAAGGGCAATCTACAATATCTTTATAAATCTTTGACTATATAACATATGGATGTGATTATAATTATCTTATACATTTTTGTTGTTTCAAATAAAGTTTGTGATCATACTAATCCTATATTTATTTCATTTATGTACTTCTAGTCCATTTATGGTTTCATAGCATAGTTTCTAAGGATTTTTTTTTTTAGTTCATTGACTGTCAATGCTTGTTTTTGCTTCGGGGCATTCAGTTTATTTTGAGCCAGTCGTCTGAAGCTAAATGGCAAGGAAGAATTGAATCAAATTCACGTTTTCAGATATATGTAATGGATTAAATGTAGTATGTTCTTAGTAATCATATCTCTAAATTAAATAACCTTTTGTCAGTCTATGACCTGGCCAGGTCCATTATATGTATCTGAAGGATGGTTGCAGTATAAAAGCCTCACATGTTCTCAAGTACATCCGCAGGCCCGACCCCAGCTCTAAGGTGTAAAGTGGGCGCTCAAGGTGTAAAAGCTGAGCCTGATAAATATTGTTGCAGCATTGAGTCAAAGAACCCTTTCGGTTTCACACTGTTGTGAATCATTGAGGAGACTTTGCTGTTTTAACTTTGCTGTTTATTCTAGACTTAAAACTAAGGAAAAGGTTGTGACAAAAATGTAAACATGGAAGGGTTATTTTTGACTCCTATAATGGAGGCAAGACATGTTTTAGTCAGAGAATGGTGCATGTGTGGTTTTGATTCAGAGAAAGGTGTGAAAACAAGCCAGTGGGTCAGTCCTGCGGTTGGAAAATGATCAAACTGTGATGTGTGCAAATCATGCATGCAAATGTGTGCACAGAGGTGCAAACCCTCTTATGTTCTTATTTATAACTTGTACATATTGTGTATATGTATGTATGTATGTATACACACACACTCGCACTTACTACAGGTGGATTAGGTAAATATGCTTAAAATAAAATACAAATAAAATGTATTGTCTATATAAAATGTCTTAAATTGATCCAAATTAATATTTCTAATATGTAATTATAACACATTATAAAATATGGTTAATGCTGTTTTATTTTATTCCGATTATGTAAGTGAAGAAGTTCAATGTTTCTCCGCTGATGTTCACCAGAGCAGTTCTCAGGCCGTACTGAGCAGCTTCTTCCTGTCAGTCACTCTACAGGAAATGATGCTATACACTGTGGCTTCTGACTGGAACTCTGTTCAGTATCTTCTCCTTATATAGACAAATGATGATTCTATTTGAGCATGACTGTGTGATTTAAGGTAGTACTTGCCACCACAGTCTTTATCAGTCAAGGCAAGCGTTTTGGTATTATATTGTCACTATCCTTTTATCACATTCTGTTTGTGATGTTGCAATCGCTTTTGGACATTTGTGGTGAACATGTGGTTCAAATAGTCTCTTGATTTCAGATTGAAAGTTCAATCAGTTAGCAGAGACTTCTAATGTGGTAAAATGGCTTTATCTCTAAACTCTTTTGTATAATGTATTCATTATTTCTGGGATTCCAGTGATTTACATGAAAAAATTATAATAGGATCTTTAAAACGGTTCCTTTATATTTCTTGTATTTAAAAAATGGCAGATATTATTTAATCTGTCTGTTGTATCACAGTGTTTGATTGTTATTTAATATTTTAGCATTCCCACCATCTAATTCCCTGTAGTACACAAAACAGTACATATAGGTCAGATGTGTTTCGAAAACATCATTCATAATGGCTGAGCATCAGTGATCAAACTATACACGCTCGGCTGCCTGCCATTGGTACCTTTTAAACTTGTTGAGGTGAACTTCCCAGAACAGCATACATTGTGTATTTAAAAATACTTTGCAACAATAAGCAGTCTTTCCAACCACAACACTGAGCTCCCTTCCAACTCTTTGATCATACTCAACATTTTCACCCAAGACCCATTTTCAAGAGACCATATTCACAGCTCTTTCCATCACATAGGTGTTTTTTCTTTTCTTTTACATCTGCTAGCATTGCTACACAGAAGGTTGCTATACAAAGTGACATCTAGGCTCTCTAAAAAGATTTTATTTAGTATTAATCTCTTTATTTATTTCTGAAGGAACCATGTGATCCACATACTTAGAAGTGATGATAAATGTAAATCGCATATCAGTATTTACCAGAGAAATCCCCCAAATAAGAAATTCATGTGAGAGATGATAAAAACTTTGAACCAACATTAAAAGTGCCATTAACGATCTAACAGTAAAGATTCAACTGATATATGATTATCGTTTCATTATTTATTTAGCATTACCAGAAGAAAACAAACAAAAAACTTCATTTCATTGCATTGTTTCTATCTTGTATGTGTTTTGTGAATTCAGAGTAAATTTCTAGGGGCATTAGCTCTACTACTTCCTTTGTTTATATACTTAAGTATGTATATATTCAGGTGTTTATGCACACACACACACACACACACACTTAGAATCATGTAAAGTTGTTCTTTAGCATAGGGAAGTGTAGGCCTATATAAAGGCAAACCTCTTTGTGTTTCTCTCTTTCAGTGTCACTATCAAGGAGGGACATGCAATCTGTCTGATGGTTTACATGACGCAGCCCCATGATCCAATGATGCCTGTAAGTTTACAGTTTTAAAACAGAGATTTAGTGAGAGAGAGTAGTGGTTTTCTAGAGTAACTTTTTAATATGTCAAGCTGCTTAACTTGAGTAATGGACCACAGTAATGGATGTTTTGAAGTTTGGTAACTGTCCTGAAAGTATATTGTTGTTGTTGTTGTTGATATTATTATTATTTATACATCTGTATATATGTTCTCTCACTCTTTTTAATCATGACAGAGATTTTCATTTCAGCCTCTTTGTATCCAGCTCTACAAAATGCTTAAGTTTTTCATTCTAATGGTTAACATTTCAAAGTGTAAGTAACTATATTTTGTTATGTAATACTATATATTGTTAAATTCATACTTGTTTTTACTTTTGCTAAATGATTGTTCTTAAAAGCAAGTAAAACTATGTATCCTTTCACCTGTTCCTATTATCCTGATTTCATTTCTAGGCAGCTCAGATAATGCAGATATTGTGGCTCAGAATCATCTGAAGATTGTTCAAGCTGGAGACCGTGTTAACTTTGCCTGTATGCTTCCAAAAGAGCAAAGAAACAGTGTTGTTTGGGTCAAACAAAAAGCTGGAGAGAAGCCCCTTTCAATTGCTTCATCATATCAAGCTTTAGCTATCGTGTTTGAAAATGGCTTTGACAAACATAAGCGCTTTTTTATATTTAAAGATGATAGCAGTTTTAATTTGAGCATCACAAACACAGAAGCATCCGACACTGCGACATACTATTGCATTAAACATTTTTTAAGTTTACATTTGGAGACAGAACTGATCTTATTGTAAAAGGTAAGATGAACAATCACAAGCTTTATTACATGTTCCATATTCTGTTTAATTAAATAACTGAGTATTATTGATATGTTTTCTTTTTAGGCAGAGAAGTGAGCATGCAGTCTGACCATGAGAGAGCTGTGACAGATCCAGTGCATCCAGAAGACTCTGCAGTGGCGCTGCAGTGCACTGTCCTCACTCAGAGCTGTGCAGGAGAACACAACGTCTACTGGTTCAGACGTGAATCTGGAGAATCTCCTCCAGGAATTATATTCACTCAGGAGCGCAGGAACGCTCAATGTGAGAGGAGATCTGGCGTGAACTCTACTGCACACAAATGTATCTACAACCTGCCCAAGAGGAACCTCAGTCTGTCTGATGCTGGGATTTACTACTGCGCTGTGGCCGCATGTGGAGAGATACTGTTTGGAGATGCAACAAAACCTGACATGCCAGGTGTCCATTTAAGTTTCAATGAAAATAATTTACTGAGATGGCTCTAATATATTTTTACAAATATATATTTTTATTTGCATTACTACAGACAAATGCTTCCAGACACACTGGACTACAGCCGCATTGATTATAGTAACTTTATCTGTGATCGTGATTATCATTATGGGTGCACATTTGTACAAGTACCGGCAAAAAGGTATCATTTATTTCATGTTAATATCCAAATCTTAAGTTTTAATACAGTGTTAAATATCAGTGAAACTATAATATGTGCAAATGCTTTTTTTTTTTTTAAGATGAGATGCATAACAATCAGCATGGTCAGTTGATGGTAAGCTAAATGCTTTTTTTTCTTGATATCATGCAGTACAAATATCTGTTCAAATAATTGTATCACTGTTACCAATCATAATATGTATTTTATGTTCTCATGCAATCCATCAGACTGAATATATAATAATTACTATTCTATGTCAGGCTGACGACGCAGATGCTTTGAATTATGCAGCTTTGAGCCTTCAACAAAATCCCTCCACCTCTAGAAGACCCATAGAAACAAAATCACAAGACAATTCAATATATACACATGTGAGATATCAATAAATGTAATTGCAATTGAAAAGTTTTCAGAGGTTTCTATTTGGAAGACCTACAATGTAGAAGTTAAAGTTGTTAGAATCCAAGACCACCAGATTTAATAAGCAGTGAACTATTTAGTGTGTGAGTACTTGATTCAACTCTTCTCAAGTTAGCCTTAATCATTATCATTCATTGATGAGTTTATAAATCCATAAAGTTGCATCCAATAATGTATTTAATTAAAATCTTTTGAGGTCAATTTTTTATATTTAATATTTTTTTAACTAAAAATGTAATTCATATATGTGCGTGCGTGTGTACATGTGTGTGTACCACTTAGATATTAAACTGATTTTTTATTATTAGCCTATAATAGAAGTTAACACTTGTGAACATTTTCATAAACCCATGAAATCAGAGTACCAGTGTTTGTTTTTATTGGATGTTCAACCATTACCTTAATTTCTGTATATGTATAAATAAATATACACACTCATTTGGCATATATTGGTACATACATTTCTGTATTTTAGAAGCTGTTGTGTACACATTTTATTATCAAAACATGCTGAAATTGTGTTAAATCACTGTCCATGGTACTGAAATACATTTCTTAAGTCATACTGCTTTTGTAATGTAATAGCATAACTTATTAGATAGTAAATCTATCTAGAAATTGATGAAATGCTTGTTCACAAAGAGATGACTAAGCCCATTAATAAACTGCTCATGTATTTAAAGTGTGACACAAGAAAGTAAATTTTCCATTTGCAATGAATAGATTGTACTGATAGCTCATCTTGACCTTTGACCCATGTAGTTCATGGTTCAAAATATTCCCTTCTTGTTTTTTTTATTTCACAGACTGTAAATAATTAGCGCACAGCAATTATGTTTTAGAATTGTCTCCATTTTCAGAAACAATTTTTTAACAGTCTTTTTACCTGGAAATATAAAAGATGGGGACTGAGATTACTCTTTATGCACAGGTAATGGTTAATGTGCAGTTAACTTCACATAATGTTTAGAAAATGTATGTTTTTGTTTGATTGTTCTAAATTGGACCTTTTCATATTCTAACTATTAAATAGCTATGCTTTTGCTGTATGCATTTTGCTGTGTTTGCCGGTTGACTTTATAATAAGTCCTTTCAAATATAGCAGCAAATCTCAAATAGTACACGATGGCCAGCCCTGAGAGAAACATGGTGCAAATATTTGTGATGACACACAAATGTCTTTGTAAGTGAAATATCACAGTGAATAATACAGGTGAGAATACAGTAAATACTGTATGATGAACAAATTAGATGCTGATTAACCGTGGAAAAAAAAACGTAAAACTACCCTGAGACCATCAAAATAGTCTGTAAGGTCTGCTGTGCAGTCGGCAGCAGCTGGAAACAGGTCGATATACTCTAGTCCTGGTTGTTGTTTTTTTCACCCGTGCCCTTTAATTCTCCCTTTTCATTCACATTAAGACACATCGATATACAGTGTGGTACATTTTTAGTCAAACTACAAAATACAAGAACACAGAAAGTTAACAAAAATAAAAACAAAATAAAGATATGGTAAGGGTGAAGACGTTCAATGTACTTATAGACTTAAGGCAGACTTCAGCAAAAACAAATTCAAAATGTCAAGTCCTTCACTCTAATAAATGGCTTTAGAACAATACTAAATTTCCATAGTTGTATTACTGCTGTTTCATTTTGCTAATGTTGCTGTGGATCAGAGGAATAAACCACACTATTCCAAAAGTCTGAAATGCTAACAATTGAATTGTTAATAAAAGATGGAGGAATAACTGAATTACATAAACAAAGGTATCTATAAATTAGTGAATACAATTTATTTACCAGGCAGCTCATGTGATTATATATTTTTAGTCCTTTTAGCCACCATGGTCTTTTTTCTTACCTCACACACTCATTCACAGCCCACAAACACGTTCTCAGCGGGAATGATTTTCACTGCTGTTTTCCATTACATGCCCTTACAAATGGCTATTTTTATAAAAATAAAACATTTAAAAGATGCTTCAATACATAAACAGATAAACAGTGAGTCATACCTGAAGTGACAAACTAACAGATATGATGCCAATAATGCCAAATTATTAATTATGTAGAAGTTCTTCTGTCCATTTATTTCATATGCCATTTATGTCACAATTAAGTGGCCTCATGGTCCAAATACTCCATATACTTTTATTAAATATAATTCTGTGCATTATTGTGTAGTTATAATGCTAAACAAGGCAAACACAGACAAACCTTTAGGTTTTCAAGGTCAAGGTTTTAAACTGTTACCGGCCTCAGTTCTACTCATGCATTTCTGTCAGAGGTGGAAAGAGTATGAAAATATTCTACTCAAGTAAAAGTACCATTACATTAGTTAAATTGTACTTAAGTACAAGTAAAAGTACCAGTCTAAAAATCTACTTAAGTAAAAGTAAAAAGTAGCTCATTTTAAATTTACTCAGAGTAAAAATTACTTAGTTACATTTTTACAGTGGGAGGGACGAAACAATGAGATAGACCAAAGATGTCAAACTCAGTTCCCGGAGGGCCACAGCCCTACACAGTGTAGATATAACCCTAATTAAACACATCTGATCCAGCTAATCTAATCATTTAGGCTTATTTTAAAACTGCATGGTGTGTGTTGGAGCAGGGTTGGAACTAAACTCTGCAGGGCTGCGACCCTCCAGGAACTGAGTTTGACACACCTGGGATAGGCCTATAAATCTCAAACTGGTTGTTTTTAATTAAAGGAATCAGTTATTTATAATAATAATAAGACATTTGGGCTAATACCAGGCAAATTAAATCAGTATCAACTAAATGTATCTTTGCAATGCAGAGGAAACAGAAGCTTCATCTGAAGTGGCATTTATATGTAGCTTATTTACACACTGTTTAAAGCAGGGCATGAATGCATTTAGCCTGCAGTTACAAATGCAGAAATAATGTTTTGATATATAAGACATAAAATGTTGAATACTCATTTGAAATTATACATTATAAAATAAGAAATGAAAAGATAGCCGTGGAATTGGAATGCGGTTACTCGCCCCAAGACAATCTCAATCTTATCTTTTTTGGCTCCCTCGCACAGTGGCCTTGGCCAAGGTCGCTGCTGAAAAAATTACCCCTGGGAAGGGCACTGCAGTGAGACGCTCTTGCTTCCTCCCCCATTCTACAGACATTCACCTCCCCTCCCCCCGATCCCTCGCCTCCATCGCTTTGAACCGCCAGCCTGACAAGCGGGTCTGACCAACGCCGGAATAGTGGCTGCGGGACCGGATGGCTGCTTGCTGGAGCTGGATTACTTCCCCTGTGGCATAGTCGTGTTTATGGTGTATGTGCTTTTGTGCTGAGGTGTTTTTTCCTGTTCTCAGACTGTACTCCCCAAGGAGCATAGTCTGGGGGTTATTTTTTCTCTCCTCACCTTCCTCATGTTATGCTGTATTTTTTCTTCCCCTGTCTACTTACATTTCACTACTGATTATACCCTGTATGATTGTGTATGTGACGAATAATAAAGAACCTTGAACCCTTGAGATACTTTACCTGTGAAATTAAAACCGCCAGTAGGTATCACCAAGTCACTGTTAATAAGCGAGTAATTGTGATTGAACCGAATCATTTAAATGGTTGATTCATTCAGGAACAAAACACCATCATGAGTCAGATACGCAAAACTGTGTATGGTGGCTGTGTTTGGAATATTTTTGTTGTGGAAATAGACCAAAAACAGGCAATTTTGTGTCTATAACGCAAGTATCTTAACTGATTTATTGTATATTGAACTGTTGTAAAAAATATATATATATTATATGTAATCATGCTGATTTTGGGAGAAATGTACTATTGATTTACTATATGAAATTATATAAATATATACATTTTCTGCCCCTATATCTTGAATTTTGTGATAATTCTAAATGCATTTTAACAGACTGAGTCACGCAGTGAAAGAAAGCACTCAAATGCTCGTGCACGGACTAGTCTAATCTACTAGACTTCATGGCACACTGTAGGAGTGTTTTGTTTGGTTTTTGGCAAAATACTGATAATGTCAAATTGGCCATCGTTAAAACGACAATTACTATATTATCGCAGACGATATTGCACACCCTGCACCACTGTATTTTTGGCTAATTTGTGCAGACACTTTTTCTAAACTGTTAAAGCTTAATTTTTACCACCAAACGATGCAAGTATTTAGATACCACTACATGCTTACGAAGGGTTGATGTCGATATATTATAAGCTGCTAGTTTGGTCAGTATGGCCAGGGGTTCACTTAATTTCTTTCAATTTCAACTTTAGCAGAATACAACGGGGTTTGGTTTTCAGCTGGGTCTGCACCATAACGCCGGACATGTCTGTCTGTATCTTTCTTGTGATTTTAGCGCCAGTTTGTTCTTCTGCCCATTATTTACTGCAGTAGTTTCCAGGGAGCGATTTTATTTTTTTTACTCAGTAATTAATGTGTTTTAAAATGTAGTGAAGTACAATACTTCAAACAAAATATACTTGAGTAAAAGATACTTGAGT
The DNA here is from genome assembly GCA_027564155.1 of Gymnocypris eckloni scoliostomus. Lineage (NCBI taxonomy): Eukaryota > Metazoa > Chordata > Actinopteri > Cypriniformes > Cyprinidae > Gymnocypris > Gymnocypris eckloni. The sequence continues at coordinate 33,492,997 of CM050413.1, read as the reverse complement.
AAAAGTAAAATCACAGATTAAAAAAAATACTTTAACAAGTAGAAGTACACAAAAAAGTTACTCAATTACAGTAATGCGAGTAAATGTAATTCATTACTTTCCACCTCTCATTGTTGTTACATAACAGTAGTGCAGGATCCTCTAGCTGTGGTCAAAGTGTGACAGCAGGAAGGAAGAAAAACATACACTTCAGTTATGTTCACAGCTAACTGCTGTGTTAAAGAAAGTTTCCACATAACACCTCACAGAATTACAGTATTATTTGATACAGATACAGCCTCATCTGCTGAAAAACAACAAACAAACACCTCGCTCAAATATCACTATAATATAAGCCATGCACATGTTTAAATCAACATAAATACTTCAATGTGTTAATAAATCTTTTTGTGCCAATAAATATTTTGTAGATGTTTCATTTGCATTCAGGTGTAAATGTGTCAGTCTGCTAAATTTTTTTACATTTGCTGTTAATATGACTGTGAACATGCCATTAAGATGAACATTATGTTGAATCAGCCAATAGGATCATGCACATTTTCTTTCATACAGGGAGGTACAGTATATAAAGGTGAGTCTCTGTGTGGCTTTCTCTTTCGGACTGTGTTGAGATGGAAGATAAACCTGTCATTGACTTTACATGAAAACCAACCTTGATCTTAAACTCTGTAAGTACAGATTTAAAACATACAGTTTTTTTTATTTTTGTTTAGTTTATTTTCTGTTTTGTAAATCAGCTTTACAAAGAATGATCCACGAATGATGTGCAGCCCTGCATTAAAATATTTGTTTAAAATATATTTCTAATCCACACAATGTAAAACTTGTAATGTTGTAAAATTTGTCAGGTAACCTACAAATGAAGTAACATCTAAAACAAGTTGTTTGACTCAACAACAAAAAAAGAGTAAATAAATAGAATACAAATAAAAATTGTCTTCATGTATGTAATTTTTTACTATTGTTATTTTGTCTAGACGATTCACGCTAGAGGTTCTGAATCAACCTGTTTCGAAATATCGCATAAAAATGATTAATCATTTTTTCATCCTTTTGCTTTGCCTTTCAAAATGTAAGTATGTATATGCCTGTACTGCATAATAAAGCAATTCAATAGCAAGCAATACTAACCATTTTCTCATCTATAACATTTCATTTTGAATTGGTCTAGGCAGCTCAGACAATGCAGATGTTGTGGCTCATAATCATCTGAAGATTGTTCAAGCTGGAGACAATGTTACCTTGACCTGTATTAGTCCAAAAGGGCAAAGAAACAGTGTTGTTTGGGTCAAACAAAAAGCTGGAGAGAACCCCCTTTCAATTGCTTCATCATATCAAGCTTTAAATGTCGTGTTTGAAAATGGCTTTGACAAACATAATCGCTTTTTTGTAGCAAAAGACGATAGCAGTTTTATTCTGAGCATCACAAATACAAAAGAATCAGACACAGCAACGTACTATTGTGTTCAATTTATATATCAGTTCAAATTTAATGAAGCAACTGATCTCATTGTTAAAGGTAAGCAGATTGTTCACTTTATTATTACTGTGGCACATGCAGTACATTGTCTGGTCAAATTACCATAATAACATTGTGGTTTATTTTCTTTTTAGGCAGAGAAGTGAGCATGCAGTCTGACCATGAGAGAGCTGTGACAGATCCAGTGCATCCAGAAGACTCTGCAGTGGCGCTGCAGTGCACTGTCCTCACTCAGAGCTGTGCAGGAGAACACAACGTCTACTGGTTCAGACGTGAATCTGGAGAATCTCCTCCAGGAATTATATTCACTCAGGAGCGCTCAATGTGAGAGGAGATCTGGCGTGAACTCTACTGCACACAAATGTATCTACAACCTGCCCAAGAGGAACCTCAGTCTGTCTGATGCTGGGATTTACTACTGCGCTGTGACCGCATGTGGAGAGATACTGTTTGGAGATGCAACAAAACCTGACATGCCAGGTGTCCATTTAAGTTCCACAATTTTGTCTGCTCACAGATTTGTTGCTAATTTTTAATTACTTTAATTTGTAATTAAGGTTTTCAGGAACCTTGGAGTATAATTGCCCTGATTCTAGGAACTTTAAACTGTTTATCAGTGATTGTGATCATATTTCTGGGCACACAGCTGTACATGCAGCGACGAAAAGGTAAGAATTAATGCATACAATTTCTCTAATGTGTAAGAAAATCCACATCTTTCAGAGACAGTGCAGTTACGTGTACCAATTCTTATTGTTTTTCAAGATGGGACTCAGGATATTCAGATTGGTCACTTAATGGTGAGCAGTTTAATATTTCATGTGCTTTTATACCAAATATTGCTTATGTTGCCTTAATAGGCAATATATCTGACTGAATGTATTATAATTGCTGTTTTAGGATGAAGACAGAGATGCTTTGAATTATGCTGCGTTGAGCTTTCAACAAAAGTCCAGCGCCCCTAGAAGACCCAAAGAAAAACATACAAGATAATTTAATATTTGCACATGAGAAATCTACACCTTTTGGTAAAAATAAATTCTCTGTGGTTTACAAAAAAAGGTGCTTTAAGTGATGAAGATTACTGAAATTGATATTAGAGTACTACAGCAGTAAAATATTTCATTTGAAATATTTTCAAATTTCACATTTAAGTCAGTGTTTTGTTTGCCATTTCTAACTGATTATGACATTTACTAGACATTTCTGAAATAAAATTTGTTTCTTAAAAAAAGAAAAAAAAATTATTCTATCAAATAAACTGACTTGTAACTTTTAAACGACTTTTCATGGAACTCTGTTGGATTTCTGTATCAACACAGCATATCAGTTTTAGATTTACTGATTTGTTGAAAATGTCTTAGGCTGAGAAGAGGGGAGAAGTTAAAATCCCTGTCCGTGGTACTGAAATGTGACAATCATGACTATTTTGGCATTATTTAATATGGTAGACTACAATGTACTACTACTACTAGCACATGCTTATGATGTTTACTCATGACAACAACATTAATTAATAAGTCAATATATACTGTGTCTAGAACATAGCATTAGCAATATTTTCACAGGAACATTAAACAATGTTTCAGAAATATGTTTAATTGACCTATAGGTTGATACCCTTGTGGTCAATGAATCAAAAATCTAAACATACCATGTGAAAATAGCACATTTTCTTAGCGATAGATGTTATTTACACTGGTGCATATGGTGATAGATTCTGTTTACACAATGTAAAAATTGACTTTTTCAGTATTTTCAGTATTTACTATTATTGAAAAAAAAAAAAAATAGGCTCATGAGCTTTATTTGTCACATACACAACTATACAGAGTATAACAGCAGTGAAATGTGTTCTCTGCTTTTAACCCATCCAAGTGCACACACACTTGGAGCAGTGGGCAGCCGAACTAAGCGGCGCCCGGGGAACAGTTGGGGGTTCGGTGCCTTGCTCAAGGGTCTCACCTCAGTCGTGGACAATTCCAGCCGGAGCTGAGATTCAAAACCCACAACCTCGGGTTACAAGTCCGACGCTCTATCAATTAGAGCCACGACTGCCCCCCAATAATTGCTGCCCAATAATTGTAATCATTTGCAATCTTGTCTAACCCTACCACACGTTGGTGAGCGGATTTAGTCTAAATAGCCTCTGCCAACAAGGCGGGCTATTTGCACTTAATGTCAATAGACACTGCATACATTTAAATACATAATCAATCATATATGGGATAGCATTAGTCTGCATCATATTTTGAAATAGTTACAAAAAGTAATGCTGCCCAATATTATCGATAAATGGCTCACAAGGCCCCTCTAGTGGAAACATGTGGCAAATATCAAAAGATCATGAAAATATGAGGCTGTGAGGCCTGTACTACACTGTAAAAAATAAGTGTAATTTAATGTAAAATTTTGTAAATACGGAACTGAAAAAACTGTTAATAGTTTAACAGTATTTTCCTGTACTATATACTAGGAAACACTTTAAAAGATATAACCAGACATTTCATGTCATTTTAATGTAAAATGCTGTTAATATTACAGTTTTTAGAAGTAAAAATAACAAATCGATGTATAATTTACAAAAACTGTTAACTGCTATTTCCAGAATTCCCTGTACATCCACATTTGAAAGTATTTTGTTTAAATAATAATAATAATAATAATTTATATATATAGTTTTTGCCACTGTAAAAAAAAAGTAAATAATTTTAAGGCAACCAGCTTCAGCAGATTTTTGTGTTTTCTCAACTTGTTGTTTTAAGTTTATACTGGGCTTTAATGTTACATCTTCTGTTGTTTAATGAAAGTTTATTGCATTAATTTAAGTATCATGCGTGTTACCATGATGGTGTTTTGTGTTTGCGTGAATGACTCTGTGCACCTTCTATATATTGTTATATACTTCTGCTTGTGGTGAAGCTACTTGTGAAGAGCTTTCATTCTTCATGCGGCTTTCTCTTTTACCACCTGCATTATTATGGTGGTTGTCAGAATGTTAAAAAAAACAGATTTTAATAGCAGTGTGTGTTGTTGTAATTTAAATTACAGTTTTGTTCTGTAAATGTGTTTACAGTTCTTCTCTAGTTTTTACAAAATTATTCTGGCAACCACAGCTGTCAGAATTATTTTGTAAAAACTACAGATTATTTTTTACAGTGTATAATACAATGAAGGTATTTGTAAATTCCACATTTATGCTAAAATGTTAAATCCCAATGTTAAAAATCTAACTTCATGCTAAAATTCTATGCTTACTGTCAGGTTTAAATATACAGTATAGTAAAATGGAAAATAACTTTGTGTTCTGTTAAATACACACATTGTAACTTGCAAGCCCAGCTGAGCACATAAAGTTTTTGTAGTGTTAAAATAAACTTAATATGATGTTTTTGTCCCCAGCAGTAATCATCAAAAGGTAATTTGATATTTTACAAATGCAAGGTAAAGCAATTACCATTTGAGAAAGGTGCATGTGTGTTTTTTTTATTCAGAAAGCGAAAAATCAATGGGTCAATCTTGTGGTTGGAAAATGTTCAAACCACACTGTGCACAATCATGCATGCAAGCGTACGTACACGTACAGAAACATGCACAAAAACATCTGAGCCCACAAACTAAACATCTCAGTGTAGTAGGTTATTTAATAGGCAAATTTTTGCATGTAAAATAGTTACAGTGTGCCCTTTACATATACAAATTTGGAGAATTCTTCAAAATCTTTTATATTAATCTAAACCACTTGAAAAAAATAGTACATATCTATCTATCTATCTATCTATATATATATATATATATATATATATATAGTAATTTTCAATTGCAAATTTAGAATGCTTCAGAATTTTAAAGTATTAAATGCTGACAGTTATGTCTAAAGTTAAATGTTTCTCCGCTGATGTTCACCACAGCAGTTCTCATTCTGTACTGAGCAGCTTCTTCCTGTCAGACACTCTACAGGAAATGATGTACTTTGTCTTTTGTCACCTTACTGGTGCTCTAGTTGGTGTCACATATTTTTACATGGGCATATGCTGACTTTGGGGTGGAGTCTGTGCTTTGTGGTATTCATGGCTTAAAACCCATTGTATTCCACTGCTGAACTAGGGTTGTTTGGGCCCCAGTTAAAAAACACTCGATAGGGCCTCCACCACCACAATCACCCCCCAGCTTAAACAGAGAATGTGTACTATTCACATTGTATTTTATGCTTAATGTCTCAACCAAGTTGGTGGTCTCAAGGCACAGACAAACTATGAAATGCCTAAGTGTCTCCATAGATCACAGTTCCTCTAAAGGAATTATACGACATTAACCCAGGTATATATTCTTTTTTAAAAGCAAACACAACCCGCATTTCATTCAGAAATCTGAAATGTAGTATGATCACATTTATGCCCTTACTTTTCCCTTTAGTCAGTCACATACAGTATGACACTTTTCTTTATTAATTGTACATGCACAGTGGAAGATTAACTGTGAAAATCAACATCAAGCTCTATCTGTTGATGTTGATCGTGTTATATATAAAAATAATACTAGTGCGTCTAATTCAACCTGGTTTCACAGAATTCGTGTAATGACCACGGACCCTTAACTCTGAATCTGTGGTGGCATCACGGAATCGCTGAAATTTCCTGTGATGGGCTCACAGAAGTGATACCAATGTAAGTGTCACCAACACGTTCTCACTCCCAACTCGTCACATATTGAAGCTTGGTCAGGACCCCTTTGGCATCGTTTTTTGACATTCAAGGTACCCCATTAGCGTATTTTTGATTTGCAGGGTCCTCCGTTGCTTTAAATAGGAAACCCTTAGCGTCAATATGCCGATGCGATACTGGGAATTGTATCGTCATAATTAAATCATTTATTGGGTAAAAACATTACCATTATTGCATATATGTTTGGGTGTGATTTTCAATGTAAACAGCATCAACAGTTGTATTATTACATTACATATTTATGAGCACGTAACCCAACCCCTGCCTCTAAACCTACCATTTGTCAATGAAACAGAAGATATAACAGACAGACACAACTACCGTCATAATTTATTCAAAATGCATTAATGTTCCAAGCCTTCCGAGGCAAAACGACTGATTTGTGAGAGAGTCTCTGTGCGTAAATTAAAAAAATGTCACCAGAAGAAGCCTTACTTCAGTTTTGGTTGTGAAATGTCATTTGTTCTTGCTTGTCTCGTGGTCGATTGCGTCATGCAGTTGTGTAAGGCTATTGGCTCTTGTATGTCTCGTGACCGATTGCGTCATGCTACGGGACGGGAGTATGCTTTTGAATGAAATGTGAGCGTGTTAACGGAGCGGGATCATTTTCAGCAATTAAAACCTTGTGTTTTCATAAATACTTCGTATGGCTTCAGAAGACTTGGAATGCAACTTGATCAGTTTTTGCAATAAATACCTGTGACTGCACTTATATTGACCTGTGTGTGTTTTATATTGTTCAGAAGTGGGTAGGTTTAGGGTAGGGTGGGTTAGGTGCTCTAGAGAAAATATAAATTGATATACAAATATAACTGCATCGGAGTTACTCTATTTACATGGTCCACACATGTCAATTGAGGTAGTGCTGGTGTTGAACCAGTGGACCACGGCTGGAGTAGGCTTTTCAAAGAGAGAAACTTCAACTCGACTGACTGCAAAGGCTCAAGGGGGGCAGTTTGTAGGGCTCTTAGCACTAATACCAAATCCCAAGAGGGTAGGGAGGAAGGCCTGGGAAGATTTAACTTCCTGGCCCCCCTAAGAAACCTGACGATCAGATCATGCTTCCCAACCGATTTCCCCTCTATGGGGTCGTGGTGCGGTGGAATAGCAGCTATGTAAACCTTAAGGGTGGAGGGGGCAGCCTATGCTCCAACCCTTGCTGCAGGAAGGACAGCACAGCTCTGATCGAACATCTCCGGGGGTCCTCACGGTAAGAGGAACACCATTCGACGAACAGGTTCCACTTCAGCGCATAGGTCCGTCTTGTGGATGGTGCTCGTGGTGAAGCGATAGTGAGAGCTACCTCCTGGGGTAGGTCATCTAGAACCTCCACGTCCCATCCAGGGACTACACATGGAATTTCCAAAAGTCTGGACGCGGGTGCCAGAGAGAGCCCCATCTCTGAGAAAGCAGATCCTTCCTCAGAGGAATCGGCCAGGGAGGGACTGTCGCGAGGAGTATGAGTTCCAGGAACCAGGTCCTGCTGGGCCAATATGGAGCCACTAACAGGACATGATCCTTGTCCTCCCTGACCTTGCACAGTGTCTGTGCTAGTAGGCTCAGTGGGGGAACGCATATTTGTGCAGGCCCTGGGGCCAGCTGTGTGCCAGAGCATCCGTGCCGAGCGTTGTCTCGGATATGGAGTAGAACCACTGGCAATGGGCGGTTTCTGGAGATGAAAACAGATGAACCGATTCCAAATCAGCTGGACTGCCTGGGGATGGAGTCTCCACTCCCCAGGAAGTGCCGCTTGAGACAGCTTGTTGGGCGCCTGATTGAACACTGCTGGGATGTGGATGGCACGAAGCGACCTCAGATGCTTCTGACTCCAGAGGAGGAGGTGACGGGCGAGTATGTCGTTTAGTTACACTCAATATGGATAGGTCTCTCTGGCGAGATCCTAATTCCGTCGGTCATCCGACTTGACTTGGAGTGACCGACTGAAAGGGAATTCCCCTATCTTCTCTTGAATAAATCTGGAATCGAATAAATAATTAAACAAGTATGAGTAAAAGTACAGGTGCTGACATGTTAAGGAAGACATTCAATGGATATATTTGTTTGTAGGATCATTTATTTTACCTCATAAATTTTGTCATAACTTTTATTTTTTTTATATTTTTATATATATTTTTATTGTATTGTATTTATTTATTTATTTATTGCAGCCGAGCTGCAATAATTAAATTATTATTTTTTTCTGCCAAAGGAAAGCAAGGTTCAGTGGTTGGCCATTTGAAAGTTGTTTCTGTGGTTTCGATTCAAAGTGTGGTGCAAAAAAAAAAAAAAAGTATTGTGGGTAGGAAATGGCTTTAGCCATGTTGCTATTGAAATATGCAAAGACCTTCATACATCAGAATACGGACCAGTGGGATGTGTTTATGAATTTAAAACACCTCTTTTTCTTTTAAGTAAACGTGTGTGTGTGTGTGTGTGTGTGTTTACGTGTGTGCATGTGTGTGTGCTTATGGTTAATTCATTAATGTATGAAATGTATCACGACAAGAGAGACGTATTTTTATGATGTTTTTTTTAATTAATAAAAATATATCATGTCCACTGCTACACACACTAATTAATAATAATAATAATTGGTTACATTTATGTAGCGCTTTTCTAGGCACTCAAAGCGCTTTATATAGTAGGGTATCTCCTCATCCACCACAAGTGTGCAGCATCCACCTGGATGATGCGACGGCAGCCATATTGCGCCAGAACGGCCATCACACACCAGCTTACTGGTGGAGAGAGAAGAGACAGAGTGATGAAGCCAATCAGTGTATGGGGATGATTAGGAGGCCATGATGGTCAGAGATCAATGGGCGAATTTGGCCAGGATACCGGGGTTACACCCCTACTCTTTTTCGAAGGACATCCTGGGATTTTTAATGACCACAGAGAGTCAAATGAACATGACCTCGGTTTAATGCTATTTCGTGCATGTTGAGCTATTTACACTGTTAAAGAATTAGATTCTCATGTTAAACATGGACAATGTTTAAAAAAATGCTTTGGTTATAGAAAGGAGTATTTCTGTGCCAAATACACTCTTTCCAGGTTCGTACAATTTACGGAACGTTTTTTTGATCGTGGCTGTTCATGAAGTCATGAAAGGTGGAACTCCTTAAATGGGCACTTCTGCTGTAAGAGCACGCCTGCGCACACATCGGCCAGAGCACATTCATCAACGTGATTCATTCGGCTGCACTGCATGGGACTCACTTGGGAAGAATGTCTAGATAACCTTGATCAGCTTCCCGAAGAACCCAGCGTTACATAAACGTGTTTGTTGATGAACACTTTAAAACAAGGCCCAGTTTAACACTGGATTTGCACATCGTTTGAAAGATGGTGCAGTCCCAGCGATAAAAGATCCCGGTCATGATTCAAAACTGCAGATGATAAGTGAAACGGCATGAAATGTCCGTGTTTTGTTGGCAATCGGTGCTCAAGTGCTCTCACTCTTTAGCTCCACCCACAGTGCGTCTCAAGGAGCTCGGCTGTTTTCGGAGAGAATCGTAAAGCTGTCTCTTTCTTTAATAAAAACGATAAAGCTAAAGACTCTTTGGAGATATCAAGGATACAATTCTACTTTATAGGTACTCCAGATTAACATAAAATTGGATGATACAGTGTGTTATGTCCCCTTTAAGGATTATTATTTTTGTTGTTACAAAATAAGAGACTCATTTCATGTTTTGTTCTTATTATACAAACCAAATAATCATGCATTAACTGCATATGTATGTACAGATGCCAAACTTTATGTAAATCTTTTTATCAGATATCTGCTGTGTATAGTACATAACCCTTTTTGTTTCTTTGGTAATGAAAGAATAGTTGGGTCTTAATGTGTTGTGGTTTTGATGCAGCAAGAGGTGTGAAAACATAAACAAGTCTCATTGCAAACTATTTAGTGACATACTCACCAACATTCAGATCTGACCCACCTGCTAACTTTATAATGCAACTAATTTCATAATGCTAAAAATAGCATGTTCCTTCAGTTACAAAGTACCTTTGGTCTGTGATTTTTGGTAAATCTTCTTAAAAAATTACAGAAGGTATCATCAGGAAAAAGTGCTTAGTTTGTAAATACAAATAGCAAAAAAAATAACTGTTAATATTCTAATCATAATTTAATTTTTTCCACATTTATATTACATTTAGATATTGACTTCTTAAAGAAACAAAAGTGCAACGTTGCAAAGTTCATGACATGAGCTGATTGGCTGCTATCACAAGTGGTTTCAGCCCAATGCAAACCCAAGTGACCAATCAGCTCTTAAAGGACTGTATAAATAAGACAGAAAAGTGCATATGCATCTCATTTATCTAAAGCCGAAATTGAAGGAGACATGGTATGGACAGTTTATTGATCTACCTCTATTAGTTGGTGTGAACATTTATTAACATTGTTTTGGTGGCGTGGGTGGTGGGGGCTGATTCGTGTTTATATATATATATATATATATATATATATATATATATATTTGTTTTTATTCATAGATTTTTTATTTTATCAGGGGAATTTTGGAAGACCGCTGATCATAAGATATTTAATATTTTTGTTCTCCTCAACAATAGGTAAATGTACTCATCGTTCTCTTTTACAGGGGAGTTTAAAGTACAAGGATTGTTTTGGAAGACGACTGATGATGAGATACTGCTTAATTGTTTTGCTCTCCTCAACAATAGGTAAATATACCCACATTTCTTTTTAAATATTAAACAACTGTTTATTTACAACCTATTTACCTCTTTCAACTAAAAAGGTACCTGTTGTGTGCTTCATTTTGCAGTCTGCTCCTCTGATGTGGATGTTGTTCAGGAGGATAATGTAAAAATAGTTCGAGCTGGAGAGGATGTGAACCTTACTTGCACATTTTCAAATGTTCTGCAATCAACAAAAGCATGGTTTAAACAGACGACTGATGGAAAATCTTTACTAATTGTATCTTTATTTTTAAATCAACAACCCAGTTGGAATGAGGACTTTGAGAAAACAAATCGTTTTAATATTATTAAAGGAGACGATCATTTTAATCTGACCATTTTAAAGATAAAGTCTTCAGACTCAGCAATGTATTTCTGTGTAGTCGCGTCATATTACAACATTGGAATGGGTTCAGGAACCAGATTACATGTCAAAGGTAAATTTTCCTATTCGTTATTGTAGCTTTGTTTGGTTTGTGGTGTCTGATTTTTGTCCTAACCATATTGTCCCTCTTATGCTGCCTTTCAAGATGCAGCCATAGGTAGAAACACAACTCTTCAGCAGTCTTTGATAGACACGCTTCATCCAGGGGATTCTGTGAGTTTGCAGTGCAGCATCTTCTCTGAGAGTTGTTCAGGAGAACACAGTGTATACTGGTTCAGACAAAGCTCAGGAGAATCTCAAGGAGTGCTTTACACCAAAGGAGAGAGAAATGGTCAGTGTGAGAACAGCACAGAGTCTCAAACACAGAGCTGTGTCTACAATCTCTTCAAGAGCAACGTCAGTCACTCTGATGCTGGGATTTACTACTGTGCTGTGGCCACATGTGGAGAGATACTGTTTGGAAAAGGAACTGAACTAAGTTTTAGAGGTAAGGCTTTTGGATAAATATTTGATGTTTTCACTCAGGAGAGAATTTTTGTTCAAATATCATCGGAAATAATAACATTTATCTGATTTACTGTTAGCTCTCTAAACTATGTCTTGAATTTTTGGCTATTTCAGAGAGTGTCGATGTGAATCCAGCGCTGCTTGTTCTTGGAGTTTTAAATGCCATATTTTTTACTTTAGCTATTTTTCTGGCCATAAAACTATGCCAGGATCCAAATAAAAGTAAGGTTTAATTTTGGCACACATACTGTATACTAATGATATATTTATATACAAAAATACAACAATTGACACTACAAATATATTAGATTTGATTGCTTTTAATGACCTTTTTTATTCATCCACAATCAACAAATCTCTAGAGTGTCAAGTAAGTGCTTATGTTTATGTTTGTGATTTCAAAAGGTTCAAATCATATAATTACTGTCAGTCTTATTAAGTGCAAATGATTATGCTGATGTCTTCTTAAGACCCAACTTTACATTTTATGTGACATTTTATTCTCTGATCTTTGTTTCTTTTTCCTCATTATTGTAGAGTGAAGACGTTCTGAGTTTTTCAGCAACAAGTTATTTCTTGGCAAATGAACCCGAAGTAAAGATTACTGAAGAGAATACTCTTGTGACATACAGCATTTATACTAAAAAATTAGCCTATAACCGCTAAAGGTCATTAGAAACAGCAGTTTTCAGTTCAAGGCAAGCCTAAATGCTGCATAAGTTTATGGGCTAAAACATGCTTAAATGTTCAGAACTGCTTTGTAACAATGTACAATATACATGCTACATTTGCAGTCTTTTTAATGCAATACGTAATTTCATTTTTAACATGTTATTTAAGCTTCACATATAGTGGCTGCATGTACATATGGCCATCTATACAGAACAGAAATCCAACCACAGATGTTTGCTCTGTTTAGTTACATTACAGTATATTGGGTTTTTGACACTTGATTGTATCTAAAATCTGATGATTTGTCTCAAAGTACATGGAACAAATTCCTTTTCATACTCTCAGTAGAAATGTAAGACACGATGTGTAATCTACAAAGTAATTTTGAATAAATGGTGTTGTATGTAAAATGATGCATGATCTGTTATATCTACTGTACATACATGTTTTTAATCTTCCGCCCTAAAAATGTAGCAATAAAATATATGAGTGGCTTTGCATTTCTGTAAACAACAAGATATGAAGTCTGCTTTATACATTATTGTTTCTGTATCTTTTTATCATTGCTGCATATCTTTTTCTTTGTTTTGGTGTCAGACAATTTAACACAGCCATCCAAACAGACTTTTCATTTATCAAATATGCAATTAAACTCAGAATATTTACGGAAACGGAAATTCCTAATATGGACAAAAGCTCTAGCTATCTCTATATGAAAACAATTGTTTTCACAGTAAACAGAAACGTTTTGGAACATGAAGACATTAAACACGTGATTGCGACAATACTGTATATGGTTTATTTATGTTTTTCAAGTCATCTCCAGGTAATAAATAAACTATATGAACAATGCAGGGCTAATTGACATAGCATTTATTACAGTATAGAACATATTCTGCCTTATTATGTGATAAAAAAGTGTTTGTACTATATAAACAAATCAGTATTATTGGTAATTGTCCAGCAGCATATCTAATTTCTAAGTCCATTAAAAGATAGAAATAAAATAAAAATTAAAGTTGCCTATACACAACCAGTCAAAAGTGTTTGAACAGTAAGATTAATGTTTTAAAGAAGTCTCTTCTGCTCACAAAGCCTGCACTTATTTGATCCAAAGTACAGCAAAACAGTTAGGGTTTGAAGTATTTGTTTTATTTAAAATAACTATTTTCTATTTGAATATATTTTAAAATGTAATTTATTGTGACTTCAAATCTAATCATTTTTAGCATCATTACTCCAGCCACACAATTCTTCAGAAATCATTCTGATTTGCTGCTAAAAAAAACAGTTATTATTATTATGCTGAAAACAATCCTTGCTAAATTAAAGTATGAATTTTGATCATTTATTTAAAGAAATATATATACAGACTAAGCTTTTGAATGGTATAGTGTATAATGTTACAAAAGCTTTTCATTTCAGATAAATGCTGATCTCTGGATCCTTCTATTCATCAAAGAATCCTGAAAAAATTACTCAACTGTTTTAAATATTGACACACACACGCACGCATGTTGGTTTTTATGGTTAACAGAGACTATAAATTATTATATTGCTTGCTTAAAATATGCCTTAAGTTTCTCATTCAATCAGTCTATGACGATCTCCCCAGTCCGGTCAATTTGTATAACTGGGGAGTGGCAGACACACCTGCATGTTAACTGTGCAGAGGGGCACCTTGAAGCATATCCTCAGTTGCTGTTCAAAGGCATTGGAGGAACAGAGATATCGCTGGGGCCATGATCAAGTTCATGATCAAGTCTTTGGGGACACGATCAGCAATCTAAGAGTTCAAGAAGCAGCATGCCCCAAAATACATCTCCTTTATCAGAGCTGGGAATAAAGCACCCCATCGGTCTAGCTCTGGGGGAGGGCTTTTAGCCAGTGTCAACTCCAGGTTGACCTAGGAAGGCAGCTCAAGTTCGAACAAACATTGCAAACACACTGCTTCACCCAGATATGGTGTTAACATCAGAGGCGAATTGAGAAAGAATTGAGCAAGCCAATGAGCATAAGAAGGCCAAATATGGAGATCTCATTACAGAGTGCTGGAGCAATGGATGGAGAGCCTGCTGTGAGCCAGAGGAAGTTAGGTGCTGGTTATTCACTGGCAGATCATTACAGCAAACACTTAAACTCCATGATGTGAAAGGATTACAGTGCAGAAAAGCCATAAATAATATCGTCCCAGGTTACGTATGTAACCCTGGTTCCCCGAGGGAACGAGACGCCGTCGACGCTAGGGGAACGCCATCAGCGTTGTCCAGCTCTGAATCATATGTGTAATCAGTCAAAATTGATGGCCAGACGTCAGGTGCGGTGGACGTCATGACCAGGATGCTTAAAAGCACGTGATGTGCAGCCGGCGCCAGCTTCCAGGAATGAAGCATAGCTCTAGTAGGGATGCCGGAAGTATGGCCCTGCGACGCAGCCGCCTGTTCCTCGGGGAACCAGGGTTACATACGTAACCTGGGGACGTTCCCCTCCGAACATCGAGCTGCGTCGAAACGCTAGGGGAACGAGATATCACGCCGCCATACTTGCAAATCCCTGCTTAGTGTGGAGTGCACAGCTATGGCAAGGGAAAAGACAAGCCAGGGTGGCTCGCAGAGCCAGGTCGTAGAACCTGGAAAGTTAGGGCGAGACCACCCACCAGCGTCCACAGATGTCCTGCACAGGTACACCTGCCAGAAGGCCTTGGAGCCGCCATACCTTAAGTAGAGTGAGCCTTGATTCCCAAAGGCGAGGGAGATCAGAGGACTCGAGGTCATGGGAGCATCCAGATCCACTACTTAGCATAAGCACCCTGGCCTCCACCGGAGGAAACGTAAAGAGAGTTTGCCTATTGAAAGGCCACCAAGAGGGGCGTGGTAGGTGCTATAGCCGCCACGTAGACCTTCAGGGTGGAGTGGGCTAACTCTGCGGAGAAAACGGGCCTGCGAGAGCTCCAGCACTGTCCCAGCAGGCAGTTAACTGGATCAAGCTGGCGGTCTCCGCACCCGGAGTCTCAACTTCAGGGCGTATAGTTTCCTCATTGAGGGAGCTCTAGATTGGAGGATGGTCTCATCAACCTCAGTTGAGAGACCAGAGGCTATGAGTTGTGCCCCTCGGGAGCCACACCCATAGTTTCCACAACTCCGAGCGGGGTGAAAGATCATGCCGCTGCCAGTGAGAGGAGATCCTCCTGACGGAATCCCCATGGAGAGCCGTCGAGAGAGAAATCGGGTCAGAGACTATACTCGGCCCGGCCAGAACAGGGTTTTTCAATAGAAGGACCCCGTCCATGCGCACTCTCTAGAACTCCCAGGAGCTGAGGCGATCGGGAGGCGTGCAGGCGAAGCCTCAGCCACGATTGTACATAGCATCCAGCCCCTTAGCGGAGCTGGATGTCTGCCTCGACAGGATGGCTGCTCCTATACTGCGAAGGAAGAACCCGATGTGTCGCTTTGCCCCCAAAGCACATTTCAGGAACTTCCTGTGATGGGAAGGAGTATGCATCTTTAGATCGCTCGTGACCACCAGTCCTCGGATCTGGTGAGAGACACGTGCTTGAAGAGAGCTTTCTGAACTTCGGTCGTGTGACTGAGCGGTTCAGTTAGCTTAGATCTAAGACGGACGCAACCCCTTTCCCCGGAACAATGAAGTACGGCTGTAGAACCCGGACTCTTTGTCTAGAGCAGGGACCACCTCGATGGTCTCCTCCCTCAGGAGAGTGCTCACTTCTTGTTCCATTACCAGAGCCTGCTCGCCCGTAGAAAGGCTGCGGCAGAGCGCCACATAGCCTTGTTCTACAGTGTGCGTGACTCATTGAGACACATTTGGCAGCAGTTCCACGCTGCCGAATAGTCTACTAAGGGAACCAGTCTCTCGAGACTGGTCTCTGGTGTACTTAGAGCGGCTAGCTCGGTGCCCTGGAGCGGAGGACCGGCAGGGGACGGCCGATCTAGCTGCTCTAGGGACCCCCGAAGTGGTGGCGAGCCTCCCAGCTCCGCTACATTCCTGGGCGGAAGAGACTGAGAGAAGTGCTCGCTGGAAACCGCTGCGCCCTGGAACACTGGCAGGGTTAACAGACTGATCTCCTGAGGGCACTGAGGAGAGACGGGCACCGTGTAATGCGGTGTAAACCGCTCTTCCCCAGAGGGGCCTGCCCTCATAAGTCCTGGGATGTAGCATCAGGACTGCCTTAGAGGTCTCCTATTGGAAACGCCGGTCCTCAGACCCGCGTCATCTCTAGGAAGACTAAGGAACCAGAGTCTGCTCAGGCAGGACCCAATAAGACACGCTTGGCAAGGGCTCCCACACCGCCAGATGACTTACTAAGGGAACCAGTCTCTTGAGACTGGCCTCTGGTGTACTTAGAGCTGCTAGCTCGGTGCCCTGGAACGGAGGACCGGCAGGGACGGCCGATCTAGCTGCTCTAGAGACCCCGAAGGGGTGGCGAGCCTCCCAGCTCCGCTACATTTCTGGGCGGAAGAGACTGAGAGAAACGCTCGCTGGAGACCGCTGCGCCCTGGAACACTGGCAGGGTTAGCAGACTGATCTCCTGAGGGCACTGAGGAGAGACGGGCACCGTGTAATGCGGTGTAAACCGCTCTTCTTCCCAGAGGGGCCCCATAAGTCCTGGGATGTAGCATCAGGACTGCCTTAGAAGTCTTCTAAGGAAACGACGGTCCTCAGACCCGTGTACTTAGAGCGGCTAGCTCGGTGCCCTGGAACGGAGGACTGGCAGGGGACGGCCGATCTAGCTGCTCTAGAGACCCCCAAGGTGGCGAGCTTCCCAGCTCCGCTACATTACTGGGCGGAAGAGACTGAGAGAAACGCTCGCTGGAGACCGCTGCGCCCTGGAACACTGGCAGGGTTAGCAGACTGATCTCCTGAGGGCACTGAGGAGAGCAGGCACCGTGTAATGCGGTGTACACCGCTCTTCCCAGAGGGGCCTGCCCTCACCAGTCCTGGGCTTTGGCATCAGGACTGCCTCAGAAGCTCCTAATGGAAATGACGGTCCTCAGACCTACCGTCATCTCTAAGGAAGACTAGGAACCAGAGTCTGCTCAGGCAGATCCCAATAAGACACGCTTGGCAAGGGCTCCCACACCGCCAGGTGACTTACTAAGGAACCAGTCTCTTGAGACTGGCCTCTGGTGTACTTAGAGCGGCTAGCTCGGTGCCCTGGAACGGAGGACCGGCAGGGGACGGCCGTTCTAGCTGCTCTAGAGACCCCGAAGGGTGGCGAGCCTCCCATCTCCGCTTACATTTCTGGGCGGAAGAGACTGAGAGAAGCGCCGCTGGAGACCGCTGTGCCTAGACTGATCTCCTGAGGGCACTGAGGAGAGACGGGCACCGTGTAATGCGGTGTACACCGCTCTTCCCCAGAGGCCGGCCCTCAAGGCCCTGCATCAGGCGTTCTGGCTGAAGACTATCGATCCGCAGATCCGTCTTCGGCCCGGGCGCCACTCTGACTCCGATTCTAGCGAGCGAAGTGACATTCCCGAATAAGGAGCTGGAACACAATTGGGGCTGCTCCCCAGCAGCCCAAGCTGACCACCTCAACCTCCTTGGAGGAAGAGAGGTAAACATTGTGCTCTCACTTGAGAAGTATCCCAAGAGGCTCTTGTATGTCATATACAATATATAATTGTATATATTCTCTACAATATATATATATATATATATATATATGTATAAATATATATCTAACTTTCATAGTCGGATAAAATGCATAGTTAATTATTCAAATTAAATGCAGTCAAACACCCAGACAAGTAAACACGGTCTGAAAGTGCATAAATGAACCGAGTATCACCATGGCAACGCGCGAGCCGCTCGGAACGAAACAAATAAATCTTCTTGGAGAGAAACTGCTGCAGATTAGCGCACTCTCACTCAAGGGGGAAGAACTACAGCTTAGGCTTCCGCCCCGGGAGAGCGCTAGACCTGGGGAAACAGGTGGAAATAGGGCGAACCCGTCTCCAACCCGTCCGCCAGGTCTATGTGCGATCCCCGTGATCTCACTCGCCGCGGTGCCTCAGCAGCAGCGGGGGCGCGAGATCATAGGCGCGGACACACTCCTCGGAGCGTGCCCGGCGGGAGCACAATGCATTGCAGCGGACGCTGGATCTGATGGGAAGAGAAGATAGGGATCACCCGTCTTAATCTTCCCATCTAATCCATCTGAGCACAGCCACTGCTCCGCCTCAGCGGCAGCGTGGCAGGTGCTGCGAGGGCGCAGGTGAAAACTCCCTCCTCAAGAGAGTTTTCGCCTCCAGCCAGATCATCGCAAAAACTGTGTGTATCCCGAGAGAGCGCTAGACCTGGGGAATACAGGTGGAAATAGGGCGAACCCGTCTCCAACCCGTCCGCCAGATCTATGTGCGATCCCGTGATCTCACTCACCGCGGTGCCTCAGCAGCTGCGGGACTGGGAGATCATAGGCGCGACACACTCGGAGCGTGCCCGGCGGGAGCACAATGCGCTGGATCTGATGGGAAAAGAAGATAGGGGATCACCCGTCTTAATCTTCCCATCTAATCCATCTGCGAGCACAGCCACTGCTCCGCCTCAGCGGCAGCGTGGCAGGTGCTGCGAGGACGCAGGTGAAAACTCCTCCTCAAAGAGAGTTTTCGCCTCCAGTCAGAGAGGAACACACAGTCTGTAACGTGATCTACTTTCGCCCTCATTGGCCTTTGATATGTCTGCTTCTAGTCTTTCTTTGCCTATCTTTTTAAGAATAAACTTTCTTATTTCCTATCTGATAGTAACAGACTCACAGAACACATTCGACTGACACACACAGAGAGCTTTGCTGAATGACAAAAAAGCTAGCGCCGGCTGCACATCACGTGCTTTTAAGCATCCTGGTCATGACGTCACCGCACCTGACGTCTGGCCATCAATTTTGACTGATTACACATATGATTCAGAGCTGGACAACGCTGATGGCGTTCCCCTAGCGTTTCGACGCAGCTCGATGTTCCCGGAGGGGAACCAGGCTGAGAATACTATTGTGTATTTTGTTTTTAAATATCTTTGAAAAAATATATAATGTATTTTGTATTTAAATATATTTAATATTTGTATTTTTGTATTTTCAAAATTGATCATGCCCTGCCATGTGCCAACCCCTTGATTCAAACTATTTTCTAAATGTATTACAAAAAAATGAATCATGGGTCTTGTAATTTTTATTTAAAAAAATTATAAGGTGATAAAATTAAACTAATGTGTATATTTTATTAAAGAAATTGTGGTGTGGTGTTGTATAGAAAATATTAACAACATTTCACTTATATAATCAACAGATATGTTTTTTATTAAAGGAAATGTAAGCAGTTTTGAGGCTTGAATTGAGAAAATAATTAAACTGAAGATTCTTTTAAAGAAAGCTACCTATTTATTTTAAGAGATTTA
Source organism: Gymnocypris eckloni scoliostomus (assembly GCA_027564155.1). Classification (NCBI taxonomy): domain Eukaryota; kingdom Metazoa; phylum Chordata; class Actinopteri; order Cypriniformes; family Cyprinidae; genus Gymnocypris; species Gymnocypris eckloni. The sequence continues at coordinate 33,473,103 of CM050413.1, read as the reverse complement.
GCTCAACTCTACAGTTTTATTTAGGCCGTGATTGTTAGTTCCCAGCATGCTTTGCATATGACTGGATATGGAGAGTAAATATTGCAATTAAGTGCTACATGAAGTGCTTTTGAGTAAAGGGAAACATGCATTAATGTTTAATGTGTGGTTATGTTTGACATTTGAAAGAGTTTCTGTTATGTTGAAATTTCTGTCATTATTATTGTGCAGAAGAGAAGAGCTTATGGTTATAGATAACTGCATGTACTATGAGATATGATGCTTTGTTCAATGAGGAGTAGCTTTGCATTAGTGCTAGTGCTAGTTTGCTAGTGCAGTAAAGTTTTTCCTACTTGGGTTGTCAGGCTGTATACGGTCGTTTAATTGTACAAAACAACTCAAAGACGAATTCAAACAGGCCTTACTCAAAATCAGAGACTTTTGAGAATGAACTTAAAATAAATGAGCACATTTCACTAATAAAATTAAATTAATTGTGTCATAGATTAAATAATTTAGGAGATTGTACATGATTTATTCAGGTAGATTACATTAAAAACATCAAGCCTTAAAAAAATCTACTCAAGAAAGATGTGTATTTTTTTTTTTTTTTTAAGTAGATGCCTCATGTATTACTAAACTCAGGATATTTCAAATGGGGCCCTTTAATGGTTTATTTTCTGCTTACATGCTTTGGAACATCTTATTTCCTGCTTTTTTCTTCTGTCAAACCACATAATGTATTTTTAGCAATGAAACAACATATTAACCAGATAGTTTTGAGAGAAGGCATCTTTTGCTAAATATAAACTGGGAACTAAACAGAATGTTTTATAATGTGTCTTAATAAATGAGAGATGTTTTTGGAGCAATGGAAAATGGTTGGGTTAGAATTTTTTCAAGCCATTTTGATGTGGTAAGGGGTGTGAAAGCATAAAAGTTAAGGTGAAAGTGCATATGTGCATCAGTTGTCTGGAGCAGAGGCTGATGGACACATGGTAAGGCTACAGTCTATAGTCTAATCTATAATCTACCATTATTTTTTAGCATGCGCTAATGGCTTTATAGTGTACTCATCATTCACTTTTACAGGAGTTTAAAGTACAAGGATTGTTTTGGAAGACGACTGATGATGAGATACTGCTTCATTGTTTTGCTCTCCTCAACAATAGGTAAATATACCTACATTTCTTTTTAAATATTAAACAACTGTTTATTTACAACCTATTTACCTCTTTCAACTAAAAAGGTACCTGTTGTGTGCTTCATTTTGCAGTCTGCTCCTCTGATGTGGATGTTGTTCAGGAGGATAATGTAAAAATAGTTCGAGCTGGAGAGGATGTGAACCTTACTTGCACATTTTCAAATGTTCTGCAATCAACAAAAGCATGGTTTAAACAGACCATGACTGATGGAAAATCTTTACTAATTGTATCTTTATTTTTAAATCAACAACCCAGTTGGAATGAGGACTTTGAGAAAACAAATCGTTTTAATATTATTAAAGGAGACGATCATTTTAATCTGACCATTTTAAAGATAAAGCCTTCAGACTCAGCAATGTATTTCTGTGTAGTCGCGTCATATTACAACATTGGAATGGGTTCAGGAACCAGATTACATGTCAAAGGTAAATTTTCCTATTCGTTATTGTAGCTTTTTTAGTAACGTTATTTCAACATACTACATGGAAATGAAATAAAATATATATATATATATGGGTGTTTGGCTTAGTGTCATGTTAGAATAATTTTTATACTCATACCTTTTGTTGTTTTAATATTTGGAAATGTTTTTAGCTTTATTTTTTGTTTTCATTTAAATGTTTAGTTTTGAAATGTTGTTGTATGCATTTGTCATTTTATTTAATTTCTCCATTTTATTAAATGTGTATATATAGTATTTATAGACTTTTAACGTATAGATTTAGTTACTTTTTCTTATGTGTAAGTCGCTTTGGATAAAAGCGTCTGCTAAATGACTAAAAAGTAAAAGTAAAAGTAAAGCTTTGTTTGGTTTGTTGTGTCTGATTTTTGTCCTAACCATATTGTCCCTCTTATGCTGCCTTTCAAGATGCAGCTGTGGACAGACACACAACTCTTCAGCAGTCTTTGATAGACATGCTTCATCCAGGGGATTCTGTGAGTTTGCAGTGCAGCATCTTCTCTGAGAGTTGTTCAGGAGAACACAATGTATACTGGTTCAGACAAAGCTCAGGAGAATCTCAAGGAGTGCTTTACACCAAAGGAGAGAGAAATGGTCAGTGTGAGAACAGCACAGAGTCTCAAACACAGAGCTGTGTCTACAATCTCTTCAAGAGCAACGTCAGTCACTCTGATGCTGGGATTTACTACTGTGCTGTGGCCACATGTGGAGAGATACTGTTTGGAAAAGGAACTGAACTAAGTTTTAGAGGTAAGATGAAAATACCTGCTTTAAAATGCTGAAATGTTTGGTTTGATCGTCCCTATCCAGAAGAGCATTTGTTTCATATGCTACAGTACACGATGCCGAACTTATCTAATAAATGTAAAAATAAATATCTAAGAAGTTAAAAATCTTTTTTTTTTTTTTTTCTTTGTTTAAGAGAGAAGTTATGTGAATCCAACTCTTGTTGCTCTTGGAATTTTAAACATCATTTTTTTGGCCCTTGTAGTTTTTCTGGGAATAAAACTATACATGGGTCAGAATAAAGGTAACATTTTCTGAACTTAACTTTTTTATTAATTTATTATAGAAATTTAAGATAACACATGACTGCCGTTTATAATGACAATACTTTTCTTGATTTAATAAAGCACCCAAACCTCCGGAGAGTATAGTAAGTATTTCTTCTATTTGAGATCTTAAATGTAGAAAGATTGCGTTTAATCTGTGTATCAATTCAATGTTAGGTTTTAATTGTCATTATTATTGTAATTATTATTCAAATATTACAGTAAGTACAAAAGATAAAAACTGAATTACTTTTGGCGTATTTTATGCCATATCACATGTCATTTTCCTCTCATAATTGGAGTTTCTTTTCTCTCTTAATATTAGAATGAAGACACCCTGAATTATGCAGCCATTAGTTTTGGTCAGAAACCTCTGAACACTAGAAGAGCCAAAGCAAAGATCAGTCAGGACCAGTCTCTGTATGCACATGTCAGATCACAGCAGTGACATTCAGAGCTTTAGAGGAATATTGGACTTCTACACTGTAGAAATGTTTCCATCATTTTCTCATAACAACATGCTCCTGTGTGGCTCAGTGGTAGAGCATTGCGTCAGCAGCGCAAAAGATTGTGGGTTTGATTCCCAGGGAACACACATACTAATGAAAATGTATAACCTGAATGCAATTGTAAGTCGCTTTGGATAAAAGCGTCTGCTGAATGCATAAATGTAAATGTAAACATATTTGGTTGCATACGTTTAACTTGTCAAAATATCTGTCAATTCTACATATCTTCCAAGTATAGCCAATGATTTTTAGTGTAATGAATTATCACTGCTGACACACATTTGATTTCCATTTGAATGTGGCAGCCATTACAAATATACTGGGCAACTATTTTCTAAGACATTTGTAATGTAGTATAGTCGAATCTATAATGCCTATAATGGATCATGTCCAGGTTTTTAAAGTTAAAATAGAGTGTTTTGTTACCTCAGATAACAGTACCTAACAATGTCATTAAAATATGGATTACAAGATACAGGGGGTCATTTTAAATGTCTTTAAATGTTACTGTGCTATTTAGACTTTGTACTGTATATTGTTAGATGTATGAATTTGTTAGACATAGTAAGGTTTGTTAGATTGTGTTGTTTTCTGGGCGACTTTATGTTAAGGTATGTTCCTTAACATGTTCAATAACATTGTGTGTATGTTTGTTTCATTTACATCTTCTAAATGAATAAATGTATATATGCATGTCATGAGCATTTATTCATGTGTGAGTATTCATGTGCATTGTCCTGTTGTAGTGTTTGCAATTCAGAGGAACACTGAAGATTGAGAGAAACTGATGGTGGAAATTGCATTGTTTTTTATTCCTTTGATTCAAATGATAAGTTCCTGGTGCTGGTGTAAATTATAGTTTCCTGCTGGCGAAATATTTGTGCACATTTTGTCTTTACTGCAAGAATTATTCAAACATTAACTTGCTGAATGCTGAATTCAACCCATGGTCTCTACTGCCACCGAGTGGTAATATTAGTATCCTGCTCCTGCTTTTGAAGTTATTACTGTTCCGCTACACAGTTATCTGCTCAATAAAGCTGTTCCATTGCTTTTTGCTATTGCACGTGTTAGGACAACCTCGTAAATAAGGATTTTTTTTGCAGGAAAGTGTTGTAGTGGTGTTTGTTCCCTATCAGTCGGTCACGGAGACGTCACGTCGGAGGACCGACGAATTGGGATCTCGCTTAGAGAGACCAATCTACTTCGAGTGTAAACTAAACGAGCCAATGCACATTGGCATGCAATTATTGCATCCAGCTGCCACTGATCACAGCGTGAGTATAAGTAGGCAGCAGGTGCAGTGCATATTCAGCTTTTCGCTTCGGAGCCGAGAGGTTACATCGTTCTGCTCCTGACTTCTGCTGAACGAGTGAATTCAACGAGTTGAGCATGCTCTTCGGAAGACTCTCGTGCTGGTGGTACGGCACTACAGCGGTGGTGGTTCTTCCCATGTCGAGTGGACTGCACACATCAGGCTGCACTACCCCCTGTTTGTGTTGCAGATGACCATCTCCCCTTCAGCACGCTAAAATAGTTTTTCCCTAAAGAGCATTCACAGGTGCGTCTTTTTAAAGACGACGTTGCATCTGGCAAATTTGACTTTGCGTCTTTATAAAGACGAGTTGGGTCTTGCTTCAGACAACGTGTCACCCGTGCGTTTCTGGATGTGGTCATTGCCTGGCGCTGGGTGAGGATCACGATCGCTGCCTCACGTGCCTGGGCAGTAAGCAGTTTTTTCTCCATTCTGTCACCGATGGAGTTTTCGTTCCTTGCCTCTGTCGCCTCTGGCTTGCTTAGTTGGGGACACTTCATTTCCAGCAAAATCATCGACTTGATTGCACAGATATTATTTAAACTGAACTAAGCTGGACAATGCCATTACTAAATTCAATAATGAAATGCATTCAGCTGATAATTGAGTGTTATATCCTGTCATTTTACATTATTGACACAATTTGCCTATTTTGATATTGTGCAGTGCTTTGTTACAATTTGTATTGTTAAAAGCGCTATATAAATAAAGGTAACTTGACTTGACACTCAGACTCCTCCTCGGTCCGCCACGGGCCAGGTCCCTGCATTCCACCTCGCCGCCCTACCGTGGGTACGTCGGTGGTCCCGCTGGTCCCGCTTGTACGGTGTCTGGGTGCCCGGGAGCTGCCCAGCCATCTCGCTGGCTCCTGTGGACCATCCGAATCGGCAATGCGATTCAGTTCGGACTTGGTTCCCAGAGCTGATGCTCCTCGTGACAGCCCCTCCTTGGCAGATTCCTCTGAGGAAGAATCTACTGACTCAGAGACGGGGCATCTTGTGGCACCCGCGTCCAGACCTCTGGAAACTTCATGTCTGGTCCCTGGACGGGATGCGGAGGTTCTAGGTGACCTACCCCAAGAAGTATGCGACACCATCACTTCGGCGAGAGCACCGTCTACGAGACATGCTTACGCCTTGAAGTGGAACCTGTTCATCGAATGGTGCTCTTTTCACAGAGAAGACCCCCGGAAGTGCCCGATCAGAGTCGTGCTGTCCTTCTTGCAGCAAGGGTTGGAGCGAAGGCTGTCTCCCTGTGGAAGGGAAGTCGGTGGGGAAGCATGACTGGGTCATCAGTTTCCTTAGGGGGGCAGCTTAAATCCTTCATGCCCCCCTCTATACCCTCTTGGGACCTGTCTCTAGTGCTCACGGCACTACAGCAGCAATGTTCGAGCCTTTGCAGCCCTTGCTTTGCTTTGTCCCGTCCGAGCATTGAGATACTACGTTGACAGGACGCAAAGCTTCAGGACCTCAGTCCAGCTCTTTGTCTGTCACGGAGGCCGGCAGAAAGGGAATGCCGTCTCCAAGCAGAGGATGGCCCACTGGATAGTGGATGCCATCACCCTGGCTTATCAGGCACAGGGTGTGCCTTGCCCGTTCAGGTTGAGAGCTCAATCTACAAGAAGTGTGGCATCCTCCTGGGCGCTGGCTTGTGGCGCCTCGCTGATAGATATTTGTAGGGCTGCGGGCTGGGCGACCACTAACACATTCGCTAGATTCTATAGCCTTCGTGTGGAACCGGTTTCCTCCTGTGTTCTCACTTTAAACAGGTAGAAGCACTGAGGGGATCCGGTTTCAGGTCGGCTTGCTAAAAACTGCTCCAGAGAATCCGTACTGTAGACCTTGTCGAGCTCCTCCATCCCCTCGGCAGCCGATTCCTGTAAATTCCACTGTATAGCCTTAGAGCCTGTGTTTCGGCAGATAGCTTTGTTTGGTTTGTGGTGTCTGATTTTTGTGTCCTTATTATTTATGTCTCTTATGTCCCTTTTAAAGATGCAGCCATAGGTAGAAACACAACTCTTCAGCAGTCTTTGATAGACACGCTCATCCAGGGATTCTGTGAGTTTGCAGTGCAGCATCTCTCTGAGAGTTGTTCAGGAGAACACAATGTATACTGGTTCAGACAAAGCTCAGGAGAATCTCAAGGAGTCCAAAGGAGAGAGAATGGTGTAAGAACAGCACAGAGTCTCAAACACAGAGCTGTGTCTTTGCTAGTGCAGTAAATTTTTGCTACTTGTGTTGTCAGGCTGTATACAGTCGTTTAATTGTACAAAACAACTCAAAGCCAAATTCAAACAGGCCTTGTTCAAAATCAGAGACTTTTGAGAATGAACTTAAAATAAATGAGCACATTTCACTAATAAAATGAATTAATTGTGTCATATATTAAATAATTTAGGAGATTGTACATGATGTATCAGTTAGATCTTAAATGTAAAAGATGTGTAATTTTGTTTCCATATTTTCATTTATTTATTTAATTTAAATAGATGCCTCATGTATTACTGAACACAGGATATTTAATATGGGGCCCTTTAATGGTTTATTGAATGCTTTAAAACATCTTATTTCCTGATTTTTTCCTCTGTCAAACCACATAATGTATTTTTAGCAATGAAACAACATATTGACCAGATAGTTTTGAGAGAAGGCACCTTTTGCTAAATATAAACTTGTAACTAAACAGTATGTTTTATAATGTGACTTCATAAATGAGAGATGTTTTTGGAGCAATGGAAAATGGTTGGGTTAGAATTTTTTCAAGCCATTTTGATGTGGTAAGGGGTGTGAAAGCATAAAAGTTAAGGTGAAAGTGCATATGTGCATCAGTTGTCTGGAGCAGAGGCTGATGGACACATGGTAAGGCTACAGTCTTTAGTCTAATCTATAATCTACCATTATTTTTTAGCATGCGCTAATGGCTTTATAGTGTACTCATCGTTCACTTTTACAGGAGAGTTTAAAGTACAAGGATTGTTTTGGAAGACGACTGATGATGAGATACTGCTTAATTGTTTTGCTCTCCTCAACAATAGGTAAATGTACCTACATTTCTTTTTAAATATTAAACAACTGTTTATTTACAACATATTTAACTCTTTCAACTAAAAAGGTACCTGTCGTGTTCTTAATTTTTGCAGTCTGCTCCTCTGATGTGGATGTTGTTCAGGAGGATAATGTAAAAATAGTTCGAGCTGGAGAGGATGTGAACCTTACTTGCACATTTTCAAATGTTCTGCAATCAACAAAAGCATGGTTTAAACAGACGACTGATGGAAAATCTTTACTAATTGTATCTTTATATTTAAATCAACAACCCAGTTGGAATGAGGACTTTGAGAAAACAAATCGTTTTAATGTTATTAAAGGAGACGATCATTTTAATTTGACCATTTTAAAGATAAAGCCTTCAGACTCAGCAATGTATTTCTGTGTAGTCTCGTCACATTACAGCATTGGAATGGGTTCAGGAACCAGATTACATGTCCGAGGTAAGTTTTCCTGTTTGTTATAGCTTTGTTTGGTTTGTGGTGTCTGATTTTTGTGTCCTTATTATTTATGTCTCTCTTATGTCCCTTTTAAAGATGCAGCCATAGGTAGAAACACAACTCTTCAGCAGTCTTTGATAGACACGCTTCATCCAGGGGATTCTGTGAGTTTGCAGTGCAGCATCTTCTCTGAGAGTTGTTCAGGAGAACACAGTGTATACTGGTTCAGACAAAGCTCAGGAGAATCTCAAGGAGTGCTTTACACCAAAGGAGAGAGAAATGGTCAGTGTGAGAACAGCACAGAGTCTCAAACACAGAGCTGTGTCTACAATCTCTTCAAGAGCAACGTCAGTCACTCTGATGCTGGGATTTACTACTGTGCTGTGGCCACATGTGGAGAGATACTGTTTGGAAAAGGAACTGAACTAAGTTTTAGAGGTAAGATGAAAATACCTGCTTTAAAATGCTGAAATGTTTGGTTTGATCGTCCCTCTCTAGAAGAGCATTTGATTCATATGCTACAGTATAACTAAGTTATCTAATAAATGTAAAAAACAAAAAATCTAAGAAGTTAAAAATCTTTTTTTTTTTTTTTGTTTAAGAGAGATGAATCCAACTCTTGTTGCTCTTGGAATTTTAAACATCATTTTTGGCCCTTGTAGTTTTTCTGGGAATAAAACTATACATGGGTCAGAATAAAGGTAACATTTTATGAACTTAACTTTTTAATTAATTTATTATAGAAATTTAAGATAAACATGATCTTTATAATGACAAGACTGTTTCTTGATTTAATAAAGCACCCAAACTGTCCGGAGAGATATAAGTATTTCTTCTTTATTACAATCTTAAATGTAGAAAGATTCCACCTGCATATGATCAGATAAATAAATGTTAGGTTTGTAATTGTCATTCACAATTATTTATTATTATTCAAATGATAATAATGTACAATATAATAAAACTGTATTACACTTTTTTGGTGTGTTTTATGCAACCATATCTAAAACATGTCATTTTCCTCTCATAATTGGAGTTTCAAACTAAATTCAGTTTAGTTAGTCAAGACACACTGAATTATCATAAGTGGCTAAATGGAACAGTTTTAACCAAACAGAGATGCAGGACAAGTCTCTGTATGCACATGTCAGATCCAATCTTGACATTGTAAGCTTTTTTGTTTTGGACTTGCTACACAATTGTATAAATGTTTTCATTTTCTGCATACAACATGCTCCTGTGTGGCTCAGTGGTTAGAGCATTGCGCAGCAGCAAAGATTGTGGGTTTGATTCCCAGGAACACATATTGAAAATGTATAACCTGAATGCAATTGTAAATGCATAAATGTAAATCTAAATATGGATTACAAGATACAGGGGGTCATTTTAAATGTCTTTAAATGTTACTGTGCTATTTAGACTTTGTACGGTATGTTGTTAGATGTATGAATTTGTTAGACATTGTAAGGTTTGTTAGATTGTGTTGTTTTCTGGGCGACTTTATGTTAAGGTATGTTCCTTAACAAGTTCAATAACATAATTGTGTGTATGTTTGTTTCATTTACATCTTCTAAATGAATAAATGTATATGTGCATGTCATGTGCATTTATTCATGTGTGAGTATTCATGTGCATTGTCCTGTTGTAGTGTTTGCAATTCAGAGGAACACTGAAGATTGAGAGAAACTGATGTTGGAAATTGCATTGTTTTTTATTCCTTTGATTCAAATGATAGGTTCCTGGTGCTGGTGTAAAGTATTGTTCCCTGCTGGTGAAATATTTGTGCACATTTTGTCTTTACTGCAAGAATTATTCAAACATTAACTTGCTGAATGCTGAATTCAACCCATGGTCTCTACTGCCACCGAGTGGTAAGATAATATTGGTATCCTGCTCCTGCTTTTGAAGTTATTACTGTTCCGCTACACAGTTCTCTGCTCAATAAAGCTGTTCCATTGCTTTTTGCTATTGCACATGTTAGGACAGCCTCGTAAATAAGGATTTTTTTTGCAGGATAGTGTTGTAGTGGTGTTTGTTCCTATAGTATTTCGTGAGAAAATAAAATTAAAAGAGAATCTATTGCACTTATAACATGCTAATTTTACAGAGCTTGACTTTCACTCATTTGTACATAATGGCCACACACACATACAAACATATGTACAAACATAAAAATAAACATTTCTGGACAATGGCAATCATTGGAAAATCCAAGCCAATTAGATGCTTATTTAAACAAATATTTATGATGGTATTGTCTGTACATTTTTGTATGCGTTTTTGTAGTTTTATGTTGCTATTCCAGTGTCAGATTTTTTTTTACTAAATCTGATTCCTAAGTAAGAGTAACTAAGAGTAACTCAGTAAGTCATTTCCTTGTTCTAAACAGATTTCCACAGTGTTGATCACTCATTATAGATGCATTATCAGAGGAACCCCATTCGTTGTCACATCCTCTGCTTATACATTGTTTGTGCTAGAGCCTGTGGTTTGTGCTAAAATGGACCTTAAAAATGAGTGAATGAATGAATGAATGAATTAATTAATTAATTAATTAATTAATTAATTAATAAGAAATATATTCTGGGCTACACAAAGAGCAAACTAACTAATGTAAATTAGCATTTGAATACGTTGAAAATTAATTTTTGGGGGTAAACTATTCCTTTAAAAAAGAAAATGTGTCAAAATGTGAAATGTAACAAATATAATATGTGAAAATTTTTCATTACAAGGTGTTGACAGAACACCTCCACCTGCATATGATCAGATAAATAAATGTTGTCCTGATTTGTAAATGATCACAATTATTTATTTTTATTTTTATGATAATAATGTACAATATAATTTGTGAAATTGTCGCACTACACTTTAGGCCTTTTATTTAATGCCACCAGTCTAAAACATGAGGTCAAACTTGCTAAATTCATGAGGTCAAACTAAAATTGCAGTTTAGTTAGTCACTATCACACTTTAATCATAAGTGGCTAAATGGAAAGTTTTAACCACAGAGATGCGAGCACTGATCTCATTCTTTCCAATCTCGATCTTGCAGTTTTTTTTTTTTTTTTTGGTGGCCTGTGCTCCAAAACAACAAGTGTATAAAGTGTCATGCCGCTGCATGTGTTCCTGTGGCTCAGTGGTTAGAGCATTGCGTTAGCAGCGCAAAGGTTGTGGGTTCAACAGAGAAAGTTTCTTATCACGCTCCAACAATTTTCATTGTAATTTTATATTGATATTTATAATGCACGCACCTAATGATTTTCATATCAGTTTAGTGGTCACTGGAATTTTGTACAATGTCACAATTTAAAACATGAATGAAAATAAAAAGATTATTAAACATTAAAAATGTAATAAATAGTGACCAATTAAAGTAACCAAGATATACACTTTCCCTTATTCATATATACTTTAACATAAAATGTTGATATTTGTAAAACAATCAGTTTTCAACTTTATTAAATATTAAAATGAGTTATTTTAAATTAATTGATAAATAGTAATTTTTATATTTTTTCATAAAAGCAGGTACAATTGTACCTTTTTGTGTTTTGTGACAAAAACATAAACACTGTTATATGGTAATGAAGTCGTACTTTATATCTCAGTATTGTGAATGGACACAACAGACACACACCTGAAATAAACAATCTTGTATGTCTGCTCAGATATCACACTTAAGCATAATATACCAATTACAGACTGAAGCTAATGAGTTTTTTCAAAATAAATAAAATATTTAATTGAACCCTTTTAATTTTCTACACTCCTGTGAGACTATAAAATAATCACTCATAAGCATTAGTGATGTGTAGATTTGCATATAACAGTTATTGCAAACGTAGTGATAAATAATAAAATATCTATATTATCAATTTTTTACTGTGGAAGTTTTTTGACAAACCACGATGTTTCACAACAAAACACAGTTAGTGGTGGTAAATGTTAATATTTATGTTTTCATTTGATCTGTTTAGATCTTTATTTATTCCAGCATTATTTTTATTTAGTATTATTGCTATTCACTTACTACTAACTATTTTGTATTCTTTTTTTGTTCTTAATATTCATAGAGACTAGTCAGTCCAAAGGGGATACAACAAATGCGGATTGTGGTATGTGTGATGCATTTTAAACTAAATTCATCCCTTCATAGTTAGTGGTGGTAAATTATAATAGTTCCAATAGTTGAAGTGTTCCAATCTGGTTTTAGGAAATAACATTCCACAGAAATAGCGCTGGTAAAGTTTTGAATGATATTTTTACTGACTCTTGATGCTGCCAAATCTGCAGTGTTAGTACTGTTACATCTTAAGGTGGAATTTGATACAATTGACCACTCTGTATTGATTTCTCGTCTGGAGCACTGGGTGGGAATTCAGGGTAACGCTCTCAATGGTTTAAATCCTATTTTAACAATAGAAGGTTCTCTGTTAGTGTTGAGGAATTTACTTCAGATGCAGCTCTCCTTACGTGTGGTGTCCCTCAAGGCTCTATTCTAGCTCCAATCTTGTTTTCTTTATACATGCTCCCCCTGGGGTCGATTTTTAGTAAACATGGCATCTCCTTCCATTGTTACATAGATGATACCCAAATCTATCTGCCCCTGGAATCCAATAACAAAGATTTGGATCCTCTCCTGGCATGTCTAGCTGACGTTAAGGCCTGGATGTTCCTAAACTTTCTTCACCTTAATGAAGGCAAAACTGAGATTATAGTTTTCGAATCACCAGATCACTTAATTTTCTGACAATCTGACAATTTAAAAACGAATTAGACCATTTATTTAATGGATAGTGTCAGGGTAAAGTGAGTCCAAAAAGTCGTATTAACTCGTAATCTTACTACTTGGATAAATAATGGTGGGGATTTTGATTCATCCAAATGAGTTGACTCTTGAATCTGTTCACCAAAAATCTTTTGAATGTGTTCACTAAATATTTCAAACTACATTTACACCATGCAGCGACAAATGAGCATCTGTTTTGTGAAAAATTCACTGAATCATTAAATTGATTTGTTCACGAACAAAACAATTCCATGGCTTATTATAATTGACTGACTAGTTCAGTATTAGCTTAGTGAATCAAACCAATGACACTTTCCTTCCTCTTTTATACACAGCAGTTTTAAATTATCAAACACTGACACTTTGAATTTTGACTGGTTGTTTCAGAAAAAGGGGCAGAATAAAATTTCCTTAATAGTCTCTTCCCAGACCAGTTTGACAAAAACATGTGAAACACAATCCTAAATAATGTCAACTGTTAATTAGATAGACTTAGTGTGTTCAGTGTGATTTGTTGTAGCATAATAAATACAAGTTTGGTAGGGTTTAATAATTTGTTGTATTATTCACTTTTTATATGAAATACTATTAGAAATATTCAATAATATCATACAATAAATGATCAACAATGGTTTGAAGGAAGCACATTCACACCTCCCTTTGAGCTGACCTGACCTAGTTTTGGAAGATTCAAGGAGTTGACAAAATATTGAACACTATCTAAAAACACACACACAGCCGTGCAGGACTGCCATTAAAGTAGCCTTATGCTCTAATTTGCCAATAATCTCAAAATGAGCATATTGGCTGATTAGTAGAAGTGAATGGACTGCGACAGTGTGAACTGTCTCACGTAAACTAATTCCAAGGGATATGTGACGAGTGGGGCGGTGCCGACAACCGTGGGAACGGAGCGAGGCCGGTGGAGTTTATGACAATGAACGACACCTGCGCCACTCACGGTCTTGAGTCCCACGGAGGAGCTCCGGAAGGATATATAAAAGGAGGAGCGATGACAGTGGAAGACGAGAGAGGACCAGGCCGGGCCGACGATAGGAATCTGACCTGTTGAGGACGCAGTGTATTACTTTCATTTTTCAAGGTAATGCATCTCAAAATCTACCTAAATACGTTTATGTCTGCGCAAATCATTTCACTCCAGACTCATTTGTGAATGTTATGTCAAGTTCAAGTCAAGTTGAGCTTTATTGTCATTCTGCTACATGTGGGTACATACAATGACTGGTTTTTCAGTCATTACAATATACACTCACCGGCCAATTTATTAGGTACACCTGTTCAATTGCTTGGTAACACAAATTGCTAATCAAACAATCACGTGGCAGCAACTCAATGCATTTAGGCATCTAGATGTGGCGAAGACGACTTGCTGAAGTTCAAACAGAGCATCAGAATGGGGAAGAAAGATGATTTAAGTGACTTTGAACGTGGAATGGTTGTTGGTGCCAGACGGGCAGATCTGAGTATTTCATAAACTGCTGATCTACTGGGAATTTCTCTAGGGTTTACAGAGAATGGTCCGAAAAAGAGAAAATATCCAGTGAGCGGCAGTCATGTGGATGAAAATGCCCTGTTAATGTCAGAGGAGAATGTGTAGACTGGTTAGAGATGATAGAAAGGCAACAGTAACTCAAATAACCACTCGTTACAACCAAGGTATGCAGAATACCATATCTGAATGCACACAATCAATTCCCGTTTGTGAGGAACGTCTCGGGTTACTCGCGTAACCCTTGTTCTCTGAATAGGGAACGAGACGTTGCGTGCTTCATGCTTTGGGAAGGCCTTCTGCTTGACCGATGTCTGAAACCCTATAGAATCACGCCAATTCAATGGCTGATGGCGCGACGCCGCCCCTGACGCACTCACGCCGTCAGTCTATATCGGCTAACGCGCCATCTACTCCTCAGATTTCTCTGCCGAAAAGAACCCTGTCGGCAGCGTGAGGTGCTTGGCAGCAAACGCAGCATCTCGTTCCCTATTCAGAGAACAAGGGTTACGCGAGTAACCAGAGATGTTCTCTTTCATAGGTTCACTTACGCTGCATGCTTCACGCTTTAGGAACTATATACCAAACACGCCAAGCTAAAAACGCTGCCTCTCTGGTCCAATAATGAACCAACAACATACGGTCGGTTCAAACAGACAAGATCTGAGAACCTGGAGCCGTATCAATGTCAAGGTTGTAAAACCTGACAAAGGTGTGCGGAGAGGACCATCCTGCTGCAACACAAATATCCTCCAGGGGTACCCCTCTAAAAAGAGCTTGAGAGGAGGCCACGCCCCTAGTAGAATGCGCCCTAAGACTAAGAGGTGAAGGGAGGTTCCGCGCCTCATAAGCCAGCGAAATGGCGTCTCTCACCCAGTGAGAAATCCTCTGTTTCGATGTGGCAAGCCCGCGGCGGCCAGCACCAAAACACACCAGTAATTGGGAGGACTTTCTCCAAACCTTGGAGCGATCCACATACAGCTTCAATGCCCGAACCGGGCAGAGCATGTGAAGTTTCTCATCCTCACTCGGAGCAAAGGGAGGAGGATGGAATGAGTGAAGTGTGACCACCTGAGAGCGAAACGATGTGGACAAGACCTTGGGAATGTAACCAGGCCTAGGCCGCAGGGTCACTTTGACTAGACCCGGGGCAAAGTCCATACACATCTCACTAACAGAGAGGGCCTGCAAATCTCCAACTCTTTTCAGTGACGTAAGCACCAGCAAAAAAAGTCAGTATCCGCTCTGAAGCTGACACTAAGGGCTCGAAATGGCCGTCACCAGACCTTCGAGGACGACTGACAAGTCCCAAGAAGGAACTGCCGTGGGGCGAATCGGCCTAAGTAACTCTTGTTACCCAACACACGGGAAGAAACTGGCTCAACGCGGAGATTGTAGAATCTTGCGAAGGTGTTCGATGTCGCCCTGCCCGCAGCTCTGCAGATGTCTGCCAAGTGGAGTGAGCCCTCACCCCCAGGGGGCACGGCTCGCCTTGCGACTGGTACGCCAAGGCGATGGCCTCCACTATGCAGTGGGCCAACCTCTGTTAGGAGACAGCCTTCCCTTTCTGCTGCCCTCCGTGGCAGACAAAGAGCTGCTCAGAGCTTCTGACGCTCCGGGTGCGGGCCACGTATGTGCGCAATGCGCTTACGGGACACAGCAACGCTTAGGCTGGATCTGCCTCCTCCGAGGACAGTGCTTGCAGGTTCACCACCTGATTGCGGAAGGGTGTGGTGGGAACCTTAGGCACGTATCCAGGCCGGGGTCTCAAGACAACGTGAGAGTAGACCGGCCCGAACACAAGGCACTCTTCACTTATCGAAAATGCCTGGAGGTCCCCGACCCGTTTGATGGAAGTGAGCGCGGTCA
This sequence comes from Gymnocypris eckloni scoliostomus, assembly GCA_027564155.1. Lineage (NCBI taxonomy): Eukaryota > Metazoa > Chordata > Actinopteri > Cypriniformes > Cyprinidae > Gymnocypris > Gymnocypris eckloni. The sequence continues at coordinate 33,456,925 of CM050413.1, read as the reverse complement.
GGAGCGCTGTCTTAAGAGACAGGAACTTCAGCTCGACTGAGTCCAGCGGCTCAAAGGGGCCCCTCTGAAGTCCAGCCAGGACGATAGAGAAGTCCCAAGAGGGCACAAGGGGTGACCTGGAGGGATTCATCCTCCTAGCCCCCTTCAGGAACCTCACGATGAGATCATGCTTTCCCAGGGACCAGCCGTCCACAGCATCGTGGTGAGCCGTGGTGTATCGCGCCGGGGATCGCCTCGGTCTGCTGCTGTACCGCCGAGAACTGCTGGGCAAAGCCCTCAACAGTGTCGCCGAACAGCCCTGCCTGGGAGATGGGGGCGTCGAGAAAGCATGCCTTGTCGACGTCCTTCATCTCTGCCAGGTTGAGCCAGAGATGGTGCTCCTGGACCACCATGGTGGACATCGCCTTCCCGAGGGACTGCGCTGTGACTTTCGTCGCTCGTAGAGCAAAGTCAGTCGCCATGCGCAGCTCCTGCATCAACCCCGGGTCGGTACTACCCTCATGCAACTGTTTAAGCGCATTGGCTTGGTGAACCTGCAGGATAGCCATGGCGTGCAGGGCGGAGGCTGCCTGGCCCACAGCGCTATAAGCTTTGGCCGGGAGAGCAGCTGTCAGCTTACAGGCCTTGAACGGGAGACGCGGACGGTTCCTCCAAGTGGCGGCGTTTCGTGGGCTCAGGTGCACCGCGATCGCTCTCTCCACCTGGGGAATGCCTGCATACCCCCTGGCCACTCCGCCGTCAAGGGTAGTGAGGATGGAGGAGGCGGACGAGCGGCTTCTGGCCATGAAAGGGGCCATCCACGACTTCGTCAGCTCCTCATGCACCTCCGGGAAGAAAGGCACCGGGGCAGGGCGCGGTTGTGAGCCGAGAAACCGAGAAACCAATCGTCCAGCCGCGAGGGCTCGGGACTGGGCGGTCTGTTGACCTATAATAAAATTATATATATATATATCATCAAAAAAAATGTATATATATATATATATATATATATATATCATCAAAAAATTAAATATATATATATATTATTATTATTTTTTATTTATTTTTTTATCAATTATTGATTGTGCAACAAAACTTTATTTTTTTTTTATTTATGTTTTTGGGAGGGAGAGAGCAAAGAATTCTGAAAATATTTTTTTTTCATTAACACATCTATATAAATATAATGGCAGTGAGGAAGGAGGGGGATTTTTTTAATTATTTATTTATATATATATATATTTTTTTTTTTTTTTTTTTGGCAATAGTAAAATACGGCACCATATTAACAAATTATTGTACCATGACATCGTTATTTCAATGTCTTTTTTGAAAACTGTGCTTTGAGGAAAGTGGCCTTATGGTGTTTGTTGCTACAGTAATTTGTGAGAAATTTGTACTATATCTTTATTTTCCTGAGCAGCTCTTTTTTACATATATGGCTTTACAAACATATATATATATATATAGCATATGCAAAATATTAAATATATACAAAAATACAACAAATGGAAAGTCAGAGCAGATCATATGAAATTTTTTAACAAATATTTATGATTACATTGTCTGTACTTTGTATAGAGTGCTTTTGCAGTTTTATGTCGCTATACTAATGCAGACAAATCCAAATTAATTTAATTTTCTTAAGTAAGAATACTTTGTTGTGAATAAAATGTAAGCAAACATGTGTTGACAGAGCAATAGAAATAAATTCATGCAAATATGGTCGTATAAAGTAGTTTTCAGCTTTGCTGTTGGCATGCTAAACCGGAATATAGTGTGTCCTCAGGATGGCTCTCCTTCATGCTTGAGTGTTTGGTGGAGATTTGTACAGTAGCGTAAGTCATTTCCCTGTTCTAAAAGAAGAAAAATAAAAGATTTATTAAACAGTTTATCATATTTCTCATTATGGATGCTTTATCAATGGCTTTAAGTCTGTTTCTTTTTTATTACCTTATTCATTGACAAATCATCCTCATCAGTAGTTTGTATATGCTGAGATTTCCTCCCTGTTATAAATAGTTTTAACAATTTCAGAATTCATCTTTAAAAGAGAATGGCCATTGCTCATACATGGCTTAAAAATAAACTAATATTACAGTATATTTGATTGAGAAAAAATAAAATTACATTCATATAAATGCTTACCACATTTCCTCAAACAACAAAGTAGAATATTGATGGTAAAACATATTGCCAGAAGTGCTGAAAGCCATATTTTAATGTACAATAGTATATTCTGATTCTCAAAGTTGTCTAAAAAAAAACAAAAAACAAGATGAATAAATGACAGGTATTTTGGAAATCGTTAAAAATAAAACTCAATTAAATGTTATCTCCAAATATATATATATGTGTATATATATTTTTTTATTACAATATTGACAATGTGACTAATCATGGAAAAAATATATATATATATATATATATATATATATATATTATTTTTTCCATGATGTCACATTGTCAATATTGTATTAACATTTTAATAGGTGACCTGATATTATATTATTTTTATTTATATTCAGCATTGTAGAAGAATATACATTTAAAAGTGACCTGAATTTATAATATTTGCTTAACTGTTTTTTACTTATAATTTTTTTGCAAGACAGTATTGCCCGCCGTACAACTCTACCAAAATGTATTTTGAAAAGCTCTTTCCAAATACAAGTACAAAGACATATTAAAAAGCTCACACTTACCATGATTGTGTTTAGAAACTTTTCCAAATAAAGCCTCCCCACATGTGGCCAGTGCACAGTAAATTCCCGTTTGTGAGGAACTGATCTTTTTCTTTGGGAGGTTGTACTCACAGGTCGATGAAAGACAGTCAGCTTCAGAGCTCCTCACACATCCATCACGTGTGTTTCCATGAACATAAATGAATCCTGGAGGAGATTCTTCTGATCCATGTTTGAACCAGTAGAGACGATTTTCACCTCCACCACTCACTAATTCATTTTGGATTGAACATTGCATAGAAATGTTTTCCCCTGGTTTAACTAATTCAGTCTTGGAAAGTTGTAGACCAGTCGGTTTGCTGATTTCTGCTCCTAGAATGGGTGATGTTTTGCATAAATAGCTGTTTACCCCATAATCATTATAAACACTTTACATGAAGGTGACATGCACTGACTCACCTTTAATAACCAGACGAGTGCCATTTCCAAATTCAATTAAATTAGAGAAAGAGAAAGCACAATAGTATGTGCCTGTATCTGATTGTAAGGCATTCTCAATTGTCAGATTATAACTGTCAGTCCCTCTTACAGCATCAAAATGATTGCTGTTAAATTCATCATGAAATTGGCTTTTTGATGAATGGAGAATTGAGGAAGTAATGAGATGTGGTTCTTCTCCAGTGACTTGCTTGTACCACAATGCCATACTTATTTGTTTTGCTTTAATAAAGCAGGACAAAACCACAGGATCTCCTTCATATACTGATACAACTGGGTACAGCTGTACAATGTCTCCATATATTGCCTTAACTGCTAAAAGATTGCAAACAATGCTTAAATACTGATGATCCTTACAAAATCATTACCATTATTAGTTAAATTTATGTCAATGTTATTGAAATGACACTTACAGATTTCATACAAGAGGAAGATCATCACACAAACTTTTCTGTCCATTTTATCGTCATCCAGATCATTCTGTGCTCAGGCTAAAAAACACACAGAGTTAACTGTTATATACACGTATACCTTAAGATCACATGGTTCTGTTAGTCAGCAAATCATCACCCATTTCCTGAACTTGGCACAGTTTATGTGCAACGCTTCCAACCCACACAAATTATTTCTGTAGGCAAAACAGATTGATCCATGTAGAATATTTCTGGATGAAGTATTTACCTTTTTTCCTCAAAGTGCATTTTATTTTTTATTTTGTTTTCAGTCTAAAATTATTAAAAGCATAAATAAAATAAAAATAAAATTTCAAGCATCCACATTTGACTATTAAATATAGTTATGCAAGTACTATGGAGAAATAAAGTTAAATTGGGCAAGATTTTATTGTCATTGTCTAATAAATGTTTATTATTTTTTCAATATTAATAGTTTGATTCAGGCCATATGTAAATTCAAATGTACTGTGACCTTTGACCGAGAAAATCCCTGTCCATGGTCCTGAATTTACACAACTCTTGGATGGTGTGCTGATTTGTGAGCACAAAAAGCAATATCATATTTTGATGCACCATATTTAGTGTTCTGATTATTAAAATGAAATGTGATTATTATTATAATACACATCACATTTCATATGATCGTCTTTGATTAGCTTCCATGAATGGGCCAGTGTTGATATATCACTAATAAACACAATTTGTATTTTTATATACAGTATATTACATTTTTCTGTTGTGTTATATTTTTTAATATTCAATTAGTCTGTGGTTTGAATCTATTTTATTTTTTAACTTGGCTTTTGATGAATCATAACTTAAAGATGAAGTATGTGATTATTTTCAATGTTAAAGTACTTTTTAAAATACTTGTAGCATAATAAATATGTTTAAAACTCTTAAAATAGTTCATGTTGTGACAACGTTAAGCAACTTTAACTTAAAGTAACATTAAGCTAGTTATTTTGAAACACTGGCCCTCTATGGTGCTATCAAAACTGAACTGTGTTTTGTGAGCATTGGGATGGAGCTCGACACAGCAATGTTGACTTAACCAATGTTGTCAGTTTAAAGTGCGACTATCAGTTTGCCTGAACATTGAAATTTGGTAATTATATATTGTAATTCATCTTTAAATTAAAACCTTTTCCGTATATGCAAATTTGTGTAATTCAAGTCTATTTTTAGCCTGCCATAGGCAGACACATCACATGCTGATCTAAACTATCATATACACAAACAATGAGCTGATAATCATGCACATCAGAAGGTGAGGTTAGTGTGTATGAGCAGGTTAAATTGTATTTGTGAAAACTTTAAAGCTTTGTTTAACTAGAGCAGTGTCCTATGCGTTGTTTAACTTGATATTGTATTATTATTGTTTTTTTTACTAGAACGGTGTCCTATGAGAACAAATGTAACACTTTAAATCAAAGGTCTTTGTAGTTCAGTCTCAGGCGTGATGCGCTAAGTCTAAGAAGCTGTACATGCATGTGACTGCTTTTGACACCCTTTTTTTAGCAACATCAGTCGCTGTGTGGAAACTTTTGACCACTAAGATCAAGATCAACTGAACGCTGAAGGGTGCTTGATCTTTCCATTCTGTTTTCATTTTCATGCACGGACCACAAACGAAACACTGAGACCGACAGTGAGCACTGTGACCTCATAAATGAGGTTGCTGATCTGTCTGCTCTGTTTTCCACTGTAATGCTAAATAACACATAATATTACCAGTGTTGAGGAAAGTTACTTTTAAAAGTAATGCATTACAATTAGTGATCGACCGATATTGATTTTTTATAACCGATACCGATATCGATATTTATACGTTTATGTAACGATAACCGATATTCAGAACCGATATTTATTTACTGTTATAAAGTAAATAAATAACAGAGTGAAGTAGGCTTGCCGTGATAGACGTGACGACGGTTATACTGGTGTTAAGCCGCAACACTGTTACATCACTTGCTCACCATGGCACCGTCCCCCACCTTCATTTAGATTGTTTTTATAGTAATACAAATAAATTCGTTCAGATAGAGGACACTAAAATTAAAACTGAACGCGGCTGACGAACGAGAGTCTTGCATCACAGCAGTCTAGGTCTGCATTGCCGGCTGTCCCGACCAGATTTCTTACTCCGCTGTCCTTGAAGGACGTGCAATTCTCTTTCCCTTTTTTTTTGTATTATGCTTATCCTATCATTTTAAATGACAGACTGTGTCGAATTTATTTATTTTTTCTCTGCTGCACTTTTCACTGTGTTAACAGCAAGATGTTAAATGAATTTAGTGTTTTGACAAGACTAATAAAATAGCTATTAGGCTAAACCTTCATTTTTTCCTATTGTGTTGTAGGCTGAATGTTAGCATAAACGAATTATATCCTGACAAAACAAATTATAATAGGGATTACAATTTTTGTATAACTTTTTTCCTCTCTGTGAAACTTTATTCCGTGTTGGCAGCAAAATTTTATTGACATTTTTCAGTCAATAAATTCAAGACTCTTGACAAGACGAATAAAATAAATACAATTTTGTGCAGATTAAACTTTTATTTGTTAGCCTAGCTCTCTTTCTTTCAGCAGAAATGTGAACAAACAGAATATATCGCGGGAGCGGGTGTGTGCGGAATAAAACCTAAAAAAACAGTCCCGCGCAGACCTCTACATCACATATCAGATTTCATTTATCACGTGAAGAGATGACAAGAAGAGTGAGATAGACAAGATGAGAGACATGAGGTGACACAGACAAGACTAGATGCGGAAGAGTTTCAAAACGAAATGTAAAAGCACCCGTTTTTAGCCTGTTGACTTCTGAGTCTGACATTAATCTAGGTCAAGGAGAAAACTCACCGAGATCTACCGGGTGAAAAGTAAATAAATGATAAAATACACATTAAATAAATAATTAAAAAGGCTTGTTGTGATGTATCTTTATGTTGCATTAATTTAATAATAATAAATAAAATGGTGTTTTATTATTATGCACTATTCACGTCGCTGTATTCAACTATATACTGAGATGTATTCAACTATATAGCCTACTGAGCTGTATTCAAGCAGAAATATGAGTGATCGAGAGCGCGCATACACGCTTCGTTTGCGCATCATTTATAACGGACACAGCGCGCGCCTAATGCACGATCATGTCACTGTAATCAGCTTTACCTTGATTACAAAACTTGCCCATCCAAACTTGTGTGTACCAGTGTGACACTGGCTTCTGTTATCGAGCGAGAGCTGTAGTTTGTGTATCATGTTCTCATACAGAGTTTTTGAGCCGCCGTCCAGTCTGTATTCACAGTGCCACGAGAACCGTATTTCTCCTCCTAAACACAGAATACGTAGAGAGGTGGATACGATCTATTACCCCTGATCTAAGTGATAGTTTAAAAAAAAAAAAACATTCGTTTCTCATTTATTTGGTTCCACAGTATTTGCTGATTTTTATTTTAAACACTGTTTGATGCCGAATTGCTGCTGATATTAAAGTCAAAGTAAAACGCGCACGGCGCTTACAGGCTATTTAAAACCTGAGGAAAAGAGGGAAAACTCAAACAAAATATCAACTTCATTTTAAACTACACTTTTAGGTTTATAAGCTGTTATATTCTCTGGAATATTGAAATAAGCTATAACAAACAAAACATTGTAGGCCTATTTTATTGCATTGCTCAACTGGCATATGTTATATCAGAATTCAAATGTTTTTGTCAGTCTAGATTATGAAAACAGCTGACAGCGCGGTTTATCTATGTATTTACACAGAACTACTCAAACTGCGATCGCTTGCAGAGATAATAAATAATTAATTTCGATAGAGATGAATTTATTTAGATGTTTATTGGTAAAATAATGGTTCGATAGTAAATGTTAATATAATTCAGCGTGTTTCAAACAAGTTAATCTTGTATAAAGTTACATGCGGTGGTTGTGCTGGAGCTTCTCCTGAGTGAACAGTGTCCACTGCTCCAGGTGTGTGTGTGTCACTGCTCCAAGTGTGTGCACACTTGGATGGGTCAAATGAGAACAAATTTCACTGCTGGTTATAGCCTGCTCTGTATAATTATGTATGTGACGACAAAAAAAAAAAAAAAAAAAATTCAAAACCGATATTTTTTTTCAAAACCGAGATAACCGATAATGGTAAAATGCTTAAATATCGGGAAAATATCGGTAAACCGATATATCGGTCGATCTCTAATTATATTATTGCGTTACTCCCTAAAAAGTAACTAATTACGTTATTAAAGCTACTTTTTTGGAAAGTAATGCGTTACATTACTTTTGCGTTACTTTTTAAATAGGAGCAGGGCTTGATTGTTTGTTTTTAAGTTTTATATATAGCAAATGTAAAAGCCCTTTCACACCAAAAAGTGTAATGAATAAACCTCAGGCTGAAGGACGAGTAAATCACATCTCTGTACAGTATATCGCAGGAGAAGAAGGTTCAACACTCTTCAGCAATAAAAAACTAAACAACGAAGCACAATTATTAGTTTATCTAAAGTCATTTATGCCTTACTTTACTAGTTACTTGAAAAAAGTAATATTACGTTACTTGTAATGCGTTACCCCCAACACTGAATATTAATAATAATTAATGATAATAATAATAATAATGAAATGTAACATCCTGCTGCATTTGTCAGATGTTATAAATACATATATATTAACTATAATATAAATTATATTTAATACACATAATACATATATTACCTCTTTGAAGATAGTTTAAAGAAACATACACGGTCAAAATATTATATTTAGAAATGTACATATATTTAATGAAGTATAAGAATAAGAATTAGAATAAGTATTAATGAGAAAAAATTTAACCTTTACATTAACATTTAATTAATTAACTATAATTAAATGTATGCCCTGTACATATTTTATTATGTATTTATTTAACTCTTGTCCTGTGCTAGAAATCCTGTACTTAAGTTGGTGTTCTGTTCACACAGTCACAGCTTGTATGTCATTTTATCTTGAATTAAATCTTTTTGCCAGCTTCTTTTCTTTGAATTTAGTTTATTTAGCAATTGTATTTCTTTTTGGAACTGAACAGCAATTTTCTGTAGGCCGGTATTTTTTTTTTACTGAGAAAAGTAACAAGCAAAGTCTTAGTCCAATGTTATAAATGTAACTATTTTCAAGAAAAAGTAAATCCTCTCCAGGTCAAAATGACCAGAACACAACACGAGGGGTAAACAACTCAAATAGATCATTTGTGGTTTAACTTATATAAATATACACATGAAGGAATGTCTTTAGTGATATGTAACAAGTAAAACTGTCCAGTAAGTTCTCAGAGACTTCCTGTAAATCTTTTTTTTTTTTTTATGGTGGGCTATTTGTTTTTTTTTTTTTTGGTAATGGAAAGGGATGTGAAGACAAAGGTTGGCGTAAGTATATTTCTTTGTGGTTTTGATGCAGCAAGTGTTTTGAAAGAAAAATAAATAGGTCTTGTGTTGTGGGTGGAAACTACTTAAACCATGATGCATGTTCATGCTCACACGGAGAGCAAATGGGTCAAACCATTTTTACTTTGTTTATTTTTTAAGTGTTTTATTTTTATCATTTATGTATTTTATTTTATTTTATCTGTAACATACTATAATTTTATGTGTGTGTTTATTTCACAGGGACAAATCAAAATAACATTACTGCAGCAGTTGCTCTATATACTTCTAGTAAATAAATAAGACATATAACAAACAATCTAAAATTCTACACACAGTAATACAATATATGTGACCCTGGACTACAAAACCAGTCATAAGTAGCAAGGTTATATTTGTAGCAATAGCCAAAAATACTTTGTATGGGACAAAATGATCGATTTTTCTTTTTTGTCAAAAATCATAGGATACTAAGTAAATATCGTATTCCAAGATATTTAGTACATTTCCTACTGTAAATATATATATAAAAAAAAATTGATAGTAACATGCGTTGCTAAGAACTTCATTTGGACAGATTTAAAGGCTTTTTTTGTACCCTCAGATTCCAGAATTGCAAATAGTTATATATCGGCCTAATGTTGTTCATTATTAACCATACATCAATGGAAAGCTTATTTATTCAGCTTTCAGATGATGTTTAAATCTCAGATTAAAAAATTGACACTTATGAGTGGTTTTGTGGTCCAGGGACAACACATATGTTTAAAAATAAAATAATGATCACAAGATTTATTCCGTTTAAGCCAAAACGATTCTGGATTAATCTAATGATGTATTTTGATCAAAGCATACTGTACAAGATACAAAGCTGATCCGCTGATGTTTACCTCAGCAGTTTCTACTCCACACTAAGCAGTTGCTTCCTGTCCCTCACTCAGCAGGATATGATGTCATTCACTCACTCAGCCCCTCTTTTAGTTTGACTCACGTGTTTAACCTGACCAGATTTCATTAGATTTGTCTTACTTTTCTTCTGGACTTTAATGAAATGAAGAATTTTCCTGGTAGGAGTCATGTTTTCTTCTGTCTCTGACTTTAATCAAGATAAGAGCTTGTGCCACAGAGCGAGGAGGGAGCGAGTGGGCTGAGTAGGTGTAAAATAGGCCTAAGTTACTGCAGACAGCCTTATGCACATTGAATGGTAGAAGACTGTCTAAAGCTCTTTTGTGTAGTTTGAGCGCTTGATTAAATCTTACCACAGAACAGGTGTAAACCGGGCTAACTTTCGGTGGCATGACATTGTGGTTTGTGGTGTTGATCTTATCAAATGTTAATCAGATTATGTTACCATTCATATTCAAAATAAATCAAATCTAGCACAAATTTGTGTTTTTATCACCAATAATGTTGCAACCGTATCTGAAAATGATATACACATAGCATAGGGGTCTGTTCCTGTTTTTAATAAGACAAACATGGCATATTTCTCAAATGACACTTTATTCACATACAGTACAACATCCACACTAAAGCACATTACTCTGTGTGGGTTAAAAGGAATTGTGTTAATTTTATTTCATAAATATTACATAGATTATCTGAATAATAACAAATACTGCATATTTTTCATCTTAATATATTTTATATGACGTATTTTATACATAAAACATTAAAGTCACCTGTTATATATTTTTTTTGCAAAGTAGAATATTACTGATGAAGCTAACGGACAGCAGTGCTGCAAGGCCAATAAGAATGTAGATCTTCATGTGTTGGCCTTTATGTTCATCTGAAAAAGTAACAAATAACGTCAATGCACCCAATGCTGTGTCCCTGAACTGCATGCAGCATGCAATTTGTATCTACAACCATACGTTAAAATTCCTTTATGCACGCTTCAGTATTCTGTGTTATATACAGTGTAACGTGTCAAAAATAGACTGGTTTTGTCTTGTCATTGTTCAATATCTCCTTAAAGTGACACGGAATTAAGTCATGCTGAGTCATTGCCCATTAAATGGCTGCCCGGGATGTATATAACTTGTTATAAGTTGTATTTAACACACTCACCGTCAGAAGCCAGATTAATTCCATGTCCAAATAAAATTTCCTGACATGTGACCACAGCACAGTAGTACGTCCCAGCATCAGAAGGCTTGATGTTTCCCACAGAGAGACTGTATACACAGCTCTTGGTAGGAGAAGCAACCACTGAGCTGTTTTCACAGCTTCCTTGAGTGTAAATGATTCCTGAATGAGATTTTCCTGAACCGTGTCTGAACCAGTAGACTTTTTGCTCACCTCCACAACTCTCTTGTTCGTTTTGGATTGTACATTGTAGAGTCACCTTTCCATCTGATGATGTTATTCCAGGATGAGGCTGCTGCAGAATATTAATCTTGTTGGATTTAGAACCTGTTGAAGGAATGCAATGAATTTAAGACTGTAAAATTGTACTTATTTCAGAAAAGGTTCATCTAAATGTATACCACTCACCTCGAAGCGCTAGATTAGTTCCTGCTCCAAAGTAGACAATGTTAGAAAAAGAAACAGCACAATAATATGTGGCTAAATCTAATTGTGCAGTTCTTTGAATTGTCAGATTAAAGCAGCCAATCCCTGCATCTACTGTAAAGCGTTTTGACTTTTTAAAATCATCATAAAGTACACTATCTTGAGTCCAATGATATGAAGCGGCTACAAGAACTGGTCTTTCTCCCAGAGTCTGTTTGAGCCACATAACTCTATTTAGTTGGTCTTTTGGGTGTAAGCAGTAAAATGACACATCATCACCCACTTGAACTGCTACATTTTCCATCTGCAGAATACTTCTAGAATATTGCATTGCTGTAAAATAATGTGCAAACATATAGTAAAAAGTAAAGAAAGCTCAATAAATCTCACGAAGCCATTACTATGGTAGATTTGTACTTACATGGTTTATAAAAGAGAACACATAGAATGAAGAGAATGACATACATCTTCAAATGACCTTCAGTGCTCAACCTGATATTCAGTGAAACCTTTCATCCGCTCTGAGTGGAAGCACTATCACATCATTGCATTGACTGTCTGAGATTACAAGTCATTGCCCATTTCCTTGTTCAACTTGTGCTTCAAACGGATGTTACCTTTTCATAAAATCTTTATGATTAAACTGAGTTTGTGTGATTGTGTCTTTTGTTATGAGTTCACATGTCAGCTTATTGATCTTACTCTGACATGTGCTATAAAGAGAAATGTAATTTTGTCTGATGTAGAAACGTCATCAGTGTGTTGAGTATAAACAATGCTAGCTATTTTATGTGTGTAACTTCATTTGTACTCTGTTTAAATTCTTTGAGGCAATAAATGGTTATAAATATAATTCTTTACAAAACATTAAATAGATTTTATGAAAATATTACACCTTTACAATGTACAATCATATATATACATATTGGTGGTACAACAAACAGCAAAAAATATCTAAATGGAATTTCTTAGCTTCTAGTTCATTTGGACTAATAACCCACGATTTTAAACCATTGAAAGAAATTATATTATAAAATGACAATGAGTTATGAAACAACTACTGTGTTCAAATAAATGCAAATTACATCTTGCTATTGGGAGACCATATGTACTGTAAATCTTTATGTAAAAGCATTTGCATGATTACTGATGAAAGAATATTATGTAAGTGACTTTACAAGAGCATAATATGTTGGAAATCAAGATAGAAATATCTCTGTCTGTGTTTCTATATTTGTGATCCCTTGCTGCCATCACTTGGTAACTTCTAATAGTATATGCTACATTGTTGTCACGTGACCTCGTCATATTGCATGTCTCAGCAAATGGCGTCCAGTTGTCATCTTGGAAATTTAAAACAGTTCAGAATTTTGTTAAAACATTTAGTCAACATTAATCAAAACAGACCATTTGTAATGCAAGATTAATCAGTGTACATTATTTTGAAGAGTAATTTACATTGCATTGTGGGATTGTGCGATTGGAATGGTGCAACTTTATGAATTTAGAGAGTGGGTTCAACAAATTATTTGTGAAATTAAGTTTAGTACCCACTATCGTTGTTCAAACCAATACTGTTCATCTACTACATCATTTATTGCATGCTAAATTAAAATGGAAGTTATAAGCCTGCATGGATATGATTATGAAGACTGTGACGTTAATGTAACTAAAAAACAACACTTTTCTACCACTTTTCATAATTTGTGAAATCAAGTCCCGCCCAGCTTTTTTCCCTGCATTGAATATCCTGTTTCACTGAAAACACGTTCTGTTGAATTTAAGTTTTGTCTGATCAAATAAAGAGTAAAGTATGTTTAAATATTATATTTGATATTTTTCTACTGATATTCCTAACTCTATAAATGGAAGGTCAAATAGAGTGCATTGCATTGTGGGATTCATTATTCAACACGGCATGCTCTGTCATAGAGGAAGTTACTTTATTGTGTTGGAGATGATTGACTAAATTAGAAGGTTGACCTAAATCTAATTAGTCAAAGTTAAAAGGTTTATACAAGTGATGAACAGAGTACTTTCACATCTAGTTACACCCTTACAGGATGTGGTTATGCTTTTATATAATTTTGCACCTCGTCGCCCAGAGGTGTTAATGTTAACACATTTAACACATTACAGAATAAGCACAGACGTGCATAGACAGATTTGATCTTAATCTTAGACAGTCGGCAGCAATAAGTTTCAAATCTTGTCTCGCAACTTCGGCACAGAGTACGTCGTCTCCTCTGGGGTCCTTTTTCTCTGAGCTCTTTTTGTGGAAAGCTTCAGAGCAGCATAGTTAATGTCATCAGTGTTGCGGTACTAGAAGAGAGAATTAGGACAATCTTATTTTTTTAGCACTCTATTAAGTAACAAAAGTTAACTGTTATTACACATCTGATTGTCCAAACCTGAACTCTTGTATCATCATTAGTAGTCTGGATTTGTTGAGCCATTCTATCTGTTAGAAGTCAAATAAAGCATTATTAGATGTTCTATGATGATGATGATAATAATAATAATGCTTAAACTAAAAGATTGCGAAAATTATGAAGAAACTGGATCTTACCTTTTTTTCTAAATGGTATACAGAGTAAAATATTGACTATAAAACTGACTGTACACAGCACTGCAAGGCCAATTAAAATAAAATATTGCATCCTCTCACTATTAAATTCATCTGAAACACAAGAAAAATGGTGCAACTTTATGAATTTAAAATGCAAATAGTTTCTCAAATTTAAGAGATTTTGTTTACTATACACACTCACTAGCCACTATATTAGGTACACCTTGCTAGTACTGGGTTGGACCCCCTTTGCCTTCAGAACTGCCTATATTCTTCGTGGCATAGATTCAACAAGGTGTTGGAAACTTTCCTCAGAGATTTTGGTCCATATTGACATGATAGCATCACGCAGTTGCTGCAGATTTGTCGGCTGCACATCCATGATGTGATTCTCCCATTCCACCACATCCCAAAGGTGCTCTATTAGATTGAGATCTGGTGACTGTGGAGACCATTTGAGTAAAGTGAACTCAAGAAACCAGTCTGAGATGATTTGAGCTTTGTGACATGGTGCATTATCCTGCTGGAAGTAGTCATCAGAAGATGGGTATACTGTAGTCATAAAGGGATGGACATGGTCAGCAACAATACTCAGGTAGTCTGTGGAGTTTAAACGATGCTCAATTGGTACTAAGGTGCCCAAAGTGTGCCAAGAAAATATCCCCCCACACATTACACCACCACCACCAGCCTGAACCGTTGAGACAAGGCAGGATGGATCCATGCTTTCATGTTCTTTACGCCAAATTCTGACCCTACATCTGAATGTCGCAGCAGAAATCGAGACTCATCAGACCAGGCAACGTTTTTCCAATCTTCTATTGTCCAATTTTGGTGAGTCTGTGTGAATTGTAGCCTCTGTTTCCTGTTCTTAGCTGACAGGAGCGGCACCGGTGTGGTCTTCTGCTGCTGTAGCTCATCTGCTTCAGGGTTCGACGTGTTGTGTGTTCAGAGATGGTATTCTGCATACCTTGGTTGTAACGAGTGGTTATTTGAGTTACTGTTGCCTTTCTATCATCTCTAACCAGTCTGCCCATTCTCCTCTGACCTCTGACATCAACAAGGCATTTTCGTCCACACAACTGCCGCTCACTGGATATTTTCTCTTTTTCGGACCATTCTCTGTAAACCCTAGAGATGGTTGTGTGTGAAAATCCCAGTAGATCAGCAGTTTTTGAAATACTCAGATCAGCCCGTCTGGCACCAACAACCATTCCACGTTCAAAGTCACTTAAATCATCTTCCTTCCCCATTCTGATGCTCGGTTTGAACTTCAGCAAGTCGTCTTCACCACATCTAGATGCCTAAATGCATTGAGTTGCTGCCATGTGATTTGCTGATCAGCCATTTGTGTTACCAAGCAATTGAACAGGTGTACCTAATAAAGTGACCGGTGAGTGTATAAAAGCAGTAATAGTATTAGAAGTTCTTAAACCAGAACTTTGTCACATTTCTGAATATAATAATAATAATAATAATAATAAACCATTTGGACTAATCTGTCTTATCTATGAAACTTGGTTTGATTTATATTTCTCATATAGTAAACTGCTTGCAATTGTTCTACTTCCTAAGTCGCTTTGGATACAAATGTGTCTGCTAAAAAATAATATTTCTAAAACATAATGAACTCACCTTCAATGAACAATGTTGTGCCGTTTCCAAATAAAATTTCATCACAAGTTACCACAGCACAGTAGTATAATCCAGCATCAGAGAGACCTACATTCATCCTGGGGAGGTTGTACAGACAGCTCTGCGTATTGAAGGAGGCTACAGAGTTCTTTCCACACTCACTTTCTATGTCTCCATGAGTATAAACCATTCCTGGATGGATTGTGTCTGAACTACGTCTGTACCAGTAGACTAGTTGTACTCCTTTCTCACACATCTTCGCCTCTACCGTGCACTGCAGAGTCACATTGCTTCCTGGCTTCATAACACCAAGCACAGGTTGTTGAAAAACAGCAGGTTTGATATCTGAACCTATAATGAAAAATAACTTCAATAAATCTTGACAATAAAAGGAATCGTCCATCCTAAAAAAGTTTATATCAATATCATAACCCTCACCTTTAACCAGCAAAACAGTTCCAGTGCTGAAGGAAATAGTATTAGCAAAGGAAGCGCCACAGAAATATGTGCCTGAATCAGATTTCAAGGTCCCCAGGATGGTTAAGTTAAAACTATCTTCTTTTCGCACTGCATGAAAATGATTTGCTTCAAAGTCAGGAGAAAACGCATTCGGTTGAGAGTGGTGATATGATGAGACTATTAAGACAGGTTTCTCTCCAAGAACCTGTTTATACCACAGTGCCCGGTTTAACTGCTCATTTAAAATAAGACAAGGTAACAAAACATTGCCTCCCTCTTTTACAGTTAAAACCTGATCCAAATGAGCAACATTGCAGTTATGTTCACCTGTTAGAAAAATGATTAACATAGTATAAAAAAAATGATAGGTAGATGATTAGGAAAAGAATGACTGAATGATGTAATATTTTCTACTTACAGACTTCATGAAGAAAAAGAAAGAGTATCATGTAGATGTTATTATTCATTTTATCTTCTTCCTGAGTCTTTAGCGCTTCTGGCTACATGAGGTTCTGAGTCTATGAATCAGTTTGCTCTCTGAGGTACAGTATGACTTCATCATGTGACTGCATTGGTTCTCTACATGCACAAATCACTGCTCTTTTCCTGAAGTAAGCTGCTAAGTATAGTATGTAAACAGCTGCCACTAGTAAACATCTAATCTTGCCAGCAGGCCAGATGAATGAAATTTAGAGAGATGTGTAGGGTGACGCCATGCACAAATCTCAATAAATATATAAAATATTTTATGATATACGAACTTGAAAATAAAATGATTGTAACATTGTGGGACAGGTGCATGGTATGATGATACTAAAACATCAGAATAGTCTATAAGAGGAAGAGTTGAATAAAGATCATAGGTTCACAAATAGAAGCAATTGTATGGTATTGCTAACACGTGTTTATAATGGATGAAGAGTATATCTGCATTCCCGTGTTTGTGTGCATTAGTGTTATCTGACTGCCATCAACTGGAGATTACTAGTAGTACATTTCAGTATATTTGCGTAATGCTGCATACATACTATATACAAGTACATACATACTACATTCACTATATCTTTTTACATGTTTGGGTCACTTGTGGATTGTTTTTAATAACACAGTTATTAAAATGTATCAACACAGTTTTTTGTCTATTGATGACAATCAGTTTGGACTGAAACATTTGCAAAATGTTGCCCCTCTCCATGGTGCTGGATTTAATGGTAAGTAATTGTAAACCAACAATTCTTTCTTTTTTGTCATGTTTTAATGTGTACAATTAAGACATAATCATGTACATTTATACATTGAATTAGATTATGACACACACTCATATTGCCCTTTAAGACAACAGCAAAACAAATCTACAAAAGACAGTTATAGACTACCTGGTCTCATGGCATTTACGTACCTGGGTGCACTTTTTAGCGAGACATGAAATACATACCAATAACTACATTACTGCAGCTTCCAAAAGAAACAAACACTAGAGGCAGTAAAATGCCGACATCTTTTACTCCTTTTCACACAAATTTACAGAGTTTTGATTTAATAAAGCATAATTTTCGCACAATTACTTGAAGAATATCATGTTAGGACTTCAAAACGATATTAAAAAGCTGGGAGATTTGAAAACTGATGCTTTTGAACGTTAGCATCACACATATCCAGCTTCACATTTATGGGTTTTCATAAACGGTAAGTTTGTTCGGTAGCTCACGGAGTACGGAGACGTACTTAGGAGGCGAGGAGCTCCGGTACGTCTTTCCTTGATCACTTTGTCAACTGTAAACAGCACTGAGATCAACTTTGTCTTGCAGCCGAAACTACAAGATGTGACATTCTTTTAAAAATCTTACAGAAAAAAACAACAACAAACAACTTTCTCTAAAGTCAATATTATGAAAACCCATTAAGAATGAGGAAATCCTTGTTGTATGCTTCTTGTTTGACGGACAGATGCATAAACGACAGAGTTTGCCTCCTCGCGGCTCTTCATTTTTTGTGTAGGCTGGTTTGGAGAGAACTTCAGTGATGCATAATTTTCAGTAGTCTATATCTGCAGTCTAATAGGAGAATGATATAATTTTATAATAATCAGTAATGTTTATATCATTATTATTTATAAATATTTTAAATGACTAATGTGCATAGTTTTTGTTTTTTTTTGTCAGGTGAAGTTTAAGCACTTTCCCCACATTACTTACCTGGGCTGTAGACTGTAAATGGTCAACACCTTAAAAATGTATCATAAAAAGAAACAATAAAAGTATATATATGAATTTAATCTGGTGAGAACTGGTGATAATAAAATTATGGCAATATTGATATTTTTGTTAAATGTTTTTAGACAATGTAATTTTGTGAGTTTAATCAAATGCCCCTACCTTTGTGTGTAGCTCTTCTCCATAACAGCACCAGGATTATATTCACTATCACTGATATCAATAATACAGCGGAGAGCAGTGTGATTATATAAATCGTTGTTTTCTGGGGAACAACTGGGAAAAAAAGGCTTAATTTTATCATCTAAATATAAATAATCCAAATTGAAATAATAAAATTGCTTTTTTACTGTTTATTAACATTTGAAGTCTCTGAAAACTAAGTACTGATTTGGGAAATACATTGCCGGAATATGAAAAGGATATTACGAATAATAAAGCATGTTTTACCATCAGCCATCAGTTTAGTTCCGTTTCCAACGATTAGCTTTCCACATGTGACCACACTGCAGAAGTAAGTTTCATCACTGGAGAGGCTTTTGGGGACTTTGTGCACACACCTCTGTACAGATGATCCAGTCACAGAGATCTTCTCACACTGATCTTTTCTGTCTCTATCAGCGTAAATTAATCCTGAATGGGACTCTCTTGCTTTGTATCTAAGCCAGAAGACACTCTGCCCTCCTGAGCAACTCTCACCAAAGATTGAACAATGAAGAGTCACTGAGTCTCCCACATGATGTGAGTCCAAAACAGGATGCTGAATGACTTTAATTGGCTTTGCATCTATAATGAAAAATAATATAATATTAGTACTGGCAGCAATAACAATAAAAACAAAGTTTTAAATCAAAATTAAAAGTCACAGATCTCACATTCTCGGCTTCCCACTCACCGTTAACTGTCAGATAAGTTCCCCCTCCAAAGTACAGCTTCTCATACAGTTGCACACCACAATGGTAAAAGGCGGCATCTCTGGAGCAAATCTTGGTGAATATTAATGCAGATTTCTTGTCATCGACTTTGAATTGAAGTCGTGAATCATTTAGAAATTCTTCTTGAAGTTTTATCTCCTGGTAATATGTAGAAACTATAGGGTTTAACTTTTTCCTGATTTGTTTCAGCCAAACCCAGGCCACAACTGGATTAGCAGTGGTGTGGCATTCCAGGATGACCGAACCACCCACTGGTGCTGTGACTGAGACGTTTGGCTGAAAAACATTGGGGATCATAAATACACCTGAAATAAACAAAGAAAGTCCTGATGAGTCCTGGGAATATATTTGTTGTATACATTCTCAAACCATACTAGAAAACATGATCATTTGCTCAAGTGTTTCTACCATTCAAGCAAAAGAAAGACCAGATACTTAGAAATTCATATGTATTTTTTCAATTAAACTCAAATTTTTAACTCCATTATTCTGATAATTTAATACGTAATTAAATACTATATTTCATATATACTAAATAAATCAATTATAATATGTACATGTATAAATTACTTACATAATATGCAAGACATAAGAATATATGCACGGAGAGCAAACATCTTGAGAGCTGGAATCAGAGCAGTCTCCATCCTGAGAACAAAATTAGAATATGGCATATAATATGAAAAAAAACTTCAGTGTATCATGTATGCAAATTGTCCAAACTACGAAACAATTTCTCATTGGCCAAGTGAAGTTATAATCATATATACCTTCTCTGTCTTGCAGTTGACGCCCCTTGTCCTCATTAACGTTTCCATGCGAATAAACAAGTATTTGACCTAGTGGACTTCCTGCTGTCTACACAAACAAATGACAGGCCCCAAAAGACAGACAATCCTTATTAATCCACGTTAAGAAAAAAAATCATTTTCAGACAATTACAAAATGCAATTTTAATAATAAACATTTCATTTTTCCATTCTTCATTTGCATCATCACATCAGTGTATTTAACTTTCCTCTAGTGAACTTTATTACCTAATATATCGTTGAGACCATATGACATCACATTGTGTTCTATCTAGTTATTCGATAGTATACACAGATATATTGTTGAGTGCTGTGAATGTTATGGATAAACAACAACACGTCACATATTGTATAATACAACAATCAGATTATTTATCTAAAGGTCAAAGGGTCAGCAAAAAGTACTGTGTCTTTGTGTACTGCATATTAGCAGATGTGCAGTATAAAGAAAATGGACTTAACTTCTATAATTTACATTCATTTGTTTGTGTAGGTCAATTTACAATCAGTTCAGTTTTGGGGGTCTGTTGAGGCTTTGTGGTTGGTTGAGTGGGCTATAAGTAGTTAATTGTTCAGAACCTCCGGTCTAGACAATTTTAACAAACAATGTTTTGGAAGGTATAGCATTCAGCACTCTGTAATGCATCTGTTCATAAAGTCTTATTTTTAATTGATTGTTACCTATGATAAATGAAGACCATGATGTTAAATGCTCTGAGGACACTTGCTTTTATTTGATACATATGACCATGTAAATCCAACTGCAGATATCAACAGAAATAGAAACTTAACAACTTTGTGAAAGTAGACTCAAGTTTTAATTTGAAAACAACCTATGAAACTTGCTTAGTTGTGTGTCTACACAAATAGTTAAAGGGATAGTCCACCCAAAAATCAATCATTTACTTGCGCTCACATTGTTCCAAACCTGTATTACTTTCTGTCTTCTGCAGAACATAAAATTATTTATTTTAAACAATTCTGGTGACCAAACAGTTTGATTCCCACTGACTTCCACTGTATAGACAAAAATTACAGTGGAATCAATGGGAACTGAAAATCTTTGGTCACCAACATTCTTCAAAATAACTTTTTTTGAAGCTGCTTAAAGGGATAGTTAACTTTATAAAAATGAATGAATGAATGAATAAAAATCACTTACAGTTACTCACTATTATCTATTTTTCCATACAACGGAAGTCAATGGGCACCCATATCATTTGATTACCAACATTCTTCAAAATATAATTTTGTGTGTGTGTTCCACAGAAGAAAGTCATACTGGTTTGAAACCAATCATAGCAGTTTGTGTGTGTGTGTGTGTGTGTGTGTGTGTGTGTGTGTGTGTGTGTGTGTGTGTGTGTGTGTGTGTGTGTGTGTGTGTGCGTGTGCGTGTGTGTGTGAACTATACCTTTAAGCACCTATAACTATAATGTAACTCAAATGAGAAAAGATTCCTTCTGAGTGTGAGTTGCAAATCATTTGGACAATGAAATGAACAAGAAAAATGTTTCTATGGCATTACAGAACAAAACAAATGCATTTAAAAAACATAATGAAAAAATACAATAAAAAATCTGGCATGTACTGTGAGTGGTATACTTCTATTAATAGTGTTTTGCAGCTTGTTTTGAACAATGTGCATGTCTCAGCAATTTTCTCCTACACTAGTGTGGGTGCATTTATTGTAAAAGGTCACTGGTAGCACAAGCACAAACACACATAACTGAAATCAGGTCAGCACAACACACATCCTGAAACAGAAACAAGTGAGGATCTGCTATCGCTTTTGTGCAAAGACCACAACGTTAGACCAATGTGTAACACACATTAATATATGGTTTAAAATGAGTATAGCTGATTACATAACTACATTGATTCACAATATAATAATATGAAGAGAAACATAATACACTATAGTTAATAAATAAATAGACTGAAATATACAATTCATTAAGAGTCTATAGGGAATTTGAATGAAAACATGTCTGTTAGGAATATATTGACGCTTCCCCTTTAAGGGAATCGCTCGTGCACCTTAAACCAGAAAGCAACGCAGAGAGAGAAAGCGGAAAGATTAGAGATAATAATGAGTGATATAATTAATCAAACAGTTGATTTTAAGAAATCAAAAGAGAAGAAAGACAATACATACCTGATCGCAGACCTGAAGGGAACTTGTTTGAATTAGAAGGCATCGGTTTTGGTCAGTTTTTTTTTTTAAAGCACAAAAAATTCCTCTGTGACGAATTAGAAGAGGACGCACGATACTGAGAGATTAGATGGCAAGCCAACCCAGACTGCAGATTTGATCTTCATTTGACTACGTTTCATCTGCAAAGAGAGCGATTACACGCACTGATTTGCCGGTAAACTTACCGGATCACGGATTGAACAGGACATCAACATATCTCTTCTATTCCCCCACCCATGGGGCCCTTCTAGGAAAATCCCACTCTCCACCTATTTGAATGGGTTTACCATAGTAACTTTGTGGACACGGCTTGGTTGGAGAGTGGGACGTCTCCCGTTCGGAGACAATAGGTCGTAGGAACTTGAAAATGTGCAGCGTTTACCGCTTACCACTAGCTGCTTTCTAAACCTTTTAAGTACGACTGAGTGTGGGGCTGAAATCGGGCCTGTTTCTGAGTCTTTCCCATTGACTTGAATGGCAGAGAGAAAGATGGATCAAAAATAAAAATAAAAATATATTTGGGGTCATAGGCCTTAGCCCTCACATTACATTGCTCAGGGGCCCCTGACGGAGCCCTGTGTGCAATTTGGGGCCCAGGGACCCTTCTATAGAAATCCCACTTGCAATCTAGCTGAATGGGCTTACCATAGTAACTTCGTAGACATGGCTCAGAGGGGCCCGATCGAGCCGAAATTCGAATTCTTTGTCTCAAGGGAATGTCTTCGAGTGGGCGGAAAAGTTTGGTGGTCCTACGACCCCGTTTAGGAGTCAAACGGTCAGAAAAGGCGCAAATGTCTGTATTTTTCCCTGGATATTTTTTGAAGCCCTTCCCAAAAGCTTAGGATTTCGGCCCAGTGATATGTTGTACGTGAGGTCCCCACGATCAAGCATTCGACGCCACCAAGCTCTAGCCCCCATATTAATGCTATTTTTAATCAAACTGTAAATAAAATCCCACCTGCAACCTATTTAATGGGGAATGGATAGGAGCTTTATAGACAATCATTTTTATGCATAATAAACATTATTATGACATGCAAATCACATAAATGGGTCCAAAGGACTGTGTTGAGTACAGGAGAGGTGGTTTATTCAAGAAAAAAAAGCATCCTAGACATGAATAATATAATATACAGGTAGTGTCCATAAAGCTCCTATACAGTCGCCATATAATAGGTTGCAAGTGGGACATACTGCATTACTCCTACCAGGAGGTTCCACTTGCAACCTATTTAATGGGGACTGGATAGGAGCTTTATGGACATTCATTGTTTAATTGTTTAAAATTATACATTATTATGGCATGCAAATGAGAAATACTGAAACAATAGAGGTAGTTTATTCAAGAATAAAAAACACGATTAATAATCTATGTAGACATTGTCCACCAATCTACTATACAGTTCCCATACAACAGGTTGTAAGTGGGACGCATCCCATTTCCAACGTATATAATGGGCCTCAGATTGGTGTTTTGTGGACACAAGGGTTTAGGCTCTTTCCTCTTAAACTATCTTGATAAAAATGGCATATCAGCATCCATAAGGACCTCCAGAGTAAGCTTCTAAAAATGTTTCATGCCAAAATTAATCTATCCACAACCCTCCTACTTGAGGCCCAATGAATAGGTTGGAAACGGGATCTAGATTGGTAGACAATACTTCATTTACATTGTTATAGCAATCCCATTGAATTAATTGTAACAATTAATTCAATGGGATTGCTATAACAATGTAAATTAAGTATCATGTCACTTTAGCAGGTAAGGGGACAAATAGTAAGTTTGTGGGACGGGGACTTATGTGAGGATCCTGTTTGTAGACTTCAGCTCAGCTTTTAACACCATCATCCCATCACTCCATCAGCCCAAACTAACTCAGCTTTCTGTACCCACTTCCATCTTCTCAGTGGATCACCAGTTTCCTGACAGACAGGCAGCAGCTAGTGAGGCTGGGAAAATGATCATCCAGCACCCGCACCATCAGCACTGGAGCTCCTCAGGCCTGTGTTCTCTCCCCACTGCTCTTCTCCATGTACACGAACGACTGCACATCTAAAGACCCCTCTGTCAAGCTTCTGAAGTTTGCAGAAGACACCACAGTCATTGGCCTCATTCAGGATGGTGACAAGTCTGCTTACAGACAGGAGGTTAAGGAGCTGGCTGGCTTGTGCAGTTTTAACAACCTGGAGCTTAACACACTCAAAACAGTGAAAATGATCGTAGATTTCAGGAGAAACTAGGGATGCATTGATCCGATACTCAGGATCGGTATCGGCTCCGATACGGTCATTTTCTGCGGATCGGGTATCGGTTAGACGAGACCGATTCAAATCCGATATTGTGCGTATACTATTCTGTGTTATTGTTGAGTCCCACGAAAGGCACAAAAACATTATAAAGCACCATAAAGTTTTTGTGCACTATATTTCAGGTGTTCTGAAACTGTTCCATAGTTTACAGTGTTTCTCAATAGCTTTGGCACATTTTTCGAAACAGTCTTAACATTCTCTAAACCGTGAGGGCAAATATCACAACTGTTTGCGTTAACATTAGAACTTTATTGCATGTCTGCAAAACGTAGTTACTCACCCAAAACATTTCATTCATGCTTCAAAACTTAGTTATCGTGTCAGTAATTTGGCCAAGGCCACCAAAATATAAAGTATTTTTGTCATCGTGTGAGCCACACTGGTCAAAATGTTTAGTTGATTTTTCACCATGACAGTCAACCATGGAAATTAAGGTTTTATAAATAAAAGTCTGGTATTTGTCGAGAAGAGTCAATAGTACATAGAAAAAAAGTATTTGAACATTTGTATTTATACAGTACATTTATTTTTTTAGGAATGTATTATATGTAAAGTGAACTCTTGTTTGTCCAATTACTGTAAATGTCATATTTCTTAAGTTACCACAAATACACAAAAATACTAAATAATTACAAAATAACATCCATGAAAAATTCTATTCCTGGTAGACATCCTGTTGCTCTCATTGGTCAGGCCAAAGATTTTCATCAACATCACATCTGATGTTTTCCATTGCCATACACTGGGGAAAAAAATCTCCTTCAAAGCCGCACCCATCCCCTGCAATAATCAGCTGTGATGTCCTCACATGCAGTATTCATGCCATTCAACAGAGACATCTGATCTTGTGGTCTAAGATCATATACTTTCCACCTCCATGCTAAAAACTATTCTATTGGATTTAGGAATGGAGAGTGTGGTGGAAGGAACTCCACTGTCATCCTTTCGTGTGCAGCAAACCAGTCCTTAACAATGTTGGTTCGGTGGAAGCTGGCATTATCCCAGACAACAACATAATTAGGCAAATGTGGTCTAACTAAACCTCTTTCTTGTTTTGGAATCAGGTCTCTGTAAAGTGTATTTAGGAAGGCCAGGAGAAGTTGGGTATTATAGGGCCCAATGTGAAGTGAAGTGAAAGTGACATACAGCCAAGTATGGTAACCCATACTCGGAATTCGTGCTCTACATTTACCCATCCAAGTGCTCACACACAACAGTGAACACACACACACTGTAAACACACACCAGGAGCAGTGGGCAGCCATTTATGCTGTGGCGCCTGGGGAGCAGTTGTGGGTTCGGTGCCTTGCTCAAGGGCACCTCGTCATGGTATTGAAGGTGGAGAGAGAACGCTGGACATTCACTCCCCCCACCGACAATCCCTGCCGGACCAAGACTCGAACTCGCAACCTTTCGATTATGAATCTGACTCTCTACCATTAGGCCACGACTTCCCCACGTGTGGAATATGAATTCTCTGAAATAGCAGCACACATTGTAATATTGGCCCCACGTTGGCCTGGTGTGTTAGTTGTGGCTCGGTGTCCAATGAGATTGCGACCACGTCTCCGGCCTTTGGACAGATTGAACCCGGCTTCATCCACAAAAACAAGAATGTGGCTTGTATAGTAAAACTCACTAAGTGCAGAGCAGCAGTATTTAACCATCAGCAAGAACAAGAAATGTGTAACATGGTCATAGCCAACAATTCCATCAGGCTAAGAGAGATCCAAAGTGCAATCATAAATGACAATAATGTCTTCACAAATATAAATTCTGTCAGCATTTCCACCATAGACAGAGGTTTGAAAAGACATCAAATGACTATGAAACAACTCTACAAGGTGCTATTTGAGAGGAATAGTGAAAGAGTGAAGGAGCTGCGGTACCAGTATGTCCAGGTAAACTATTGGTTTGCACTTAGTGAGTTTTACTATATAACCCACATTCTTGTTTTTGCATTTACCTTTACAATATTGTTGTTTATAAGAATATACCGGTTTCCCTGGTAACCGGGGACCGGTAACTGCAGAACACCAAACAGAGCAGCTCCTGATTTTGAAACGTATTTCACATATTTATTCAGTGAAAATGTGAAATCATAGGCTTTTGAAGTTTAATCATCATATTAATCCATATAGCAATTCGTGTTTTTATAATTTAGACTTTTTGTAACATTTAGGAGTTTTCATGGTCATAAATTTAAACAATTAAACTAAAGACTTTTTAAGGACCTGCAGAAACCATAAGAAATAGTTCAGTGCAAATATTTCGGTCATGCATTTGGCAAAAAGCTTTTGTTGAATATGAATTTTACCTTTGAAATTTGAGGCAAGTGCAACTCTGGAGTCCCGTTGTCTGTGCGCAGTGGTGTGATGGCGATTTAAATACAAATCCAAACATATAGGTATCCCATTGAACTTGTTAACAATCTTGACTGGAAAATACTATTTTCATGGTCTGTTTTTCATTTATTATTTGCTAACGTTAGTCATTGCACCTGTTTGAACTGGTCAGAACTGAACATGCTTTCTTAGCATTGCAAAACTAGCATTGTTTTATATTTTTTTGTGGCTTTCAAGAAGTAGCCTTGGTAAGAACAAAATTCACTTTGGTTAAAAGTGGTAGGAACATGTCCCACGTACACTATTTATTATCTTTCATGTAATGTATTCATTAATTTGCATTGTCAAACACTACAAGTATTTCTATGCACACATAAGTGAAGAATATAATCAGAATATAATTTTGTGAGTGAAAGACAAACTGTTTTTATATTTGCAGTAATTGATGAAGAAACACTGTTAAAGCATTTGATCTCTCTGTCTGTAGTTCACGTCACTGTATTCTGCCAAGTGTCTGTTGTTCGAAACTTCTAACTGGAAGAGCAGGGGCAAAACTCACAGCTGCATAATTCACATCTGAATTTTCAATCTGTTAAAAAAGCATACATTTATTTTAATTTCATTTTTTCTTTCTTTCTGTTTGAGAGCCAAATCATATGAGAGTATATTACAAAGCTAATTTCATATGTAAAAAAATGTTAAATTAAAATTACCTCACATGATGGTAATGTTTCATTTTTAGATCCTTCAAAATGTGCAGAAAATAAAACTTTCAATTAACATATTTAAATAGTTTTGCATATAATATTTTGACATTACAGTGTGTAAAACTTTAGATCACTATTCTATGCAATTAAACTCTTAACAAATGGAAAATGTGAGTGGAATTGTACCTTTTTGCCTTTTTCTCCAGCGTTTCAAATAATCAAACATAAGTGCGATTATTAGTACCGCAAACACAACATTGAAGGATATCAAGCAAAGTAACACAGGATTCCATACCGTCTGATTATTGCTATCTGAAATTGAGGGAAAAAACAAAGAAGAATTGAATAAAGCAACAACGTGCTGATCATAGTAAAGATTTTTCTTAAAATACTGGGAATATAGCTGTGTTCTCTGTATAGATACCTTCCTATAACTTGCCAAAAACATCTGGACATTTAAGAAATACATTTTTACATTGTTTAAATGTCATTGTATTTGCTGCCAAAACCAAGTGGCATTCATTTTAAAGCAACGATGCAAGCACACTTTTCAAGAAAAAATATTTCACAAAAAGGTTTATATTTTAAATAATAAATCAATGGATATCAGATTACACCAGTGTAAACATGAGTAGAACTGATGTAATATATATTATGTAAGCATACTTTGAGACCTGTTGGTGAAAAGTAACTAGAATAATAGCTATAAAATAATAAAAAAATCCCCTTGGTTAGATCATTTGTATAAAGCAATAGATCAGAGAAATAAATTGAAGAATTTACCAGTATTTTTGATAGTGGTTCCATTCACAACTTTTGTCTCCTCACATCCCATG
The DNA here is from genome assembly GCA_027564155.1 of Gymnocypris eckloni scoliostomus. Classification (NCBI taxonomy): domain Eukaryota; kingdom Metazoa; phylum Chordata; class Actinopteri; order Cypriniformes; family Cyprinidae; genus Gymnocypris; species Gymnocypris eckloni. The sequence continues at coordinate 33,428,363 of CM050413.1, read as the reverse complement.
TTAATGTCTTTGGACTCATGTCCTTCGAAGCAGCAAATATAGATGTCAAGGTATATGATGATTTTAAATGACTTATAAACAAGAGAATCTATATAGTTATAATAGTCTGTACTCCAAAAGACAATGTATAAGACAATAGCATGTTGAATATGTTTTACCTTTGAGCATCAGATGTGCTCCAGACATAAATTCTATTTTATTCAAGAAAACTGTCCCGCAGTAGTATTTTCCGATGTCCTCCTTGGTTGTAGCTGTGATGTTGAGGTGAAAATAATCTTCACTTGCTGAAATATCAAATCTCCCGTCCTTAAATTCATTCTCAAATTGGATATTATTCCAATAATTGTATGATAGTGCAATAAGACGAGGGATCTGTCCAATTTTCTGTTTATACCAAACCCTTGTGTTGCCAAAATGTTTTTTAGTTGAGAAACATTTGATTGTAACATCATCTCCCAGCTGCAATGTTTGTAATGAGACAATTTCACCACTGCTATCAGGTCGAACTCCAGCTAAAACAGAACAGAGATTTTATTTTAAACACTAAATGTGTACATATACATGGAATTGACCAGTAAATAAATATTTAAACAGTGGAAAGAGAACAAAAAAATCTATACTTACAAGCCCAAAAGATCAAAATGGCCCAAATGATCATGTCTGAGGTAATGAATGTGCGAAAATGCTTTTTAGAAGACTTGCATGTGATGTGATTGGACGCTTTCAAACCAAGACAGAATTGAATAAGACTGTGATTGGTTGAAATCGATCTGACATCTCTCACTCCACTCCCAAATTGAAGAAAACTGTTACTAAATTGATGGGGTGATGATCAATAACTGTGTCACCTTATTGTCTGTAATTAAAGTCTGACAAGGCATGCAAAAAATGTGGTTTTGCGTAGCTATATAGCCCTGCTTCTGTACTTAGTCAAATTTAATGGCAGCAAGATCAGTTTGTGAAGGCTTTACTGTTACATATCACATTTTAGACATGTCAGTCTCCAGATTTACATTAAAATATACATGGACAATTAAAGAATACCCAATTTAACGTACAAGCGGTATTATGTCTGTGTGTGTTGAGGGTAGGCTATATTTACTGGCTGCAAAATCTTAAGTATATTAACTGAAGTGGAATCAAGTCTAAAGTTTGAAAATTCTAAATAATTTTGCTATTTTTAGTACATATATATCTCCAATCTTTGAGATAAATCATGGACTACACATAATGCATGCAAAAGATAACAATATGTGAATTAGCCACAAATCTAATCTTTTATTTTTTGAAGTGCTGCTTGTGTGAAAACAGTTTGTGGTTTTCTTGTTTTTCTAAAGATGGCCATCAGAAACGACCGCCGACCACATCAGCACCATATATAGTAATCATAGAGAAACAGGTCACAGATGGACGGATATACATCCTGTGTGTACACGTGAGTGAAAGTGCAGGCGCAATTTTTAAGGTCATAGGTGTAACACTGCCTCTGAAATGTTTCATGACCACAGTGTTAATGCATCGGAAAATTCAGAATGCAGAAGACCGTTGCATATTCAGGCCTCTTTTGCAATGCAAGTGTGAGTAGGTGTTTGTGGCAACCACATATTTAATGTGTGAACAAAACTATAACCTGTTTGAAAACAGATGACTATATATAATAAAAAAAATGTAAAGTTCAATCTGCAGCTAAAATTTCTTCACAACTTGACAATGAGTGTGTTATTATAAACAAGAGCACACCCACAGATGAGAATCCACATACCTACAGACACAGAGTTTTTATTTAGGTAATTTATTCCAACTAATGTTGATGAGGCCTTAATATGCAATTAAACATATGCTGTTATATAACGTTCTCGGTTCTGACGTAACCTCGGTTCCCTGAGATACGGGAATGAGTACTGCACCTTGCTAAAGATGCTTTTGGAAAAAGTAATTTTCTTCTCCTGAACTGAAGCCTTATTCAATCACGCAGTGTAACTGCACGGCCATTGGTTAGTGCAGTGCATTAAAGACGAACCAATGGCTCGGCAGCAGTGCTGCACAAACCTGTGGCTGCCAAGCCCGCCAGAATGGGCGGAGCCATCTGGTGATATAAGCAGCCACTTCGCCATAGGATTCAGGTCCTGTTACTTTGGCCCAAGAAAGAGTAGGCTAGCAGAATAGCGTCATCTACCCACTTAGAAAGTCTCTGCTTTGTGGCCGGATGCCCTTTGGCGCGGCCACCGAAGCAGATAAAGAGCTGTTCCGACTGCCTAAACGGGATGGAACGCTCAATGTAGACCTTCTGAGCCCTAACGGGGCAGAGTAGATTCAGCTCCTGGTCCTCCTCTGAGGGAGGAAGTGCAGAGAGAGTAATCACCTGTGCTTTGAACGGAGTGAACAACCTTAGAGCTAACAACCTTAGAGCTTAGAACTAACAACCTTAGAGTTGCCAGGCCCGAACTCCAGGCAATTAGGGCTCACAGAGAGCGCTTGTAAGTCTCCCATATGTTTTACCGATGCTAGCGCCAATACCGATGCTTCAATGGCCATTGACTCGTCCAGCAGAATCAGCTTCTCGTATCCCTTATCTTCAGCGCCATCGACCGAAGTGAAAGTATGAAGGCATGCAGAGTATGGGGCGCACAATGACCTGTTGAGCTCGTCATGGTCCTCCAGAAAAAAATCAGGATCTCTGACGAGGGACTCGATGACACCCCGACAGGACCCACTCGTCCAGACGGCTACAGGAGGGTTCTTCAGGAGGAGACCACTCCAAGCCCGGCTCCTCGACGGCTTTCGATGGAACGCAGAATAAGTCGGTGTCTATCCCAGGCTTAACGTCGCTGGGCTCGGACAGCAGCAGGGGGGCGGGGTCGGCAGTCGAGCCCAACAGCTCCTCAGCGTCTGAGGCAGCTAATGACATGCTGTCATCAATGTGCTGTGATCCTCTGCCCCACTGTTTTTTTCCTCACAGGCTCCTGGGAGGAAGCCCTGCACACACCGCAATAACGGCATGGCATTTGAAACAACGCCGGATAAATTTGCTCTTTAGAAATTGCCTCTAATATCGCTAACCGGATGGCAGCTGGGGAAGCCGGATCACTGCTGTGTGATGCTGAAGGCAGCGGGAAAGCCAGCGAATCAGCCGAGCAGGAGATCGTTTTCTCTTCAGTCAGCGGAGATCAACAAGGAACGTCATCGTCGGTGAAGGAGAAGAAATCTGAATCATGTGTGGCGGCCACTTATATAGCCAGATGGCTATATAATTCTGGCAGGCTTCGCAGCCATAGGTTCATGAAGCACCGCTGCTGAGCCATTGGTTGGGCTGTAATGCCCCGTCATGAATTGATGGCCATGCAGTTACACAGCATGATTGAATAAGGCTTCAGTTCAGGAGAAAAAAAAGGACTTTTTACAAAAGCGTCTTTAGCAAGATGCAGTACGAGTGAAGTGTTGAAAGGGAACTAGAGTTGTTTATGTATAATAACATTAACATAATACTATAAATATTATCTAATACAGATCGTTTGTGTATGTGTGTATTTATTTCAAATTATTTATATTTAAAAACTGTGTAAAGAGCAAATAGATTTTTCAAAGTCTATATAATAAAATGTACATGCTAAATAATTTATTTAAAAATGTTTTCACATATAATTATATTTCTGCTATGCTGAAGAAAAATTCATTGTATGTTTTTGTGAATGAATAGTGCAAACCCTTTTTTGGTATGGCTGTGCAGAAAGAAATGGGTCTGGGGCTTTTAGCCTAAGGTGTATGTTTGTGACCTGAAGGGTTATTTGGGCCCTAAATATAAGGGAACAGGCTTTAAAAGCATGATATAATAGAGTGTTATTCGTTTCCTCACCAAGTATGGAAAAGTACAGCTGCGGAGAGTTTGTGAGCTTGTAAACTTGAGTGCCTAGAGTGTAGATATAAGGTGGAGGAGCACCCTCCCCTGTGTGTCTGTATGACTGTTGACCTTATTTGCAATAAATAAACCTTTAAGAGACTAAGAGTGAGTTTGTCTCTTATGTGGTGAGAGTTATTTGAAATTGCCCCAAAAGCTATAAAACTAAAATTATTTTTAAGCTTTAGCTCCATCTTGAGGATTGGTTCAGTCAGTGATTAAAAATTAACCAACAACATAGAGCATTTAACTGAGAAAGATTAACTAAAATTCATCTCATTTCCACACAGTCCTGTAAACCTATACAAACCTATCTGTTATTTTCCTTCTCTTTAATAAAAATAAAATCAGGACACTAAGATGTCAGTTAGGTTTCACTGTATCAGTTTATTGGTAGTTATCACTATCCTTCCATCACAAAATTATCACTTGATCTTTTTAATTTAAATACATTTGTTTAATCAGGATTATTTCATATGAGAGTTTGTTGACAACAAAGACAAAAACACCTTTAGAGGGACAAACAAAAAGCTTTCCTTTCTGTGCCCTCACAATGTGTACCAGTGAGATCGACTGAAGGACCGTGTTCACACAGACACACGGGGCAGATGCACAGCTCTGAAAGTCTCTGTGTTATCAGTTTTCATGCATTCTGGCTCTCAAAGCCCATCTTTTGTCATGCATGTTATTTACAGGTTCTGTCCGCTGGCTTTCCTCAGAAGCTGCTCTCGTGACCTGTTAAAATGTATAAATTGCTAGTGGCTGAAGGGTTCTCAGTTGGGGTGCTTTGCAAAACAACGCCTCTGTAAACCAAGATTGGAAAAACACATTAAGAAGAATGAAATGCAATTTTTATTCAAGTTAGAAAGAAAACAATGAAAGAGAGTCAATACCTGTGCGTGCCTAAAACTTTGAACACTCGGCTTTCGTCTGTGATTTCCTGTGTTACCTACAAGGACACATCAACTATTAAAAATCAACAAATGATGACAATATTTACTGATACAGAATTAGAAAAGTATATCTGGTTAAGCGCCAATATTACATTTTTGACAAGAATGAAAACGAGGCTGTGATGGAAAGTCTTACCATTATTTTTTTCAGACAGACTTTAATTTAATCTGTGCTTAAATCCTTCACAGCCTCATTTTCAATCCTGTCAAAAATTTAATTCAGCTGTACCCTGACTGGAGTCAATTAAAATGCAGGTAACACTTTATTTTGATAGTCCACTTTAGACAGTCTACTAACAGTAAGTAACTTTACAACTACATGTCAACTAGCGGTCATTAGAGTATTAGTAGACTGTCTTAAAAACTTCTAACACATCATTTTGATGGGTCCACAACATATTGAAACGTTTGTAATGCATACCAAACTTTGCAAGTATATGTCAAGTTATTCTACTAACACTAAACCTACTCTAACAGTCAACTCTGAGAGTTAGTAGATACGTAGTTGCAAATTAATGAGAATTAGTGGACATGTAGTTACAAAGTTACTTATAGTTAGTAGAATGTCTAAAGTGGAGTATCAAAATAAAGAGTAACCAAAATCCACAAAACATCATAACTCTTTACCTCACAGTTGTGCAGACTAAGTCCTTTAAGCCCATGTTTCCAGAAAGCTAAAACACTTTCTTCTAAACAAACTGTTGAAAAACAGCATTATGACACTTGTATCATTTCATTGTGAACAGGTACTCTATTTTCATATGTCAGGTTTGTACCTAAAGTCTCGATAGGGAAGTCAAACTCCAGTTTGGATGCTAACTCCTTGCTGGGGACACCCTGCATATTGACAATCTTCACCGTTTCTAAAAGATGACATTGACGATTCATTTACAATATAAGTATCAGTGCATGCTTTAGAAGTTGATTCATGTATTAATCATACATACTTTCCAGTGCAATTAAAACCGTGTCTCTGTCCAGCTGTGTCACTTGTACAGCTCTTACTGTCTCACTGTCTAAGGAAAGACACAAAGATCACACATTCACACACGTGTCAATGAATAAAACATAGTAAGCCTGTACAAAATGTGTATGTTTTTCATATTTTTTTTACTGAGAGGGAAAAATCTGTTGAATTCATAGAATGGGTTTAAATGTGATGTTTGTTGTGCAATTCTTCAGCCCTGAGTTCATGCAAGACCAGCAGACAGTCAATCACTTACCTGGCTGAGGGTTTGGTGTGCCGTTCAGATGAATGATGTCAAACTTTAGCTGTCGTTCATTTTGCTGTTGAAGGCTTTCCTGGACGCCCACACAGAGCTGAGGAAGCTCATCTGTCATTAACACCAGCAGCTCAAAGATGGGCAATGTGTCCGGCAGGGGCACAGCAATGTGCTACAATGAGAAGATGATAAGAAAGGAGAAATAATGAGAGAACAACTACAAGATGTTGCACAGACTCTTGTTAGTGAAAGCATAATTTTGTTTGTTTGGCAGAAATAAATTATTTTCTTCAAAATACAATTGCCATATATTAATAATTGTAAATTCAACATCAACATAAAGTTAATGTTACATTATGCAAACAAGACTATTAACCCTGTAAAGTTTGACATATGAAATTATAGTAAGACAATTTTAATTTGGAATGGCACAGTTTGTTGAACTTTAAGATAAAATCTTAATAAATGCATATATGCATATGTTTTTTCAGTATAATATTTGATACATCAGATTATTTTGGCTCATATAGTGTGTGAGAATATGGAGAGAATATGGTGCTCATAATAAAGGAGGAAAAAAACAAATAACGAAAAATATTCTGATTGCTTTTAATGTAAATCAATGAGATAATTTGAGCAGACTTCATATAAATATGTCACTGTATCTCCCAATAATATGTCTTATAGATGATATTTAAATGCTTAGTTTTATCATCAAATTTTTTCTTTTATCATCTTTTATTGTGGAGGGCAAAACATATAATGCAATACAATGCTGATTGAGAGATGGAAAAGTTCCTCAAAAGTCTGCTGTATCATCTCTGAAATTAAATGTTTTATATATATATTCTTTAAAAAGTAAATCAAGTAATCAAGTAAATATAAGTTGCTTTAGTCCTGCAAGTGTTCCTCTTGAAATTCTACTAACAATATAACATTGATTCTTGTGTTTACTTCATATTTTTTTTTTTTTTTGAAGCAAAAGAGACATGTGAACCACAACCTGAAGGTGAAAAAGCCCATTTACTTGCTACAAAATATAAACTGTCAATCTGACGATAGAAGACATGCATTTTGTGATGATTAAGAGGCCTTAGAAATGTATCATATATGATACAGTAAGCTTTATAGGGTTCCTGTTACCTTGAGATGCATGAACTTCTGCAGCGGTTCATACCACAATAATAGCACAAGACCAGAGGGAACTGCAGCGCATAAGAACGTGCTGTCTGTGTATGGGTTACGAGCTGATGAAGAACAATCAAGAAAACATGGCTGTCAGATTTTTCATCTTAGCTAATAACAAAAGGTCAGCGAAGACATTCATCAGGATAAAATGAATAAACATTGATCTATTATGATGTAGGAATTGACCCTCACCCACGCTGCACTTCCGACATCCCTTAGTGTCTGCAATCTTCACTGACACAGCAAACTTCCTGTGAAAAGATTCTTTTGAGTTCCAAGTAAACAACATATAAGCTGGATTATTTAACTTGCATGTGTTTATGAGACCTGTGGATGATCCGTTCTGTGAAGCGGTTGGTGCCGAAGGACAAGTGACCCTGTTTCCTCTGACAGTGCCCTCGCTGCTCAAACAGAGCTGTCAGTCTATGAGAGTAGAGATGAGACGACTTACCTAAGAATAGAATAGAACAGCCGTTTATAGACCATTGAGGTGTACATGTACAGTTTATTTATTTATTTTTAGAAAAGCAATTAGAACACTGAATATGATTTCTAAAAATGGTTAGCTGTTACTGGTATCACAAAATCTAATACTTCAACCATGAAACTATACAAATGTTACATACCAGAGATGGACATTAAGACATTGTTCATGACGTAAAGCCAAGTGCATCTCTGTGGAAGCAACTGCAACAGAAATCAGGAGTGAAAACCATATTAGCCATTCAAAATAAGATGTTTCTCTCTCATGTTGTATTTTATGACAGAAACAGTTATTGGGTAAAATATTAAATACCTTTTCTAAGGTGTCTTCATGCAGTTCATTTAAGTTAAGGATATAAACACCCTCTTCTGCACCCAGAATTAAATACTGATCTATAAGGAGATGATAGATAAATCAAACAGAATTCAATAATACTCTGATTCTGTATTAAGTTTTTCAATCTATATTTAAATGATATTTAATTTTCAGCACAATTCTGGATAAGTAAGATGAATGGAAAACTGTACCTCTTGTTTTGGGCAAAACCCATGTTTCTGCACAGTGAATTGTCAGTGGACATCCATTAAATACTTTAGTAAAACAGGCTCCCATCTGTGTAACATGAATTATACAATGTTTCATAAATATAGTACATCCGATATAAATTTTAAGATAAATTCTTAGGTTTGTACATAGATACTAGGCCCAAAGGTGCATTAATGATAAACCAGCCCTTAATTATAGATTATTATGCAAAAGGTCACACTTTAATTTAGTAATAGCCAGGTTTAACACATTTAAAAGGTGCTATTAGGTGGTTAACTTACATAGACTTGGGGAGTGGGAGGAAGTCCATGAGAATCGGCTCTCTATTAATTAAAGGTTAAAAATACAAGGAACAAGTTTCTATATGATCTTTAGTCTCATTTTTAGTCAGTCAGTAATTATTTCAGTGACTCAAAAAAATATACAAAATGTGTATTAACAAATAAAATATATTTTTTATCTCTGTCCATGGTGCTGAAACCTTTAGCATTGCACTAACAAAATAATGTGATAGATGTAATAAAATAACACCAAAATACTTGATCAAATAATAATTAAAAACTACTTAATAGTGGTTGACTAATGTAGGTTTTTCAATGACCAATTTAATGTTGATATATTTAGATATCTACCGATACATAAAAGACACAAAATCTGTAAGGAATGCAGTACATGTAATAATTTATGTCTGACACCGTGTTTGATGAAGGGAGTTAATGAGTTAACTGAGGTTCGAGAGTGAGGCCACGCCTCTACCAATCATCTCACATCCTGAATCCTTCATATATCGGTCCGTCTCATTCCGTGCTGTTTGTCTCTTTCTCTTGAACTCACCCTTCCCTCCACTTTAAATCAAATCAGCTATCCTTATTCTCTTCTTTTCAGGTTGCATCGGGGTTCCTAATCGTCTGGACTAAATATACAAACAAGATGATACCCCCATCCTGCGTCTCTCCGGGCCATCAATTCCAGACGCCTAGATCAACCTGACCATCATCCTATCCCCTTTACCTTTTCATCCTCTTCCAACTCATCCCTAACATTCTGAATAATAAACTATTCATTTACATATTCGGTTGTGGCGTGGTCCTTGCTCGTGAAAGGGACATTAATGTAGCTGAGATGTATGGGGCACTAACACACATAAGTGTAAGTCTGTTATATGTAACATATACCAACATTGTGTAACTCACAGAGTCCTCTGTTTTCTTCCTCATGGTGCTCCACTCCAGAGAGAGAGCTGTGTCTCTGCTGAGAGTCCTCGTAAGAGTCCTCTGTTTGTCCTGTGTGTCATTACCATCAGGAACACAAGGGTCGTTGCACCAGTGCCGCACGTCCTGACTGCCTGAACACCTCATCAACACTGACAAAATACAAAGAGAGAAATGTTTTAAAACTTTGTATGGTGAAATTCCCATGTGTCTTGTACTTTATGTTCAGATAGAAATACCTGATTTAGGGCGTAATACAGTTTCAGGGCAAAGAGTAGCACTGGGTCGAAGCGTAAGGTTCTTGTCCTCCAGCTCAGAGTCTAAAGAGCTCATGGGAGGAAGTGATGTCATAGCAGAGATGGGTGGTGGGCTAAACAGTCCACTTTTCCTGTTACTCCACTATGAAACATCAAAACGGTTTACAGCCTTACGTCATTTTTATCTCATCATAAATTAATAATCAGGACAGGTTCTCAAATACCTCAAAATGTGAGAGTCGTTTTACTGTCAAACTCCTGAAAGAGAAAGAAAGTTCAATGACAAAATATTTGTCACACACACGTTCAAATTATATTTCTGCAGGTGAGATTAAAATTGTGCATTAAAACAGGTAACACATTTTAATTTAAATAATTATAAGAAAATAAAAAAGGAAAGTAGAACAACTATTTAGAAAGAGACTATGACTAGAAATATACACACACACACAAATGATATCTACTCACAAAAAATATAATAATTAAGGCATTATTTCACTTTTTATCGGATGTCTTTTTTTGGCAAAAGAAGCCATTCCACAAGATGGCGCCAGAATATAAGTTTGTCCCACCTCTGCTGTAACTCCTCCTCCACGCTTTCCAAAAGACCCTGACAGTAATGAATACATTTCAAATGAACGGTTATAATAACTGTTTAATCAATGCAATTATAAGTCCACTTAAATCAATCAGCACTCACGGTGACTCTGGTTCATCCCCAGATATGCTCCAATCATCACACGATCCCTAAGAACATAAACATACTTGATTCTATTTTTTTCAAGTGATAACGATGTATTATAACACAGACTATTTTATGATGAGTAAAAGAATGTGGATTGTGTTTTGTTTGTATCATTGTCTTATAGAGAACATCACTAAGAACTGACCAGGTCAGGATAGGGTTCAGTCTCTTTCCTCCTGGGAGGGGTAAACTTGACCTGGTCAACTGTCAAACAACAAACACATGTTACATATTACTACACTTATAGTCTGCATTTATCCATGTTTACCATCAAAAAGTTTGGGATTCAGTAATGTATTTGAAAGAAGTCACTTGTGCTCACCAATGTTGCATTTATTAGATCAAAAGAACAGTATTAATGTAAATTGTAAAACTTTTTTCTATTTTAGTATATTTTATAATATAATTGATGTCTGTGATGGCAAGGCCGATTTTTCAGCATCATTACTCCAGTTTTTAGTGTCACATGACCCTTCAGAAATCTGTATGATGATTTGGTGCTTAGGAACCATTTCTTGTTTTCAATGTTGAAAACAGTTCTGCTGCTTAATATTTTTGTGGAAACTGTGATACATTATCTAGCAGAATTATCTGATGAAAAGAAAGCTCAAAAGAACATTTATTTGAAATTCTAATTAATGCATTGTTTGCAGAATAAAAGTTCTTAAATAAAAAATCTTACTGACCCCTTTTGAATAGTAGTTTAAATATCCATAAATATGGATAATATTAATCCATATTCAGTAATCAAGTTACTGTTAGATTTTTTAACATGTTAGAATGTTTCTATGTTTTTCTTGTTGGTTGCCTATATGCAAGACCTCCAAGAACTTCATATATGTACATAGTAGTTTGAACATCACTTCCTCATCTGCTCTAAAGAAGCTTCATTATTCTGTCTGCCTGTGAATGCTGTAATGTTACAGTCAAGAGTGGTGACAATGGATTCTCAGTGAAAGTGGCATCAACGTTCCACACGATAACACACACACACACACATCGCACTGGACCCAGTTCACGCGAGTGAGTGTGTAAGGGGGATGGATAAGCACATGCCATAGATGTGTGCTAAACAGTACCAGCTCTATGAGTTGCGTGTCTCTTGACATCACTGAAGCTATGCTCAATAGCAGCCTTGTTAAAACAGCACCTCCTCTGCTACACTTCCATACATTCAACTTTCTAATCATGCACACGCTGCAATGAAAATAGACACTGGAGTGACAGTGAACTTCAGAAAACAGATGAAAACATAATAAAATCAAGAAACATTTTAAAAGATTTGGCCAAAAATGTGTTTGCCACTCATTTTTACAGATAATACATGACTATCTTGTAATCATTTTTATCTTGATAATTTTATCAAAATATTTTACATTATCTTGTAATTGTTATGAAAAGAAAAGAAACATAGATATAATATATCTATGTTTAATATATAATAATATATATATATTATTATTATATATAAGAATATATAAGAATTAGGACTGAATAGTGTGTATTGTAATATATTAATAATATGTTAAATATAAATAGTTATGTACAATTTCTATTGGAAATGAGGACAATATTAACAAGAACTTACATTGTTCTTCTGATAGACTTCTCTCCACTGGCATATGTTTCCCTTTAGATTGGATTATATCTGGAGCTGTATCGTTTGCCTTTAACACACACAAATATCACCACTAAAAAAACTGTACACTTTGACAAACTGAACTCTGACATGAATATTTGGGGAAAGCATTAAATGACTTTATAAATTAGGGAAAGGTTTCCCAAGAATCCTGAGCATGTGCCTCTCCTTATAATGTTCTTTATTTATCCTTGTTTGGACAAAATAAAATTATGACATGGAGACATGAAAGTAAGTTGAAATAATTTTAAGTAAGTAATTTGAAAGCTTAAGTATGCTTTTAAGAAATTATGTCTTGCTTAATGATTTATGATGCAATTAAATTACCTTCCTAAACAGAAAACTTTCAGATGACCTAAGATCCGCTCAGATTAGATGGCATGCTGAATTTAACACAGATGAAAACGAGGCTGTGAGGAATAGACTTACAAAGGCACACACTTTATTAAGGTCCTATGTACTGTAATTTTCACAACTTGACTTTCAAAACCCTTTTATACAGTTTTCATCTACTAAACGTTTCTGCAGGAAAGGTGCTTTGTCAGCTGAACAGTCAGTATATTGTTATTACAACCGTACTGTACTTATGTCCCACACAGCCTCATTTTCATTCCTGTCAGAAATTAAATATGGCTCTACCCTGTGTTCATGTCATGTCAAAATGACCATAATTATGTATAAATTGCAAGAGAAGTTTTGCATAAAAATGAGTAATATCTGAGCCAGAGGACATAAATAGCTCAGAGCCGTGTTGCTATTTCAAAATAACAGTAATTGCAACATAACGTGAGCGTGTCTTATTCTCACCTCTTCATTCTCTTCAAGACTGGTTGGATGGAGGTCTGGGTTACTTGCCATGTCCAGTATCTCAATCATCAATTTTCTGGTGAGTAACTGTGTTACGAAAGGATGCTGGGGAGAGAGACAGCAGCAAAAAATGATCACCTTTTCAAGAAATACAAACTTTATTAAAATGCAGCATTGTACATTTAATGTTTTCTAGTAGGGATGCTTGGCTCAGGATTTTTTCAGCAAAACACAATCAGATTTTTCGTTATCGGCCAATACCGATCCAGATTTGATCATAGCTTTTACTTAGATCTGTTAGATACATGATCAATCATTATTTATAAATAAACACATAAAAACACGTTTCCTTGTGGCTAAAAGCTTTAAGACGTTTTATGACCACACAAGGAAAGTTATTATAGGGGTATGTGATATTCAGTAGCGATGCTAATATTAACTTTGATTTTTGAGTTTGATTCATCGGTCACCTGGAGAAGAGTTTCTGCTGTTGGCCTCTTGCGAGGACTTTTGATCAAACACATCTTCACAAAGCTATGAAACCCTGCAGACCTGCAAAGACATGGACACAAACCTCTTTCCAATCATGTCAGGTACTCACAGGAAAGCTAGCACTTGGTCCATTACTAAGAGAAATGTGATTTATTTCTGTGGGGTTTAGAAACTCACCATTTGCTCTTGTCTTTTAGTTTGGGAGGCTGAAAGCTGCTCTTAGACATCAACATCAGAGCTCTAAAACAGAAAATAAAACCTCAGTTAAAAACGCTTTGTTATGGGGTATTTTCTGTTCTGGTAAATGATTAAAATGAGTCATTCTGACCGCATGGGATGAAGGTCAAACATAGGGGGCTGTAGCTCTGCCAGCTCAATGGCAGTGATGCCAACTGCCCAGATATCACACAGATGGTTATATCCACCCTTCTTTTCCACTGCTGCCACCTCAGGGGCCATCCTAACAAAACAAAGACACGTTTCCTTTAGACACATCATAGCCAGAAGTCTGAGTTTCTTTCAGAATAATGTCAAAAGTAAAGGAGTGAATGGAAAAGGGGCATATGGAAATGTTTTTGGATCATGCATTCTTTTTGTATTGTTAAAAACCTGTAAATATAATACAATCACAGACACATACACTACCATTCAAAGGTTTGGGGTTGGTAAGATTGTATTTATGTTTTCAAAACTGTCTTATGCTTACTAGGCTGCATTTATTTATATGTTGTAATGTAGTATTAAAATACAGTAAAACAGTAATATTGTGAAATATTATTGCATTTTAAAATATCTGTTTTCTATTTTATTATATTTTAAAATATAATTTATTCCTGTGGTGGCAAAGCAGAATTGTCAGCATCATTACTCCAGTCTTCAGTGTCACATGATCCTTCAGAAATCATTATACTGAGCTGCTGCTCAATAAACATTTCGTATTACTGTCAATATTGAAAAAAATTGTGCTGCTTTTTTGTGTTATGTTTCTGTGATGAATCAAATGTTCAAAAGAGAAAAGAACAGCATTTATTTGAAATAGAAATCTTTTGTAACATTATTAAATTACTTTTGTCACTTTGGATCAATTAATGTATCTTGTATGTATCAGAATAAATATATACATTTCTTTCCAAAACAAACAAAAATCTTACCAAACCCAAACTTTTGAACAACAGAGTAGATATTATGTAGCTACAGTTTAAGCAGTAAAAAGTAAAGAGATAGATTTAAATGTACAGTTCACCTAAAAATTCTGTCATCATTTACACATCATTTGTTATTCCCAAAAGCATTTGGTAAATGCAACCCTGGTCATTTCTCCTTTTGTGTTTCATGAAAGTAAGAAAGCGATAAGGGTTTGCAAAGGCATGAGGGTGAGTAAATTAATCTATGGGTCAACTATTCCTTTGTACTAATCATTAGAGACGGTGTGATAATTGCTTTACAGGACAATCCAGACAGTGTGATTCTGCAGGACTCAAGGGCAAATCTCTGTGCAGACGGCTCACCAGTAGGGTGTTCCTATGAAGGACTTCCTCTTGGCAACAGAAGCACTGATCTCAGCTGCAACCCCAAAATCAGCTAAAGAGAAAGAATGAGAGAGATGTCAATAATCCAAAATGTGCAGCTTCAGATGTCTGCCTGACATAAAATCACTTACCCAGCTTGACATCTCCTCGATCAGTAAGAAGAATATTAGCTCCCTAAATTAGAGGAGAGAAATCAGCTTTGTCATCACATGAATACATTAAAATTTAATCAAATAAAAAACTGTTATTTTAAATTGTAATATTTCAAAATATTGCTGCTTTTACTAGATTTGTAATCAATAAATGCAGTCAAGAGCACTAGAGACTTCATGAAAAAATCCTAAAGACCCCAAACATTTAAACAGCATTGCCATGAAAATCCTCATTCACCTTAATGTCTCTGTGTATTTTGCCTGTCTCGTGGAGATGATTCAACCCCTGGGTAAGACAAGAACAGAAATCTTCTCAAAATATAGGGATGTGTCATTGAGAAATATTTATGCATCCAAAGAACTTTTTAAATAATTAATTAGCCTCACCTGAGTGTTTCCCTGCAGATGTAAGCAATCTGTTTTTCCTTTAAAGGTCCAGTTACTGTGAAGGGCATATTATATTAACACTCACTTAACTGGGACAGGGGTTAAATGCAGACATTAAACTCTCAAAGGAAAAACATCACTTCAAAATTGTGAGATGGAATTGTTTTTTAGGAACAGCCTGAAATTGATAGTGGTTTGTGGAAAATGTGACTCTCCTTTTGTGGAGTTTTCCCATCCCAGATTAAAAAAGCAATAAAGTCATATGTGACAATGTGAAGGTGATTTAATAATGTTATTTTTTTGAGTGATCTATTACTTTAAGATGCTTAAAGGAATGGTTCACTAAAAATTTAATTTGCTGAAAATTCTATTGAAAATGTGCTTGTATTCATCCAAGATGAGTTTGTTTCTTTATTAAAACAGATTTGGAGAAATGTAGCATTACATCTCACCGATATACCCTCTGCAGTGAATGGGTGCCATCAGAATGAGAGTCCAAACAGCTGATCTATGGACTAATTCTTTGGAGAGAAATGATGGTTTAAGGATAAAACAGCTTAATGATGAATTTGTTTATTACAAACATGCAGCTTTTCCTTCATACGGCATTAATTGGTGGACTGGAGTTTTGTGGATTATTGTGATGTTTTTATCAGCTGTTTGAACTCTCATTCTGACGGCACCCATTCACTCTAGAGGACCCATCTGTGAGCAAGTGATGTAACATTTCTCCTAATCTGTTCTAACAAAGAGACAAACTCCTCTACATCTTGGATGGCCTGAGGGTAACTACGTTTTCAACAAATTCCTTTAAAATGCGTTGCGGGCTGAGAGGGACTGTTTTAAAACAGTTTTCTTCTTATTTGAAGGGACGATCTTTTTCAGAGAGAGTTGGGGAATTTTCTTCCTCTGCAGTTTATTTTGGCTGTGGAGTACCTCAGGGCTCCATTTTGGGGGCTATTCTCTTTTCACTTTTTCTGTTGCCTTTAAGCCTTATTTAAAAAAAACACAGTATGTCTTATCTTTATACTGATGATATTCAGATTTATTGCCTGTTAGATCTGGAGGATCAAGTTCTCATTCATCTTTGTTATTATGTCTTGAGGAGGTGAAGTGCTGGTTAGAGCAAAATCGCCTACAGCTAAATACGAGTAAATCTGAAGTAATCATTTTTGGGCCAAATAAGGTTGACAGTGCCATAAACGATGTGTTAGGTACATGGACAAAAAATGTGCAGTCCCAAATAAGAAATCTGGTGTAATTTTTGACTCCGCTCTAACGTTTGATCACCAGATTAAATGTGTAGTGAAAAGTTGCTTTTTTCAGTTGAGGACTATTGCAAAAAAAAAGTCAATTTTGTTTGTTCCTGACTTTGAGATAGTAATTCATGCATTCATCTCCTCCCGTTTGGATTACCGTAATGCTCTTTATTTTGGGAGTTACGAGGCTCCTTACTAGCACAAAGAAAAGGGAGCATATTACTCCAGTTTTGGAAAAGCTGCATTGGCTTCCGGTTAAATATCGGATTCAGTACAAGGTGTTGCTGTACGTTTTTAAAGCTGTCCATGATATGGCCTCAGAATATATTAAGGACCTGATTCATATGAACTCTTGTAGACCTCAAAGATCATTCAACTGCTTACTACTCTCAGTTCCGAAAACTCATCTGAAAACGTTCGGTTGCTGGCCCAAGACTGTGGAACACTCTTCCACCTGACATCAGATCTGCACCCTCAGTTCAAGTTTTTAAATCGCGTGAAAACATACTTGTTTTCTATGACTTTTAATTGCTGATTTTTTGGTGATGCAATTTGTTTTAATTGTTTTTCTGTTATTATCGATTATTATTGTAGTTTTGTTGTGTTGCTGTACAGTGCTTTGGTCTACTTTGTAGTGGAAAGGGCTTTATAAATAAAGTAGACTTGATACTAATAACTCTTCCCTGTGATTTTCAATAGTCTCAAATGCTTGCACATCATTTGAATGTTATTTACTGTATACCTTGGTAGATATCCTGCAGTGATCCTCCCCCACAGTATTCCATGCAGATCCACAATTTAGTATTCCTGAAAAGTTGAACAGTTCAGTGCCTGGACATTTGAGTCAATGCACACAAAAAAATGCAAAAGATACACACACACACACCCATAACTTATAAACATGACAAGAATCTCATAAACATTTTGAAAGCTTGTGAGTGGGAATGCATGCCTTTGAAATAATATTCGGGAATGCACAAGTCATCTAGAGAATGTGCCGACAAATGTTGGCAGCTATTTACAAAACCTATTAAACATGTCTGGGTGATTTGTGTTTCATATCTGATTGTGTAAACCCGCCATATAAAACATGTTGTGGAATGCACCTTTCTATGCCCTGACAACTACTGGAGAAATACCAGGCAAGGCACAAACATTACTGTACCTGTGGTAAGTGCCATAATAGGCCACAATGTTCTTGTGCTTACACTCCTTCATCATTGTTATCTCCTGCTGGATTGAGGTGATGTCATCACCTGAATAAAGTGAAAGAACAACAAAAAGAGTATATACTGATGACAAAATGGTTTATAATAACAAAATATTTAAAGTATTTTACTTCAGAATGCAGTGATAGACAAAGCTGAAACAACTATTCCAGAGAGCTGTGTAAAATAACTTTAATTCATGTGACACACACAATGCAGTCCAATCATTTTTAAAGTAGTAGTGCAGTGAGGCTTCTGAGAACTATAATTATGTGTAAATATAGAGCTCATTACAATATAAATCCTTCATACAAGGAATCAATCCAATTAAACCTCTATACTTTTGAGAGATTATTTAGAAACTGCATTTGCCTTTAAATGTTTACTGTATGTTCTTTACAGCACTGGAGCATGAAAATCTCCCAATATGCAAATGTGTTTGGGTCAAAAACTTATAGCATTAAAACTACTCACACACCTGGATCCAGTTTAACAATTTTGATAGCAGCCATTTCTGAGCTCCTAATGTTTCTAGCCTGAAAAAAAGATAATATTACATGATGAACTGGAAAATCAGATTGCACTTTATATTTTACCACAATATTAATGATAAAATGGATAATTAGGTTTAGCTGCATTTCAACTGTTGTAAAATAGCCGATATGCATCTGTGATTGTGCACAGTGTTTTTATTAATAAGTCTATACCATTCAAATATTTGGAGTTGGTCAGATTTTTTAAAATAAGTTTGCTCACTAAGGCTGCAATTATTTGATCAAAAATATAGTACAAACTGTAATATTGTTAATTATCATTACAAATATATTAGTACTGTAATATCATTTAAAATTGAATTTATTCATGTAATTGTAAATCTGATTGTTCAGCGAGCCTTCGGTGTCACAAGATCCTTTAGAAATCATTCTAATATAGTGATTTGTTGTTCAGGAAACATTTCTTATTATTATCAATATAATAAACAATTGTTATACGTAATGTTTTTGTAGAAACCATGATACATTTCATTTATTGCATCCTAAATAAAAATAAAAGTGTAATTTCACTTACAGTTAAAATAACTAGCTATATTACTTGGAAAAATAATTGTTTAATTGTGATTTATTATTATTATTATTATTATTAATACAAATACATTTCTTAATGGAATTAATAGAACGTTGTCACTTTTTAGGTTTTAGGATTAAAAACACATTTCAGCCTTATTAAAGTGATTAAAGCAAACACAATTATTAAATAATTGGTTTTCAAATAAACATTTACAACATACGTAAATGAGCAAATGTAACATAGAGGTGGATAAATGTGACGTTAAGGCCATGTTTACTTTGGTGAAATTCTCGGGATGCTGTAGAAAAGCCAGGAACAGATCCAGCTCTCCTGGAGAGTGTCAGTGGAATGTGTCAGTGGCAGCCTGCTGTGTCCTTCACTGTAACCTTGTCCTGTAGCTGCTGCCAGGAGCTGATGTTCTTCATATTTCTAGACCGTATGATGCTGCACCAATAGTTCATCACTCGTTCTATTTTGGAAGGATTCTATCAATTTACTTTAAAACCACTAAAACCTCTTGCCAAGCTGATATGCATCTGTGATTGTGCACAAATTGTATATTAATAAGTCTATACCATTCAAATGTTTGGGGTTGGTAAGATTTTTTGAAAGAAGTCTCTTATGCTCACTAAGGCTGCAATTATTTAATAACAAAATATAGTAAAACTGTAATATTGTGAATTATTATTACAACTATATTAGTGCTGTAATATATTTTAAAATGTAATTTATTCTGGCAAAGTTGAATTTTCAGTGAGTCTTCAGTGTCACAAGATTCTTCAGATATCATTATAATATACTGATTCTATCAATTTACTATAAAACCACTTATACCACATACCAAGAACTCATCAAACTCATTTAATGCTGGGTACACACCACAAGATAATCGGGCTGATTTTGGGCCGATTTCTCCCCTTCCGACAATCCTAGGTAATGTCCCGATTATCTTCGTGGTTCTAAAGATTCTTTTCTCATATTTTTCTATGGTGTGAGGTGTGTTAAGAGTGACTGAATCCGCTTGGAAGAAGCCCCGATTTCGAATCAATTCAATTCAACATGAATATTTACGATCTGAAAGCCTGCTGTGTGGGGACACCGAGGACAAATGCATGTTTGTTCTGCAGATTATCACGTGAAACAAAACAATATCCAATCAGAAAGCAAGCTGACAATAGACGGAAGCATAACAAACCATAACAAACAAATGTCATGGTGCAGCACAAAACGATTTGGACACATCATCGCAATTTCTTACTGCCATTACCAAAGACTGGGACTTTGCCATTACTTTAAAACCTTAAATCTATTCTTTGAATAATTTGTAATTATTTATACTTGTTTAAGGAAATTTTATTTTCTTATTGCTTTTCTTTTGTTCTTTTATTTATTAGGGACCGAGCACCGATGGTGCAGAGGACCCTATTGAATCTGTTCTAATTATTATTATTATTATTATTCTTCTTCTCCAAACTTAATCGCATTTTAGAGGGCCTAAACATGCTCGAAAAGTCAGGAAACTTTGCACACGCCAGAACTGGTGAAAATTTACGTCTGATATGGGTTTCAAAAGTAGGTGTGGCAAAATGGCTCGACAGCGCCACCTATAAATATTCAGCGGAGTGTCGCCTCGAGCTACGTTTCACGACATGTACGAAAATCGGTACACTTATGTAACTTAACAATACCTACAAAAAGTCTCCAGGTACGAAATCAGAAACCCAACAGGAAGTCGGTTATTTTGAATTTTTCTCGTCATATTTTGTGTCATTTTTGCCATTTTCAGGTGTCATACTTTAACGAACTCCTCCCAGAGATTTATTCAGATGAACACCAAAATTGGTCATTGTAATCTAAAGCCCTTTGTGACGTTAAATTGCGAAGATCTAGAGTTTTCATCGGAGGGCGTGTCCGTGGCGTCCTGTCAAATTTTGATGAACAAATACATGAAACAGGAAGTTGTTATATCTCAGGCATGCTATGTCCGATCTACACCAAACTTCACATGTTTGATAAGAATCCTGACCTGAAGAGATCTAAGTGACCATATTCAGTTATAGTCATAGCGCCACCTGCTGGCAATAGGAAGTGACATGTTTTACTCTGTAACTAACTCCTCCTAGAGTTTTAATGACATCAACATAATATATAGGTCAGTTTAATCTAAAAGCCTTTGTGATGTTAAATTGAAAGAGCTTGAGTTTTCGCTAATTACTGTGTCCATGGCGGCATCACAAATTTCTGATGTCTCGCCATGGGAATAAAAGTTGTTTTAACTCAGCCATACAATAACCGATCTGCCCCAGACTTCACACGTTCGATAAGAATCCAGGCCTGAACACATCTAAATACAAATATTCCATTATAATCAGAGCGCCACCTGCTGGCAACAGGAAATGACTTGATTTACACTAACTTAAACATGCAATGTCCAATCTGCACCAAACTTCACATATTTTGGTAAGACTCCTGACCTGAAGAGATCTAAGTGACCAAATTCATATAAATTCTTAGCGCCACCTGCTGGCAACAGGAAGTGATATGTTTTACTCCATAACTAACTCCCCTAGAGATTTAATGACATCAATATATTATTTAGGTCAGTCTAATCTAAAGGCCTTTGTGATGTTATATTGCGAAGAGCTTGAGTTTTCGCTAAAGGGCGTGTCCATGGCAACCTGACAAAATTCGATGTCTCGCCATGAATAGATGCTGTTGTTACTCAGCCATAAAATGTCCGATCTGCCCCAAACTTCACACGTTTGATAAGGGCCATGGCCTGAAGACATCTACATGCCAATGTTTAGTTATAGACATAGCGCCACCTGGTGGCAACAGAAAATTACTTGTTTTACACTAACTTAAACATGCAATGTCCAATCTGCACCAAACTTCACATATTTGGTAAGAGTCCTGTGCCTGTAAAAACATTTAAAGGCCAAAAATCCAGATATAATCATAGCGCCACCTGCTGGCAACAGGAAATGTCTCTTTACACTATCTTAAACATGCAATGTCCAATCTGCAACCAAACTTCACATATTTGGTAAGAGTCCTGGCCTGAAAACACTTAAAGGCCAAAAAGATATAATCATAGCCACCTGCTGACAACAGGATATATCATGCTTTAAACTAACTCAAACATACCATGTTCAATCTGCACCAAACGTCATATGTTTGATAAAAGTATTGGTCTGAAGACATCTACATGCCAATGTTTAGTTATAGACATAGCGCCACCTGGTGGCTACAGGAAATTACTTGTTTTACCCCAACTTAAACATGCATTGTCCAATCTGCACCAAACTTCACATATTTGGTAAGATTCCTGGCCTGAAGACATCTAAAGGCCAATTTTCAAATGTAATCATAGCGCCACCTGTTGACAACAGGATGTGTCAGGCTTTAAACTAACTCAAACATACTATGTTCAATCTGCACCAAACTTCATTTGTTTGATAAAAGTGCTAGACTGAAGACATCTACATGTTAATGTTCAGTTATGGACATAGCGCCACCAGCTGGCAGCAGGTTTGACACATATAAATGACTATGACATCCTCTATATTTACCTTTTAAATGCATATTGCTCAGCCTGTCTTTCTGAAGCCACCGGTCGGCGGTGCTGGGTGCGAGGTCCCTTCCATCGCTGCTTGCAGCTTTAATTTATTATTGTTTTCCGTTTATTATAGTATTTGATGTAATGTATATGTTATTGCCCTTGCATGTTCTTTGTTCTAAAATGTTAATAAAAAACTAAATCTTGTTTATTCTCAAGTTTTCAGAGATTTTGCGAGGTTTCCTGTGTTCACAGTCAGGACTCTGGTTGAAAATCTGTTGGTGTGTGGTGTGCTGTCTTCGTAACATCGCAGCACACCACACACTATAGGAGCAAAATCTAGGATTTTTTTGTCCTTGTGTGTGTGGTCTCTCACATTTTGAATATCTAATAAGATTTTTTAAATATTTTAATGTGTACCCAGCTTTACTGTGGATTTAAAGGAATAGTTTATCCAAAAAAAAATTAGCTGAGAATGTACTCACCCACAGGCGATCCAATACGTGGATGAGGGACATTAATGGGGACATATTTAGAGAAATATTTGAAAAAAACACATCATTTGCTCACAAATGAATCCTCTGCAGTGAATGTGTGCCGTCAGAATGAGAGTCCAAACAGCTGATAAAAACATCACAGTAATCCACTAGCAATCCATATGACTCCAGTCCATCAACTATCATCTTGGTAAGCTAAAAGTTGCAGGTTTGTAATGAACAAATACATAATCAAGACCATATTTAACTTTAAACTGTTGCTTTGGCTAAAAGAGTTCTCTTTCACTGGGAAAAGCAATATTTCAACAAATATGTTGATGGATTTTGATGAAAGGACAACAAGAAGCAGTTTTTCCAAGCATTATTAAGGACTAGTATTTTGATCAGAAACAATAATTTAAAGTAAAAATGCTTTAATGATGGATTTGTTTCTTATAAACAGTCTTATGCTTCACAAGACATTGATTAAATAGACTAATGTGGATTACTCATGAATTACTGTGATGTTGTTTTCATCATCATTCTGATGTTCCCTATTCACTGCATAGAATCCATTGTCGAGCAAGTGACACAGTCATACATTTCTCTAAATTTCTCTCATAAAAGAAAAAAACTCATCTAAATGTTGGATGGCCTGAGGGTGATATTCAGCCACTTTTTCAGCCACTTTTTACCCATTTTTGGGTAAACTCTTCATTTAAATAGCCAACACATGCACATGAAATATGTTCTATACATACAGAGTGGTTTATTTAATAGTTATGATCAGACCAATTATGAATAGAAACCAGCAAGCAAAAAAGTTTGTTAGGAAGGTGGACCACCATTTTTGCTTTCGGCTAGTCATAAACATAACAAATTGAGCATTTCTGGACAAAACCTGGAACTTCACTAAGCCGCTTTCCTGTTGTTTTCCTGGCATGCAAGAGAGCTTCCTGTCATGACAAAAGCGACAGTGTGACGTTCACTTAATGGTTTAACTGTGCAACCTGAAATAACGCAGTCATGGCCCAAGAACAATGGCTTGGGTTGGATATCTGTCCACGCTTTGACCAGAAATCTCCAAAGTTTGTTATTCTTTATGTTGGCATGGTCAGACCTAACAAGTCCATCAAATGCAAAACAGACTGTTTTGTTCGAATGCAGCTTGGAATCCTAACCATGGAATATTTTTAGATCTCGAGAACTTTCTGAGTCCAAGTTAAGAGAGCTGGAGGACACTAGAAAGGATTCTCTGTGTGTTGTAAGATGGGCATTGTAAGGGTTGTTGGCTCATCCACTGAATTATCATAAAGTGGACTGTGTTGGGGATTGCAGAGAGTGACATGATCTCCACATTAAACATATTTAAAAGAGACAAAATACACATGAAAAGCAACAACTTGCACCTTACAAACTTCTTGAAGAATAACACTGGCACACCTGAAGGATGTCTACATAGTAAAGTCCAGATTTGTAACATTCCACAAATGTTGCGGTTGTGCCAGTGAATTTGCTCTTCAATCAAGTCAAATGTCTAAGCCAACCATGTGCTATATTCCACTTTAGAATCGCATCTGATACATGTTTTTTCTGTTTATACTGGGCTATTTTGCATGTAATCTTTGAAGACAGACTGGCTGGAGTCACATGTTTTGTAGAGAAAAGGTGGCCTAAAAAATACATTTAGCCACAGTAAAAATAAACAGTACACGGATGTCAGTCTGTGCGCATCATGTTGTGTTTAATGTGTTAGATGGAATGTGTGTCAATGATGCACAAATGCTGTGAATTCTAGAAAACTAAACAATCCAGTCTGTCAACTAACATCATGGATCGGTGTATTGAAATATTCAGCCTAAACAAGGAAATTAACAACAACAACTGAGTGAAAAAATCATGTCAACTTTACCAAGTCTCCCTTTACAAGGTATCTGATGGTACTTTGACAGTTAACATGGTGTTGAATGATAATCCACGGTAACCTACTCATAGTATATTTCATTGTACTGGTACTGTAGTGTTTCTGTGGCTAAGTGGTTAGAGCATTGCGTTAGCAGCGCAAAAGGTTGTGGGTTCAATTCCCAGGGTACACACATACTGACAAAAAAATAATTCATAACCTGAATGCAGCGCATGTCGCATTGGATAAAAACGTCTGTTAAAAGCATAAATGTAAAATGTAAATGGCACTCCAGATAGCTTTATGTAATTGCACTGATGTCCGAATACTTACCATGGTATCATATACAAAGTAATACAATACAAACAAGTCATGCAATCCCTTTTGGTAGATTTTTGATAGTATTACAGAAGGAAAGGTGTTTTCCCACGAAATCTTGACAGCGCAACATGCATTAAAATTACAGTCATTGCTTAAACACTCCATTGAGTAATAAAACAGAACTTAATTCTCACCTTAAAGACATCTCCATAAGTGCCGCTCCCGATCTTTTGTATAATCTCATAATCATCCAGGGGATCCAAAAACGAAACTCCTATAGTATTCATCATGCCTGCAGCTCTCTGTATGTTTCACTTATTCATGACAGCTGTGTCACACAGTTTGATGTGCAGTAAACTCATCTCATCCCGGTGCGCTGTCATCAAAAGTGGCGAAGAGATTGAATAATAATAATACAAATGTGAAGATTTATCTATATAAAAAAAATCATCATTATCTATAACGCAATGCAAAGAAAAAACTAATCTTCACATCCAATTTATGAGGGAAATCACGGTCCTCTTCTTGACCTTCTCACACCAGCGCGAGCACCCTAGACTCACAGCAGCAACGTCCTTTTCGTAAACGAATCCTTTAGAGTCGAATCTTTTCAATGCATCGGTTTGTAAAACTGGTTCGAACGATTCATTAACGAATAGAACTGAACAGGTCCAAGCGGTTCTCGAGCAAATCACTGACTGGTTGAAACGAGAATGTCTTTTGAAAACTTCCTATTACAACATATATACGATTTGATTTTAATAAATTTAAATGTACTAAAAAACTTTGAAAACATTTAGTATAATTTAATGCAAATGGAAAATGGTCTAAGGTTATGTTTAAGGTGAAGCTGGGCACGTCGAATAGCAATAAACACAATTTTAGCTAAACTAAATAAAAACAGCAAAAAAATAAACCTCAATACAAGTCCGCATACTAGGCCCTAAAGCATGTCAGGAACCTCGGTGACGTAAAAAGAATCACCTGCTTTCCGAACGCGCTCTTTGACATTAAAAAGAACCGATTGGCAGACACGAGCTGTCTGTCTTGACCCACCAGACCAGGCATTGCGCATGTGCACAGCATCACTGGGCGACCACATTGCAACTATTTACATACAACAATCCTTCAACATGGGTGACAGCAAATAGAGGGCAGTAAAACACTCACTTGTTTTGTTCAAGATGTTTATTTAGTGGAAAATACCATTTCAAATCACGAAAATAGCTTTTTAACTGAAGCACTGCAATTTGCATTTTTCAAAATAATATTTGCTAGGACACTATAACATTGAGACCACATATGAAATCCAGCTGTTATGTGGGCAATAACAAAACAAGTGCAAGACCTACATAGGCTGAAAATCCCAACATTTTATCAACACATTAAACTTGTGAAGCAAATACATGTTTCATTGTATAGCAGAAAAAAATGTTAGCTGAAAAAACGACATCTTTTCTGAAATCCTGATAAAACAAAATATAATAACTTTGGCTTGTTGTAATTTGGATTTAATCTAATAGAATTTGTTGTAATAATAAAAAATTAAGGCAAACCAATAAAATTACTTTATACAATAAAATAATAAAGGTAAATTGCTGGTGTATGATAAGATTTCTGACTTGTAATTGGTTATTTAAACTCAACATCAGCATATCAAAACATTTGATAAGTTGATTTGCAGGGAAAACAAATGGAACTTCACTCCAGGTGAAAATTTGAAAGTTTTTTTTGGGGGGGGGATTATAAATGGGTAATTTTAAAGAGTTTTGCGAGGGCGTTTCATGAAGGACAAGGTGTAATCTCCAGAAGGTGTGGGTTTCTGTCTCTTCATCTGCACTTGGGACTGGGCTGTGAGCTGCAGTTTAATGGCACTAGAGTTGATCTTGGCCGCAGAGAGGAGCCCCTTCATACCCTTCATCTTCTCACTGTGGAAAACCACCACCGGCCCTCCCTGCACTACGGGTGGCTGGGTAGGAGAAGGTGTGGGACTTGGGGATGAGGGCTCATCTTTACCTCGAGTGCCAGCAGAAGAACGTCTGCGTCCTCCTTCCCCTCCCACCTTTTTGGGCACTAGATTTTGAGGGGGCAATGCTGCACTTGGAGATGATGGCCCTGCTTGTTCATCTAACTTGGATTCTCGCCTCGGGCCCCGTCTACGCCCCTCATGCTGGTCTTCACTGGATTGGTCATCGTCATCCACTGGTTCTGCATCCTTGGTGATGATTGACACTTTTTGCCTAATCTGAAAAAGAGCAAGTGCATAAAGTACAGTGATAAATATAATTTTAATGAAACTTAAAATTTAGATAACAGAGGGGTTTTACCTGTGCATCAAATCGACTAAGGGACTGAACCAGGTAGGTGGCCCAGCCTACATGAAGCACTGGCGTTGGACTTCCTTCTTCCCATTTACAAATACCATCATAGAACCGAAGTAAGTGAGCAAAGCACTCTGGGTCCTGAAGGGCAGACAAAGCAGTTACCTGTCTGGGCTGGTCCTTTGAGGTAAAGGTATGAATAGAGGACAAGAGAAAGATTTGTTCACAACTTTGTTCTAGATAATAAAATACATATATTTTTAAATGTTTATTTGTATGTCAAATTAAACCAGACCTCCTTATCGGTTTCATCAGCCCCTTCGCCACCACTTTCAGCAGCAGCTCCTGTCTCTTTAAGGAGGGTGGGAATGACATCATTAGCGATGTCAAAAAACTCCTTGTATATCTCCTCATCCTCCCTGCAGTAGTTGTAACTATAGCCCAAGAAAAAGTAATGGAATCAAACATTACATTTTGTTATTGACTTGAATGAAGCAATATTAAATTCCATAAAATTATATATATATATACATACACACACATATACATATATATATATATACACATATATATACACACATACTGTATATAACAATGCTTACTGATGACATTGATTGTTTATAAATACAGCAAGTCTGTCATAGTTCAAAGCGGCACAAACAAAATGAAAACACATCAGAAGGACAGAGGATAGGAAACAGTTCATTTTGTCATGAAGGAAGAGGAAAAGGAAGTGGATGGGAGTGAGCAGTGGTTTTAGGCATGCTTTGTACAGACATCCTTCAGGACATTAGAATATAGTATTTTTAGCATTCTGTCCCCTGCACTGTGTTTAGAGGGAGGAAAGTACAGACTGTCTCTCCTGACAGGGACCAATGCCAAGGCTAAGAGTTTATGCTATGAGCTTTCTAAAGACAAACAACGTGAGGCAAAGCAGACAAAGGCCACATTTTCCATTCTGTATGAACATTCAAGAGGCTTGAGAATTATCATATTGCATCTAATCATGATGTGTAGCAGTAATAGACACATTTTAAGGTTAGAGATTGATTTAGCCTTTTTTACATAAACCTTTCCTCTTTACTTAGATTTAAGGGAGTTTTAAACAGAATAATTTGGCAATACCATTTATGCAAACGCAATAAACACTGCCCCCTGCTGTTGAAGTAAAATGAAAATTGAGAAAATGTATTTAGTTGTGTCTGATTATTACTTTATCAGAAACAACTAAAAAATCTGTATCATTTAATATTTAGATTTCTACGAAGTTTGACTTACTCTTGTGTTACCGAAGCAGCCTCTGCCCAGGCACCCAAAGCATCTTGGACATTTCTGTGCCTATAATAATACCCTCCTAGATACATGAAAGGGTATATGTGCTCGTTGTTGTAATATTTCTTAGCCGACTCAACAGCCTGAAATTAAAGAAAAATTATATATATACAGATTAGTGCACTTTAATAAAGACAACCTTGTAAATATCTCTGATAAACTAAAGTCATATACCTTCAGGTGAATGGAGAGAGGGTTTTCCTTGCCAGTCATTGGTTCCTGATCTTCAAGGTCAGCCAAAGTGCCCATTGCCATAGGATACCTTCAACACACCCAATACAAGAGAACAAGCCTTCAGAAAGAGTTCGATACAATAATCAGATCAAATGAGTCACATCCAGATTCCAGACTCTGAACATGTCTGATTTATTAGAAACATTTCACACCTCTCCAAATCCCCTCGATCATATAGCAGCCATAACAGCCTCTACAAGAAAAAATAAAATGCATTAAAATGTGATCTGAATGACAACAGATACAAACATTTGCATGTGTACATAATGTATATGCCAACGTTATGACAGTTAATAGTACATAACACCGAGATGAAACAGCCAATTCTATGGCAGGAAACATAGGATGATGCAGTGAAAGTTTAAAACAAATCAAATTTGAAGACATACTTGCTGGAGCTGGAGTAACTCTGTGCTGTCGGTGTGCAGATCTAGAGATGGATTGATGGCGCAAACCATGAATGCTACCTCCATATTCCTGTTGCATTTCATGTAGGAGCCTTTAAGATACAACCAGCTCTAAGAAGACAGAAAGAAAAATTAATTAGTAACAAATTTATAACATGCTTTTTAACATTTGCACTACTAATTAACAATTTGGTGTCAGTGAGATTTATTAATGATTTTCTTATGCTCACTAAGGTTACATTTACTTATACAGCAATGTGTGAAATATTATTACAATCTCAAATAATGGTTTTATATTTTAATATATTTTGCAATGTCATTTATTCCTCTGATGGAAAAGCTGAATTTCCAGTGTCACATAATTCTGCAGAAATCATTTTAATTTGGTGCTAAAGTAACATTTCTCATTATTATCAATGTTGAAAACAGTTGTGCAGCTTAATAGTTTTCTTAACAGGATTATTTGATAAATAGAAAGTTCATAATAGCATTTATTTTTAATAAAATATCTTATTATAAATGTCTTTACTGTCATTTTTGATCAATTTATTGCATCCTTGCTAAAAAATTGATATTAATGTTATTTTTTTTTTTAAATCATTCTCACCACAAACTATTGTACGGTAGTGTATGCATGGTGTTTATAAATATACAGACGTTTATAATATCATGGTAATCATGAATAACAGAACATAACATACCCTTTCAGTGATACCTGCACTGACAGTCTGACCTCTTCTATCTTCGTTGCCCTTCCCATGCCATGTGACCTCTGCAGTCTCTTCCCCACCGTTGCCAAAGATCACCCATGCATGGTCCTCCGAGAGAGCCAGATGAACATCCTTCAGGCCCAACACCTGACACGCAGCTACCACTGCAAAAGCTACTCCTGAGCTGTCCAGCTTTGTGCCTTATGGAAAGAGAGACAAAACAAAAACGCAACTTGAGTTTGCAAGGCCAATTTACTACTATTTCAATATTAAATATACAAATTAACAGAGCTGTAAGTTCTACCTGTGATAAGACTGAAGAGGGACTGAATATGTGCCCTGTCCTTGAAATACGACCGGCTAAGACTGTTCCAAATCACATCTGAGACCTTTTTCACCAGCTCACGGCTGGAACCGCCGGCCGGTTTGCGGTATTGTGACAGGTCCACAGCACCAAGAATCTGGGCGGTGAAGCGTTCGTAGAGGGCAGATATGAGATTCAACTCTATTGTAGGGAAGCAAGAGTCGAGGCAGTCAGGTTTAAGAGGTTCAAAGCGAACACCCGGGACATTGACAGGAACAACTCTGTTGACAGCCAGGAAGTGCTCTACAAAACCCAGCACAAGGGACAGCAGAGTCAGGTCTGGTTCTGGGTTGCTAAGCTCGGATTCGAAAAGCTGCACCACTCCATCGATGCCCCGAAGAGGGAAATGCTTCTTCTGCGCCGACCGAATCCCCATGGTTAGTGGTTGAGTTCAATCCCAGTCTGATTAAATCTTACAAATATAAACAAATAATTAACTACATAATCTGGTGTAATCTTAATTAATTGGGGCTGAAAATTATTAATCACATTCAAAATAAGTATGTTTACATACTATATGTGGGTGTACTATGTATAAGTATGTAGTATATATAAATACACATTTATTAAGTATTATATTAAGGAAATATGTGTTAGATTTATATATAAAAAATATAAATATATAAAATAAATATATATATATAAAATATATATATATATATATATATATATATATATATATATATATATATATATAAAATATATATATATATATATATTAAAAAATATATATATATATACACAATTAATAATTATAAAATTAATACAGAACATTATACAACAGTTTTTATTGAAAGTGACATCCAAGTAACAACTTTAATCAACATATTTCAACCCAGTTTACTTCTGTAGTGTTCTGTACAGTGTTCTGTAGATACAAAGAACGTATTTCTTATCTAATTTTATGAGTGCCTCTCAGACTAATCTTTGTTTACCAGACTATATTTATAAGGGAAAATGGTTACGTTTTGGTATTATACTACAGTACTTTAATGGTGCTGCATAATAACAATTTGTTTTATTTAATTATTTATGTTTTTAAGCCAAGTAGTGACGATAATTTAGGGGAATTCCCAGAGACACGTGTAAGACCATATGTGATGTCCCAAATATGAAATGCAGCATTAAATTAGACATGTACAAGTTTAAATGCAAAATACAGCTTTTAGCCTGGCTGAACATGACATTAGACTGGTTTAATATGTTAACTTACTATAGTATAGAAAATACTGAAGGCAGAAATTTAACCCAGTTGTCTTGCTTTATAACAAAAATAACGATAACCTAGATATTACCCAAAATGAGCCAGTGCGTGAAATTTGAGCATGGAAAACAACGCAAGTGCAACCCATGTGCGTATGGGCGGACATCTGCGTGATGATGCTGCAGCTAGTTAGCTTAGACTATTATCCTGGTGTTTTCCAGCTTAAATAGCGTTTTCCAGTGAACAAATTGTTATCTCCTTAGTTTCTAGACAATAAAGCGTCGCTCGGGTTCATTCTCACCACATACCTTTGTTGAATTTACATCCACATGCTTTTGTTTTTCCCCGTGCTTTTGCCGCGCAGTGGACAGATAGACGTTTCTACAAACACATGAGACGTATGCAATCTGTTCTTATGTCAAAGCGTTGCATCGACTGGATTATGCTTATTACTATTGTGAACAGATCAGCGACAAAAAAAAGTGCTTCCTGTTATCTAGAAGAATTTGGGAAATGTAGTCTTCTAGTTTATCTTTGCGGTTTATTGACGGTTGGCGAACTTTAGTTTGGTGCATTATCGCCACCAATTGGACTGGAGTGTAAATTGAATTAGCTTAAATTAAGACGTATTACAATTGCTATTCATTCTGTTAATAGCTATTAATTATTTAGCTAGTTAATAGCCATAACATTTTGTTAATTCTATTAATTATGAATAATTTTTATTCATCGTTTTTTCGGTCCTGAGGGAAATGTGGTCAAATATTTCCCTTTCTTCAACATCATAACAATCAAACGAGGACTGTCTGTGTTAACCAAAAGAGGGGGCTGTTAAACAAGAAATGAAATGCTGCTGACCCACCATTTATTGTCATGGTAGAAAAATCCAAAGCACAAATGCGAAAACATTACATAATCGCGCACCATATAGTTACATGGCGTTTATTGTATCTTTTTTTAAGTAGTCAAGGATAGATTAGAAATCAACCTAATCCAAACCGCCTGAAGCTTTCAGGGTTAATATTGTATGGATACGCGAGACGGCAGAGTAGAATGAAAAGTCGGTGACAATTCAGAATTATATTGTTGTCAGATTTTTTAACGACTGAAAATGTATAACAAACACTTAGATAATAGTTTCATAATAGTTTGTTTAATCATAATTTTAATATAGAAAGCATTTGTTTACAACACGTGATGCTGTCTGTATGAGAAAAGTCAGAGGTCTATCTCTGATATTTATGGGACACGTGAAGGAAAATTATTTTTGTGGCACATTATCGAATCAAAATAGTTTTATGGCGTACACCTTTAAACAAAATAAATCGACCTCTTACCCTAATATTCTCTCTCTCTCTCTCTCTCTCTCTCGTGTACCCGCCCTATTTGTCTTCTACCGCCCCCATCCACTGCAACATTCAGGCAGGTTCACCTAATGTGCTTGTGCTGGCTCGCCTACGCCGCTGCTGTGTCAGGAAATACTCGGCTAATCGGGAACGTTCAGAGTATCAATCAGCAGCCAAACCTCAAACGACACTTCTAGACTACAGATCCTGTAGAACAACACGAGAAACATGGCAGATCCAACGGCCCAATCTTCTCAGATTTCGTCGTCACAAGGCCTAAACGATGGGCATTCTGCATCGTCCAAAGACTCCAAGTTTTCCGGTAAGAGAACGTGAACGTCATAAAACAGTTCCGTTAAATTGTGTTCTATTTGTTTTTAAGGCGAATTTTACTGATGTTCCAAATGGAAGTGCATGGAATAGTGCGTTTAAGGACAATACCAGATCATATAGTGTCAGTCAGATCGATTTGAATGAATCCACACGTTTAAAATGCCTTGAAGCCAGTAACAGTTACTGTGGCTCTCTGGCGTTATATAACAGTCTTGCACTGTTTATCTCTCACGTACACTTTCCATATCGCCTCCTTTTGGGCATATAGGGGGGGTTTTGGCGTTACACTTTACAGGCAGAAATGGCATGGTGGATTTTGGACTCAGAATGAATGTGTTCTCATCCACAGCTTTGACCTGACGTTTATTTTTAGGAAAAGGCCACGAAGAAATATGGGGACACATAGTACCCCTTTGAACCCATGCTGAAATGGGCACATGTTGCGGATCAGCTGATGATCTGCACTGCAGATGCATCCGAGACTGGAAGACAGTGTAAACGAAGGGAGAACATATAAACACGCCCCATCTAACGTTACAGTGTTAGCGACGTGACAAGCTCAATGCAGCTGTCTAGAGACGATTATGAATTTGAGTCGGATCTGGTCAAATAATCAGTTGAATATGTTCAGAACTGAATCGGTGCTAGCCGTTTTCAGTTTGAACCAAGAACCTTTAGGAAATGTTTACATTAGATTTTTATTAATTGTATTATTAGTACATAATAGTTGCGCTCTAAAATAGTTAGTTTTTATGAACTGAATCATGGCTGCATCATACTGAAATGGGACATATGAAATTAAAATAAACTGGTTTATCCATTAAAAATATTGCGTATTACTGTATTGGGACGTTTAAATATGCCCAGTCAGGGTGACGTAATTACGTCATGGCGTAAAATAATTTTCTAGGTTCTTTAAAATGGACGTATGAAAGAATCGATTCACGGGAATGAGTCAGAATTACCTTCTCTACTGCCAAGTACATGCAAGGATTGATTTGTTAATAAATTGTATCATTGATTAAATAATTGGTTAAAAATCAGCTAGCTGTCAAATCACTAGCCAATTTGTCGTTTTTTCGTAAGTTATGTTCACTCATTATTGTCTTGGGGAAGTTCATGCAAGCCAAGTCTGCGCAGGTTTAGCGCAAATACTGAACTCATGAGACAGCATGACATCATCGAGTATATTGCAAAAACCGAACAAAACACACCTATAGAGTGCACGCATACATGGGGTGATTACGTCTGGTTAGACCAGGGTTCCCAAACACGTTCCTGGAGCCTCCCCAACACTGCACATTTTGCATGTCTCCTTTGTCTGACATACACCCATTTCAGATCTGGAGTTGCTATTAATGAGCTATTGAGTTAAATCAGGTGTGATTGATAAAGGAGACATGAGCAGTGTTGGGGAGGCTCCAGGAACGTGTTTGGGAACGCATGGGTTAGAATAACTAGTGCGCATTTAGAGCGCGTTCTTTCACTGCATGATTCAGTATATTAATATGCAGTCAAAATAATCACATAATTCAAGGTAAGGGGACAGAAATTGTATATATTTATATCAATTCATATAGTTAATCTATATATATCCTCATTTGTAAGTCGCTTTGGATAAAAGCGTCTGCTAAATGACTAAATAGATTATATATATATATTTATCTCAGGTTACAAATGTGATATTGATTTTATACAACAGTACAATAAATTAATATCAGGAGACTTACGTTTTAGACAACATATTGGCTGTTTTTGCTCTATTTCGGCGGTTTTTATTTCACATATAAAGTATATTTACCTTTTTAAAATAGTTTCAAATATCAGTTTAAACTTTGACTTTGAGAATATCAAAAACCTTAGGAGTCAGCTGTCCACAATAGTTGGACAGCTTAAGATATCAGCACAATAACACTCTCAGCAAAATATTGTCTAATTATCTTTAGCGATACAATCCCAGAAAATACAGATATAATTTTTTTTTTTTTGATATCGCACACCCCTAGTACTGACATAAAATGATTTGCAACAGTCGCTTTTTGTTTGTTATGAATGGCCGGTAACTTAAAAAATTAGTAGCTGAGTGAAAAAAAACATTATGCCTGTAAGAAATGATAAACAAACCCCTTGCCCTAATAAATGCAGTTAAGTTGGCCCATATTTACATGGTATAAGTCTTTCTGTTGAAGTAACACACTGCCCTTTGTTTGGTTCCTGTATATTTTTCCGTTGTGAAAACAATGCAGCATGATTTTGTTGACTAGGGATGTTGGTTCAGTGCTTTTTAGGTTGTCACTCGTCAGCAATATATGGAGCGCTTCTGGCCTCCTGGGTTTGGCTTCATTAAGGCGTCTGGGAATCTAATAGAATTAGAAGATGAAGTTAAGACTCATGACGTCAATTTTCAGCACTCTTTCTAATCGTTTGATGCCGTCAAATGCTTTTTTGGCTCTTGAGCTTAAGCACATTGACTTCAGTTAGGTATCTGAATATTGCTGGAAGGATGTAGACATGATGACTGGGCTACAGGCTTACGATCACTGACACCATATGCGAAGGTGACATATTGGACTGGATGGTTAAATTTAGCTACAATGGCCCTCCAAGACACAATCTGAGATGCCTGTCTTGGTGCCATTGGCACGTTACACATACTAAAAGCTTATATGTAAAAATAAGGTACTAAATGATGCCATACCTACCCAGCCAGATGTTGTTTTAATCCAATATTCTGGGTTAAATTCAGGTTAAGCTCAATCAGTAGAATTTGTAGCTGTGAACTGAGTTATTTTCTTTTGATTTGGAAATCTATAGAGCAAGCATGCGGTGGGTGCTTCATAGGCCTCTTTTGCAAGTGCATTTGTTTTCAAGTCAATGATTCTTGTGAAAATGATGACTATGGGAAGTTGATTCATAACTTGCCTATTATTTAAATGTTTGTAAATAGATTTTAGGTAAAAATTTGAATACAAACAATACAAATGAAGTCTATTTCATGTGTTATGGTTAGTCACTTTTTGTACAATTATTTTTTTTTTTTTTTGTCCTTCCTGGTTCATTTTGAATGAGATGACAAGTAGTCTCTCAGGTGTATTTAAATGAATGTAACTTAATTATACATTATTATAATTAAAGCTACATGCATATCAATTGTGTGTGTATATATATATATATAATGTATGAGAGAGAGAGTTATGCATGCAGCTTTAATGCTTTTTTTGTGTTTGCATTTTGCTAACTAACATAGTTCCTGTCAACATTCCAAAAGTATTTTGTCAGCCACCCCTAGATGTTTTTGGTAGACCTTAACTTGTATTCAACCCAGAACAATCTTTTTAAAATGCTATATGAGACCAAGAGATCATATTCAAATCAAATTCATCTTCGCTATATCAATACTGTCTTTTGCTTTGTCAGAAAACTGTCTCTCTCGGCCTCTCCTTTCTGTCGGGGCACGATCTCTAATGTCAATACAGCTGGCTGAGGCAGCACTCTTAAAGATTTAGGTGTCATCATTAAGTCCCCTCAGGAATAGAGCTGATATTGCTGGCATGACAAAGATGCCACACAGTCTTTTCCAGTGTCAGAGGCCAATCCAGTCCCACTTTAAACATTGCCCTGTAACCCAAGCCATCTTGGTGCATTTAAACTGCCCTCGCCATAGATGCTATCTGATCCTTGGATGTTGGATTACTACACCTTATTTCCTTATTAAATGATTGCCGGCTAAACATGACCAACCGACCTTGCTAGGATATCAGATTGTGATGCTAAAATTGCACAAGGTGGTTACTGCTGTCACAAAAGGTGAAGCAGATTCTATATGGCTGACTCATAAGTGGGAAAAAGATGACAGAGGGTGTGGGGATTTGTCAGGGTTTTGGTGTCCACATCAATGGCGCAGGTGTGTCACTTATTAAAAAAGCGTCTGGGTGTGGTTTGAGTAAGGAATGCCGTGAAGCAGGGGTACACTCCTTATTTGTGAACCGTAGAGCTTGTCCTGTTTAAGACCGTTGCTTTACTCGATCAACCTGTTCTCTTTTACTTTCTCACCACTCTCGCTGTTGGCACTCCCTGTTCTTGTTGAGATTCCAGAGTAGATGAATCCAATTCTGGTGACCTAGTGTTGCCTGATGATTGACCCAACTGTTGTAAGTGGATTCTGGATGAATGCAAATATTGTTTGCTTCCAAATCACATGAATGTTTGAAGTGTGGCTGAAAATGGCTTCCCTTAACAGTTTACATAACAGTGGTGCAACATGTGGGTGCTTTGCAGGGTTAGATGTCAGAAAGTATGGGAGGGATCATTGAAAATTACATGAGAAAGTTCCACCATTTGACTATTATGAGTAAGTATTGTACACTATGCGGCTGAATCATCAAGAAATGTTGTGTATATTATTAGTTCTGTTTGTACAAAAAAGTGCTTTAATAGGTAGTTTGTTATGTGCATAATACACATGAAAATAGGATCATGTTAAAACATGTATTAATGTATAAGCAAAAGTGTTTCTTTTAGGTACTGTGACTGGTCATGTTGGTCTTCTTTTTTTCCTTTTTTTAAATCAGCTTTATGGAAGTTTTTTCCTCACAAACTTAAAATGGTGAATCAAATGTTCAAACTGTCCATTATTAAATTAAATTCTTAAAATGTATGCTCAAACGATAAATCAAATTCAGTTTTATTTCTTCATTTGTAGTAATCAACTGTAACGAAAATAAAATGAAATATAATTTGTTTTTCTTTAACAATTAATTAAAGCCCAGTCACAATTAAAACTGTAATTAAATGCCCATACAATAAAGTTTTCCTATGAGCCTTGTCAATTACATAAAATATGTGGCCATTTTGATAATTTGATTAATGATTTTATTTGTATTTTTAATTTATGTATTTTTTTTTACATTTAATTCAGCATTTGTTTTAGGAAAAAACTTCTATACACATTTTTTGCATTCACTGTTGTTACAAATTAATTTAGTACAGTATTCTGTGAAGTCTTTCAAGTAGTATAAGCTGCATGCATAAAAGACAGAGGAATGCTTTTTGGAATAGCTTTACAAAGATGAGAGCGTCTCACTCCATCAGTAATGGTTGATTATCTCATAGATATGTAGCTAACTTAAGTAGTAGATTAAAGGGTAAGGTTATCAAAAAGTACAATTCTGTAATTATTTGCTCGCCCTTATTTTATTACAAATCTGTAAAAAAGGTTGTTTTTTACAGAATTGCTCCGGTTTGGAACTGTAAGAGGCTGAGTAAATGATCTCTCTCTCTCTCTCTCTCTCTCTCTCTCTCTCTCTCCATTCCTTGTCAAATAAAACACTTTTATTTGCTGTCAGCTCTTTTTATTACTTTTACTTTTCTAGATTCTTGAGATGTAAAAGGTGCTTCGCTGGGCATTTCATTAACATTTTCCCCTTTCAAATGTAGAGTATAAGAAGGATACTGAGACTTTTCTTCTCATTCTTCTGTCCTATTTTATTTTTTCAGATTCCTTTTTTTCTTCGCCTGTATCTCTCATTCAGTCTCCTCAAGGCAAGTGTATAGTTTTCTTATGATGCTCGCCTGCTTCTCTACCTTTTATCTTCCTCTCCATGCTCCTCTGTTCTATTAAGTATGCTATATCCCACTGGGCTGCTGCTATGACGCTCTCCATCCCTCTCGCCAGTGACCCTCTCCTACTCTATACCAGACTAGATGTTCACAGTAAGGCCATCTTTTGGAGTTGTTCCTTTTAGGAGTAGGAAATGAAGCAGAGGACACAGAAAGAAGCTACCGATTGTTTTACTAAAGAATTAGATCCTTATCTCTCAAGCTAAAACCCAACCAGTTTATGTGGAATATCATCAGAATGTCCTCTCCTTCAATTTGTATGGTTTTAATAACTAAGTTCTTACCTAAACATTAACAATCAAGTTTATAGTTAGTCTCACACCTGCATGCCACTTGACCGTGTACTT
Source organism: Gymnocypris eckloni scoliostomus (assembly GCA_027564155.1). Taxonomy (NCBI): domain Eukaryota; kingdom Metazoa; phylum Chordata; class Actinopteri; order Cypriniformes; family Cyprinidae; genus Gymnocypris; species Gymnocypris eckloni. The sequence continues at coordinate 33,388,844 of CM050413.1, read as the reverse complement.
TGCAGTCCAACCATCCTCCCTGAAAAGTTTAGTAACGACCCTTGCTGTTTCTAATGGTGACCCCCTTGCAATCATGCACGTTGGAATCCATAATAACAGCCAAGTCCCTCCTGTTTTCAACAGTTTCTGAAATCCTCAAACTTGGATTCACTTCATGAATGCTCTTCAACTGAGGTCATCCAAATTTCTGTGGCTTGTCTTCTAATGCCTCATTTGATCTAACACGGTCTCTACTTGGCTCTGTAAATCCAACAAATACCCTGTAATATATGGCTTCCCGGGCTAAAAAGTTGAACGTAGCCATTCCTGGCAATAATTTGTAGCTACCGCCTCCCATTTGCCATTAGTATCCCCTGTCATTTCGTCGCCACCCCACATCTGACATGGTTCACAGATTAAAAATGGGAAAGCTAAGTCCCCACAGATGCTAGAAATTCATTTGACTCCAGTCTATATCCATTGCAAACATGATTTAGGTCAGCGTTACTGTGGGTCCAGCTTAATCCCAAGATTGCCACCTTATTTTAAGATAGCAGAGAAGTTCAAGTTCACTTTGTGCGAGAGCAGAATCCTAAAAATGGATCAGGTTCGTTTCCCTGAGGATTCATGTCCTTGATGTCCCCCCCCTCACCCACTACAATCCGTGTTTGGAGCTACACCCCCAACACCGCACTGGTCCTGAAGGTAGAGCGCCACTGGGGAGGGATCTAGCAACAGGACGCTGCTTGGGTTACATCCCCATGACTGCTGCGGCTGACTCTTCACCTGCTTTTTCCATGCATTTTGCATGTTGTCTTTTACCACAGAGTAAGAGGAAATCATCAGATTTCAGTCTTTTTGTTTGTTTGTTTGTTCTTTTGTTTCATGTCTGTTTACTTTCAGGATTTTGATCATTGTAGAATTTATATATAGGAAGCTTTAGCATAAAGTGGATCTTGAGTAAATTCCTCACGCTGTGTTGAAGTCATCAGATATCATAGGTATCCCTTCAATGTTAGGAATGTCATTATCTTGAAGTAATTCATTTCAGTTGATAATATTTGCTATTTAAAATTAGTTTAAATACTTTGTTGATTATGTGAAATATTTTGTATATTTTTTCATAAAGATTTACCATTTAAACAACACATCATAATAGCGTTACTTAGTTTGCACAATGAGTGTTTAACCATACCACAATCTTAAAGAGATGTAGGGATAAAAGTCTTCAAGTTGAAACAGTGGTGAGCAATAACATGTAAACTGCCAATAAATTACATATTGTCCATTTTATATACATATATAAAATTAATATTTTTCCCAAGGCTTTACTCTTACTGGGTAGGCACTATAATCACAGAACGGAGAAAATACTAGTTTCTGTCAGTTGCAGTACACTTGTTTTTGCACTTGTAATTAGCAGAAATGTAGCCTACAGCATGCAAATTCAAAGATTATATCTTAAAGGAAAACCAGGAAAAGGCAAGTTTGTAATTAATTAGGATGTTAGAATGTGGTAGTCATAGTGTGTTATGTTACAAATAGTCCCTCCAGAACTGGTTTTATAACCCTACAGAAGAGTCGAGATAAATTATTAAACTTAAAATGATTGTTTAGCATATGTGATGGAAACATTGTATTTAGATGTGCCTTGTTACCTGCCTACCTCGACATAGTGCCTGTGGTGGCAGAATTGTTCATCTTTCGGACACAGCCATTGTGTTGCATGGTAAAGTGGTCAGAATCTCCTTTTTCAGCATGTGTCCAGCATTCACTTTGCTGTATTCCATGGTCTCTTATAATTCTTGCCTCATTGTGTCATCTACACCATAATTTGATTCTGACCACTTTACTCATCTCTCTTTTTTTAGATGATTTGATAGTTGAGGCATAATTTAGACAGCCCTTTAGTAGAATCCGAAAAAACAGTGCTTTAATTGTTTAACAAATTGATTTCTTTAGTTCTTTAATTTTCTTGAGGGTTATTGAGTTTTTCATTTTGTTTGTCTGTTTTAATTGTTTTTGTTTTGGAAAGTGTTGTTTGATTATGGATGTCATCTGAAGTAAATCTGCCCTTACAGGAATAATACATTAAAACCATTAAGAATTATTTTGTGTGTCATTGAGATTCCTCAATGGTATCAGCACATTGTCAAGCTGGCATGCATACATCAAACTCCATCCATTAATATGTGGGACCATGCAGTGTGTGCATGATCGCTTTAGCTTCAGTTAAATGGATGCAAGCAAATTAAGCATCTTGGGGAATGCTCCATATGCTCCATAAAGTCCCAGTGTAGCTGCTGATTGTTAAAGTTGTTGGGATCTTTGGCTCTGAAATTTTCTTTCTTGATTTAAGACGATCCTATACAAACCCTGAGCTTCCGCATGTTCCCCTGCTTTAACAAATTGGAATTAAGGTAAAGTATGCCTTGATCTTTATTTCCAAACCTCATTTTCCTCCTCTTTCCTGCTGCATAATGGATGCAGACAAAAGAGTGGTACTTGGCTCTGACAAACCGTCAGAAAATATGGCTCTTCGCTTTTCTCAGTCAAGTTCCTTTTCACCAGTTGCTTATGGAACCGACTCCTCAGGATCACCTGCTGACAACATAGATCGTACCTTCAAAGAGAAACGGGAGCTTTTTGATTCATCTTTTGGCTCTCAAAAGCAAGACTCCCCTATAAAGGCATCCCCAGTGTCTGAGAGAATCAAAGCACTAGAAGCTGAGAAGTCCCCTACTTCAGAAAAGGACCATGTCAAATGAGCAGGAATCTTCAGAATTACCTTTTCAGAAAATGTCAAATGAGCAGGAATCACCCTTTCAGAAAAGGACAGTGTCAAATGAACAGGAATCTCAAGAACCGCCCTTTCAGAAAATGTCCATGTCAAATGAGCAGGAATATCCAGAACCGCCCTTTCAGAAAAGGACCATGTCAAATGAACAGGAATCTCCAGAACCGCCCTTTCAGAAAAGGACCATGTCAAATGAACAGGAATCTCCAGAACCGCCCTTTCAGAAAAGGACCATGTCAAATGAACAGGAATCTCCAGAACCGCCCTTTCAGAAAAGGACCATGTCAAATGAACCGGAATCTCCAGAACCGCCCTTTCAGAAAAGGACCATGTCAAATGAACCGGAATCTCCAGAACCGCCCTTTCAGAAAAGGACCATGTCAAATGAACCGAATCTCCAGAACCGCCCTTTCAGAAAAGGACCATGTCAAATGAACCAGAATCTCCAGAACCGCCCTTTCAGAAAAGGACCATGTCAAATGAACCAGAATCTCCAGAATTGCCCTTTCAGAAAAGGACCATGTCAAATGAACCGGAATCTCCAGAACCGCCCTTTCAGAAAAGGACCATGTCAAATGAACCGGAATCTCCAGAATTGCCCTTTCAGAAAAGGACCATGTCAAATGAGAAGGAATCTCCAGAATCACCCTTTGAAGTGCTTGGAGAGGAAAAGTGTGGAAGTGACTTAGAGGACACCGCTGACTGGATGAGAGCTCACTTACCTCCAGCACCAGATTTCAACATTAAAGATCCTGAACTTGATGAGGGAAATGATTCTCCCATGGTGGAAGAAAGCCCATCCAAAGTGATGAAACCAAACAATGTTGATACAGCAGAAGCTCCAGAACCTTTTGCAGGAGTTCCTGATCAGTTTATGGACAGTCCCATCAAAGTGCCAGATGACATCATTCAGTCAAAGGATGATGACAACAAGCAATCAAAACAAGAGAGTGTTGAGGAAGATTCTGAATTTGACCTGAACTTTTTACCAACAGCCTATATGTGGGACAAACAAGAGAAAGCTGATATGGGCACTCAAGGCTATCAGATATTCCCTGACAATCAAGAGCTTCCTTCCTCCCCTGCTCCACCTGCAGATTTTGAGTCTCGATCATCCCCTGTGTTCCAACAGATGGAGCCTAGGTCTACACAACATTCCAATGTTTCAAAGAGAAACTTGGAGCCTGCTGAAATCCAGGAGGTAGACAGCTCTGGGGAGTCAGATGATACAGTGATTGAGGAAACCATGGGCATCCCAACAATGGGAAAAAATGACTTTGACACCAAAACCCACAAAAAAGAGGAGACCGTTCCAACCACTGAAAGGCAGCCAATTCAAGTACCTATTATTAATGTTATTGAAACCGAGGAACAAGTTTTAAGTGATGACGAGGAACCACTTGAGGTGGAAGCAGAAGAGGAGGAGGATGAAAAGTGTCAAATATTGCAAGGCAATTGCAAAAGGTCACCAGAGCAACACGACTCAGAGGTTCCAGAACAAGTATCTGTGGAAACTCTACATGATGAGCATAAATCTGACCATGGAATTTCCTCTCATACAAATCAAAATGACTCTGATGCTGAGCACTCTCCTGAACACAAGGTGATTGAAGATGATTATGAAAGTGGCATTTTTCTCCAGTCCTCTCCAGACTCTGGAGGCCTGAATTCAGAGGACTCTCAAGAGCCTATGTCTCAGAATTTAGTGACCTTTGAACCCCTTAAAGAGTCATCCCTTGATAAAGACCTAGACAAGACTGCAGAAATACTTTCTGACCTTCCCCCTGACATCAGTTCCCCCTCAAATGAGCCCAGTGATGTGGAGACTTACCTAGATCATTATGTCAGTGAAGAGCTTGCTTTAAAAGACCAGCTGAATTCATCTTATTTTAAGGAAAGTAAAGGTGAGAAAACAGAGCTTTCAAAGGCAAGCTGTCCTCAAGATAATCAAAGTACCAATGTTCAAGAATCCTTTGAACATATTCCTGATGATTTCAATGAAACACCCAACGAATGCAGACCTGACTATGAATCTGTGCCTGAGCCTGTCCTATCTGACCCTTCATCTGATATTCCTGATGATACTGAAACTATAATCCCTCAAAACGAAATGCCAAGTGTTGATTCAGAAGATCAAAAGTCAGCAGTAAAAAGCAATGCTTCAATCTTGCAGGAACAGGAGGAGTTTCCAATCCAGTCCATTGATCGACAGCCACTAGTTCAAGAGAACCCACCTGCACCATTTTCCTCTTTTCACAATGAGCAGTCTAGCAAAATCAGTGAAGATGTTTCTGGCCCTGTGGCAAACGAGGTTGCTGAGGGATCAGTGATAACCAAGTCTGAACCTCGAGTTGTGCCCACCAAAGATCTTTTAGATAGACCAGATTCACCAGAGACACTGAGCGACACAGAGACATTTGAAGCAGAATGTTCAGTAACTGCAGCGACTGACAGCTTTGTGGACTTCATGAGGGAGTGTCTTAAATCACAGCAGGACGAGGAACCTGAGGTCCTTAGTCCCGGACTCAAAGCTATAGGCCAGAACCCCAAATCTGATGCTCCTGCATCCTCTCCAGCTATGATCATGGACTTGGAGCAGGAGCGCCTCACAATTTCTGCTTTGAAAGAGCTCGGGAGCAGCCAAGAGGACGAAGACAAGGATATTCCCACTATGAAGACTGTCTTAAAGCCTGATAACGCTCCACTTCCTACATCTAGACCTGAGGCCTCAGTCACCTCATCTTCTCACACTCTTCAAGACAAGTATCAGCCTGATGCCTTACTTCCAAAAGAGGTAGAGGCAATCGACATTTGGGTAGCAGAGGCCTACCACCTTGCAGAGCATGTTTTGACAGCAATACTAACCCATCTTACAGGTAACATTTTTCTGGGCAAGTAGCCTGCTAACCCTGCACACACAGTATGTCCAGACACTAGACCTTACTTACCTCTTTTACTTTATAACTAAACTTTAATTTACTCAACTCGAACGAGTATAGATAAGAATAAAATCTATAAGAATGCTTCTGAAATGTCAATAACTAAACACTCTCAAGCTATTACAATAGCCTTATGGAGATTCTAAATGTCTTGTTTGTTGTGAGGCAATCTTTATTAAATGTACTGATGTATTTTTTTTCTAAGACATGTCTCATGACCTTTAAAACATGATGGTACAATATTAAAAGTGATAAGTACCTGTATAAACATTCCTGCAGGATGGCTGCATGCAAAGCCCTTAAAGTTAGATTGTACAGTTCTTGTCTCAGATTTCATCTTTTTGTGTAACCTTCTTCAGGAAGTCAGGATAAATGTGTTGTTTAACAGGAGTAGCATTATCTTCCATTTTGGCAGTTAGTATGCTATTCCTTTGTGTGTGTACTCATCTGGTGTGGCACGAGAGAAAGTGATGCAGAATAATCAGTTTTGTGCAATAATTTCCACTCAAATGGAGAAATGCTTGGCCTTTACCATAAGGAAAATGACATTTCAAAAGTGGTTTGATTAAACTAACACATTTTTTTAGCTGTTTGCTAATTATAAATATATATGATTTTAAGTATTAAGTCTTATAGATATTATTACCCCCACCCTTGTCTCACACTGCCCAGTAAAACTCAGTTGTTTCACATGTGCAGAGAGAACAATCCAAAGCCTGACTCGTTATCTAAAGCGTGTACATTTTCTTTACCCTGAATGACTATGTTATGATGTCTACAATTATGCTCTTAGCAGACACTTCCATAATTATGTATAATCAGGGTTTTATTAAGGCTACATGATTACTGTGATTATTCTTTATCAGCACAATTATTAATTTCAATTAAATAGCCTATACAATTTTGTACTCTACCTATCCAAAATGTTATTCTACCTATCTGATATTTATTTCCCTCAATTACTTTAATGCTGAGGTTTGAACCTTGGACTCCTTTGAAGGATCTTGTTATGATCAAAGTTAATGGAGAATGAATTTGATTTTCACAATTAGTTATTCACAGATAATTGTATAATTGTGAAGCACCAGTTTCCATATTAAAAAAAGAATAGCTACTTGGGTATCTACCAAAAAAAAAAACACTATAATTTTCTTAGCACTTAATAACTATCAATTTGTTAACATTAGTTAATGCATCAGGTTGTTTAACCAAATGTAATACAGGTTAAAGATAATTTATGAATATACTATATTCCATCCATCAAATCGCCTGAGCAGCAGTGGCTCGTACAGTATACTATGTTGTAATAAATATATTTTTTGTTGTTAATTTATGTTCAAACATATACATTTGAAATGTTAACTATATTAGTATCTGTAGAAATTAACTTTAACAAATACTGTAAAAGTAACGTTGTTAATGAATTTAACTTTACTGTAAAGTGTAACCAATTCATATAGACAGTAATTAATTTCTTGCACCAGATGCCATATATAGTTGTAACAGAGTATGTGGCATATTTAATGGATAAAAAGCATATTCTTTGTCTCAGTCTTCTTGAGTTGTGTACTGTGGGTGAGATTTATTTAATCATTTTTTGACACTATTTCAACTTGGTATTTTAGCTGTCAAATACAGCTGACTGAGAGTTTCCAGTGGTGTGAAAGTTTGTTTTAATGGGTGTGGGAGTTTCCACTTGGGTTTGTCAGGGCTGTAGATAAGAGCATGTGGTTGTGTGAACTCTAGCATAGGTTTGGCTAATCGCTGTACTCAATTATGTATTTATATGTATATGAAACAACAAATAAATATTCACATTAGGCATTAGAATTTTTCCAAATGGTCTGCTTTGTAAAATGTAGTAGTTTAATTTCACTTGAGACTTTAAAAGGATAGGAAGCAAGTGCAAACTTTAAAGCACACTGAAACAGACCATAGTGTATATAAATATGTCCAATAGCCTTTAAATAACTGACCTCATTTAAGGTTTCATTGCATGAAAATTGGCTCACGCTGTTTCTGAACATACAAATGAGCTCTCACTGTGACAAGGAAAAAATAGAATTTTTAGCTGAAATTCTTGTACTTGGGTGGGATGGGTGATTTCATGCATGACTCTTAAATGATTCACACACACATGGGCTCTTACATGGTTTCGCACCAATGTCTTAGTTGGTGTATGTACCTTTAAGAACCAAGCTCTGAGAACTAAAAGAGGCCACTGCGGCTCAGCAGCCACTGGGACATGCTGTTGTATCTGGGTCCACTAACGCCAGCAAGGGAGGAGGAGGGAGGGAATGATAACGAATAACTGTTCTCAGCCTAGGCTGCCTCCCCGTGGGCACTAGCAAAGCATGCTGGGAGGGGCTCAGACCCCTGCAGTGAGCAAGAAGGAAACCCCTCACATGCACTGAGCGTTTTAGCCCCCGAGCTGTGAGAGTGGACAGAAACAATGGTGCTCTCTCAGGCTCTGAATCATTTGCCACACTCATTGTGCTGTAGTTATGTCACGTTGACTGTTGTTGTAAACAATCTTTTTTTCCTCTGATTGCTCAAGAACAGATATTCTTGTTTTTCACTTTTTACCAACTTCTCTTTTAAAATATAGAATTCAACTGACCAGAGCTCATTTATAGTTCCATTTATATATATTTTTTCACAATTATAATAATGTTTTTAATATGCCTGTCTGTTTAGTTGATTTGGAGTCCCATGATATTTTTTGAAGCATGTCTTGGGACATGACATGAAGGCATTTTTTTTTCTCTTGTGAGAACTAGTAGGTTCACTACTGTTCAAACAAGTTGGGGTCAATAAAAAAAATATTTAAAGGAAATTATTACTTTTATTAAGAAAAGGTGCATTAAATTGATCAAAAGTGGCAATGGTACAAATTATTTCTATTTCAAATAAAAGCTGTTCTTTTGAACTTCCTATTTATTAAAAGAAAATCAGTTTCTACTGAAATATTAAGCAGAACATTTTCAACATATATTTTTGGTATTAATTGTTTTTGATTATAAGAAATGTTTTGGAATTATTTCTAAAGGATCATGTGTTTTATATGCACTGTTGAACAGATATTAAATCAGTATGTTTAATAAGGGAATATTTAGTGATCAGTGCATTTCAGAGTTTTAAAGTTCTCAGAAAATTTGAGGGGAAAAGCTGTACCTGACCATGTATTGCTTGAATTGAATGCATGAATGCATTTACAGTCTCCTGGAGTGTGAACGCCATATCTGTTCTTGAGGTGATATATTAAAGCTGACAGACCAAACATAGTAACAGTGGAAGACGTGGTTGTGTTTTCAACCAGCCAGCGCTTGCACGTGTATGGTCTTGTGTTACAGGACCCGTCCCCACACATGCCCATGTTGGAATTCCTCCTCTAATAACTAAGACAGTGTTTTGAAAACATTGAGTCTTTGCCAGGAAAATATATATGGATGTATTATTCTATTTTTGTAGGGTACAAAATTGTGCATCCTCAAGAAATGTCATGTTTGGAACACTTTGTGTCTGTGTTTTCCTGAGAAATGGAAACGCACAGAGCCGAACCCCCTCAAGGCATCGCTCCACATGGAGAATGCCTTTTATGTAAGGCTTCTTTAAAAGGTTCCTTTCACACCAAATCACCAGCCACTCAGAAACTGCATTATGTAACCAGTCATATGGAAAATATGAGCTCTATATTATTTATGAGAGACCTAATGATTTTGTACCTTTTGTTTTACAGCTGCAGTGTTTTGCACCAGTTCAACAATTAATATCGTTCATTTGGTCACTATTTCTTTACCATGTAACGTTCATCGAAACTCGCCACGCACACGGTTTTCACTTACTCTCTCTGTCATACAGTGAATGACCTGGTGCACTGGCGGGACCCTAAGAAGTCAGGTGTGGTGTTTGGCGTGTCGCTGCTGTTGCTGCTGTCTCTGGCAGCGTTTAGCGTGATCAGTGTGGTCTCTTACCTACTGCTGGCCCTGCTCTGTGTCACCATCTCTTTCCGCATCTACAAATCTGTCATGCAGGCTGTGCAGAAGTCCAGCGACGGACATCCCTTCAAGTAAGAGCCTTGTCTTTTCAATACAGTGTGCTGTCAATAAACTCACTGTAATGTACATATTTGAGAAAATTACTTTGTCGTCTTGGATTTTCTGATGAGATCTTTTGACAGTGTTTTTACTTAACCTGTTGTCATCATAATTTAATGTATGTGTGAATAAATTTGTCCGGAAAATATTTATATTTTAACAACAAATTAGAGTACACTGTAAAAACCATTAATAAAACAAATCGGTGACATTTATTGTAAAATACCGACTGCTGTGGTTGCCAGACCTTTGCTGTAAAAAATATGGTAGCAACATTTTAGGTTTTACTTAAACTCACAATAATAATAAAAAAATAAACTGTATTTCATTACCTGATTTAATGTTAATATACCAACGTATTAAAGTACTAATATCTGTTTTGAACCTTTGTAATACACTAATAACCACCAAACACAAGTGGTAGATGAGAAAGTCACATGATGAATCAAAGCTCATCACAGCTGAGGAGCTTTGAGGGATATATATATATATATAGGGCCGATGGGAGGGGAAAATTCTGTGTGTGATTTCCTAAGAATGCGCACATTAAAGAACTCTGACACAACTAGATCAATTCCATAATGACCAGCGCAGTCCATCAAGAGCAACGCAAATTATACATAACTATATACATAACTTACTGTTAATTTATTAATAGGTTTTACTGTAGTAACATTTTACAGTCTTTTTACTGTTAAAATCACAATAATTGTTTTAAATATATATATATATATATATATATATATATATATATATATATATATATATATATATATATCTATATATATATCTATCTTTAAAATCTACCTAGAAAAACATTTTGTTTGCAATTTAAATGTTTAACAAATACCTAAATTTAAAAATGTATCTAAATATAAAACTTTCACTTGAGTTTCAGGTATTATTATAATTAAAATCTAATTTATATTATATATTTAATATAGTTCTTGTTAATATAATTCATTATCTGTGCATATTAAGCTCGTTTAGGAGAAAGTATTATATATATATATATATATATATATATATATATATATATATAATGCACTTACATTTCACTTTAACATTATAAGTCCATTTGGCACTTTTAATGTTAGGCTCTGTGTTAGTAAGTGTTGGTGCTCAGAGGTGTGTGGGTATTCAGGGGCAGGGCTAATTGGGTTGACTCATGTTCCTGTGACAGGGCTCTGATGGAGAAAGATGTCACCGTGCCCCCCGAGACCTTCCGCAAGCACGTGGATGGCTGTCTCACCCACGTCAACCGTGTGCTCAGGAAGATGAGCCGCCTCTTTCTGGTCGAGGATCTGGTGGATTCCCTCAAGGTCAGTGCCAGCAATTATAAATGCTATCATTTAAACAGATAGTTCACCAAAAGAAATGTATTTCTTTCAGAATGTATTTATCTACTTGTTCAAAACGTGCATGACTTTCTCCTGTACATAAATTACAAGAGGCAACAAGGAGCCGTTATTTCTTGCTATATTCGCTGTAGGATTTTCATTAAAGCATTGCATTAACTTCAAAATTCATTAAAATAATTGTGTTCTCAGGTGTTCTGTTCTTTTGACCCACATTTCCTTCTGATTTCAGCTGGCAGTGGTTATGTGGCTGATGACATATGTTGGAGCGGTCTTCAATGGCATCACTGTCCTCATCCTCGGTAGGCCAAATGTGCCACTTTTAGCATCACACTTAAATTTGAGGGGTATTTTTAATTTGAGGGGAACAAAAATTGCTTCATATTTGGTTAAAGGCAAACCAATTGAGAATGAATCCACGTAGATTTTAAGAATGATTGTAATGACCTCATACTGGGTGTTTTCTTTTCTAGCTGACATCCTGCTCTTCAGTGTACCGCCCATCTATGAGAAAAACAAGGTTAGATCTTTCAGTTGCAAACTACATTGTGTGCTCCAAAAAAAAACATTTATTTGGGGTCCAAATAAGAAATAATAATTATAATAATGCTGAACAAAGTATTATTATTTTTTATCTTACTGAACTTATCCTTTAAACAGTAATGTAACAATTCTAATTAAAGATTTTCCATAGTGACTAATTTAGCTCTACCTAATCAGGGTGAGGGATAGAAAAGCATATGTTGTATTCAAGTGCCTCCATGTATTAGCAATTAACGCTACCATGTTAACTAATATTACAGGTTGCTCGTGATCTTTAATGCCAAAGAGAAAACTTGTACAAAGAAAATAGTTTCGCTACATTCTAAGTACTAGATTTAAAATCGCTTAAAGAGTTGCTTTTAAAATAAAGCGTCTTATAATGGATGACACCTGCTCAAATGCAGTTAGTGTTTGAGAGCAGGCGGCCCACTCAGAGCGAACAGTAATCAGTATGTATGATTATTACACCAGAGGGTCTTATGTAAGCCCTTACTGAAGACTTGTCATAATCTTTACTTAAAGCATTTGTCAAGTCTTACATTCTTATATAACAGTGATTGTTAATGAGGATGACACCTGCTCAAATGCAGTTAGTGTTTGAGAGCAGCAGCACAGTAATCAGTATGTATGATTATTACACCAGAGGGGTCTTATGTAAGCCCTTACTGAAGACTTGTCATAATCTTTACTTAAAGCATTTGTCAAGTCTTACATTCTTATATAACAGTGATTGTTAATGAGTGGCTGATGCAGTTTTTTTTTCACAAATTAAATACAGCACTAATGTACTGTATAATGATGCATCTGTAATGGTGCCACAAAACTCTGAACTGTCTCTTTAATTTCCATGGCGCAGAGCAGTATGCACTGACCTCAAAACTGCAGTAACCCAGTTTTTAATATCTTTACAGTGAGAAAATTAAAGCCACAACTCTCTATTATAGCTGTACTATGATAGTTTTTATTAAAATTTTAAATTAGTTTTTATATTTTAACCAAATTTTTTCTCATTTTAGTTAAAGTTCTTTTGTCATTTTTGTTTTTGAAATATGTCAATATAGTTTTAATACATTTTCTCATTTTTAGTTATTTTAGTAAATCAAGTTAAAGTAAATGGAAAAAGGGATGTTTTCTCAGCATTTAGCTGAAATAAAATACCTTTAAGTTTTTAAACGCATTTAATTTGATTTCAGTTCATTTTGTTTAAAGTAGCAAAACGTTTAATGGTAACAGACAAATACGTTGATCTGACACATAATTTATGATGATTCAGGCTGTTTTGCAGCAATATATATATATATATCTCCACAAAAGTGACCTCAATAAATATTCTGTATAACTACAGAATCCCTGCAGGTCCTTAAAGTCTTAAATTCAGTTTTGTCAAATTTTATATATTATATTAAATATATAAGCCATAATCTATAAGAACAATTCCATTACATTCTTAAATTTGATTATTAAACCTCAGAAGGCTATGATCTTGTATAATAAATATTCACATTTCAAAGCACCAGGATATTAGTCATTTTTTCTTATGATGCAAGCTCTCTTTGCTCTTTCCACAGACCCAGATTGACCGTTACATTGACATTATACGCACTCAATTCAACACTACAGTTGCCAAGTGAGTATGCTTTGAGTAAAGTAATATAATAAAAATGTATTCCATCTGTGCGTGCTATTTATCTATAAAGAATTAGTGAGACCTTGATTTCACATAGTAACATTGCCACCTATTGGGCGTTTGTCTTCTTCAGGCTTCAAGAGAAACTCCCAGGATCCATGAAGCGCTGTAAAGCAGAATGATCCTCCTCTCCGAGCATCGTTACCACGTTTACCATCTTTAGCCGGCTCCCCTTACACTAAGCCCCGCCCCTTTCCCTCTCTTCCCCTGTTTAACCCCACACTTTAAAACAACCACCTGCACTGAACCAGCTAGTATGTCAAATCTAAAAAGCTTCTTGATATTCAATGTTAACTCTGCAGCTTATTAATGAGCATTAGGAAAAGAAGCTCAGGGCTCCAGGAGCTGGTGTTTTTCAACACAGGAAGTGATGTAATGCTACTGGATGCCCATTTTGAAGGCCAGTGCACGGAAGGATTTGTGAACTAGACTGAACCTATGACCTGGTTTTGAGTGTTGGGTGGTGCTGTAGTAATGACTAAAGACAGGTGTTTGTCTCAAAAGCAAATGTCTGTACTTTAAAAAAATGAACATTTCAATGAAAATTGCTTGCAAAAAAGAGAGAGAACTTTATAAACATATTTCCCCCCCTCTTTGTTCTTTGAAAAATGTTTATTCATGTGTATGTTACGTATTCATCTGAAATGTACTGAACAGTTCTAGACTTGCACGTTTTGATCATTCAGGATGGATCGGGACGCTACCAGCAGTGATAATTTGGTCTAGTTCACTATCCTCCCTGTTAGTGGCGCAATTTTTTATTTTGTGTATGTATATATAGCTCGATTACAACAGGCTCTTTGCTGTGAAGTAGTTAGTGTTGCTTTTATATTTAAAAAAACAAATATACAGCTCTTATATTTGTCTCTTTCGCACTCAGTCATCTGAGTTGAGTTCACATGTAAATGTTATTATTACTCTTCAAATAATAGTTATTATTATATCTCGATTAGGATGGCTGCTTTAAGTCCCCTGTCTGACATTGGCTTCGTAACAATAAATATTAATAACCTTAAGATTGAATTTTATTCAAAGGATCGTCAGAGCACCAGAATATAGGCGATAACTTTCTGCTTGATGTGATGTTGGCCCCACAAGTCATCGATTTTTGTTGAAACGTGGCCCCTCATTTAGAAAAGTAAGTTTTTTTTTTAGCATTTCGGGGCATCGTTTAAGGCTGAAAAACTATTATTTAAGCTGGATAATTACACTTACTAATCACATGTGCTAACACTGCTTTTCCTTAAGTCGAAGCCACACTGTAAACACGGTTGGCTTTTAGGATACAACTACACGGGTGTGTTTATTTCTGAAAGGGAAGGGTAGCATAGTAAAAATAGCTTCAGGTTGGGCCGCTGTGTTTGAAAGCAGCGTCAGTCCGCGCAAAAACTACTCGAGCGCATTTATGCGCACAGTTACGACGTGATAAATGGATCAAGTTACATTCATATGGTTGCTCTTATTACTGCATAGTCTGTCAGCTCCTGATGGTTTTATTGCATTGTTCACTTAACATTCCAGCCGATGCAGTTGGATGCTTGTCCAAATTGGAAAATTTAAGTTTTAACACTAACAATTCCCATCACATTTTTAGCCCCCTTTCTAATATCCTTTGATTTGTTTTTCAGGAATTAGTTTTCTCTCTCTCACCCTTTTTGTGTTGTATGCATGTTTACACACATGATCAGATTCAGACGGAAGTGTCTTGTCATTGTTGCTTAACTAGCATGTTCTACAGTCGAGATCACTGTTGCTTTCGAGGAATAGGTCAAGCTCTGGCAATTTGCATTACCACATTGTTTTCTTCGAGTTTAAGGGTAAATTATGACTATATAACTCAATTTTTTTAAGAGATGCAAACCTCTCTGTTTAGCTTCTTCATCTTATCTGCTTTCTTCTCTTCTGAGGTTGTTTAATATTTGGGTCTTTTTTAACTTATTCCTGCAGTACCTTTAGCATGTTTGCTGTTTCTTCTTTTCTGTTTCTCTCTGAGAAGGGTTGATGGAGGTCACATTCGTTTTGCTTTTGACTCTTAATGACTAGATGTGAAGATGACTAACATCTACATTCAGTTTGTTAGTTTTGAATTAAGTTCATATGTGGGAGCTTTTGGGGGGGAAAAGATGCAAACATGATAATTTGTGGTCCCTGTAATGATGTCAAAGTGAACTTAATAAAAATGCCAAAAGCAATTGAAGTGCTTGTTGTTTTTAATGCATAGCATACACTAGTCATTGCTATTCAATACTGTTCAAACTTTTGGAATAAGATTGAAAATAAAACAATACTTTTATTAAGCAATGGTATGGTAACTAGATCAAAAGTGGCTAAAAATACACAAATATTAAGCAGCTATTTTTAACACCGTAAATAATTTGATTACCAAATCAGAAGAATGACTTCTGAAGGATCATGTGACACTGAAGACATGATGCTGAAAATTCAGCTTTACCATTTTAGGAATTACAAATGTAAAATATATTAAAATAGAAAAAAGTTTTAAAATTGTTATATTTTACAATATTAGTTTTTTACTGTATATTTCATCAAATAAATGCAGCCCTGGTGAACATAAGAGACTTATTTCAAAAATCTTATAGATCAAAATTTTAATTTGTACAGCTACAGTTGCATACATCTGAATCTTTAATTTACCAGAATATACCAGAAATGTAAAAATCTTTTTATAATTTAAAGAACTAGGCTTTCCATATCAACATTAATGGACATTTTATTGATTATTGGTGTTGCAGTAAATGATACAAGAGAAAATCAAAAGGAATGATCTTTAAATCCAAACGTAAGAAGGGAGTATATACATGTGATGAATGTAGTATCTTATATGTGCACATGGCTTAAAATGTAATTGTTGATATGTTACTCCTAAACGTTGTAACCCTGAGAGTTTGAACCCCAAACCTTGCCCTCACAAAGAAGATTGTGTGCTTTTTCCAGAAATTTCCATAAGCAGATCTGTGGGACGTTCCAAACTTTGAAAGTTGCATTTGGTCACGAAAAATGGCATTAAAAGAAGTGAAACAATTGTGCATCCTCATGTGACACCAGTGCTGATGCATTAGTTTCAGTTCACTCTGTACAGGATTAAAGAGGGAACTGACAGCGTTATGACTGTTTGTCATAGACAAGTGCAAGTGTGATGAGAAATAAATTAGCATAAAATATGTGTATTAATGACCTATTTAATGCTGTACAGCATATCTTAAAATAAAATCAACCAGTGTTGATTAGATAACATGCATGCAGTATCTGCCCATATAATTGCACTGTTTTATGAACAAGATTCATAAATGCAGAAAATGAATGATGAATAAAACACTTCCTGAGACATGGATCTCACTCAAAAGAAACCGGACTTTGCTTAAGCAGAAAGTCCATAACATTTTTATTTCAATATAACTTTTTGGTGAACTGAACCAGTATTATATAACATTAACATTATAAACCATATATTATATTTATGCTTTTTCTTTGAAAATGCAAAATGTGATTTGAAATCAGATTTTTTTCTTCCACTGTGTTTGCTTAGTTACAGTCCCAAAAACTTGTACTGAGCACCCATTTTAAGTGCTGTACGTAAAATAATCTTGTTCATTGTAATGTGTGATGTCATGCAAAATGTCAAGCATGGGGAAGAATAACAGTCTTGCAGTCTTCAAAAAGAGCAATGAATGTACAAATGCATTTAAGAGTGCTTATCCACAGAAGAGAAAATGTAAGGGAAAAATGAACTGTTTAAATGACATTGGTTGCTTCATGTTTCACTTTCAAAAGTGATTCAAGCATAAATATTCTTTTTAAGCTTATCAAACATTTCAGATGTCTTAAGAGTACATCAATTTTTCAACAATGTCACATCCTTCGGAAAAAGGTTTAACCCCGCAGCAAACTTCCTGAGTGAAGGAAAACAAAAAACAGGATGTCGAAAACTCATCCCTAACTCTTCAGTTTCAATTAAGTGCTCTGGCTCGTAGTGCATTCGGTATTAACATAAGCATTACCGTTAGCATTCTCTTTATGGCCGTGGTTCGAACCTGAAAAACAGTCATCTGAATGAAAGTGCGCTGAGATCTGGTTGTAGCAAAGCAGGACCAGCTGCCTCTCCTCTGGGTTGTAGTCCAGCGAGTGAGGGTGCACTTGAAGGATGTGTCTCTTGATGGTGCTGACCTTTAGCGTTGCGAGCGTTGCACCACACACCATGCAGATCAGTCCGTGCTTCCTGCAGTCGTAGTCCATCAGGAAGTCCATCTTCCAGCGGGCCTGGTAATTGCGCCGCTGGTCCTTCCCCGGGTAGTGCCTGTGCCGTCCTGCCGTCTGTGTTGATGGTGTGATATTTGTGCTATTATTGTCTTCTGTTTCACCTCCTTGCTCTGTGGTTTTCACAGGAGACAGCTGCGTGTCACCAGCAGTGTTTGCAGTGACAGGGACACGTTGTGGGGCTTCAGTGACAAACAAGAAAAAACAGAGACACATTATTGTTTATAAACAATATATTTGATTTATAATAGCACTTTTCTTTAACAATCCAACACTGCTATTTTGTTCAGAAATTATAACATTTTTACATCAGAACCATATGTACAACATTGTAGTAAAATTTACTTTTATTTTATTATTTTGTCCTTTTGGGAATTAAATCTTATAGATTCGGGTTGATGTGATGATGGAACCGATCTGATTCAAATAATGTACACCTTATCAACTTAAGACATCCAGCATCGTAGTCAAACTTAGTGTCTTATCAATTTGTTGTGGGTGTCTGTTTTTAGCAGGCTGATTTTTGGATCATCCCATGATGACTGTCCAATCAAATTGTCCCCTTAGGGCGGAGTCCCGTCCTGCACGGCTTCGTTTCCGTGCATACATTATTAAACTAATACTCAAATCATCATGTGGAGGAACACCTCTAGAAGTTCGATTAAGACTTATGTAAAGTGTCATCACATGCTTACCGTTTATAATATCACCATGTCAGTTGCACCACTGATTTGTAATTATTGAGAGCATTCATATGAAACTAAACACTAGTGATCTGTTAACCAGGGAACAGTTATACGGCAAAGATTAAAATATCATAGGTTCCAATAACACAGCAAGCTTATAAAAGACAAAGTACAACATTAATATATATTGTCTCTTGAGTATATTGCTTTACAAGCAGCAGCAATTATTGATTGTCTTTGGAAATCCTTTATGCCAGTTTGAGTCGCACAAGAAGAGGGAAAAGGCGCGTTCCTGTGGAATGCCAGAGGACGAACGGGCTTTCCGGGGGTCAGGAAGTCAATTTGGATGTGCCTCTGCAGTGCTTCAACGCTCCGACGTCTCCTAGTAAAACAGTCTTCCCTTGTTGATAAAATCATTGAATTATACGTTAAATGGAGAGTTCCAGCTGGAATATATCCAGCTTCTTTGTTCTGTTTATTTTATGGGTCTCGTGGGAGATAAGGAACAAGCCTTGACAAGAACTGGTCCAGACAATCGAGTTAGGTCTTAATCATATTACATTTACGCATTTAGCAGACGCTTTTATCCAAAGCGACTTACAGTACATTCAGGTTATGCATTTATTTATTTTGTGTTCCCTGGGAATTGAACCCACAACCTTTGCTGCTAACGCAATGCTCTACCACTGAGCCACAGGAACACTTAAACACATTAACTTGTTTTACGACTTTCAGATAGTGGAGGAGAGGTTCTTTAAGAATGTTTTGACTGAGTTTACATTACATGCATGTGTCCTTTTCGACAAGGTTCTACAACATGAATATCTTTACATCCTTAAAACAAGATACATTTACGTGAGAAGCTAATTCATCTTTAGTTTTCAAGCTTTTAGCTTGCTGAGCAAAGGCTAACTGAAAACACTAGTAAAGAGAAATGTTTAATTTCACTATTTTTAGCTTCTGAAATATAATGATATGTAATAATTTTTTTAAGGACATTAATTAACATATTTTTAAGATCAAATACATCTTGTATACCTTTACATCCTAAAAATAAGGTAAATTTACCCGAGAAGCTAAATAATCTTTAATTTTAGAGAATCCGTTTTGCTTCTCAGGTTTAATTGATCTGGTTTGAAATAATTGTTATGGGAAAAGAAGTCGGAATTGATTTTTAAGAACTTTGGTTCTAACTTCTAGGTTTTTTTTTTTTCATATAATGATTTTTCGTAATACTAAATTATGGCATTTACAGTGATGATAGTTTGTTTGATCTATATTTGATGTCATGTGTTGTCTGTACTTACCATCCTCTTTCGGTGCAGCCTTGTCGATTTTCTCCTCCTTTATCCAGGCGCTGACCACAGCATCTCTGTCACTTCGGCTGAGGCTGCTCGTCTCCGGATGGCACTCCTGGATGTGCTTGCGGAAGATGCTGACCCTTGGCACAGGCAGGTGTTCAGAACACACCATACAGTAGCAGAGTGGTTTTTCTGGAGGACCGTACGCCACTAAATAATCCAGGCGGAGACGCCAGGGGCTGCCATATTTCAGTCTTCTCTTTCTGGGATAGTAAGGTAAAGACTGGGATCTCTGGCCAGTGTCTGGTGGATTCTCATCTCCTCTTGTGTAGTTCACCAAGCTTTCCTGAATGGGATCCACGTTCAGAGGGATAAACGAGGCTGAACCATCTAAGTTTATTTCTTTGGTATGTTGTTCTGATTTGATTTGAGGTTGTAAAGAGTGGGATTCTGCATGACAAATGAGAAATGCAAAGAGAAAACAATTATTAAAACTGAGTTGAAAGTGAGTGTGTAATTGACAATTCAACATGAATGAATGAATGATTGAATGATGCCTTTATATAGCGCTTTATTGTGTATTGCTGTACACCCAAAGCGCTTTACAATCATGTGAAGGGGGTCTCTCCTCAACCACCACCAGTGTACAGCATCCACTTGGATAATGCGACGGCTGCCACAGGACAGCAATGCCAGTACGCTCACCAGCTACAGGTGGAGAGCAGAGCGAGTCATAACGCCAATCAAGTGGATGGGGATTATTAGGAGGCCATGATTGACAAGGGCCAGTGGAGGGAATTTGGCCAGAACAACAGGGTTACCCCTTACTCTTTACTAGAAGTGCCATGGGATTTTTAATGACCACAGAGAGTCAGGACCTCGGTTTAACGTCTCATCCAAAAGACAGTGCTTTTTGACAGTATAGTGTCCCCGTCACTATACTGGGGCTTTAGGACCCACACAGACCACAGGGTGAGCACCCCCCGCTGTCCTCACTAGCACCTCTTCCAGCAGCAACCTAGTTTTCCCAGGAGGTCTCCCATCCAGGTACTGACCAGCTCAACCCTGCTTAGCTTCAGTGGGCAACCGGTCTTGGGCTACATGGTGATATGGCTGTGGCTGTAAAGAATACATGACTATATGTTTTTGCTTTTTACCAGGGTAAAAAGAAAAATGGAAGCAATTGCACTTTTGTAATAGACCATAGTCAAAGACAAAAGGATATTATATTTATAAAAAAGTAATTGATGTTCTGTTATTTATACTTTTTCTTTACCTTTTATTCAATTTATATATTTTTTACATACACATACTACCTTTTAATTTGAATCTGTACTTTTTAAAATGTAACTGAAATCAGACAGACTCCTAAAAATAAATGTTTAGAAATAGTATGCATTTATTCTATATATATATATATATATATTTTTTTTTTGAATATCATATTTAACTGGTCCTCTATTTAATAGAATTTTACAATTAAATACCTTGTGTATGCAACAAATCCATGACAGTTTAGAGATATTTCACACACTATGTGTATTAAGTATACAGACTCTTTTAAATTCTCTAATGTTGTCTGATTTGTTTTGTCTCTCACCTTCACCGTGCATCTTAGCCCAGGTCTGCAGGATGGAGTGCTTTTCCTCAGCGCTGTACAGCAGAGAGTTCGGGTGCAGATCCAGCATGTGACTTTTGATGTGATCCAGGTGCAGCGAAGGCAACGGACAACTGCATACCATGCATACTAGACGGCCCTCCTCCGCCTGGTATTCCATCAGGAACTCCTGGCGGAACCAGGCGCAGCGAGTCGTTCAGGTAGCGCTCCATCACCTGAGCTGTGGGGCCTGGGAGCTCCTGGACCGAGGAGGCCGGAGGGGATGGTGTGACCCTGTTAATGCCAGATTGGGCCTGAAGTACTGGAGAGATGGAACCACTAGGCTTGCCTAGAATGACGTGAAGAATGAGCACTTAATAATAATAATAATAGTTAATTAAAGTGAATTACATGTTAAAATTAATTACATGAAGTTAGTTACATGTTATGAAATGAAAAAAATTATGCATCTTTTTATAATGTGCATTTCTTATACCCAAAGTAATGATAATAATAAAATGAATTCAAGAAAATTTAAATGTTATGAAATAAAAAAACATTTATTTGTATATCTTATCTTATTAATTTTCTCACATTAAAAGTGCTACAGTACGAAATTAAAAAGTACAAAATAGAGATAAAATGATAATCGTATATAAAATTACATTTTCGAGTTTCAGGCTTTTGAATTGACATTATTTTCATAAGATTTAAACATTTCCTATTAAAATCGCATTACTGTATTGCATCCAGAAATATTTTAGTTTTTAATTCTTATTATTACAGTAATGAAAATAGTCCAGCCCAGACAAAATACATGTTTAAATATTAGCAAACATTAAAGGCTTTAAAGAGCAATTGACATATAGACATATTAAATATTTTATAACTAGTGTACTTTTAAAATTATACTTAATTGTTTATAATATTTCAATTTATATTTCTATTTTGTTTTTATCGAATTACAGGTGTCATGATAATTAGGGGTAGGCGAATGTGCATAATTAAAAATAATTACACTAAAATAATATTAGATGGCAAAATATCTCTATTTTACTTTTACATTTCTTTAAGCAAAATATTGACTTTTTGGGGGGTGAACCTTAATGTTTTGTCAAGGTTTCATGTGATTCAGACATTTCACAAAAACACAAAGCAGCACAAATAAATATGAACAGACCTGTGGAGTGCCTGTTAACATCCAGAATCTCCTGTGACTCTGGAGGAACGTCTGGATCGGGACATACCGGCTGACTGTTTTCTCGATTCAAATGACTCTCCCATCCTGACCGGATCACATCTTTATCGGACTCGGCCCACAGCAGCGAGTACGGATGCTTCTGATTGATGTGCCTCTTGATGGTGCTTAACTTCAGGGTGGCCAGTGAACTGCCACACACCATGCAGATCATCCCTTGTCTCTGTGGGTCGAAGTCCATGAGGTACTCGGTGCGCCAGTACTCATGGTAATAGCGCCGGTGGTCTCGGCCAGGTGTGTGCTTTGATGGAGGGGGGTCCTTTGTAGATGGTCCTGGGATTGGAGACAGAAGGAAAGGAGAGTTTGCGTTCTCAGAGACACACCAGTAACTGGTGCCTGGGGAGCATACAGAGGTGACAGGGACATCCTGGCTGGTATGAGATGTGAGACCGTTGGTCATGTCTTTTTGATCTGTGGAGGACACAAAAAGAGAGCGTCACTGATGAGGTACAATGTGAAATATTACATTGTTTTAAATTACAACTAAATATAAAGCACCGGAGGTAAATATAAAATGATGGAGACTAATATTAAATGAAAATGTATTTCTGTCAGCACTTTTTGTGCATAAATGTTTTAAATCTGTATATGAATATTCAGAACAATATGTGCATGTTTTACTGGACAAACAACTATTTATTTATTATTATTACTTCAATAGGAATGTTGCGGATAGACTAAAGATCATTCTCAAATATATTAACTTATGGGAAACAACACATTTAGAAACTTTATAGAAAAAATGTATATGACAATTATTCTGTATTTTATGATATACACATTATTTTATTTGTATTTAATAATATATATTACAAACAAATATAAAAAATGTTGTCATGATGAAAATAAATGTTATATAATGTTAAAGTGTTTTTGTCTACAAGCCAATTTGTGCATAAATCTATTACAAATCACATTTAAATCACTATTATTGAAAAATAAGCAGCAGTAGTAGTAGTTTCATTTTTATATTGCTGATCTCAAAAACAAAGTTTGTAATCTCATCAGACAATGCAAAATTATTTTATATTTCAGAAAATATTTTTTAAATATATTAATGACTGGTGAGTATTAAACATCTTTTTTGCATAAACCTACAAATAATAATAATTAGTATTATTTTTATTTAGCATTAATCTGCTTCTGATAGGCTAAAAATCATTTTTAAATATTGTAACTGAAATTAACTTGTATATTTCGATTTTTTATGATATACTAATAATTTATTTATAGTTAATATTCAATCATCATAAATTTAGCTATAATAAATTATAAAATGGATGTTATAATCTGTCAGCATATATTCTAATTGTTATTTTTACTACTACTGGTAGTAGTCTCAACATTTTAAAATATTCAAATAACTATTCATTTAATAAAAATATTAACGCAAATAATAATTTAGCACGATTTAAACGGATATGAAAGTGAAACTGTGGTCTTTCCGCAGGCCCATTTTCAGCACACGGGGGCGGCGGCAGGGTGCAGTACCGCGGTACCGTCGCTGGGTGGCAGGAGCGTATCGCGTATACATTTGCAGCATGCTTATTTTGCCTTTGTTTATAGCCTAGTGGAGCCCAAAAGATTAGGGGCCATGCCGCTGCATGCTATTGTTTGTCACGGGAT
The DNA here is from genome assembly GCA_027564155.1 of Gymnocypris eckloni scoliostomus. Lineage (NCBI taxonomy): Eukaryota > Metazoa > Chordata > Actinopteri > Cypriniformes > Cyprinidae > Gymnocypris > Gymnocypris eckloni. Next base: position 33,364,701 of record CM050413.1, on the reverse strand, counting down.
TTAACGCTTCCAAAAGAGAGCCATCGATCTAATGGTCAAAGTTAAACGCCTAACACAACATGTTTACCTGCGGAGAGGTCCCCCAAGTGTCCCCGCTTCGGTGTCGCCTCCTCTTCCTCAGCTTTTATTGAGCGAGATTCTGTCTGCTCAGCTTCGTGCACCGACTCTTTGGACTCCGCTTCATCCATACCTGTGTTATGTGATTTTAACATGCAGGATTCGGACCTTTTGTACGTAGAAATGTCACGACCGGAGGATTTCGTAGATGCATTCGTCGGGTGGTTGACTAAATATCTGAAACACGCACTCACCCATTACAGTGTGTGCAGTGTCTGTCTCTGCTCTGAAGCCTCACCGCTGTTTGCTTTTAGTCAACTTAACTTTACGATACAAGTCGCATTTAGGTCGAAGTTAGGGTGCAGATCTGTCAAATGGTCGGTGACTTTAAGCGGTCTTCTGTTTGTATTTAGATGTTCTGCTTGTCTTCAGGGTGGAGAGCCGAGCTAGGGGCCCCTGGGGCTCCTTTAGGGGCTCCTGGGTAAATTTAAAGAGACAGTAGCGGCTGTGATGTAGTGACGGGTGCACCATGGGGCCCATTTTGAAGGTTTCATTTCATATTTTACATAAGATTGTAACCAAAATTATGAATTTAACATGCCATTTAATATTTAATTAATTAATGAATTATAAAATAGGATTAAATAGATTTTGTTTTCTAGATTTTATTGGTACATTTATTTACAGACCGTTTTTGGAAAATACAGTTATTCTACATGAAATGACAGTGTCATGAAATTGTATTATTCATATTATTGATATTTTGTGTGTTTCTTATGTATGTATCTTTGTGTATTTTATTGTAAAATTCCTTTTTTTATTACATTGTATTCAATATTCGAAAAGTATGAATAAACATGTATTTATGTTACACTTGTCTTAGACACAAAAGGCATCTTTTTGTGTGTAATTCGTGTAGGTCTACTGGCTATTTTTAAATACTCACATATTAAATATACAACAAAAAATTACAAAACTAAAAAATAACACTAAGTTTCCTGCACCTGATTCATATTGTCTGTTTTTTTTTTTATTTTAAATGCAAAACGTAATTGTTTTATCGAGGCAGGGACCCTATTCATCCACGCACACGCTGGAAGTTCCTACATCCTGGTATTTTTACCGTTGTCAAGGCACCGAGAGAAAGAAAGGCTGCGACGGGAAGCGACTGCAGTGTCCTGAGACTGAGCTTAAGGAAAGTTAGGTGCATTTACCAGGTAAACAAACGCATGTTTCTCGCTCTCGGTGTTGTCATGACGACTTTTACTTTTATTTTAAAGACACGACAGTCCACGAGCTGACAGACCGCAGCTCAGGAGGGTAGATAGGGAAGACAACATTGTCTCTGTCATAGAGACAGCGACAGCTTGTTCAGTAAAATCACTCCAGTGTTTGCTAGGATGCTTTTTATATATACATTGTATATAAATAGACACGCGCAGTTCATGTTGTTTTAAACCTATATGATTTTTTGTTCTTTTGTGTAACATATTTTGCAGAATGTGCTGGCTGGTTGTTTTGATACAGTGAACGTAGACGCAGCTCTAACGTTACGTATCAAGCTCCAAAGATGCACTAAAACATAAGAAATCACTTGGGAGCTCCATGTGTGGCACTCTGGCACTGACATTTACATTTATTCATATTTTCATATTTTTTTATACATAGCGACTTGCAAATGAGCAATATACTTCCGTATGATTAATCGTAGGGAGACAGTGACATAAAAACTCTGCAATACAAAATCCTAAAATTAGCTTGAAAAGCATAGGCTAGTACCAAGATGGAGATAAGATTGGAAGTAACTTGGTAATGGTTGTGAACCCAGTGTGAGTTGTCTTCAGACATTTCTCGAAAAACTATTCTTCCTATACTTGCTCAGTCAGTAGCATAGATCTAAATTGAATTGATTTAATGTCAACGCTTGCATGGCAGTGCTTGATGTTCCTATAAATTCATATCAGCATTGCAGACTCAGCATGTGAGGCACATTCCCCCTGGGCCCCTGACTTCCCCTTCCCCACATGGATAGAGAGCATCATTCTCTTATTCCTTGTATCTCCATGTAATATTTAATGATGCACTTGTCATTGTGTACTGCATATATTACTCTTATGATAAATTGCTTGCACTTTTCCACATTTGTAGTTCACTTTGGATAAAAGGGTCTGCTAAATGACTACATGTACCGGAGCGAATATGTACTGGAGGGCCTCTTTTCTGAGTCCCAGCCATGCTTCGGGAAGACTACAGGGACCCCTGGACTTCTATTGTTGTTTTATGATCACAGATGAATCACAATTGAGGATTTTGTCACAACACCGAACACAATGCTTTCTAGGGCCCCGTCTTCCAGCATAGGGACCCTTTTATGTCTGCTATTTTTAACTCTTAATCTGCTATTATTGGGCATTATTTATGTATTCACGTAAGCTTTATGTAGTTTGAATTCTTATACAGTTTGAAAGTTGTCTGTGGCTTGTGTATTTGCATTTGTTGTTTTTTTACCATCCAGTGATTTTTATTTTGATGTATCCTATAAATACGTTTCTTATTTTAGATATATTTTATGTGGATAATTTTATTTTATTGTCATTTTATTGTTGCTAAGGTGTAGCCTCAAGCTTATTGTCGATTAGCTTGTGTTAAAGAACATGAGTTAACAATATCTGTCATCATTCATCAGATAAATTATTTTATTATGCATTTTTGTTCCCCCTAAAGGTCAACTACTCTTGGTTTTGAGAAAAAAATGGACAGTTTGAATCAAGCACTGTATGCAAAATCAATCTAATCCGAAAGACCTTGAGAGACTGCTTCACATAAATTAAAGATGTGACCCCACAGATACCCTGTTTAGAGCAAGTTTTGCCAAGCCTAAAAAGATTTACTCCAGCGGCTGACATCCGTATAATGATGGTGTAACCAAACAGCAGCCATGTCTAGCAAGACTTCCTCTAAACGTCATTATCAACCAGCAGCAGGGTTTGATGATGCCACTATCGCCCGCAAAAGAGAATATTGGAGGAGCAAGAAAAGAGAGCAGAGGGCGAGAAAGTCATTTACCAAAAAGAAGATTGGAAATGAAAATCTGGGGTTGGGCATGTCTGTTGTGAGTGTAGCCAGCAATGATCCCTCTCTACATAATCATAATGCTTCATTCAAACAGGAATATGCCGATGCTCCTAAAAACTCCTTCAGCTCAGGTCTATCAGTATCTGAGAGTAATATTACTATGGTGCCATGTCAAAAAGCGAGATGGTTTCAAAGGACCAAGCTCAACCATGCCTTACCTCAGTCCCCAGAAACAAGCACAAATTACCTGAAGGGTGTGATGGGCAATAAAAAAACTAAGCCCTCAGATTCAGGGTCATCAAACACAAATGATTCAACGGTTGAATCTCTCTGCCCTACAGTCCATTCGGTGCCTACAACATGCATCGAGTTGCATCCAAACAGTACTCATGCTCAAAAATCTAAATCAGGAATGGCATTCCTAAATGGCAAGCAATTAACAACATTTCTGCAAAGCCGTGTATCCATGGTTTTACCAGTGCACAGAAACCAAAATAAGCCTCAGAACTCACTTAGACCCTTGACCTCTGCAGAATGTATGGCTCATGGAAACCAGAGTCCTATCACTAAGAGAAGAACATGTGCCTTTGCTTCAGGGCACAACACGGAAGCGGCTATGACTGAAGAAGAGATGGTTGCAAAGCGTAGAGAGAACTGGCGTATCAAAAAGCGAGAACAGAGAGCAAAGCATGCTGCAAAGCTGGCCCGGGACCGAGAAGGGAGTCTCAGACAAGGACAACCTTTATCTGTTGGTATCATACATTCTTCATCTCTTACTAACAGTAAGGCCTTGAGAGGAATCAGCTTCAACTCAAATCTTGTATCCCTCAATCAACAGTCACTGGGAGCAAACTTAGCCAGTTCTCGGAAAACACAACTACATGTTCAGAGTACTAAACCAAACCATGCATCCGTAACCTCTGAAATTTTGCAGTCATCCTCAAGTAAATCCAAATCCAAAGTACACAAATTTGCACAAACTCAAAAGAGACGTCAAAACCAACTGAGAAAATCCACCCTTGGTGCTTCCAAAGTTGAGTCTCTCGAGGATCGCCATGCCAGGCAGAAAGAGTACTGGAAAATTAAGAAGCGTGAGCAGAGAGCAAGACTGTCTATGGCGTTGAAAGCACGATTAAAGGAACCAGACACACTAAAGCATCATGGGAGATTCTACAACACCAGTTTCAATCAGGCATGTGGAGTTCAAGTGAGCAAAGCAAGTGCATTTGCAGTTTCCTCGGAAACCATTGGTGGTTTTATCAAAGAAGATGGCACAGTGAGAGTCTCCATTTCGAAGACATCTCCTGAGGCTTCCCTACCTGCAAGTCAAGACATTTCCAATGTGAAATGTTTTGAAAAGGTAAATCTCCATGTTCAAGTAAATGCTCCCCTATGTTCAGATGCTCCATCAGTCACAAAGCTAGATTCTGCTCCACGCAACGTTCCTAGAAACTGTACTAATGCACCAAAACTCCCTTGACACGTCTAGGTTAACTAGAGGCGCAGTTATGGGCAGTATGACCATCACCATCCATTCTGAAACCCCAACAGAAAAAGAAAGGGTTGCACGTTTGAGGAAGTACTGGAGGATAAAGAAACGAGAGCAAAGGGCTAGTCGAGCTGCCCGACTTGGGAATGGTTTGCTTAGGTCAAAGGTTTTAGTGTTAAAGCAGAGAAAGCAAAACAAGAAGCCAAACCAAAGGCAGAGTATTACTTCATCTATCACCACAACAGTTTGTCACTCCTCAACCAGCGCCCTAAGCCCTATAAAAGAAGAACACGTCTATCCCACAATACAAGCTGTATTTTCCATCCCAGAAATTACTCCCTGGATCAGTGTTAAAGACGGCAAACCTTCACCCTGTGCATCCTTAGAATCACACATTGAGTCTCCAACAGCTGTGGACCATCATGCCACCCCTCTTCAGGCTGTTGCCTCAATGAAAGAGCTCCTGGAGGAATCGGTTTACACACCAGAAGAAAATAATGCCAACAAAATGCATGTTAAGTGTGAAAATGAACCTCTTCCGTTGACTAAAGATGGCCTTTTTACATCTGAAGATGCAAAGCCAAGTCTTACCTTACAGCAAAGCGTCTTATTACAGTGTGACCTCTCAAAAGACACAAGCCTTAAAGATATCAAGTTGAGTCCTCAAACATCAACTTTTGAAAACACCAGTCATTATAAGACTCATAATGTCTGTGAAGAGGCTACAGACGGAAGTCATGCCATTTCTCCAGTGGCTCTGCAACCTCAGAAGTTCAGTGATGATGGAGCAGATCCCAAGCAGCCCTGCCCTTCACAGGCCTCGCAAAAGCAGCAGCTTGGTGAAAGTGATGAGCTTCAACGAAAGAGAGAGTATTGGCGGTTAAAGAAGAGACAACAGCGGGCTAGAAAAGCCAACAAAGATGCAACCAAACATGCATTTCTTCGCAATCTGGCACAGGTGAGTTGCATTGATATTTGAATATCATGGGAAGCAATTCATAATAATGCAAATTGTTAAATGTGTCTCCATATGATCTATTGCGTTTCTCAGATTCCCCAGAAGAAAACACAAAGCACAACTCTCATGCAAGCCATGTCCCAGGACACTTCCACATGCAGACAGATCCCCGTTCAGAAAAAAACAAGCAGGTGCACCAAGCATTCAGGTCCACAGACACAGCCTACAGATCAATCAAGATCTAATAGAATCCAAATAGTGGCAACGCCAAATCCACAAGAAGATCCAGAGGAGGTTATTCGTAGAAAACGCATGCAGTGGAGGATCAAGAAACAGGAACAGAGAGCTAGAAAGGCAGTACATGAGAGAAGGTTATGCCAGATGATGGTCCCTCCACAAGGCCAGGATTTACAGGTAATTATTTTAGACATTTATGTGCAGTACCGTTAAGAAATTTGGAGTCTGTAAGATTTTTTATTTTTATTTTTGATAGCAAAGATATGTATTATGTTTGAAAAGATTTCTGTTTCACATAAATGCTGTTCTTTCAAACTTTTAAAAGAATCCTGAAAAAAGAATTTCCACAAAAATACATTATGCGGCACAACTATTTTTTTAACATTGTTAATAAATGTATCTTGTGCAGCAAATCAGCATATTATAATGATTTCTGAAGGATCATGCGACAGTAAAGACTGGATAAATGACTGCTGAAAATTCAGCTTTGCTATGACAGGAATAAATTACATTTTCAAATATATTAAAATAGAAAACTGTTATTTTATATTTTGAAAATATTTTTAGAATATTACTGTTTTTACTGTATTTTTAATTGAATGCAGCCTTGGTGTGAATAAGAAACATTAAACCAACCCAAATTTTATAAAAGTAATGTAGTTGCAGACAGAGAAAAGGCCCCAAATAAAAGCACAATCATTTCAAAACACCGTCAGCAGTAACATCCCCCTCATTTACATATTGTTCTAAAATAGACCAAAGTGCAGCACCGCTGTGTGTTTGAGTGGAACTGCAATACCCACGCAGTGCAGCCCACTGATCATGCAGTTGTTTACTCTTGTGACAGATCTGTTGAACCAATTTGTGGTTTGCAGTGCTGTGCAAACTGATCTGATCTTCACTATCAGTGGATCATTCATCATTGTTTCAAACCTGTATGACTTTCTTTCTTCTACTGAACACAAAAAAAGAGAATTTGCAGGATCACCAGTCATTATAAGAATGCGAATGCGATTAATTGCACAGCCCTACCAAACTTTACAGTATACCGTAACCCTGTAATAATAACACTACATGCATTATGTCCCCTGGGGCCTCCAGCTATATCTCAGTACAAGAAATTCACAGACAAATGGGGGTAGGTTCTTTTGAATTGGGGCAGTGTTCACTGGGCCCCATGTGGGGCCTCAGCCATACCTTAGCACTAGAATATTACAGAAACATTTTGGAGGTCTCTTTTGACTTGTGGCAGTGTACAGAGGCCCTGTGTGGGGCCCCCGTGTATCCAGGCATATCTTTGCACCAGCATACTGTAGAGAAATGCAAAACATAGGGGGAAAATTTGTTAAAAAAAAAAAAAGAGTTTTGTAATTAGGAGTAAAAAATGACAGATGTTTTTCTTCAAAATACATTTCTGAAACAAGCATGTAAAATATATGAACATTTATTTTATCATTTAAAATAAATGTTCTCATGGCTAGCTGGTTTTAGTTTTCTTTATACTTTAGATGAAGATGGTGAGATACCAGAGTTTGTATACCAAGTAACTGAACATTCTCATTGTTCCTTTCTCCAGTTTCTCAAATGATTGAACCCTCTTGGAATAGATTTAAGGGTTAAACTGTGTGATTATTTTAGTTTAAAAATGCCATGGCAGAAACAGCTGAATTAGTTTTGTCCAGTTAAGTAGCACTTTCTCAGATTGTTTGAGAATTGTCATCATCCACCCAGCCTCAAGTCACTCAGAGTATTTTCATATACAAGAAATTATAATCTTTTTTGTTCATCCTTTGGTCAAATGAGCCACAGCTCTAGTGGCCCCTAGGAGCTGACACTTCAGGATTTGTTGTTGCCATTTGCTGACTACAGTTAATGCACATTATCTTTATTTTTTCTTTAATCTTGCTAGAGTCGTAACTCCACCAGTCTCTGCTCAACGGTAGTTCAGAGGTAAGTAAAACATTTTGTAATATTTTTGAAGAAGTCTTTTATGCTCACAAATCAAAATACTGTGATATTGTCAACTATTACTACTGTTTAAAATAACTATTTTCTATTTGAATGTATTTTCAAATGTAATTTATTCCTGTGATGTCAACGCTGAATTTTCAGTAGCCATTACTCCATTCTTCACATGATTCTACAGAAATCATATTAATATGCTGAAGAACCATTAATGTTGGCTTCTTTTCCAAACAGTGTATCATTAGAAGACCAACTTGGCTATTTTGCTGAACCATGTCAACCTGCACTCAAAGGTTATATTTAATGAATTTTCTAACAGAAATTGTACCAAACAATTTAAGTTACTTTTAGTTTACTGACATATCCAACATCTTCTGTTTGAAGAGGAGTCCCCAAATGATGCAATGGATAGACCTTTATCACAGGCAGAGTGGAGAAATGTCTACCTCATGGACTTTGATCCTATCAACCCGTTGTTGGTGTGTATGGTGTGTGGGGAGCAGCAGTACTCTGTGAGTGTGGAAGGAGTGAAGGCTCACATTGAGGAGGTGCATCCTGATACACTATCATTGGGAGACCTTGAACATCAAGGCATTCTTGATGCCTGGGATAAACAGGTGGCCGTTCGAGAGCACTTCATCACCCACCAGCTTCAACAGCAATGCAGAGCTTCTACAGGTAACAGGGACATCTGAATTCAGTCTGGCTTTGAAAATACAAAATCATTTATTTTATGAATCATTTTTCAGAATGGAATTTAACCTGCCCGGTCCAAATTGAAGCTAAGGTCGAGGCCGAAGACTTTGAGTGAACTGATGGGTGACAGACAAGAGGAAATGCTAAAGCTTATCCTATATTTATATCCTTTATAACTATCTGAGCCCAAGAATGGCTGATGTTTTTTCTTCCTTTTGTGAAACATGGGTAAATATAGGGGTACTACACTAAATGTATCATTTGTTTTGCAGTCAAGTTAAGTCACCTTTATTTACAGTGCCGTGAAAAGGTTTTTGCCCCTTTCCTGTTATTTAAATTTTTTGCATATTTTTCACACTTAAAAGATTCAGATCATCAAACTAATTTTAATATTACACAAAGATAATGCAAGTAACTACAAAGTCAAGTCAAGTTGAGCTTTATTGTCATTCTGCTACATGTGGGTACACACAGTGGAACGAAATGTCGTGCCTCACATGACCACGATGCTACATGCATACAGACATACAAAAATGAAGTAAAACAGTATAAACCTATACACAACTGACCTACTGTCCGATTTGACTATACATATGCTATATATAAAAGGGGTTACCTATACATAAACTAAAAAAACACAAACTGTACAACTGTGCGAATGCCTCGCAAATGCTGTACATGTGCAAAAAGAGAGACATTCAAGCAGCTGGCTGGGGAACAGTGTAAGGTGATTTGTAGTGCATGAGCATGTAAACATACATATACTATTGAGTCTTTTGTGGTATTATGTACACACAAAAGTGTGTACATAAAAAAGTGCGAGTAGAGGAGAGTGTGTTACTACAAGTTTGTACAGGCCCACTCACCTGTGTGTAGCACTATTTGAATTGCACAAAAAGGTTTTACTTTTTTTTCTGTAATGTGGTAAGGTTGGGGTGGGGGTGATGGTCCATGTTTCAGGAGGTAGGGGTTTGTATGGGGTTTCAGAGAGGGGCGGTGTGAGTTGAGTTCAGGGCTCTCACAGCCTGGGGGTAAAGCTGTTGAGCAGTCTGGCGGAGCGGGCTCTGATGCTCCGGTTCCTGATGGTAGGAGCTGGAAGAGACTGTGGGAGGGATGGGTACTGGTCCTTCACGATACTGGTAGCTTTACTGGAGCATCGTGCAAGGAAAATGTCCAGGATCTGTGCTGCAAAACCCACAACACAAGCTTTTCTAATCTTTTTGTATTCTTTCTATTTGTTTTCTCTTTATTTATTATACAATTAACAAAAGCAAAAAAGGCCTCTTAGCATTAGCTTGCTCTATTTTTTTTCTATTCTATCTGTTTTCTTTTTATTTATTATATAATTTAAAAAACTTGCTACGTGTATTGCGTTAAGCTAACTGTGACTTGTGATAGCACTTGTATTTCATTCCTCTTTTGTTGATTTTGATTGTCCTCATTTGTAAGTCGCTTTGGATAAATGCGTCTGTTAAATGACTAAATGTAAATTTGTTTGATTCTGAATCATTCAAGTGTGACATATGCAACAAAAAAAGGAAGGGGAAAAACTCACACCACTGTATATAGCGAATGCAACTTTATACAGTACTGATTTTGTCAATGCAGCTTTACAGTGTCAAACAGGAAAATAGTTTGTCAATAATGCAAGAAGACAATAACAGTCATTTTTCAGTTAAACTCAATTCATTCAGTGATGTCATTATCCAGTTCAGCTCTTCCAATAGTGTCTGTGCAATCAGTGCCCAACTAAGCAAGCCAGAGGCGACAGTGGCAAGGACCCAAAACACCATCGGTGACAGAAACGGAGAAAAAACCTTGGGAGAAACCAGGCTCAATCGTCGGCCCAGTTCTCCTCTGGCTAGATGACAACTTGAACTACAGCTACAGAAACGTTTTCTAATGTTTTAAGGATTGAAGATTCTGTTTTCTTACATTTTCTTTGTAAGTTCCATCAGTCATGCAAGAGATCAATATCAAAATGTTGATTCACTCTTTTCCCACTACTGAGCCTCAGTAACTCTGGTAATTCTGTTAATACTCCAAACCAAGCATTTGTAGAACCTGTAAATCAGTTAACATAAGATCCGTCTGTAAATACGTTCTCACACACAAACAACTGGCATGTAATTCTGTAATCTGAACAACTGCATTTTGAGCTTGTATTTCATTATTTATTTCTGTACAGTTGATGCATTTTGCAATAAAAAATATTTTGTAATTGTTGCACTGCATAATGTATATATTATTTATTTTTAATTTGCACTTTGACTTGGAAAAATTTATTTTTTTTCACTTAAGATTTTGACTTGAATAGATCATTACCTTCTTCAGTTTCTAAAATCCTATAGAATTAAATGTAATTTATATCTACCATAATTTGAACTCAGTTGCTTGTAGTTAATTACTCGTTAACCTTCCAAATGATCTGAGAGTGTGGTGTTGACGTTGGTTATACAGACCACATATTTGAAAAAGAAAAGCACAAGGATGAGAATCATCAAATATTACCGGTATATATAATTTAGCAAACATAAGTTTGTTAGTCTTTACAGTCTACGCCTAGGATAAGTAAAACATTTGATTCTGATTCCCTCTTCAGTCCACATCTGTTTTAGATAAAACCTTTCAAATTAAAAAAGCCTTTTGCACAGTTTGTTTGCTTGTCTGTAATTTAAAATGTTAATTTGCTTAACATACAATTTAACATGATATGCACCTTTTATGACAAAGATGCTGCATTGATTGCATAGAGATTTGGCTAATATAGGTCTACTTTTGCTTAGAATGGTGAAAGTAAAATTGTTCTGAACTACTTATCAACCTAAAATAATTATTATAATATTAGAAAATGCCCACAAAATCAAAATATTAGAGAAATGTATGTTTTATTGCACTGCCAAATCAGTTTATGGCATATTTACACATCATAGAGCACCTCTGCATACTGTAGACAGATCTCAACTCAAAAATAGTTGTGTAATAGACAAGACATAAATCAGTATCTGGTAACTCAATTAAATATAAGGTTCATCATATTAGATTGATGTAAAACTACCACAGTCCATCTTCATAAAACGCTCATTCATTGGCATGTCTCTCACTGTTTCACTCTTTGTGAGTGTAGCGGCTCCTCCTCGATAGTTTGTTCTGTTTCTACCTCCTGCTCAGGGGCTTGCAGTTCTCTGGGTCCAGATTCCAGACGGAACACTGTAGGGATCTGGCCTAATATGGGACAGGTCTCCTGTAGACCAGAAATCCACTGAGACAGAGTAGCCTGGTCTCCCTGACCGGCCATACACATGGCATAAACCGCCCCCTCTTCCACTGCAGGATCAAATGAACAGACATCATTGTATGTCTGGTGATATGCAAACCATTTTATTCAAAGCATGTTGACTGAGCAATACGAGTCTCACCATCATCTACATCGAAACTGAAATCATCACCCAAGTCTCGTTCCAGGTCGAGCTCCACTCGCTGAGGGTAGAAGAGACTCTGTTCTGGACCAATCATCTCAGGGTCAAATTCTTCCTCGACCTACAGGAGAAGATGATGTTAATACATAATCTAGAATGCAAAATCTTAAAAAAATTAAGTCTTGATTTATTTATTAGGTATCGTTGTATTCTTTGAAGTATTACACTACTAAGTTTGGAATAATTAAGATAAAAAAAAATACTTTTAAACTCTTATCCTCACCTAGACTGTATTTATTTGATCAAAAAATAGTAAAATAGTAACATTGTGAATAAAGGTTATTTATTAATTTTCAGCAGATATTACTCTAGTTTTCAATGTCACATGATCCTTCAGGAATCATTCTGTTGACTTTCATGAAATGCCATCATTAGCCCAATTACTGTACCTTTTCCTCAGGCAGTATAGGGTCTGCCCTGAGTAGGTAATAATGAACACAAGTCTTTCTGAGCCACAGTGGAAACGGGCCTTCGACAAACACAGGCCTGCAGGGATTGTGTTTGGCCAGAAGGGAGCGCTGGTCTGGACTTTGTATACCTGATAACAGAAAAGATAGTGTTTTGTTTTACTTAATTCATTTCACAAACAGAATCCAAAATCCATTTTTATGCCAAGAAGCATTTAAAAATGTGATGTCCAATCACTTTGTATAACGATATAGAAATCCTTTGAAAGCATTACAATTGGTATTGTGTACAATGATCAAATTTACATTTATGCATTTAGCAGATGCTTTTATCCAAAGCGACCATTACCATTACCTTATCATTCAGTCTATACATTTGTATTGTCAGTATGTGTGTTCCCTGGGAATTATAGTTAAATATTTCAGATTAAATACTGCACAAGTTGGATAGCACATCTAAAGAACACCAAAAGATTTTGTGTTTACAAACTGAGCAGTGAGTTCTTATTATTTTCTGTGGTAAATATGAGATAAAGATGACATACCTTTAACCAATGAATATTCCTGACATTTCTAATTAAATGATCAGTAATGGTAAAAGCTACATACCTATAATATGGGGACGCATAACTTCTTCACCAGTCTCTGTGATGTCTGTTGACGGATACTGCAATGTGTGAAATAAAACACATTTATCAAACTCAAAAGCCTTTATTTCCAGATACAGTAAATACACACTACCACTGAAAAGGCTGACATTAGTCAAAAATATATAAGATGCAAGATATATATATATATATATACAGTATATATATATATATATATATAATTTTAAATATTATTTATTATATAATTATTTTTATTATTTATTCAGCAAGGACAATTATTTAATGTTTCTTAAATATAAAAAAAGCAAAGTTTACACAAAAATAATAAGCAGCGCAACTGTTTTCAACATCAATAATAATAAGAAATGAGCACCACATCAGCATATTAGAATGATTTCTGAAGGATCATGTGACACTGAAAATACGTGTAATGGCTGATGAAAAATCAGCTTTGTATTACAGGAAAAACATATTAAAATAAAAAACTGTTCTTGTTTATTGTAACAATATTTCAAAATTGGAGTGTTTTACAGTATTTTTTATCACATAAATGCCTTGGGCCTGAGCATAAAATACTTTTTTCAAAAATGTAAAAAAAAAAAAATCGTACTAATTTTTGTGTAGTAGCGGTTCTGCTTGTGCTTTAAATTGTAGATTCAATAGTCACCTGATAGATTGTTATTTTAGCATCCAGGTCATCTGCAATCCGGATAAGACTGAATCGAGCGAGCTCTAACGGGTCACTGGGGAGCACACGTGGGACAGGGAAGGGGTTTGCGTGCTTGAATTTGGGAAACCAGTACATGATGCGCTGGTACTTCCTCACAGGATGACTCTTTTCCCCAAAAATCTGAGCCAGTAATACCTTGGTCTCTACATTCGGCATGATACCTGGACAAATTAAGAACACAAAGAATTGGCAAATCATTAAAGCAATGCATCAGTTTTTCTTTCTCTACTATGATAGCGCAAACAAACACACACCATAGTTCTCCATCTGCTCCAGCAGCTGTACTCCACACTCTTGCTGCCGTGGATAGTGGTTGAACATCCTCTGAATGAAGTTCCGTGGCACGAACACCTCTTTTGGAAACACATCCAGGAGTTTGTTGTAAACCATAATGTCTCGTTCTACTCCAAATTCTGGCATCTTCTTCAGGGCAGCATAAATAAACTCCACATGGCCTCGTCGCCGAATGTCCTTCTTGTTGAAGACATCCACGACCCTGTTAAAATCAGCCTTGGTCTTTGAGTCTCTGGCAGCTCGCTCAAATACATCATCATGTGTGACTAAACCTTTGTCTTTATTAAGCATCTCATCTTCAACTGTCTTGCTTGGGCGACTCGTGGAGCATACTGCACTGCAGTGGAACGGCCTCAGAAGCTTAAAACATTGGACAGAAAAACACAGGGCGTTAATACAGGCACGTAGTCTATACAGCAGCATTATTCAGAGGTAAGCAGGTACCTGGCCATAGTTGTGCTGTGACCCGGGGGTTTGCAGATGTGCTCCAGCAGGTAGAATCACACGATGTACAGGTGTCCCCAAACAACGCGAAACACACCCAATACACCGGATCCGCAACAAATGACGAGGGGCATTCATGATTATGACATCACAAACCACAGCAGATGAATTACAAATGTGCTGAAATCAGCCTAGAAAGGAAACAAGGGAAACAACAATATCAGAGAGTATCAATATCATTTTTATGGAATAATATCTGCAATTGTTTCTACATAATTTATGCAATGAATATCTATCTGTATCTATCAGTAATTAAATAATGCAATAATCACATTAATGTTGGATTTATCTATACATCCATTCTAGACTAAACATCAGTGATCTAATGCTTAAAATCACATTATTTTTTGCATCTATCTATCTATATATCTATGATGCATAATTATTAGTGATATAATGCATCTATCTATCTATCTATATCTATCTATCTATAATGCAGAATTATTAGTGATATAATGCATATATCTATATATCTATCTATATGTAATGTATAATCATTAGTGATATAATGCTATCTATCTATCTATCTATCTATCTATCTATCTATCTATAATGCATAATTATTAGTGATATAATGCATCTACCTATCTATATATATATATATATATATATATATATATCTATAATGCAGAATTATTAGTGATATAATGCATCTACCTATCTATATATCTATCTATCTATCTATAATGCAGAATTATTAGTGATATAATGCATCTATATCTATCTATCTATCTATCTATCTATCTTAGCGTAATTGGTCAAACATTATGCAAAAAGAAACTTCAGAGCAATTTGTAATTATATAATGCAATGAGAATCACTTTATTTAGACAATCACTACTGGCTTTTTCTAGAAATGTAATTATGCTATAAAATAAAATAATAATATGCTTAAGAGTAATGCGAAATAATTCTGTCAAGACTCACGATCACTCAGTCCACTCAGATCTCATTCTGCTGTCAAGTCTCCTTCAAACACGCACCGGTTGGTTTCCTGGTGCGTCGTGTTTCAACTTCCCCCAGAAACGCTACGAAGAGCGTCACGCTCGCGCTGGTTCCGGGCTGGGCGTATTATTCACAATATCAGCGCTAGATGGCAGAGAGGTACTGGATGAAAACTACAGCTGTAGCTGTCAAAGTTCTGTTTTTACTTTATCTTTAACCGGGGGTTAGGGAGGGGGAATCTATACAGGAGCGACGTAGCGCGACTTATTTCATTTTCGCTTCGTGCAGTTAGAAGGGTAACGTTAACGTTAAATTAGTAATCGCACGCTCTCAATCGACTTTACACGGACGCGGTTCCTGGAGTAAATCCAGCCCGTGAGTTCTTGCACTTGCCTCAGGCGCTAGAGAGACTCTGCTCATTTCCTGGATCCGTGATTTTACAGTTGCAACAACTTCTGCTATCCTCAGTGGCAGCTCCACGCGCGGCCCGCCAGCTCTCGGCAGTGCTGTTGACAGCATGGAGATATGCGTTGCGTCTCTGCCAATGGGATATAACGTTACTAGTTTAAAACAATATTTGATCGATCTGTAAGGAGTGTTTGACTCAGACATGGATGGATCTACGAATAGTCTCGGTGAGTTGATAAATACGGTTGGTCTTTTCACTTACTATGTTTATGTCTATGAAATATATAAACGAATGAAGTTTATTATTGTAGAACCAACTAACTAGATGTAGCAAAACTTTTGGGCAACAACATGTCTGAGTATGAATTTGTAATTGTGCCAGTGAAACCAGTCTATTGTCTATGTGTAGTTTAGTTTTCTGTCAACAGTTTTTTGTAAAGTTAAAGTATTTTGAAGTGTGTGACAACTTCAGGGTGTAACAGACAGTTACTGACACTATCAGACTAGCAAAACAAATATTCCCTAGCAAAAACAATACCAAGTTTATTGCAATATATAGTTACAGTTATTACTGCTGTATTAAATATGGTAATTTGATATTATTTGATGATGAGATATAATTTTAAACAAGCCTAAACTGGTCTTAGCTGGTCTCCTATTCTGGTCAGACAAACTGGTTGTTAGCTGGGAAGTCAAGCTAGCTGAAATATGCACAAAACTCATCTAAATCCAGTCAGCAGACACTGTCTTAGGCTCAAGAGAGATCACCCATATTAATTGACCTCTGTTTTCACTTGTATTGTGTAGGAAATGTTTGTTAACCTGGTAAATATCTGGAAAAGCTGTTGTAATTTAGCACTTAGAAGATTATTCTTTTTTTTTATTAGACCTAATGAGATATTCAGCCATTTGTGCACTATTTGATATTAAATAAACAAATAATATATTGTTCTATACAGTTTGTTGTTTAAGTTTTAATGTAATGCAGACTTTAATGATATACCCACAACAACAACAGCTGCAGATCATCGTGTCAAAAAATCCAAGTCTCGCTTCCTCTGTTGGCCTTCATAGTTAACTCATTCTGTCTCTTTCCCTTCTTTGAATGTTTCTGACACCCTATGGCAAACTATTTTAACAGTTATTTGTTAACACAGACTAGTACCTTAAATAATAAGTAAAGAAAAAATATTTATTGCTGACTAGTTCCCTGTTATATACTTATATACTATACAGGCTCTGCACCCCTTTACCTAAATTCATTACTTCAGACTTATGTGCCCTCTAGAAGCTTGCGTTCTGCAAGTGAACGACGCATTACTGTACCATCCCAAAGGGGCACAAAATCACTTTCACTGACTTTTTCCTTAACTGTTCCCATCTGGTGGAATGACCTGCCTAACTCAATCTAACCTAACTTCATCTTCAAGAAACGGCTAAAAACACATCTCTTCCATCTTTATTTGACCCTCTATCAATAGCATATTTTTCTCTAACTGCTAGCTTTTCTTGTAAAACTAACACTAGGTTTCTTTTTTCTATATTCTATATACTCGTTCCTACGTGTATTGCGTTAGGCTAACCAGGACTTGTAATAGCACTTGCGTGTTTTTGCTCTTTTTTTGGTTTTGATTGCTTCTATAATGTCCTCATTTGTAAGTCGCTTCGGTTAAAAGAGTCTGCTAAATGACTAAATAAATAATACAAATATACTTGTTAGTAACATTTCATCCTCACTAGTTACAACTGTGCTTTTCAGTTCATATGTACTGACTAGTCAGGGTGGCTACTTTATAGTTTAATTAAACACTTTACTCGTAAGATTAAAACTACTACAATTGGAATCCATATTCAATCGCTACTAAACAAATGGAATAAATACTTAAAATAGCTATTAGTCAGGTTGAAAACTGTACCATTGGATTACTTCTATTTTAAGCATCAGTACTAGTTTCGTAAAAATAGATACATTTTAATGAGTAAATGTTTATACTGCTTGCCATAGTGTATTTGGTGTCTAGACAGCTTTGTTGGTTTGTTGTAGTTCGTGACATTGCTTGCAGTGTAGGTTTTCAGTGTTGAATTGGGTGTCTGTAGCTGTGACACCGCGTGTGCTTTTGTTTTGTTTACGGTTTGGTTACATGCTGTGCCAGTGGAGAACAGTAACTGACATGCAGGAAGCCCTCTGGCATCATGCTTTTATCACAAATGCTCAATCTCTCCCAGCTTGTCTTTCTGTCATGGGCTCTCTGTCTGTCTCAAGAGCCTCAAAGTCTGCTTCATGCCAGAAGAGATGATTGCCAGAGATATCAGATAATTGGTGCAACTGCAATGATTGGCAAGTTTTCCTCAGGGCGAAAAATGTGCTTTAAAAGTATGTTACTGTGGAAGCGGTTTGTAACTGCATAGCTTTTAGGTTTTACATTTTAGATGAGGTGCAAGCAAGATCTTGAATCCGAATATTAAAGAATTAATTTAGATTTACACAGTAATCATTGTGCTTTGTCATGCTTCCTGAAACTTTGATATGTAAATGTAAATTGCTTTGCATAAGCTTCCAATTAAATTTCATTTCTTTGACCTTGATGGCATTTTGAAACTCCTACATACACTAAAAAAAATGCTGTATAACCCATTTTTACCCAGAAATTGCTAGTAAATTTTTACAAAGAAACGCATTGAATTAAAGGTAACACACACAATGAAGCTCAGATTATTTGTAACATACACAATTATACAGAGTATAACCAGCAGTGAAATATGTTCTCTGCATTTAACCCATCCAAGCGCACACACACTTGGAGTAGTGGGCAGCCGACAGTGGTGCCTGGGGAGCAGTTGAGGGTTCAGGCCTTGCTCAAGGGTCTCACCTGTCCTGGACAATTACTGCCGGACCCGAGATTCAAACCCACAACCTTGGATTACAAGTCCAATGCTCTATCCACTAGGCCACGACTGCCCCGAGGTGAAACTTTGAAGGGGAAAAAACTGTGATTGTGTTTTCTTATAAAATGCACTCCAATAGCTGTTGTTTCATTTAAAATTTCGATTTTTACAATGTAGATTGTGTACAGAAATGTACTTAAGTTTGGAAGATGTCAAACGCATGAGTGATTCTTTCTCGCTATGAATTTCTCACTATTCTTTCACGTCTTTATGAATGTTTAGTGCTTAAGTCTCTGCCATGTTTTGAGAGGCATAACAATGTTTCTTTCAAACTCACTTGACTTCATAACACTAACCAATCAGAATCGGTTTGGAAGAGAAATGTCGTATGGAAAATTTGGATGGACTCGTCTAATTTGTTTTTGTTTATTGTGTAGAGTCAAATACACAACTGACGAATTTGTTTGGAGAAACACTAGAAAGCCTCTCCCAGCTAGTTAATATTTCTTTCTTCTACAAATAAACTTTGAAGGAGTTTGTATCAAGCTTTCTCTTGGTTTTTGTCTCATTGTGGGAGGTGAGAATGTGTTTGTGAGTAAGAATGAAGATGCAGGGGCGGACAGTGCCGTACAGGAAGTTCCACCGTAGCCATGAGCGGTGCGACGCAACACTGACAGGAAAGAGAGCAGTGAGAGGTGGGCGAACAGAAGTGGAGAAGTACCACACAGGGCTTATGATACTTTCTTTATTATATCATGGCTCAAAGTGAAAAATTATAATATTAGGTTTTGATTAATATTAGAATTTGTGCAAGGCCAGATTTATCCCGAGGTTAGGATATGTTTTGCATAATCAGTGATTGGCAGTGGATACCAAATGCTTCACAGACTTGGTTCAGATTACTGTTTTGCATGAAGCATATGGTTTTGTAAACCACGGTTGAGATGCAGTCGCTCATCGGTGATTCGTTTATTTTAGTGTTTTATTTATTTGAACATCTTTATTTTATGTGGGCTTGCACTTTTGCTAGGGGATCATAATTACTCCAAGCTGTCTAACTTTGTTCTGCATTGTTTTTTAAAGTGTGATTTTTTTTTTATGTTTTAGACAGGAAAACAGTTCAGTATCCCATGATGTAATGCACTTGAACTGGCCTGCCTGTGTGCCACAATAAACCAGAATCTTTCTTGGCTTATTGTTGGATATGACTGCCAATGATATGCAAAATGACACATTAAAAGTCTACACAATGAGGTTATGTAACAAACAAAATTAAGTTACAGTATGTGTAGCATTGCATAATGTTTCTCATACTATTTTAAGTGGTGCAGTAGACAATATACTAGTACTCTATTCTAAACATTCCCACTGTTCAAGGGTCTTAGAGAAGATTGTCTTTAATTAGGTTGCAAATTCACTGGCTTAAAGCAGTTTAATTCAGGAATTTAACTTTTTTTTTGCATTTTTGCACAAATTTATGTTGTAATGTCTATATTTACTGAATGGTTGTGAAATAAGATATGAGATATTTATATGATGTTTCTTTTGTGCAAACAATACTTTTTTGTTGTTTAGAATGGCTTGATAAACACATTTTTGCGTATGGGTTGCATTAACGAGAATGTGAGAGCAGTAAATGTTAGGAAATGAAAGGGGAGAAAGGGAATGTAATTTGGCACATGGGTTGGCTCTGACGTTTAATGAAACCATGCAGGCCAAATCCAGATTGGGTTCTTTTGTTTGATTTTTTTTTTTTTTACAAACCTGATGTTGTGCCTGCATCTCTGCAGTTCTTTTCCTCTGTCACTTCCAAATCTAAGTATGCTCAATGTTCCCAGTGTTTCCGGCAAAATAAGTCCTCTTTGTTTATAACGTTTTACAGCCTGTATGCTTCTCTGGTCCTGCAAGTCTCACTGGACTCATTTCACTGGTCTCAAGCTCCACCATCTGAAGATTTTCAGCTGAGATACAGGATGTAGAGACTGATGTCTCTCACATTCATTAAATATATATTAAGGGTTTGTCTTGTGCAAGTGTCAGGATTATTATTTGTTTACTTATTTGTTTTAGTTCATTGCTAATGCAACATTTCATGTTTTCTAATGAATCGTTTTAAGTTTTTCATCTAATATTTCAAATTTATTTCATTTCAGCTTTATTTCAGTAGTTTCATTTTTATCGTTTTAGTTTAAAAAACTGGCAAATGTGAGTGAGAGATCTGTCAAACATCCTTCCTCACCTACAAGACTCGTTTGCCATCTTTCGAATGCAGAGAGAAAGCAACAACTAAAAATAAAAAAAACATGGGAAGAAAATTAAAACCCCAGATGAACACAAACCACTAATTGTTTCCTCATGTGCACTGGAGTGCAGTTTGGCCTGCTCAAATCACTGCCTGATAGATGTGGCTCCGAGCACAACCGACAGACCTTTATGAAACTCTTAAAAGTAAACTGGCTTGGTGTTAATGAAACTGACCAATCTTTTGGCCAGCATGTTAAGCCTGCTGCAGTTTTAGAAGCCAGAAGCATGAGGAAAATCATTGTCCTCATGCTTCTGGATTCTAAAACTACAATACTCCAAATTCATGGAGGCCAATTAAAGTCTTTTTTAGTGTCTGTTACTATCCATGCCGTTCTCGCCCACTCTTTTCTCAAATGGCAGACAGACTGTGCCACATAATTGTGGCCTTGTTAGTGCCAGCATTACCAGCCCACTGTATTCTTTGGGCATTTCTGTGTACATGCTGGCTTGATTTTAATAGGTGCAATCAAAAAAACAAACCCTTATAATTTATTTTATGGTTGCTTCTTGACCATAGCAGCAAGGCATTTAGTACTTGGAGGACTACTGTTGGATAGTCGTGCAGCAATTTTACATAAACGCAACCAAGTTAAAACTGTTTTTGCTGTTGAAATACAGACATTTATGTCACATCTAAGCCTTTTTGGTTCGCAAACTGGATTTATTAGGGTTGCATGCTAAGGCATGCCTGACTTTTACTATTGCTCATACTTAGAGTTTGTGATTTGACCAAACCCCAAGTATTACACTTGGGCTGAACTTGCACCGTTTATGATATGGAGATATATGAAACATCAAATCGGGCCGCTTGTTGTGAGCTGTTATTTTCTGAGCTTTCAAACTTGATTTTTCTCATGGTGGATGATAAAAGGGGTTAAAAAATCCCATAAACTGACATTGAAAGAGGGACTAAAGCCATATCTTAGAAGCAGAATATCATATATATAAGTTAAGGCTGCTGAAAATTCTGCGTGAGGATGTAATGCCGCATAAAAGCCAGATTAAATTGTCTACTTTGACCCATTTTAGCCCTTTGTATCAATGTATACAGTTGTGCATATATGCCACCTCTAAGCAGCATTAAACAGTTTGTGTGAAGACACTAAATACCTCTTCAGAAGTGTCTCTATGCCATCCTTGCTGTGTAAATTCAGCAATAGACATTTGGAATGGGATCTTCTGACTTGGGCCAGTAAGTAACCACCCTGCAGAATACCATAATAACTGCATTAACTTCTAAGAACCACTCTAACACCTTAGAAACATCACATTATCATCACGTTCTGTTCTGTCATGTACCGTTCCTCCACACTCTTAAAGTAGGAAGGGGGTTGTAGCAATGCAAGAGAAGAACCATTGGGTTCCCCAAAGAACCATTCAGTGAACAGTTAAAATAAACTTTTTTTTTCTTTGTGTGAAGAATGTTTCAATAATCTAAAGAATATTTTGTGCATTGAAAAGATTCCTTGGATTAAAGGTTCTTAGTGGAACCCTTGATGTCAATAAAGAACCTTTATTTTCAAGCGTGTAGAAGTAGTTATGAAGAGTTACACCAATCCGAATGTGTGGGAACTTCACAGATCAAAGGGATTACTGTATTTAGTTAATGTGGAAAGATTGAATTCTGGAGACATCTGTCTCTCATTATTAACCATTTGGTAATTCTCATTCAAACAGGTGTTTAGAGTATATGGTTAGTTACAAATTTGGATCTGTAAATGATGGGCATCTGAATTGGATCTGTACAATTTCCACATGCTGCTAGACTGAAGCACTTACCATGCAAAAATAGAGCACTTCTTTGTTCCTTTCTTTTGATAGCTGTCCAAACCAGTCGGGTCATATTGTGTTACACTGCAATTCGCTGTACTGACAAACAAAGTACTTGGCAACTCAGACCTTTTGTTTGGTGACTGCATTGAATCTACAATAGGTGGTTTTAATGTTGGAATCTTAGGCCAGACCGCACATGTAAGTGACGATAATTGTTTCTGTTCTCATATTGCAGTAACGAGAACTGCATGTTGCAGAAAACACTGTTAACACATTTTTTACTTTTTAATTTTTTAAGCAAAAAAATACTGTAGTTAACTAAGCGCCCATTGTTTGAAAACAAAAAGTAAACATCATTCAGGCTTGATTTAAGTTACATGTAGGCACACAAGTAATTAAAATGTGTCTGAAGTTGTACAGTTTCACCAGTTCCATTTTGTGTGATTAGCTGTACTGTAAATCCTATCCTTTTTATTATATTTTGTATACTGTAAAAAGTGATAAGTTGACTTAACTTAAAAAAATGGAGGAAACTCTTTGCCTTAAAATTATGAAGTAAATAAATAGTAATAAACAAAATAATAATTTAAGTGAAATGTCATGTATTACAGTGTACATTGTGTTAGATTTTCTATATAACATTCACAATATAACACTATTTATAATATCATACATGTTAATTTTTATAATTTTATTTCTGATTTATGTAAACTTTCAGGTTTTATTTCTAATTCATGTTCATTTCTAATGAGGTTAATTTTATTCTATGTATGGAGAGTTGTAAAAACGTTTCTCTGCATGTTGACCAACAGAACTTCATTATGATCACGTTTGTACTAGTTAAGTCTCTGGCTTTATTGTGTTTATTTATTCTTGTCAGAGAAATTAAATGCTAGTTATATAGCTCACGTATAAAACATTCAGTAATTTATTATTGTTATTAAAGGAAAGTGTTCAAAAACAGATTTGATATCAGCATGGAATGATATGATGATATCTTGGCAGATCTGCATTACTTTTATCCCTATTGCGGTATTTAAAAATTGATATCATAAGAAAAATAAACACCGATATTCGGTATGAACCGGTATACCGCCCAGCACTATACAGTCGATCTGTTGCCACATGCTAGTTCATTTGTCTGTGTTGATCTGTTGGAAATTAGTTGAATTGTCAGACTAAATGGG
Source organism: Gymnocypris eckloni scoliostomus (assembly GCA_027564155.1). Classification (NCBI taxonomy): domain Eukaryota; kingdom Metazoa; phylum Chordata; class Actinopteri; order Cypriniformes; family Cyprinidae; genus Gymnocypris; species Gymnocypris eckloni. The sequence continues at coordinate 33,340,699 of CM050413.1, read as the reverse complement.
CTTTGCTGCCCTGCAGTTAATCCCTTTGTAATGTCAAATCTTCTAGAAAAGTGCGGACTAGCCCTACCCAAAATGAAGTTATACAGGTTTGAAACCATGTAGGAGTGAGTTAATAATAACATAATTGTAATTTTGTGGTGGTGAACTAACCCTTTTAGGTAGTTAATGTTTTTTGTCCGCAGATGTGACTCATCGCCATCTGCATTCATAAATGAAAATGATTTAATAAAAACAGGGCTGTCATTCATATGATTTGTAGCATTCGTAGTGCATCATGCATCTCAGGTTCTTTTTCTAGATTCACTATTAGTCCATATTTGTGGCTGCTGTGCACTCACAGTGCTTTGGCCCTGTTTAAATCTGTTTGGTGTATTTGTGGTTTTGGCCTCTGGTTGGTCTTGTGAAACTGAAAAACATGTTAGCTGGAAGAGAGCGTCTCATATCTTCAATGAGCCCATTGTGGGAAGAAAGCAGAGGAGTCACGGTTCTCATCCAGAGACATTGAATAGCCCTGTTTATGAGAAAAAGAGAAAGCTAAGGTTTAGGCTTCATTTCGTCCCTCTCTAAAAGAGCACAAAATACCTCAACTTGTGGTTCAGGAAGTCTGGACCTTTGGTTATGCGCACTTCCTGTTGTATTTCAAAGAACTTGTGGCAATCATTTGCAACAGCTTGCATGAATAAAGTAGGTCATGCCTCACCTTGCTTTGTTAGAGCTAAATTAATATCTGATATCTAGTTATCATGTCAGACTGTAATTTTGTTTAATGATTAAAAGAACGTCATTGATTTGGAACCACACAGAAAATCCTTTGCATTTGTCCCTGTTTGTAAAACATAATAACAGTACACTGCACTTATGACGAAAGGCAATGCACCAGAATAAACTTTAAAATAACATACAATAGTTTTATGTTCAAATAAGACTAATGTGATAAAATGTCAGTACTGTTTACTATTGCACAGCGCATGCAAATATAACAGAATGTAACCATCCATAAAAATCTGGGAAATTAAATCACAGGATTTGATAATGATACATTGCATTATCAATTCCTGGAATTTAATGTCTCAGTTTATTTAGAAAAGTTTAAACAAATGTAAACAATTTTACTCAAATAAGTTTTTATGCAGATTAATAAGCTTTTCATTTCTAACTTTAAACATCCTGCAATGTCTTGCCCCATTGACTTCTGTTGCAAGTGCATTACTGTAATTATCATTTTTGCTTGTTTAAATACAGACTGAGAAGAAGCCAAAAATAATTTTCTGTGGTATTCAATAAAATGTCTTGGATGCTGTCAATGGGGTTTAAACTGCATTGAAGCTGCAACATCCTTTTAAGACACATCTTGACACCTTTGAACAAAGCATTCAAGCCACAAAGCGTTGTCTAGACAGTAGTCCAAGGCCAATTGTGGTTTCTGTAGCTCAGTTCTGTGTAATTTGGGCAGTAAAGGGTTATCATTTGAAGAGGAAACGCTTCTGGCTTGAAAAAAATCTTGCGGCAGAAATAGATTAGTCAATAATTCCAGGTGATCAAAGCAAAATGAAATAGGTGTGTTGGGGTGAGGCCAGTGTGTGACTGAGAAGTCTGCCATTTATTTATGTTTTCACAGCTTAACCTTATTTTATTGCCATTTCATCTCATTGGCAGATTTTCTGACATGCACTTGTCCCCAATATGTTTTTTATTGACCAATGCTGATATATTGTGTACAAAAGCAATTTTTTGAAAGTGATGTGGCATGCGAAGTATGGTGACCCATACTTGGAATTCATGCTCTGCATTTAACCCATCCAAGATGCACACACACAGCAGTGAACACACACACTGTGAACACACACCAGGAGCAGTGGGCAGTCATTTATGCTGCAGTGCCGGAGAGCATTTGGGGATCGGTGCCTTGCTCAAGGGCACCTCAGTCATGGTATCGAAGGTGGAGAGAGTGCTGTAAATTACCCTCCCCACTACAATTCTAACCATTAGGCCTCGACTTCCCCCTTATGCCTTAATAAGGAATTAATGAGGAAAACTTTGGATTTGAAAACTAGGTTAAAATAACTGATCAGCCTGACAGATATATATGCTAAAAGATAATTTTGTCAACAGATGCCCTCACAGCTGTTACAAGTGGGCTCAAAACTAAAACCATTGATTAAAAAATTTGAGTTTTTAAAATGACTGCTTTTCTGTTACATGATGTGTAGTTGGTTAAGGAAATTTTAATGTTGCATATAGATGTGCCCATGTGTGTTTGTTTTTGTGTGGCCTATTGTAACTAAGAGAATAGACCTTTATCCCTTTGTAAAAACAGCAAACACATGCCATGTATTCAGTAGATGCCTAGAGGACAGAACCTTCAGTCTGTAACCGTTGCACTTAAGACTCTTAACGGCACTCATGCAGTTTCTATTACATTCCAAGATTTAAGGCATCAAGAAGCTCTATCCTATTTTTTCTAAGTGAAGCTTTTTAAAGTTATAAGGAGTTAACATTTAACCATAACGTAAACACTTATCAACATAACATTCTGCATAGAGAAAACTAATCCTTGTCCAAGACATTTTTTGGGTGTGATCTTTATATTTAAATTGATGTTTTCTAGATGATGTGTCTGCAGAAAGCAGCACAGAGTTTCCTGACAGGCTATCTTTAATGGAGGTGCGCCTCCAAGCACAGGAAGATGAAATAACGCTACTGAAGTCCTCATTGGCCGACGCCCTGCGTAAACTCCACCTCCATAACCAACAGATACCCCTGCTTAAACAGCAGCTGATTGCTGGTAAGAGGTTTGTTAAAGGAATAGTTTAATTCAGTGTGCTACTATAAAGATATTGCCACAGGTTCATTGGTATTTTAAATGTATTGCAGCAGTTTTTATTGTGTTTTTTTCCTGATTTGAAATTATTCCGGTAAAGAAACTTTGCTTATGTAAATGTATGTGTGTACAGTGAACCCTGGTGCAGCCCGAGTGTTAAACCAGTCCTTTTATGTGGATGGATTCTCTAAACCTTGCAGACTGTCTACAAGCTCTCTTGATGGATTTCATCACACATCCAACAGGTATACAGAGGATTCTGGGATTTGCTTTAATAATTATTTTAAAAGGTAACACAGCAATTTCTTGTGTTAGTACATTATTTGTGGAGTTATAGTACGAGGTTGGTTAACAGAAAACACAAATTCAGCTCATAGTCACAGTTGTTTATCACAATATCTGTTATCCACTAAAGAAATTCAGTTACGTTTTGATGATATGCTTGATTCTGAGAAGAAAAGCTCTGTGAAAATCACTCTGGCCGCCCACACGTTTATTACAAAGAAGCAGAGCAACATTCTTGGCAAACTGCTCGTTTGGGACATTCTGAACAACATCCAGGGAAAAGGAGAAAACAGTGAAAACTCTGTTATTTGGGTTTGTTATCATTTTGATATTACTTTAATGAGATTTTCTAATGTAAATTACAGTTCTTCTTTTAGGTTTACTGCAGGTCTGCATTATTGTATTCTGGTTTAAAGAGTTGGGCTGGTAACTGAAAGGTTGTAGGTTTAAACCCTGCAATGAATGAACCTTGAATTATCACCACTGTGCCATTGAGCAAGGCACTCCAGGTTCCAGTAGCATTGGAAAGTGACAAAAAGTAATGAAAGGAATAGTTGATTAATAAATTACATTTGCATCATCATTTACTCATTCTCATGTCGTTCCAAACCATATGCCTCTTCTGCTGAACACAAATAAATATATTCAAAAGAACATTAAGAACATCTAGAAGAGCTCAAATCACCAAAAACAAATAGCACTATAAACCAGTGGTTCTTAGACACGGGCCGGGGCCATAGATTAACTTTTGTTTTTATTGAAGTACATACAGTTCTTGAAACTTCTAGAATCATAACATGAATCATGTTTAATGTAATACATTAGTAATCCCAGTTTTTATTTATAAAATTTGAAACCAAGCAGCTTTGTCATAATTACAACAGAAATGCTGAAAATAACTTAAAATGCAGTGTATGGGCAGGTCTTCAAATGTTGTATCAGACAACTGGGTCAACAAGTAAAAAAAAAAAAGTAAAAGAAACAACAACACTGCTTTGAACATATCATTAAAATAATCCATTTGCCTTTTTAGATATCTTTTGAAATCATATGATAGCTTTATATGAAAAAATACTAAAACATAAGCTTAATTCAGAAATAATGCTTTAAATATCTTTGGTTTCTACATTTCTCTCTGATTGGTACATTGGTTCTCTGAATGAGAATTAAGACTTTTTTTCAGGACATTTCTTCTATTTTTCATACAATGCTATCATATGGCTTTAGACAAACTTGGCATGTAGTGTCCAAGTTGCATGGACTACCTTCCTGATGCTTTATTATTTAGGATATTATGCAATATCTGTGTTTGTGTTCCATGGAAAGAAAGTCATAGATGTTTTGAATAAGTAAATGATGATAGAAATTTCATTTTTGGGTTGTTCATTCACTTTAACCGACAAGCAGCATTTTGAGACATTCTTCATCTCAACCATTGTGTTTTATTTGTGTATCTATAGCCATGTCTCAAACACCGCTGAAAACGGTGAGGGCGGGGCTAAAACCATTTCCAGCCACAATCCGAGCACTAGTGACAGGTACACTCAGACCGAACCGCAGATCCCAAATCACGAGACTGTCCCACTGGTCCTGACACAGGCCGTCCAGAGTCTCTCGCTGGAGGATGCATTACCACAAAGCGTCCCGTTCACTGAGGAAACCCCGATCGAGCTCCACAGAGAGGCTGAAGATGCCGAAGAAGTCGAGAGGGGGAAGGACCAAACCTGGAGCTCCATCGTAGAAGACGCCATCCAGCCCACCACAATCAGAACCCTTCAGAAACAACAGAGCAAAGGCAGCGAGGACAGCCAGGGTTCATGCCCTCAAACCCCAACATCCTCCTCACCCGCACCCCCAAAAGAACCGACATCCAGCCTACACGGAGGCCCACTCGCCCTCATTCGCGAGGCAGAGAAAACGCTGTGTGTTGACCGCTTAAAGTGGAATCAAGCATTGGCTGGCTGCTTGAATTCACTGCTTCTGGTTTTGGTGTTAATCCTAACATTATTGCTTATGTTGCTGCACAAACCAAAGTTACAGCCTTGTTGGGCCAGTTTTGGCTCCCAGATTGAGCTATATTTACACAGAAGCGTGAGTGGATAGTCGAGGAATCAATGGGAGTATGTAATTTAGGTCAGCCCTGATTTTACTTGAGGTTGTAGCATCAGTTTTAGTATGAAACTCGTTACTTGTTTGACTTGGGACACATTGCCAGTGGATAAACACATTAAAGTACAATCTTTAGTAACTTTAGTATGCAAATAAAATGCATAACTTTTTAACCGACCTTTAGATTTATGCACTTGGCAGGCGTTTCCAAAGCGACTTACATTGCATTCAAGTTATACATTTGATCAATTCTTGCATTACCTAGCAATCCCATGACCTTTGCATTTCTAGCGCCATGATCTAGGCCTACTGTTTGAGCTACAGCAACGTATCTGTCCTTAAGTAATACCAGAGACAGACGTTTGTGTCCCTAAGGGCACTATGAATGAATTTATGTGCTTCTGGCATTCATTCAACTCTTTTAGAGCTCTGTACCAACAGAGGTTTACATTTGTTTTTGGATAGTTAATGCTTTGCCTTTGGAAACCTAGTGTGATTTATTGTGACAGATTTCAGAGTTCTGGAGATTGTAGCTTTGAGTTTTTAGTAGGAAAAAGGAAAGACAGCTGACATCAAGTGTTTGTTCAGTTGCAGTGTTGATTTAGATCGGTATGCATGTCCGTTACCACAGTTGCGAAAATAATACAGCATTCTGCAGTAAATGTAGCAATAATATTGTCATCGAGACCCGTTCACTCTCCTTCAGGTGAATACGGGACATTTGTGATCACTGCTAAAGCCAAAAAGCTGTCATTGTGACAGGAATGTCGAAAAGTAAATATGTCAAAACAGCTCCTGGGAATCTTGTCTGTAACATGGTTTTGCAGAAAAACAAAAGCTCATGATTGAGGCATTGAAATCATACTAACCCATCATATCATCTCACTTAATCTCCTAAACGAAGGAAATCTCTTGATTCATTGACTGATTTATCTGCATGCATGCTTTGGGTGGTCTTCCGTGTAAATGCCTTCTTGATTCCCACAAATGTAATCTTAAGTCTTGCTTCATGTAAACAGTGCTTTACAGATAATTATGCCTCATCCTTTCCTGGTATCCTTGCATGGACGTCGAGCAAAAGGTTTATCGTGTTTACAATGTTATGTGGGTGCTAGAATGCTACAGCAGATTGTTTTGCAACAGAGCACCAGGCAAAACTAGACTATGCTTGCATGGTTAAACATTCATGCCCTGTTTAGTTTCAGCGTATGAGTGAAGCAGTCAAAGCGTGACCGAAGAATGTAGGAAAATAAGCATTTAAGAATGTGATGTACAGTGTAGAATCCCTACTCATAATGAATGATAAAGACACCGAACAAGATAGTGCAAGATTGTTTACAAGCAGTTAAAAATGACCTATAGTGGCCCCTAAGCTTCTTAACGTCCAAGACTATTTCAGATGGTGGTCTGTAACTTGTCACTCTTCTGCTGGATTAGCACTGAATGAAAACAAATGTGCAGTTTTAATAACATTCCATGCAGACAATCTCTGAAACTAACAGCGTACCATGAACCATGTGAGCACAATTTGAATGTTAAATGCATGAGAGTTCCATCATGCACTGATTAAGTGGACATTGACCATATGTTACATTCAAAACAAAGTTAGGAAACACATAGTTTACCTTGTTCAGACTTGTTTTCTGCCGTAACGTGCTCTAAATTCATCTTGAATTTGGCTTTATTGTTTTAACGATATTGATATAAGATATTTGTTTTATATCTGTGATATGTAAACATGTTTTTGTATGTGCATTCAGCCAAAATTTTGCTTTTATTTAGCGAAGTAAATGGTCAATTATAAATGTATAAATAAAAAGTGATTCGGTTTCACATAAATGAACTATCTTTCTATTTCCTATTCATCTTAGAAATTCTTAGAAAAAAAACATTTTCCACAAAAATGTTAAGCAAAACATATGTTGACAATTCAGCTTCGCCATAACAGATCATAACATAACAGATGATCTTTTTATCATTTTGATGAAATAAATGCAGCCTTTGTGAGCATTATAGACCTCTTTCAAAAATATGAAAAATCTTACTTTTATACTGTAAATTACTTAAGACAAAAATTTAATTAGACAAAAATTATTAAATTAACTATTATTTAATTAATCATTTTTGCATTATCAATTTACTAGACGTGTTTTCAAATATTGTCTAATTTAAGTCAAATGTGTGAGCAGCGTGGGTAGTGTACTAGTGAAACGCTGATTTCAGCTGCCATATAAAGTGTGACAGGATTCAGCTTTATTTTAAGAGTGGACAGCCCCCTTCATCAGCTGAGTTTCACTTCTCTGTCTGTAACCACAAGTATCATCATTGATCACATGACCACAGATATTTCCTGTTTCATGTAGCTTTTATTGGATGCCTCTTAGGGTATTCAGAAGAACAGGAAATGGGGTGTGCTAAAGCAAACAATCCCTCAGTGAGCACAGACTCATACTCCCACACACATAAGTTCAAATTCATTGTAACTCAAACAATTGCATTAACTCACTGATATCTGATTTACTTGCATGGGTTTGTCTGCATGATTGTGGGTTGTGGGTTTGGTAATCTGGGTGCATTTGCATGCTGCACATGTCTAAACTTGATGGGACACTTAAATGGAAACATGCTAAGCACGTTCTGTCAGTTCTGTTACTGCATGTTAGCATGCTCATATCTGCATTGATGACTGCTTGCATGAGCTCTGTGCTTCTGATTTGAATGCCTCATGCAGTGACTGACTAATGTATCTTCTTGAGATCAGGGTGAGGAGGAACAGTGAGAAAAGCAGAGACTCCCAAGAAAAGTCCAAACAGCGTCTTTCTAAGAAAGCGGCCTCCTCTACAAACTTACTCACACGATCTCCAAGTCTGGAGAGGTGAGACATTTTTCTGTTCAAGCATTGTGCTTCCACATAATGAAACGTTTCAGAGTAAATGAATAATTTAAGCTCTATCAGCACGATCTGACCGCTGACCGTTTCCGCAGAAACTCTGCATGACTCATCCCTCCGTTTATAGAAACAACATACATGTAAAAGGGATGTCTATGGGGCAAGTGCACAAAGGGTTTACAATGATTATTTAATAAAATAATGTGTTTTTGAGTCGTAAAGTTTTCTAAATCATCATTTTCTACTCTATGTAAACAACACTTTGTATATAGTTGTTATGTCCATCCTTGTTTGGGTAATGGGTATCATGTGAAAGTTACCCGGTTAACCAGGTTTTTATCAGTTGGCCTATTAAAGAAAGGTGTGCTTACTCGTCAGGCAATATGTAAACCACCTAGTATTTCCATTGTGCTTAATTATTTATTTATTTAAGTGGGATGAGTGAAAATGATTTGGTGATAATCGACAGAGTGCCACAGATGGTCATGACAGAGATTAAAGAAATAGTTCACCCAAAAATAAAAAATAGCTGAAAATGTACTCAGGCCATCCACGATGTAGATGAGTTTGTTGCTTCATCTGGAACAGATTTGGAGAAATGTAGCAGTACATCACTTGCTAACCAATTCCTCTGCAGAATGAGAGCACAAACAGCTTTCAGCTAAAACACAAGACCTCTGTCCATGATATCACTTTCTCGGCTGGCCTGTTTGGACCCTTATTCTGGCGGCACCCATTCACTGCAGAGTATTCATTGGTGAGCAAGTCATGTAACTTTTCAAAATGTTCTCCAAATCTGTTCTGATGAAGCAACAAACTCATCTACGTGTCCTTAAGTTGAGTACATTCTCAGCAAACCGGTCCTAAACTACATCTCAGATGGCATGAGGTATATTTCCAGCAGATTTTCTTTTTTGGGTGAACTATTCCTTTAAGTTATATTTAATCTTTGAGTGCGTTTCATGGGAATCTTTTTATCATGGAATTTCTTGCAAAATGGGTCTTAAATATATCTTATTCTCTTTGAAATTGTATTACTCAAGTATGATTTTCAACATGGAAATAGTCGAAGAAGCTGTCATGGCATATAAAAAATTACATTTAGTTTTAAAATGTGTACTGAGCGGATGATGCAGTACATCACTTGCTATATATTGCCATATTAATATAGAATTTCTGTCAATCACTAATTAATTGATGTGTTTGTCTCCACAGCCGGGCAAAAGACCTCATCTCTAGTACAGGTAATAAGGCATCTCTCATCTCTCCTTTTTCTTCATTGTTTTTTTAAGCATTTCCAAACAGCATTGATCTTAACAGCCTAGCTTGTCATAATTCAGATTTGCATAAGCCTGTGTTTCGTCATTTTTTGACTTCAGTTTCCAAGGAACCGTTTATAGAGAAGTTGTCAGTTACGTATGCCGCTTACAATGCTCCTTTCTATTCTCGTCTCTTGTGGTGTGCTTGATCACTGGAGAAGCTGTCATCTGATATGAATATAAGACTTTTAACCCTTCAGTAACCATGTAGTTTTTATCTTTTCATAATCTTACTATCAGCATTGTCAGGTTTTATTTCTTTTAATAAAAAGATTTTCTATGCTGACTGTTGTTGGCACACAAAAGCAAAGCACACTATCAGCAAGCTAAACACTCTGAAAAATGATTTTAATCTCTTTTTTCGTTGCAAAACTGTTGCACCAGAAATGATTGAACTAACTAGTCAACCCTTAATAATCCCAGCCCATCCAATATTGTTATTAACGGTTTCTGTGTTTATATACACTAGCGTTCAAAACATTTTTTGCACGTTTTTAAAAGAAGACTCTTACACTCACCAAAGCTGCATTTATTTGATCAAAAATGCAGTAAAAACAGTAACATTATGTAATATTATTACAATTTTAAATAACTATTTTAATGTTGTAATCAGTTGTGCTGCGTAATATTTTTGTGGAAAACCGTGACAGTTTTTTCAGGATTATTTTATTAATAGAAGAAAAGAACAGCATTTATTTGAAACAGAAGTCCTCTGTAACATTAAAATGTATTTACAGTCACTTTTGAGCAATTTAATGCATCCTTGCTCAATAAAAGTATTAATTTATTTACAAAAACAACTAAATCTTACAGACCCCAGTCTATCTATCCACAGACCCCTTTCAGTAGCTTCATGGACTGAATTTTGAAAACCCAATTCATAACGAAATTAAAATAGATTAGAGAGCAGATTCTGTCTAAAAGCTTCGAGGTCCAGTGAGGTCACTGTCATATAAACATTTATGAGCGCGTTACTCAGCACAGCCGACTTTTAATTACTGTAACAAGCCATTAGTGGCCTTATGTCTAGTCGTTATATATTTATTTGTTTGTTTATTCATTATGCATGTGCAGGTGCTGGTTTCCTTCAGCAGTGAGACACAGGAGAGCTTGTGCTCGCTGGAAACTTACTCTCGCTGGTTATGCAACCGCACTACTCTAGTTTTCTGTCCAGGATGATGGATGTGTTTCCCTTTCCCTGCGTGCCAGATATTCACATTACCTTTCATTCATTTCACACTTCATGTGTGTGCGTGTGGCGTTTTAATAATTTATTCACCTGCATTTAATGGCTGGGGAAAGTCAATGAGGTGATTTATTTGAAATATCATGACTGCGTTCAACATCAAACATATGTTGTTTTTCCTTCGGGGATGAAACTGACACATTTATGGAATGTTGTTTTGGCATAACCTGGGCGACATCCATCTGATAACATTGGCATAAGGGTCCTTCTGGAGTCGTATATGGTTTCATCCCAAAACCATATGATGCTTCTGAGGAATATGAGATACTCCCACTTTCTCTCGTATCAAAACAACCCATATTATATAAAAAATATCTTCGAAGGTCAGTGATGTTGTGATGCAGACTTTGATTATTAGTTTCTGGCTGTTGTTTGTATTGTCATTAAATTGCAGTAGACTCACAGATTGACTTGCTTGCCCTGTTAAAAACAGTTTCCCCCTCAGTGCAGCCCAGAGCCAGGTCCAGACAACGACAGCGATGAGTCAGAGAGGTTCTCAGTGGAGCTCCCTGTAGAGTCCGTTGGAGCGCAGTTGGGCTGCAGGAATTCCTGATGTGTTTTGCAGCTGCAGAGATAATGTTTGCTTGCGTTTTCTCTTTTAACAGGATCTCAGGGGTCCAGGAGGGGAACTCAGAGTAGGTTTCAATCATGGTTCTAGTTCTAAGTAATTGGTGCCTAAAATATTTTTGTATAAAATATACATTTTAGATTTTTTAAGTTATATAAATTGTATTCTTGAAGTTAACAAATCCACATTATAGTACTCATTGCAACTAGCAACAATAAACATATTTTCATGTGCATTCTCCCATTTATTTTGTTCCCAGGTCAGTCAATCAAGATGTTCATCCGTGGACGCCCAATCACCATGTACATTCCTTCAAACATTCTAAACTACGAGGAGCTGAAAATGGACCTTCCCTCACAGAAGCTGGAGCTGGATTGGGTGTATCCTAAAGCAATTCTTTGATCTTTTTAAGATCATCACCGTAATTTACATTTTAATTAATTAAAATAAATTCAATTATAAATTCATTTACTTTCATATATATATTAATTGTAAGTAATTATAGAATAAATTATAATATATATATTAAAACATGGTTTTATTATAAAACGATTATATTTTGTATATACGTAATTAAATGTTTTACTGTTTTTGTTTGTCATCTATATATAGAGAGAAAATAAAAGAGGGAAAAAAGAATGCTGTGTATTCAAATTATATGCATAAGAATATAGAATACATCTGTTTCATGCTTAGTCACCTACATTTTAAGCTGATAAATATGCAGATATTTCCCCTAACTATTGACTTATTGAAACAGCACATATTCTTCCGATGCATAGAACTTATGCTTTCTCAATTTCATAATTTTTGGGTGCATACCCAAAAAAAGCTAAGTCTGGAACAAAACCTGTTCTCTCTGTTATTTTGTAAACCGTATCAATCATATTTGTCTCAAAAGCTTATATTACCTCACGTTGCTAAACACAGTGCATTAGATTTCCTTTATATAATGTATACATATTAGCAAATGTTCCTTGACCCTTTAATTTTCAGCTACGGTTACCGGGGACGAGACTGTCGAGCAAACCTTTTCCTGTTGCCGTCTGGAGAAGCAGTTTATTTTATTGCATGTGTGGTGGTTCTGTATCATATCAGCAACCAAATACAAAGACATTATCGGAAACACACAGACTGCGTCAGATGGTGAGTTTGAAGAGTTATGTATTTAGATCTGCACCTAATTGTTTTTCTGACTTTTTCTTTTACTTGTTGGGATGTAGTCTCGCCATCCACCCAGACAAGGTGCGTGTAGCATCCGGACAGACATCGGGAGTAGACAAAGATGGCAAGGTGAGATTGACATGAATAAATCACAATTTACTGATTACCAAGATGTGATGTAATCATGTATTTTCAGTTTTACAAGGCAAATAATTTGTATGTTATTTGATATTTAATATTTTGGGTAGTCACAATTGTGGTGTGACGTGCTATCCGACATAAAAACTATTTCATACAGCATTTTACTATTTCCATTATTTATCTATTATTTATCATGTTGATTTTATATTTTTTTTATGAATGGCTCTTGTTCATTTTTTTGTTAGATGCTTTGGATAATGTTAAATATGATATATGCATAATAAATTAGGCAAAATGGTGATTATAACAAAAAAATAGGTGTAAAAGTCTGTTATGCAATCCTAAAAATGTTAACCGAAAATCTTGAATAAAACAAACACATATGGGATGGATACATACTGGAAAAAATGTATACCCTGAATGCACTGTAAGTCGCTTTGGATAAGCGTCTGCTAAATGCAGAAATGTAAATAAACTTAATGTGCTTTCTGTGTGTGCATGTGTCTTTGTCAGCCTCTTCAGCCCTTTGTGCACATCTGGGACTCCAAAACGCTCGTGACATTGCAACAGATTGGCTTCGGCACATTTGAGCGAGGTGTCGGAGCCCTAGCGTTTTCCAATTCAGTAAGTATTGCTTCCCATTCTGCATTCTTTCCAGTTCAACAGCAGACAGACTGAATAGACTGTTGTTCGCATGTATTAAACCATGGGTCGCGCGGGGGGGGGGGTTACTTTTGAGGTCTGGTACAAACAAATATGACATGGGCTATAAAAAAACAGTCTCATATGTATGCACGTTTATTCATGAAAAGATCTCGATCTCAATTCAAAAACGCTATCTTATTCCTAAATGAGGATTCCACTCTGTCAGTTAAACCTTTGAAATCACATCACAGGAATATTTATAAACCTGCTTTCATACAGCTGGTCCGGAGAGCAGCGCTCATCATATGCTTTATGTTTGAAACAGCTTCACAAACAGTCTACTCGCTCAGTACGCTACATTTCTGTGTTGCAAACATTAAATAATAATGAAAGTATTGGGATGAATGTTTTTAAACCGATTCACACTCTGATGTTGTGGCTGCAACATCTTATTCAAGATCGAAACGAGTAGGTTAATTAACCTTTGCAATTAATGATACCCTATGATCATTATGAATTAATGATAAAAAAAGATTATTACATTATGCCATTAGGTAGCAAGCAGTGACTGTTAAATGTTTTTGATGTCTGAATCATTCAAGAGATTCATTGAAAAACTCTGGATGAAACAAGTCTTTATTTATTTTTTCAAATGATTTTTATATAGGCTAGCCTAATTAATTATTTAATTTAATACATTTTTTAAAATAGATTATTTTATAACATTTTAGACAAGTATACATAGACTAAATAAAACATTTAGTCAGAAACTCATCATGACATAAAAATACATAAACTGACATATGATCTAATACCCTACTGTCTATAGCCTATTATGTTATGTTATTATGCATGTTTATGAACTATGCATGTATTATGTAGTTCTGCATCTTTGTGTGTATATATATTTTTATATGTATGTATGTATATATTAAGAGAATCAGAAATAAGTCTCCTATGCTCACAAATGTGATCAAAAATACAATAATAACAAAAAAACGTTTGTGTATAAGTAAATGAAGCCGTAAATAAAAACCGTAATATTGTGAAGTATTATCACAATTTTAAAACAACAGTTTTCTATTTGAATAATATGTTGAATAAACGTTCAGCGTATTATATCAATCTATGAAGGATTGCATCACACTAAAGATGGGGGTAAGGGCTGCTGAAAGAAAGAAATACCATACCAGAAATAAATTACATTTTGAAAAATATTAAAATAGCAAAAATGTATTTTAAATTGTAATACTATTTCACATTATTACTGTTCTTAATGTACTTTTTTATAAAAAAATGACTGCAGCCTTGATGAGCATAAGAAACATATTTCCAGAATTTTTAAAACTATAATTATTGCAAACTTTTTAGTGTATTATTATTATTAATTAATTTCTTTTTTTTACAGGATGCTGGGACATTCCTGTGTGTGATCGACGATTCCAATGAACACATGCTTTCTGTGTGGGACTGGAATAAAAACATAAAGCATGTTGAAATTAAGGTGTGTTCACATACATACATACACACACACACACACACACGCAAAAAATGCATATTGGGTATATACTATCTACCAGACAATGTCTACATGAAGCTACACAGTTATAGTTTACATTCACTTGATTAGTAGCCTAGCAATATTTTTTCAAGCACATGCTCAGTATTTTCTAATAAAAACTCCAGGTTCGACCCTCCATCATAATGTTACTTTTTCAGATGAATGATCCTAGTGATTATTTCAGCAGCTCTGACTGAATCTACAGCTGCCTGTGTTCTGAAAGCCGTCAGCTTTATTGTGGATGGTTTTTAGTTCTGTGGGATCCTTTGTCCTAAATGTTTCTTTCTTCTTCTGCACGAGCGGTTTGAGCGGGGTTGCTATGGGAGCGACTAAATATTTTACAGTACATTTGTATGAGTGATTGCGAGCGCTTTAAGAAACTCATTTTTCTTCCTCATGTTTTATTTTTGGGCTGTACTGCCAGTAATGGATTTAGGAAGTAGTTGGACTTAGGATAGCATGACGCTTTGTCAAGGGAGTTCATCTAGATTTTCATCTCAATGTGAATTGGTTTATTTTTCTAAAGTCAGTTTGAAGTGAGATAAATATCATTCAGAAATTTCACACGCCCTTCAGATGCATGTTTGAGGCGAAATTCTGAAACAATAGTGCTTGAAGATGAATATGCATGAATATCATAAAAAGCGATATACAGATAAACTTGAGTTGAATTGAATATACTGAACATGTTTGCAGTACAAAGTTAATGACCCTGAACAATTTAGAAATCATAAGCAATGGCAATATCTTCTGCAGAGCTTTGAAGATGTATTTACAGTTTCTGGAGTACACCTTTTAATAACACAGGAAATTACAGTCATTTTCTGACATTAAACTGACATGAGCTGCTATTGCAACTGAAGATTGACTGGATCTTTGATGTTGAATTGCAGCTTTTCTCCCATAATAACACAGAGCCACTGGCACATAGTCATATATACTGTGGAAAACCATATGTCTTCACGCTGTGCGTCTGTATTTGTGTTTCAGAACACTAATGAGGCAGTTTTGGCTGTGGAGTTCAGCCCAACAGACACCAACAACATCATCTCCTGTGGCAAGTCCCACGTCTACTTCTGGACCATGAGCGCTGGCACACTGACCAAGAAACAGGGCATCTTTGGAGTGAGTCCATATTTGGCCACTAAGTTGACTGTCCTCCACTGTAAATTTGGTATCATTTGCTTTTCCATGTATGAAAATAGGAAGAAATTATATGAATTAACAGCAACTCCCTTACAAAAATTGACTATGCAATATGCCAAGTTATCATATAAGATGAATATTAAAAATATATATATGAAATAGTGTATTACAGTTTAATACAATTAATAAACACAACTGTATTCAACATTTAAAAAAATGTTTATTGAACACCAAATCATCAATGATTACTGAAGGATCATGTGACACTGAAGACTAGAGTAATAACTTCTTTCAAAAACATCTAAAAACCCCAAACTTTTGAACGGTGATGTACCTTACTACCAGTATTTCTATGTGATACCATCAGTATACTATTATCATTTTAGGTCCTTTTTTTTACTGTAATATGCCTTAAAATGAAGTTATGATTAGCTTTAAAGTGCCCCTATTTCGAATATTACCTTTCATGCAGTTTGACATGTAGCGGCATGGGAACATAAACTTTCTGCAAAGTTGTGAAGTTGACAGTGCACGATAGATAAAGTTATTGTCTATCAAAAAAAGAGTCGGCTCTCAATCGCCTAAACAAGTCGTCAGGACTTCCAATCTTATTCTGTTATGGCTGTACGTCATGAAGTTACATATTTGCATAATATACGCCCATGGGCTGTCATTTGCGCTGTACTCGGTCGACCAATCACAAAGGACTGCGCCATCTGACCAATCACAGCAGTGAAGGCTCACGGAAAGGCGGGGTTTAGAGAGACTGATTCTTTGAACTGCTTCGCACGAGTCGTTTTGGAATCATTTAGAAATGAGGTCTAATTAAAGCTATTTTTGAGTTTTGAGTGTTTTTTGACCTTGGATGCATGTAAACCTGTTTTAGGACACTCATAAAACAATATTAGCAACCTTAAAAATGGCACAATAGGGGCACTTTAAAGGTTAGAACCACTTCATAATGCATTTAGCTATGAATTCACTCATAGTTTAGGATTTGTCAGTGTTGGTGATTTTGTTCATTGTTTCGTTAACAGAAATACAAAAAGCCCAAGTTCGTCCTGTGCTTCGTGTTCAGTCTTACGGGTGACGTGTTGACGGGAGACTCTGAGGGGAACATTCTCACCTGGGGAAAATCAGCTGCTGATATCAAAACTTTAGGAAAAGGAGCAAAGGGTAAGCAAAACGATTTCCTAATTTGATATTAGGAAAATAGATTTCAATTTTACATACCTGCAAACTAGTCACTTTTCGGCTAATCTTTGAATAAAAATATGTAATTTATGTGAATCGTCTTGATCCGAAGAGGTATTCTTTTTGGGGGGGTCTGGGCAGAGTGAGAGAGAGAGAGAAATCGCAAGCTCATAGACTGGAGTGTGTTCGTCCAAAGTCTCTTTCTCGGTTCGACTTGAATGCGCAGACCGATCGCTGTATGACATCAAAGCACCATGATTTGTGTTCAAATCAAACACACCTCATCTCACAGCCGGTCCGTTTGACGGCACACTTACGATCACATCTGCATGTACACATGTCGTCGGCGTGGAAGTTCTTGATTGTGAGTTAAGCTGACACAAAGTTTGCAATGTGTAATACAGTATTGACTGTTTTGCTCAAGTTCACTGACAAAGCTTCAATTAAAGCCACAGCAGAAGTGTTTTGTGTCTCTGGGCAACACGGCGTGTTTCGTTACTGAATGAATCCACGTCTTTGAATGAATCAAGTGAGTCGATGATTCAGTAACCCATTCATAAAGACAGAAGTCACTTTGCTGGTTTTTGAATGAATGACTAATGACTCTCTCATTAAAACAGTCATTTACCGCCATCTACTGGTGGTTTGGTTTCATATTTAAAAGTAATGCATTTTTCCCAACATTTTTACTTGTATGTGAAAAAATATTTAAAACATTAATCTTGTAAATTATTTATGAAATGTTGTGGTGCAAGTGCATTTATGGCACCTCAGCTTCATTAAACAGTCTGTGTAATGCCACTTCAGATGAACACTGATGATAAGAGAGTTGCACTGTCCAACATTTTTGTGGTATAAATGTGCTTTTTCCTTACATGAAGCATATGTTGTCTTTTTCCTTTATTTTGTTGCCAGAGTGCACCAGAAAGCTTCATTTACATGTAAAATAAAAAAGTCTTATGGGGAGGATGCCCCCAGACACCCCTACAAGGTTTCAATTCTGAACTATGTCGCCTTTTTGGCTTCTTGTGAGTTTGCACTTATGATTTTAAGTTTTACTATCGAGACACAATATTTATCAGTACTGTATCAGTTTTCATCAGAAATTAAATAATCCGTTTCACGTGGTTTTAGGATAAAATACGTTAGAAATATTATGATGCTACTAAGTAACATTTTTGATATAATCGTCGGCTTATCAGTATCAGCCAGAATTATTAACTTCATCAATGAGCAATAATATTTCCTTTACTTTTACATTTTTTATAGCCTTTATTATTTACAGTATTTGAAAAACTATAGATACTGTCAGTCTTTTCAAATTCACTTTGCCACTTTTTCTTCTCTACCTGCCTGCAGAGACACTTCAGATCATGAAGCAGACGCGCGCTCACGAGGGCAGTGTTTTCGCTATGTGCGTCCTGCAGGGTGGAGCTATACTCAGCGGTGGCGGCAAGGACCGCAAGATCATCCGCTGGAGCGCAGACCTGGCCCCTGAAAGAGAGTGTGAGGTGGGACGTGAATCTGTGTTATCTTTGAAACTATGCGTTTGCAGCAATGGGAGTAAATTAAGCAATAGAGTTTATAAATCAAAAACGTCTTGAATGGCGTCTTTGCTCTTCCAGATTTCTGAGAAATTTGGTGCAGTCCGCACCATTGCGGATGTAGATGGAGAGGAACTGCTCGTTGGCACAACACGAAATGCAATCCTAAGAGGAACATTTTCGGATGGGTTTGTGGCCATTGTACAGGTAGATTTATATGCAAATAGTTTTTTAACAATAAAATGTACTTTTATTTATAAACCTTTTTTATACATTTCATTTAAAAGCAAATTAAAGAAAGTTTTGATCTTATACTGTGTATTGAATTGCCAGGGTCATGTGGATGAAATGTGGGGTCTGGCCACACACCCCACTCAGAACATATTTCTTACCTGTGGAAATGATCGTCAAGTGTGTGTGTGGAATGCAGAGGACCACAAACTGGACTGGTGCACAACACTAGAGGTTAGAGAGGTCACAGAAATGAGGTTCTGTTTTTTTTAGAGAGGTGTGTGTGTGTGTGTGTGTGTGTGTGTGTGTGTGTGTGTGTGTGTGTGTGTACTACATTTTATACTGACACCTACTGGTAAGGATTCTGCATCATGCAATATGCTTGGAATAGGGCAGAAATACACAGCTGAAAGTATTTGATAATATGTGCGTTACTGAGATCTATTAATTTGGTCTCAACACACTAACACTACAGTGCAGAATTTTGGCTTTATTTAATTAATTAATTGATTTATTATTACTGAACTTAAACTTTTATATGGCAGTGTATGTAGTATACACTTTTTGTTTACACCACTGATGTCACAAAAAATATTTGATTGTTCATAATTTTAAACATATTTGGCAATACTTATATTCATTTATATAAACTTTTATGTTGGTGCGCCTTTAAAAATGTATGCCAGTATTGTAAACACTCTGTAAAGTGACAATGAAATGAACATTAATCTTGATCACTTTTAGGAATCTGGTCTGTGTGCTGATTTCAGCCCAAATGGAGCGGTTGTATCTGTTGGACTGAGTACTGGAAGGTAAAAATGTACAACACAGCTGATAACAATTACCACTTCAGTTTTATAGTGAGCTTTTTACAGTGAAATGTTCCCTTTTTAATGGCTTTATGATGGTTTTTAACCACTTACCTATATAGATGGGTTGTACTGGATCTGCAAACCAAGGAAGTGATGTCAGACCTGACTGATGGCAACGAGCAGCTGTCCGTAATGAGATACTCACCAGGTCAGAGGTCAACAAAATCACAATAATAAAGGGCACAGTATAAAACAGAACTACACTTTTTCTGAAAATTAACCTTGTTCAATTTTTTTCAAAATGTAAAACGTATAGCTTGTTTGTGGCACATGTATGCGTTTCAATGTGGCAGCTTTTACTGCATGCAGATTCTTTTGCAAGCCTGTTTATAGTCGATAACTTATTTTTTATAGTCAATAACTTATTTTTACTGCTTACCAAAACACAGATGGCAGCTTTTTGGCAGTTGGTTCCCATGACAACTTAATTTACATTTACAACGTCACTGAGGGTGGCCGGCGCTATACACGATTCGGAAAGTGCACAGTAAGCAAAGCATTTGGGTCAAATACTCTTAGATGTCAAACTGTTTTATGGTGGTTTGTTGTGTGTTAAAAAACGCAATTAGCTGTGCCGATAAAATGAATTCCATGTATGTAACACTACAGGGGCACTCCAGTTTCATTACTCACCTCGACTGGTCCAAAGATGGGAAGTACATCATGTCCAACTCTGGAGATTATGAAATTCTATACTGTAAGGCTGCACGCTTGAGTTTATGACACAGAAACATATTCCAAGAAGATAATGAGTAATGTAAATGATAATGCATTTGAACATTTATGTTGGAAAAAGGGGATGTCGCAAGTGGCTGCAAGCTGTTGAGGAACCGGTTTGAGAGTAAAGATCGAGAGTGGGCGTCCTATACCTGTGTGCTTGGATTCCATGTCATGGGTGAGAGAAAATCATTTTTAAGAGATTTTAGGTATTAGTGTTTCTTGCCAAGGCAAGCAGCACATTGAGCCATATCTATACACCATTATAAGAGTGTCAAACTCATTGAAAGTGGAGATGGACTCACTTTACGCCGACCAGGTTTTTTTTATTTGTACATTCACACCATACACTCTTCTAAATTGAATAAAGTCCAAAATCAACTCTTCGCTGCTTTAATAACCAATGCTGATGTTAAAAAAACAGATGACCACTTTGAAGTTTATGCCTGTGCAAACGCCACTCATATTTTTTGAAAATGTACAAAAAATATGAAAATTTGAAAATTGAAGTTGAAAATGTATTTATAAAATAAATGTAAAACTGTTGCTAAATTTTTTTTGAAAATCAAAGTGTTTTGTATGTGTTAGATCATATTTAGTAATAAATGCATGAATGTTGTGAGTCCCCAAAGTCCTGTGCGTTGAAAGCATATGCAACTGTATGTTGACTGTCTTTCTAAACTGTAACGCTGTCTAGGTGTGTGGCTCGAGGGATCAGATGGGACAGACATCAATGCCTTGTGTCGATCACACAGTGAGCGTATGGTGGCAGTGGCCGATGACTTCTGTAAGGTTCATTTGTTCCAGTATCCATGTCCCAAACCAAAGGTCAGTCTCTGCCTGGTGTATTTACTGAGAGTCAAAGACATTATCATTTTAGACTGGAAATAAAATTAAACCATAAATCTCATTAGACTCAGTATGCTTATCAATGCAATGTGTACAATAATATGTATTATATGCCGATTCATAATTCACATATTTACTCTTGGTAATATGTCAGAAAAAGTGTTAGTTTATAAATAAATTATTCCCTGATTTCTCTGTCAGGCTCCAAGTTATAAGTACGAGGGCCATGGCAGTCATGTGACCAACGTTCGATTCACACATAATGACAGTCACCTTCTGTCAATGGGCGGGAAGGACACCTGCATCTTCCAGTGGCGAGTTAAAGGGGCGGCGACTGGAGACCATTCCAAGGAACATCTAGCTTCTTCTTCCTCTTCTGCCTGCTCTTCCTCTAGCTCTCCAGTGAATTGAACATAGAGATACATATTTCAGAAATACAAAGAAAGAAACAGGCAAGAAGATATTCTAGGTAATGAAACAAGGAGGAAATGTCTCATTGCACAATCTGCTGTGACATGAGGCATTTGGAAGGCTATGCCAGCGTTTGTGAAACATGTTACAGTGTTGTTTTAGCATTGAGAAGTCGTGAATAATGCATCGCTGTTCACTACCTACATTTCTTCATGAGCTGACATGGCCAAAAATATATATTGTGTCTGAAATTTGCTTTTTTAAATGTATTATTTCATTCCAAAGTCAGAAGAAAAAATAATAATAAATTATGAAAAGTCTAAAAAAAAATTTGAACATTTCCTAATGCAAAAAATGTAAAAAATATATGATTTTACTTTTATATTTGGGGCCTTTACAGATTTTGTGAGGTTCACACGTTTGGCAAAAAAAATAAAATTGTGAAATTTCTGTCATTTCAACACATCACGAGACAAGGATGTATTAAAAGAAAGTAATCTCTCGTTTTTACATGTAGCATGCTATACTCTGTGTATTTCAAGTCTACATGTGCTTGTTTACTTCATATGCTTATTTTAGTCATCTACTGTTTTTCCGGTCATTAAATACTATATGCATAATTGTCTGACATTACATTACTAACCTGAAATCATGTCTCTGTGAAGCATTGTGGTATGGGCAGCAGGATAATCAATGCTTTGTTTACTATCAGGAATATGTCCTCTGTCCAAAAACGTCCAAAAGCTTGTCTTTTATGGATCAAGTCAGCTTTTACAGCTTAAGCAATGTGAAATTTTGTTATTTTTAATCAAATAAATACAATTAAAGTAAGAATGTTTTTTTGTCTGCGTGTGCTTTTGAAGTGTCATGCAGTTACTGAGGTGAATCAGTTTGTATGACGAAACGCCACCTAGAGGACAATAGGATCAAGGCTTTTCAATGACACATTGCGTTGCTGTCTGTAAGTCTGTAGAGGGAAGTGTTGCACCACTTTTCACTATCCTAACCTGAGTCTACGTTATATTCGCAAGTGAACAGTTTGGACAATTGGCCACCATATACCTGCATAAAATATGAGAAATTACATTTTAGTTTACATCTAATTAAATGTACCTTTAATAGGTCTTAAGGTGTATGCTAATTTATTTGTTTGACAATTGATTACTTGTTTGTTTGACAATTGATTACAAAAAAAACTATATAAAAAAGCACAATAGTCTCATTGTGCTGCTTTTTATTTAAATGTTTAATTAAAATCTCAAGTGTCTGTCTATTTTTGTTTTCAGAAAAACATAAAAATGTACACGTGTGAATTACAATAAATCATGAAAAAAGACATGATTCAACGATTAATGAGTTTGATATCCTTATTATGCCGTATGTATGTATACAAATCCATGTATGTATATGCAAAATTCGTTCTAATAATAAATAATATTCAATTTTGATTTCTAAAGTGGGATAAGCCCTTCTGCATTAGTTTGGTGCCACACAATAAATATATAATAACCGCATGCTGCTCCTTATGGGAAAAAAAAGATTCTTTATATAATCTCTTTTGATTTTTTTAAAAGTAATTATTTACCGGAGCTCAAGTTTCTATTTCCCGGGAGTTTGTCGAATTCTAAGTGACGTTATGAGCTTCCGAAGATGACGTTGGACAAGGGGTTGCGTGCACGCGCGCCTGTATGTGTGTGCGCGAAACAGAGCGGAGGTGAAGAAGAGGAGGATGAAGCAGGGAGCGGAGGATGGGAGGAAGAGTGGAGTGAGAGAGAGAGAGGAAGAGAGAGACAGGCTGGCTATCAAGGGCTCGTGTGAAGTGTGAATGTCTGGAAGGGGCTTCGATGGGAGTTTTATCGCAGCGCCGAAACAAAGACGCGATTTTTTTACCATCCGGAGAAACATTGTAGCGGAAACTTTAAACTTTTACCCGCCAGAGCGGCTGCGCCGTGCCGGGTCCCGGCTTTGTCTCGCAACGGGGGGAAGTACGCCAGTACACGCGAGGATATAAAGAACCAGCAGCACTTTTGGATATACATTTTTATCCACACAACGAGAGAATCTTTGATTATTGTGTTTGTTTAGGGGAGTGAGAGAATGGCGGCCAACATGTACCGCGTTGGAGGTGAGTATTATTGTTAAGGCTAGCACTAGCAGCAGGCTCGCGGGGGTTAGCATTAGCATTAGCGCGAGCGGCTGTTTCCGCCTTGGTTACAATGAGCGGAATCCCGTTGCTAAGCGAGCTAGGCTAGTTTCATTACGGCTGCGTTTGGTTTAACTCAAAATTA
The DNA here is from genome assembly GCA_027564155.1 of Gymnocypris eckloni scoliostomus. Lineage (NCBI taxonomy): Eukaryota > Metazoa > Chordata > Actinopteri > Cypriniformes > Cyprinidae > Gymnocypris > Gymnocypris eckloni. Next base: position 33,316,698 of record CM050413.1, on the reverse strand, counting down.
ATAATGTATATATGCATTTAACCCTACTTTCAAATTCACGTGTATGTGAAAACTTGCATCGCGTCGCACACTCTTTATTTTGTTCTTAGTTTTGCTTCTTTAAGTAATTAGCCGCCGCATGCAAATCAGCTAATTGCGAGGGAACCCTCTGTAAGTTTATTCACTTACGATGCTTTTTACTCACTCTTTCGACTTTCATTCAAGTTTTTGTCGTACATGTCGCCTGAACTGTGGCATTCTGTCAAACTTTTGACAGCTCAATTATAGGAGTCTCGCGGAACGGGATGCGAACACTTTCCTGTCACCTGTTTGAAGAGGAACATGGTCGAAGAATTGTTTGTTTTTACGGATAATTTAGATATTTTGGATTTGGTGAACCTAGATTTAGAGTTCATTGGGTGGTTCAGAACAGAAAAACGACCTCGGTTAGCTCATAAGTTCACTTATATATTTAATCACAGTCATATAACGTTACTGTGCAAAAAAAGAACTAGGCAAATATAGAATATGTGAATTAATGAATAAGAACAACAACAAAATTATATAAAAATAAAGAATAAAATAAGTTAAAAAATGCAATATGTATATAGCTACATAGCTGAGCTTTAATTTATTTTTATAAGTTTATTTTTTGTATTCTCATGTTTGAAAGGATTTCATAGTCCACTGTGAAATAGGTTTTACAAAAGGTAATAATACTTCAGGGTTTTATTTTGGTTATTTTTTGTCTTGTGAATTTAAATCTGCCAAAAATAATGTTATGTAGTTTTCAAAAAATACATAGGTTTTGCAATTAAAGTACAATATCATAAGGTTCTGAATTTAGAGATGCAAGATTTTTATTCGTCACATACACAGTTATACAGAATATAATCAGCAGTGAAATGTAAGTCAGGTCCACTGCATGGACAGTGCAATTATATGCAATACAAACACAAGAGAATATACATAAATATTGGTATAGGGAAAAAAAGAAGAAAATAAAATGTGCAGGACAGTATACTGTAGACTTAATAAATAATAATATAAGCAGGAATGGGCAAGAAGAATGTGCAAACAGGTTGTACAGGGCATATACATAGCAGTACAGGGTATTTACATAGCAGTTTGTAAAATAAGTTTTTTTTTTATGTCCATTTTAAAGTCGATCCAAAAAAAGAAAGGGCGGTTATAAAAAAGTTCAGTAGCTTCAACTGTAAGTTTATTTACGGACCGTGAATTATTTCTGTGCTCATGCATGTGCAGATGTAATATGATAACATAGTTGCATCTAATCCAAATGCAGTTTTTAGTATATGCATATACCCATCAGACACTGTAGTGTCATCTTTTGTCAGCGAGATGTTCCTCACTGTGAATTGTAATGCAGTTAACCTTATAATAGTATTGTATGTGTGTTCGCATTATTGACTGCAGCATTACATGGTGACCATGCCCATTATAGTGCTTTTATTTTCTTAAATCCGGGAATCGGCTGTAAATAGGTCACAGCAACCAGACTGTGTTGCTTTAGCAGATGCAGCTGATTGCTTTATTGCAGTTGCAGATTGAACAAGCAGGGTTTGATGGGAAGTTCTGGGGGAAAAACTCACTTTTTACACGCTTGTAGCGCTTATGACTTGAGACTAGGTTCAGAGGAAGGCGAAGTCTGCGTCTGCTCATTTGAAATGTTGTATACAATTAAGATGCTGGCTGTCATACTATGTAGGATTGAATTGTAATGTTCTTTCTTAGATATTGGCATGCATTTTAGTACACCGTTTGCTTGTGTTTTGGGGGGTGCAGGTTTAGGTCATTGAACTTGACCTCTTATTCTGGCCCCAAGCTCTTGCATCCCTACATTTTACCTCGTGATCTGAAGCTTTATGACTAAATGCTGTCGCCTCGCTCAGTTTTTGGTTTACCTGTTTGATCAGAGTGTGTTTTGCCATTGAGCTTCCTAGAATGCATTAGTTACAGGCTGACGTATCATCACAATATCTGCTGAGTAGAGCTAGACTGATATATTGGCCAGGCTGTATTATTAGTCGATATTTGGCCATTTTGAGAAAACTGGTATCTACCAATAACTCTCTTCTGTTGTATCTGCTTGAAAACAATCTGTTTTCTAAATTGAGATTAATCTGAGCATGTTTAAATGTAAATAATAATTATAATTTCATTTGAAATCTTTAATTAAATTTAGTGATGTCAAACAATGAATCGCATCCAGAATAAAAACGTTTGTTTACAAAATATGTGTATATTTATGTATACATAAATAGAAACAAAAGCATGTATATATTTAAGATTTTTTTATATATATATTTATGATATAAATATATATATATAAAAATCATAAATATCATATATTTATGATATAAATATATATTACATGTAAATATTGTTTTAAATATATGCTGTATGTGTTAGGGTTGGGCCGATATACGATGTATATCTGATGTACATCGTGGATGGCTAACAGACATCACGACGTTGAGCCGGCATTGTGATCACCCCACACACCCACACACACATTTTCTCCTAAAAATTTTTTAATATTTTGTCTCGCAATTATATCACAGGGTAGTTAATATAAATATAAATTGCGGGCATCAGGCAACCGCTACTAATAGGCAGGGCACTGAAACCACTTTCGAATGAGTGCTCTTATTCTACTTTCACTTTTGCACAAAGCCGTAGATCGTTGACAAGCTATCGTCATGCGATTCATCTGCGATTCTGAGTGCGAATTGCGTAGCTTGTCAGTGAACTACGGCTCTGTGTAATAAATGCTCTATTTGAAAACAGCTGATGGAGATTTACGGCTAATCACAGAACTGTCTTTACTGACGAGATGCGCATAACTATCGTATGCAAAATATCGTGCAGCCCTACTCTGTATCGTGATATGTATCGCATCTTGACTTTGCTGGTGATACACAGCACTAGTAAGTGCCCTACGAAGTGGACATCACAAGGTATTCCCTCATGATTCCAGTTCGAATCAAACGTATATGTTCCATTCAAAGGGCATTGAATTTACAGATGTATATTATGTCACGCTTCTCTAGTAAGTTTCACCTGTGTGTGTGAAGTCTCCGTCTCTGACTCTGAAATCCGTGAAGGAATGTTCCGAAGTGAAGTAAACTTCAACGGATTTCCCCTGCTCAGGGAGTAGGGAGCAATGGACACTGTGTATTGACCATGTAATAACTTGAGGAGGCATGAGATCTGTTCAAGATTGGATTCATCTACTACAGACCATGTCAATCGGAACACAGTTAATGCATGGAGCTCATTTCTAATGAGCTGGTGTGTTATCAAAGAGAGACATGTAAAATATGCAGAGCAGGGGTACGCGATGAGTGGAATTGAGAACCGCTGCTTTAGTGGCTCCGTAGAACGCGATATTTGTTTTCCGTGCCTTTCTGCATAAGGATTGACGGTTCGGGCACACCTCTGACCCCGCCCCCCCGATGTCATTGTCCATCACAATGTTTCACTGTAGACATCGTCCGATGCCAATTTGCTAGACATCGCCCAACCTTAGTGTGTGTATATATGCATGATAAATATACACAATACACACACATTATGTAAGCAAAAAATGTTTTATTTGGATGTAATTAATCTTTTGATGGAACTAATTCAAATACCATAACTTGACCTTCTGAGACCTAATTTTTCCATTCATTTAGTCCATTTAAAGTCCACCACTTTCTTATAATAGACTGCTACCTCACATTCAGACCTTGTCGATGGATAATAAATGGTTTCTGTTTCCATTGTTTTGTAGTGAATCACTGGGATCTGATCATATTGCACAATGCCGAATAGGACATTCCAAAATCTCACACAAGTTCTTAATATGAAGTGAAGGTAATCTGATATGCTGCTCTTGCCAGAGACCATTATCTCTTAAACACATTTTATTCAATTGTGTTGGCTTAAGTTATTTTATGAAATTATATTACTCAGAGGATACTCGAAGTAATTCTAAACATAAGTAATCCTAAATCTATTTTATCAATTCTATCTATATTTACATAGAATGTAAATATCCATCTATGTGGCCTAATGGATAGAGCGTTGGAATTGTAACCCGAGGTTGTGGGTTCAAATCTCGGCTACGGCAGGAATTGTCCACGACTGAGGTGAGACCCTTGAGTAAGGTACCAAACCCCAAACTGCTCCCCGGGCGCCGCAGTGTCGGCTGCCCACTGCTCCGGGTGTGTGTGCACTTGGATGGGTTAAATGCAGAGAACATATTTCACTGCTGGTTATACTCCGTATAGTTGTGTATGTGACAAATAAAAAATAATAAAGTAGACTTTAAAAATCTGAGGTTTTTAAATTGCACTTTCATACTCTTTCAATGTGTTACACACCATGAAAACAGCTAAGGGAGCTGGCATGGTGTTAAAAAACTAACCAACCAACCAACTTTTGTAGTGCAAACTCTAGTTTGCTGTCATTAAATTGTATGCATATATTGGCATCATATAGATGTAAACTCTCATACACAGTCTAGATGTTTTATTGGCAATGGATTTTTTAAATGTCCATATTGGTTGACCACTAGAGATATTAGTTTTGTCCAGGTCGCTTGTGCTCTCTGAACTCTGTTTGAATGTCGCTCTCCTATGCAAACATGGCACAGTGTTCAATATTTTACTGTTGCAAATGTAACTGTATCAACCCAGATGTGAAGTGCATTGAGAGTTGTATCCTTGTGCAATATGAAATATGCCATGTTAGTAAATCCTCACAGCATGCATGTTTCTAACAGTGAATATAGCTGTGTAAAATCAGATTGTTCTTGCATTGTAAAATAGGGAGATTTGGAGCAAAGTGTGTAATGAAGATTGAGATTCACTTGAAGAACTCATTATAAAATGTAGCTTGGTTTTTGTGTTTTGATTTCCCCCATTATGTCTTCATCACTTCTCTTTGAACAAACATGAAGCGAAGGATGAGGGCTTGTCCTTTCTTGTGTGGTGCATTAAGTTCAAACAAGGCAAATGCAACCACACTGTTTGTCAGCAAGATAGAATAGAAGTGTGTTTCATACCAGCACCATAATTGAGATGGTTTTAGTTCAGTGAAGCTTACATTGTTTTTCACTGAGTGTTAATTGAGACCTCTAATGAAGATTAAGGATGCACCGACTGTTCGGCAACCGAAATTGTTCGGCCGAAAATAGGAAAAAAAACTATTTCGGTGTTTGGCCGAATAAGCAAAAAGACCGAATAATTTGTACCGAACAATGACGTTATGTGATCAAATAGAGGCGCGCACTAATGCAGCAAACACATCTAGTGTGGGAGCATTAAAAACTGTCCGAGAGAGAGAGAGAGACGCAGACATCATTACAAGCACGAAACACAGACAGCGAGAGACTGCTTAGCGCTGTATCTCATGTCTCCGATGAGAAGAGGAAGGGGTGTTTGATGCTGGTTACTGTGATGATTGAAATCACGAAATGTTCTCAAACGATTAGTAAATACACTACAGAATGTTCTGTTTTCTAAAACACGCACGAATGGCATGTATTCAAACAGCGCTGCGCGAGCTCGCGGCGCCAGGGTTCAAAGACCAAAGCGCGAGGAAATTCTGCGCTGAAACACTGTTACTCATCATTTGCTCATTTTATATATTTTTTTAAAGGCGTGTGACAATGTGATACGTGTGACAAACATCTTCCCATATTCGTAATGAGATATATCTGAGAAATATCTGCATGCTGTTGTCAACAAAAAGAAGCACTGAGGTCTTCCTCCGTGTTTCCGCCAAAATAAAAGCTCCATCAATATTCATAAATTATAGTATTGTAATTTTACTGTTGTTCTGTAAAATAAAAAGTAAGATAATAATAACCCTACAACAGCTCTATTACTACACGTATTATAACATTCACCAATAGTGTTCAAATTGGGATTTGTAATATTTTCTAATGTTTTAAAAGTTTATTTTGCTCAGCAAGGCTGCATTTGTTTGTACAAAAAATATTGTTTTACTAACTTAAGTTAAATTGTGCTTTGTTGGTATAATGTCTGATAGGATGTATACAATTTTCAGTGTTAAGTACATTATTTTTATTTAATTTTTGTAAAACATTACAAAAGTCCAAATTAGGCCTTCAAAAAATGCGAAAAACTGTATTCGGCCTTCAGCCCAGTGTTTCATTTTTTTCGGCCAAGAATTTATTTCAGTGCATACCTAAAGAAGATGCAATGAGGATACTTCTCAAGTGATGCAGATAGAAAGTTCTGCTTGCACGCATGTGGGCAAATGTATATATATCAGGTGACATTGTGTGGTCTGTTAAATGGTTTTTAAATGGAAAGTTCCTACACTCTAAAAACTGCTGGATTGAAAACAACTCAATTTGGGTTATTTTGTCAACCCAGCAGGCTGATTGCTTTTTTTTATGGTTTAAATTACTACATTGCTAGGCTAAAATGAACCCAAATCGAGTTAGACATTAAACCTACACATCTTTTTCATTTTAAAATCACATTTACACACAAAGAATGACTTTCAAAAGGTAAATATTTATTAAAAACAACAAGAGAAAACAGTCTAAAAGTCACATGCATGTTAAATTTTTAACATATATATACAAAATCTCTATATCATGCATATAAGACGCTCAGGATTGTTGGCGGAACAGTCTGTAGAACACGCACACAGACAGCCGCGTCAACTCTGCGTGAATACTAAATTGAGCTCTCCTCCGCTTTTGAGCATGGATGAATAAATTCAGACAAAACTACATCAAAATGCATGTTTTGGCTAATATCCTTGTAAACAGAAGGTCATGAAAAGCATGTCTTAATGTAAACAGTGGAGAAAAAAGGCATGTGTATCAGAATATTAAATCTGTGCTTTCATTCTTAAAGTGAAAGAAAACTAATAATAAATATAATGCTGTCAAAGAAAAATACAAGTGCTCTCTGCTCCTGACTAAATAACCTTTGTAACATCAAAAAGTATTAATTTATAGGCTATTTAATTTATACAGTGAAGACTATGCAGTTATTTTACATTTGATTATTACATTTCTGTAGCGTACCGGAAAATGTATTTTAGACTGAGCTGGACAACCTGAAAAGCACTGTTTATTGAACTCTTTGTTCTCCTCTTTGACCAGCATTCATCCCAGTCACCACCGGTTCTTCATCAGTGGCCTAAAAAGAGAAAAACATTTGAAAAAAGAAAACATTTAATGAAACTATCCATTGTCAGATAGCGGTGCATCCACATCAGTATAAGGACAGGTAAATAGTCTGTTTTTTTGTGTGGTTGTTTAATGTCGGTCTACCACTGCGCTCTAGAATGCTGTAATGGCAGCACTAGTGTGTGGGCATGTAATATTGTTTAAATAAATATATTGCTTTCAGAAAATGTATTCTTTACTGAAACATTAAAACAGACATGACATTTACATACCTCACAAATGTCCATGTATGTGGAGGGCTGCTTTGTAACGTGTTCATTCACAAAAAAAAGAAAATGGTCATACTTTACTCTCCCACATGTTGTTCCAGACCCAAAAATGTTTGTCCTCCATTGAAACACCAAGTCTGGGAGACCAATGTTTTCTTCTGAACAGACATGTTCGCTATCATGTAATTTAAGTTTTATTCATATATAAATATTGGAATGTATTACTTCTACAATAACTCTGTATTTATGAAGCTTGAAAATACCGATTATCTAGACTCTCAATGGATTAACAAAAAATTATGAGAGAAAATATATAATTTGTGTTCTAAAGACAGACAAAAGTCTTAGGTTTGAAATGACATGAGGGCAAGTACATTTTTGTGAACTATTCCTTTAAGAAAGGAAGACCAAGAATGATGACTCTCCAAATCAGACAACTCTAAAGTTGGTTTGAGTGCTGCAATGAAAAACACAGACATCAATGGTTTACATAAAATATGAACATGTAATCATACTGTTGTTGCATCAAAATGTGAAGTAAACAGGCAGGAGACAACAGAAACATTTATTTTCTAAAAAATAACTTGAATCAATCTCAAAAGAACGATGCTCTCCTATGTCTCTGGCAATCAACATCTACAAAAAACAAAGAAACATTCTTTTACTCTTAGTAAAAAGAAATTGATAACATGATATTATGAAGTTTACTTGCCTTAAACTGTATTTCCCTCTTCCGAAGAAGCTGAGAAAATCGCAGCCGCCTCTTCACACAAGCAGGCTGCTGTCCTTAACTCAAAGTTGGTTTGGGTTCTGCAATGAAAAAAGAGACCTCAATGGTTTACATAAAATATGAACACGTAATCATACTGTTGTTACATTCAAATGGGAAGTAAACAAGCAGGAGACAACGATGATGCTCTCCTATGTCTCTGGCAATCAACATCTACAAAAAACAAAGAAACATTAGTAAAGTCTTAGTAAAAAAAAAAGTGATTGAGTTATGGATTTTACTTGCCTTAACTGTCTTTCCCTCTCTTCTGAAGCTGAGAAAATAGTCTCCTCTCTCTCACACATGCAGACTTCTGTGTCCTTAACTCCCGGCGCGGGCACAATGAAGACACAAGCTCACCAAGTCTGAAATATTACATGCAAGACATTACTGTTAACAATTATCACTTCATCAGCCTCAAAATAATTATGCTAGTCTTTTGCATAACGCCGTTTCCGAACAATAAGATAACGAATTAACATGTAAATGTGTTACTAACGTCTATTAACGCCTCAAAAAGTGTAGATATTGTAAAATCTTATTTTAATATGATACAAGACACTCACGGATGTTATAAAAGTAATGTTACGTTAAGTTACCTCTTCCGTTCAGTAAAAGAGAAGATAAGATCTCTGTTTCTGAGGCGAAAACCACCTCCGCGTATTTTTCAATATAATCTGTTTTCGGACTACTTCCGCCTTCCATGAAACCTAAAAATACTCCCGGACACAAACAATGAATGATGACTTTACATTTTTAATCTTTACTAACCAGAACGTCTTTCAATCGCTTCTTTCAGGCTGAGAAAATAGCGGCTTCTCACACTGGTGTCGTCCGTGCTCTTTCACCTCCGCGTTCCCAACCCAGCGCCGCTGGGTTATGATCAAGACCAATTTTCAACCCAACACCCTTACCCAGTGGTCTCAACCCAGCATTTGGGTTGAAAAAAACAACGCAGCTTTTTTTAGTGTATACAGGGATCTAGAACAGAGCTGATACTTTTATCCAAATCAACTTACATTGAGTTCAAGACAAGTTGTACCTTTTATCAGTTAATTCATCATGTGCTCCTTGGAAATCAAACACAAGACCTTGACCTAGTTGGCCATGCTCTACTGTTTGAGCTACAGGAATGTAATGGCAGTAAATGTAATGCATATTATTATTATTATAACAAATGAGATATACAAAAGTGCTGATTTAACGGAGTCATATGATGCTTTTTAAAGATCATCATTTTGTGTATTTGGTGTAACAGAATATGTTGACATGATTTAATGTTCAAAAAACACATTATTTTCAAATACTGTACATTATTTTAGGTCCTCTATGCTCTGTCTCTCTCAAACGCTGTTTTCTACAAAGTCCCTCCTTCCGACAAGCGCAGTCTGCTCTGATTGGCCAGCTGACACCACAAGCATAAGTCACAAATGTAATGCCCCTTACCATAATCGCGAGCTTTAGCTTTCAAAATAAATGTAAAGACAGTCAATAATGTCCTTAGTTTTACCATCAGTTCAAGCACAAGAGGGGAACAGAGTCACGTGACAGACACAGTGATGAAGCTCGTATGTGTTTGCACACAAGCCATGGTTGTGTGACCATGAGCACACACACGACGCGCGAAACTCCGCATTTGAACAGTCAATAGCACATGCTAATAACAAAACATACTTACAGTCGCTGATTCAGAAGCGCCAGATTGTCAGAGCAAAGTCAGAATTACCTCCTCTCCTAGGTTCACGAAACGGTCGTCCATAAAATGCATTGCTGTTCTGATGAAAGTAATCTTAATGATTCCTAAATACAACTACTTTCATAAGGCCAAATAAAGTGCTCACCCAGCCTCAGTGATGACAAAGTCGCCATTTGTAGGTATTTTACCCTCAAAAAGTATTTTGTAGACTTTGCCCAAGACAGCAATATTGGCTATATTGTTGTGAGTTTGAGAAGGGACTGGCTTTGTTTATCCAGAGGATTGTTCAGGAAACTTCTCATACATTGTGCTTAGTGAGGCTAGTAATGCAGAAATTACACATTTCACCTTTAAGTTTAGTTGGTCTGCTATTTGTTTCCCTGTCAGTATCTCGAAGCCTCAGTGGATTTCAGGTGTCTCTGAACACCAGATGCCATGAGCTAACAAAACAGCACATCCCTGCTTGAAGAGCAGATGGCTAGACCCTTTTTCTTCTTGAGAGGAAATTATTGATCCGTGCGGCCCAGCCTCTCTTCACTGTCTCTCTGATTGATGAAGCTCATGAACTTGGGAAAGAGACCTCCATTTTGATTTGTCCCTTGCGGCACGGTTTAAGAACATGGCTGAGCAGAGGCAAGAACAGAACGCGTTAGTCCGATCAAAGATCAACATCTACCAGAATGTCCAGAGCGGACCAGACCAGACCAAAGAGAGAGATTACATGACTGAAGTGACTGTTCTGTGTACACATTGTTGACCGTGCCTCATCATATGTTCTCTCGATATTGAACCATACCAATGACCCATGTCACCACTTATATGATTTGCGTTATGGAACTTCTGCACAATAATATAAATCATTTGATTGTTCATGTGTTTAGTGATGACTTCACATTTTTTCTCCACACCTTTGGACTTGAATACAGTACTGCTTGGATTATGAATGGTCCTATTGATCAAGTGTTACTGACCTCCTGTTTCAGCACTGATCAATAAGGATGCACATATCGGTACCATTATCATTTATCAGCTGATTTGTTTTCCCCAACTTTGATCGATATTGGGTATTTTGTGCATGATTTATATTCACATTTTTATTACGTTTCTTATAATCTGTTCACTTAAAGTGAATGTTTAAAAACATCAATTTAAAATTGCAATTAAAATAAATCTTTAGCTACTGTAAAAAATGAATAGCCATGTTCATATTGTATATTATAATGTAAATGCATTTAAAACAATTGATTTTAGTTTGTTTTTTTGTTTTGTTTAATTTAGTCAAAATTGTATTTTGGTATGTCCAGATTTGTAATATTGGTGTAGCTCTGATTATGAATAGATTTGTGAGTTTTTTTTCACAAAATCCAAGTTTCATTAACCCAATCTTTATTGCGTTTGGCATTTAACGTATAGGCCTACATTTCATATAGAAAAATGTTTATGCATATGTGTGTTTGTAAAAACATGTTCATATACATGTGACAGCACTAATATATATATATATATATATATACACACATGCACTTATGAAAATATTTTTACACACATAAATTATAAACACTTACAGATTTCTATTTTTGTGTCTATTACAGATTATGTGTATTTTGAAAACTCCTCCAGTAACCCGTATCTGATTCGCCGAATAGAAGAACTCAACAAGGTGAGGTTGGAACATGTTATATTATATTCTGTCATAATTTTTGATACAAAATATCATGCTACTTTTTTTTTTATGCATGCTGGATTTTTTGTTTTGTTTTTTTTGTTCTCTTGTTTATTTGTCTGTGAGCTGTTTTTGACCAGTATGGCTTATAATGCCAATATATCAGCATACATAATGAATCTGGTGTGTCACTGTTCTTACAGCCTAGAGTCAGACTAACTGTGATTGGTTGGGGCTTTTGATGTCCACCAATCATTTATCATTCATCATCAATTGCATGTGCAGAGATTTGAACATTACACTGAACATGGATGATTGACATATGCCAGCGCTCTACTTTTGCATTGTCACTCATGGCAGCATAACAGACTGTCTCTGTCACCTGCTCCCATCTGTTGTTCATTGCTAATGCTCAGCCATCATGCTGTTGTCTACTGATTCACACTGGGATGTTTGAGATGAAGATCCAGCCGAAAGAGACTTACATAATGCTGAGAATGACACAGGCATGTTTCCTGGAGCAGGGATTAAAATACTTTATATAACCTTATTTTGAAGGGCTATGAAGCTCAGCAGGGCGGGTAAATTAATGGAAGTGGTGTCTGTGTTCAATATGTATATGTGTTAGTCAGAATTCAGTGCTGTCTTGAATATTCACAACTCTAACCAACACGGTGTTGCATTAATGAGGAAGATGTGGTTTTCATTTCCATATAGAGTGGTTCATTTTCAATGCTGGAAAATTAGTAGAAATTTAGTTAATAGGGCTCACAACTTTTTACTTGGCAGCTTAAATATTGGTGTACGTGCATGTAAATCATAGGCAGTATCATTCAGTTCAAGTTTTACTTGAAAAGTTATACTTAAATTGTGGGTTTTTACAAGTACATGACATGAAGACAGTAAGAGCACTTAAAGCACTTACTTTACACACTGTGTAGAGAAAATTACTGTGATCTTTTTTTGTGAATGGTCTGTCTCACACTGTTTCTCTTTGCATGTCTCAAGACTGCCAATGGAAATGTAGAAGCCAAGGTGGTCTGTCTCTTCAGGCGGAGAGATATATCCACCAACCTGAACACTCTGGCCGATAGCAATGCAAGTGAGTACCTAACTGTTTCAGTCTCCTCCAATTCACGCCTCTTCATCACATTTAAGATAAAGACACGGTGTCACTATGTAGATGTACTATTTGCAGTAGGGGTGGGTGATATGCCAAAATCTTATATCACGATATGACAAATTTTATATCACGATAACAATATATATCACGATATAGTGTTTTTTTTTCTTTTAACAAGGTTTTTATTATATTAAAATCTTTAATACCGTATAATTTTCATAATCCTTGTCACCAATGTCAATATCAAACTAATACAAGCCTAAAGAGAGAGAGAAAAAATAACTCAACCTCACTGAAGATAAATAAACAGTCAGTGATGAAATAAGGATAAGAAACTAATTGCAATAGGACAAATAGGACAAAAAATACAATAAATAAGAAACACTACATACATTGTGTAAATTAGTCTTTACTGTGTTAATTATATCTATCTATGATATATATAATTAACATGTGTATTATGTATAGATTCTATACATATTATAAATATATCATTATTATTGTTATTTTTTATTTATTCTCATTAAAGTTACAAAAATGATTTAGTCAAGAGCAGTGAGAGATTTTCTAGCAGTGTGCTGTGATTAACATGAATGAATATTGGAACGCTTCCCCTTTAAGACCGAAGTCCGGATCTAATACACTGTTTCATTGCGTTTTCTCTTTCTGCCGTTTACTCGCTCTTAAGACCTAAATCGCTGTGTTTGAGGATACTTGCAAAGACGGGGATTCTGACGCATATATGTGTGTTTGTAATTGTTCAAAGTCGGCAAAAAAGAAAACGCGTGCTCCTCTCAAACAGAAAGAGACGGCGCACGCATATAAGAGGTGTATGACGGCGCACACATATTAGAGGTGTTTGACGGCGCACACATATAAGAGGTGTATGACGGTGCACACATATAGCTCTGTTTGATTTTCAACGATTTAAAATCGGTTGTTTTAAAACTGTAGTGCTTAAAAACGCGTGACCATGCTACAGATGCAGTCCCTCGTTTAGGAACGAGCTGGTCGTTCTCCACCTGAGTCTGTCTCCCCTTCACGCCGCGCGGTGGCTGGAGGTGGGCTAGAGATTTCTATGCTGGTACAGGTGCCGACAGGTCAAAAGAGAAGGATTTAGCAGAAGGACACCAGTCTACTACACAAGCAACAAAACTAAATCACTTCAGTTATAATTAGGAATGGACAGGATGGTCGACTAGTAAAGCAACTGTATATTTAGTGTTTTTATTTTTAAAGGTTTTTATTAACTTGAAGTTCTCCAAGAAGTTGCATAATTTTGAAATACTAGTAATTTATCGAGACATGCTAGACTTTATATAACCAAATACGGACAATTGTCTTTGTCCATTGCATCACACAATGAGTAGTGCAAATTTTCATTAATAATCTCAACATTGAAAAATGTCTGGAAACCGATTCCCTTTGTTGTGCTCCATTTATAACGTCCTATGCGAGCGCCCTATGAGAAATACATCTGACAGGGTTGCTTTGAGACAGACTAGCTGATTAGTAATTCAGACAACCCACTGACTAGTTGATTTAAAACATGTGTAGCATTGCACATCCCTAATTATTTGTATAACACCGCTGCCAACATCCCACATGTCTGAAATATTTTTTATCTCACCTGCGTGCCTAAGGTAGTGGTTCATTTATATGTAAATTGTGTATGTGAACTGCTGTAAACCTGTTGTAATTATCAGTGTAGTGCATTTACCGAACCATTACAAAATAGGGTCAGGTTTGAGTTGAGGAGGTTGCATTGACATGGGTTGGAGTTAGCACTCAAATCCCTTGCAGTGATGAGAGGTCAATGTCTGCTTGGCCGCCCGTTTACTACTGAACGTATCCTCCTCTTTATGTCGTGGCACTCTAAAGCACCAGCACTGTCCTGTTACACAAGATCAGGGCTCCCATTTACATCACCTCCTCCCTTCTCTACCTTCTGCCCATCTTCCTCCTCCAAACCCCCCCTCCTGAATGAGCTCCTCTGTGCTTATCCTCAGCTGCCATCCACCCTGTGCTCAGAACAAAAGAGCCTTCATGGGACCCACCGGGCCACGGTGCTCAAAGGGTTAACATTAGGTTAACACTGTCTGGCTGCTGTCTTTGTCAAGGAATGAAAGTGTTTATAAACGCATGTATATGTGTGCGTGTTTGGCTCTGAGATTGTGCAGTTATGTTGGATTTGTCGTACATGTGTCTTGAGTGCTTGTGTATGTGTGAAAGAGAGCTTGTGGCATTTTTTTTTTTTTTTAATGCGTACTTGTGCATGGGGGGGGTTGTTGCTCAATGGGGGATGGGCGCCTCAGGTTTATTGCACAGGGTTTCCCAGTAAAGTTGGCAGGGACGCATTGGCCAAGGGGAGAGAAAGGAGGGGGCAGGGCCACCGGGGTGTCAGGAGGGGTTAATGGAAAGGGGTGTGGTTTGATATCCCGCCCTTTTCAATGACAGGGTTTCCTTCGGCTCCGTGCAGGGGTGGAGTCCAGTCAGATCGGCTGATAAAGTCCTTCCGAGTCTCCACACCTCACACGAGCATCTTTTTAAGAGATATCTCTGTTAGCAATGCAAATTGATGTTAAAGTCAAAAGTAATGTTCTTGAAATGCATTCAGTTTTGAGTTGGACCTGCATCAAAATTGTTTACTTCCCTTACAAGTCAACAGTTCTCATGAAGGATATTTAAGTTACTTGTATCTGAATGAGTGTGAAATTGATCACAACCATTACTAATTACCTAAAGTGATGCGTAAACTGTGTTCTGAGAGGAAGCTGGTTCACATCAGAACTAATTAAGGCCATTAGCATCGCACTCATGTTTGCATGTGTGTGTATTTTAGGAGACTTTGAAGAGGAGTCCAAGCAGCCTTCAACGTCAGAACAGCAGAAACACCAGCTCAAGCACAGAGAACTGTTCCTGTCTCGACAGTTTGAGTCTCTCCCTGCCACACACATACGGTAAATACACTCGCAGCGCTCACCGACACAAACATCTCTGAATTGAATGGTATAATCCCATCAGAGTCCAGACTTTGACTCTGTATATAAGGCAATTGATTTGTAGTGATACAGTCTTATTTATACCATGCATGTGTTGTCTTATTGTTTTTCTACAGAGGAAAATGCAATGTCACACTTTTGAATGAGACTGATGTTTTAACTGGCTACCTTGAGAGAGAGGTAAGAGTCCACCTTTTAGGACAAGAGCACTCACTGTGTGGTTTATCATGGAGTGTCATAAAACTGCCACCGTCATTAAAGCCATGATTGAGAGACAAGCCATAACATGACAAGTGAATCTCATGCAATCTGTTAAGTCATGATTCACTCCTTAAATACAAATATTTTGTTATGCTTTAGGTAAACAAATATAGTTTTTAAGAACAGATTTAAGGAATAAAAGGTAATTTGTGAGTTTGAAAATATTTCTGATAGTAGTCTCTTTACAGAGAAAAAAAAACAGTTACTTTAAATTGTAATATTTCACAATGTTACTGTTTTTTTATACTTAATATAATGTAAAATGTAATTTATTCCTGTGATGGTAGAGCCGAATTTTCAGCAGCCATTACTACAAGAAACATTTCTTATTATCAGTGTTAAAGTTGTGCTACTTCATATTTTTGTGGAAACCATGATACATTTTACATTATCTGATGAATAGAAACCGCATTATTTGAAATCTTTCATAACACTATAAATGCTGAAAGTTGAATGAAACCACTGTTCCCAATATTTTGAACAGTTGTGTGTCTTATGATATACACTCACTGGCCACTTTATTAGGTACACCTTGCTAGTGCCGGGTTGGACCCCCTTTTGCCTTCAGAACTGCCTTAATTCTTCGTGGCATAGATTCAACAAGGTGTTGGAAACATTCCTCAGAGATTTTGGTCCATATTAACATGATAGCATCACGTGGTTGCTGCCGGTTTGTCGACTGCACTCCATGATGCGAATCTCCGTTCCACCACATTCCCAAAGATGCTCTATTGGATTGAGATCTGGTGACTGTGGAGGCCATTTGAGTAAAGTGAACTCATTGTCATGTTCAAGAAACCAGTCTGAGATGATTTGAGCTTTGTGACATGCTGCATTATCCTGCTGGAAGTAGCCATCAGAAGATGGGTGCACTGTAGTCATGAAGGGATGGACATGGTCAGCAACAATACTCAGGTAGTCTGTGGAGTTTAAACGATGCTCAATTGGTACTAAGGGGCCCAAAGTGTGCCAAGAAAATATCCCCCACACCATTACGTTGAGACAACGCAGGATGGATCCATGCTTTCATGTTCTTTACGCTAAATTCTGACCCTGCCATCTGAATGTTGCAGCAGAAATCAAGACTCATCAGACCAGGCAACGTTTTTCAATCTTCTATCATCCAATTTTAATGAGTCTGTGTGAATTGTATCCTCCGTTTCCTGTTCTTAGCTGACAGGAGCGGCACCCGGTGTGGTCTTCTGTTGCTGTATTCCGTCTGCTTCAGGGTTCGACGTGTTGTGTGTTCAGAGATGGGATTCTGCATACCTTGGTTGTAACGAGTGTTATTTGAGTTACTGTTGCCTTTCTATCATCTCTAACCAGTCTGCCCATTCTCCTCTGACCTCTGACATCAACAAGACATTTTCATCCACACAACTGCCGCTCACTGGATATTTTCTCTTTTTCGGACCGTTCTCTGTAAACCCTAGAGATGGTTGTGTGTGAAAATCCCAGTAGATCAGTATTTTTTTAAATACTCAGACCAGTCCGTCTGGCACCAACAACCATTCCACGTTCAAAGTCACTTAAATCATCTTTCTTCCCGTTCTGATGCTCGGTTTGAACTTCAGCAAGTCGTCTTCACCACATCTAGATGCCTAAATGCATTGAGTTGCTGCCATGTGATTGGCTGATTAGCAATTTGTGTTACCAAGCAATTGTGTAACCGGTGTAACTAATAAAGTGGCCAGTGAGTGTATATATATTAGTAGTGTCAAACGATTAAACGCATCCAAAATAAAAGTTTTTGTTTACATAATATATGTCTGTATTGTGTATATTTATGTATAAATAAATACACACACATGCATGTGTATATAAAAAATAAATGTTTTAACATGATATAAATTCTATTAATATAAATATATACATGTAAATATTTTCAAAATATATGCTGAATGTGTGTGTATTTATATATACATAATACACACACGTATATTATGTAAACAAACATGTTTATTTTGGATGGGATTAATCGTTTGACAGCATTAATGTTGTGTGTGTGTGTGTATATAGATAGATATATATCTATCTCTATCTATCAGACAAGTGAGAACACCAATTTTTATTTTTTTTATGGCCAACTGCATGAAGTGTTTGTGTTAATATAATGTGTGTTTGTTCTGTAGGAATGTTTCTTCTACTCTCTGGTGTTTGACCCAGTGCAGAAGACTCTGCTGGCTGACCAGGGCGAGATCAGAGTGGGATCCAAATACCAGGCAGAGATCCCTGACAAACTTGCTGAAGGTCAGAAGGTTTTAACGTCTCTACGCCTTGGTGTTACTAAAACATGGTCATTTTGATGTTGATAACTCATTTTAAGGAGAGTTGTTGAATGGCTAATTCACAATTAATTCACTCATTCAAAACCAGTCAGTAAGTACAATGTTTTCCCCACTCATCAGTTGATTCAGACAATCGAGTGCAGGAGAAGCTTGAGACAAAGGTTTGGGATCCTAATAACCAGCTGAAGGATCCTCAGATAGACCAGTTCCTGGTGGTGGCACGGTTAGTATTTCACTCTTAGACTGACTATTATTGATGCTTCAAAATTGTTTTATTCATTAGCTTGACGTTAATTCAAATATTGCTTACTTTTAGGGCTGTTGGTACATTTGCACGTGCACTAGACTGCAGCAGTTCAATCCGCCAACCCAGTCTGCACATGAGCGCAGCGGCTGCATCTAGAGACATCACGCTGGTGAGAGAATGAAAGCATCCAATCACAATCTCTTCCGCAACTACTCACAAGAGTGTTTCATTCACTGCCACCTCACTCCAGTTTTCATGCACATCTCATATTCACACTGTCCCGTCTATTTGTAGTTCCACGCCATGGACACTCTGCAGAAGAACGGCTATGATCTCGCCAAGGCCATGTCGACGCTGGTGCCGCAGGGTGGCCCGGTGCTGTGCAGGGACGAGATGGAAGAGTGGAGCGCCTCAGAGGCCATGCTGTTTGAGGAGGCTCTGGAGAAATACGGCAAAGACTTCAATGACATTCGCCAAGACTTTGTAAGTTTGAAACGGCGTACTTGAGCATTTGCTCTCACACACACTTCATTTCGGTAAGCTCAGAAAATTTAAATGAACATGTATTTGTTGTTGTCCCACAGTTGCCCTGGAAGTCATTAGCTAGCGTGGTCCAGTTCTACTACATGTGGAAGACTACTGATCGTTATATCCAGCAGGTAAGAAACTTTGCATGTTTTTAAAAACTAAAATAAATCCAAAAAAGTTTTTAAAACGACCAATATTTTTTTTTAGTAATTATGCACGCATACGAATGTTATTTAAACCATGTTTTACTCCCCAGAAAAGACTAAAGGCAGCCGAGGCTGACAGCAAGCTGAAGCAGGTGTACATCCCCACCTAGTGAGTATTTAGTGTCACTGAACTTAGTTTTTTTTGTGAATTCGTGGCACTTTCCAAATATATTCCACAAATTAGTGTCCCGTTAGAGTTGCTTGTTTTTTTTAAAGGCTCAAATCCCATCGTTTTTTTAAGAGTGAATTTTTAAACAGATTACAGTTTTGAAGTTTCAATAGATTTAATGTTATATGCTCTCCACGGCTGCATTTATTTGATCATAAATGCATAAAAAAAATTATGTAGCAAAATATTACAATTTTAAATGACTGTTTTCTATTTTAATATAATTTCTGAGTTGGTAAATATGATGTTTCAGCAGCCATAACGGCAGTCTTCAGTGTCACATAATCCTTCATAATTATAATATTCTGATTTTCTGCTCAAGAAACATTTCTTCTTATCATTGTTAAGACAGCTGCTAAATCTTTTTGTCAAGACTGATCATTTTTTTAAGATCAATAGAAAGTTCAAGAGAACAATAACAGTGTTCTGTAACAATGTAAAAGTCTCTAGTGTCAATTTTGAGCAATGCATCCTTGCTGAATAAATACAATAATATTTTTGTTTTACTCTTACTGACCAAAATGTTCAGTAGTGTATTAAACTGTTAATGAACACAATATTAGCACAGAATGAAAAGTAGCTATTTGCTTATCTAGTGTGTTGTATGTATACATTTAATGATAGCTTAATTAATATAATTTTTTTTCATCAACCTGTGCACTTCTTTACTGTTTTTTTTGTTGTTGTTTTTTTATGTCTGCTGTTTGAGAATCTAAATTTTGTTCTGTCCTTCAGCACCAAACCCAACCCCAACCAGATCAATGCACCTGGAAGTAAACCTGGCATGAATGGTGCCACCGGCTACCAGAAAGGCCTCAGTTGTGAAAGTTGCCACAGTGAGTGAACTCAAGTATTTAAATAGAAGCTCAATTCTTCCTGTGCATTATAATGAATGTATTGATCTGTTTGGCTTGCTCCTCCAGCTGCCCAGTCCCAGCAGTGGTACGCATGGGGCCCTCCCAACATGCAGTGCCGACTATGTGCATCCTGTTGGATTTACTGGAAGAAGTACGGTGGTCTTAAGACCCCTACTCAACTAGAGGGCGCCACAAGATCTGGCTCAGTATGTTAACCCTGTCTTTTTTGATGTACCGGTTTACTGTATTTTAAATTATTTAATGCATACAAAAATCAACAGTGAGAAATCTAGTTGGTTTCATCAGTTATCTTGGTGGATTAAATTATAAATTATTATGATGGAGACAGAAAATTGCCCAATTGATTACTGAACATCATATTTCTTTCCAATAGGATGCAGCTCCACGTGGTCACATGACCCGCCAGGAGGTACAGGGCATGTCCCCGTTTACCAGCAGTGCAGGGAGAGCTAAACTTCTGGCTAAAAATCGGCAGACCTTCATCCTGCAGACCACTAAACTCACTCGAATCGCCCGTCGAGTGTGCCAGGACATCCTGCAGTCCCGCCGAGCAGCTCGCCGCCCCTACGCTTCTATTAACGCCAATGCTGTCAAAGCAGAGTGTGAGTAGTCAGTTGCAAACATACGTTTTTTTTCTAAATGTTTTTTATCTGTGATCTATATATATAATTATAATTTTTTTGTTTTATCTCCAGATTCTTTTTTTGACCATTTATTTTTCTTTTTTAGGTATGATAAGACTTCCTAAAGCAACAAAGAATGCTGTGAAGAACCGCCTTATTCCTCGACCGTCCCTCATCAATATAGTTAAAGAATTGGGTATTGCTTCAGTATTCAATCAAACCAAATAGAAAAATGATTTTAACATGGGGAAAGATGAACACACATTGCCTTTAATGATTAGACATAAAAGTCAATTGTTTGGCACGATGTTATATTTGAAAACTGATCCTTTGACTTTTCAGATTTGAATATTTTGAGTGATCGTGCTTGTTTTATTCTTCAGCTATTCAAGCTCCTTTGAAACTCAAAGCCCCTCGAGGTGCTCCAACCCCAATCAACCGTAACCAGGTTAACCAGCCTCGGAGCGCATCCGCCCTACTGGGCAAGAGGCCCTTCGACAATGTGAGTATCACATACAAAGACACGTCAACCTTTCTGCAGTTAGAAAACAGTGTAGACCGATCTAAGTGTTCTCATTGGCTGCAGACTGGAGCTAATTCTTTGTCCACCAATGGAAGACCGTTCGCATTGGGAATGAGAGCAGCCAACCAGTCAGTCATTAAGAGGCAGAAGGTCAGTCAAGGAGATGCTCCGAATCCAGTGGTGTTTGTGGCTACGAAAGACACCAGGTATGTTTCCAAAACATCCCATCCACATGTTTTTGCTATTTCCTGAGACTAATTCCACGTATATGTGGTTTACAGAGCCCTGAGGAAACACCTCACTCAGTCCGAGATGAGGCGGGCAGCCAGAAAACCACACCTCCCGGTCAGAATCAAACTTCCCGTGCCGCCCCGGCCGCTTCCTGTACCCATCATACCCCCCAGCACCAGCGAGCCAATCGTGTTGGAGGACTGAGCGAAGTTCCATCAGACCACATCCATTACCAGAGCATGTTAAACCCGCCATTGTCAGCTGTTCTTCTTTATTCCTCGTCTCCTGTTGTCCCCCCAAATCCCATATGCACACCACGCTCACGTGCTCGGGATGATGTACCGCATACTCTTACACCAGCATACACCACACTTCATAGCGTTTTACCCCCAGTGTTATAGTTTAAGGGTTCGGTGCCCTGCTGTCCTGTTGCTTTTTTAAATTGCAAATACTTTTAACTGTAATTTAAAGCAAATCATGTTCATTCTAAGATGGTGGTAAAGCACACTTTATTTTTCTCCAGTTCTGTCGTTATTTGTATAAATATTAACAGGATTTTTCAAGAGTTTGATTCTTGTGTGTATGGAAAGTGGGATTTAAATGTGTGAGGGAGTACATGGTCTTTTTACCGTCATTTTCTTAATTTCTCATGTTGCTTATGTTAAAAATAAAAATCACCCTTTTCATGCTATATAGACAAATAAATGATTGCGCTGTTCATTTTAATTCAGCCAGTACTTATGGTTCCAGCCTTTCAGGCCTAGCTGAATTGTGGAAAGTGAATGGTATCATGAAATGCATTGCAGTAAAAGTATTGCTCACCATACAAGATCTGCAGTCGAGTTGGTGTTTATTGATAGCGACCTGGTTTCTCAAACTCATTTTTTGGTTATCAAGGATCCAAATCTCCTGCAGTGTAGCTACTCCAGTCAGTGATATTTGAAGGTCTCGTAGGTCTTAGTATGAAAACACGTTTGATGACTTAGGAAGGCTTCTGGTTGTAGTAAAGTGTTGAAGGTGTTCATGAATGTAAGGCGTATCTTGGTTTGAGGTGGTTGATGTCGCAATAATTTGGCCTGTTTTGTACCTCAATAATTGAGCCTTTTCCATATACGACATCATGAACAAAGCCATAAGAGTTTGTTTTCCACGTCTGCTCTTTTTCCAAACATGTTGACGCACTCACATTTGTGTTAAAAAGGTCTCGTGGGCTACTGGAAAGTTAATGGTAGCAATTGTAGATAATGAGGGAAGAGATGTTTTTCTAGTAATGACTCAATTATAGGCTGATATTGATGCATATTTCCCCCTCAAGGTTTTTTTTTTGTCTTTGTTTTTTGCTGTAAACTGGATCCAGTGAGATGGAAAATATGTTTTGGAGTTTTCCTAGACATGGCTCAACTATAGGCTAATATTGATGCATATTTTTGCCTTATGATTAAGCTTTTTCTTTTTGAGCTGAATGGTTGGGGTTTTTTGACAGACTTCCTGGCTTGTTGAGATTAGTCAACACAAAATGTAATTGTAAATCGTTCTCCGGTTAGGGGTTTTGTAATGTTTCTTAAACAAATGGAGCGTGCACTGCACACTAAAGACACAATTAAATGTTAACATGTCCCATTTTAATTGTCACCTGTTTTTATGAAGGGGGTTTGTGACCCCACAATGTTTTGGCAAAGCTTGGGAAAAAAAACATGTAAACATTGATCTCCATTATGGGATAGAGTTGGGGAGGGAAGACTGGTTGATTTTAGGGTTTGATTCAAGGATGTGAAGGATTTCAGTTTTATATATCAATGAGAAATTACTTTCAACTCACAACTCAGACTTTTTTTTAATATTCCTGTGTCTCTGTATCCTTTAATGTATCTTGTGATAAGAAAATAAAGATCTTTTGTTTGTGGTCCTGATCAGGCAACGTTTCGTGTTTCTTTAGAGCAGTTACATTGGTATTGATTTATTTACACTTCCAGTGGACCATATACCATGTTAAGACACCATATTTATGTAAATATTTTGTGAATGAAAATGAGGCTGTAAAGTGTCTGGTTGGTTTGTACACTCATACAGGTTTAGAACAATTCAAGGGTGAGTAAATGATGACAGGATTTATTCTTTATGTTTGGGTGAACAAGCCTATTAAAGCGTTGAAATAATTCAGCACATATCCTCAATTGCTTTACTTTGCTGATTTAATAAATTAAGATCAATGTTCAATGGCAGTGTTGGGGATAACGCATTATAAGTAACGCGAGTTACGTAATAATATTACTTTCTCAAGTGGACCATATACCATGTTACTTTTTATATTAGAAGAAAATATGTCTGGTTTTTTCCATTTATTAACTGATGATAGTGATGCGTTGAAACATGATCTTACTGTAGTTCAAATCTAGACTGAATGTGAATGTGTATTAATTCATCCCACTCGCAAAAAACAGATTCAGTATTCATCAAAATGAATTACAACAGTGAAATGCAAATTCAGAATATGACGCAAACCTGCAATAATTAAATATGTTAAACAAATATATCTAATCCCATTTTATCAACCAATGTCTTTGCTGCTGACCTTTGATGATCCAATTCAACCATACTAATAAGCAAAAATGACTTTAGATAAACTAACAATTGTGCTTCATTGTTTTTTATTGCTGAAGAGTGTTGAACCTTCTGTGTTCTACTGTACAGACGTGATTTACTTTTTCTTCAGCATGAGGTTCAAGGTTCAAGGTTTCTTTATTTGTCACATAATAAATTATACAGGATATAATCAGAAGTGAAATATAAATCAAATCAGGTCCGCTCAGTGGACAGTGCAAAAGAATAAAAATAAAAATTATTTAAAAGTAACACAACACAAGAGCATATATATAGGTAAAAATGTGCAATAGAATAAAAAGTGCAAAACAAATAAGATGTGCAAAAACAGTATATTGGGACTTAATAAATAGTAATATGAACTAGAGGGATGTGAAAACGGGTTGTACCGGGTATACAACTTGTATGTAGGTTTATTCCTTACAATTTCTTTTTTGTGAATGCGCTTTTTCATTTGCTATCAATAGAACTTCTTGTATTAAAAACAAACGATCAAGCCCTGCTAATATTTTAAAAGTAACGCAAAAGTAACGTAACGCATTACTTTCCATAAAAAGTAACTAAGTAACGTAATTAGTTACTTTTTTAGGGAGTAACGCAATATTGTAATGCATTACTTTTAAAAGTAACTTTCCCCAACACTGTTCAATGGTTATGTTTATTATTGGGTTGCCAAAAAACATATCAACTTAATGTAGCACATTAATATAAAATTCTACTTTATTTTAAGGACAGACTCGTCCAATCAGTCAAAACTTTCACATTAAAAAATATATATATATATTTAATAACTTATAATATAGCTAATAAACTCAAAATATCTGCTGTCAAAATGTGGTTGTTTCCTTTTAAAGTCAGTGTAATTTAAGATTGTAACGGTCCATTGCTTGTTTGCGGGAAATGTATATCCTCATCTCAAGCCTTACAGTAAGCATAATACAAAGACTCCAATCTGCACTTCACAGACAAACGCTCAATTAACAACTCGAGGTGTGATGCGGTAATTAATACAGGATGGGCATGTGTGTATATTCAGAGTTCACCCTTTGAAGTCGGCTAACAAGCTACTTGTCGAATGTTTATTCCGGTAGTAAGTTACCTACAAGCAATCGGCAATATCCCGATTTGATCAAATTCAAAACACCCACAGCAGACAAACCCATCATCACTTCAGACTAGGTCCAAATTAGATTGACTGTCACCTAGGCCAAGCCTGATTGGCTGATCCGAACGTCCACGCTTCACAGCTGATTCAGATTTTAAAACGAGACGCGGGAACGCAATCCGGGTCAGCTTTAAAACAACAGGGCGAGCAGCTGTCGGTACGTGGAGCTTGCCAAGCACAGGGTGTAGTTCGCGTCTTTCATCTGGAATTGGGCAACGGAGTCAAGTGTTTGTCCGGAGTTCAGTCGGGTGTGTTTTGTGTTTTAGCGTCACTTTTTATACCACAAAAGACCCCGTTTTGTTGAGCTGCTGTTGAGTTTTCTGAAGCTGTCTAAAATGTTTGAGGTAAGCGGTTTTTGTCTTGTCTTACATTTCATATTTTTATTGGCACCATCTGTGCCTAATTATTACAAAAAATGTATCGTATAACAAAGTACTGAGTGAGGTTTTTAACTTTGAGTCCCTGAAATGTGTTGCCATTTCTAGTAACTTAAATTGTACATTTTCTATAGAACTACAAAATTGTGAAATATCTAGGCAATATGACATTTGCTAGGGATGCAATGGAAAATGTTAACATTTAAATCTACTTGGTATGTAATGTTAAGCTATATTATAGTTATTGGCTTTGGGTATGTGTCTGAGAAACTAATATTTACTAGTGGTAAAGCTTTTAAAACGTTAAAATTGTAGGTTTTCAGACGTTATAATAAATATTTATTATGGCTTCTAGTCAATGGTGAAATGCTTGCATTTTAAATAACTATGGCTCTAATCAATAAGTGTGTATAATTTATGTGCATAAATAAGCTGCGGATTCTAGGCAGTGTGCTAGAAATGATTGTCAAAATGTTTGCTGTTTAGGCAGTGGTAAATGCAGAAAACTACCTTGGGAGTAGGTCCATTTAAAACCCTAACTTTTTTTTTTTCAGACTAGTCAAGATGACCAGTTTCTGTTCCCCACTGAATGCCAGAATGAGGCTTTCTTCCCTGAGGAGGGTTTAGGCAGTGGGAGCATGTCTCTTGCCGAGGCCTTGCTTCCCCTGGCTGAGTCCCCATCGACCCCGATGACACCCTGGCTCTGCTCCACCCGCTACAAGACCGAACTGTGCAGCCGCTATGCTGAGACGGGTACCTGCAAGTATGCCGAACGCTGCCAGTTCGCCCACGGCCTCCACGATCTCCACATACCCTCCCGTCACCCCAAGTACAAAACCGAGCTGTGCCGTACCTACCACACCGCTGGCTACTGCGTCTATGGCACACGGTGTCTCTTTGTGCACACCCTCAAAGAGCAGAGGCCTGTCCGTCAACTGCGCAGGAATGTACCTTGCCGTACCTTTCGTGCGTTTGGGGTTTGCCCCTTCGGTACCAGATGCCACTTCCTGCATGTTGAGGGTGGTTCGGAGTCAGATGGTGGAGGAGAAGAAGAGCGAATCTGGCAACCTACGTCACAGTCCCAAGAGTGGAAGCCTCGTGGTGCCCTCTGTCGCACCTTCAGCGCTTTTGGTTTCTGTCTCTATGGCACCCGTTGTCAGTTCCAACATGGGCTTCCCAACTCTATCAAAGGCGTCAACTCTACACACACCTCCTGGCCTCAGCAGATGACCAATGGGGGATCTCTTTCGCCAGCCTCGGACACGTGTTCTTCACCATCTCCACCGTCCTCATCCCCTCCATCTGCGTTGGCTTCGCCGGTGTACCCTGACGGTTCTGGTCCAGTCACACCACCGTCAGTAGCAGCGTTAGCCAACAATGCTTTTACCTTCAGCAGCCAACATCTGAATGACCTTCTGCTCCCCCTGGCCCTTCGGCTCCAGCAGCTGAACGCTGCCAATGCGGGTCCCAAAGATGCTCTGGATAAGCCACTGTTGTCAGGACATCTGTGGCAGGATGATCCCAGAAGCTAACTACTATAAGCTTTAACTGTGAACTGTGCTGAATTTATATTTAACCTTGTTTTTATTGCGTTGTGTACAGTGTGTCTTCACGACTTGTATTTTAACTGCCTTTGAGTCTGATTCTCTAATGTTTCTTTTCTTAATTCAAGTCTGTCTTGTACTTCTGAGGCTACTTATTTTCGACGGACTGAATAAAGCCCTTATATTTTAAATTGAGTATTTTACTGGTGTAAATGAAGGATTTGACTCTGTATGTTTCTAACATATGAATTGTTAAACTAAATGACCTTTTTAAATTATTTTAGAAACATCAGCATCCTTTGCTCTCAATAAAACCTCCTAAAAGGATTTTTGTGTTTTTACGAAGTGTTTTTATGCTAATGAATGACAAGGTTACTGAACATTTTAAAAGGTTTATCTAAAACTTATTTTCTATTTAAAGAAAAATCCATAAGGTCATTAGAACTTGCGACCCTGGCTGTGAAAACCTAGCTAAAAGTTATTTTTGTGTGATTTACTCTTGACATAGTAGTTCTTAAATTAACAGCAAAATGTAACCCTGATGTTGACTGAGGTCATGTCAGATTGAAATCATGGTGAAATGAATGGTTAAAATTAGACTACTATTATTGTGATCCCATTTAGATTGAGACTTTATAATGGGTTTCAAACGCAGTGAGAGCTGCATTGTCTTGGTTTTATTTACTCTTTAAAATGTTTTTTGTTTATTATACTCAAGGCTGCTTTTGAGTATTAAAACCCTCTTACACCACAGAAACACCAATATTAATACAAAAATCTCGTCTGAAATGGTACCAGAAAATTCAGGCTTTTTCTCCACCACCTGACAAAGTACTTTTGGATTTACTGCCTGATCCTGAAGAAAAACAAGTTTGAGTAAAATTAAATCTGAACTTTTAGTTCTTTTAAAAATGTAGTTGAATGTAAGCCATAAAAGATCGCTTAGTGAATCGATTCAAAAGATTCGAATCCCAAAAATGAGCCTAGAATATGTACGCATGCGCGGAGCTTAAGCCAATCAGGCGCGTCCCACAAGTTCACCAGTGTGTTGTATAAACAGTCTGGAGGAGAGCTTAGCTGCTTGTGCTAATATAAGCATATAACGTTAACGCTAGCAAAATATAATACATGTAACTAGTATATATGAACTGATACGTAATCAATCTTCAGTAAGGAGGTACAGTGCATGATTTTTAGCTCCATGTTTGATGATACAAGCGTGCTAAGGCAGCCTAGCGAGGAAGAGGCTGATGCGCGCAGCCTTGTCGCGTTAGCTCTAACGTTCAATCTTTAATGTCATTTACAGCATCTTTATTAAGTGATCTTACTAAGGTAAAGATGACAGAGAGGGAGGAACGGCGCTTTGCCGAGGTGCCCCGGGAATCCATCAAACTAATGGCCGAGAGCACCGGAGTGGAGCTCAGCGAGGAGGTGGCAGCTCTGCTGGCGGAGGATGTGTGCTACCGCCTCAGAGAGGCAACACAGGTCACATACGACTTCATGATTTCATCTTATATATTATAATCACATGCATTGCGTGCTACTGTGTATGGCTGTTTTGATAGGTTCTACTGTCTCATCAAGGCCATTCAAGTCTCTTAAATATTCACGATTGTCATTCAGAGGCTTTTACTGATTTGTTGTACATGCATTGCATGTTGTCATACATGCACCTGTATTATTATTCCTTTAAAGCAATAGTGATGTGTGCTATTATTTCAGATTATAACGACATGCATTCCATGCTCTTTTACATTGTAGATTTCTTGTTCTTTTAAAGTTGTGCTGATGGATGCTACTGCATAAGAGATGCATGCTCACACAAGCAACTGTTAATGACTTTAAAGCTGTTGTCTTAAAATATTTCCAGCTGAAGCTTTTTGTTGAAGTGTGTGTGTGTGTGTGTGTGTGTGTTTTATTCCTCTATACATAGCATTTGTAAAGAAAAACGTTGTAAAGTGTCAAACATTTTGCCTTAAAGTCTGTATATTTCATCTTCTTGTTCTACTACAGAACAGCTCACAGTTCATGAGACATGCAAAGAGAAGGAAGCTGAGCGTGGAAGACTTCAATAGAGCGCTACGGTGGAGCAATACTGAGGTATACAGGTACATCTAAAAAAAAATGAATATCATGCAAAAGGTCAATTTTTTTGTCACTCATTTCAGAAAGTGAAACCCATATATGATTCATTACACATAGAGTGAAATATTTCAAGCCTTTATTTCTTGAAATTTGTATGATTGTCTTACAGATAATGAAAACCCAAAATTCAGTGTCTCAGAAAATTAGAATATTACATAAGAACAACAAAAAAGGATATTTTAAACAGAAATATCAGGCTTCTGACAAGTATGTTCATTTCTATGCACTCAATACTTGGTTGGGCCTCCTTTTGCATGAATTACTGCAGCAATGCGGCGCGGCATGGAGACAATCAGCCTCCTGAAGACATCTGAGCGTGGTGACTCTTGATGCACTGACTCCAGCTTCAGTTCACTCTTGTGAAGCTCTCCCAAGTGTTTGAATCAGCTTTGCTTGACAGTATTCTCAAGCTTGCGGTTATCCCTGTTGCTTGTGCACATTTTCCGATCCAATTTCTTCATTCCAGTCAACTTTGCATTTAATATGCTTTGATACAGCACTCTGTAAGCAGCCCCCCCCTTTCAATAATGACCCTCTGTGAATTACCCTCTTTGTGAAGGGTGTCAATGATCATCTTCTGGACGACTGCCAAGTCAGCTGTCTTCCCCATTATTGTGGTTTCAAAAAACAAGAGATACCCTGAATTATACTGTACGGATGGTCATTTATTGAAACTCAAATGTAAATATTATAATATTTTGAGATACTTATTTTTGACTTTCATTAGGTGTAAGCTCTAATCATCAAAATTAAAACAAAAAACTTTTGAAGTGTTTTACTTTACATGTAATGAATCTAAAATATATGAAAGTTTCACTTTTTGAAATGAGTTACAAGAAAACTTTTGTGAACTTTTCACCATATTCACATTTTTTGAGAGTTACCTGTATATTTGTCTTTCTGTTTGAAAGCGTTTTTAATGTGAATTTGCATTGTAGTGTTGTTTCTTACACTCAACATACATTCAAATGTCTGGTGAACAGCATTACACCTGCTGCATGTTTTCTAGACTATTTGCGGCTATGGTGCACAAGATGTCCTACCGTTCCGTCCATTAAAGGAAGGAGAGCTTTTCTTTGTAGAGGATCGGGAGATAAATCTGGTGGAGTTGGCACTTGCTACTAACATCCCTAAAGGCTGTGCAGAGACAATGGTTCGAGGTATGACCGGTATCATTAGTGTAATGTATACAAGTTTACTATCTTGCATTTTTTTTAAAGACATTTCTGTTTTGTTTTAATGGCAGTGCATGTGTCATATCTTGATGGAAAAGGCAATCTGGAACCTCAAGGCACAGGTAAACCTCCAATATCTTAATTTCTCTTTATTTTAATTGATTTATCTGGTAAAATAAACAAAATGACATTCTGTAAGTATCCAATAGTTCACCCAGCTCTATTCTGTGTTGGATTACTTGTGTTGTCTTCCCAGTGCCCACTGCTGTTCAGTCTCTATCAGAGGATATTCAGAAGTATTACCAACAAATAACGCGAGCCATTTTAGGAGAGGACCCACATCTCATGAAGGTACTTACACTATCTGTCAAAAGTTTGGGGCCAGTGAGATTTTTTTTTTTTTTGTCTTACTAATTATAAATCATATCCAGCAAGGATGCATTAAACTGATCAGAAGTGAGAATAAAGACTTGACATTACATTTGTTTTTCATCAGAGCATCTTGAATGTTTTCAACATTGAAAATTAAATAAAATGTTATTTCACAATATTACAGTTTTGCTGTATTTTTAATCTTCAGTAGCCCTGGTGAGCATAGGAGATGGCATTTAAAACATTACAAGCCCTTTAAAAATTCATACCATCCCAAAACTGTTAACTGTAGTGTATTTTATTAATGTGTCTAGTGTTTTCTCTTGCTAGTATAATAATGTTTTTCTTTTTTCATCAGGTGGCTTTGCTAGACCTCCAGTCCAATTCAAAAATCGCTGCCCTCCTGCCTTACTTTGTTTACGTCATCAGTGGAGTAAGTTCGTCCATGTCATACAAAATCTAATATTTCCTTATATAATAATAACATTTGTAGTAAAATTGTGCATAATGTATGATTGTCTTTCTTTACTCTTTCTTAGGTAAAGTCTGTAAGTCATGATCTGGACCAGTTAAACAGACTCCTACACATGGTGAAGAGTTTGGTGCAGAACCCGTACCTGTACCTGGGCTCATACGTGCGCAGTCTGGTGTCCAGTGTCATGTACTGCATCCTGGAGCCTCTGGCTGCCTCCATCAACCCCCTCAATGACCACTGGACCCTGAGAGACTATGCAGCTCTTCTGCTTAGCCACATCTTCTGGTATTTCTTTAGCATCCTACAGTAAAGTAATACTTGTTAAATTATGAACTTTTATAGTGAGTGCTCTGGTAAGCTGAAACATTAATCAGTTCAAACTCTAGTCTGACTGATTGTTTTTTCTCATGTTGGCTTGTAGGACACATGGGGATCTTGTGAGTGGGCTGTACCATCAGATCCTTCTGTCTCTGCAGAAGGTTCTCTCCGATCCGGTTAGACCTCTCTGTTCCCACTATGGAGCTGTAGTGGGTCTGCATGCTCTCGGCTGGAAGGTAAACACAGACAGCACAACACCCACAAACACAAATATGCTTTTTACTACTAAATGTCACACTGTTTGTGTATTCGTATTTTTGACCCAGGCTGTTGAACGTGTGCTGTATCCTCACCTCCCTGCCTATTGGGCGAATCTACAAGCTGTGTTAGATGATTACTCTGTGTCCAACGCTCAGGTGAAAGCAGATGGCCACAAAGTCTATGGAGCCATTTTGGTGAGTACAGTATTTTAGAGGCCTTTTAAGGATGCTGATATAAATGTATTGATTTATTCCAGTTCTATGTTTGTACATACATCTTTAATTTTGTTGGAAACCACAGAGAGTCCTTAAAGCTGCTCTTTTGTTAACAACAACTGGTTGTTTGGAAGGATGGTTTTAGCATTTTGTGTTCCCAGTTGCAAGTTTATAAGAGACCCAAACTCATAGCCCTTGCAGAAATGGAGTTTATGTGGAAGACCATTTACTGCACCTGAACAACTCTGGAAAACAAAAAAACACCAGATTCATGAGCTGCTCATGTGTAAAAGAACACAGTGCCGCTCTTCATTTTGAAACATGAAGTGCATACATTTATTTAATTAAATTGCAGCGTTTAAAAGCTATATTGAGATGTAGCTATATTGAAATGTCTCTTATCTAAACCTCTAAAGTCAAGTGACCACTTTACTTTCCTCCCTGAAGGTGGCGGTAGAGCGTTTGCTGAAGATGAAGGCCCTCAGTCTGACCTTGGCAGCAGAAGGAAGTGGTGCTGGTCTACCAGGTGCTACCACAGGGGCTGGCGGCTTCAGAGAAAACTCGCCTGGCCTCAGCCCGCCTCCTGAACCTCTTTCAGAACCCCCTCTTGGCATTGCAAGCCATCTCCAAGCAGGTGGAGCTGGCTGCCCATGGGAAGAGTGGACTCCTGTATCTCTTCCTGCCATGTACTGTGAACTCTACTCCTTTTTTGGAGACAGTCTGGCTGTACGGTTCAGCACTGACCCGCCACTAGGTGGCGCCCCACCTCCAGGTCCCAGCCAACCACTAGAGGGCAGGAAAGAGCCAGCGAGCAGTGCCCCCAATCTTGAGAATACAAGGAAAATGCCCCAGCTAACTGCCAGTATGAATATAAGCCCAAGACAAGATGGAAGCCCTCGTATGGAACCACAACCACCCAGTCTGGCTTCTACTGTTCCAGGGAGGTAGGAGTCGAACAACATCCTAGTAATTATGTATATAGGGGAATTGATTGAAGAAAGAAAAAAGTAATTGTGACTCAAAATTCTGTCTTTTCTCACAATTGGTGTTTCTTTCAAGTTAACATCACGCAATTCAGATTTTTTTTCTCAAATTCAGGATTTCGAGAGATAACGTTATAATTCTGAGAAAAAAAAACAGAATTTAAAAATTGTGATGAAAAATTAATTCTGAGATAAAACGTCAATTTTGTTCATAATGGAAACAAAAAAAATGTGCAATGTCAGATATAAACTCAGAAATCGTATTTTCTTTTTTTTTGTGCAATTTTGAGAAGTTTAAAAAAAAGTTTGAATTGTGAGATGAAAAATTATATAATATTTTCTATCATGTGTGCGGGAATAAAGCTTCCATAGATTGTTAATGATATCTTATAAATCTTTAAATACAGACCTACTCTGAGAGATGGTGTATGCTTTTGTTTCAGATCATTTTTACAATAATTATTTAAAAGCGCAATTCCTAGTGAAAACCTTCATTACCAATGATTCTGCAAAGAATTCTCAGATTTGCTCTCTCTCATTCAAACCATTTAGTCTTGTACCTACTTGTACCACTATTTGGCTTTAAATTGAAGTTTCATATATTGCGATTCACCTCTAAACTGATTGGCTCATGGCTTTAACAAAGACTTTTAAAATCCCTATGGGGAAAAAAATGATACTAACCCAATCCTACATTAGCAAGTCTTGCCATTTAAAACTGTCCAAAATGTTCAGGGAAAGAACAAAAGTCAATTCACATTATGATTGATGATCACATTTTGTTGTTTTGTGTTGAATGCATTTCTCACTGGTGGTCTCTTTTTGTCCCATGTCTGCAGATCTCTTGCCCGCTCCTCCTCCTCATCTTCCATCTCACGTTCCAGGTCATCTTCGTCACGTCCTGGTCATTCAAACAGCCAATCCCGAGACATTTTCCCTAAAGCCCGCTTCCCGCTGCCTCAGGCTGGACCTCCTGCTTTCTCGTTCATCATTGGCGGGCGGCAGATGGGGAGACGCTGTCAGGGACGGCGCTTCCAGACCAGCTTTACTCCAACTCCACCTCTTGCTACCCTCCCACCTCGTGTTTATGCCCACAAGCTACCGGTCATAGGGAGAGTCAGCAAACCTGTGCGCCGCTGGACGTGTTCCCATTACTCACTTCACCTGCCTCTTTAAAATCCATGGGCGATGTATGTGATGTTTAGAGACACGTGACCACAATGACATCTCATCACATGGCTGCATCTTAGTAATTACAGATGAACAGTTCTATATGCTCTATGCAAACAAGGCATGTTTTATTGTGAGGAAATTATTTTGAATCGATTTCCAGCATTTTTATGCTATAACTAGCTTCAACTTTGAATTCCCTTATAGTTATTTCTGTTTGTATTTCAGATAGTATAATAGAACCTGACACCAAATAGAGTTTATATTTAAAGAACTTACAGCAAGATGAATTCTGAACAGATACTTCTATACAATTGCCTTGTTTATTAGAGTATTTATGTATGAGTGAAAAAAACTTTTTTTGTAATGATGTAGGGCTGTAAAAATAAATACATTGTGTAATGTACTCATGTGATATTTTATCATTTTGCATTTAAACTGCCCAGTCTGTTCATAATGCCAATGATTTTCATTTTCTTAGGCCTGGTATTAAGCTCGATGCAAATCTAAACAGTCTCAGCATGACCCCTTACATTAATTTTCCAAAAACAGTGCTTAATGCATTATTCTAAAGGAGTTGTTAAAATTATATTTAAAAAAAGTTTTAGAATTGTTCCAGAGAAAAATTGCATTTTAATTATTCTAAAGCATTATTTTTAAAGGAACAGTTTTCTTTCATTGAACCGGGTACTGGAATGTTTTCTTATTCCTGTACAATTGAAGAAAACCGTGATGGATCATTCATGCCAGTGATGCCTTCATGATGTTGCAAGTTTGATTAAGCACAAATGTGAATAAGAGAGAGATGGCGGGGAAATGCTCTGTGATTAACTCAAATTTCAGTCTTCACCACAAAGCTGGTATGGCTCCAGAAGACTTGGAACATAAAGCCTTATTACTTTTATGGTAATTGTAGTGATGCTTATACTGTTCTTCATGGAGTTTGACTGTTCCTGGTTGCTGTTTGTATCTTTCGGTACATTCTTCAATATTTTTGTTCCATAGAAAAATCTCATAGTTTTGGAGCAACATGAGGGTGAGTAGGTTTCAGAATATTAAAATATTCCTTTAAGATATAAAGTTCTGTTCTGATGAAAAATGGACCAAAGCCAGTCTCTAGTGAACTAGTTGATGCATCTGCATAATTTAAGGTTAAAGTTGGGTTTTACCAGACAGCTGATGTCTCCTGACCTGTTGCATTAAACTTTCAGCATGGTG
The DNA here is from genome assembly GCA_027564155.1 of Gymnocypris eckloni scoliostomus. Taxonomy (NCBI): domain Eukaryota; kingdom Metazoa; phylum Chordata; class Actinopteri; order Cypriniformes; family Cyprinidae; genus Gymnocypris; species Gymnocypris eckloni. The sequence continues at coordinate 33,281,041 of CM050413.1, read as the reverse complement.
CTGAACTCTCCATGTCAGAGCCCAGGTTTGGTTACACATGCAGCACTTTAACGTTCTGCCCTACTGAAGCCATACACAAACAGAACTGGTTTCATAATGGCTATTTTTGCTGATAAAGCTCTGAGTTTTCTACGTGTTCACGCGGTCACGTTTGTGGTGATAGCGTATGGCCTCTTCCTCGTCGTCGGTGCTGTTGTTTTGATGATACTGGAGCAACCTGAGGAGAATGTGCTCGTCAATGAGGTCCGTGAACTAAAAGCTCGTTTTTTGGCAGATAACCCCTGTGTTGAGGAGAGCAGTTTGGATCGTTTGTTGAAAAACGTGCTTTCTGCGAGTAAACGCGGCGTGGGCGCGCTGGAGTCCGCCAGCGATGAATGTAACTTCGACTTTACGTCGTCGCTGTTTTTTGTCATCACCTTCCTCACAACCACAGGTGAGAAGCAGTCAGACATTCATTACAATGCTGGCTGAATGCATCACGTTGAAATCTACCGCTATGATATTATTAAACACAAATTTTTTAAAAATCTCTAGTTACTATAATTATATTTGTAGCAATAGCCAAAAAATACATTACGGGTCAAAATGATCGGTTCTTCTTTTATGCCAAAAATAATTAGGATAGATCATGTTCCATGAAGATATTTTGTAAATACCCTACAATAAACACTTATATAAAATATAATATTATGTTATCTAGGCTATATAATACTAATATAAACTTGTTTTTTATTAGTAATATGCATTGCTGAGGACTTCATTTGGACAACTTTAAAGGCGATTTTCTCAATATTTAGATTTTTTTTGGCACCCATAGATTTCAGATTTTCAAATAATTGTATCTCAGGCAAATATTGTCCTACCCTAACAAACCATGCATCAATGGGAAGATTATTCAGCTTTTAGATGATGTATACATCTTAATAAATAAAAAAAGAAGACCCTGATGACAGGTTTTGTGGTCCAGGGTCACATATTCAAATTATTTTCCTTCTGGAGCAATACAGTTCATAATCTGCTGAGAGGCTGTCCAATGTCATGTTGAGAAGCAATTGACAATGTTGTTTACAGCCAAGAAGCAAATGTGAAGTTTATTTCACCATTTTATTTATCTGTTTGTCTGTCTGTTTGTAATCTCATAGCTCTTTTTCTTTAGTTTATATTTAAAATTATTTATTTTGTATTTTAATCTTAATAGTCACAACACATTTTATGTATGCATTATGTGCTTTATCTTGAATTTTAAGCAATTTGCCATTTGTTTATAAATGTATTATTTGTTTGTTTGTACATTTATTTAGTTTTACATTTATATCCGTTTAAATTGAAATTTAGCTAGAGAGTGACTAATAATTGATATAGTTTATTTGACAATGATTGGTCTACCAGTATCACACAGTGTAATTTGGCCATCACATTTGTTAATACTAGTCAAAAGGGACAGCTGTCTGTAAAGTAGTTTTTACTAGTGTTTTAGTATCATTGATATACTATTATAGTTGAGATGCTTTGGCAACTAGCTGAAATATTTTTTTTTAGATTATTTTTATTTAAATGTATTAAGATTTTTGTGTATCAAGTAACAAATACCTTTTTAATGGTATTAGTTAACTGTAAAAAAGTCTGTGGTATCTTTACTGTTTTCTATATTTGCAGGTTATGGCACCACTGTGCCTCTTTCAGACGAGGGCCGTGTGTTCTGTATTGTGTACTGTCTTGTGGGCATCCCCCTCACCCTGCTGCTGCTGTCCAGCCTCACTCATGCCCTCCTGCCCTGGGTAACACACACCCCTATTCACAACCTTCAAGTCTTCTGGGGACTGTCTCGCAACCATGCTGCATTGCTGCACTGCAGCGTTCTGGCCTTTTGCACGGCCACACTGTTCTTTCTTCTGCCTGCTGGTGCCCTCTGCTTGCTGGAGAACGACTGGAGTTACCTGGAGTCGCTGTATTTTTGTTTTGTCTCACTTAGCACCACAGGACTTATTGACTATCTGCCCGGCAGGACGCAAAGCCGAGTAGCACGACAGTTGCTGGAGTTTGCAACCTCCTGTAAGTTATGTATGTATTACTGTTTGGAAGTAGATATATATCCAAGCCTTATTAAGCTTTTAGTTAGCTGGTTAGTAAAATTAATTGAAAAAAGTGACGGTGATTCTTAGAAAGTTGTATTTTCACATTTTGAAGTTGTATTTAGAGACCTTATTGACTTAAATTTTCTTCTTAAAGGGGTCTTATAAAGTCTTATAGTTACCTTAACCTAAAGAAACCCTGATTTAAACTCCTCTTTATTCAGGTTACCTGATGGTTGGACTGATTGTCTTGCTTGTGGTTATGGAAAGTTGCTGGGAACTGCAACAGGTTCAAGCCATCCTGTGTTTTTTCGCTGGACCGTGGCAGGGTGAGCTGAATGGGGTGGGTTTGGATGAGCTTGTGCTCAGTGGTGACATGACCGGTGCAGAGGAGGAACCTCATTACACCCTTCCTATATCCACCATCTCCCCTGCTTTCACAGACTCACCACCTGCCACTCCAACAACAGAGCTGCCACCAGTCTTTGGCCTGACACCCATAGCGGCCACCAAAGAAAATATTCCCCTTTCACTAAGACCAGATCTGTGTCAATCCACTTCCACCTCATAACTGATACAATGGAACTGCAAGTTGTAAGAAGAATAAATTATATACGAGAATTAAGCTGTAAACCACCAGGTGGCGATATTGGTTCCTTTTCTTTATTGCTCTTAATACAAAATTAAATTTATTTATTTAAATCATTCATTCATTCTTTTCAACTGGTTGGATTAAGCGTATAGTTTTTCTTTAAAGTTTCTTTTTTTTCTTAGTCAACTTATTAAATTCATGTTATATATGTATATTAGATTTTAGATTTATTGCAATACTAATATTTAAGTCTACTCTACGCATATCATATACAAATACAAAGCTTTATTTATTTATTTAGTTAATTATCACTCAATAATATTACATAAAAAAAAATAACATCGTCTCTGAGTATTCAGTGTTTGGACTCATATATATATATACTTCTTCTTTTTTTAAATAGTGAAGGTATAATACCAAAAAAAGTTTGGGGTTGGTAGGTTTTTGCAAAAAGTCTGCACTTATTTTACCAAACGTTTAGTAATATTGTGAACTATTATTAAAATTAATAAGAGTTTAGTTTTAAATCAGTAAAATTAAACTAACTGTAAAATATATTTTGAAATTAAATGTATTCCCATGGTGGCTAAGCTGAATTTTCAAAATTGTTACTGTCACTTTTGATCAAATTTAAAGCATTACTGACCACAAGCTTTTGAATGGTAGTTTATGATGATCAAAAATATGTAATATTTTAGTAGCCACCCTAGATTACAGCTCAGCCAAATGCATGTGATACATCCTGGGAGTTTTTTTTTTTTATGCATCAATCTAAAAAGTAAATACAAAAATTCAATAAAGACACAACTTATCTTCAAAATAATTTAATGATTCAAAATGTATTTGATGATCAAGATTTTTCCATTCAAGTATGTCCAAACATTTAGACAAGTTTATGAAAAGCAACAATTAATGATCATATTTATTTTTCCATATGCAGCCTATTACAATAAAAATATTAAAATTGAGATGCTCATGTTTCACATGTTGTTCTTCACAGTTGCAGCAGGGAAGGAAGCGTGTGTGTGTGTGTGTGTGTGTGTGTGTGTGTCTGTGTCTGTGTCTGTGTCTGTGTGTGTGTCTGTGTCTGTGTGTCTGTGTGTCTGTGTGTCTGTGTCTGTGTCTGTGTCTGTGTCTGTGTCTGTGTTTGGGATGGTGACTCAGAATCTGTGCCCAGCCCTGACGGCTCTGCCAGTCTGACATAAACTCACTTCACTGGCTGCACCTTTTACTTTGCAATGAAGTCATATTCTTCTATTACAAAGTGTGTGTGATAGAGAGAGAGAGAGAAAATGTTTCCCTTTAATTGAAAATACCATCCTGTTTACTGTTTTGCTCTTTCTAAATTTTTGGCTTTTAAAAGACCAAAGACCAAAGCCCAATAACTTTTGTCCCTAATTATGAACAGAGAATATTATACATCATTTCAAAATCTGTTTACATTTATATGTATTAAATGTTGTGTGTATTGAAACACTGCTTCTGAGATCTGTTTATGTGTTTACAGGAGTTGTATGTAGGTCAGGACTGAAGTAAAGTTAGATCCCAAAAGCTGGTGCAGTGCTGGGTAACAAAACCTCAACCCAATTTTAGTCACTTGAATTAAACGGTACTTTAATAAGCTGCCAAAAATAAAAATGGGATTAAAATAGCAAATGCATAGGATAAAAATAGGAAATAAGTAAGATTGTTTCCCCTCTAATTATCCTAATAGCAGAACTGACATCGGTTAACAAACGCAGGACGCGAGTTTAAGGACTCTGAAAGAGGCGTGACGTGAACTTCCCAGAGGAGTAGAAGAAATTATAGGGGGTTCCCCACTGGTTTACTGTGAGGACCATGAAGCATAAACAACATTTGTCCAAAACCTGCTGACCTTGAACTTTTTAAATCCTCAGCAGGTCAGCACAGAGCTTATTAAATCAAACATATAGCTAGCTTTAACACATTAAAAAACATTTGAAATATATTAAAGCCATTTTTGACAGATGCATGTGGTATATTCATATGACCTTGTTACCATAGTGCCTAATGCTTTCACACCGTCAACTGTTCTTTCATTCAGATTGACAGTTAGCAGGTGCATGCATGTCTATATTTGTCACGCTGGTTTAAATGATATCTCTGATCGTGAACAGATGGGGTAGCATTGACACAATGTAGTTTTCCACACTAGAAAGCGATGTGTGTTGAAAGGTCATGAAATGTCATCTTCCTGTGAAATTAAGTTAATATTGTTTATTGTTCATACTGTTCTCTTAAAGAATGTTATATAGAGAGATGATAGATTGGACATCTGGAATATAGGTTTGAGAAAGCTTTTAAATGTCTGTTTCTTATTGGTGATAATTGCTTAAATCAGTTACTTTGGTTGATCTGTCCACTTTTAGAATTGCTAAAAACATTTAAAATATACAATAAATATAAAAAATATTTCCTCAAATAAAGTGTTTCAACCACACCGAGGATCAATTAAAATTTTATCAAAATATAATTTAATTAGATTGTATTTTTTTATTTAATATGTTTAAAAAAATTGTTCTTACTTTTCATGTGTAACTAGTCGAATGTAAGTATAAGTGTGACCCTGATCCTATGGATTCCATTGTTCAGAAGGTCAGATGTTCTTGCTTCCATTGAAGCACAAGATACTCTTTGGATCATTCTCAAATCATGCTGGAGAACATGATCATCATAAATGTTTGATCAAGTTCATGCCAGTTCAGTAGATGCTTTTATTAAAGGTCATCATTCATCAGAAGGGGCAAAGCTGTTGAGAAATTAAGAATTGTTTATTATTTTTAAGTTTTTCACTCCAATTGTTATGCTGATTATATAATTTGTATAAGTTCTCAGTACACTCTCCAAGGCTGCATTTTTTTGTCAGAAATACAGTAAAAACAGTAATATTTTGAAAAGTTATTAAAAAGAACTGTTATTTGAATATATTTTAAAATGAAATTTCGTTTATTCCTCTAATGCAAAGCTGAATTTTCAGCATCTTCACTCCAGTCTTCAGTATCGCATAATCTTTCAGATATTAATCTGATTTGCTGATTTGCTCAAGAAACATTTCTTATTGCTTATTTAAAACCGTTGTGTTGCTTCATATTTTTGTGAAAACCATGACACATTTTTTCAGGATTCTTTAATAGATAGAAAGTGTTAGCATTTATTTGAAATAGAAATGGTTGGTACTTGATAGCAATGTGAAGGAGTTTACTGTCACTTCTGATCAATTTAATTAACCTTGTGAAAAGCAGTGTCCATTTTGTAAGGAGTCATTATTATGGCTGAAATGGTTTAGAGACGAAAGTAAGAAACGTACCAATGGCACTCAGATTTATTTAGGCTTGTCTTCTTTTAGAACATTTCCTGCAGTTGGTACTTGAGGAGGTCAATGCCACAGGAAAACAGGAAGTACTAAGACCACGACAAGCTCAGCTAACAGGAAGTGTACGACTCTGTACGACTCACGAACCTTATTCGTGATCCGTAAATGTATATTATCTCTCTCTCTCTCTCTCTCTTCCCTTTCCTGATCCCTCTATCAATATTCTGTTATTCTTTGCTTGATGAATAAATTAAAATGACCCAACTAGTTAAATTAAACTAGTTAAATTAATCTCTTGTCATATTCCAGAGAGGACTTCAGAAGAGAAATTGCTGTAAAAAAAGAAAAGAGCAGCTTGAAACAAGTTTACCGCACCAAAACATGACCTTTTAGGTAGTTGGAACCATATTTTGGCATGCTATATTGGGTGGTTTTGGATATAGGATCTCGGTGGATTTATTTTGGATCTGGTCATCCTTTCTAAAAACCACAACAAAGCAGAGCTTCAGAGATTTGTATCTTGGTTTGTATGCAGAACTTTGCCTTTGGTTTTGGACTTGCCACACCTGCCAAAGCTAATCTAAACTCTCATCAGCAGGGGCAAGTTTAAGCTTGTCCCACTCGCACTGATCTAGAATCAGCTCTGGGTGCCCATATTAGGTTCAAAATGATGCTATGATGTCTACAAAACTGGTTTCAGGTCACCATAACATAACACAATATCAGGCTATCTGCTGCACAAGCTACATGCTATTTCAGCCACACCTAAACCTAGTGCAAACAGTATGACTGTACTGAGCAAGAACTAACAGTCGACTATCAGTTACAGAAGCAATCTGAAGTAATATCCCACTCTTGTTAACACTGGTTCCATTCTATTGTTTAAAGCACAGCTGGGGAAAACTGCTTGCAAATGAGGTAATGTGACCTTTAACCTTTCACAGAGTGCTTTGAATAGCCCTGTCAACCTGCATTCACTTCAACAAGACAAACTGCTTCCCATGGCAAGGTAAGAAATATTACTTCGGCTTACCCAGAAGGAAAGATCTGTACTATATATCACATTTTCTTTATCAGTTCCTGATAATATTTTACACGCTGATAATGGTGAGGTATGTTGTCACATTGTAATTTGTCAATACACAGCCTTTGTCTTTTTAGACTGTTAAATGGTAAAACAATCATTAAGCCCAAAACGATTCATGAATGTGAATGAATTCATCAACATCCAAAAAATATTAATGGTGTAGAAACAATTTTCACATAGAAATTACTAGTAAATTTTACTGTTATAAAGAAACAGCAAGTGATACATTGAACTAAATGTGAAATTTTAAGTAGAAAATGTACACATGATCATTATTTACAACTTAGAAAAATAAGTTTACAGAATATATAATATTGTTATTAATTATTAATATAAGAATTATATATATATATATATATATATAGTTTGTATAACAGTGTAAATTTGCTGTTCCCTCTAAATAACTTAACACAGTCATTAATGTCTAACCCGCTGGCCACAAAAGTGAGTACACCCCTAAGTGAAAAATGTCCAAATCGGGGCCAATTAGCAATTTAGCAATTAGGAATTTTCTTTTGGTGTTACAACACTGGGGAGCTACAGTTCATTGAGGGAACCATGAATGTCAACATGTACTGTGACATACTGAAGCAGAGCATGATCCCCTCCCATCGGAGGCTGGGCCGCAGGGCAGTATTCAACATGATAACGACCCCAAACACACCTCCAAGACGACCACTGCCTTGCTAAAGAAGCTGAGGGTAAAGGTGATGGACTGGCCATGCATGTCTCCAGACCTAAACCCTATTGAGCATCTGTGGGGCATCCTCAAACTGAAGGTGGAGGAGCGCAAGGTCTCTAACATCCATCAGCTCCGAGTGGAAGAAGACTCCAGTGGCACCATGTGAAGCTCTGGTGAACTCCATGCCCAAGAGGGTTAAGGCAGTGCTGGAAAACAATGGTGGCCACACAAAATATTGACACTTTGGGCGCAATTTGGACATTTTTCACTTAGGGTTTACTCAATTTGTGGCCAGCGGGTTAGACATTAATGGCTGTGTGTTGAGTTGTTTTGAGGGGACAGCAAATTTACACTCTTAGACAAGCTGCACACTTTGTACACAACTACTTTACATTGTAGCAAAGTTTTATTTCTTCAGCATTGTCAAATGAAAATATATAATAAAATATTTACAAAAAATGTGAGGGGTGTACTATTATACAAGTGAGGGGTGTACAAATATTATATATATATATATAATATTTGTATAATGTGATTTTTTTATTATAAATTATATACACTATAATAAATAATTATTTACTAATATAAATATGTCGCAACCTATTTACATTTCTTTCGATTTTTTACAAAATATGTATTTCTATTTATGATAGAATTTTCATTTGCAGGACAGAATTCTCTAGACATAAGCGTGATTAACTCTGCTGATTAAGCAAACACACATTTGTGGACTTTTTGATCAAAACCTAGCCAAGCCCTATTACATAAATTTGGCTACATCAAAATGGCTACAATATTAATTTAATGGGGAAAATAAGGCTATACTTTCTAACACTTTCCTGTCTTATAACATTGACTATATAAATATATAAAACCCTGCATTTATGTTTTCCGGGCCATTCCCAGGGGGTGCAGTGCAGGATATGTCAGTTCAACCCAAGTGGTTGGTTGTATGTTTCCTTTCCTCTGATCTGTCTGCGCTTGTACTGCAGCCTTCACTTTGACATTTGGAGCATGTGTGAATGTCCCTGAAACGCCGGGGCAGGCCAAGCGACGCAGCAATTCCCACGATGTATTTTTAATTCATCAGTCTCTTCTGTGAGGAATTGTCTAATATAAGCGCAGTCATCATGACATCGGTTTGGAAGAGACTTCAGCGCGCTGGCAAAAGAGCGTCGAAGTTTCAGTTTGCCGCGTCCTTTCAAGAACTCACCGTGGAGTGCAATAAGAAATGGTAAGAAATACGATTTCTCTTTTCATTGTCATGTATTGTTGTTACACACTATTATAAATGTTTAACGTTTCTTTTAAGTTTGACGTAGCTACAGTAACACCAGTCGTCTAGAAAGCGACGCGACGCTATGAAAATTAGAACGCAACGCTCCCATTATAAACAACAGAACTTGTGTGGTTACAGTGTGTACTAGTGATGATGTAGTTTACTGTCAGTGTGTTGTGGTTCATGAACGGACAGTATACGAGGCTTGTTTAATCTGTCAAGGAAATTTCTGTTTGTAGTAGGTTTGTTATTAGTACCTTACTTCCGTTTAACTTTCAGTTCTCCCGAACACATTCGTCTTAATGGCGCATCTTCAAGGACACTTTCATTAGCAGCTACAGACCGACTTCATTAAGCCCTCTTTATGTGATACTCTTTCATTCTGATGCTGAAGGGAGGGTCTTATACATGTTGAGAAACTAAGCTACTAACCATAGCCATTTGTTTCCATTCAGTAATGCACTTTTATTATATGTATTTCACTATTTCAAAAACATATTTGTTCCGTCAAATTTGCTAGCGTTTATCTAGATTGCAGCACTGCACACTCATTTTCTAAAGTGCACGAGGTGCATTCTGGGATGCTTTTATTGAAGGAGTGCTTGGTGAGCACTTGTTGATTGGTTTTCCTTTATTTTACTGTCCAACTCATTCATTAAGCACAGTTTCAAGTCAATAGCTTTACTGTCATTCCGCTACGTGTGTGGACATATAGTGGAAATAAATGTTGTCTCGCAGGACCACGGTGCTACATAATAATTAGACATAAACATACAACAACAGAAGTATAAAAAACGATTATAAACCTATTCACAGCTAACCATCTGACTATACATGCATATTAATATGTTGAGGATGTGTTTTAATACATAAAGAGTTCTGTTGTCCTTTATTTGCATAATTAGAGTTCAGTCATCTAAATCTGAATTAATTTCAATGCAGTTATCTCCATAATCCCTTTGAGCAAATAAATCTTTCTGCATTGTAGGCTGTCAAACTTGAACATGAATTATTTCCCTGACAGTCAACATCATAATGGGCATTAGCATCACATGGCAGTGGATATTTATCGTAATCGATATTCCATCAAAACAATGTTAGTAGAAGAATAATAAAGAGAAACATGGATAGCTGGAATGATTAAAGATGTTTGTTATTTTTATTTTTATTTATTTACTTAGTGAAAACTAGGCCTGAAGTCTAAAAAGCAGACAGAACTATTACATCATGTTGTAGACATGACTATTGGCTGAAACATGTTCACTTAGAGACACTACATTGTTGTTCACTTTGACAAAACTACATGTTTAGCCTTTTATAAACAATTGATTAAAAGTTTAGAGTTGGCATATTGTTTTTTAACTCTCTTGCTCACCAAGGCTGCATTTATTTAATCAAAAATACATTTAAAACAGTAATGTTGTGAAATATTATTACAATTTAAAATAGTTACCTGTTTTGTATTTTAATATATTCTAATGCGTGATTTATTCCTGTGATAGCTGGAGTCTCAGCATCATTACTCCAGTCTTCAGTGTCACATGATCCTTCAGAAATCATATGCTGATTTACTATTATTTATTTATTATTATTAGCAATGTTTAAAACAGTTGTGCCATTAAAACCCTGAAAACCCTGACACACTTTTTCAGAATTCTAGAACAGCATATATTTGAAATATAATTATTTTGTAAAATTCTAAATGTATTTATTATTTACTTTTGATTAATTTAATGCATCCATGCTGAATACAAGTATTCGTTTCTTTCAAAAATATTACTGACCCCAAAGCTTGGAACAGTGGTATATTTCATGGTACATTCAGTAATATTAGATGATGCTGTGATGATGTCATCTGACTTCTATGGCCCTCTCTGTGGTCCATTGATAGTGTGTCTTGTATAGTCACATGACTTAACAATGACTGACCTCAGAACAGCTGTTTGATTCTGTCAGTTAAATGACTCGGCTAGTTCTTGAATGTGAAATGTGGTCAGTGTTACAAGACTGTCTACGAGTGAAACATTTAGAATCTCTGATCGTAGTGTTTGAACTGGGTTATTATTTTACATAATATTAAACAAAAAGTTGTGTAGCATTTACTTTTCTATCTAATATAACTCAAATCTATATAGTTGTTTAAAAGCATAACATTTGATTCCCTTCTTATGCAGTTTAATAGATGTAGCACAGTGTTTCAGCCGCTTTATCAAGGCATGTGCCATTTCCCAGTCTATTTCTGTGCACCCCATGACTCTGTCACCACGTCGCTTGACCTCTTGCATCCATTCACGCAGCTGCTGCTGACACTGACCTGCAATACGAGACCCAGAGGCCCACGATTCTCTCTCTCCACCTTTCCTTTCCTTTATTATGACTCAAATGTCACGTTAACATGCGTAGACATTATCTACTGCCATCATTTGGTTTTCATCAGTTTGAGGAAATAATTTAATAGAAGCACTTCATGTCCCAATTATTTGACTGATCAGCACTTTTCCAGGTGTACTATTGAGTGATAGATGTTACAGGTGTGTTGTATGGGATGCCTGGAAAGGCAAAGCATGTTGCTTATATCCCAATATTATAGGAACGACCTGCATGAAATGAAAGTTGCATTATTACATAGTCATCTGCATGTATAAATAATAGTGTATTTTTTGTACGTTTGTGTTACTACACAGTAAATTGTGTAATGTGTGGTAAGAAACGGCAGCAGTGGTAGCCAGAAATACCCCAAATACGGAAGTAACATTTTAGGTTGTATTGATTGTTCATTAATGGATATAATGTTAAACTACCAACCTATACTGAAATACAAAAATAATCTGTTTTGTGCCATTTTTAATACACTGACAACTATCAAAAAACACAGGAGGTAATAAGAAAGCCATGCACATGTAGAATCAAAGTTCATCTCAAGAAGCTTTTCTACAGGCTGAAGGAGGCCTAAATACTAATGCATAGAAGGTCATACACACAAATACAAAACAACATCATGTCATAACAATTCATTTAACAATATAAGATAACATAAAACCCTAATGTATAATAGGCTAATGAAAAAAAATACAGTTAGCCTATTTCATAGAAAAACCATCAAATGTAAAATATCTGTAGACACTGTACGTTATAAGCTCACTTGTTCTTTTTCACTTGCAAAATGGAAACTTGAATAGCATTTCAGTGTAAAACTAGTGTTTCACTGTATACACTAAGGGAACTTTAACCAAACAACAGTTTTTGTAGCATTTTATAGAGTTTTACCATTAAAATTATGAATATTTTTAGTAGTGTAGACATTTCCAGTTTTGTATGTGTTCAAAACAAGTGTTGAAGGATTGCTGTTGAGAATTACCAATAAGGTCATCGGCAAACGGAAAAAAGTGGTTAAAAATGAAACATTTGAGCCCAAAAACACTTCCACGAGGAAGCGGCACAGGGTATGTCAGTTAAACAGCTGATCTGACAATGTAATTGTGAGGAGAGTCCACACCCTCCATTGAGAGAAGAGAGATCAGTTTGACGGAAACACGCTGGGGAAAAGGAGAGCAAGGCTCAGGTTATATTTCCCACAACCACACTTAAGGGAAACTCAGTCTCCCTTAGCTTACAATTAACTTGCATTACTTATTAACACTAATATTTTGTATTGTTTATATAAGGTAATATATATGTTGTTACTACTATTTTATATGTTTGACCTGGGGTCCATTTATGTACAATTAGGTAAAAACAATTTAACTGTATACGTATAGAATGAATCCTTTTTGTAGCTTTGTTTCAGTCAGTCTTTTTGGACTCTGGAGGTACAGTTTGCATAGTACATTGAATACTTTTATCTCAAATGAGTCCTTATGATGTGACTCTTTAATCTAATATTTTTTTCAGCTATATGTTGTGCTTCTCTAGAATCTTAGCATGGACATATTTTAAGATGTGTCACTTGTGTTGAATATTGGCCTCACCCTTCTGCACGGAGTCTCTCAGTTACTTTTTAACATATTTTGTTCTACGAATGCTCACATTATGTACATACAATGTTAGCCTGTTGGAACAGGAACAAATAATTTCACTTGACCTTAAAGAAGCTCCAGCATTCCACGCGATGAAGCCAGCTAATGCTTTCCTGCATGTGGGTCAGATGAGTAACCTAATAACCAAACTGAGTGCGCATGAGAGTAGTCCCCTTCTTCATGATGATGGAGAATAACCTCCTTAAAGCAATTCCTAAGGGAATTTTAGGTGAAAGTCCTAGTTATGTTTTCTGAGTTTCATGAATCATTTCAACATTCAGCTTCATGCAATGTTACATGCTCACAAAACAAACGAAATAATAGTATATGTACTTTCAGTGTGGAATCGGAGCTATGATGTTTTTGTATTGTAATGTGTTGTTGTATGTTATTTGTCATCCACAGGCAGCCAGACAAACTGCGAGTGGTTTGGACGAGACGAAACAGACGCATCTGCAGCAAGGTAAATAGAGGATGTGGGGTTTTAGGGTTACTGTTCACACATTTATAGCTTTTAAATACTATATGAAGACGCAGCTGTGATTAGGTTACCTTGACTTTTACTCATCTAGAATTGCTCATGTTATTCATCTAGAATTGTAATTGTTTTAATAGCTACTGGAATAGTTAAGCTATTAAAGTTAAGGAAAGTTATAAGTGCAGAACAACACATTATATTTTTTTTATCATTTAAGTTTATGATTGGATAGTCTTTTGCTGGTAAATCAGGACACGTTCTCTAAATTGAATTTGTACTAATTTTACAGAGGAAGGAAAATACATCTCAGCATATTAGTATCATAAGGAACCTTCCAGAAAGCAGAAAGAACAAATATATACTCCTAGCACACATAAATCATTCGGTGACAGTGTGATGTAATAGTCATTTCAACACTCATAGTTCTGCTCATATCACAAATACAGTGAGATTATTGTATTAATCAGATGAAGCCTAATTCCTTTATACGTTATTATTAATGTGTGTTTTATCTTAATGAAGGAATGTGAATAATCGTCATCCAGGCAGTTTTCATGTTAAGACTTTTTTCTTTGTCATCATCTTTATTAGCTTCATGGCTGGCAACCAGGCATCAAGGACCCATACAGGGGGACCGTGGTTTGGCAGGTTCCTGAGAGTGTGGACATCACTGTCACTCTTTTTAAGGTGAATGTATGATAGAAAAAGAATTCCATGTACAATACAATTTCATAGTTTGAGTAAGATTTTATTTTTGGTTTTGAAATAAATTAATAGTTTTATTTAGCAGTTATGCTTTAGTAGTTAATGCTGTTCCTTTGAATTTCCTATTCATCAAACAATCCTGAAAAAAAAATATTTTTTTCAACATTAAACACCAAATCAGCATATTTCAATGTTTTCTTGAGGGATCATGTGACACTGAGGTCTGGCGTAGTGATGCTGAAAAATCAGTTTTGCCATCACAGGAATAAATTATGTTTAATTATGTTTTTACTGTATTTTGAATTAAATAAATGCAGCCTTGGTAAGCATATAAAGACTTCTTTCAAAAACATAAAAAATCTTCGCCAACACCAAACTTTTGAATGGTAGCGGATAATTTGTGATACGGTGCTTAAATATGCAAATAATAAACTAATAAGAAGTTGTAAACATGAATTTAGACATTTATGTTATATAAATATAATTTAAGTACCTATGCTCCATGTCCACATCTTCAATTTTCTCTTTCCCTTTAGGATCCAAATGCAGATGAATTTGAGGACAAAGACTGGACCTTCGTCATAGAGAATGTGAGTCTGTCTACTCTGTAATCTCAGCCTGTTTATTAAAGGTGCTGCTAGCAATTTTAGCAGTTTGCTAACCTCAGCCACAAAAGCATTTCTGTTTTGGTTAAAAAGTATGGGCCACTCCCTGACTCTTTTTCTCCGGTTAATAAAGGGCTGTCACAGAAATGGGTCAAGTTGGTCAAGAACATTTGATGTATTGTTATTATCATCAAAAGACAGCGTTTTTGAAATGATGAATTATGTTGTGATGGCTTCAATGATTTGGCAGTACACTGCGGTTTGAAAGTGCTCTAACATCCACAGGAAACAAAGGGCCACCGAAAAGTTTTAGCATCAGTGGATGTGAACATGAAGAAGTACGCAAGCGCAACCCCGGCTCAGTTTGACATGGTGCTTATACTAAAGCCTCTGTCTGTGAAAGTGTTGGATGCCACACTTAAACTCACCCTGTCCTGCGTCTTCCTGAAGGAGGGCAAAGCTACGTGAGTTCAGATGTTTTCAACGTTCCAGATGTGTTTCTCTAGACCTGTGTAGTGATGTGGAAGCATCAGTCCAAGCAGACAACATATACAGTATCAACTACATTTTATTTACTTGACTGATCTATAGTCTGTTTCAGCAGGCCTCTTGACTAGTGCTGTATTCTGTGTTGTGTATTCAGCGATGAAGACATGCAAAGTCTGGCGAGTCTGATGAGTTTGAAGCAGTCCGACATTGGGAACCTGGATGACTTCAATGACAGCGATGAAGAGGAGGACAGAAGAATGAGTGCAGCAGTGAAAATGGCCACAGCAGTAATAGGTAATACTGACATACACTCTCA
Source organism: Gymnocypris eckloni scoliostomus (assembly GCA_027564155.1). Classification (NCBI taxonomy): domain Eukaryota; kingdom Metazoa; phylum Chordata; class Actinopteri; order Cypriniformes; family Cyprinidae; genus Gymnocypris; species Gymnocypris eckloni. Next base: position 33,265,386 of record CM050413.1, on the reverse strand, counting down.
GTCTTAAGTACACATACTATAAAGCTTGAAGCTGAAACCAGAAGTTTAGAAACAGACATTTCCTGTTCTGAAAAGGTATTTGAATTGTTCCCCCTGGTGTTGTGTTGTTTCCTGGTTTTATGAAAATTGACGTCAATGTAGATAACTTGGTGATTGTTTGCTGTTTTGAGTTGTTTGGTTGTATTGAGTTTATTTAATGTTTGCCTCAGTTTAATGCTGTATTTCAGATTTAAAGGTAGCTTCCATGTGGCATCACAGAATCTGGCAATATTAGCTCTCATTCACGTTGTAGATTTATTTATTTATTTTGGTTATTTTTCTCAACTGCTATCTTTCTTTTCATTCTTTGTCTGTGGCTCTATTCTTCTTGTCTGTGGTCAGCTCCTCTTTCTCCTGCGAGGAGAATACATGACAAAGCCTGGAGACCTGCTATAGACACAGGTCCCTCTGACACAGGTAGATTACTGAATGCTCTGGCTTCTTTTTCCCTTTACACTGGAATTAACATTTTTACATTTTTAATTATTACATTTTCTATTTGGTATGATAATATTCAAATGTATTTGTATTCAAAAACTATCATGGGGTTGGAGTGTTACAGTTTTTATACTGCTCAATTTGTATCATGACAGTTTTAGGTTGGTAAATACTTGCATCACAATTGTGGGACACTTATTAAGAAATGTTGATAGTCCTAACTGAAAAGTGTACACTGCGATTGGCTGATATTTATTAATTTGCATTATTTGTTGTTCAGTGAGCACGTTTTTTAAGTCTTACGCCATAGCAAAATGTACCAATGCATAAATAATGCACTTGGACATTAACAGAGGGCATTAACAGTAACCTTTAATATGTAAGATTATATTATCTATTTTTTGTATATTCTAAATGTACATATGCATACTGTATACTGCATAATATATGTATAAGGATGACATTTCACATTTTTGCACATTATTAAATTATTAATATATACTAAACATAAATATAACGATAGAAAAATAAATATATATAATAAAATGTATATATATATATATATATATATAATTGTATACATAAACCATAGGTATTTTGGTATAAATTTGGTGTTTGTACTGGCATTATTTCACCCCTGTAAATATTATTATTACTGTTATTATGCCATCGAGTGTAAATTACTTTAGTTGTGTAAATTGAACATAATGTTACTACTTAAACTTGTGGAAACATCTAAAACCCAAAACCAGAAATGTATTAGTAGAGATCATATCACATCACAAAAAACATTTCACATCACAAACACACACACACACACACACACACACACACACACACACACACACACACACACACACACACACACACAAACAAACACAGAAATAGAACATATCATTGTTTCACTTCTTCATTTTGTATCAGATGCTAGAAATAAGGTCATAAGTAATGCACTTTCTAACTCGTGCTGCTACACTGAATCTGGATTGACTGGATTCTTTGGAATGATTTGTATCTGTCAGCAAGTGGGTGAAATTGCATAATGCATTCCCATGACCTCAGCATACCAGTGGTCATAAGTTTGTGTGTGTGAGAGTGTATCTGAGATCTGTATCTCTTCCTGTTTTCACTCATTTTCTTTTCTTCTGAATTATTCCCTGCTCATTTGAGTTCCTCTTTATCTTTCTGCATTTTTGTCTGCTACATGTCAACTCTTCTTTAGTAAATGCACATCCACTCTAACTTGCTCTGTTTTTGTCTGTTCCTCTCCATGATCATCATCATTTCTCTCAGCTCATTCTGAAGCTGAGCGGATGAGCCGTTCCTTCATTACACCTAACGTTCCTCTCCAGTACTGCCCCCTGTCATACACCACTCTTGACCCTTCTGCCCCGCCCCTCTCCACTTCCTGTATCCAACTCCCCCGTGCTGCTGGCAGCGTCCCACAGACACGCCCCTCCCCGTACGCCTTCACTATACCTGCATTTGTGCGTGCTCATCCACCTGCCCTGCCCAAAATCTTCCAGCCGCCGTCCGGCTCAGGTACAGATACTCATCCACCCGGTGCAATGCAGCAGATCACCACTGAGTTGTGCTGGTCTTCATCTGCACTGTGCTGCACTGTGTACATGTCCATACCTCATACATCATCCATAAACTCACTCTTCTGTTATTTCTTACAGTACATGTTTTCTTCATTTATGTTTTTAGAAGATTTGGTGTGACAATTTTAAACTACATTTGTTATATTCATGCTGAATATCTGCATGATATACTGTATGAATATTTGCATGACATTCTGAGACAGCTATTTTTAAATAATGTAGTTTAAGAGATATAATCAAGAAATTAATTATAAATGGTTGTTTCTGGCAGTAAGGTCTGCAGAGGTATTGTGTGAAACATTTGTAGAATAAATTTTTCTTTAAGCATTCTTCACTTCTAGATTCATTAAAAGGAATCTTAATTGACTTCTGAAAAACTGTCCTCTAAAAACAACAGATGAGTTTTAAATCTGCTGTTTAAGGAAATAACAGCTGGAACACCATTGTAACTACTGTAGCACCCTGTGAGTTTGTTCATCAAACAGCTATATATCCAGCACCTGACTTAGACCATTCTTGCCCTGTTACAATTTGATCTAATGAACCTTATTTACCTCAAATAAGTGTTTTTGCCTCATTATAAACACACATCAACAGATCTACAAAAAGCTGTAGCTTTACTTTCTATTTTCTGTTATTCTTTCCCTTTCCACCTCTCATCATGCTATACATTTTCCTTCTTCCCTTAAGTTGCTGTATCTGTCACTCAAAGGCTGTCTGGAGGTCTTGCTAGGTCTGAGTTATTGGAGAGCAGTCGCTCTGCTGAGGGCGGTGCAGTTCCTCCCCAAAGACCTCTCTCTTTTCTTCCTGGGATTAGCACACCTTCCTCTCTTTCCTCTGCTCAATCCTCCTCATCCCCTCAGCAGACTCCTCTACCTGATATATCCCAGAAAGGTAATGAGGAAGTCTGTAAAGCTATAGCTTGCAAATAGTTGTATTAATTTGCTTCATTTTTTACCTGTCCTGCTGCTGCTTCACCTTGCTTCCATTCTGTCTTTTATTCATTCTTCTCTTTTCTATCTCATGGTTTTCTCCCTTGATTTAGCCGCCCATTCTGTTGCTCGTAGCAAGACCTGGAGACCTCAGAGTTTTCCCTCTTCACACTCCTCCCCTCCTGATTTCGACCCCTCCTCCTTTGAGTTTGGCCCCTCCCCTCATGGCACAATGACTTTACCTGCACCAAGGCCCTCAAAGATCTATCGCGCCTCATTGGCTGAGCCAGGCTCCACCCTTACAAAGCCTACAAGCATGCCCTCTGCCACTGAGACAGGTACATGGGCCAGATGTTCATATTTAACTCATTTTAAAATTTGATGCCATTTTAATTTATGTTTAATTTGAAACAAATTTCATGTTCAGTACCTAGCTTTCTGAAAAATATTTGGAGGTCATAAAGAGCTATAAAGTCACTGTGAAAGACTCCATGGAATAGTTGTATAGCTTTTAGTCCATGTTTGTTAGCTTTGAGTCTGTTTATATTACTTGTGTACTCCTAAAGGTTGACCAAATTGTACCAGATACAATACTGTTCAGAAGTTAACATAAAGGCACTTGTAAGATTTGTTGTTTTTTAAATAAGTCTACTATTATCACCAAGACTGCATTTATTTGATCAAAATACAGTAAAGTAATATCAGTAATATTGTGAAATAATATTATAGTTATAATATATTTATAGATCCTTCAGAAATCATTATAATATGCTGGTTTGCTGCAGAAACATTAATAGAAATGTTGAAAAACCATTTTGCTGCTTAATTTATATATTTAATTATTTTTGGACATTGGGATACTTTTTTCAGGATACTTTTATGAATAGAAAGTTTAAAAGAACAGGAGTTATTTGAAAAGAAAAACCTTAAAAAGGTCTTTACTGTCAAGTTTGATACATTTGTATTCACCTTTCTGAATGAAGGTATTCAATTTCTTATGAATAAATAAATCTTTCTAACCCCAAACATTTGGAATAAAATGTGTAATTTGTATGTTATGGAAAGATTAACTGAAACATTGGTGACTCTCTAGTCTAGAATATCAATATCCCCTACCCTAACCCCTCTTCCTCTAAGTAACAATAGCAAGTAGTAAATGTATGTGGCATAATATTTAAATTCCCTTGTTTCCTTTAAAAAAAATGTCAAACATATTTGCAAATCTATGCTAATCATAGCATTTTCTTTTTTCTTCTTCTTTCTTTCCCCGGTAAACACTGTCTACTTATCATACCTGCACTCTGTCATTATTTACTATGGTAAACTCCAGCATCTTGGCAAAAAGAGTGGAGGCCTCCCAAGCTGCACCCTACTCTGTGTCCTGCTCCCCTTACCTCTCCAGAACACATTAACCAACAGTGTCATCCAGTCTCAGTGACCTCCTCTCCTCCTGCACAAACCCCTCCCCTAATGTATGTCCCCCTTCCTGCAACATCTTCATCCCATGTGCTCCCTCAACCAATGGACTCCTCTACCATCACTCCCAGTCCTGCTGTAACATCTGCCAGTGTGGCTCCTTCCTCTGAGATGCCCAGTGTTAAATCAGTCTCTACTTCTTGCTCTCAAACCCTGTCAGCTGCCATCCTCTCTCCTGCTCCAGCATCACTGGTTTCTCCCTCCATTGCTCCTGCTGCTTCATCTAGTTCTCAGTCCACCCTGTATCCCTGTGTTTCTACTGTCTTGTCATCTCCTCATCCCACACTTTCCGATGCTCCTATAAGTTCCACTCTTGATGTTGGTCGTATGGTCACTGCACCTGTTGTTGCCGAGTCAGGTAGAGAGCAAACACTCTAGGATAGCTGTATTCTAAACCTTGCATGTGTTAAGCTAATGAAATGATTAGTTTTCATCTGTTGAGTTATAATCTGCATTGTTATAGGGTTTTGGATGCCCTTTCAGTGGAGCATGAATATTGTGGAATTTCTAATCCTCTTTGTCTGAATTAACCATACTTCATTTTTTAAAGGTATAATTCATCCAAAAATGAAAATTGTCATAATTTAAGCCCCGTTCACACCAATAACGATAGCTATAAAGATAACGATATTAGCGTCCACTCCAGCGAACGATGTTGTCTGATTATTATAAGCGCATGTGCGTCTGTCGCTTTAAATTCTCGAGCTTGTTATAGCAGGATGGATTCTGATTGGCTGTCAATATTTGTATCGCTCATCAGCTGGAAAAAATAGTTCTGAGAATTATTCCATCGATATGGTTTCTCTGTGCCTTTATCGTTATAGTTGTGGTGTGGAGTGGACTCTGCTAGGTATCTTTATCGTTATCGTGCTTGGTCTGAATGGGGCTTTACTCACCCTCATGATGTTCCAAAACTACTGGCTTTTGAAAATAGCATTTTGGAAGTAAAATAATGATAAATGTCACTTTTCATCAACTCATGTTATTGAACAGAATTAAAGCAACACTGACATTTTACATTACAATTAATATTGTAATATTAATATTGTATTGCTGCTTTGAAACAATCTTTATTGTATAAAGCGCCATTTAAATAAATGTAATTTCATTAAATTAAATGCATTTTAAAGGAATAGTTTTTTGCACATTTTTTTGTAAATCATATATTACATGATGTAATGCTCCCTTGAGGACACATGAATGAAACTACTTAAATATAAAATATGATATGTTTAAACAATTTTGCTTGGTAAGTTATTTATTTAGGTATTTATTTTACTGCTCAATTAACATTTCATATCATTATCAATTCTGAAAACATTTGTTCTGCTTATTATTATTTTAGAAACAGTGATACATTTGTTAAGATTTTTAGATGAATAGAAAGTTTAAATGACCAGTGTTTATTTGAAATTGAAATGGTTTGTAAAAATGCAACTGTATTTAGTGTCTTGATCAAATTCATGTATCTTTGCTAAATAAAAGTATTTCTTTAAAAACTAAACTCTAGTGTATTATGTTAGATGTAGCATATAACAAAGACATGGGTGATAGATTGATAAGTTTATTGCGGTTACATACATGTTGCTTGTATGATTTGCATGACTTTTATTCAATACTGATCTTAAAAGCAGATCTGTACCTTAACAAACATGTATGAGACTTGAACTTTCTCTCCCATATTGTGTTCTGTGTTAACTGCAACTGATGGATAATATTTTTAATAATGCCTCCATAGAATGCTGGAATGCTGCTTTACTGCTTAATATTTTGTTATAGATATACTGTATTATATTATTATGACACATTTTACATTTCTGTTTCAGAGCAACACAGACAGTTAAGTGTATTAACAGAGGAGGAATGTCCCAATACAGTGTCTTCTTGTGCGTATACACTACAGCTGCTTTAACAGCTCACCTCTCATTGTACTGTATATACATTTGAGTGTCTTCTTTGACATATTAGTAATTCTTGTGTGATGTCTGGGCATATTTCTACAGCTGATGAGGATGCAGACGCTAAGCCCACAGATGTTCACCTTCGCAGAGCCGGAGTCATCAGTATAGCCAACCAAAAACCAAACAGCAGTATGGACAAGCGACGGCCTGTTTTTGGACTTGAGGTCGTGCGGCCTGCAAAAGGGTGAGTCGTATGTAGAAAACTGAGTTTTGCTAATTGGTTGATTTTAATAACAAGTGCATTGGAGCAGAGATGTTCACAAGTCTTCAACCTGGAGTCTGAGTCAAGTCTCGAGTCGAGTCTCAAGTCATTTAATGGCTCGCTAAATAAATCACATTCAGAATTCCTCATGTATTGAAGTCTTCCTATTTACAAATCTGTTTTATAGGCTGTTTAGAGTATAGACAAAATATATGATCTATGATCTGCTTTGTAAAAAAACATTAGGTTTTAATCGCTGAAAATGATCCCTCTCAGCTAACATGCTCACATCGGACTCGTACAAGTCAGACTCGTAATTGAAAGTTTGCGGGTTCGAGTCTCGGGCAGGCAGGGATTGTAGGTGGGGGGAGTGAATGAACAGAGCTCTTTCTACCCTCAATACCATGACTGAGGTGCCCTTGAGCGAGGCACAGAACCCCCAACTGCTCCCCGGGCGCCGCAGGTGTGTGTGTGTTCACTGCTGTGTGTGTGCACTTTGGATGGGTAAATTGTAAAACACAAATTCCGAGCATGGGTCACTATACTTGGCCATATGTCACGTCACTTTTTCACTTTCAAAAGCACACTTCCGTCCCGTAGAATGACACAATCGGTCACGAAACATACAAGAGCCAATAGCATTTCACAACCAAGGCTGACGTAAGGCTTCTTCTGGCGGCATTTATTTAATTTGCACACACTCCGCACAGACTGCAGCATACAGGAAGAGCTTTACAGCGGACGGAGATGGCGATCACGCTTCTATTCCTCTCACAAATCAACCCTTTTGCCTCGGAAGACTTGGAATATTAATTATTTTTGAATAAATTATGACGAAGTTTTATCTGCCTGTTATATCTTGTGTTTTATTGACAAATGGTAGGTTTATGGGCAAGGGTTGGGTTACGTGAATGTGCAATAATAAAACGGTTAGGTACACGACGTGATGGTGTCTCTGGTAACATTAGACTTATCCGATGTAAAAAAACATGTCAAGAAAATATAAATGTGCGGGATGCTGAATTAACTCATTTTGCAGTGATATGGACCAAACACTGCATAGCTTTAACCACCATTGTACTGTTTTCATTTAATTTGGGGTGAATCGATCTTCAAATGCAGTTAAATATAATTTATATATTATTATTATAATTATTGGATGATTGATTTTATTTCTCTAACACTTGTTCATCTTATTTACAACATTTGAAATATTGAAAATATAATCATAACGTTGTTATAAAATACAGAGTATTAACACGTAATGACATTTTAATGACAAATTCAATTTGTACCACTAGTTGAGGTCAAGAAAAATATTCATGACACTGTTATAAAATTATTTGACAGAATATTAATGTCACAGTGCACACAGCGGGGAGGAACACGAAGACGAGGATAAACTCAAAATAACACTCTTTAATAAATCCAGACAAGGCAAGACAAGGAAGGGCTGACAAACAGAAACACCAGGAGTAACGAGTAGACCAGACAACACGAACTAAACAGAAAGCAACTTAAATACACAGGATTATCACTAGCATAATAAAACACAACTGGGACATAATTAACTAATAATGACACTAGACGAGGACAAATGAGGAGATAAGAGGGAAACACATGACTGACAATTAACCCTTAATGACATTTTAATGACAAACTGAATTTGTACCACTGTAGTCGAGGTCACATGACTGACATAACTCCCCCCGACTGACATAACAGTTCCACCGGGGAGGGGGGGAGGGGTTCTGGAAACACACAGAAGGAGGTCCACTCGGCCCGGATACTCCAGCCAGAGCTCTACCCCCTATTTTATTTTATGATTTTTATTTATTTATATATATAATTGTATTTAATTGTATTTTTGTGTTTGTATTGTATTATATTATGTTAAATAAACCTGAATTTAGTTTGGTGTGTTTATAAATGCTGATAGTAACAATTATGAGGACTGATCTAAAACCAAAAGTTAACTTTGTTATGATATAAATTGAATCAAATTAGGAAACTGACCGCAAGGTCACAAAAGCAACAAAAGAGTTTTGAATTTTAGAAATGGTTACTGACATGTTTAGACTATTGGGTTTCTTTAGTTTAAATTAAGGGTTAAAATCACTTAATTGGCTTTGTTATTAGTTTGTATCTCAAAACACAAGTTGGCACATTGTAATGAATGAAGGAAAAAAATATATGAGCATGTTATGTTCATACAGATACCAGGAGCATGATTTTTATTTATTTATTACGTTTCATTACAGCATGGTTTTTCATTAACACTTTATTCATTTCCGCGGAAGGTAATTCACATTGCTTCAAGGTGATGCAATGCAGTATAATTTAGATTTTTTCGTTCTTGCTGTCTTCCCAGCACACTTCATCAGTTCTGATGTGTTTTCTTCCTAGACCAGAGAGTATGACCTCTCTGCTGCCCAGTGACCAAAAGTCACCTTCTATCACTGATGTCACATATTTTGAGCTGCCAAAATCAGAGCTGTATGAAACAGATAGAGAACCCACAAACGCAGCCCTCAAAACAGAACCCGCTGCAGTCCCTACATTCACCGGCCCATTAACTGAGGTCCAGATCAATCAGTCAGAGAATTCACAGAGCTCTGCTGAGCTGCCTGTTTTACACTCAGCTGCACATGAGCAGACAGAAGATGAGACGATTCCTCATAAAGACAAGTCAGAGCCCTTTCAAAGTAGCGTTCAACTAGCAGAAATACAAGCGCAAGAGGCCAGCCCAGAATCTGTGCCGCAGCTGCTCTCAAATACAGAAATGTCCCAGTCAGATCACATTAATGAAGGGTAAGTGTGGAATGATGCACGTGAAGTGTGAAGTCTGTCAAATTTTCCAGCATAGCTACTGTGTTACATTTGAAGCTTATGCTATATTAATATAAAATGCAAATACTGTATGTGTAACGGTCCATTTGCTTATTATTATTCTTAAATCCATTTGACATCCTCCCTCTGATCTCTGTTTCTAATATCCCTGTCCCTCAGCACCAAAAGCATGGCCGCTTTGCTGCCCTCTTTCCCAAAAGAGTCCCATTCTCCTTGGTCACCATCCATATTAGCTGATGACATAGCTGAGAATCAAATAGGAGACTTGTTTGTAGACCGACTACCTAGGATGAACCAGGAATTCAAGAAAGCACATGAAGGAGAAGAGCCTAATGTCGACAGTTCTCCATCTGTTCCCAGTATGATATATCTTCTTCCAGCCTGTCCGAGAACTTCTTTTGCACCTGGGATGCCATCTATAACCTTTAAAGACACAAAGTGGCCTTGGGATGAGTCTGTGAAGATACTGATAGAGTACATTCAAAAGGAGAAATCAGAAAAAAGTATTCAAGATATGGATTGCTCATTGTATGACCAAAGCACTGTGGAAAATATGGTATCCCTAAAGTTAACTTGTCCAAGAGCTACTAGCATCCCAGGATTGCCATCTTTGCCATTTTGTATGGACAGTCTCCTTCCATTATGTCCAGATGTCTCTGTAGTTCCAGGTTTGTCTTCAAGATATCCTATTATTTGCACAAATGAAACATGGCCAACAGAGAATTTAGTATTTTATTGTAGGAAAAACAAGCAACAGATTTTGCCAATGTCCTCAATGAATGTGGGTTTTGAAACTGCAAGAAAGATGGTTGCATTGAGATCATCTTGTTCAGCAGCACCAAGAATCCAGGATTTCCATCTGCTCCAAAACCAGTTGCACCAAGTATGGTCAGGATTTCACCATGTTGTCCAAATGTTTCCTGCATTGCTGGATTTACATCTGCAAAAGAACTTGCCAGTCAAAATATCTTCCAACAGTGGCCACCCAACAATCAATCATCTGTGATAATAGCACAAAGGAACCAGTCCAGTTTTCCTCAAGTTCTAAACGTACTGAAAGAGGACCAGTTAACAGAGATGGTAAACTTAGTACCATCTTGCCCAAGCAAAGCAAGGACTCCTGGTTTTCCATCTGCACCAAAACGAAAACAAGACATTGCATTCTGTATGACAAAACTCACACCTCTATGCCCAACAACCTCTTGTGTCACTGGAATATCAGGTATACACATTCTTACAAGCAATTCAGATTCATTTAAGGTGTGGCCAATGGACATTAAACCATTTTGGATGAAGACGCTAGCATCTCAGCCGTGTCATTTAACCTATCCATGTCCAACTCGGTATGAAGTTACAGAAAGCAGTATGCTGTCATTGATACCATCATCCCCAAGAAAAGCAAGAACACCTGGATTTCCTTCTGCACCGTGGCTCATTCCTGAAACACAAATAACGTCTGGTACTCTATCAACATGCCCACTGACAGCTAAAACACCAGGCCTTCCCTCTTTAGTCCAAAGCAAAGTTGATAAGACTTTGGTAAATAATTGGCTTTTTAAGGAGAAAGCTTTTTGTATGAGGTGTCTGCCAGTGTACACATTTGATAAGCTAGACATTGCTTATCAGGACAAAGAGAGTTTTAAAGGAATGTATGCTATTTTACCAAGTTGTCCAGTGAAAGCAACTGTCCCTGGCTTTCCATCTGCACCAAAGCCCAAATCAATGGTTTATCTTCTCCATTCCTGCCCAACAGTCTCAAATGTACCTGGGATGCTATCAAGCATAATATCTGAAGAGGAATTACAGTGGTCTTTAAATGAAAAGCCATTATGGGTAAAACAATTAAGTAGAAAGTCTCAGGCCATACATGTTGTTCCTCTTCAGTACAGAGAAATAAAGGATAAAGCCTTCATTAAGCATATGGTAGCTTTGCGCCCAACTTCTGCAATCAGTGCTAAATTGCCTGGCTTCCCATCTGCTCCAAGAAAAATTACGGAGAAGAAAGCACCAGATATGGTCTCCCTCATGCCATCTTGTCCACACTTTACAAAGGTCTTAGGTGTGCCGTCTGTGGACTTGGGAAATGAATCAATAGATTCAAGTGCATGGCCTCTGGATGCAAAGCAACTGTACAAGAGGACCTCAAAGGATGAGTCCGACATAATGTGTACTTTGTTGAATCAAACATATGACGACCATCTGAATTTCCACATAGAAGACATGGCTATGATTATGCCATCCTGTGCAAAGCAATCCAATATACCTGGTTTTCCATCCACTTATTCAGAATCTCCACATATGCTTTATCATGCAAATAATACCCACGTGTCACCAGAAGATGTTGGCCATAAACAAGAAACTTCAACTGTGCTTAGTCCAGCGGATACTGAGATAGACCTGTCTAGTGCAAACAATTCTGACAATAGTATTGCATTAGAGAAGACCAAGGAGAATGAGAACTGTTGGGCAAGACTTGAGGAAGGACAAAGGGGAATTCTGGATAGGGGGTAAGTTCAGAAAAGTGTTTTTTACACAAAGAAGATATTTTGTATTGCACATCCTGCAGGCAGTGGATAGTGCATGAAATACTTTGACAATTGTTTCTAGGAAAATGCATTGCAGAATGTGGCACTCCATACCAGACTTGCCACTATTACTGACTGTTGAGGAGAGGTGAGTTTAAAGAAAAAAGAAAAAATAATATAGAGAATTAATTGCTTTGCCTTGCCGGAACTGCATCAGATTTTTTCCAACTGCATATAACATTTATATCCTCTGCTCTCTTAAAGGCATGCTTCAACCCAAAATGAAAAATCTGTCATCATTCACTCACCTTTGTTGTTCCAAACCTATATGCATTTCTTTCTTCTGTTGACACAAATTAACATATTTAGAAAAATACCTCAGTGTTGTTTGACCATACAAGTTTAGAACAACATAAAGATAAGTAAATGATGACAGAATTGGCATTTGGGTCACCAGTGCCTTTAATATCATAAATGCATAATGATGTGAAAACTAAGTACAGCTTGTGAGTTGTAACAGAGACAATTTAGGCCTTCACCACGTATACTGAATCAGTTAAATGGCTGCCAGTAAACAGAATGATGCATGCAGTCAAATCTTCTTGCAACCTCACATCTGAGATCTGATTATATGCTTATTTTTCTCAGATGTCAAAGCATAAGTGCTCAGATTCCGCCTTCTGAAAATTACAGAGACACTCTGGTTAAAAATAATGACATGAATCAAGGTGTATTATGGACATCGCAAGACAGACCAGAACAGTTTGCTGAAGGTTTTATGCATGAAGAGACTACAAAAGATCATAAAAGAATGGTACCTTCAACAGCTGAAGATCAGCCTACAGGACTGCAACAAGAGTGTGTCCCAAACATGGTAGATCTTCTTCCATCATGTCCACTGTTCTCAAGAGTTTTTGGATGTCCATCAACAGTGCTATCTAGCATATGTAAAATAGACATAATCAACTGGCCTACTGATTTAAGTGTAATTTGGGATGAGTCACGTAACTCACCAGAAAATATTTTAATGCCAAACTTGGAAAAATCCCCCTATGAGGCAAATATGGTGTCCCTGACATGCACATGTCCAACTGAAGCAAGAATTTCTGGCTTTCCATCTGCTAAGAGACCCACAGAGGCCCCATTTATATCTTTTCCAGAAACATTTGTTGTTGTTGACACATCTTCACAGACCCCAATTCCAGAAGAAAACCATCATGAGGAGTGGCTGAGCATGGAAACATCATTATTGGAAGAACATCCTGAAGCAAAGCCAAGTTTACACATCGAAAGCACAGTTGACTATTCAGAGACGACTATAATGATGGTGGATACAGTTCCATCTTCAAAACATGATTTCATATCTGCTCCAAAGAGTGAAGAAATACTTATTCAATCATGTGAAGAATTAATTATTCAAGAGTCTACAATTCCTGAGTCAGAACTGAGAGATGATTCCAAGCCTGCAAATGAGATATTAACCTTTGTGTCTGAAAATGCTGCACAAATGCCAGATTCTATCCCGGAAACCCAAGCAGAGCCAAATATGTTGGAAATCCTTCCATCCTGTCCGGTGCTTTCTAGAATCGCTGGATGTCCTTCTCTAAGGGTCCTTGAAGGCATGGAGTGTATTAGTGATCAAGCAGTAATCTTTTGCTATTTATTAAAAGATAGACAGACTGGTGTTTTTGACCCCATTAAAGATGAAAAAGACTCCCAGATAATAGCTCTGGCACCAACATGCCCAAAAGCATCATGTATTCCAGGCTTTCCATCTAGACCACATCGTAAATCACAGATGGAGTTGAACATGCAAAACATTTGTCCCTCTTGCCCAGAAATTTCGCATATAGCTGGCTGTCCGAGCATCCAGAACCCTAAGATGTACAATTGGCCTTTGAGTACAGTTATTTTGTGTTCAAATACATTAAAGAAACCCCCTGTTGTTTTGGACATGGACAAGATATGCAAAGAAAACAGTCATAGAATGTTTGCTTTGGCACCTACATGTCCATCAGTGCTCTATGTTCCAGGTTTTCCATCTGTGCCAGAGCCAGTAATGCTGCTCATGCTTCCCACTTGCCCAGAGAAGTCTAATGTTATAGGATTTTCTTCTAAAAAAGAGCATTTAGATTGGTTTGTTGACAAGAAAAAATTGTACAATGTATCTTTTAAAAAGCAACCTGTTGTTCTTAATGACAGAGGTGATTGGCATAGTGAATTAACCAAAATAATGTTTGCATTGGCTCCAACCTGTCCATCAAAGGCAAGAATACCAGGATTCCCATATGCACCTAAGCCTAAAGCTTCACTTCCCCCCAGTATGGTTGATCTACATCAGTGCGTTCCAAAGAAGTCAAGAATCATGGGATTCCCATCAAGTGAGGGAATAAACGCAGGAACAGGGTTTGAAAATGAAATTCCCTTGTTGGAGAGACCACTGAGAACAAAATCAGAGCTGCTTGTCCAGTTTAATTTCACTACTCCATATAAAGAAATAGACAAAAATATTGTGCAGATGATGTTTGCACTAGTACCCACCTGCCCAAGAGAAGCATGCATATATGGTTTCCCTTCTCTACCTCAGGTTAAAGTGGAGGCTTTCTATCTCCATAAAGAACCAGATGTAGTCAGCCTTTTGCATTCTTGCCCAAAGTTTTCTTTTATTGTAGGCGTTCCTACAGTAAAATGTGTGCCTATAGAAGAGTCTCAAGAAAGCATATGGTCCACTCAGAAGCCCATATGGGTTAAACCTCTTAAAGAAAGACCGTTTTGGTCTTTAAGTTATACAAAGGATAATGAAGAGTATTCAAAAACCATGTTCTTGCTTGCCCCTACATGCCCCGATAAGGCCAGAAATGATGGTTTCCCTTGCTCAGAAAGGCCTAAAAAAGTAAAGGGTCCAGTGACAACTGCCTTCCCAGATACTCCAGAGGCTCCATTCTCTGCAACCAATGAAACAGATTTTAGTCACCTTTCACCTGAAGTGCCATGTTCCCTAGTTGAAGCAAGGCTTCCTGATTTCCCAGATGCTTCTACATATGCAATTTCTCCATCAAGTCCAACGCAAGAACACACCAAATTTGATGCCAAATTTACCCAATACATAGAATCTGAAAGAAATCAAACGCTGGATATAACAGGGCCTGGTAAGAGACCCAATTTTAGAGTGTGGCTTGAACATTGAGCAATGTGTATTCTCAGACATCTATGGAATTTTTTACTTTTTTTGTTTGTTTATTTGTTTGTTTGTTTGTTTTATTGTTTGAAGAAAATCCTAAAGAAATAGGAAGTTCTTATGAAATGCTCTTGGCTGAAGGGTGAGTTACATAGCATGTTTTTGTGTGTGATGTGTGAAAACATTTTAGAAGTACATTTATGTTCGTTTGTTGCATGTGCAATATATTGTTTTGACATTGTTTGATATGCTTTGTACATAAATTGAGGCCACTTTTATTTTACTGTAGTTATTTTACATATATATTATTTATTAACATTGTTGAGGCTTAACGGGAGCTTTATGCAAGCCTGTACATGTAAAGACAACACTCATTGTGTCATTCAAAATAATCCAATTAAAACATGTCTCAGCATGATTTGTTTTGACCTGAGTAATATCTGACTTTTTCTTCACTAACTTTGAAGAAATACAGTCACCTGACTGTATGTTGTGCCTAAAAACACTGGTGCATGTACATGAGAGAGACGCATGGTGCATGTGAATTGCATCATGGACCATGCTGACTATTGAACTATTCTTAATCAGTATTGAAAACCATGAGGTGAAGTTTTTTCTGGAAGAGCAAGATGTTGGGGAGCAGTCTGCTAGTAAAACTCATGATACACCAGAGTCTGGAGAGACTGCTATTGCGTTAGGCTGGGAAGTTTTGGAGGCAGATGATACTTCCACTGAAAACGAAGGATCTTCTGGTCTTGTTAGGTCTATATTTGATGTCTTTCACAGAGGGTAAGATCAAATAACATAACTGGGTGAAATCACTGAGCATGTTTGCTTAGATTTTATTTGAAAAACACTTGCAATATATGTAGACCTGTTTAATTTTTTAGTTAGATTCATATAAATATCCTGAGAAATGAAGAAAACTACTCGTACTCATATTTCGATGTGTTATTTTGCTTAAGTAATCCTTTTTCATTATATATCATATTTTTACGTGTATTTTTCTATAAACTTTTTTTTTTACTTTTTACATCTCAAGTGTTGCTTTTTTTTAGTTATGAGTCAGTTGCTGCAATATTACAGCCCTCCAGCTCTGGGTCAGTCACAGACACGGACACTTTAGATCCTCTCGACAGTCTTTCATCCTCTGTGGACCCGAGGACAGCGCCACTGGATGTGATCACTCAATGGAGGCGCTCGTACAGGCAGCGGAGTCTGAGGTCTTTGATTCTGCTGCTGAACCCTACATGTGGCGTTTGGTTGGTGGTTGTTCAGAAACATCACTGTCATCAAAAGAGACTGAAAGCTGGTTCGTTGAAGATGAAGAATTTTGCCTAATGAGGAAGTGGCCCCCTTTAACAGAGGCTGACCTTCATGAGATAACCAAAGAGGAGGAGGAAAAAACAGATGTTGACTCGTTGATACAGGAGTGTACAACTTCAATTCAAGAGGAAACTGGTAATGATGAGATTGTGACAAAAAGTAAAATGTTGAAGGATGAGTTGTCAACCAAACTATTTCCAGAGAAGGGGTGAGTTCCTCAGGAGTGTTGCATTCAAACCCAACCTGCAAGTCCTGTAAACGGCAGCACGGCTATATTTGTTTTTCTTTTAGTGTTTTCCAACTCACATCTGCACACATTTTGCACTGAAATGGCTTTTATTTTGTTTTGTTTTGTTTTTCTCTAAATGTTATGTCCATGTGTCTAATTTAGCTTTTTGCTCTAAGATGCAGTGTGTAATTTCAGTGCCCCTACTGCAGGGGTCGGCAAGTAAGTTATGCATTGGAACAAAAACTTTTCGCCACTAGATGGCGGAACTGAACATAGTTAAAGGAAAATGTAAGATAGTATTTGATGAAATGCAGCTAGAATTGCCTGTGACTGACTGTTACAGTGTCCTTATTAACTGGTAATGAGCTGTTACTCTGTGTGAAATCCTGCGACAGTCATTAACAAAAAGCCACATTTGTGTGGCGTTGTCCGATCAGAGTATGTGAGCATACTCACAATACAAATGTATAGCCTGAATGCACTGTAAGTCGCTTTGGATAAAAGCGTCTGCTAAATGCATAAATGTAAATGTGAGCGGATTGGAGCGTCCCCTCCGCACTCCGAGCATTTAATAATGACTACACTCCTCGCTCAGAAAAACCGCTCCACATCTAAAGCATTTCAGTTTGTTTGAAATATCACAGTTCTGTTCATAACGTACAGAGAATTGAATAAATAAAATAACAGGAGAGTTTCAAAGTGGCTTATTGGAACACTAGTGTGCAAACCTTTTTCCTACCACATGACAAGCTTGACAATTGCTGCTTTTTGCAGTGCAAATTTTGTTTGTGATGAAAATACACAGTACGTTTTCATCAGTTATTTTACATACGGATCGATGCATTTCTTGCAGATTTATGCTCATTCGAAATCGGATACAGATGAAGTAGCACTGTAAGATTTAATTTGTTTGAATGCATTATTGAGAGAGTGATTGCGTGTGAATAAGTAAATCATGCTTTCAGCTGAAAATATTCAGAAGGAACAGATAAATTCCCTGAGAACTATAACTTTCTGCTCATATCCACTGCAGTCATCACAGCCTTCACATTATTTCTGATTTGAGATATCCTTTTCTATCTAGTTAGCTAAATATGTTTAACACGTGAATTCTGTCTAAATATTCAGTTATATTAAGGGCCGTTGGCCTTGAATTGTACTCGTGATGATGGAGCAGTGGTGGAGTGCTCTTGGAGCGAGTGAAAACCACAATGTTCCGACTTTTAAAAAATCCGCTCCTCACTACATTCAGAATCACACCGCTCATACTCTGATTGAGAGTAACTGTTGCTGTCATGACAGATCTATTTCAGAACCAGCTGCTATCAAAATAATCTGGTCACGGGCGCGAGCCAGAAATTATTGCTGCCGCCTGTTTCCGACCACTGCCCTAGTGGCACCTAATGGAATTGCAGAAATAGTAATTGTGTCCATATATGCAACACACCTACTGCCCTTTCATTTGAGCCCCTTCTTCCATTTTTTTGGCCAGACGAGTTGTCCTGCCCCAAATCAGACATTGAAATGTTTAAACAGACTGGAAAGATTTTGAAAACTCCACTGTTTTTACTTACTGTTGTACCTGGAAATGAAACCGGGAAGAGAAATTGTTTTAAAACAAATAAATTACACACTTCACCTTGAAAGACATTTATTTGTTCAGCTAAGATTGTAAGCTGTGATCTTCTTTGCGTTTATTACCAAATCCACCATTGTTGTGACTTTAATTTACTTGTTGCATGATGCAAAGTTATGTGCAATTTCTGAAGACAGCATTTCATGCAATGGTACAACTGCTTGCTAAACAGGGTGTTTTGTTGTGATTTATAAGTGTGCCGTGGTACAGTCAGTGCATTCATTATCTCAACAGAAAATAAAATAGTGATATTGTATTTTTGTTCTTAAGGCCACAACATAATTTTGTCCAAGAAGTCTCTCTTTTCATCCAATGGACTAAGGATGAATTGGTGGGTGAAGAGAAACCTCCTATGTCCTTACTGTCTTCAATAAATTCTCATAACCTAAGAACTGTCACAGAACAGACTATTTCAGCTTCAAAAGAACCTGTGCCACCAAGAAGGTCTAAGAAGCAAGAGATTCTTCAAGAGACATTTCTGTCATCAACACCAGTTTCCAATCCAGCTGAGCCAACTGCTCAGAGTGACAACATCTGTGTCATAAAACAAACTGATCATTATTCTCAGAGTACATCACAAATTGTACAGCCAGACACCCGGCTCACCACCATCCAGAGTTCTTCAGCTGCGGTAGATGAGGGTGCATCTTTAGAAACGGATCGCTTGATGGATGTGCCTGTCCCACTGACAAGCGCTGCTTCTCCTGATGCGACCCCTGAGATAGAAGCAGTTGAAAATGAAGTAAAATTATCAAAATTCTGATTTCTTTACCAGAACCCAAACAGAAGCACACACCCAAAGAAATTATAGCATCATGTCATAGCAACAGTGAAGATGTTCCCCTAGTGCCTGCGGAAGACACAGTCACACAATTACGTGCTCCTCAGAGGCGGAAGAATCAAGCTCAAACTAGCAATGTTGAGGAAGCTGGTGGCGAGTTTGAAGAAAAGAGTACATTGTCTTCTGTCATCACCAGTATGTCCCAGTCTGAAGACAAAATAAAGACTCATGTTGGTGATGAATCGAGCATAAAAGACCAGGTACAACTGGATTTAAATGTTAAGAAACATCTTAGTGTCAGTGGTTCTTATTCATCTCAAATAGTTTCCGACAATAGTTTTCTCAATACAGAAGACCATCAAGATTCAAGTCTTCCAGTCCCAGTGCCACGTGTGAAGAAATGTCTCAGTGGTTCTTTTCCAGATGATCTTCCAGCCCCTTCATCAACCCCTTCATCTCAAGCAGATTCAGACAACATTGTTCACAATAGAGAAGACCATAAATATTCAAATCTGCCAGTTCCGGTCCCACGTGTGAAGAAACGTCTCAGTGGTTCTTTTTCAGATGATTTTCCAGCCCCTTCATCCACCACTTCATCTCAAGCAGATTCAGACAACATTGATCTCCAAACAAGAGACCCTCAAGATTCAAGTTTGCCAGTTCCGGTCCCACGTGTGAAGAAACGTCTCAGTGGTTCTTTTCCTGCCCATTCATCCTCCCTTCCATTGCAAGCAGATTTAGATAGCATTGTTCCCCAAAAAGAAGACCATCAAGATTTAAGTCTTCCAGTCCCAGTCCCAGTGCCACGTGTGAAGAAACGTCTCAGTGGTTCTTTTCCAGATGATCTTCCAGCCCCTTCATCCACCACTTCATCTCAAGCAGATTCAGACAACATTGTTCACAATAGAGAAGACCATCAATATTCAAATCTGCCAGTTCCGGTCCCACGTGTGAAGAAACGTCTCAGTGGTTCTTTTCCAGATGATCTTCCAGCCCCTTCATCCACCACTTCATCTCAAGCAGATTCAGACAACATTGATCTCCAAACAAGAGACCCCCAAGATTCAAGTTTGCCAGTTCCGGTCCCACGTGTGAAGAAACGTCTCAGTGGTTCTTTTCCTGCCCATTCATCCTCCCTTCCATTGCAAGCAGATTTAGATAGCATTGTTCCCCAAAAAGAAGACCATCAACATTTAAGTCTTCCAGTCCCAGTCCCAGTCCTGGTTCCACGTGTGAAGAAACGTCTCAGTTGTTCTTTTCCAGATGATCTTCCAGCCCCTTCATCCTCCCTTCCATCTCAAGCAGGTTCAGATAACATTGTTCCCCAAACAGAAAACCATCAAGACCACCTCAAGTGCCAATGAAGTAGAGCTAAACAGAAAAGGCCTGGAAGAGTCTGGTTTAGAACCTGTTGGCCAGTTAGTACCTGATGTAACAGTTATCAGTGAAAAGCCTAAGACTGGTTCTCCACTTGGTAAACATTGTAAGGACAAAGGGGAGACAGACCAACAAATTGAAAAAGATAAAAGTGTTGAGGAAGAAAAAGATGCTGTACATTCTGGAGATGATGAGGTTGATTTGAGCATGGTCACTGTAGATGGTGTTATCATAGATGTATTTAGGTAAGTTTCATAGGATAAACTGTTGCAACATTTGTAGACATTACAAATGCCAATTTTTGACAAAAAGTGCTGTAATATTTCTCTAACTGGTGCTCTAACTGTCTTTTCATTCAATGCTTGTTTCTTTGATGATGGGTTTTCAAAAACAATGGGTTTAAGATTATGATGCAAGCATGCACATCCCAATTCCCCACTCAGAGAAACTCAGTGATAAGTTCTCTGACAAGAACCTTCCAAGCTTCCCTCAAGAAGAAAGAGGCAAGCTTCATCTCTCAGAAAACAAACAATGTTCTGTTGAAGTGGACATGCAGGTGAGGCAGAAGCAGAGATTGAAAGCCTTCAGGATTCCACCACCTCAAGTGCCAATGAAGTAGAGCTAAACAGAAAAGGCCTGGAAGAGTCTGATTTAGAACCTGTTGACCAGTTACTACCTGATGTAACAGTTATCAGTGAAAAGCCTAAGACTGGTTCTCCACTTGGTAAACATTGTAAGGACAAAGGGGAGACAGACCAACAAATTGAAAAAGATAAAAGTGTTGAGGAAGAAAAAGATGCTGTACATTCTGGAGATGATGAGGTTGATTTGAGCATGGTCACTGTAGATGGTGTTATCATAGATGTATTTAGGTAAGTTTCATAGGATAAACTGTTGCAACGTTTGTAGAGATTACAAATGCCAATTTTTGACAAAAAGTGCTGTAATATCTCTCTAATTGGTGCTCTAACTGTCTTTTCATTCAATGCTTGTTTCTTTGATGATGGGTTTTCAAAAACAATGGGTTTAAGATTAATTTATTCATTATGGGTTTGACCTTTCAGTTAAACTTTGTCTTTATGAAAAATGTGCATAATGTAAATAAAATAAATGATCGTTTGATAAAAGTGAAGAATCTGGTGCTTGTTAAATTTTGTTGTTATGCATACGTTGTTTACGCTAAACTAAATCTGAATTTATTTTAGGCTTTAGAGATATATCTACATTTTGCAATACTAGTTTATTTAAATGTAAAAATAAGTTGTGTTTAATATGTATTTTCTTTCTTTAATCTAGACAAGAAGTAGCTGAAGACTCCCCCAATCTTCCTGTGCCAATGCCTCGCGTGAAGAAACGTTTATGTGCCTCTTTCCCAGAAGACGTCTCCATTCCTAGTTCCCCATCAGCCAATCAACATGAGGTTTCAGAAAAGGCCAATAATGAGCCGACAGTGCCTGTTCGTAATAAACGAAGAGCTGCAGCAGATGCCATAGACCTTCAGGGAAGTTCCACAGCTAACACATCGCCAACAAGTGAAACAGAGGTTGTTAAATCTGCTGCTTTTTAATTACGTTGTTCATATTACCATAGTGACATCAATGATCTGGTGCTTAATTTGTTTTTGCCTTCAATTCTAGATTGTGACCTTGGTGAATTCAAGTCAGTCTCTGCTGGAATGGTGCCAAAAGGTCACACAAGGTTACAAAGGTGTCCGGATCACAAACTTCAGCACCTCGTGGAGAAACGGCCTCTCTTTCTGTGCCATCCTGCATCACTTCCATCCAGATAAAGTGTGGGTGCTTTTTATGTGGAAGAAGGCATTAAGCTCATTTCATAAATGTTACATGGGTTATGTATTTTTTGTCAACCCAGTTTTACTCAATATTTTGTTTATTTGTTATTCTGTCTTTAGAAATTATGAAATGCTGGATCCATATGACATTAAGCGCAACAACAAGAAGGTGATCAACCCATTTTCAAATTAGATCATGACTATTTATTTGAATTTCCTTTGACTGTGATCTAACTGGCTGACCCTATTTAATGTTGTTATATATTAAGTCTAAGCTGTATGTTCAAGTTTTACTGTAAATAACAAATTACAAGGCCATTTTTGCTGTGCAATTACCTTAATTATTATAATTCTCTGATCAGCAAATGGCAAAAATGAAGATTTCCCTGTGTATTCATAGGCGTTTGATGGCTTTGCTGAACTGGGCATCTCTAGGTTGATAGAGCCCTCTGACATGGTGCTGCTGGCAGTGCCCGACAGGCTCATCGTGATGACGTATCTCAACCAGATCCGCACCTATTTCACGGGTCAGGAGCTCAGTGTCATACAGATTGAGAAGAACAGCAGTGAGTCCAGTTACGCTGTCGGAGAGAAGAGGGAGGAAGCCGACCCTGAAGCTGCTGTTCGCTACTGCACAGAAAGGCTCCAGGGCAGCGGCATTACTCTAGAGACCAATGGAAGCTTCCCTGAAAAAGAGGTCAAGGAAGGTGTTGGTGTTTTAGTCCCACCTCCAAGAACGAAGCGAACGCAGGGCCCGAGCCAGGCTGGAGGATCAGGGACCACTCAGCCTCCGGTGGCACCACCTAGAACTCAGACCTCAAAGGCTTTTTCTCATCTCAAGGATGCAGATCTTGTTAAAAAGCGCAGATCGAAGCTGCGGGGAGAGTCACTGGATGAGCCTGAACCACACGGACAGCAGAGCGATACAGAGGTAAAACATTTCAACTATACTTAACCAGTCAAATGTTTGGAATTGTAAAAAAAAAATACTGAACAAAGTCTCTTATGCTCACCAAGGCTATAATATATAATTTAATATATAACTTATTCCTGTGATGCAAAGCTGAATTTTCAGCAGCCATTACTAAAGTCTTCTGTCACATGATCCTTCACAATCATAAGTCATATTTTAAAATAGAAAGCAATTGTTTTTTATTGTAATAATATTTCACCATATTAGTGTTTTACTGTATTTGTTTAATTATTAAATGTAGCCTTGGTGAGCAAACCTTGGTGTTTTTGAACGAGACTTCTTTTAAAAACATAAAAAATGATTCAAATAATCATTTTGACCAGTAATGTTATATTTATGTTATTTGTCTTAGATTTAATAGTATGGTGCTTGAAGACGAGTTTGAAACACGTACACAAAATTGTTAATCTTAACTATAATGCATGAAAGTTAAAAGCTAAACATTTTATGTGAACTGAGATTTGTAACTGGTCTGTTTGCTTTGCAGTTTCATGCATTTTTCATGAAATTCATTATTCAGGATCATTATACAGGACTCATCATGTGTGACTGTATAGATGTGTTGTGATGGCTCTTGTTTACAGTGTGCGCTCTGTATACGTTTTTGAACATGTGATTTATATTGTTTTTGAAACTGGGTTGTATAGCACTGTATTTTTGTCCCCTTTGTAAGGGTGATTATTTTCAAATTGTCTTATAATTGAGTTATATTTAAAGTGTATTACTGAGCTGCTGTGCATTATGTTTTTGTACCCAGGCTGCATCGGTCCAAGCAGAAAGTGAAGCAGCCAAAGGAGGTTCAGAGTCACGTAAGATTTATCTCATAACACACTTTTCAGACTTTATGTTCAAAGACATGTTAAATCCATGACTTATGCTGGACATATTTTACAGTTTTTTGGGATGTATACTATTGTAAAATGTAAATTAAATGACCTATTGCATGCATTTAAATAATCTGATTCAGTTTAATTGTTCTTCTGTCTTGTTTGTGTAGAAAACGTAGAGAATGTTGAAGAAATTACTGCAAAAGAGAGTCAGGTAATTTGACGATTTTCATTAAACTAAGTCAGAAATATTGGCTAACGGTCTTTCGTAGTGTGTCTTATATGTAATAGCATGGTATAGTAAACTAACTCCAGACCAATATGTTATAGGGTAGTAAATGCATATACATGGTGTGAGTATTTGCATGTGTGTTCATGATGTGTTTGGATATTTGCAGGATGTCAGTCAATATGTACTTGGTGAGATGCAGGCGCTGGAGGCTGAACAGAAGCAGATAGATCGCAGAGCAGACATTGTGGAGAAGAAACTGAGAAGACTTATGGAATCTGGTAAATCACTGATTAAAGTAGTTAGAGAGCCTACATTTACCAAGCAACAAATAACAAAAAAAAAATCTCAAATAGAGAAATATACCCCACATACGTATGTTTGTGTGTTTGTTGTGTAAATATACAGTATATATATATATATAGTATATGTATTACATGCGTATAAACGTATAATTTACACACACCTCCAGATTATTATTTACAGTACTAACTATTTTTAGATTATGATAGATTATGATGCTTTGTGCTATGCAAATGACACTACATTTGATTAGTGTGGCTTCAGTTACAGGTAGTGATCGTGCAGAAGAAGAGACTCTGATTCAGGAGTGGTTTACCCTGGTCAACAAGAAGAACGCTTTGATCAGGAGACAAGACCATCTGCAGTTACTGTATGTCTTTTCACTCTTATTTCAATTGTGTTTCACTATACTTGTTTAGATGATGACCTCTCTAAAGCTTTATCTTAACAGAGGCTGATTTAATAAACATTGCTAATAATTATCATTCCTTTTGTGTGACAGACAAGAAGAGCAAGACTTGGAGAGGAAGTTTGAGCTGCTAAAGAAAGAGCTACAAGATTTAATGGCTGTGGAAGGTACGACTGTTCTTTCATAAATATATGTGAAATGGAGAACTGTATCGCTAAGAATTAAAGAACATGTGCACATATGATCAGGAGACTATGCATGTGTTTTACATATTAAAGACATTTTTGCACTTATCTCTCATTATCCTCAATTTTTTGTCTTGCTTGTTTTGTAAAACTGAAGAATGGAAGAAAACCCAGGCCCATAAAACCAGAGAGCAGCTGTTGTTGCAGGAGCTGGTATCATTAGTCAACCAGAGAGACGAGCTTGTGCATGATATAGACGCCAAAGAGAGAGGGTGAGATTCAGTCAAAATGTACTCATTACTTTTTAGACCAGAATTGAAATGTTTCTGGTGTAGCAAAGCCTGAAGTAAATGCAATTTATTCCATTGCCATCAATGGAATAAATTACATTTGAAAATACATTAAAATATAAATGTGTTATTTTAAATCATAATATTTTACAATATTAGTGTTTTTACTTAATTTTTGCTTGTTGAGCATTTCTCTTTATCTTACTCTTTCTCCGTCTCCTCATTCTCAAGGGCTCTCGAAGAGGATGAGAGGTTGGAGAGAGGACTAGAAACGAGACGCAGGAAATATGGAAGTCGGAAAGAGAAGTGTGTGTTACAGTGAGGGATCCTGTGCGCCTGCTTTTATACAGGACCGTCCCCCGTTAAACACTGTGCTGATGGACTAGTGAGGTGTGTGTGTGGACCATATCGCAAAAAAACAACAAGAAGATTGTGACTAGATGAATTCACAGTCCTCGTGTGGAAACGTTTGAGCAGCATGAATGCTCATTTCAGGGTGGATTAAAAGTTGTTTTCTTTTAGAGACATTTTTTAGTCTCAGAATATATTGTCTGAAAAAGTGAAATAGACAGTAATGGTCCATAGACTTCTGACAGCAGTTCTTGTTTTACAGTTACAGTCAAAATAATATACATGTGACATTTGCAGTGTTATTAACTTATTTAACTTGTTTGTATAAGTCTGCTTGCTGCAGTGATCTCAAAGCTATGTGAAATAGTACAGTACAAGTATGAAAAAGATCTGGCAGTATTAAAAGACACTGCTGTGTTACAAAGAGATTGCCTTCTGTTGTGCAAGTCATACTAACCTAAGAAACAGACAAAACAGTACAAAAGCATGGGAGAAAATACACATTTTAAACTAAATGTCTCCATTAAGGCACCCTATTAGTTATGGATATCATTTGAACAATATGATCTTAATGATGCCTCTCCAAATACTGTTACAATGGTTGTCTGTTCTATTTGAAATACCTAATATCACAGGATATAGAAAATACAAACAGTCAAAAAGAGATTATGTGCATGAACTTTGAGTGTTAGCTTTTTGTTTTAAAATATTTGAATGAACTTGGGTGAGATTGGATTCATATAACATCATATTTCATCCATGTATGGTACAAAATGCAAAAGCAAACGTACCCTCAGCAATTCAGAAGAAGGTCTCCTTTAAAGAGTGATTGTGTGCTAGCTTTTTTGAGTGACTGGTTGTTTAGAGACTCAGCTCTTTGATATTATCTGTTTGAAATGTCATTATTTGACAGTGAATTGTTTTTGAAAAGTCCCGATGTCAGCTAACACACCTACAGCGGACAGGTCTTTGGGAAATAAACTTGTTTTAAATTCTGTGTTGTATCTTACATGGTTGTTGTTGAACAGAAACAAGTACAATAGTGTGTTTAAAAGTATTGTGCAGTTTTGTTTTAAAGGAAATATGTGGTCATCATCAGTATGTGCAAATGGTCCTAACGTCACTGGACTCCAGTAATAGAACGTGCAGATTTAGCAGAGCTCTAGCCAGAAGTTCAAGGGCCGGATCTCCAACCAAAATACAAGGATAATAAAAACATGCACTAATGATTCAGCATCTTTTGGACAAACATATGATCGAAGCTTTGGATAGTTTACTAATGTAAGCATCCAGAGTCAGTGCAGGATTAAAAGTAATGCTTCAATTTCTGACAGTAGCAGATGGAAAAATTGTTCTAGCATAAAGGTTGAAACTGGGAGCATATACTTTATTTTTTGTTAGTAAAGGGGGCCAGTAATTCAAATATCTGTTTTGCTCAAATTCAAATGGAGAAAATGTGAATTTAGCCAGGCCTTTAGCTTATTAACACAGGAAGATAATGATGTGGTCTGGTGAATAGAGTCTGGTCTGCAAGCAATATAAATCTGAATATCATCAGCATAACAGTGATAATGAAAACTATGACAAAGGATAATATTTCCAAGAGGCATGATGTAAGTAATAAATAGTAATGGCCGAGAACAGAGCCCTGGGGAACACCGTGACTGAGTAAAGTAGTGGGAGATTTATAATTATACATAGTGATGTAGTATTGTCTATCAGTGAGATATAGAGAACCAGGATAGTGCAGCACTTGAGACACCTATCTCAGAAAGGTAGGAGAGTATTAACTTGTGACAGTATCAAATGCTGAGCTGAGGTCGAGCAGCAGGAGAATGGAGAGATTACCAGAGTCACCAGAGAGCAACAAATCATTGACAACCTTAACTAAAGCCGTTTCAGTGCTGTGATGAGAGCGAAAACCAGATTGAAATGCATCAAACTGATCACAGAGAGCTTGAAAAGACTGTAGCTGATTGCCAACAGCTTTTTCCATAATTTTTGAAATAAATGGTAAATTGGAGATTAGACGATAGCTGGTGAAATCTGCTGGGTCCAAAGTTTGATTTTTCTTTAAGAACAGGAGTAACCGCAGCAGTTTTCAGTGAAATTAGAACAGTGGCAGAGATAAAGGACACATTTAAGTGTGGGATAGGAGCAGAAATGACAGAAGTACAGTGTTTCAGAAGGAATGTGGGTGCAGGATCTAACTGATATGAGGGAGAATTATATTTCTGTATTATCTCAGCAGTTAAGGTTGGAGTTGTCAAGGTCAAATTATTTAACATTTGAATAGATTGAGCTTGCTCATAAGTAAGTGGTTGGTTCTGTGCCAAGAGACCCATATAGAGCATCCAGTTTAGTTTGAAAGTGGCGCAGGAAAGAGCCACACTAATCATCACATTCATATCGACTGGGACTATGGCTAGGTGGCTAGACTCGTTTGTTAACCATGTTAAACAACTGTTTTTGGCATATTGTTAGCTTTATTGATGATGTCGGAAATATAGGAAGAGCATGCTGCATTCAATGCAGTTTTATAATGCCTAATATGTTCTGAAAATGGACAGTCAGGCCAGTTTTTCTAAGATTAGATATTAGATTGGTTATTGATGGTTGTATGGTTCACTTCCCTATTAAATGGAAACATCAGCACATGACCATTTCTCTAAAATTCCATATATACCAGTCTTGCACAACATTACAAGAGAAGCATTGCTTAATCAGTTACCTCGACAGTGTAATGGAACAAAAACTGGATCATTAAAGTGTGAGGGGTTTTCTTTCTTTCTTTTTATAGCTGGCAGCCACTGACTGAATACTTGAAATACACATTTATATGTTCATAGCCTGTAGGTTAAATCAGGGATCTGTTCACGAAAAAAGTTTTGAGTTGGAAATTTTGCTCGGCGCTGGACTACAACCAAAGAAAGAAATCTAAAGCATTATTAGTAATATCGTTCTAAGTTTGAACTGTATTCGGAAGTAATAGTGAAAACTTTGGAACCTATTTTCAATATGTTTTATTTTGTATTATTCATTTCATGGATTGTCTCTGCACAGCTAACACCAATCAGAGGTAAGCCTGAGGATTCACATCATATGGGATATTGTGTACATGTAGTCGACCTCTGTAAAAGTGTGTTTCTTTTTAGAAGAGATATTTGACTCAAGCAAACAGCGCAGACTACAATGGACATTCTCACCACCAAACGCTGTAAGTGACCCTTTCTTTGTGGGCTATTTAGAAATAAACTATACTATATATAAACTATGATAAAGTATAGTTTTATAAATTATACTATATCCCAATATAAATATTCCTCAATTTCCTGGAATTACCGGTTGTTACATTTTTATTATACATTTTTATTTTATATAAATATATATTGTTCAACCGTTTTGAAGGAAGTCTCTTACAAATAATGGTAAAAGTTATATTGTTTGAAAAACTGAAATTGAATTTTTTATTAATCTTTTAAAATGTAATTTAGTACTGTGATGGCAAAGCTGATTTCTTTTTAGCTTCTAATATGCTTATTTACTGCTCAAGAAATATTATTATTATCAACGTTGAACAGTTGTGCTGCTTAATATTATTATTATTATATAATACATTTTTCAGGATTCTTTGATTAACAGAATGTTCAAAAGAACAGCATTTATGTATAACATTATAATCTTTCATGTTTTATGTTTTTAATGATATTGTCTCGCTGAATAAAATAGCCTACTCTTTAAAAAAATATTTATACATATATAATTTTTTAATACAGATAATAAACAAATAAAACAGATTACCAGATGTATTGTTTAATACTGGTCCATTTTGAATCATTAAAAATTGAATGAAGAATCCAAATAATGATTTGCTTCTCTTTTGGTCAATGTAAGTGGAAGGAAACACAAATGCAGCTTGGAAAGAACTACACACACTCTGTCTACGAAGCTTGTAACCCAGAATTGAATAAGGATCCCAAAACACTATGGACCAACTGGATTCCCAAACAAGATGCCCATGAACTTTTTCTGGACCTAAGTTTTGCCCAAGCGGACCAGCATCCTCTTGATATCTTTGTGCGAGAATCGAGTCAAACGCAGTCTCAGTACTTCAGAAGACCACAAAGACAACCTCTCCTCAAGATCACAGTCCATCATCCATTCCCTGACGCTGTTCCTCAGGATGAGCACCTGACCCATGCCAAGGGCCTTGCATTGGGAAAGATGTCTCAGAAGGGGTTTTACCTGGGATTTAGCTACAGCGGCAAGTGCACTTTTATTGCTTCCATCCAGGTGTTCTTCCTGAAGTGCCCAACACTTGTTTGGAACCAAATGGAATTTGAGAAAACAGCAGCAGGACGGTTGGGGAGAGGAGTTTGTGTGAACGGTTCTGTGGAGATCCGCACCCCAAAGATAGAGTGTCAAACTAATGGGACGTGGGGTCCACCGCAGGGGTTATGTGTCAATGATACAGGACACCAGACAAACAGAACCCGTTCAGAAGGTGAGACAATGTTATTTTTGACAATCTAAGAAGAATCGAGAGAGAAAAATAAATATGTTTAGAATTCTTATGCCAACAAAGCATAAATTATACACAATCTTCACAGAGAAAGCATTTTATGAAAGGTAAAAAAGTGGTAAAAATCCTTTGAATGCCTAAAGCAGTTGAAATTGCACCCTTGATAAAGCAAAATGCTTGATTTTCAATTTAAAAACTGCTTATATAATATCATATATCTCTTATGCTCACCAATGCTTATTTTAATTAATTTGATTTTGCCTAAGTCTTCAGTGTCACATGATCCTTTAGAAATCATTCTAATATGCTGATTTTTATACCATAGTAAAAACACTTAGAGCATCTTAGCAACTGCACAGCAGTGCCCTGGCAATCGTATACAACGCCCTGGCATCAAAGAAAGGATTTTTTTGCACAGAAACGATCTACTGACATTGTCTTTAAAATGTAGCGTTAGTTTTTATGTTTACAGTGCTAAAACTGTATGTTGTGTGTGTTTCAGCAAGAGCTCCAAGCAGCATGTTCTCCTCTCCTGACTCCGTTGCTGATTCCAGACTGGGACTCTCTCCTGTCCTGACTGCTGGTCTAGTGTGTTCTCTTCTGGTTCTTCTCAGTCTCATTGCTGTGGTGTTCATCTTTGTTAGGCATCGCAAGCTCAGGTAAACATATTGTAGATGAAAATGCAAATGTTTATGCATTTGCATACCTGTCCAACATAAACAAGCCTTGGTCCTTCAAAATCTCTGGAATAATGGTCAGTGCATAAAATAGCAATCGTTTATATCTGTGCAAGTGAATATATCTGTACCGCATAAAATATATTGTTTGCTGCTTTGTGTGTATGTGTTCAGTGGAGGTCAAGAAACAGAGCTCATATCCAGATCTGATGTAATGCGATATCGACGTGCTCAAGAACAAGTATCCTCTGCTCAACCGGAGATAATCAACAGTGAGTCTACTTCTATTTTCACCATGAGTTTATATCTCAGAATTCATGCTTTTCTTCTCAGAAATGCATGTTATAAACTCTGTTGTGAGTTACAATCTCACAATTCTGTGTTTATATCTCGCATTTTCTATTTCATTTTGCTCAGAATTGCTAGAAAATAAGTCAGAATTGTGAGATATACTCACTCAGAAAATATTTATTGTGAGATCACCATTTTAATCAATTTGTGGAAACAGGCTTCTATATTGTCTCCCATGTCAAATAGAAATATAATAGAACAATTTTATTAACAAAAATGATTTTAAAATGAATTAAGAGTAGACTAAAAATCCATCAAATGAATGCGGATATATTAATTTATAATCTGGGGTCTTTTAAATCCCCATGGACTCATAAAGAGGTGAGATCACTGTCCAGTTCTGTATACACCGTTGAAATGATGATTTCGTTCAGCTTGCAGGATGAGCAGCTGTGATCAGAGAGGTGAATGTAGGCCTTGTGCTCCCAGAAGTACAACACTTGAAGAGGAAGTGTCTCAGCGTGACTATGGATATGAACCGCTGCATACTGACCGAGCTCAGCAGGAATCCACAAGTACGTTTAAATGAGAAGTCACTTTTGCAATTCATTCCTGTCACGTGCAAATTCCCAACAACTCTGACTCACACCAAGTGTGTTACCAACAATCATACTACTCAATACAAGCATTAAAACAGTGTCAACATGCTTATTTAAAACGGGATTTAGAAAAGGGGAGACTTTTAGAAAAACTTGCACTTTGAATTTAGTTTTCCCATTGCTATTTAAATAATTAAAATGTCACAATCTCTACTCAGTTTTCATCTAAAACAAAATTTTATGTGAATATATTAACTTGACTTATATATATATAATCTGACTTCTGATAGCAGAGTTTGGTATCTAGGTAAGCCTGAAGACATTTTGAGATATTTTTGCTAAACTTGACGGTTATGTATAACTTCTGCATTATTTCCGTTCTCCGTGTTTCCTGTGTCTCTGTCTTTCTGTGTCAGGATCAGTCGAGATGTTGGAAGAGATGAGTGATCGGCTGCTGTGTGATCTTAGAGACGTGATGGTGGAGCGTACAAAGCTGACAATGGGCCAAAAGCTTGGGAAAGGTGTAAACAAACTCTAACCCTCAGCTTGTTTCTGGGTCTTGCAAACTTCTTTGCATAGATATAAAAATATACGTTTGAAAAGGTTGAAATGCATCCATTATTATTTATCTGAGAGTTTCATGATTTCTGAAGGATCATGTGACACTGAAGACTGGAGTAATGATGATGCAACTCGGCCATCTCATGAATAAATGACACACATCGTATATATAAAATAAAAATATGTTTTAAAATTAATACAAAATTTAAAAACAAGAAAACATATTAAATATGTTCCATAAAATTAAAATACATTCTAATAGAAAACTTTCAACAATACATAAATAATTAATTAAATACAAAATTGCAAGATTGTACCGATCCCAATTTTTGATGAGTAGTGTACACTTTCCCATACACAGTACATTCAAACACATTTTAGACAAAATCGTGTATTTCATATTTATTTTTATAATACGTGTAAATTTGGATATGTATATAAACATGCATTTTAATGTTTTTCTTCAATTATTTAATTGTATTTTAGTATTTCATTTCAATATTTTAACCTAACATTAATTGGTAAATGTAATGCATATGCTACCCATATAGATCATAAAATGAAGTGAACATTTTATAACTGTTTTAACCACAAAATCAAATCAAAATTACTTTGTTTACAAAACACAATTAAGTTGGTCAGTGAAAACATTGGATATCTTTTCGTTGTACTTTTGTCAATTAAATAAAGGTTAAAGAGAATCGACAAATCACAGAACAAACAATTGGTGTTGTATTATATAATACATATCATTTATTGATTGAAAACCGTATTTTGATTGTCATTTTGCAAATGGATTCTTATAGTGTAATTTCTCCATCTGCAGGAGAATTTGGGGCCGTCTACGAGGGCATCTTTTCCCCTCAGAAAGGACATGATTTCAGAGTGGCAGTGAAAACCTTGAAAGGTATAGAGTATATAATGCAGAGAGCAAGTAACAGTAAAATAGGAGATTCTGATAATACGTTATGATCTTAATTTAGAATTAAGTACAAGCTTGAGACACAATGAATTAAAGCAGCCTCTTTCTTGCTGTCATGTCACTAAAAATCCCTGTTAAATCAGGTGCAGTCCACAGTAAAGAAGATCTGGAGTCCTTCCTCAAGGAGGCAGAAATGATGAAGCATTTTGATCACGTGAATGTAGTTAAATTGCTTGGTATGTCTCTCCTGATTTGAATTATTTAATGTTTGAAATCTAGGCTAACATGTATAATTTATGTCTGGTTGGAGTGGAATATTTTGGATAACCTGATTTCAAAGAGCACAGACGTTTCCATGGCAACTGGTCATCCGTGGCCTGTATAAGCATGTCCAAGGGCAAAGTGTGAACTTCCACACGTTCCTCTGGTGATGCCTGTAGCCGCACATTAACAGTGGGATATGCTTGACTTTTACCTCCTGCTTGTCTTTGACCTGCAGAATTGTGGGGGGGGTGATCCATTGTAAAAATTAAATGGATCATAGCAACTGTAATGTGTAATAATGTAATTGGCATCTGTCCAATACAATGATTTTCCGCAGCCAGTCAAGGTCATGCAGTAATGTGGTGATTGCTTTAAAGGAGCAGGGCAGCTAAAATGGAAATTATTGATAGATTGATTGATTGTAAACCCTATAGCCAATTATTCATTATACAGCCTAACGTTACTACATAAGCATGACGATTCTTCAAATGCTCCTGTTGTGTTTTATATGGGTTAATTAACATTAATGACTGAATGTTAGATTCAGTAGACATATCCACATTCATTTTAACGTAAGAACCAAAAAAAAAAAAAAACAACGGGCGAGGCCGTTTTGAATGTGCGAGACTTCCGGTGTCATACACTTCCGTTTATTTTACCTGTCTATTCTGCTTGATATTGCAGGTTGGTAATTGTTGCTATATTTTTTTAATTTATTATCGTAATATTAAACACACTGGTTTGAAAAGTAAATCGTTTACTGAACTGTGTTATTCTACCAGTCTTACCAAATGATTCAATCGGAAGTCTCGTGCATTCAGATAAAACTATTTACTTACGCGTTGCGAGATAAAGTGGATGAGACATTATTATAATTAAATTGAACATCATGGATTTTCTCTAGAGATGAATGTTACTGACAGATAGATTTAATGTCCACCAGGGGTCGCACTCGAGCGGGATCCGGAGTCCTCCATCCATGTACCGCTTGTTATTCTCCCGTTCATGAAGCATGGAGATCTGCACAGCTTCCTCAAAGCGACCCGCTACGGTGATGTTCCCATGGTCAGTCTCACAGTCTCACCACACCTGCTTCTTTCCTTCTTTTTGCTCTTTTTATATAAAGTGTTAGGGATTAACAAACAAACACTTATCTGATTATATACATTGCGTCGTTTAAACTGGTCTCTTCTCTCCAGTTTGTGCCATATCAGAGTCTTCTGCGTTTCATGATTGACATCGCTGCAGGAATGGAGTATCTCAGCCGTTCAGGGTTTCGTACACAGAGACCTGGCTGCCCGCAACTGCATGTGAGTCCACAGGAGGGCAACAAAAAGCACATTACACAATAATGTCCTGTTAATACTTGCATTGTCTTGAGAAGAAGCCACGCCTAGTGATGAAGAATGGTTTTCCCATACTTACCCAGTGCTGGACTTTCACAGGTTGGGGGATGATCTGCATGTCTGTGTGGCTGACTTTGGCCTGTCTAAGAACATCTATTCCAGTAACTACTATAGGCAGAAGAATATGGATGTGTGCATGCCTGTAAGGTGGATGTCTATAGAGAGTCTGTCTGACTTCTTATACACCACCAAGAGTGATGTGGTCAGTCCTATTTATGCTTCTAATGCAGTATTAATACAATGCTTTGTTTTAAAATTGATCATTGTTTTTTGTGTCTAATCAGAAATTAGTGAAATCGGTTCTTTGTTTCATATTACAAACTGAACAACTGGTGAAACCTGCCAATCAGAAGGAAAAACTACCCCCCCGTATAGAACACGGAGGACATTTCTGATCCCAATTCTCATAACTTTACTGAAAATTAAATAATAATAAAACAGAATAAATTACTATTATTATTATTAATTGCAGTGTTTTGCAACTAAAAGGAAACAAAAAGGAAAACCAATGAATGCTCTACAGTGAATGGGTGCCGTCAGAATGAGAGTCCTGATAAAAACATTACATTAATCCACACCACTCCAATCCATCAACTAACATCCTATGGAGTGGAAAGCTGCATGTTTGTAAGAAGTTACTATTGAG
Source organism: Gymnocypris eckloni scoliostomus (assembly GCA_027564155.1). Classification (NCBI taxonomy): domain Eukaryota; kingdom Metazoa; phylum Chordata; class Actinopteri; order Cypriniformes; family Cyprinidae; genus Gymnocypris; species Gymnocypris eckloni. Next base: position 33,229,585 of record CM050413.1, on the reverse strand, counting down.
ACATTTTTAACTTCAAACCATTGGTTACGTCTAAAATACAAGTTATCTCTATCTGTAATAATGCTTTCTCCAGTAAAATGTTGTCTAATCTGAATCAGGAGAGAAATTTTCACTTCACAAGATGTTAATTGATGGACTGGAGTTGTGTAGATGGGTTGTGGATTATTGTGATGTTTTTAACAGCTGTTTGGACTCTCATTCTGATGGCACCCATTCACTGCAGAGAATCCATTGGTAAGCAAGTGATGCAATTATACATTTCTCAAAATCTGATCTGATAGAAAAACAAACTCATCTACATTTTGAATGTCATGAGGATGTTCATTTTTTGTACATTATTTTTGGGGTTGAACTATTTATAATTAGATTAGAATCAGAATAATACGAGAATAATAATAAAAACCCTTAAACATCCAGTTAAACGTAAATTGTTTGAGTGGAAATGGTCCTAAAATAATGTTGTTATTTATAAAATACTTTTTTTTTTGTCTGTGGGAAAAAATATGACCTGGATACGTTTTTTTAAATGTGATTTTCCCACCAACAAACTAAACAAATATTGATATATATTTATACCTTATGTCTTACAGTGGTCTTTTGGAATAACCATGTGGGAGATCACATCCAGAGGGAAGATACCTTATCCAGGTATCTCTGGTCATGAGCTCCTGGACTTTCTAGAAAATGGACACCGTCTCAAACAAGGGGACAATGACAGTAAATTGTAAGCACATTTTTCATCAAAACATCACAAAAAGTAGCACTGAAAAAAAAGAATTATTATTTATAGACAATTCTGTTTATCAGGAATCTGTGACTAAGCCTTTATCAAAAACGGTTTATTGCAAGACTAATGAAATCAGTCCTAGCAGCAAAAGTTTAAGTCTGTTATAAGAATCCTCATGAGTCACAGCAGTAATGTGTTGGATTATAAATCACTTGATATGATAATGTTTTGTGCATTTTTTAGAAGCATACTGTAAATGGCAAGAGGGGTTTTTAAACTGCAGATCTGGAAGATGATTCGGTCTAGTGCTTTTTGTGTTCTTTCTTTGCTGTTCTCATTCTCCATTTTCCTTTGACTCTTCCTCTGTCAGATATGAGCTTATGTTGAGCTGCTGGCACAGAGATCCCTCTCAGAGGCCAGGATTTGGAGAGCTGGGTCAGAGCCTCAAAGCACTTCTGTCTGAGCTTCCACCCCTGGAGGCCAGCAATGAGGCCCACTACATCAACCTGGGTCTGGCGGCAGCCAGTGATCACCAGGACAGCGCAGGGACCCTGGAGCCTGAGGTGGAGAGGATGATGTAAAGGACATATACCTGCCTAAACCTGTGGGCGGCTTTGTTCTATTCCAGACCTGTGAGGAAGAGAAGGAAAAGGATGAGGAGGAAGACCTGCTGTGTGTTACAATTTAATATGAGAATGTAATCCATTCTATGTATTTATTAATACATATTTTAAGTATTATGATGAGATTTTGGTTTCACAAATGATGTAAAAGTACACATTGATAGAAGTAAATGAGGGAATTCATATTTATCAAAACATAATGGTTTTATTTTTCTACTTGTTTCGTTTTTTCTACACTGTATGTATATATATTTGTTTTTTTAATTATTAATGAGATATTTTTAATACTCTTATTATTTAATACACTTATTACAATTATATAAACACACACACACACACATCTAAAAATGTTGAATATCATGAAAAAGGTCAATATTTTTGTCACTCATTTCAGAAAGTGAAACCCATATATTATATAGATTAATTACATGGAGTGAAATATTTATTTCTTTATTTCTTTACATTTTGATGATTATGGCTTACAGATAATGAAAACCCAGTATTCAGTGACTCAGAAAATTTGAATATTACATAAGATCAATAAAAAATATATATTTTAAACAGAAATGTCAGGCTTCTGAAAAGTATGTTTATTTCTATGCATTCAATACTTGGTTGAGCCTCCTTTTGCATGAATTACTGCATCAATGCGGCGTGGCATGGAGGTGATCAGCCTGTGGCACTGCTCAGGTGTAATGAAGCCCAGGTTGCTTTGATAGCGGCCTTCAGGTCATCTGCATTGTTTGGTCTGGTGTCTCATCCTCCTCTTGGCAATACCCATAGATTCTCTGGGGTTCAGGTCAGGCGAGTTTGCTGGCCAATCAAGCACAGTAACACCATGGTCATTGAACCAGCTTTTGGTACCTTTGGCAGTGTGGGCAGATGTCCTGCTGGAAAATAAAATCAGCATCTCCATAAAGCTTGTCAGTAGAAGGAAGCATGAAGTGCTCTAAAATGTCCTTGTAGTTGACTGTGGATTTCAGAAAACACAGCGGACCAACACCAGCAGATGACATGGCGGCCCAAATCATCACTGACTGTGGAAACTTCACACAAGAGGACTTTGGACCACTGAGCAACAGTCCAGTTATTTTTCTCTTTAGCCCAGATAAGATGTTTCTGATGATGTTTCTGTTTCAGAAGTGGCTTGGTAGCCCTTTTCCTAAAGACTTCTTCATGCACTCACTCCAGCTTCAGTTCACTCCTTGTGAAGCTCTCCCAAGTGTTTGAATCATGCTTGACAGTATTCTCAAGTTTGCAGTCATCCCTGTTGCTTGTGCACATTTTTCTACCCAATTTCTTCGTTCCAGTCAACTTTGCATTTAATATGCTTTGATACAACACTCCTTGAACAGACACCCCTTTAAGTAATGAGCCTCTGTGAATTACCCTCTTTGTGGAGGGTGTCAATGATCATCTTCTGGACCATTGCCAAGTCAGCTGTCTTCCCCATTATTGTGGTTTCAAAGAACAAGAAATACCCTGAATTTATACTGTATGGATGGTCATTTATTGAAACTCAAATGTAAATATTCTAATATTTTTAGATACAGATTTTTGACTTTCATTAGCTGTAAGTTCTAATCATTAAAAATTAAAACATAAAAACGTTTGAAGTGTTGTACTTTACATGTAATGAATCTAAAATATATGAAAGTTTCACTTTTTGAAATAAGTTACAAGAAAAAAATGAACTTTTTCACCATATTTGATTTTTTTAGATGTACCTGTATATATATATATATATATATATGGTCTATTATATGCAATTATGTTTTATTTGTAATATCATTTATGATTGTTTAATGATATATATATACCCCTAACTACCAGAAAAAAGTTATCAATTTAGTATTTTTCATGTTATTATTGTTTAGAGCATAAGAAAAAATACATTTTAATTATATTTTATTCATATGTTATGAAATCCTCTATAGAGGAAACCAGGACTCAATAAAAACATAAATAAGTAAATAAAGATATGAATAGACACGAAAAAGTAAAAACAATGGATTTTTTTAAATTACCAATACGTTTTTAATTTTTTATACCAGATTTTTGAACATAGACTATTCTCAACTATGTTTAGAAAGATATAACAATGATTTTATAAAATTTTCCTTCATGCAATATGTGTGTAAAATGACCATAAACCAGTTTTCCCCTTTATATATATACATTATACGTTCCTAAGCTGATTTGTTCAGTCGAATATCTGGAACCTCTGTTTCTGTCAGGTCAGTCCGTGATGCCACGTCATCTGATGTCACTGCCGCACCTGCGCAGCCATCTTGTACTTCGAGCGAGAGGCAGATCGGAAGGAAGGAAGGAAAGCAGAACAAAATAACATTGTTTTGCGTTATATGGTCAGTAATGTCCGTCAAGTGACTGAATCCAACGAGAAGACAGTGTTGCGGTGTGATCTGAGGGGCTAAATCAGAGAACGCTGTCCCAGTGCCTTGGGAATCCAGACCCATAAGTCATCCTCTTCACCATTATCGCCTCTGCTCGCAGAGAAACGAGTCCGATCTCCTGCTGAACCCGACGACAACGACACAAACACACCATGAATCCAGAATAGTGAGTATTTGACTGCGAGACTTGTCGCGGATGGCAGTGTTTGTGTAACGTTAGTCTCGAAGCGTCAGTGTGAGTTAGCTTTGTCTAGCCTCAACGGCTAACAACGTCCGGAACTAACGGCCAATTCAAGGGATACTTGCTCATTCAGCCTTTTATTTAGATGGCTTCTTACTCTAACGATCACTATTATCGCTATTGCACGTTTAAAATGTAAAACGGTCGTTATTTAGTGTATATAACATGTCATTTTAAGCTTTTGCCGTATTGCGTGACGTCATTATGGTTGGTTTTCGTTGCGACGGAGTGACGTCATTAGTTTACTGACGCCAGGCTGAATCCAGCTGTCAGGGGGAAAATAATCCAGCTGTCAAAATGGATCTTGCATATGTCCTTTAAATGCACGCACACGGTGTTTTGAACCATACACGAGCTTGTCATCGCGAGGCGTTCAAGTGTCATGTGGTTTTTATTAGGACTGTGAAAGTCAGTTTTACAGCTGGGAGAGGTCATGAGGAGAAGCAGCTTCGTATTTATTGTGTTTTCTCAGTAGCATGCGGTCAGCTTACAAGTCTACATACATACAGATTTCTTTAGTTGAATATTGCATGCATGAATATCCATCCATCCATCAGCTATATTATAATTGCATCTATTTCACTGGCAACAATGAACACAAACATGTTTCAAACACTCCCTGTTTGCCATTGGTCAGTTAAACAGGTAGTCCTGCCCCAAACTCGTGCCATTGAGCCAATGTTGATATGTCAGTAGAGCTATTCGATTCAGACATTTTTGGAATCGAGTCCGATTCCTGATTCTGGAATAGATGGGATTTGATTCCAAGAATCGATTCCTTACCGTTGTTTTCGATTCTTTTTCGATTCTTGTTTTTTTCTGATCGAAGGAACCTTTTCTCACCATGACTGCAGGGTATAAAGGTCGTAGAAAGTATACTTCTCATAATATGAAGCTTTATTTGAAAAAAATGAAGATTTCTATAGCTCGGATTGATTTTTAAATTGTAATTTTGTCTGTTTTGCCTGTGAAATTAGTCATAGCCCACTGCTCAGCAGGGACATGCATTCATCGCATGAACTGAACAAAATCTCGCTCTCGGTCACTGATCTATGCTCGTGACATTTTCTTTTAGAATTGTCATTGGCTGAGAAATAAACAAAAACAGTATTTTAGATGGAAATAAGATCCAGACCCTCGATCACATCATTATATATTCTGCCGTGCAGCGCTCAAAATTGTGGACAACACATAAGCCAGTTCCACCATAAAATAAACTCTGAAGTGTTTTTTCTGGAACTGGTTCATTAAAACTATCTTTCCGAAAGAAGTTACGAACCTTTTCGTGGAAATGAATAAGAATTCTAATCACTTTTAGTGAGCATGAGGCAAAGGGTAATATAAATATAAAAATTGAATTTTACATATAAAAAGAATGATATTTTATCTCACAACTCTCGTAATAACGGCTTTTATGGAGCATGAGGAATGCGAACAGTTCTTCTCAAATGGAAGGATGCATTCTCGAATTCTGATGATCTTGTTACCGACTCGTTTTCTTTCAGTTTATTTTCGTAAATGTAAATGTGTGCAGGCTTTCGTAGGATGCAGCCTTCCGTTTGAGAGGCACCAATATAGATGTAGAACTGAAAAAAGCTCTGAATGAGGAGTCGATTCCTCTTGATGTGATCGATTCCAACCTTTGGAATCAACTCTCGATTCCTAACGCCTCGGAATCGAAGAATCAATTCTTTTTGGATTCGATTCCCAGCCCTATATGTCAGACCTGCTCAGGATGCTCAAACAAACAGATTTCACTTCCTTTCTGTGCTGTAAATAGCGTTGTTCACTTCAAATGAACTAAAATATCTGTATCAGCATTGACCGACCTACTTATATACAATTTATGGTGTTGTTTCTATTGCAGAAAGTGTTTGACTAAAATGTACGTGTTAAAACATAGAACTGAACACTGAAATGGTTTACTTGTTTGAGATTATTGTTTGTGAGTGTTTTTTTCTCTTGATACATGCAAGCGCTCTGTGTATTATTAGCATGCTGAGAGTCACGATTGCTTCACAACTGTTGTGTGATGAAACATTTCTCAGCCCGTCTAATGTTAGTACTTGAATTCAGAAACCAGAATAGGTCCCTCGTTGCGACAGTCATCGCTGGAATCAGATTGGCTCAGCTGTATTTTGAGCTGGTGGCAGGGGATACTTTGTTTATGCTGATTTTGTTTTTAACCTACTTCACCATCGATGTGAACCAGATTCCTCGCTGTTGGTTTTTAAAAATGGCAGTTGATTTCGCAACTTGTTTCCAAACCAGTTAACATTTTAGCAATACTGATACCACTTATTTATTATATCAGATAATCCTATGAAAACCAAATGTGATGTGCTGTATGATTAGTTTAAGACCATAATGAAGTGTAATTGATATTTTTAACATAACAGGACAAACACCATTTCCACAAGTCAATATGCACACAAAACTCTTTACAGTCCAAGCATCTTTGCTGTTGGTCTTACTGTGTACAAAGAGAGAATTGTTACGTTCACATGAGCCAAACTACTTCAGACCACATGATTTACAATATGCTACCGTTAACTCTGCCATATTGTATGCTTATCTTTCACTAATATAACTACTGTAGCAGTTTTGTCATTGTTAATGAAAATTAAGGCCTGGTTTTACAGAAAGGGCTTAGATTAAGCCAGGATTAGGCCATAGTTTAATTATGACATTTAAGTCATTTTTATAAATATGCTTAGATAAAAACATTACTGGTGTGCATCTTCTTGAGACAAAACAAAGCCACTGATGTATTTTATGATCAGTTGAAACGGCTAAGACTTGCATTTTAGTCTAGGATTAGGTTTAAGTCATTTCTGTGAAACTGGGGGTAAAAGTATTAAAAAGTATGAAGCTTGGATAAAGTAAACAAATATTAGATGAAAGACTTGGAAAATTTAAACAAAAACTAGAAATGAAACTGAATGTATTGAAATAAGTTGAATTAAATAGAAATAATAAATACTGTTGTAGTATATAAATAATAATAACATAACACTGTATGGAATAATACAATAAAACTTGACATATTATAATATTTTAATAAACTATTTGACTTGTAATTGTCCTAAGATACAAAGTTTGAATTTATATTCAAAACTGAAATATAATCATGTTTGTATTTTAATGTTTTGCTGTTGTTTTGTTTTAGTAAAACACATCGTGACAGAATTATGAAAACAAACTAACATTAAATTGAAAACTGAAAATATTACAAATAAAGGTAATTCAAAATAGTATATGATTAATAGTAAATTGACACTGTACGTAGTGATACATCTTTAGGTATTAAAAATGTCATAGTAACCCACTTGTAAATGTCAAAAGGTATAAATTGATCTTCAAAACGGTGTATTTAATGTATTACTGTTGTTTTTCTTCATTTTAGTGACTACCTGTTCAAACTGCTCCTCATCGGTGACTCTGGAGTCGGGAAGTCGTGTCTGCTGTTGAGATTTGCTGTGAGTACAGGCATAGATGGGTTGTTGCTTTTGCTGCCAAACATTCATTAAAAATCAACTGAAAACATGAAATCTGTAAATGATATAGAATTGACTGAATGTAGATGTAGTATATCCACAAATGTTTTCTGTTTGTCTTTGCTCCTGCAGGATGACACATACACTGAGAGCTACATCAGCACCATAGGCGTGGACTTCAAGATCCGCACCATTGAACTTGATGGCAAAACCATTAAGCTACAGATTGTAAGTCTCTACATCCTCCCTCATAACACTCATTTTTCACACGTTCTATGATAGCATGACAGTCTCTTGAATGCACACCAGTACATGATGATGACCTGCTTTCTTGGGTCAGTAGATGAATCTAGTAACTTATTACATTGTACATGTGAAAACCAAAACCTTTATTAGAAAGATGCATAGTTTGACATTATTTAAATTACTAAAAATATTTCTTTCTTTCTCATAGTGGGACACTGCAGGGCAAGAAAGATTTCGAACTATCACCTCCAGTTACTATCGAGGGGCTCATGGTATCATTGTGGTTTATGATGTCACGGATCAGGTGAGACGTCATCAGATATTCTCCTCTCTTGTTTGGCCTTAATTTAATGAGGCACAGTTTGCAGCTGAATTGATAATGAATCGTTGTCAGTAAGTCTCACAGGCGTTCTGTAGTTGTGATGCTGTGTAGACTGTGCTGATGACCTGCTGGTCATGAAGTGCATTGATGATAACACCAGTTATTTTAATATTGTTATTTTTATATTTTCAGGTTTAATTTTAAACTTTAGTTTTTCTTAGGTACTTTTTTATTTTTTTGTATTTAGCTTAATTTTGTTTCTTCAATTTTAGTTTCTGTAATTTTAGTACGTATTAAATTGAAGTTAAAATTAGTTAATTGCCAAGGGAACTTTTCTCATTTTCATTTACGTGTTCCCATATAATATTTAATTTATTTCAGCTTTTACTAAAAATGATTTGAATAGTTTTTACAAACCTGCTGACAAAGTACAAACTGATAGTGGAACTACAACAGCCAAGGTAATGATGTGTCAAAATAGACATATCTAATCTGTATTAGTTTCTGATTTGAAATCTCTGTTCCCTTTTTATCAAAACTAGTGGACTTTTCAAGCCATTTTTGCTTCCTGTTTTTGTGACATTGGTAGCGTTAATAATGTACTTACCCCTACTAATACTGCAGCTCATGCTAAGGGTTAGAGATTTGAATAAACCTCAACTTAATGTTTAACCGGCCTTGCACCATTTGTTTTCTGGACATGAATGATGCATCACAATTTGCAGCTTGTTCGAAGCAATTTAATTTAGACTTGCCTTGCAAGAGACTGGAATATCATAAAGACTTTTTGACTGTAGCCACTTATAACACTTAAAGGGTTACTCCACCCCAAAATGAAAATTTTGTCATTAATAACTTACCCCCATATTGTTCCAAACCCGTAAAAGCTTTGTTTGTCTTCGGTACACAATTTAAGATATTTTGAATGAAAACCGGGAGGCTTGTGACTCTGCCAAGTAAATAACACTGTCAAGGCCCAGAAAAGTATGGGAGACATCGCCAAAATAGTCCATCTGCCATCAGTGGCTTTCCATCCGTCTTCAACGTTTCTGGCCTCTGTTAACAGACTACTTATAATAATTGCATGATATTTCCACACAAATGGCATTTTGGAAAATGATTTAAGTGCAGTTTGTGTGCAAGCACGGAGCAGAAGATAGTCTGAAATAAAACAAAAAATGTCCAGTCGATCGGTTTATCTGTACTCCACTGTATAAATGAAATATAGATTAATCATTGTTAAATCTACTAAGTTACTTGGCAAGATGGGTATTTTGACAGGCTACTTTTGCATGTATTTACCCTTTCAGGCGGCTCATGCGGGTCAGAGACGCGGCTGTCTGTGAGCGCACTGTTCACACAGAACACAGTGCGCGAGTAGTGAATGGAGTTGTCTTTCACGCCTGAACGCTTTTTAATCACTTGAACTTTTAAATTAACAAGGCTTAAAAACACATGCAAAACCTTCGTGATGATGCTACAGTGGCCCGATCGGGCAAGTGACAAATCCGTCTACTGTCCCGAGCATCCTTCACGCTGGCCCCGGGCCATCGGGCACTCCTTATTGTCGAGCCCTGCAGCCGATAAAGCTTTTTGACACTTATACATAAGGTTGGGCAAAAAACAAACAAATGCCTCACTCTGATTTCTTTTTACCTTAAAGGAATTTGCTGACTCTTTAGCAATCCCCTTCCTTGAGACGAGCGCTAAGAATGCCACGAATGTGGAGCAGGCCTTCATGACTATGGCTGCTGAGATCAAGAGGCGCATGGGACCTGGAGCGACAACTGGAGGAGACAAGCCCAACCTGAAGATCGAGAGCACTCCTGTGCGGCAGTCTGGCGGCTGCTGTTGAAGAGCCTGAGCGTGCACACGCACACACACACACACACACACACCATCCCTTTCCCTCTCAAACACATTTTCTCACACACCAAAAAAAAAAAGCATTCTCACGGGAGGAACCACTGCATTAAGAGCCAACGTCTAACAGCCTTAAGGCTTCATTTATGACACCATAGTCTTCTTGTTTTTATTCTCCTTAGCCTTTCCTTTTGTGTAACACACCTCACCCATTTTTCCTCCCTGTGCACATTAATAACCCCACCCACATCCATAGCCCCGCCCTCTGTACTTAAATTCCAGGATTGTACTGTCATATGTCCATGTGTAGAAACAAATGAGAGCAGATTTAGGGGCGATTCTCAAATCCACCTTTTAAACAACTAGCGAGGTTGCGTAAAGTACGCTAACCCGTCTCTCTAGTATTTCTAATTCTCACACGTCGTCACTTGAATGAGGTTTTGTGGGCAAAAGCATGGCTTCTGAGGCTGAATCGACAGGAAGTCAACTGCATACAAAGTCGGCAATATTCTATACTTGTTCTCATCCTACTAGTATACTATTATTATTATGGTGATTTTTAAGACTGACTTTGTGTTTTGTTTAGTTTTTTCTGTAGGTTTTTGTTTTTCTAATGAAGGCTTGTACAAAGGCTTACTGCTGTCATTGATATAGTCTGGTCAGGGAAGGGGCGGATAGGGATGTTTTTTCTTTATAATCTGGATTTTGGGGGTCTAGGCTTTAGGCTGGTCGATGAAAGCTACTGTTCCCTCTATTACCTCCATGACCTCTGCTACTTTTGAGTGTTCGGCCATCGCAGGTTCAAAATGAATGCACGAACACCATCTTGACACGTCGAGGTTGTATCTAGCTGTGGTCAGCACTTGTGTGGCTTTGGTTTGAAACCTCTGATCTATAATTTGGTGTCGTTTTACCATCTTATTGAGCCAGACTTCGAATCCGTAGTCGTCCCTGCTGCAAAAAACGGTCCATCATGCATTGTGTGTGCGCTTTGTATTTATTTACATATGGTAAATATATTTACATATTTGTGAAGGGCCTTAATTTCCACCACCGATGAAAGCCTGGTAGTTCCATGTATCCGGTTCAGTGTGCTGTGTGTTTGTGTGGGAATATTGTGTGTTACATCTAGGGATTTTGGGATTGACTGGTCCAGCGCAGGAGACCGGATATGACCTCCCATGTTTTTAATGAGAAATATTCGTAAACTTATAATCTACATACAGATGGATCTTTAAAGTTCTAGAAGCTCATTTAGATGTTGCCTTCGGTGATCAAAGAGGTTTATGGATCCTGCACTCTTCTCCACATGGTTACAAGTCAATCTTATCAGCATTTTCAAACAACAAAACTGCAAATGATTGGTCTGATGTTTTTGACCTGGCTGTTTTATTATGTACAACGTGAATCTAGAAAACGTAGAGTTTGTCAACTTCATTAGTATTAGTGCATCACTTGATCTTAACTAGTCGCACCATCGTGATATGAATCACTTTCGCTCACTGAGTCAGTGTAATCTAGTTGTTACACCACTAACATCTGATGTTAACGTAACCACACATTCTCGTCACTAATATTGTGTGCTGGATTTGCTTGTACTATATTGTAAGTGAACTGGTAGCGTCGGGATGGAGGGAGCAGTAGCAGGGATATGGGAATATGTGGGCAATGGCAAGGGGCAACTGCGTTTGGGAACATTCCTTTGATTTTAAAACTGGTCCGTCGTGGATCCAGCGTTACGTCTGTGTGAAAATCAAGTCTCATTTAAACCTGCACTCATTCACACACTAAACAAGTGCTTTTTTGGGATGCTTTCGGAAGGGTTTTTCTCCGAACGTCTGCTGTCTTTTGATCTATGAATTTTGTGTGTGGGGTTATTGGAAAGAAAAAGGGTATGGGGTGGGGGGGTGGTTACTTATGAATGTGATGCAGCGTTCTTCTGCTTTTCGTCTTTTTACTTTTTACCAATGTCATTTGCACATCTCATTTTTTGAATTAAGACACGGCGATGGTAAAATGGCAAGCACCTCTTTAGTAGTTTTCCCTGTCTACTAAACACGCTCTTTCTTTCTCTATCTCTCTTTGCTTGCTCACCCCGGAGCTGTTTCATAGCTGGGTTTGATCTTGTTTTCCCTTCTCTGTATATATTATAAATATATATAATAAAATGATCAACATGAGACTTAAAGATGACTTTTGCCTGTTTGCTTTTCTGTTGTGTCGAGTGAAATATTGCTTGGGCGTTGAGGTATCACTTCCCGTGTTTGCTGGAAATTTGATGACTTATCATTTTGAAAGTTGAATCACATAAAACCTGCCAGGAACATGTCTGTGGCAATTACAAAATATTTGTCATTTTTAATAATGCAAATCATTTTGTCTGGACCGGATGATTCTCATTACTCTGTTACAGTAGAATGTAATGAGAATCTTTATTTAGAATAACCAGATTTACAGACAGTAAAACATCTGGACGCTTTATAGTAATGAGAATTGGTGAATGAAATGTGGCTGCTTGTCATGCGAAAATGTCATAATAAAAAGTATTCAATTTACATTTTCTTTTTACTAAATATTTATTTAAAAATTTGTTTTGGGTGAAATATGACCTGGTTATATATTTGTAAGATTTACACATTAAGCTAAATAATGCGATTTTCCAGACCAGTGTTATTAATATTAATATTATACTTGTTTATATTGATTAAGCATTTTTAACTTAAAAAAAATTCATGGGCTTTTTTATTCTTATTTTTGTATTTATATTTATATATTTAATTTGATGTTACTTTAGCAACTTAAAACATTTATTGCAGTTACTTGATAACTGTATTATTTAATCATTATTTTCTGATTTAATTTTTTTTCATCTAATATATTTTATTTCCGGTATTTTAAATATTTTAATTAAACAATAAAAACAGTGTTTCAGACAGACCTATGACTTATTTATTCTTAGTTACTTTAGATAGAAGCTAACCACAGAGTAGGTCTTTACCGTGTCATGTAGCATGTGATAGCTGAAGTTACATGATCCTCCTTTTCTAAGTGTGCCTATTGGTCTCCACCTAGTGCCCTGTTAGCATCCTAACAAATTATAATCATATTTATTATAGCATATTTACATAAAAAATACGGTGGGGTAATAAATTGATATACATTTTGTATGAAAATCAGTGACTGTTCAGTAGTAGACAGTCTGAAGTATGCAAGACATTATGCATTTATCTGTTTATTTTACTCTATATCTCCGATCAGATGACTGACTGTAAACACCATTAACTGAAACCATTTGATATCATATATGACCTGTTGATTTGCTATATCTCGTGTGCTTGTTTTTGTCTCCAAACAGACACATTTGGAGGCACATGCACGTGTAGTAGGGCTGAACCAATGACCTTGAGTTATTTATAGCCAGTCAGAGTAGCTGCAGTCAGTATGCAGGATCGTACCGTTCTGCTCAGACTCCCCTGAGATAGAGAGAGAAGAGCGGATGCAGCATCTCTCTAATATCTCACTGTGCCAGCTCATCAGAATCACTAAACCGAGACCCTGGAAATGTAAAGCGATCTGAGCCACACACACACACACACACACACGCGCTAAATTCAAACTCGGTTTTCTGCCTGAGAGCTGGTTGATCGTTTTGTTATTTTTTGTTATTGTCATTATTTGCTTTAGCACAGAATTTAGCATTGCTGATTAGGTGAATCTCACGGTCAAATAACACGGCCCGGTCAAATTTCACACCAACATCAAAAGAAAGAAACAGGGACATGTATGGCAAGCCGTTTTGACTTTTATTCATTCTCAGGATATGAATTCTTGATATCAACAATTCAATTTTTACTAGTATCAATGTTAATTCTTGATATCAGAAATAGATTTTCAGATATCAGAAATGAACAGTGTCACTAGTGACAATTAAATAGTTGATATCAAGAATAGACATTGTAATAAGAATTGTATTTCTGAAATGTGAAATTGGAGTTTCAACTAGTAAGAAATTAATTCTTGATATCAACAATTTAATTTGAATGGCAGTCTATGGTAACATATAACTAGTGAAAATACAATTACAGATATCAATAATTTCCATCGTTACTAGAAGAATTCTAATTCCTGATATCAAGAATGAGCATTTTAACAAGTAAAATTTGAATTTTTATGTCAAGAATTTATATCCTGTGAAGGAATAAGTCACATACACATGCCTATTTTTTAGGATTATTTTGCAAGAAAATTCCCTCCATTCTCGTGCAAATATCATTAAAGCTTTTATAAGAGATAGATGTGTTGCTTTTGTCCCTTGACCCCTCCTGCTGAAGTGGCAGACTGTATTGTTCATTGGTGTGGAAGCTACTATGATTCTTGGTGTGAACAGGCTTTTAACCAAAAGTCTTAGTGAGAATAATGAGTTAATTTAAATGTCTGGACGCATTATGGTAATAAAGAACTAAATAGAAAATGTTAAATGTTTTTTTGGCCAAATGCCACAATGCAAAAAGTCTTATTTTTTCTGTGATTTAGTGGTGAAATGTGACTCAAATACATTTTACTCCATTGCTGAAAGCTGACTGCAGTTGCTTTGTCAACATTACACATTATGTAAATGAGCTTCCATGAAGCTCTTACAAATGCAAATGAATGCAATTTTCATTCACTTCTTCTTACACACAACGCTCATGTTTTTCAACTTTTATTTAATCACTTTTATTTACACATTCTGCATCAAAGTATATTCCCTTTTTACGTCATCCTTGCCTTGGTCACGAGCTCTTCATTTTGGGTCCTTTTTAATTTAGCAGCCTCTCCGTTTCTGTTGTTCGGTTTCATCTCACTTTCCACACGACAGCTGTTCCTCTCAGTCGACGGGCCCTTGGAAGATGAGTTTGACGTGGCCTTGTTCCCCAGTCAGCCACGTTCCACAGAAAGGACAAGCAGCGTGGAAGGCATGCGTTCCGTGCGGCAGTGGGATCTGACTCCAGCCTTGCACCGTCTTTTCTGAGCACACGTGACCGCAGGGGCAGAACGCATGTGTGGGGGGCCCCGCGTCCAGATACAGGCCCCCTTCGCACCCGAGCCAGAGGGGCACGTAGGGGCCCACCCCTCTGCACATGGGACACTCTCGCTCTCCAGTGGTAGCCGGAGCTGTGCCTCCGCCCCGGTTATCGCCAACGCAGACGATCCCACTTTCTCTTTACGAAAGCCCCAGTTGTGGTAGCCGTGCACATGGCCACAGTTCATATAGACCCAGGGCTGTTTCTTGTCTATGGTTACACGCTGTGCCAGGCTGGGAAAGGCGAGTGTGTTGAAACCCACGGGACACTGGGGACGGGCGGCATTTAGTTCCTGGCGTAGTGACTCGAGCTGTTTGAGAGTCGGGGTGTGACGAAGACCGCTAGGGGTCCGCCAAAGCAGAGTGGCCCCGCAGAGATCGATGAGAGAGCCATCTTGCAGGATGTTTGACTCGTTCTCTACCTGTCAGGTAAAAAACACACATGAAATCACTCAGGACATTTTGCTTTACGTCTTCTATTGGTTCTACAGAAGAAAGACAGTCATACATGTTTGACATGAGGCTGAATAAATGATGACGGACCTTTTAAGCCTGAAACTTGCCATAATATCCAACTCATTTCATAATCCGTGTCATTTAGCAGGCGATGAAGTCACATGTTATTTCAAATGCTAGTCAAATAAAATGTTACTTAAATTTAATGTTAAAAATGTTTCCTTAAGATACATTGTGAAAGTTTTTTTTTTTTTTTTTTAAGAAAACAATACAGAACTGTGCACCATTTAGATCTTAATTTAATTATTTTTTTCTGAATTGAAACTAATAAGTTGACAGTGATTTAACTAGAAAAGCAAATTTTGTCAAGACATTTTTGGTCCATTTTTTTAAACCTTAAATGTTTTGAAAATATTTTTTTTAAAAGCCTTGAAATGTTTTTTACATGTATAGGCCTTATGAACAGAAAGATAGATCTTTCAAATGGCACTTAAACAATTTTGTATTTGGTTTATATACACTGCTGTTTAAACGGTTGGGGTCAGTAAGATTTTTTCATTTTGTTTTTTTTCAGTACTTTTTTTTACTAGCGGTTCATTACTGTAAGAAAAAATGATGAGGACGTTGAAGATCTTGATGAAGATGTTTATTGCAGCATAGCAGTGACAAAGTAAATGTTGTACCTTGGGTTCAACAGAGATGGAATGAACCCAGAACATTATCAGTGTCCCACACCTGCTCCCATTCTACAATTGGTCACCATTTGCTCAAGATGTGATCATCCCAAATGGTCTATATTAATTCAGCCATTTTGGGAAATGAGCACGATCAAACATATTGTGGAGTGGAAGCTGGGTCGAGGCAGACTATAGATTACATTACTGAGATTAAAGCAAATTCTCACCAGTTTTCCTCTCTGCTGGGCGGACCGTGTCTCTCGGAGGGCAAAAACATTCCCACATACGGAGATCTCCCTCCACACCCCTGGAGCGGGTTCAGATACAAACTCCCCTGCAGGGTGCATCACCAGCACCCCATTGGTTGTTAGTCCATCCATCAAACCATCGGAGGTCCTCCATTTAGCAGCTCGCTCCTGGAAATCCAACACATCAAGAGGATTTTACTAATCTCTACAGTATCAAGAACTCACAGCAAAATCAAAACGTGCTGTGGCTTACTGTCAGATTAATATCGGTTCTCTTTTAATGTGCACGTATGTAGTGTGTTATATAATAAATCACTGACTAACCGAGCTTAGAGGATTATAATGCACAGACAGACACTGTAGGCTTTCTGTTTATAGCTACTAGCTCTTACACAACACACCTACTACGTGGAGCAGTGAGAGCCTGAAATATTTATACCCGACTAGAATACAGTATCCATTCTTTCTCTCTCGTTCTCTTTCCACCTCCACAGAACAGGAGTGGGCAGAGAGCCTGTCAAGAACATTTGTACGAGGCCGTAGCCGTGTGTTATGTCATGCATCACTGCTGGCTACTGGACCATTACTGTCCTCCAGGTGTCTGTGTTTCTTTGAGAAGCGTAGATATCTCCACTATTGAGTTAGCTACTATCAAGGGCAAATCAAATATTAAAGTCACTATTTGATAAGGCTTGGAATAAAATTATATAAATAGCAGTGTTCAATTCAAAGTCTACTTCCATTGCTTAGTGTGTGAAAGGGGCAGAAATCCATATCTCCAACAATTAAAGGGATAGTTCACCCAAAAATATGAATTCTGTCAATTTACTCACCCTAATGTCATTTTTCCATACAGTGAATGTCAGTGGACTCAAAAATACATTAGACTATTATTGTATGGACAAAAACAATTCTGTAAAGAGAAAGACAGTCATACAGATTTGGAAACAACATGAAGGCAAGCAAATAATTATAGAATTGAAATTTTTGAGTGAACTATCACTTTACGTCAAATGCACATGATTTGAAACAGTTGATAATTTAATCAAGCGCATTAAATGCGAGTAGCGATGTGAAATGAGTCATTTTGATCTTAAGCATCTCAGTCGGTGACAGAAGGAAGATTAAAGCTCCGTAATACGCCTGCTGTTTTGATTCTGAATGATATGTATCTCTAGATTCAGCATGTTTTTTATGTTCTCATTTCATTGAATGATGGATGGTCTTATCTGCATTCACTTTTTGCTTCTGAATGAACAAGCACAAGCTTTGTCCCCCTGAAGATATTTTGCATAGCTAATGTCAGAGTGAGCTACACTGAGTATGTTTACACTGATGTCTGTGATGTCACATGTATCTATTAACGTTGTAAATATAGATCTACTGTATGTAATGAGTGTTGTTTGCTAAGGCAACAAACCTGTATAAACAAAGCCTTTGTACTAAGTAACTCATCAAGCGCTGTTTGTACTGTAAACAGCAATGATATTCAACTCATGCCTGCTGAGGAGAGCTGTGCTATACTTTTCTATGTCTCTGAACAGACTGAAAACTAGAAAAATTCACTGCAGAAATGTCCATGATTTTTCAATGACTTCTTACGATATTTACTTATTTCCAGAACATTCCAGGTCTACAAATCAAAACATTAAAATTAAGATTTTAATTAATAAAAGTGTATTTTTTTAAATGATTAAAGCTATAGCTAAATAATAATAATAATATTGTAAATATTATTACAATTTAACAAGTATTTTCTATTCAAATATATTTAAAAATGTAATGTATTATTGTGATGAAAAGCTGAATTATAAGCAGCCATTACTCCAGTCTTCAGTGTTACGTGATCCTTCATAAATTATTATATCAATAAGCTGATTTGGTGCTTAATTATTAATGGAGCTCAATTATTAGTAATGGTTCTTCTTATTCATTTTATTGAATTCTATTTACAATAGTTTTTATTGATATTCCCAGGTTTTATCTGTTTTACAGTATCTGTAATTTATTCACAGGAAAGAACTGCTCACATTTTTCAATAAATGTACAAATGTAGTTAGATTTTGCTTAAATCCAACTATTCAGAATGGAGCCGCTGCATGCAGGTTACCGCACATGTTAGCGAGTAATGCCTTGGTGCTTGTTGGGCAATTCAAGTTCAAATCTGGCTCATGACATTCCTCAAACGTGTTCATCTTTCCCTGATTCACAACAAACAATATCCAATAAACAAATCTGGCTGAAATTTTACCTGACATTCTACGGGATTCTTTTTGCCCGTTAAGGCAACACAGACAAACTCTAACAGGCAAAACAGCAGGAAAATAATGTGTCCCCTTTCTACGGTGTTGCTTTTTTGATGTCAGTGTAAATAATCCTATTGCGCCGTGTTGTCTTCTTCTGTACTTTGGCAAAGGCTCTGCATTAGTAAACACGGCTGTGACTCAATAGCCTGATGTGACTCACCCCGAGGAAGATGTTTTTGGAAGAGTCAAAGCCCGCTGCATATATTCGTGCTGTGTAGGGAGCACTACGCTCACACATGATGCGGCAAGCGTAGCGGGAGATGGTGCTCTGGGCCGACTGTCCTCCCTCTCCATTTGCGCCCCCCTGCTGCCCCTGTCCTCCACTGCCGCTGCTCGCTGTGTCTGTCACCACAAAATCTATCATGCTCTCTGTGGAACGGCCGATCTAAAGACACAATAACAACCAGAGTAAGTGAGATATTCATGCATAAGTTCACTCAAAAGTGATCATTTTGATTAATTATTCACCCTCATGTTTTTTTAAACTGTATGACTTTTAATGCTTTCATGAAAGACAAACAAACTAGGTTTAATAATGTACTTGTTGCTCACTCTCCATTCACTAATTCCATGAATGCACAGTATACACACTACCATTCAAGAGTCAGTAGGTTGTTTTGTTTTGAAAGATTAAAAAAGATAAAGATTTTTATTAAGAAATGGTACATTAAATTGATCAAAAGTGACATTTATAATGTTACAAAAGTATTTATATTTCAAATAAATGCTGTTCTTTTCAACTTTCTATTCACCAATAATGCTAAAATGCGGTTTAAGATGTTCAACAGAATTGTAAAATATTTAAATACATAATAATTTACAATATTATTGTTTTTACAGTATTTTTGATCAAATATATTTAGACTTGGCAAGTTTAAGAGTTATACTGACCCTAAACTTTTTTGTATTTATTGGTATCAATCAATATTTTATTTAATTGTGCATGCTCATTTCATATTTCACACCTAATTTTACACTTTGATTACTGATACTTTAGCCATCATAATGCTTACTTAAATGTAACATCTATTATTGCTAATAATTCAGTAACACAGTTAAACATAATATTCATATTTCATGTTCTATAAATGTTTTAATGTCTAAATAAATATTGATAGTTTTGGGAAGGTTTGTTATTTATTTATTTAAAGACATACCATTGTATAATTTTAATATCAACCACTTATTATATTAAATTACCAGCTTATTGCTATCCACCAGATTTGTAATACCGATTCATCACTAACTAGTGCATTATTGAAAAATGTCTTCTTTTGAGTCTCAAGGAAGAAAGAAAGTTATTTAGGTTTAGAATGGCATGAGGATGAATAAATGACAAAATGTTCCTTTGTGGGTGAAACGATCTTATATTTTACATAATTCAGGCCAAAAAAGGATACCACTAATAAACACTAAGGATACTAAATATAATTTTAAATAATTTGCATGTTAATGAACTCAATTATCATTTTTAAACAGGCAGTTAAATGAATGTATCCTCTCTTCTTCAAATATGCTCACCTGAAACATGTCGGTGTTGAGGTCATGTGTATATTCCACTATAACAGAATGACTCCGGGACAGTGTGTAGGATATGCTGTGCTGGCTTTTGTTGCTTAGAGCCTGAAAAATACACACAACTCTTTGACTAATAGCCTTTGTTACATCATTCATCCCTTAACAAGTCAGAGGTACATGAGGCACTTTCAGGTTCCCTAACCTTACGCAATAGATTGGCAAAACACTCGGTCGGTTGCGATGTTATGCAATGACTCTTGCAGAATTCAGTGGGTGGGTCAAGAGGACACTTATGTTGGAACAGATTTCATATCTTTTGGAAGCCATGATAAAAACTGGTTTAAAGAATGTATCGGTTCCTATCACACGTTAGCATTAAGGCATTACTATTTATATTTTCAACTAGACATGGAAATTGTAAGGAATTTAAGCAGATGCTGTCACCTTAGACACCAGAGGCGTGGAGACGTTGTGGATGACATCGGGTTTGACGCCGTTGGCTTTGGGCCGTTTGTAAAGGGCCAGCCGACTCCTCCTGCGGCCCTTGTCCCCGCTAGCCAGCGAACCATTATGCCTGCGTGTAACAAAACCACAACAGTCCCATCTGAGCTTAGCGAATGCTTTGAACAATAAACAATGAATCAAAAACTTCATTTAGAAGCAGCACCTAACCCGCTGACTGATTTTGATAGAGCTGACAGATTGAGGACAGACTGTTGTCTTGGGGATGACAAAAACTAGGCAATACTTGTTTTCACTTAAGAGCATTGGCGTGTACTTAAAAGTAATTAAATGGCATTAATCTATCTCTATGTCGATATTATGACAGGAGTCATGAGCCGTCTACAAAATGGCTGATGCAGGCCTCTCGGAGCCTGTCAATGAGGAGGCGAAGCCATCTTATAATTCATCTAGACAACGATCAATAGTCCAGACACTTAAATGAGCGCTCTCTCTATCTCCTTTCATCTCGCTGTGAGGCAGTCTCCATGTTTACCGTTTTTTATTTCAGTTGTAGCATGTAGTGAGGAAAACGTCCTTTAAATTAGATTACATTTGTATCTATTTTACTCTGACTGAACTAGAATACTTTGGGCCAGATTTACCAACAGCTTGTGCCATCGTAAACCCTTTTTTGGCATCAATGCACTACTGTCAGGATTTATTAAAGACGCAGTGAAAAATTGTGATGAAAAGGCGTGGACTGCAGCTAAACTTACTGCACATGCATTTGCAGGTGTTTTCCTTTCAGAAGTCAAAATATATGGGAGGAGAGTATTTAAATGAATCACGCCAGGTGATTTGCTAAGGTTTGCAGTAGTCAGTTTACTGGTATTAACATTATTTTACACCTGAAAAAGCAAGTTGTAACATAAGTCGTGAGCCTGTGTTGTTATCATCAGTTCGGTTGGTTTGTGACTTTGCGCTGATTTGCACTACTTTATAGATTGCATAGGTCATAATGGAAATGATCTGGCTGTGTTTGTGAACATTATTGTTGCGTACAGTAGATCACCCATTGAATTTTCCACTCCCATTGCTACTTTTGTGGGATTGTAGTCTCACGCTAATTTGCCCTGTTCAGTAAATCCAGCCCTAAATCTCCAAAAATATCATTTTAATTGCTGATAATGTGCAAAATAACAATACTGTCAATGTGTCTCAGACTAATTCACTCAATTGTCAGTGCAAATGTAAGTTCTCATGTTATGTTTGTGCTTTTGGATTTACAGTTTTGGATATAATTTTCAGCAGCCATTATTCACTGCCCCATGATCGTTCAGAAATCATTGTAATATGCCGATTTGGTGCTCAAATGAACATTTATTATTATCAATGTTGAAAACAGCTGTGCTGCTTAATATTTCTCAGGAAAATGTGATACGTTTTTAAGGATTATTTGATATAAAGAAAGCTCAAAAGAACAGTATTTACTGTTGAACTAAAAA
The DNA here is from genome assembly GCA_027564155.1 of Gymnocypris eckloni scoliostomus. Taxonomy (NCBI): domain Eukaryota; kingdom Metazoa; phylum Chordata; class Actinopteri; order Cypriniformes; family Cyprinidae; genus Gymnocypris; species Gymnocypris eckloni. The sequence goes on along the minus strand of CM050413.1, from coordinate 33,207,436 downwards.
TACAGAAAATATATGAATAAAAACGGCATTTATTTTTAGATTTTATTTTAAACTATGTAAGTCTTTACTGACACTTTTGAGCAATTTAATCTGTTGGCAAAAAAAGAAAAGTTTACTTAAGACATTATTATTTTATATTTGATTGTATTCTTTAATAGTAGTACGAAATGGAAAAGAAATGAACACTTTAGTGAGTGATACAAACACCATGATGTGCTTTGTCTTTTCCCCTCAAGGGTTAATCCCTCCTCCCCTGCCGGCACTGGAAACACTCATCGCCCTGCTCTGCTCCGTGACTGTGTGATTTGAATGACATCTTTGTTGGCAGTCAAATGAAATGTTTTGCATCCGCAGCTGAAATCTAAAGATAAGTCAGGAGAGCCAGCCGCAGGTACACCAGGGGAGCAATTGGCCCGGATGACGTGGTGTTCATTCATTCATTCATCTGCGAGAAAAGATGTTAATTAAAGTCATAATTATTTGAGGGTAATTTTACCCTCGAACTCCCGCATTCAGCAAAACGCTGGCTGAGTGGAGGAGCTGTAATTTAGATAAATGGGTTTTCACGAATCGGAGACAGTATCGAACAGTTCCAATGTGTGTGGGAACAGTTAAACCTGAATGATGATAAACTCAGTGCTGCTGATGTCAAAGGTTTTGATTATTCATAACTAAATATGCTCAGATTCAATCCATTTAATCCTTAATAATTAGAGACATCTCTTTTGGGATAATTGTATGACTTCCTTTCTTTGCAACCGTGAATGTTCTAGGCTTAATACATTTGCATTTAGCAGCTTTTATCCAAAGCGCCTTACAGGCTACACATTTTTTTTTTATCAGTATGTAATCAGTAATTGTTATCAGTAATACAAGCTTTGTTAATATTGATTAGTATTTTAAAACACTAACAGTGGAAGTCTATGGCAAGACATTACATAGAGTTTTAAAGCACAAAATGAGAAGCTTGTATTTTTGGTAAAGCACTTAAATGAAAAAATGGTATTATGTGAATTATCTAAACCACTTTTTGTCGCTTATCCTTGTGCATATCATCAAAGTTTACTGGTTTTACAGATCATGATCTTTTTAATGAATACATTGTGGCTGTACTACTAACAATGTGTTTTAATATTCATTGGACTGTCTCTTTACTGATTTTTTTTGTGACGAATTTTTGATAATAATAAGAAAGGTTTCTTGAGCATCAGTATATTCGAAAGATTTCTGAAGGATCATGTGACACTGAAGACTGGAGTAATGACTGCTGAAAATAATGACATTTTAAAATATATTAAAATAGAAAAAACATGTATGTGTACTTGATCAAATAAATGCACCCATGGTGACAGACCTCTATCAAAAAACATAAATGAACTATGTTTATATGTATGTGTATGTATATATATATATATATATGAAGATTTGTATTAACAATTCTGTAAGTTCTGTTGAGCTATCATGAAAGAAAAAGCTAATCTGAACAATAGAAATGTAAGGAGCTTAACCTTAATTTCATCCTTTTAATATTAATATTTGTCCCTCAGGGTTGTACATATTCTTACCCAAGTACAATCAGCTCCCCGTACTTGATGGGCTCCTTGTCCTCAGGGCAGAGAGCATCATGGGACTGAGATCCCGAGCCCAGAGGAGGAGACGGCTGGTTCTTGTTGCACGATGGGCGCAGCTCCAGGGACGGAGGAGGGCAAAGAGCTTCGGAGCTCCCTTCCAAAACCATATCCAGAAGAACGACTCACAACTATAGAGAGTGAGAGGAAGAATGAGAGATTGATATTGTTGATCAGCACATTGTCTTGTTTTCTCACAGTGAAATGACAACTTTATTTAATAAGTGCTACAGGGAGAGGAAATGGAATAACAGAATGATTCTTATCTGTATCCCAACCCTCCCCTATCAGTCACTACACCTTTAAAAACTATAATAGATGCATCACGGCTCAGCTGTTATGTATTTATTTAACAGCTGATCCCGTGAGAACAGCCCGAGATAGTGTGGCTGTCTCTGCAGTGTTTTGAAGTCAACAAGCAGCCAACCATAAATTGACAACCTGTCGGGAACAAGAGATTTAACCAATCTCAGGAGAATAACCACCTCTCTGCAAACACACAGTTAAGTGTTCCAATGCAAAGACTTCATTGTTGTTTTTCATACAGACTTAATGGAACAGTCACAGCAGTGGCATTTCAAAGGTTCAATACTGACTGTTAGATAAATTGTTGTTGTCATGACTGAGCACTTAATGGGTGTTATTTAGGGGCAAATCTATCAATCTATCTATTGGGCGTGAGTATCTATCTACTCACTTTTGTGGCCAGTGGTTTAGACATTAATGGCTGTGTTAAGTTATTTTGAGGGAACAGCAAATTTACACTGTTATACAAGCTGTACACTCATTACTTTACATTGTAGCAAAGTGTCATTTCTTCAGTGTTGTCACATGAAAAGATATAATAAAATATTTTTTTTAAATGTGAGCGGTGTACTCACTTCTGTGAGATTATCGATCTATCTATCTGTCTGTATCTCTCTCTCTGTCTGTCTGTATCTCTCTCTCTGTCTGTCTGTCTGTCTGTCTGTCTGTCTGTCTCTATGATGTCTGTCTCTCTGTCTGTGTCTGTCTGTCTGTATATTCTCTGTCTGTCTGTATTCTCTCTGTCTGTCTGTCTGTCTGTATCCCATTTGTCTGACAAATCTGTCTGTCTGTATCTCTCTCTCTGTCTGTCTGTCTGTCTGTCTGTCTGTCTGTCTCTCTCAGTCTGTATATCTCTGTCTGTCTGTCTGTCTGTCTGTATCTCTCTCTCTCTGTCTGTCTGTATCTCTCTTCTGTCTGTCTGTCTGTCTGTATCTCTCTCTCTGTCTGTCTGTATCTCTCTCTCTGTCTGTCTGTCTGTCTGTCTGTCTCCTGTCTGTATGTCTATTCTCTCTGTCTGTCTGTCTATCTCTCTCTCTGTCTCTGCTCTCTCTCTGTCTGTCTGTATCGCTCTCTCTGTCTGTCTGTCCATCCTCTATGATGTGTTATTTCACTGTGATCAATGTGATTGTAGTGTTATGTATATACTATTATAATATTTATTAGTATTTTTTATTACATTTTTTATTTGATATTTATATTAAACATTTTAGATTTAGTAATTTTGTTATGTGCTTTAGCCATTTGTATGACAAATTGTATTATATGGTTTTACTTTTACAAAATATTTTTGTTTAGCTTTAATCTATTTTTATTTCAGTTTTAGTAATTTAATACTTAAAATACTTAAAATATATATATATAGTCTTGTCAAAAAAATCTGTTAAGATCTGTTATGATGCTTCTTCTACAGCTCACTAAACCACTTTTGGTTTCTGCATTTGATTCTGCAATTTTGAAATTATAACTGCATTTATAATGATCAACTAAATTAACAAAATGTTAAAAAATACGTAAAAATATGTATAACCTTTGTAGTGCAAAAACATCAAAAGCATTAGGAAACTGGTTATATGTCTATTTACTTCTTCAAGGCTCCCTTATGCAGAAAATGTATCAGAACCGAGTGCAAAGCCACAGGAAGCTGACTGGTTTAGAGCTGACGGACAGCTCATGCGGTGGACTGGAGGCTGAGAGGGTGAGTAGGGAAAGGGAGGGAAATTGAGAGAGGACAAAAATAGAAATAGATGGTAGTGATGAGGGAAGAGGAGAGGAGCAGGGAGGGCCAGTGGGATGGAGAAGGGTATGTATGTAGAGGTGTAATAAATAGAGAGTGCTTACAAAACAGCACATTGTAGATAACAGAAGATCACTAGGGATAAACAAGCACTGTTACTAAGAGATTGTGTGTGTGTGTGTGTGTGTGTGTGTGTGTGTGTGTGTGTGTGATTGGCAGGGTGATGGATTGCCTTTTCTGTGCCACGCACTTTCTAATCAGCCCACAACCTGGGGGAGGAACAAGGGAACGAGAGAGATGTGGGAAAGGAAGATCAACAGGAATGCAGGAATATGGAGGGGTGGTGAGGACAAGAAGCACATCATGGAACGAGATCTTTCTAGACACAACAGCCTTAGTGTAAGGTGGCTTATTGTATAATAAAATGACAAGCACCGTCTCTGAGCTCGAACTGTTCTCCACACATTATTGGGCAGCTTATCAATAATTCATTGGCTTCTGGTGCCTTTATTAAAAGACTTGAGTCCCACAGAGTAGGTACCTCTAATATCTTTCTCATTATTCTCTTCATCTGCACTTCTCGGATCACCACGTCCTCTCTCCGGTCTATTTTATGTCCTCCTGGTTACTGTATCGTCTCCTGTCACCTGCTCTCCTCATTCCCACAATCCTCTCTGCTGCCTCTGCAGCGGGGTGAGCGAGTGCGGTGCGTGAAGCAGAGCATATGAGTGTGAGCGGGGTAGACAGAGAGCGAGTCTGCCTCATCCATCTCTATCAGGAGCCAGATGAAGAGGGTTCTAAATATACACGCACGAGGAAATGATCTCACAAATAACTTATGAGGCTTTACTCGAGTCCAGCCTTGCCAAACTTAATTCTTCAAAATCTATATCTGCTTTTCAGCAGATCATTAGCTATTTCGCAGTTTTGTCAGAGCTGAATTTCTGTGCAATGCACATCTTGAATGCTCGTACGGCTGCAAAATTTCTGTTTGCATTGTTGTTCTGTATGCAAACAATAGTATTGGTGTTATGCTTTCACACATTTGGCATCTTTCTTGTGAAGTGAATTTGTATAGGTAGCAGAATGCAGTTTGCACTAATGTCTGCAGGAGTCAGCTCAAAGTAATGGCATCTCATAAATGCAATGATATACTATTATGTATTCATAGTGTTTACAATGGTCTGTTATTGTTTATGATTGCATGGCTCTCTGGAATACTTGCTTCTGAATGGTCAATGGCAGCAATCTGAAGTTAAATATATTTGTATAACAAGCAATTTCCTACACAGCTAGTGTGATGTTTCTTAGCCGTGTCTCTTCTCATGTAATACAATTGTTTTGACAAAGTAAGATTTTATGTATATTTGGAAAGCAGCAAAAATTGGCAACCTGCCATTTTAAGTTTAAGAAATTGTTTTAACCTGATCTAATCCTTTAGGTTTCTTGTGTAACCTTATGTATTTAGGTTGATTGAGTGATGTTAAATAATCATTTTAACTTAAAATAATACAATCATTAATTTAGATGTTACCACATAAACACATTTTTAGATGAACACTTTCTCAGTTTACGGTCAGTATGTTATTATTGCAAAACTCCTTTTTGTACATTCTGATCACATCAAGGTTTTATTTTGCAATAATGACTGACTGATTGAATGTTAACACTTACTTATGTATTAGCTATAGTTTGTAATAACTAGATATTGTTTAAAATGTCTGCAGAGTTACTGTTGGCTATAGTTTTATCTGTAACTCTGCTATATATTCTTTAATACCCACCAAGGCTGTATTATTTTATCAAAAATACAGTAAAAACTATAGCATGGTAAATAATAATAGATTTGAATAACGGTTTTCTATTTGATTATATTTTCAAATGTAGTTTACACTTGTGGTAGCAAAACTCCACTCTTCAGTGTCACATGATCCATTCTAAAATACTGATTTTCTCCTCAAGAAACATTTTTACTGTCACCTTTGATCAATTTAATGCATACATTTCAAATACAAGTGTTTCTTTTAAAAACATTCACAAAAGCAATGTATTTTCTATCTTTTAGTACTTTAATAATTTGTTGATTGTTGTTGTAAATCATTAAGCTAAATTCATGTAATATTTGTCCTCCAAACCAGGATGCAAAATTATTGTAACCAGTACACTATGTTCTACATTAGCAACATGTTGTCTGTTACATTCTCTTTTAACAGGATAACACCATCTATATGTTCTGGTGAGCTGACTATAGCTAAGGTCTGCCATAGACTGCGGTCTGCAGCAGTGCAACAATGGTGCATATTGCATAATTAATGCAAAAACACCATTTATAACAGTGTTGCTCACTGTGCCGTATAATGTCATTATCTCCATCAGTGTAAGTCTGTAGCCAGCTGCAGCTTGTTGAATGGCCGTCATGGCAGTTGTAGTGTGCAGTGAAGCTGCGGTCTGCAGCAGGTGTGTGTGTGTGTGTGTGTGTGTGTGTGTGTGTGCACGACTCATGATGGAGTGAGTGTCCCACAGTGCTGTCTGACCCCGCTGCTTCTGTCTGGGTAAAGCAGTGAAAAGAGCTGCAGCCACTAAAGGCAGGGAAAGAGAGAAAGTGCGAGAACACGTTGACATGGTCTCCCTGTGAGGTATCGTGGTTGTGAAACTTGATAGTGACCTTCAGAGGCAGGAACCTCTGCAGGATCTCTATCATTTACACTCTTCCTGTTTTAACAGCACATCAGCATTCACAGATGCATGTCAGCAAACCAGCATATGCGTCACCTATGTGACATTGCAAAGACATTTTGTTTATAATTCGATTTAATACATAATTATGAAGTTTTTTTCAGCATGACGATCAAGAATGAACCCTGAATTAACACTGACAAGGGGAAATACTATGCAGCACATAAAAGAAACCACAGCGATGAAGAAATAAATAAGATGAATGAACAGGACTATTTACAAATGTGTAAACTTCAAGCATAATGGCATTCTTCAAAATATTATTACAAACACATTAGCTGTGCACAATAAACTGACATGTAATTATTCCACAACACAAGCAAATTTCGATCATGTAAAACTAAATTGCACTTTCCCAACCTCAGTAACGTCTCATTCTCCAAGTAGAAGTCCTCATTCATGCAAAGAAGCATTCATTTTTTACTTAAATGTTTTCCTCGTTTTAAGACATTAATAAGTAATAATACAGAACTGGTTATGTTTTGTTTGACAAGAACAATAATCCCTCTTAATATAAAGACAATTAAGACATTTCTCCTCTCAGACTTTGTCCACAATGCAAAACAATCAAGTTCTTAATCACGGTCTTGTTTTGCTTGAAACAAGATAGATTTCCTTGACAAGCTAAATATATCATGTCTAGATTTTAATGAAATTTCTTGGGTCATTATCCTTCTCCAGTAAATTTGCAGTATAATGTTTTAAATATATTTACAGGAAATCAAAATAATTATTAAGGCTTCTATTTTTGCTGTTGCATGACTACTCCCTATCCATATACACAACATCACATGCAGTCAAAGGAGACATCTAAATCACAGCCTCTTTTTTAATACATATATTAATTAACGTTAAATATGTTGTCAGACAAGTAAATGGAAACATAGTCTTCAGATTGATTATTCACCTCAACAAGAACAAATACTAAATGTTTATAAGACAAACATACTGTAAGAGTTCATGATTGTTCTTTTTTTATCATATAAAAAAATATCACAATTGTTCCTGTGGCTCAGTGGTAGAGCATTGCGTCAGCAGTGCAAAGGTTGTGGGTTCAATTCCCAGGGAACATATATACTGACAATAAAATGTAGAACCTGAATGCACTGTAAGTCGCTTTGGATAAAAGCGTCTGCTAAATTCATAAATGTCAATGTAAATATAGGCTGTGCTTATTTTGTGTTACTAATGCTTTTTTACATTTTGTAGTTATTCAAACAAGTTGTAAACACAGGACTAGCTCAGCAATTAAGAAAATCTGAAATTAACAAATTATCCAAATAATTAATTATAGAAATAATAACTTAATTACATTATTTTTAATGTTCACTCAACATGTTGTGATGTAACTTCACCACACTGTTTGGCAATTTATGTTTACAATAGGCCCTGTGGAAGTCCTTTTTCATGATCTGTTCTATAAACGCCCGAGATTATTGTACACATCAGAAACTAGCATTATAAGCAAGATTATGTAATGGCATTGCTCGTATTCTGCTCATTTACTCGAGGCAGCATGACCCGTGGACCAGCCCGTGCTCTCGACGACAGATTGCAGCGGATTGCGTCTCAGTAACAGCAGAACAGTTTAATGCAAAGATTCGAATTCTAAGATCCGAATTATATAACTCGATGTATAATTCGAATTTTGCGACGTAATCATACAAAACCGATTCCCACAGGAAATGCCCGCACGCACGCACGCGAGATGTTTACTATAGATGAAATATGAAAGTCAGGCAACACTTTTTAACAGTTGATTTATACGGCGTCAACATGATGCAAGTGTCACACCTGTATCATTCCCATTCCTTTTAATCCGTCGGTTAAGACTGTTCAAAATACACATTACATATGGACATATTACATAACGTTATCATACCAAAAACTGACCTATTTGGTATCCACCAGAATCATCACTGCAATTGTATCCCACTAGAACAATATAATTGAGATGCTTTTATTAATACCAAGCAATCTCACGCAGCCTATGAGGCCTGGGAAGTACACGAGGGATTTCACGGAAAATTAATTAATTATTGTATGTATTACACATAGTGGGCTATAATTTAGATAAAACACTTTATTAAAAAAAATCTAAATTACAAATGATTTGCACAGAAAATAAATAACCAGATACAGAAGAAGAATACACGCATCTACATAGCACTACATAAGAAGAAGGCTTACGAAGGACATTTCTGTGAACAAGCACGCCAAGAAAAAAACTATCCCAATACGCACCTGCTGATGTTACAGACCCCTGTCTTAAATATCCTTGGCTTGTCAATCCCCGTGTGGCCTTAAAATAGGGCGTCGTGCTGTTAATTCATCGCTCGCGGTGTTAAACTGGATGGCACACGCATCACGTCGTGTGGATTGCATTGCCACACTCCGTTGTCATCAGTTACACGGAAGACAGCGCGGATCTTAATCCAGGAGAAGAGTGTTTTCAGTCTAGTTCAGACACTCCGTTGTCACGCCCATCTCTCCCTCGCAGTTCTCCGCCGTAAGAAATCCGAGGACGGGTTTTGCCCTCGCCCACATCATGCGCCTCTGCGGTTGGTCAGGGTGCCACGACACGCGCAAGCCCCGCCCCCGGATGTGAAGTTACGAATCCTTATATGCAGAGCCATCGCTAATATGGAAGTGGAGCTATTAATATTCACGAGCCAAGCCTTTGCCATTGGACCGTAAAAGCGCAACGTCAGGAGTAGGTCATTAATATTCAGAAACCAGGCTTCGCCATTAGAAGATTTCTCCGTCTGATTAATATTCATGAGCTAAGCTTAGGCTTCAGGGTGGCGTTCGCGGGGTTGGCACCAAAATCAATGCTGTTACATACGCGCGCTGTGACGCTCGAGCCAGGGATCTGACAGCCTGGAATCCTCCGTGAATTCACTGCATTTAGGAATACACCTGGCTGTGGAAGTCAGTCCTTTACACCTGTACGCTAATATATGCAGTGATTGTGCTGTGTCACATTCATCGACACTTCTCAAATAGGCTACAGAGTGTGGTACAGAGAGACAAACAAATGCAATAATAAATGTATATTTTGCATGTTCAGAAGAAGTGAGCTGCCCTGTCCAGCAAATAATGTAAACAGGTTTGTGTCAGTAAATTGCTCAGAGCAAATAAAGAGAAGTGGAACCTGGTATTTCTTTGTTCTTTTTTCATGTGTCTAATAGAAATTAACAAGTTCTTTGAAAAACATCTATTACTGTTGGTCTAGTCTTCGTGCTCTGTTAACTATGGTTTCACTAATAATAAACATATATTGCATAAAGCATCTATATTTGTCCATGCCCATGTTGATTAGAGTATTTAAAACTTGAAAAGTATTAAATTAAGGTATATTTAGAACAGATAAAAATGTGCAATTAAGTTGTGATTATTCGTGAGTTAACTCATGATAATCATGCGATTAGCGACTTTCCTCATCAATATAGGCTATATTTTTCACACTTTTCTCATTCTCCCTAAATCAAGTTTTTATATGAATGAACCTCTGAAGGACCGATTGTCTTCAGAAATGTTTCGATGGCATTTTCGTTTCACCGGATAAAGTATAATTTATGAGCTGAGCGCTGCTTTTTGAACAGCCGTTTCTGGGGAAACCGCTATATTTCTGTTTCTGACGTTCCAAGAGCATCTTCTACTGGCAGAGAATGAATGTGCATTTCAATAATCCAGTCAGCAGTTTTTGTTCAGACCAATGCGAAAAATCCACCCAATTAATATTCAGTATAATTGTGAGGTTAATCATTTGTTAATTTATTTTCCTTTTTTGTTAACTTCTATCTCAACAGTAAATCAATTTTTATGTCATGGTCAACAACATGAAATAATAAAAGTGTCTGCTAAATTAATGAATGTAAATGTAAATAAACGAATCCCATTATAACATGTACATTAACACATGTGTTATACATGTTATATATTAACACAAATATATATAATAATAATAACAATTTGTTACATTTATATAGCGCTTTTCTAGACACTCAAAGCACTTTACATAGTAAGGGGGGTAATCTCCTCATCCACCACCAGTGTGCAGCATCCACCTGGATGATGCGACATGCCCACCACACACCAGTTTATTATGGCAAGCCGTTTTAACATTTAATATATAAGCTGTACTAGTATCTATTTTCATGCTACTAGTACTTATTTTTTAGATACTAGTATCTTTTCCATTAACTGTACTAGTATCTATTTTCATGCTACTAGTACTTATTTTAGATACTAGTATATTTTCCATTAAGTACTAGTACTTATTAATTAGGTACTAATGCTTATTCTTTAGGTACTAATACTTATTATTTAGCTACTAGTGCTTATTCATTAGATACTAGTACTTATTCCAATAGCGACTTGTAATAAATTATGCTTTTCTTGTTAAGAAAAAATATAACTAGTTTTTATTTTTATTCTTTTTAGACCAGAGATGTCCTGAACTTACTAGATACTAGTACTTTTTAAAATTTGCATTCCTGCCCAGTATGATAATCGTATGTTGAATATTAATGAACCAGCAACATATAGGAGAGAGACAGGGCCGGCCCAGGTTTTGTTGGTGCCCTAAGCGAGATTTTAGATTTCTGCCCCCCACCACATTTAATTAATTAACACTAAAACAATTTCAGAAAATGCTGATTTTTCAACACTTTACTATAATATAACATAAAATATATACTGACAAGTATTAGCATAAATAAGTAGTAAATAAATTGTGATAATAAATAACAAACAAATTTGACTAACAGTCACGTGAAGAATCACACAAAAAATAAACAAAGTGCAAATCAGTGGAAAATGAAAAATACTTAAACTTAAATTATTTAATTTTATGAATGCTAGATTATAGTCAAGACACTTTTGGTGAATTAAAAGCAAGCAGTAATGTAACTGTAATCTTTTCTTTGTGTTTTTATGGTAACTAATTAGCAAGGTAGGCTAACATACAAAGCCAGTTAGCCCTACATTTACATTTATGCATTTAGCAGACGCTTTTATCCAAAGCGACTTACAGTGCATTCAAGCTATACATTTGTATTGTCAGTATGTCAGTATGTCAGTATGCCCTACTTATCAAATTAATTCAGTATTTGTACTGCCATGTGGACTCTGATTGTATGTTTGAGAGTTACTCATGCTTATGTAATGATCTGTTTGAATTAAGATATCTCCAAATACATTCTTACTAGTTATTTATGAGGTTGAAGATATCTCCAAATGAACAGGTAGTGGTAGTTATTCTGTTTTTGATATAATCTTTTAATTTCTGACTAGTAATTATTGCAATAGTGACTAGTATTTATTTAAATATTATTAGTAAGCATTCATTAGATACTAGTACTTAGTAGTTATTAGTCACCGTTGAAATAATTACTAGTATCTAATGAATAATTACTAGTATCTAATGGATAAGTACTAGTATCTAATGAATAAATACTAGTATCTAATAAAGAAGTACTAGTATTTGATTGATAAGTACTAGTATATAATGAATATGTAATAGTACCTGTTAAATAATTACTAGTATTTAATGAATAAATACTAGCATCTAATAAATAAGTACTAGTATCTAATTAAAGCAAGCAGTAATGTATTTGATCAATCTTTTCTTTGTGTATTTTATGGAATAACTAATTAGCAAGTAGGCTGTTAAATAAGTACTAGTATCTAATGAATAAGTACTAGTACCTAATAAAAAGTATCCAGTATTTGATCGATTCAAGCTATACATTTGTATTGTCAGTATGTCAGTATGTACTTATCAAATTAATTCAGTATTTGTAATGCCATGTGGACTCTGATTGTATGTTTGAGAGTTACTCATGCTTATGTAATGATCTGTTTGAATTAAGATATCTAGCACCATATAAGCACTAGTACTATTTATGAGGTTGAAGATATCTCCAAATGAACAGGTAGTGGTATTATAATTTTTCTGTCTTGTTTTCTCGTGATCACAACTTAACGAATTTGTCGTTATCACGACTTAATTTTCTCGTGATCTCGACATATTTAAATATTGTTTTGTCGTTATCTAGACATAGTACGAAGTAGTTATTAGATCTCAACGTAAAAACGTTTTCAACGGCATCTTTCATGCATCATTCAGTAGCCATGCAGACATCCCGGTCCCTCAAGTTGACTGGCAATGAAATTGACTACACGCTCAGGGTCGCTATATTGTCTTCGACGATAAAGTTGCAGACCCGACAGCCTCCTTCTCAATGTCGAACACTTATGTGTAATGAATAATCACTGACAGACACAGAGTTATTTCAGTTTGAGTGAGTCCTAGATCAAAGTAAAAGCAATACGGTCATCCATGATGCTGCGATGATATGTTGCTTCTATAGCATTTTCTCATGCCGAATAACACAGAGAAAATTAAGTCTGATAACGACAAAACAATGTACTATGTCGAGATCACGATAAAATTAAGTCGTGATCACGAGTAAACAAGACAGAAAAATTATAATAATGCATGGCCGCTTAGAACTTCCGTAAATAAGTACTAGTACTTAATGGAAAATATACTAGTATCTAAAAAATAAGTACTAGTAATTTAAATTAGATACTAGTGCGGGTTATAGATTAAATGTTAAAACGGCTTGCCATATTATGTAGTATCTAAAAAAAATAAGTACTAGTAATGTTAAATTAGATACTTGTGCGGTTTATGGATTAAATGTGAACACGGCTTGCCATACACAGTGCATCATCATCACGTCATGAGATGTGAATGGAAATATGGGCCGGTGTCTGGAGGACCGTCTCACGTTGATGGCGTCATTCTGTGGCGCCAAAACAGTATCCTCTCAGCTTCTTCAGAGCACCTCCATTGTGGACAAAAACAAAATTACCTGTTTGGTGTTTAATGTGTCACCAATACTTGCAGTTCTTTTAGCGCGTCTAGTGGTTTCTAGACCCTATCGGTCTCGCCATGAACGACGACGATGATTTGACGGCAAGTTTTCCTTCAGGTCAACTCCATGCTAATGTGGCGTTTGTTCCTGATGGACTTTGCTGGATGTCAATTCTCTCCTGTCTACTGCTTGCGTGCTCCTATGTTGGAAGTTTATACGTTTGGAAAAGCGATTTACCAAGGTATTTTTCATAGTCTTTGGCTGTGTCACAAAACCTAGTGAGCTCCCCAACTGTTAACGTTAACGTTACCTATACAGCGTTGTGACGACAGATTCGACGCTTACAGTATATTGTTTAAATTTAATATTCGAAAAACATTGTTTCAAGCGAATTCTGAACCAAATGTATTGTTTTAAAACTTTTAAAATAACGTTTGAGTCGAATGTTCTAATGCAGCTTGAGGCGAACGTCCAGTATTGCTTGAGTGGAATATTTATATATAAAAATACTAACGTTAACGTTATTCGAATCAAATGTTTTAAAATGCTCTTCAAATCGAACGTTAAAAATGTTGATCAAATGGTACGTTTGGAATTATTTTTCAGCACAAAATGTTTCCATTCTTTGACATCAGCAACATGAAGTGCAAGACATATTAGTAAGTTGATGAAAAACTAATAATTAATTAAATCCTAAAAACATTACATAATAATAAATAATCTTAAAGTCATCAATCAGGATAAAATATTCTGGATTTTATTTTCATTTATTTTATAATTTGTATTAATAATTAATATTTTGTTGTAGTAGCCCTAGTGGCAGCCTGCCTGATTCCCTCCTCCCCACTGTTTATATTTTGTCTTGTTCTATGTAACAAACTTGTTACTGTATAATGCATTTAATAATGATTGTTTGTGGTTGTTTGCATTAACAGGGATCATCCTGCAGTGATAAAGAGGCGCTTCACCAGTGTACTGATTGTATCCGCTCTGTCTCCAGTGTTTGTGTGGGCATGGAAAGATTTCACAGGCATCCAGGTTAGTTTACTGCAACACACGTGTCTAGTCCTTACTCTTGTTTGCTATACAGTCATGGCCAAAAATATTGGCACCCTTGGTAAATATGATCAATGAAGGCTGTGAAAATTAATCTGCATTGTTAATCTTTTTAATCTTTTATTTAAAAAATTCACAAAAGTCTAGCCTTTCATTGGATAATAAGAATTTAAAATGGGGGGAAATATCATTATGAAATACATGTTTTTTTCTAATACACATTGGCCACAATAAACTTCCATTTGCCAGTTTAACAGCTCTAAATTGTCTCTTATAATGCCTGATGAGGTTAGAGAACACCTGACGAGATCAGAGACCATTCCTTCATCCAGAATCTCTCCAGACACTTTAGATTCCCAGCTCCATAACGGTGCTTCTTCTGTTCAGTTCTCCTCGCTCATTTTCTACAGGGTTCAGGTCAAAGGCCTGGAATGGCCATAGCAGAAGCTCGGTTTTGTGCTCAGTGACCCATTTTGTGTTGTTTGTGAGGTTTGTGTTTGGATTATTGTATGGTTGGAAGATCCAAACAATATAAGATTTCTAACAGAGTCAGTCACTTATTGATTTTTTTTTATTAGAGATGCACCGATGGCAAATTTTCTTGGCCGATTCTGACCTGCCGATACTGATTTTTGCCGATTCCGATTTTCTTTCTAAGAACTATAATTGACAGCATATACAAACAAAAATCTATGCAAATTTAAACAAAAACATTTTTACATAATAAAATAAATTATTAAACATTACAATTCCCCTAATCTGGACAGAGTTACAGATTTTCTCTCACTTAAACAACTCTCAAAATAAAGTGCTCTGTGACTAGAAAGAGGAAGAAATAGTTAACTTCAAATGAGTTGCTGTATGTAACAAAACATGTCATTTCCCTCTGTTTACAAATGGTCATCTTATTTCCCTAAATGTGTCATCTTTCACATCAAATTCTTACTTTGTTTCAATTAAGTTAGCATAATAAGAAACTGTAGAGTTGTTACCATTCAAATGAAATTAGTATTAAACTCTATATTTCCACTGCTGAGGAAACAGAAGCTGCATCTGAAGTGGTATTAGATGCATTTACACTGCAACATTTCAAATGCATAAATCATTTTATAAGATTAATGTTTTACATATTTAGACAAAAACAGTCAGTATTTTGTCTAAAATCTAAGTCACTTAATTTGAACTTCTTGTTTATTGAAATACTATTGTATAAAATCAGTGTCACGTTGCAGTCGTGTTGATATTGATATTCAGGGCATCATCATGGTCGTATAATGCACCAGGTATGGTGACCCATACTCAGAATTTGTGCTCTGCAATTAACCCCTCCAGAGTTGTGGTGGCTTCTGCCAGTTGTGGCACCTGATGATTATAGAGACAATGAGGTGAAAATCTAGATCTGTTATCTTTTCAGATACAGTTTTTTTTAAAACATTTTCTATAAACTCTATTGTTTCTTTTTTGCATGTGCCTCTAGTCTGCTTTCAAAGTGGGGTTCATTAGGCACTGGTTTTTCTAATGTCACACATATCAGTTTTTGTGCTCAGTGACCCATTTTGTTTTCAACAGATTTGTGAGGTTTGTGTCTGATTATTGTATGGTTAGATCAACACATGACAGATATAAGATTTCTTTATCAGTAATTTATTGGATTAATTTTTTTTATTAAGATTCACAAAGTGCTCACACACAGCGGTTTTCTTGGCACACACACACACCGATACCATTTTTGCAGATTCCGATTTTCTTTGCTAAGGGAACTATAATTGAACAGCATATACAAACAAAATCTATGCAAATTTAAACTGAAAACATTTGTTTACATAATACAATTATTATTAAACATTACATCCCTAATCTGGATTTCTAACATGAGTTACTGTATTGATTTTTTCTCATTTAAACAACTCTCAAAATAGTGCTCGCCTGCTATCATTCTTCCGCTGCTATTGACTATGGTTAGTGAATGACTAAATCTGTACTTGGTGTTTTTATAAATAATGGAAAACAAACACTGTTTATCTTCAACCTAAGGCAACACATTATTGAAATTGTATATTCTAAGAAACTTCCGATTGTAGAAGAGTCTTTCTATTGGACACCTGATCTGGCACATTTTTGTGTGTTATATTTGATTATTTTACTACTCTGTTTTCTGTCAGATGCTATTTCTGGGTCCACTGATCCAGCTAGCCATGGATTGTCCCTGGGGTTTCATTGATGGGATGAAAGTTGTAGTTGGTAAGCAGTCTTTTCCACTTCTAGTGATTTCTCCAGTGACTCTCTAATTATAAAGCTATTTTGGGGTTTAAATAATCTGTTAGTGAGCTGTCATTGTGCTAAATTATTATAGGCAACAATAAGTGTTAGCCAAATAATTTGGGAGGTGAATCTGTATCTTCATGTTATGCCAAATAAATGAGCTAGATTGATCTTTGTTGCTGTAAAAGAACCAGATTGGCATCAGTGTCAGTGTTGTTGTAAATGTGATTGGCCTGTTATGTCTTCACAGACCCTTGCTTCTGGTCGCTGTGTCTGAGTGACATGCGCTGGCTGAGGAACCAGGTTGTGGCGCCATTGACAGAGGAGTTGGTTTTTCGGGCATGCATGCTTCCCATGCTAGTACCCTGTGCAGGCCCCTCCACCGCGATCTTCACATGTCCACTCTTCTTTGGTGTTGGTGAGTGGTGGCGTGCCATTTGCTTTGATACAGGTTGGGATAAATACATCAATTATTTGTTTTTATTCCATCCTGCTTTTTTACATTAAGTCTTGAAGTCAACAAGAAATCAAAGTTGAATATTTGCATTCTTGATACACATCTTAATGTTACTTTTTTTATTAACGTCTCCAAGCCTGTGCAAATCTAGAATATATTTTTGCCAAGTAACTGTAGATATTTGGTTTCATTGACTAACAATTCTGTGTATTATTAGTATTTAAGGACACTTTGTCACATAACATTTCTTCCTAATTTACAACAAGTTTAAACAAAATTTGTTCTTAAACTTGATCTAATATTAATTAATTTAGAGTAATTTAAATGACTGACCCCCACCCATTTTGTCAAAGCTTTTTATTTGGCTACTTTTGTAGATAACCGCTTTTCTGCTGTCTTCCAATCTAATTCAAAGTTGTGATGAAATGGTAGTAGTGATAGATATTTTCTTCCATATACATAACCTTTCCTGGAAGGTTGAGTTATGACATTTTGATTATACATGCATGTATGGATGAATCATTCACAATAATCTATAACATGCATTTACAAGATAGATTTAATTTTGGCAACTAGTGTTTAAATAATCTGTTAGATTTGAAAAGAACTGTGGGGATACTCTCCAGGGAGATTATTGTTGATATTTAATTCTTGATACTAGATACCTAGATATCTGGTAATTGGTAACTCAAGCATTTCATGCGGTTCTCTGAAAATAGCTGGAAATCTACTTATTCAAGTCTTATTTGACAGAAAATATCACCTCTGTATTAATGTGTTTGAATGACTGACCACTGAATTGCTCAAGAAAAACAAGACTGTTAATAATTTAATTTGCATTGCTTTGTAGACCATTATTGTTATGGTAACCTTTCTCTCTCTCTCTGTTTGCATGTGACTGCAGCTCATTTTCACCATGTAATTGAGCTCCTGCGGTTCAGACAGGGCACTGTCTCAGGGATTTTCCTCTCTGCAGGTAACCGAGTCATTAGTTTACTGTCATCTTTAGTGTGAGGAGTGTCGCCTGTGAGACATAATTACTCATGTCTTTGTCTGTTTGTGTATTTTTCAGTGTTCCAGTTCTCCTACACTGCAGTATTTGGAGCTTATACAGCCTTTATATTCATCAGGACTGGTGCATATATTCTCTTTAATACTACTGATGCATGCACTACTCCACAACAGGGCTAACGAATTCTAAAATAAAAATCTTTAGCTTTAAAAATCTAAATTTTAACCACTAAGATAATTTTTGTATTGACTATTTTCATGACAATTGAGCACATTGAGTTCCCAGTTCATATTTCCGTAATGCCAAAAAAAAAAATCTGGCTCATGACTGCAATGCACAAAAATATTTTAATTGTATTTTTTGTATTGTACAGTATTTGTAGCTTTTGCCTTCCTGTGACTTTTTTGAAAATATCATTGTCCATATATAAATGATTCATAATCTAAACTAGATAAAGTTTGCTTAAGAAAGCATAGCAACAATGGTTGAAGTAGTTTCAAAAGCTTGAGGTTTGAAGAATAAAGTTTCAGTTCCAAGTAATTTTAAAAGCTTGATGTTTAGTGTAAGTCAGTGGGATTTATTTGTTATTTTTAGGCTACATTGCAGACAGTAATGATAATTAGGGAATTAATTAAGCTCAACTGTCATTAAAATATCACAATTCAACAAAAAAATCTTTGTTTGATGTGTGTAAAATAAATGTCTTATTTTTCTTTTGGGTGAAATGTGACCAGGAAATAGTTTTGACAGACCTGAAACTCCCAGAGACAATGCTCATTGTAGTTCTGATTCAACTACATTTGTAGCAAACAAACTGTAACGCATACAAAGAAATAACTGCAACTATCTCTTTCTATGTATGTGTCTGTAGGTCATTTGGTGGGTCCTGTGCTGTGCCACTCCTTCTGCAACTACATGGGTTTTCCAGCTCTCGGCACGGCCCTGGACCACCCACACCGCCTCACGATTCTCTCCTTCTATATGCTGGGGGTCGTTCTCTTCTTCCTCCTCATCTTCCCCATGACTGACCCGCTCTTTTACGGTTTTCCCACACCCGTCTGCACCCTGACCTCCACGCCTGGATCCATCTGCTCCTGATCCGTCCATACCTCCATCCCGCATTTCATCCATTCCTTCTCTCCAGCCATTTGAAAAGGAATGGCTGTTTTGCTGCTGTTTTCACCAGGAGAGCGAGGGACTGCTGGAGAACAGGTATGAAAATTCACAGCCTCTGTGAGGTGGTGTGTGGAAGAACTCGGTGGATGCAAAACATCCTCAGGTTGCACTGGCCATTCTTTTCACCATTCAGCCGACGTTGCATTATCAAGTGACTTCAGCTACAGGCCTATTTTAATTATATGCATCTGCATGTTTATATGACAATATTTTGGTTTGTTTATCATGAGATTGGTGCTGGGGATTAAGATCAGACACTATTACGGGTTTCCTAGGAGGATTTGTATGCTGAAACGTGTATTGCTAAAATGCCAGATTCCCTATTTTTTTGTTGTGATATTAGAATCATGTTTGCATACACCGTACCTTGTTTGGTCTGGTGCATTTACTTGAAGACGACATTCATTTTCACAGGCTTATTTTGTTTTACTCTTGGTTTTTATTGCCTAAATATCATGTCACTCAAGTTAGTAGGCTTAAATTTAAATAAATGTCTTTAGGTACGCTTTTGGAGCAATAGACCCAGACCTATAAGAGTAACAAAATGTAGTGAGTGTGTATCAGAAGTTTAATTGCCCTGGCCTGAACACAGCTTTATCTGTAGGTCTAGATAGAATTGTGGCCTCATGCACATTTCAAATATGAGGTCTTTTTGAAGCATTTATCAGTCCTGCCTTGGCTGTTTGCTAATTAGAAAAAAGAGGAAATACCAATTACTGTTTATATTGTATAGTGGATATTCATTAATAGATTTTGACCAATGGTATTTCATTCGTATTTAATGCAGAGCTAAAGACATTCTTTTTTACATCAGCATAGGAATCTTGTGAATGTAGTATGGTAGCACTGGAGGATGTTGAGTTAAATTATAGACTTCTGCTTTAGTAATGGGGGAAATTCCAACACTTTCTTTTTATGACTACTGTCTTGTAGTCATAAACCACCTGCAACAACATTGAAACTACCTATCAGAATTACACTGAGTTCTTAGACCGACATGTTTTACATTCTAAATCCTCAGCTTTTTATAAACCTTGTATATATCAACAATGACATGTTAACAGACTCTTTATTTTTATGCGGGTTCCTTCACCATGGAGTGTTAGTGAAAACTCATACCACTGATCTGCATGCTGCTACACTGGTGACATATGGATGTTTGAATGATGATTGATATAGAAACACACCAAATACACACTCCTAACAGCTTATAGGAATAGATGACCCCAAAATTAAATCTCTGCCGTCATTACTTCTAAAAACAACAAAAGGAGACATTAGGGAGAATGTTCATGC
Source organism: Gymnocypris eckloni scoliostomus (assembly GCA_027564155.1). Taxonomy (NCBI): domain Eukaryota; kingdom Metazoa; phylum Chordata; class Actinopteri; order Cypriniformes; family Cyprinidae; genus Gymnocypris; species Gymnocypris eckloni. Next base: position 33,186,885 of record CM050413.1, on the reverse strand, counting down.
TGCTCTTTTCCATATAATGAATGGTGAACGGAAGCTAAATTCTGAAACTTATTGTAGTCCATATGACTTAAATGCTATATTCCACTCATTTGTGTGATTTGAATATGCATATATTATGCTCATCCAAAAATGCATAACATTTCTTGTGTGTTCCAAGAAAGAAAGAAAGAAATGAGTGTAAGTAATTTTTTACATTTTGTGTGAACTGTCCCTTTAGCAAGTGTGGTTTTTAAAGTTATGTTGTATTTGGTTTCAGTTCTGATTCATTGTGAAAGCAGAGTGTACAGAGAGTATATATAGAACCTTGATTTACTTTATTGCTTGTAATTTGTTGATTAATATATTGGCATGGCTTGGCCTCACGTTTATTATGTGTGTATTATGGGGTAATTTGTAGGCTTTTCTGTGTTGTGAGAGACCATGCAAAGTAAACCTTTTAAGCAATAATCCCACAAACAGGATCAAATCAGGGATTTCCATCTAGTGCCATGTAAGAGGTTTGTTTTGGATATAATTTCTTATTTCACTCGCTACAAAGAAAAGCGTGATATCTATAACATCACTTTGAACAGCCAAAGTTATAGTAGGAATTTATTACAAATTACTACAGTGATCTGGTTTACTTGTCTCTAGTGTTCAAAAAGTTGTTTCAGGTGTGCCATAGTGTATATGACTGTACTGACGCGTTTACCCAAGGAGGATGCTGTATGTAAGCACTGTATACCTGTGACTGTTCACGGAATGCTGCTTTGGTTTAGTCGCTTTGTGGTTGTGGTCAACAGAGGGCGCTAGAGGACCATTGTTGTGTTTGTGTCTTTTCATTGTTGTTTTAAGAAGCAGTCACCTCCTTGTGTTTATTAAAAAAACGTTAGCCGTATTGCTTTGCATATTTAATCCTGTTATTAGACAATTTAATTAAATTATACCCTGATACGCAAAGAACCTGTGGAAGAACATGTTTAGTTTTTTTACATCTTTGGAAATTCACTCATTGTTCTTGGATTGGATGTCATGTTGAATTGTGATTGTTAGGGAAAGCTGAATGCACGGGTGCTCTGGCGAGGACAGGCTTCCTGTCAGTGCTGTGATTGATGACTGGTGTACATTTTAGTAGGAGAATGTTTGTTGTGAATATGTGTCAGGAGCTTGTTAGTTGTCACAGTCCAGTACTCTTATCCTCACTTTCTTAATTTGTGAAGTCACTGTATTAGTTTATTTTACAAGAGTTTCAACTTTTTTCTCTGTGTTTTCATCCTGTTTGAGTTTAGTGTTCTTTCTTTTATCTGGTTGTTTGCAAGCAAAACATTTGCACCAGGGCATGCGTTTCAGATGCTTTGAACATCATATTTACAGTAAGGAGCAATAGACGTTCAAATCTATTTTTGCAATTGCGAAAAGTAGCTGAGCGCTGTTTTAGCTCATTGAAACATCTTAAAAACTTAAAGTATTTGAGAATCTCTACACAGATGAATTGTATAGACTGGTTGTTCATCACAAACAAGTCTGATGTTTATACGGAGAGCTATATTTTGTAATCAAATCTATTTTGGTGACTGAGAATAATGTGCATGCTAGTTGTTTTTGAGTAACGTGCAATGCAATTTTCTGTAATTCACTGATGGAAAAATGTTTTATGACAATCTTTCTGGGAATCTTTCAATCCACTCTGAAAACTATGCCGTTTGTAAATGAATTAAAGATTTTTAAACACCTCACTTGTTCTGTTTTATTTCTGTATCTCTTCAGAAGGTGATGTGTGTAATTTCTGCAGTTCTTCGGACAAACAGGTAATCCTGCTTGAAACGGGTTGATGAGCCAAAGGTTGACTCGGGCAAATGCAGTGTTTTTAAAGCACTAGTGTGTGCACATTTTCAGGGGAAATCCACCCTGAATGACTTATGTTGACTTGAATGTTAAACTTGGATGCCAGAAAGTTTTTGACATTGTAGAAGTTGAACACTTCAGCTTTAAGTAATATTTAATAATGGAGGCTCAGAAATGGGTTTGATGTGTAGAAACTTAATTTGTGTCTACCAAATCTAATTTAAGCTTTCTTACCAGATACCAGTGTTTGGCCACCAGGGAGAGATGTTATAATAACAATTGTACATTTAGGCATTTATATATGTTTGTATTAAAATTCTTTCCTGTTCAACCCTAATATTTATTCATTTCAGCACAAGTGACAGCTCAACTTCTGACATTTTTTGAGCGTTGACAAAACTGGGCCAAACACTTGGAGACTGACAGTACCATTATAGTCTCTTGTTCAGCCACAGGAGACATGTCAAGGCATGTATTTATTCCTCCTCTTTTAGATTTGTTTGAATGTGAATGTATGATGTTTTGAAGGTTGGATGCATAGAATCATTCACGAGTGGGTGTATGGATAACTGTTAACTAAATCATGTTGCCCCATCTGTGATGAGTAATTTACTTCATACAGGCTTACTCAACATCTGAAAATGGGGGTGGTAAGAGTATAATTTAATGTTTCTTATGCTCACCAGAGATGCATTTATTTGATGACAAAAACAGGAATATTACGATTTTAAAAGTAGTGTTTCTATTGTAATACATCTTCATTTATTCCTGTGATGACAAAGCTGAATTTTTAGCATCATTAGTACATTTTGAAAAGATTTAAAAGAACTAGAAATCTTTTGTAACATAAAGGCTGCATTGTTACTTTTGATCAATTTAATGCATCATTGCTGAATGAAAGTATTGATTTGTTAATAAACTGCCCCAAAACTTTGAGCAATAATATATTTATCATATTTCTTAATGACATTGAAATGATGGCAGGAGGTCTTTTCCATGGCTTCACTGTTAACTATGTCCAAGTACTATTCTATGCTTTGCTGTCTCTTTTCAATCTCTTTTGAGTATTTGTCTTTTTCGACTGCTTGGTTCAAGCTTTTTGAATAGAGAGCTGTGAAAACTGTATTAAATAAAAATAAAACTCCATCTATTGCATGAATTCTCATAAAAGCTTCTTTCAGTCAGATTTTAATTAAATCCAAATGAAAGTGAGTGCTTATCTTGATGAGTAAAGCTGTCTTTGATTTTTCCATGCTTGATTTAACCCGGTGAGAATGCATTGCTGACATGAAATATCAATGCAAGCAAATTAACTGAAGAATGCAATGTTTGTTATTGATATCGACCTGTTGGGTGAAGAAAACTCTGCAGGTGCCCTGCAGGGAAGGAGGTGATAGTGATTCATTTGGATAGATAAATAAACATCAGGGTTTTCTGGCTTCAGTAGATTTATTTGGCAAGTTTTCATTTGTTTTGTCTTTATTCAGGTAGATTTTGGGGGCATAAGAGTAGTGATTGCACAGGTTTTGTTGCTAGGTAGTTGAAGTCAAAAGAGCCTGTGCCTATGGAAGTGTCCCAAATAGTGTTCTTGATGGACTTCACAATTTGCTTTCACAATGGACTATTATTTGTAAATGTAGCATCACATCACCATAATGTGGACTCTGAAGAGGCATTTGGGACAGGGCCTATTATATTCTGGTCTCTAGATACGTGCTTGGCCATTTCTGATCCAATTTTGGGGAGTTTTTGACAATCTTTTTCATCCACCATTCAAAATTTGTAAATGTCTGCTCAAAGCGACAACACAGTTTTCCTGAATGGGACATATTTTTCAGAACTTCAGAAAGAGTGCAAAATTAGGTATTGTTGTGGACAAAGCGACATCTTTGTTTTGGTCCGAGATGCAGAGCATTTCTTTGCCCATGTTTTGCATGCATAACGTAAGTTGCATTATATAAGTCTCTTTGGATATCACAGCACGTTTCGACTAAACTGCGAATACTGTAAGTGGTGACATTGTCAGATGCATTATTCAATATTTCGGCAGCAATGAATACATTGCTGATAATTGCATAGAAATGAACATTTGGCACATTCATATTCTTTTATGTGATGCTTTTCATCACACAAGAGAATGCATGCTCATGAATTTCATGTATGTAAATATCACACCTGGGCCTTATTGTAAAAACGCTTGGGTATATGACAGGATTACTTGTCACAATCCTTCAGTTCTTTCATTGGGATATATTGGAAAATGAATAAGACCCAGAAAGGAATGACTGATTTTTCAGAAAATGAATCTAATGGAGAAGCAGAAATGCCTTGTAGCCCTTTAAGAAACCTCTTGATCACTTTAACAGTAAAACTATTCCAACAGGAATGCAGCTCCAAATGTCTTTCACCAGATTTATACACCATCTGTTCATATTTCACATTTTCTTGCTTTCTCAGTCTCTCATTTGTACTCTGATTAATATAGCTGCATATATGCATTCCAAGGGAAGCAGAGGCTAAATGCAAGGTTTCATGCAAACTGACTAATTATATTCTAATGCAGAGTTTTAGAATTGCCTTTACTTGTACTCAACATTGAGTTTCTGCACTTTGGAGTCTGTCTGCACTTCGTACGTAACTTTCTCGAAACTCTTTGCAAGGAAGGACCTTATTGATTGAACGGTTCATGCAGTGGTTGTAGAAGGAGGCAGTGAAGGCTGAAGGGTTGACCTGCAGTGACCTTTCAGCAAACGTGTCTCTAGGGTGGAGGTCTGACTTCAGACAGGATCCGCTCAGCTGTGAAGGACATTGCAATTGCTAAACTCACAGGTGTTTCTGGGATATAAACCTCAAGAGTTTTTTTGTATACTTTTCAGGTAACTTAATGTGAAAGTCTTCAGCAACATGTTTATAATAGGTGAGGATTTTACAGCAGAAGAAAATATTATGTCTGGCCAAACTGAGCAATTAATGGAGAAGGGGTTTCGTAAGAGTGGTGACGAAGAACCTGATGGTCACTCGAGTTGAGCTTCATGATCATATGTGGAGATAAGAGAAACCTACAGAAGGACAAACATCACTGCAACACTCCACCGATCTGGGCTTTATGGCGGTGAGGCCAAACTCAATTCTCTCCTCAGTGAAGACACATGAAAAGACACTTGGAATTTGCAAAAAAGCACTAAAGGATCCTCAGACTCTGAGAAACAAGATTCTCTGATCTGATCAACCTCAATTCCAAGCATCATGTTTGAAGGAAACCAGCTCTACTCATCACCTGCAGAGTACCATCCCAGAAGTAAAGTATGCTGGTGGCAGTCTCATGCTTTGAGGCTGTTTTTCAGCGGCAGGGACTGAGGGACTCGTCAGAGTAGAAGAAAAGCTCAGGGCACCAAAATATAGAGAGCCTTCCTGAAAACCCAGTCCAGAGCATTCAGAACCTCAGACTGGGCAGAAGGTTTACCTTTCAAAGGTACAATTACCCTAAGCACACAGCAAAAGTGGCTTATAGGCAACTCTGTGAATGTCCTTGAGTGGCCCAGCCACAGCCTGGACTTATACAGAACTAAGCATTTCTGGAGAAACCTAAAAATATGCATATGGCCCCATCAAATCTGACCGAGCTTGAGGGGTGAAGAGGTGAGGAGAAGAATGGCAGATAATTGCCAATTGAATGTGCAAAGCTTGTCACATCATACCCAAAAATGAATTGGGGGGAAAAAGGCTGTAAAGGTGCTTCAGCTAAATACTGAATTATTGATTTTACATAGAATTATTGAATACTTAATGCAATGTACAATCAGTTTTTTATTTTTAATAAATGTATTTGCCTTAAGGCCATTTAAAGATGTAGATGAGTTTGGTTCTTCATCAGAACAGATTTGGAGAAATGTTGTATTACATCACTTGTTCACCAAAGATCCTCTGCAGTGAATGGGTGCCGTCAGAATGAGAGTCCAAACAGCTGATAAAAACATCACAACGATCCACAAGGCACCCACTCACTGCCAGTAATCCATTTCTAAAGAAATAAACTCATCTACATCTTGCATGGCGTGGAGGGAGTGTATTTTCAGCAAATGTTTATTTTGGGTGTACTTTAAAGGTAATTGTTAATTCTGAGAAAAGGCCATTTACCATTTGTTTACAGAAGCCACTTTTGATATTTTGTATCTAATGCCATTGCATTCCGATTATTTTAAGTTTGTTTTCATTTCTTTTCAGTTGTCCTCTAACTTTCCCATTAAGTTTGAAATATTGCCTCCTATTGTTGTTGATTCGGTTTATTTTTTCAAAACCGAAGCAATATACCGCTTGTGCTCACTCTGGTCTCATAAAAAGATAGTCGTGATATTGAAGGGGTGGAGGAGACCGTGCTGTCGGTAATGAAGGTGCTCTTGCTGAGTGCATATTTCCGAAGATCTTAATAGATTCAGTCTGAAGACCGTTTATCTCCAGGAACTGAAGCACTGCATTTCACGGTATTTGCCGCCTGTCTGATGACAGGGCAATGAGGGACACGAAGATGGAAGAGTTTCCAGCCATTGATGTTTTATGCTTTGCAGTTACAGTGGCATATGAGACATTATCTCTAGGCAGTGTTATTTCCCACAGAGAAAAATAATGACGGTGACACCGCATATGCCATCGTTCTGTTGTGTCTTTGCCACATTCTAGCTCTCATGTCTGTATTTCATACATAATTTAGGATTAATAAATGCTGTATAAATATAGGTTTTTGTAAGTTCATTTTAAATTGTTGTTAACTAATGAAAAAAAAAAACGTATTGTAAAGTTACTCAAATTTCAGGATTTCTTAGGGTTTCACAGAACAAAGGGTATATAAGCTGTCTTTGTGCCCTTTCAAAAGGTACACATCTGTACCCTATACCTTTAAAGGATGCATATTAGTACATAAAAGTTACATATTACCTGAAGTTTACATATTTATTACCTAAATGGTACATATTAGTAACGTTTGAAAGGGTGCAGTCATCATTAAAAATATATTATACATAATTGCAAGTATTTAACTCTAAGCCAAACTTAAACCTATACTAAGTATGTGTTGTTAATTAAAACAACTCACTACTTGTTTACTTACCCTTTAACAAAGGACGCCTTAAAATAAACAAATCAGCACTACATATTTATTGTCCGCATCAACTATTTCTTCTTACTCTGTAAAATGATTTGAATATTAAATTGCTATGTGTACTTCTGTTTAGGTAGTAGGCTAATATAGCGTTTCATTTTTGTTGTCATTGTGCAGTGCACAGGTAGAGAACCCAAAAGAATGTGTAGCATTTTAGTACCACTGCATTTATCACATTTTTACCATGGTAAATCAGAGCAGAAAATGCATTGAAGTCTGCAGGTTCAGCCTGGGCCTGAGCAGAAAAAGATGCATAAGCACACACTCCATGCCTCCATACCTTTGTTTATCGTTCAGTTGTGGTGAGGCTATGGTTATGGTCTTGGTCTTGACTCTTTGTGATGGTTCAAGAAACTTGAGTATAAGCTGATGTTACTAAGGGCCAAAGGCTTTGTGTTCACATGACCTAGTTGTGATAAAATGTATAGCTAACTTTGCTGTCTGTGATAATTTTGTAAGTGGAATGTCAGTCTTCAGCTGAAAATGCTTCTCTTTCAATAGCTATGAAAGAGAAGGTGATGAGGGCGTCTTTAAAGTGCACCAGTGATTTCAGACTATGGCTATTCAACTCAGACACATACTGTCTCCTTAAAGCGGTCATATCATCTAACCTTTTTATACCCTGAGTGTATGAATGTCACTCAAATGAAATAAAATGCAAAGAAACTGCTCTGGGAATAAGCTGATAGGATGAAATGCTTCTTAAAGGGAAATCTGAGCTATTGTCCTAGCACTCCAGAGTAAACCGCATGAGCATATTGGAAACCGATAAGGAACATGCTTTGACTTAAGTGCTGTTTACTGAAATCAACCTGTATGTGCTGTAATTCAATTTGAAGCAGAGTTGTAACGCCCGTGCAGTACAGAGCTTTGGCCTTGTTCGTTCTCATGTCACTTGGAACCACTTTTCACGTTTCCTGTTGTTATTTCTGTCTGGGGCCGCGGACACTGTGGGGTGAAGGGTAAATTAGGAAGACTGAATGTGGAAGGTCTAATTCCATCATCCTCCAGAGACACTGAGCACACAAACGCAGAAGTAATACTGACAAAATCCGTAACACAATACCTCTTACGCCAGGAACTCATGGCAAGAATGTGCAACAAGCCAAAAGCATGGAGAAAACTTCAGGGAATGTCAGTTACTGTCTTAAATATCGGATTAATTTGCATTTTAGTCCATGTGTATTATGCAGTGCAAATTTCAAATAAATATTTCATGTTTCTCCCCAAAATCAAAAGAAAATGTTGACAAATTGCATTGGGCGTATAATGTCGTAGCAGCTATTATTACAGTTCATTGTCATTTCGTCACAGGCTAAATCAATATACATGTCATAAGAGGTAATCTTTTATCACTAGAGACCACTTACCTTTAACAAATAATCACCTAATTAAAATTCATAAGCCAAACTAATAAGCTTTGTGTTCATTTTAGATTGTTCCTTTGTCCGATTCAATCTATTTTAAGTCCCCTTAGAGGCAGTTTTTTGCGTTATTTTTCAAGACAATTGTCAATTCTACATTACAATTTAAACCGATATGTATTTTTTCCGTTCATTTGGGGAGGTGTGTTTGTAGTCATAGAAATCTTAATAGAATAAGTACTTAATAGTATAATATAAATGTGTATAAGTTATACTTATCTTTTTATTCAGCAAGGAAACATTAGTTGAAATAAGTGACAGTAAAACATATAATGCAAAAGAGTTCCATTTCAAATACTGTTTTAACTTTGTATTTATCAAAGATTACTGAAAAAAAATCATATAATGGTTTCCACAAAAGTATTAAGTATAGCTTAAATATTAAGTAGTTTTTTCAGCGTTGATGATCACAAGAAATGTTTATTGAACACCAAACCAGAATAATAGAATAATTTCTGAAGGACTTTTAGAATCATTTTTATACTCATACCTTTTCTTTTATATTTAATATTTTGACTTTAGCTTTATTTTTTGTTTATTTAAATGTTTAGGTTTGAAATGTTGTTGTATGCATTTGTCATTTTTATTTAATTTCTTTATCATCTTAAATGTGTATTTATAGTTTTAATTTTTAATTTTAGTTACTTTTTCTTATTTGTTTATTCTCTTTGGATAAAAGCGTCTGCTAAATGACTAAAAGTAAATATTAAGTAACTTTTTTCAGCGTTGATGATCATAAGAAATGTTTATTGAACACCAAACCAGAATATTAGAATAATTTCTGAAGGACTTTTTTAATAAACATTTAAAAAATAATTTCTATGCAAAGGCCTCTCCTCTCCTTTCAAGTCACCTAGATCTATTTGTATGCCCCAAATAATTTCCATTGTGTGGATGTCAAGGGTCTTGTTCTGTTGTGCCAGTTTTAGAATTAAACTTGAGTTGCACGGCTCCAGCTATCATGGTAAATCCACGAGAGCAGTGTTCTTGTTTTAAATTCGTCATAGGACTCCGGCATGAATGCAAGTGGTTTACGCTTATTGTAGTTGATCAGCAAACATTGTGGCCTCCACTGTGTTAGTCTGTGCACCGATATGCCCACACAAATCAACTACTTGTGCACGTTCAGGGCATAAAGTACCCCAGGCACACAGAGTAATTGTCATCAACATAATTGCCATGCCCACTCATGGCCGGCCTGATTGTGTGTCTTGCAGTCTTCACACACTGTGTGTGTGTGTGTGTGTGTGTGTGAAAACCACTGTGATTACAGCTGAGGAAACTTGACGTATAACGTTTTACAATGAACCAGTGAAGTCCAACTGGAGAAATAGTCATAGATGCATTTGTGTTCAATTACTCCTGAGACTGGATACCACATGTCAGCCACCTCTCATCGTCCAATCAGATGTGGAAAGTAGATGCAAATGAAGCTGGATCGGTCTGACTCTTACATGCAGCCGCAAGGAGAATTATTATTAATTATTATCTGTAAACTAGTGCTATTTTAGAAACCATTTAGTTAAAATTATCTAGGTTATGCTCAGAAAGTGGCTAAAAAACCTGATATTTGACTGTGTAATACTTTCTTCCACACTAGTGACAATTTTAAAACATAGCTCTAATTGTTTGAACCCTAGGTTCAAAGATTGTCTCCTGATAGATGTCATAACTTGAGTATATCGGCATAAAGAGCAAAAGTTGGTAAGAATTTAAAAGTTGCATAATGGCTCAATAGGGGCCTTCACCCTGCTCATGAGAGTGATCACGAGCTATGACTATAACATGTGACACTTACTGTGAAAGGTAATATGTTAAGCGCTGTCTTATTTTATACTAACTCTGACACATAGATAACTACTTTGTCATGATGGCTTATGATGCTCATTTGTGCAGCTGTACCAACAAGTCTCCTCTGTTTTCACAGACATTGTGAGACTGGCATAATCATCTGATAATCTAAGAACAATTCTTCAATATTATCTGTGTTTGCGGTGTAAGTATTTTTAAATGAGGAATTCACCACAGACAAGATTGACTTTTAATAAAACTATTTTTGCTACAAATGAAAGAAACATCATTGGCTCCTTGCAAAAACATGCCTCTAAAAACAGCAAAATCCTAACTATGCTTTAAATTCACTGCAGATTCCAGCTGAAATGCACACAATAGAGCATTAACCTTTTAGTCCACTCATTAGATAATGTCCAAACTGCTGTGAGACAACAACCATTGTATACATTCATCTTTTTTGAGGAAAACTGAGAATGCTTTTTATGCCACTCACTGGACATTTTAGTGTCATAAAACATGCAAGAAGCAACATATCATTTTTACAGCGATTTTCCAATCTGGGTTGGAAAGAAAGCTAGGTCATGTGCACATAAATTCTTATGACCACAACAACTGAGAAAGGGGTGTTAGATAATAAAAATCCTGGACCTGGACAAACATTTCTTTCAAGCTGAAAAGATCATTGCAGGCAACCTTATGTAAAAGGAAGACAAACAAAGATAATGACAGAGACCGAGAGAAAAACAAAGAACAACGCTTGATCATTCACTAAAAATGGCACAGAGACGATCTTTACCAGAGTGTAATAAATCTAAATACGGGTGAGAAAAAGAATAGGAGGGATGGAGGAGGCGGTTTGTTTCTGCTGTGGGTACATTTCAAAAGTTGTCTGAATGATGTTGAATTTGGCACAAGTTCCTGACCCAGTTTCCACGGACTAATTATTTTAAAGAAGACTGATAAACAAAAGAAGAGCACAATATATGCATGCTTTCAAAACCAGTGTGATGGTAGACTAATACCTAATTATATAGTATCCACGCTATACTAAAAAGAATTACTGTTATAACAGCAACCTTCACTTTTATTCATATAAAAAAAGAATTATAAAAAAATGCAAGCAAAACGCTGTCACCGTGGTGTGTATTCCTGTAGCTCAAAGAGTACAGCATGCCGCTAGCAATGCAAGGCCAAGGGTTCAATTCCCTTTGAATATAGGATTTGATAAAAAGATTAACTTGAATGCAAAGTAAGTCATTGAAGATAAAAGCACCTGTCAAATACATAAAATGTACAAAAAAGAACAGTTGCCTTGGTAAACACCACTAATTATAATGTGTACTTCTACTGTTCTACAAAATAACTGTACTTCTTACCAGACCAAATATGAAGTGTGACCTTAATTTTTGGGTTGTCTTATTAGTTAAATTCTTTAAGAATGTAAGAGGCCACATTACTGCTCTGTTGTTTCTGAATTAAATTACACTTAGTAGAAGGACACTGAATTATGAAACGGAAGCCGAAGTGGATTCTAACGCCAGTTTCACCGTGAGTGGTGCAGAAGCGGTGCGTGTGCAGAGCAGCAGCGACCATTGTGCTTTCATACCGGCAGCTGAACCGCGGCGTGTATAATGCAATGCAGACGAGTATCATCATTTCTGTCATATTTTCCAGCGCTCTCCTCCGAACACTGTGTGCCATGTGCTTTGATGTATGATATGGACTGTGTCCCTCCCCTTTGTCCCACACACATATGTAAATAATATATGGGTCATTCTTCAATTGGGATGGCAAATAAGAGGCAGAATTTGTAAAAATGTTTAATTTCTTTTTAATAACATATATTGCTTTATATAATACATTCAAATGAAAGCTTAAGAACATTTAGATTGTTTAAATCATTTCAATCAAACACTGGTGACACAGTCACTTATGTTTATGCCATTTTGAAGTAACACCACAGACACAATATAACCCCACAGACTTTATATTGCAAGTTCCTAGGCTCTGTGGTGTTACTGTCTTTTCTGGTAATTTCTGGTCTTTACACACAGGAAGTAGTCTAAATAGATCTCTCCCTTTTCTTAAAGAGTCTACATCCATTTTTATAACACCACAGACATGAATTTGGGTGACACAACTTTTGTCTTAAAAATAAAAAATAATGTTTTTTAAAAACGATTTAATAAAATTGTTAATGTTAAATAAAATCTATATTCACGATATAACCACTTTATTTGGGTTATAAATTGTATATTGCTGCAATTACTTTCAATGATGCCTCTCTAATGTACGGCGGGAACATCCTTATTTTGTTACAAATGCAATCTCTAAAACTCAATTAAATATATATATATATATATATATATATATATTAAAACAAAAATATAACTATTAACATTGCACATTGTATTTACTCTACATAATAGAAACATGCAAACATTTTCTGATTTATTGGTATTTAAAGCTAATTTCAAAGTTTGTAAAGTAGAGGGACACCACTTGCCACCACAAATGAAGAATGACCCACGTATTATATATAGCTAGTTTACACTATAAACTTGAGCCAAGTTTTGAAGATATGTGTATACGAATACCCTGTCAGGAAAAATGATGTCTGACCCTTCTCACATTTTGTATTAGAAATATTCATTTTTGCCATCTAACAGAACATATACATTGTATATGTATATCTTGAGTTGTATATGTTAGACTGAATTGGCTATGTGACGTAAATCTTTGTTGTATCAGTCTGTAAAATGAATAAATCAGAATTGGGGGTTCAAACAGTCCTCTGTGCTCTGGGAAATAGAGGACTCATTATTGTAATGCACTGTAGCCGTGTGTTTACGTATATACTGTTGTTTTTTGTATTAAGGTGCGTCTATTGTATTGTTTGTTTAGTAATTATCGAGATGAATTGATGTGAGACACACTGTGAGATCCTAGACAAATTCTGGAAAGAATTCCAACAATAAAGTGTAATTGGATTAAATAATTGAATTGAAAAGTAATATTAAATCTAACAAATGCCTCTAGTTTTATTAATTTAACAGACCTGTGACGTTTGGGCAAAAACTCTTGTGTTTTCGTGCATTTAATTTTTTCACATGATGATTGTGAAACACGAAACACATCACTTACATGATTTTATGGTGAAATGTGTTAGTTTTTAATGTTAATCAGGTCAATTTTGATCAAGAACAATGCACTGTGACTTTAATTCAGAGTAGAATAGCATGTATTTGAAATAAAAACTGCAATAACGAATAAGTCATTACTGTCACTTTTGATCAATTTAATGCAGTCTTAAGTATTAATTTCTTAAGAAAAAAAAAATCTGTTTAAACAGTTTTTGATTCAAAGATGGCATCTGAACAGCTGCCTTTGAGATGATTGGGAATACTCTTGTCATAGAAATATGGTACAAGTGAAGAACTTGAGTGTTTAGACATTAGCTACAGCTGTTGTAATTTACAGAGCAGCTTGTCAGCATACAGTAAAATAAAGCAAAAAACAAGCAAAGAAGTGATTTATTGGTGATTTTAAAAGTGTATTTTCTTTTGCAACCCTAAAGACTGATAAATACACACTTTTATTCTTTCAGTGCACAGTCTTCAGTCTTCCGCTGGGTCTTAAACTTGTCAGTTTACACAGCTGGCTACAATTTTTTGTTCTTTGCAACGAGGCCAAACAAAACAACCCCCCAAATAGATGATCTGCCAGACAGAGAGGGGTGGAGGGTGGGGTGTCTTGTCCCCTCAAGCCATAATGACTGCTGTGCCTAGTATAGAAATCTGGAAACAAGTGTTGGCTGGCATTTTAAATTGCCCTGAGACAGGCTATTGTGTGAGTCTGATATATTACATGCAATATCCTAAAGATCATGGCAGCATTTATCCTCAATAACAACACAAATAACATAAGACAAGGAATCATATCGCACACAACATTTCTATTGTTATTATAAACATGTGCGTCATATCTTTACAATTTATATCTTGTTCAAGAGGAGGCACAATACTGGGTGAGGCAATATTGGATAATCATGCTGTCACTGATAAATAATAGTGATTGTAGTCAAATCTAATATATATATTTTGACATGGTATACATTCATTATTGAGACACAGAGGGAACAGCCTGTGCTTCTGCTGAAAGATGTTTTACATTAATGAATTACTCCTTTGAATTCTCATATGATGTTGTTCCAGAAAAACAACATTGATTTAAGATTCTGACTGGCCAGTGAATTGATTTGCTTATTTAAAAAAACAAAATAAAGAATTAGGAATGAATGACGTCAGATTAATTCACTAATTGATAAACAACAATCTGTGAATTGTGTACAGATTAATTTGATGTTTTCTGTGATATTCAAGTGTTTCTGTCATCTCTCTTTGTTTTTCATCACTGAAAGCATTCAGTTCAACCTCTCAGTTAGTGAATAAACTAATTTATGTTCATCAGCTTAAAGTATCAGTCCTAATTCATTAATAATAACAAATACATATTTAATAAATAATGACAAATAATATACATGTGGGATTTTAGGTGGACTGCCTTTTTGCATTGCTGTTAAAGTTTGTCTACTCTAGTAAAAGTTTAAAAACTAATGCTTTAGAGTAATATAACAAAAGATCACATCAGTTAATGTGCAATACTTTAGACTGTGTGTCAGGGTATTATGGTTTTGGTTTCGTACATTTATGCATTTAGCAGACGCTTTTATCCAAAGCGACTTACAATTGCATTCAGGTTATACATTTTTAATCAGTATTTGTGTTCCCTGTGAATCGAACCCACAACCTTTTGCCACACAGGAACACCTACATATTTGTGTTCTGGGGCTTTTGTTCTTTACTGTTGTAGACAGTAACCCCCCCATAAATCTGGCCCTGGGTGTAATTGTACTTAAAAAAACTAATCTAGATGCTTGATATAGGCCATGATAAGAAGTTAGTTTCATCAAGTTTAAAATGATTTTCAAGATAAAATTGGAATAGACTTTAAGCTGATGTGCATAATTGTTTAGAGGAAATCTCATTTTAATTGGGTCATATGATGCAGATTCAAATTTCCCTTGATCGTTTGTACTTGATGTACTGTCAAAACATACTGTAACTTTTAGTTTATTGTAACTAACTGCAGACATTACTTTCCAAGTCATGGTGAGTTAACTTTACTACTATTGGAAGAGAAAAACCAACGGACCCTTTTCACATATCTGGGCCTGTCAGAAGCGGAAGTCGGTGGAATTACAACAGAAACTATTTTTGTGTTTCCATTTGCTCAAATAGAAAAATAAAACATCCATGATAGCATTTCTATGACCTTACAAAAGAGGAAAAAAATATAGAGAGAATGATTTATGTAAGCCGTAAAAACACTCACACAGCATCGATAACTGGTTTATCGAACCATACACAAAGTGTAGTATTATAAATGTGACCCTGGACCACAAAACCAGTGATAAGAATCAATTTTTCTAAATAGAGATTTTTGTTAGGATCGGACAATATTTGGCCGAGATACAACTATTTGAACATCTGGAATCTGAGTGTGCAAAAACATCAAAATACTGAGAAAATCACCTTTAAAGTTGTCCAAATGAAGTCCTTAGCAATGCATATTTCTAATCAAAAATTTAGTTTTAATATATTTATGGTTGAAACTTTACAAAATATCTTCATGGAACATATTTACTTAATATCGTAATGATTTTTTGCATAAAAGAAAAATTGATAATTTTGACCTATACAATGTATTTTTGGCTATTGCTACAAATATACCACAGCGACTTAAGACTGGTTTTGTGGTCTAGGGTCAAAATGAAGATTAATAAAAAATGAAAATAATGACCTTTGCTGGATTTAAATAATTGTGGAAATGCATCATCACAGTCTGTGAAAGGATTCCATGCATTGCATACAGGAGGGAAACCTGTATGCATTCTATTTGTTAATAGTAGCGGTACAGAAGTTACAGTTTGAAGCTTTAATCTGAAGTCTAAAATGAAAATCTTTGTCAGTTTTCTAACATGCTACTTCCTTTTTTAATACAGGGCTACTTCAATCTTTTAGACAGATATGTTACTTTAATAACAGGAAAGTTATCAAAAGTCTTTCTGTCATTTCACTGGGTCCCCTTTGACAACATGCCGCTCTAGATCACAGAACTTCAGATTTCCTTACTAGCTGAAAACAACCCCTGGTGAGTGTAAATGTGTTGGTAGTATATGACGGCAGCTCGAGATGCCTGCAGCAAGGTCTCCACAGGTCAACATCTGGAGCAGATTATCATAGCAATGCTTCTGATTGGAGCTTCACTGGAGAGGGTTGTAGGGAAGTGGGAAGCTGTCCCTCATCAGCAGTCACTCTTCCACTGCTGCTTTATCTCTTGCACTCTCACTTTCTTCCTCACGTCATCCTGTCGTTCTTTCTCTCTCTTGATAGCACAACGCACTCACACGCAGAGGCTAAAAGTGTCAAAGAGACATCTCAGTGTCACGGTACACGGGGATCCAGGAACGAGGAGACGAGGATAGAAACAAACAGGGTATTTAATGGATGACAAACGGAGGAGGCACAGGAACACAGGTAAGAACATTGACACGCTGACATTAACAATAATCCACAGGTAACATTGGGTAGAACAGACTTATATAGGGAGACATAACTGGAGACACCTGGGACATAATCAAGACAAGGCTGACACTGACTGAACTAATAATGACTGGGAAACAGGAAGGACCATATAAGGGTGAGGAGACAAAGGCAGAGGAAGACAAAGTCTGACATTACCCCCCCCTTCCAATAGGCGCGTCCCGCGCCGTACGACATCGAAAGGGGAGGGGGGGTGGGCACTCTGGAGGCCTCAAGGACCTGGAGACCGGACAGGTGACCTCCAGGGCGGTGCCCGTTCCGGGACCCACGGCGGATCCGGGGACTCAGGCGGCCACGGCGGATCAGGCGGCCATGGCGGATCCGGGGATTCCGGCGGCCACGGCGGATCAGGCGGCCATGGCGGATCCGGGGATTCCGGCGGCCACGGCGGATCAGGCGGCCATGGCGGATCCGGGGATTCTGGCGGCCATGGCGGATCAGGCGGCCATGGCGGAGCGGGGTGCTCGGGCGGCCATGGAGGAGCGGGGTGCTCGGGTGGCCATGGAGGGTAGCCCCCCCCCAAAATTTTCTTGGGGAAGCTCCCCATCCCAGGGGGGCGCTCAGGAGCCGTGGAAGGCGAGCTGGACAGGGCCAGCGGAGGGAAAAGTGAGCTGGACGGGACCAGCGGAGGCCCAGGTGAGCTGGACGGGACCAGCGTGGGCCAAGGTGAGCTGGACGGGACCAGCGGAGGCAATGGTGAGCTGGACGGGACCAGCGGAGGCCCAGGTGAGCTGGACGGGACCAGCGTGGGCCAAGGTGAGCTGGACGGGACCAGCGGAGGCAATGGTGAGCTGGACGGGACCAGCGGAGGCCCTGGAGAGCTGGACGGAACCAGCGTGGGCCAAGGTGAGCTGGACGGGACCAGCGGAGGCAATGGTGAGCTGGACGGGACCAGCGGAGGCCCAGGTGAGCTGGACGGAACCAGCGTGGGCCAAGGTGAGCGCTCGGGTGCCGCTGACTCTCGGGGGCGCTCGGAAGAGCTGGACGGAACCAGCGGGGAAATTGAAGCGCACTTACGAGGAGCCGGCACTGGAGGGCGCTGTCGAGGTGCAGGCACTGGAGGGCACTGGCGTGGTGCAGGCACTGGAGGGCACTGGCGTGGTGCAGGCACTGGAGGGCACTGGCGTGGTGCAGGCACTGGAGGGCACTGGCGTGGTGCAGGCACTGGAGGGCACTGGCGTGGTGCAGGCACTGGAGGGCACTGGCGAGGTGCAGGCACTGGAGGGCACTGGCGAGGTGCAGGCACTGGAGGCTGGCGAGGTGCAGGCACCGGAGCGCCCGGCGTGGTGCAGGCACCGGAGGGCACTGGCGTGGTGCAAGCACCGGAGGGCACTGGCGTGGTGCAGGCACTGGAGGGCACTGGCGAGGTGCAGGCACTGGAGCGCAGCCTCGGAGCAGGCACCGGAGGGCGCAGTCTCGGAGCAGGCACGGGCGCTGTCGGGAGCAGCCACTGGATCTCGGCGCGCGGGAAGCGCTGGCTCGGCGGCGCTCGGGAAGCGCGGCTCGGCGGCGCTCGAAGCGCGGCTCGGCGCGGCGGGAAGCGCGCTTGTGGCGGCGCTCGGGAACCAGCCGAGACGAAGACGAGCTGGGCGGCACCAGCGAAGAAGAGCTGGGCAGAACCAGCGAAGAAGAGCTCCGCAGGACCAGCGGAGACGAAGAAGAGCTGAACGGGGGCCACCGAGACACTCGTGGGCTGGTTTCGACTCGGGACCGGTAACTTCCCAGACACCGGTAGATCCCTCTCTCAACACAATCCTGTGGTGTCTGGGAGATCCATAGGGCGCTGGTAATTTGCCCGAGCCGAAACAGATGGAGGATTGCCGCGTCGTGGAGCTCCGTCACTGGCGAGCTTGCAGAATTCTCCGGCGAACACCACAGAATGGGAGATTCCGCCGGCTAAGGGCAAAGGCACAGGCTGCGAACTCCATCGCCGTGAAGGAGAATCCGTTCTTCTTTATGGGTGGATTATTCTGTCTCGGTACACGGGGATCCAGGAACGAGGAGACGAGGATAGAAACAAACAGGGTATTTAATGGATGACAAACGGAGGAGGCACAGGAACACAGGTAAGAACATTGACACGCTGACATTAACAATAATCCACAGGTAACATTGGGTAGAACAGACTTATATAGGGAGACATAACTGGAGACACCTGGGACATAATCAAGACAAGGCTGACACTGACTGAACTAATAATGACTGGGAAACAGGAAGGACCATATAAGGGTGAGGAGACAAAGGCAGAGGAAGACAAAGTCTGACACTCAGGCACTCCCAGCACTCAAGGCACACTGTAATTTATTTGATTTACACAAGACTCTTTGAACTTGCATGTTTTACTTTGAGTCACTCTCTGTGGGTGTGCTGGAGAACATGACACCCTTGAAATCATGGCTACAGTATACTCAGAGCAATTCACTAGTTAGAAGTGACATTTTTTGTAACAATATTAAGAAATATGTAAGTAATATCCCCTAAAGTGTCTGTGTTCACACCCATAAAAAAGTTTGGACTGGAAAGATCTCTTATGCTCACCAAGGCTGCATTTATTTGATCCAAAATTTCAATATTATTAAAATGTATATTTAAATAAATGAATAAAATAATATTCAAATTATTTACATTTTAATATATGTTAAATCGTAATTATTCCTGTGATGCAAAGCTTAATATTTTAGCATCATTACTCCAGTCTTCAGTGTCACATAATCCTTCAGAAATCATTCTAATGTTCAGATTTTCTGCTCAAGAAACATTTTTTTATTTTTGTTTATTTATTATATGTATGTGTATATGCATGTTACAAATTTTTATTTTATTTTATTTGTTTATATTTTATTCTATACTAGCGGATAGTGAGTGAGCAGCAACCACGATTCAGTTTGTGTTAATTTATAGTTTTG
Organism: Gymnocypris eckloni scoliostomus; assembly: GCA_027564155.1. Taxonomy (NCBI): domain Eukaryota; kingdom Metazoa; phylum Chordata; class Actinopteri; order Cypriniformes; family Cyprinidae; genus Gymnocypris; species Gymnocypris eckloni. Next base: position 33,167,117 of record CM050413.1, on the reverse strand, counting down.
ACTGACTATTATTTTAAATGTGATAATATTAACAATTAAGGATGAGTAGGTGTGTCCTGAGTTTTGACTGGCAGTGAGATGTTAGTTTCCATCTAAACTATAGAGCCTTTTTGTGTCGACGGCACGATTACGTCACAGTTCTAGCTGGAGGCAAAACAAAGGGTAAACTGGAGGCGGCCAAAACAGCGCAGATCTGGCTACACAAGGAGCTTAAAATATCATCTTGTTGTGATGTTGGGTGCCAGAAGAAATGTTATCGCTTACCTGCTGCCACTGCCAGACAAAAACCATCGACTGTGGTTAAACGAGATAAAACGAGCGGACTGGACAGAAACGATCGTCAAACATGATCACGTTTGCAGCGCACAGTTATCAGAAAGGTTCAATAAAGTATTGTCTTTTGTTGTTATGAGTGCGTCTAAAGATTTCTTATGCATTTCACGAATATGTCGTTTATGAAATAATGTCTGTGTGCATGTGTAAAAAACAAACTGATAATTTATATGCTTAATCATCTGTAATTGTACATTGTTGTGATTAATTGTGGCTGGAATAATAATGTAGCAGTACAAATAGTTGCCTGCTGAAATTGAAATGTATATACATCTTCATGACTAGATAGACAGTGAGTTTGTCTCTACTATACAGGTTAGATGTGAGTCACTCAACCGGAGGTAATCCTGTCAGATCATCCATCCTTTGAGTAAAAGTGTGTGCGGGTCGGCCAATCTGGTTTCGTCTGTTAAAGTTAACCTTTTCAAATAACTATCGAGGTCCCGGACAGTGAGTGACCTTACATATGCAGGTCAAATCGGATTTTCTCCAGTTATTGTAAAAAAAAAAACAAGCTAACAAACTTCATAGCTAGTGTTAGTGAAGCGGTCAGGGGAATCTCTCTGCCTCCAGCTAAGCTCCGCCCACAGAAAAAATCACTATGTTTACTAACGGAAAAACGGTCTCTAGCCACTTCTTTAAAAACACTTGAAAATTAAAATGTATCCAGTGTTCATTTTGGCAGGAATTTTTATACTTATACTTAACAAGTATACATTTATTTAACATCTTTTGTTGCTTAACATGGATGACACAGATAATTAGGAATGCTGTCTCTTTCAGACTGAAGGTATTTATGTGATACTGACACACATTCAGTATTCACCCACCTGTTTATGCTCACTTAAGCCATAACCGACTGTATTTGCTTGAGATACTCTGACTCTACACGACAGACATTTGGACTGCTGTGTGTGTATTTGAGCACTGAGAACTGAAGAAGTGGAGCGTGCACGAGAGAGAGCACTTCTATCAGCGTGATTCTGCCTATCCCGCCTTTAATCGACAACGAATTGTGACTCCCGGAAAAAAATGATACATCAGGTCACCCAGTCCCTAACCCTTCGGGTGCTGAGGCCATTGTTTCAAATCACTAGTTTGCCTTTTTGGTAGCCTATCCGTACACTGCTGCTGCCATACTGAGACTAGATAGGCAAATGCCTCTTATCCAATGACAGAGATGCACATTTTGAAAGACAAGACATTTAACTTAGCCTATAGGATATATTTTGAATGTCCGGTAGTAACATTTTAGTGCCGTCTCGTTTTGTTAACGAAGATGCGGCATACATTTCGTCATAGTTTTTATCATCAGATATTAGTTTTAGCTCGTCAACGTCTCATCTTAGTCACAGAAAAAAGGTTAATTGATGAATATTTTTCGTCTACGAAATTAACACTGCATTCATCATTGTGACTCAAGAACAACTCGCCTTTAACTGAAATACAACGCTTCAGTATCTGTTTACTAGAACTGTGCAGACTGAGATTAGTCCCCGTGATTCTTGAAATCCTCTAGATCCTTTAAACAAACATATTTTATGAACTCAAAATGGGCTTTAAACCGCAAATCATTTCATGCTCAACAACAAAGCAAGGTCTCAAGTATCTTACCAAGCACCAAAACAAACCACATAAAGATGAGAATCAATCACGTTGTAAGTGAGACGAGGCCTTGAGACGGTTTCCCAAGAAGATCATATTCATTTCACTGTTTTTAATTGTGTAGCTTTTATTATAATGCTCTTATAAGTCAAGAAACAGATGTACTTTAACATCTTCGTTGGATCTCAGTATTACACTGACTATTTAATGTGGAGTGAGATCTTTGAAACAGTGTTTGTTCTTCTATTAAATGATTTCAGACTTGCTCTATCTATGAGGTGTTATTTTACTGTCTATAGCCAGATATTGAAACAGAATTTCACCAAAAGATTTTTCCTAGCTTGAATTTAGTGCACAGATTTCTATCATTTGAATTATTAATGAATATTGTTTTGTGAGACTCTGGCTTCTTCCTCTTTTGAAATATAGGACAGGTTTTTATAAAGCATGTCCATGAATGATTTCCTATTTTTCAAACAAACATATAAATCTGACATTCTTCTTTGCATCCACATTTTAAATCCATTTGCCATAACTAAAAGAGAAAACTGAAAACTTAGTAAAACAGAAATAAAATGCATAAAACAACTAATCGTCAAAAACACATTAAAATGATAAAAACTAAAATTAAAACGAACTTATTAAAACATAAAAAGCTATGATACTAAAATAACTGGAGACACCACAATATGTTGTTTTCATAAGCTGTATTTGTTAATATAATATGTTTTTGATTTCATATCTATGGAGTGTATATGTTAAATATCTATATAACTACAACTGTGTGGTGCCTAAATATTCAGATTATTGTTTTGGTGGGGCCAATGGTCAGATTATTGTTGACAAAAGATCTCTAATCACGTGGAAAGAAAATATCTGAGATATAAATGACTACTACACATACGCTTTGCATTACTTTTGTTTGCTCTAGTAATGATTATTTCCTCATGTTGATCTTGTTGAAGGATCCTTGAAAGAGTGGATTTTATAGACGTTTTACTCGATGGCGTTCAGAAGTTGCTCTCTCTGTGTTCATACTGTGGCCTTGTTATTCGGGTCAGAATAGCACTGTGCCTGTTTGATGCTAGAAGCTTCCAGGTCTGATGATGACCTCTGTCCCCTCAGCTTGACAGATGCACAGTTGGTCATCAAGCATGCACGTCTTATTATCCTTTGGGACCCCTTGTCTCAAAGCAAAGGTTTGTGTATTTGTGCAAGGTCCGATAGCTCCTCTGACACTGCTCCACACTCTGCCTCCATTAGTGAACTCATTAAGACAGCTGTTTGGATAAGTCACTTTTGAATTTGATTCCCACGTATGCAGACAAGTAACCTCATTACTCACCTGCCCATGGGCCAGCAGGGTCACCTGGGAATTCAAGAATGTGTTTCTCCTGTGCTTCATCGCCCAGTTCTTATGCTCCGTAAGTTTCCTCCTTCACCCTCACCTCTCTCCTCCAAGGCCAGAATTTATTGTCCTTGCCTATTCTAGAGAAGTTCATTGACATTCCCGGATTGTAGTTGCTTTGCTTGCTTGTTTGTCTTACAAGATAATAATTCTTTGCAAGTGTTTTAATGGCCTTTGGGATACTCATCTCTCAATGCTTTCCATCCAAATAAAGCAACCTTTCACATGGCTGAAGTTTAACACACTCACGGTCTCACTAAATTACGTTCAAAAGGGGGATTTATTTTACAGATGTACAATATCATTCAAAGGTTTGGGGTGAGTAAGAGGCTGCATTTATGATGAATCCTGTTACTGCATCATATAGACTATGTAATATATTTCATGTTAATAATGGCCATATATTGGTGAGTTAAAAATGTCAGAGGGAGTTCAGAAGTTTATTGGAAGTCTAAACATAGCTTTGCAATGACTTTAGAAATGTGAATACTTAGGGTGCAACTGAACAAGTGACACTTCAGTGTTATAGTTGTTTTTTCTACTGTTATGCAATTTAAGCCCCATTTGTTTGAGAAAAGTTGTATACATAAGATCACTGTCCTCATGTTGAACCCTCTCTGTTTCATTTCATCCTTGAGATCTTATACTGTTCAAGCAGATTGGCACATATATGAATAATTCAGGTAGCATTGCACCTATAAATACCAATATCAGTTCCCTCAAGTCTGTCAAACCTCCCTGCATAATCCATGAGAAAACTAGTTTTTTTGTGTGACTTGTGATTATATGTACACCATTAAAAGGGGCTTTGCAGCTGTGTGTTGCATCATGGACCATTAAACCCACATCAGTGGGCACATCTGAATTTATTAGGAAGCTCTCACAGGCACTCTCTCAGACTTATTTTGCTCCATGGCCTCTTTCACAGCAGCATAATTACTCAAGCGAAGGTATTTAAGTCATTACAAGTGTGCAGAGTAGATTGCCATCATTCCCTTGTTTTTGCACTAGTGGTTAAGTAACATTCATTAAAGCTTAGTGACTTGAGGATTATATATACATAGCTTGTTTTAGAATGTGCATATGTTTTATAGAGGAATGTAAAGCATGTTAGCATCTCAAGGCTGGAAAGCAAAACTTTCTTTACTTTTGTTTGACCATAAATCTAGGAGTCAGGGATCAGAAATGACTTTTCATTCTTGAAGTGGATCTTTAACAGGATTGTGAGGTTTCTATTACCGCCACAATGCATTTATCATCACAGAACAGACAGGTAATGAAAATATCTCAGGGTTTTAGTTGCATGGGGTTAATCACATCTAATCTCCACAAATGAAATCTTCTGACTGTCAGTTGGGGGTTTTCTGGTCACGGCCAGGTTAGTTCGACCTTTATTAACCCATGCAAACCTCAAACACAGTGATGGCCTATCAAAGCAAACATCAGTCTTTCCTGAGTCTGTCAAATCATATTTCTTCTAATAAACATCAGAGTTTATTATTAACCTTGAGATGTTTCTAGGAGTTTTAAGACATCTACTGCTTTTAAATGCCGTAGATGAAGTGAGCAAACATTGGTTGCTTTGGATTAGGCCTAACTACTTTTAGAGCTGGAAGTAAAATGTTGTTTCAATGTTGTTTTTCAATTGCGTTTAATATATTATAGATCTGTTTAAGATTAGGTTGATTATGATTGTTTGCCATAGTATTGATAGAGCTTTCAAGTGGCGCTGGTAAGATTTTTTTTATGTTTTTGAAAGAAAACATATTTTCTCAATGGTTGCATTTATTTGATCAAAAAGACAGTACAATCTGTAATAATATGAAGTATTAATAACAAATAAAATAACATTAAGATCAAATCATTCAAATCCGCTATAGTGGAAAATACATTTTTCTTTTTTTACCAGCCACTGATCAATGTTTTATTATCAGTATTGGAAATGTTGTGCTGCTTGCTTGTGTTTTTTGTTGTTGTCTTTTTCAGAATTCTTTGAAGGAGTTCTGCATGGCACACAACCATGCTGTCAAAGTCATGTTTTTGTTTTACAAACCTCTACATGTACAGAACATACTTCAGGAAAATCAATTTCAGTATATACGTGAAAACATGATCATTTCTATGCAGTCTATATTAATATTGTGTTCCGAGTAATAATGCACCTAGATTCTCTGTATCTGCTGCCACTTGAGGCGTGGAGATCACTTTTTTTCCATTTAGTCAGACCTGGTGTGAAAAGCATGCAGAACCAACAAATCCTAAAAATGTCACACAATCACAAGGGATAAGTCAGAGCAATGTCTGCTCCCTTTCCCTGGGAAACCACACACTCACACACACTCACTCACTCACTCACTCACTCACTCACTCACTCACTCACTCACTCACTCACTCACTCACTCACTCACACACTCACTCACTCACTCACACACACACTCATGCACGCATACACACACACACACACACACACACACACACACACAAATGCAGGTTTCCTCCAGGGTATTAATGCCATATCTTCTTATTTATTTCTCCCCAGCGCCACCATCCTTTTCTAAACAAACAATTCCTTGAATTCCTGCTAGTGCTATAGAACATCGCAATGTCCCTACAACATGCGACCTATGTGGAAAGTCATTTCAGAGGGGGGCTGTAGCTTTTCCTTATAAGGATGCATTGGATTTAACCTCTTCTGAACTTACAGCTTATGCTTGATTCTGTGTTCCTCCAGTTTGGGTTCCCGAAGTGTTTTATGTCTCCATATCAGTAGATATATTTCAGACACAGCGTGATTATGCTATGTCGAGGACAAGATGTCCAAATATAGAGGCAGGTCGTTTCTTTCTCAGGCTTTTGATGCTAAAAAAAATCACAGACTAATGAGCTAAACAATTTTATTATTTTTTCCACAAGGGCCACAAATGTCTCTTGTATCTTGCATGACATGTTCATGAGGGATCTTAAAGGCACAGTCCACCCAGAAATGAAAATTCTGTCTTATTGTCCCAAACCTGTATGACTTTGTTTTTTATTTCACGTGGAACATAAAAGAAGATATTTTGAAGAATGTTGGTGTCCAAACAGTTTCTGTTTTCTGTAAAAAAAACACAATGGAAGTCAATAGGAACTGAAGCTGTTTGGTTACCAACATTCTTCAAAACATCTTGTATTGTGTTCCAAAGAAGAAAGAAAGGTTTAGAAGGACATGAGTTTGAGTAAATGACTGAATTTTCATTTTGGGGTGAACAGTTCATTTAAGGAGGACTAAACAAACTAGAAACCTAAAAAAAAATCTGTGAGCATTTTGCACAAGGGCCACAATATTGTTCTTCTCAGGGGCCTTCGATAGAACAGGAAGCTATAATTCAAGCTTTAATGGAGTTTCCAACATCAGTTTTAGCTCAAACCTTATATGACTGTATATTATGAGAGACTTGTATCCTCTTGTGTAATGTATTGCACTATAAATAATTCTAATTTGACATATACGTAAACATTGCATGGTTTATTATTATCATATATGGGCGATTTGATACACCATATATGACTGTGTTTATTTGGTATTTTGAAGGAAGGTATGTGTTGTGTTGTGTTGTTTTTGATTTGCAGTCTGTAAGCGGAAGCACTAAAAATAATACGCAGTGAGAAAATTAAGCCCTCTCTCTCACACACACACACACACACACACACACACACACACACACACACACACACGCACACATCTGTAAGCATACACACTGCTGCCCTCGCCGCTCTCCTCCCTGACCCCTCCAGTGTGACCCCTCTGCTTCCTGCAGTATTTTTGGGAAGCTGAGGGAGAGCGTGAGAAGAGATCATGCCGGGTGCTCTTATCAGGAACATCTTCAGTTCTCATTACGCATGAGTCATTCTTATATGTGCATGTTATGTCAATCTTCTGGTTTTCTAGTACACATGTTGCTTTAAGGTTATGGCATCTATTTATTGGCAGGCATGCATATGAAATGGTTTATCTTGTGTATGATGCAGTCAGAAGCTACACCACCAAAGTTTTTTTTTTTTTTTACGCTACATTTCACGTTTTTTAAGTCTCTTATGATACAATTTACATTTATTTGATTAAAAAGTACAGTAAAATAGTAAATATTTTTTTATTTTAATGTTTTTTAATATCTAACATAATTTACTCCAGTCTTCAGTCACACGATCCTTCATAAATCAATCTAATATGCTATTTTGGTGCTCGACAAATTATTATTATCATGAAATATTTATTATTATCATGAAATAATTATGTATAAGTCAATGCATTAATTTTTTGCTGTCAATTTTGATCAATTATCCTCGGCGAATACAAGTATAAAAAAATCGTATTGACCTCTAAAATAAATGAATAAACATTTATTCAATAAAATCAAGTTAATCATAATTTCAGTGAAAAGTTTAACTAAACCTTTTTGATTTTACATTTGGGAAATTAGTTAGATTTTTCCATTGTTAATGGCAAAATGCACTTGAACTGGCATTTACTGCTGATCAGTGTTATCCAGCATGATTTGCCAATGTTTTTGGAATATGTATATATATATATATATATAGTTTGTTAAACCCTGATTGAAATGATACATTTGATAGATGTTAAATATTTGTGTGTTTCTCATAAACCTTTGAAAAATATTGGTACAAAACACAATATCTTCAATATTTAATTCAATTGAAAGACAAATTCAGCTAAAAGTGAATCTCCTCATATTTTTCTGTTTCATAAAGTTTTACTTAGAGTGGAGAGATTTCTTCTCAGTTCAGAATCATCTCTCACAGGAATGAATGCATTTTTATCTCTAGAGCACATTACTCCATCATGAGACCACAGAAGACAAAATGAAGTCCAAATAAAGCACATACCTGATTTTCCTTTCTAAGATCCATTAGTTGCGCCTGTGTGCTATTGCTCCTATTTCTAAAAAGAATTAAATGCTGCACCGTTTGTGCTATACAGACATGAATAATAAATCAAAATGTGTGTGTAGTTGAGGAGAGGTGTGGAATTGCTTCCTGTTTATGCCTGGCAGATATTAAAATCTGCAGTAAATAAAACAATTATATTGATTTTACATTGAGGGATGAACATGAGCCAAATGCATGGAGCAAACACCTAAAACACCTTAGCATTTTAGAGACAAGTTTTTGAACATCCATCACCATTTCACATAATTCATATTCATACTAATGTTAATCGAATTCGATTAATTGCACAGACTTAATTCATACTATTCAAAATTATTATTGCCGTTTTTTTTCACAATAAGATATTTCCACCCACTGCCAGCTTCTTAATGGGATTCACATAAGTCTGAGTATCTGCCCAGACATTTTACTGCCATCTGGCAAGCGCTTCAGGAGCATGATGGCGAAAACTGAGAGACTGAGGAGGAGCTTCTTCCCCCAGGACATCAGGCTCCTAAACTCAAACTCAAACTCGGTCTCATAACATGTACATGTCTCAATTTAATGTGTACATACCCGGTACAACCATGTTTGCACATTCCTCTGCACATCCCTGTTTATATTATTATGTATTAAGTCCACAGTATACTATATTGCACATTTTATTTCATTGCACATTTTACCCCTTAGTTTTTTTCTTATTTTTATTTTATTCTTACCTATATTTATATATATATTCTCTGTGTTGTTTTATGTTTTTTTTTTTTTGCACTGTCCATTGAGTGGACCTGTCCTGATTTACATTTCACTACTGATTATATCCTGTATAATTGAGTATGTGACAAATAAAAGAACCTTGAACCTTGACCTTGACATTGTCAAATTTCTGAATTTGCACATTAGTGTGAACAATATAATAAAATGTGTTAATAAAATATTTTGGATGAGGAGTTGAGCTCATTCAAGGAACTTTCTCATTCTTACCAGTTGCTTTCCCTTGTGATTTTTGGCTAACGGTTCCCATATGTACGTGTTCGAAAAGATAGTAACGCTCCATGTCATGCAAACAGTCAGATCTTAAACAGGAAGTCCCCCAGAGTGACTTTTATCATGTAGGCAACATGGCTCCAACCATCATAGCCTGTCTCCACAAATACTGTTCAGTGTGGGAACAACACTCTCCTACACAAACGAGCGGAAATCAAATGATCGTGGTGTTGCTGGCTGTCCAGATTGTAAGCATTATTGAGAATAATGGCCAGAGGGGATGAGACCAGCCTCCTCATGGGGAATGCATGGTAAACAGTCCCAGTCTGGAAACCAAAATCAAGGCTTGCTTTTGTCCCAGAACCCCTGTAGAGCAGCCCACTCATGAGTTACCCCACCAGAACAAACACAAGCAACATCTCCCAGAACTCTGTTTGAGACATCGAGATAAAGAATGTTTAGTAATGGGACCACTGCTCTTTTTTGGGATGTAACCGTGTGTTTATGTCTGTATTTGTGTATGAATGAATGAATGAATGATGCATTTATAGATATCTGTTGTAGATATCTGTTTCTTTAGCAATTACTGATAACAAGATCAGCTTAGAATTAAGGAGTTGAACAACCCCCAAACCCTAATTATTAAAGTATGAAACCACACCATTTGTGCAGTGTTATTTTAGCATTATTTATTTGGTTTATTATTATTTATTTTTAGTTTGCATGTTTATTTTTAAGCTTTAGAAATTTGGTCATGTGCTTTTTCATTTGTATTATCATTTTTAATTTCAGTAATTTTAGTGCTCAGACTTACTTTATTTCAGATGCTTTCTAACTTTGCTCATTGTGGGACTACTAGATACGTTTTTTAAGTTTGTCCTTTAATATTTATATTTTATATAAAATGATTTAGAAATGTTGACTTCGCAACTAAATTAAATACATTTTAGGTATTAAAATGAAGTAAAACTGAAATAAAAATAAATAGCTAAATATAAATATTTGACAAACTAATACAAATGACAAAAGCACAACAAAGTTACTAAAACTGTAATGAAAAAAAATGTAATTCAAAATATTAATAGATCAATAAAACAAAAATAACATTGAATCTGGTTTATACATTTTACTATGAAGTTCAGTTGTTTAAAAAATGTTTTACGTGATGGAATGACAGTCTATCATGTTAAATTATAACGAGACATTTTCTAAAAGTCAATGTGACATCTTTTCAAGCGATACTTGTGTGTAAAAATGACACGACCGCATGCAACTTCAAAGCCTCCACCACTACATCTCCCCTGAGTGTATGTATGGCCTGAAGTGAATGTGTGTAATGGATTGCTGGTGCTTGGAGGGATAAAGGCTCGGCGGTGGGAGGAAATGGTTGAACTGGTCCTGGACTATCATCACAGCAATTTGTGGTTCTGCCACACACTCTCATGTGGTATTTCTAAGTCACTCAGAGTAGCCAATAATACCACAAGATCACAGCCCTAAACCAGACCATTACCTCTGCTGCCGCAGCTTTAATGATGCAAGATGAATGCCATTTTCATTTCATTAAATTCATTTCACAAAAATGGACATATACTTTGTGTGGTCACAGTTTTACTTCACATTTGAAGTACAGGATAAGGGGAATATTTCAGCTTTCGGGATTAGATTCATGAAAGTATTGATCTATTTCAGTGTTTCTACTGAGTTCATTTATATGGTTTAGATGTCTCATTCAAACATAAAACTTTTGTTAAAGGCCATGTGATTTTAATGACAGCACTGCACTAGAATATAAGTGTATATATAGCGAAACAGCATGTTATAGGTGTTGCTTGAGAAATGTAATGCCTTTGTTTTTGCAATCAATCAGTTCTCCTGCATGGCTGTTCACGGTGTCTTTGTGGTCTTACAACCACTTCTTACACTGCCTGGCAAAAACAAAAAAAGTCACAGTCTGTATTTAAATATGCGAATGTTCAAGATTTTAAGATTGAAGAATTATTGCAGTGATATATTTCTTGCATGTTATACTTTTGGCAACACTGTTATTAACACTAAATGGTATTTTATTTTTATTTTCAAGCAAATTATGAATTACAAGCAGAACACACAAGTGGTAAGCAGTACTCTACGAAGCCTTTAAGGGACATTGTGGTGGGAAAAATTTGGGGTGCATGGGAGGAAAAAATATGTTTCAAATGTTTTGCGTTCTCTCAAGAAACTTTGCGTTCTCTCGCAAAACCAGTTGAGTTCGGACAAACTCTTCCTGTTTACTTTACAGCTTGCAGTGGTTACAGCTCGAATGTTCATAATGGAGCGGTTCATAGAGTTTTATTTTGAAATTGGACTCAATAAAGTAATAGAACAGTCAGTGCTTAGTTCAAGGCATGGTTTGAAGGATTCAATTCGATAATTAGAAATCCTGATAAAAATGATTAGGCTAACATTAATAATATTACTATTAATAAAGCAGAATATGAACATCTTCAGAATATGAATGCAACGCCCTGCATGTTAAGCCCTTTATTCCCCTTAGAAAATGCTTAAGGTAGGCTAATGAAAGGTTCATACAACTCGTATATACAATGGCGTGGTTCATAATGTCTTTATTTTGAACTTGGACTTAAGCAGCCTATAAAGAAATACAGTCAGTGCTTAGTTCAAGGCACGGTTTTGGCACAATGCTTAATGTGGCTTAATGTATTAGAACAGTGATATTGGAGGACCAAATTTGATAATAATAAATACTAATACAATTATTAGGCTAATATTAATAACCTTTATAACCCCAAATTTTTCCCACCACCATGTCCCTAAAAGGGCTCCGTAGTAATCCACTTCCTTGACTTTCAACAAACACCACTGGGTGGATGTTTTCTCATCCAAGTAATATTCATGAATCAAGCTGCTGAAGTTTATAAAGCATTTTTAGATGTATTTATTTTGTTGTGCCTCTGTCTCTTCTAACAGATAAACACAAGTGCAACAGTGATTTCATAGTGATTGAATATTGCGTAGTCTCAACCTGTGCATGTGAAGAGCGGTGTGCTGCCCGGATACAGTGCAAATTACTACTGATAACTATAGTCTGCTAGGAAAATGAAGCATAATTGCAGATGAATAATGCATCACTGACACTCCATTTGAATAGCACAGTAGTACTGAATCCCTCTAGGAATAATTGTTGTTCTTCAAAAAATTCTCAATGTAACCTAATCATCAGTATTTTACATTCATCCATTCATCCATCTTTCAATTTCATTCCATTCCATCACTACTTTCACCACTAATGCAAACAGGCGGTTTTTGGTTCATTATCATGAAAAACGAGAACATTTTAACGTCAGTCAAAATCTATTTGAATTGAGTGCAGGTTTCGATGAACCTGAAATACAAAACCCTGTTTATGGTGCTCAATAGCTGGACATCATTATAGTCCTCGTGGTTTTAGTTAGTGCTAAAGAAGAACAGTTGGTCATTAAACAAACACACATAAGCAATAATACATGTGGACCACAGACTCGCTTATGTTTTTGAAACAGCATCAAATAATTCAAAACAAATTCCACTTTATCTGTGTTTTTAATCTTTACATCTGACCAAGCAAAAGAAATACTGTGTAAAACAGCACAACATCTATCTATCTATCTATCTATCTATCTATCTATCTATCTATCTATCTATCTATCTATCTATCTATCTATCTATCTATCTATCTATCTATCTATCTATCTATCTATCTATCTATCTATCTATCTATCTATCTATCTATCTGTCTGTCTGTCTGTCTATCAATTTATTGTTCTGTCTTCCTATCTGGAAAGTGACATTCTTTTTTAAAAACTTTACAAAACAACTCAGAATATGATAGACAACAATAATTATTGACTTCTAGTTTTGGGGAGTAACTAGTTACGTTACTGTAAGATATATCGGCAGGAATTCAACTCTACAAGTCACCAGAAGGGGGGCAGCTAAAGAATCAGCAGCCCTCTAAAAGCCCCTCCTCCGCCTCAGCGCAAAAGCGCGTTTTCTTCCTGTTGTGGAACAAAGGAACGTGAGAATGCTTCTCAAAGACATTCGCTCATTTCATGACTTTCAAAGCATCCACAAAGAAATATATGGATATTAATGTGTACTCTTTCTCTCATATGCTTGTGGAATATGAATATTAAGTTAGGAAAACGTGGGCTGATTTCTAATCATACTTTAAGCTGGAATGTTTAGGTAGTGTTTAGACTTTTATGAATGGTGGCAAAATTTCATGAATCAGTACGATAACGAATGTGGTGATATTATAAATGTGTAAACTTGATAAAAGTTTTAATACAGGGATCAAAAGTTATTCTTTTCTCCATTGAAAATGCCTTGCAAAACCAGGCAGGCGGGGCCCGCCGCATCGACGCCTGATTGGACCAGCCGCCTTTGGGGATGTCCAAAAATGGACTGTTTAAACGACGCGCGAGCGGCGCGCTTTCTTCTCTTCCCTCTTGCAACTCTCTGGTGCCTGAACTCGGCGCTAAACGCCGCAAGGCTGACCTGGAAGCCGCCCGCTGGACTCTCACGACGAAACCAACCATCGGAGGGGGTCTAAGACCGTGCCAAAGCCGTAACGGAGCCACGAAGTCAACGATTGCGGAGGAGAGCTTTCGTGACGCCACGCAGCCATCTCAAGTCTCCACACGAGAACAACCGAAGGAGCCCGAGCTGAACACGTGACGCCCGAAACAAAGAACTCCAGCGGGAAAACGAACCAACTCGAGCCTGCTTTAAAACACATCCAAGCAAGTACAAACTGAATTCTAATCCTGACTGAACTGGTTAAAATATGATCTGAATGCAGTAACGAAGCAAAGGTTCGTTCGTGATCTTTTGGCTGGTTGGTTAAGCTATGAAATAGAAAGAATATTATTCTTTCACCCACAGTTACCCTCAAAACTCTCGTATGCCTATGTGTGTGTATGTCTATGTCTTCTCAGTTAATCCATTTATGTTAGAATAGCAGTATCACGAATAAATCGTTTTTCATTTCATAAAGAATTGTCTCTGGAATGTGATTATAAGTATTTTTATCCTTAGTTGCCCTAAAGATAACGCAACCTAGCTCTAAACTAGAAATTATTAATCTCGTGTATCGTTACCTGGGGCCACGGGGAATGTAAGCGAGATTTTAATTGAGATTAACAGAATGTACTTTTAGTGATTGCTGGACAAGCACTTAATAAGGTGTAAACTGTAAAGAAATATTAATAGGGCTTAATCGAGCATATTAAATATTTAATAACTAATTCCCGGAGCTGAAACAATAGCTCCATATTAAACTGGTATTTTTACTACATAATGGTGGAGAATGCGGGCATCTAAAGATTTAAATCTGATAAGTCAAACCAGAGACAATAAGTTATTTCTCAATCTTTATCCGGAAAAGAATTGAGTAAATATAGAGAAACAAACGGTAATTTGTGGTATTGCATTCTTGTTTGCGAAACACAGTGAAGTTGAATGAAAGAGAGTGTAACTGTTAACTCGAGTTCGAGAAGAAATTAAACTGCAGTAAATAATTAATAAAAGTCGCTCTAAAGCGCATGAGAGGCGAACAAGCGTGTCCCTTGTTGCCCCTCTCTTAAGGCCTTCGTGGTAATGCTTTTGTTAGTGCGTGTTCCACTGCAAACCCAGCCACCTGACTCCCGGCTGTAGAATATTAAAGTAGCTATTTAAGTAATTCTCAGCCCATTTTTGAGTTCACGAGTGAATTCAAACGCACGGCGCTCAAAGGAGTGGCCAGTCGTTTTTGAGAAAGGGAGAGATTGTGCAATTGCTTGTGTGTTATGTGTGCTGTCTGAACAGACAAAAATTCACATAATAGCCCGCTGAGGCTTTGATAATTTATAAGTAACCCGTAGATAAATGTATCTCGTCCTAAATGAGTGAGATTATATGTGCTATAGAAAATTCAAGTCTGAAGCGTGAAGCACATTTTCCTTCTGCCTACAGGCACTGCGTCGCCATAGCGACCAGCTTAGCCACGTGTAAATAGCATTAGCGCTAAGCTAACAAAGAAACTGTAGCATTGTAGCAAAAGCCATGCTGGTAGCATTACGGCTAGCGATTAGCACATAGCATTTAAAGCTTGAATGCAGTGTGTTTGTGGAAATGTGGTTCACAGCTAACACTAATTCCCTTTCTCTCTCTAGTCTCTCATTTAAAAGACTAACACGTTTTAAGTTGGCTGTGTTAATGTTTCCCAATCATCAGTGTTAACAAGTTCACAGGTTGGTTTAATATAACAGCTGATTAAAGTCTTTTTACCTTTTGTGGGACCAGCTTAATAAGTGGTGGGTTATTAGAAGATAATTCAGTATTACTTTGATAATATGGTAAGGTTGATTTAGTCCAATTATAATGGCTTTTATGATTTCATAACACATCAATGGATGAGCGCTATTGTTAGGAATTTTTAATTGTTAATTGAATGTCACAATTGATTACAAATTAATTTTGAATTAATTTAATTTAATAAAATTTTCAATTCCTGCTTCCAACAACAGCATCCATTTATGAACCATAAAGCAGCTTATAATTTGACCACTACAATAAAACCTTAAGTTATCTAGAGGGCCAGAAATTTTTAATTTCATTTACAAGTAGGATACCGATTAATTATTATTATTTTTTTTTTTGGTGTTAAGGACAATGAGAGGAATGCTTAAGTTTGGAAATTATTTTAATTACTATTATGGGAATCCAAAACTAGTGATTTAGAAGCTGTAAATTAATTTAATAATTAATTATGAATTCGAACATTCTAATTACATTTAATAATTAATTACACTTCCTGTCTACATGTTGCAACAATATTGGTTTGTCAACTCAATTGCAGATTGCATTTGTAAATTCTAATCCTAAGTGAATCCTATTAATTTTAATTATAACATCATAAATTTTAATTAGAAACCAAATTCTAATTTTAATGCTAATTCAAACTTAAATACAAGTCCGGCTCTATCTGTAGGCCACACTTCATTTTCCTTAGGTGATCTGATTAACTCAAGTAAAATTAATAATAATTTTATTAAAATAATTTTATTAAATTAAAATTAGTCCTCTTTACTTAGGCCTGAGAGTAGATAGTGCTCCCCCTAGCGTTGTGTTGGAGAAGTGACAGGGACACCATACAGTCAAAGTCCTTTCTCACCAATCTGGAGCATAAAACGTAACCTTAGCATAGCGACTCAACAGCACCACCTTGTGCCAACGTATTAGTTTTAAATCTTGGGAATAAATCTTAATTTCTCTTTTCTTTTCTCCCTGTTACTAACTTCTAATTTGACTTGTTTGCTTAAAGCTGACCAGGGGAAGATCACGAATAGAGCGAAATGTTACAATTGAACAGATATGTATGAAACTTGAGAACCACATTCAAAACTGTTTACCATTTACCCTCTATTGTGAAATCCTACCCCTCCCAGTTAAAGCAGGTGCAATGAGAAGATAGACATCGGCAACATTTTTAAACACGCTGCGAAACACGCGGACCAGCGTTGCGGTGTAAAATCCTGCCATTAAGGGACAAGTACTGTCATTGCTGTTATTTTCCTCCATCAAGGAGAAAATCGAAATAGCAATAACAGTCTTATTACAAAGAGAAAACTCGCCTACAATCCTCTGATTAGAAGCGTCCTTCTAAATCAGACTTAACAAAGCGAAGAGAGAATCTGCTATTAAAAGAGAGATCGGTCTAGTGTTATTGTCCCTGTGTACTCATTCTGTTAGTGTGCTTTTCTTTCTGTTTCCCAACAGTGCTGCCTCTACGTGGGCGCAATTTCTACGCAGAAGCTGCAAATTACACGCACCCCACCACAGAGGACCACAGAAACAGAATCACACTCAACACTAGCATACACTACACTGTGCACATTCACCCCTGTTGTTTTGTTTGTGTTTTGTTTTGCTTTGTTTCCCATCCAAGGTCTGTGTCAGTTCGGTCCAAGATCCCATCACCAGAACATGTATCACCAGCCAGAACATGTCGGTCACTGGGAAGGACTGGAAATGTGGCTAAGTGCTACAACAAACAGCATCCTCCCTAAAGCTGCTGAAGCACTCCAACATCAGACACAGGACCAACTAGATGACAACATCACAAGCATCATGAGACAAGACCCAAGTCAAAACTACAATCACAAAGAATTAGCCAAGATCACCTCAAGCTTAAGTCACACTCATCGCCACCCTCAAACTGAGCGACAAATGCACGCCGCACAACGCCAGCAGGACCTGACAAGCGCACAACGACGCACAGAGCAGCTGGAACGTGAAGCTCAGGTACGACGGGAAGGGACCGATGAGGTGGAGCAAGCGCCGATGAGGAAATCAACAGGCTAAAAGAAACTCTAGAAGCTACCAGCCACGAAATGCAGCAACTCAAAGAGGACTTTGCTGATCGTGCAGACAAGCTACAGTATGCAGAGAAGCTACTAGAGAAGGCAAAGACTGACTTCAGGGACAAAACAGCAGAATCAAGGCCCTCGAAGCTCATTTGGCTGAATCAAGAAACGAGATCAGCCGCCTAACACAACAGCTCGACTCGTCACAGAGGAGTCTGAAAGTTTCCAAGAGGAACTCAAGCACGCCTTACGAACCACGCCATGAGCCGTCAAGGACAGGGCGTGCACCAACCGCACCCCTGCCAACAGGACCAAGTCACCTGTGCCTGGACTGACACGTGAACATAAGACAGAGGGGTGATGTTAAAACAGTCACCAGCGCCGTCTGAAGAACTTTATATCACGACAGAACCAGAAGAATCTGCTGCAGCCAGCCGCAGATCGTCGCACAACTTGGACCTAAAAGACCTTGACAAGCTCGCCCGAAACGTTGGCAAATTCAACCCCAGCGTGCCAAACAGCCAAACGGTCCAAGCGTATCTGCAAGATATTGATTTCCATCTGGAAATGCGACCTAACGTTACGGACAAAGATAAACTCTATTTACTCGAGCGACATCCAGCCCTGAAGTACGCAGCTTCCTGGACCGGCAGCCTGTTAACACAAAGACTGATTATCAACGGCTGCGAAAAGCCCTTATTAAAGAGTTCGCCGACCCTGAGTCCGATCAAGGCTTAGTGGCTGCCCTGGAGACGAGACAAGGACGTCACGACACTCCTCAAGCTTACTATAGTCGACTCAGACAAGCATATTTTGGAACTCGCAATGATTCTGACATGGAAGATGAACTGAACTTTAAAACTCTCTTCCTCAGGAATCTTCATCCTGGCATAAGCCACCATCTTGGCGTTCTCGCATGTCCACGAACGATGAACACTCAGCAGTTGCGAGACTTGGTGCAAAAGGCCTACTACAAACAAAAGATGGCCTCAGAAAAGAGCGCAAAAACCCCAGCAGTTCTTGATTTCAACACGCAACACCATGAACTGGCTCTAGAGGGCACCAATGCCAAGACAGCGCTAAGCCACCACACAGAGAAGTGGAATGCACCCCCGTCCAACAGAGCGAGACTCACACGCTGACACCCGACCTGAACAGAGGTATGACCGATGGGATGGACCGCGTGGGCGTCAACGCTCACCTGGGCGACACTGGGATAAGTGGTCTCATGAGAATCAGTGGGAAAAGGAAGCGAACCAGAGTCAGCCTGACTAGCTGTCAGATGGCAGAACGGCAGTGACAAGCTGAACAAATCAGCCCCAAGAAAAAACAGCACCAGAGAACTGATGTGACCTTGGTGAAAGAGTTCTTCAACGAGCAGGACAGTAAACACCCCAATACTCCAAATCACAGCAGCGTCCAACAAACACCTGCTGATGAAACTCTCAAGTTCCTGAAAGTGCTGTCTCAGTCACCTGCCATTCCCCCGGAGAACACCAGATCAGGTCTGACATCCTCAAACTCCAGCCCCTCAAATGACTGATGAAACTCAAGTTCCTGAAAGTGCTGTCTCAGTCACCTGCCATTCCTCCGGAGAACACCAGATCAGGTCTGACATCCTAAACGTTTCCTCCCAAACTCCAGCCCCTCAAATGACCAACACGATGCCCTCACCATAGCAGGTGCATCACAGGAAGAGTCCTGGACCTTTCATGCCCTCCTGCATTACCATACCACCTCAGTTCGCTGCTGACGATCTCCTCACCCTCACATGCGGATTCGTCACTACGAACCATGACAGCTCACATGTCAAAACCATGATAACACATCCTCCGAGCTCCGCACACGATGCACCATGATGGGTTGCCAGTGCCAACCGGCAAATCCAAACCACCGACAGGAAAAGGGGGAGGATCCGACCCACTGACACAGACCGACAACCATATGCACCACACAAGCATACGTATTGTCATTTTAGGAAAACATATAGCAACCATGCTTAGACACAACCCATATTCTCTCCTCCGCAGCACTGCTAGGACCAATCTAGTAGAGAGGAGTTACTCTCAAATTTTTTTTTTATCATATAATTTTTTTTATAATTTTTATTTTTTTAATTTTTTAATTTTTATTTTTAAAATTTATTTTATCGTTTGGTTTCTTTATCTCGTGTCTCACTTTGTGTTTCCTTTCCTCTCTTTCACTTTGAACCCCTTAACCAAACCTTGAATCCAGGTCCTGAAATTGAGATCGACTTCCGTCAGTAAAGTCGTTGTAATTCGCTGTGAGAACCGCTGTCGACCGATCGAGGCCACCCGCCAAAGTCATGAACGACATGATACACGATGTAAGTTCCTCGATTGACAACGTAGCCACGAATAGGATTCTGTGCTACACGATACCTCTTAGCCTTGTTCAAGCGTTGTAACCCGGCCACTGTGGGCCCCGCTAGTCTCATCCAAACCCATCTCGCCCCTTTCCGGTAGCGCTATTCCCATATCGCAAACCCGGAAACAGGTGATTTAGTGGTCTTTTCAGTTTGCCCATTATCGGCGTTAATAATGTTTACCGGCTCAAAGGCGTTGTGAATGTGGGATTACGGCAAGGGAAAACCTATGTAAAATCCAAACTCCTAAAGTCGCTGCGTATTACGAGAACAACGAACAGTTGTATCTGGCCCCAAACTCAAAGATGGGCACGCTCACTTAGGACATTCACTCCCCTACCGAGTAAACTCTGCGTGCGCGATAATACCAAGGGCATCTGCGGTTTAGAATCCATTAAACCCGACACTAGCTGCCCCGAAAGCAACACCACGTTCTCAAGTTGAGGTAGCAAGCCGAAATCATCAGAAACCGATGGCTGGTCAGTACCCCAGCACGAACAGCCACCCTCACATGCGATTAACACGACACCACCACGCGCATTAATTTGCCCAACCAAATGTTATGGATCACTGTCCCGAAGGCGCGATCCTCCATATTGACGAGTTAGCATTGTATCACCTCACCGGCGATGAATATCAGGTTGAAATCGAAATCTCTTATTGAATTGACACCTGACAGCGCTAGAAGCTATCGCTCGCCTTCCGCCCGCCGGCCAGCCAATTATTCGGTCCTGGTCTGCCGCTGACACGGCGCTTTGTATCTCTACTATCGTAGGATATGTTATGAATTTGACACTGGCCTTCCTCCTACACAAGCGAGTGAACGTCGTCCAAGAGTCTCTCAACAAATGCGCGTCAGGCGTCCCTCGCCTTTTTCGACGTGGTAATCCCGACCGAGATCCCGAACCCGAGAATTTGAACAACCTGACTGAGATCATGCCTATACCGCCTCGTCGAGCCCCTGACAATTAAAACAGTCAAAAATGACCCAATTGTCAATAATGATAAACAATGCATCCCTATGTCTTCTCAAGTTTCTAACCTGTTCCTTCCCAAATTACCCTGCACCAGGTTTTAGTCAGTGATAGGAATGATGTTTGTGTCTTGTATGTGCCTGTTCTTCCTGCCTCTTGTTCCAGGGCCTGACAATGTTCCATCAGGGGAACATCACCAAGCCCGAGGGGGATATGTAAGATATATCGGCAGGAATTCAACTCTACAAGTCACCAGAAGGGGGGGGCAGCTAAAGAATCAGCAGCCCTCTAAAAGCCCCTCCTCCGCCTCAGCGCAAAAGCGCGCGTTTTCTTCCTGTTGTGGAACAAAGGAACGTAGCGAGAATGCTTCTCAAAGACATTCGTTCATTTCATGACTTTCAAAGCATCCACAAAGAAATATATGGATATTAATGTGTACTCTTTCTCTCATATGCTTGTGGAATATGAATATTAAGTTAGGAAAACGTGGGCTGATTTCTAATCATACTTTAAGCTGGAATGTTTAGGTAGTGTTTAGACTTTTATGAATGGTGGCAAAATTTCATGAATCAGTACGATAACGAATGTGGTGATATTATAAATGTGTAAACTTGATAAAAGTTTTAATACAGGGATCGAAAGTTATTCTTTTCTCCATTGAAAATGCCTTGCAAGAAAACCAGGACAGGGTGGGCTCCGCCCGTGCCGGACAATCTGATTGGACCAGCCGCCTTTGGGGCGTCCAAAAACGGACAGTTAAAAGCGGCCAGACGCGGCGCGCGCTCTCTCTCTTCCTCTTGCAACTCTCTGGTGCTCCTGAACTCGGCGCGCTCAAGCGCGCGCAAGGCTGACCTGGAAGCCGGCCCGCTGGACTCTCACGAAACCAACCATCGGAGGGTCTAAGACCGTGCCAAAGCCGTAGCAGCCACGAAGTCAACGATTGCGGAGGAGAGCTTTCCCGATGACGATCACGCAGCCATCTCAAGTCTCCACACGAGAACAACCGAAGGAGCCGAGCTGAACACGTGGCGCCCGAAACAAAAAGAACTCCAGCGGGAAAAGCGAACCAACTCCGAGCCTGCTTTAAACCCATCCAAGCAAGTACAAACTGAATTCTAATCCTGACTGAACTGGTTAAATATGATCTGAATGCAGTAACGAAGCAAAGGTTCGTTCGTGATCTTTTGGCTGGTTGGTTAAGCTATGAAATAGAAAGAATATTATTCTTTCACCCACAGTTAACCCTCAAAACTCTCGTATGCCTATGTGTGTGTGTATGTCTATGTCTTCTCAGTTAATCCATTTATGTTAGAATAGCAGTATCACGAATAAATCGTTTTCATTTCATAAAGAATTGTCTCTGGAATGTGATTTTAAGTATTTTTATCCTTAGTTGCCCTAAAGATAACGCAACCTAGCTCTAAACTAGAAATTATTAATCTCGTATCGTTACCTGGGGCCACGGGAATGTAAGCGAGATTTTAATTGAGATTAACAGAATGTACTTTTAGTGATTGCTGGACAAGCACTTAATAAGGTGTAAACTGTAAAGAAATATTAATAGGGCTTAATCGAGCATATTAAATATTTAATAACTAATTCCGGAGCTGAAACAATAGCTCCATATTAAACTGGTATTTTACTACATAATGGTGGAGAATGCGGGCATCTAAAGATTTAAATCTGATAAGTCAAACCAGAGACAATACATATTTCTCAATCTTTATCCGGAAAAGAATTGAGTAAATATAGAGAAACAAACGGTTAATTTGTGGTATTGCATTCTTGTTTGCGAAACACAGTGAAGTTGAATGAAAGAAAGTGTAACTGTTAACTCGAGTTCGAGAAGAAATTAAACTGCAGTAAATAATTAATAAAAGTCGCTCTAAAGCGCATGAGAGGCGAACAAGCGTGTCCCTTGTTGCCCCTCTCTTAAGGCCCGTGGTAATGCTTTGTTAGTGCGTGTTCCACTGCAAACCCAGCCACGTGACTCTCCCGGCTGTAGAATATTAAAGTAGCTATTTAAGTAATTCTCAGCCCATTTTTGAGTTCACGAGTGAATTCAAACGCACGGCGCTCAAAGGAGTGGCCAGTCGTTTTTGAGAAAGGGAGAGATTGTGCAATTGCTTGTGTGTTATGTGTGCTGTCTGAACAGACAAAAATTCACATAATAGCCCGCTGAGGCTTTGATAATTTATAAGTAACCCGTAGATAAATGTATCTCGTCCTAAATGAGTGAGATTATATGTGCTATAGAAAATTCAAGTCTGAAGCGTGAAGCACATTTTCCTTCTGCCTACAGGCACTGCGTCGCCATAGCGACCAGCTTAGCCACGTGTAAATAGCATTAGCGCTAAGCTAACAAAGAAACTGTAGCATTGTAGCAAAAGCCATGCTGGTAGCATTACGGCGATTAGCACATAGCATTTAAAGCTTGAATGCAGTGTGTTTGAAATGTGGTTCACAGCTAACACTAATTCCCTTTCTCTCTCTAGTCTCTCATTTAAAAGACTAACGTTTTAAGTTGGCTGTGTTAATGTTTCCCAATCATCAGTGTTAACAATTTCACAGGTTGGTTTAATATAACAGCTGATTAAAGTCTTTTACCTTTGTGGGACCAGCTTAATAAGTGGTGGGTTATTAGAAGATAATTCAGTATTACTTTGATAGTATGGTAAGGTTGATTTAGTCCAATTATAATGGCTTTTATGATTTCATAACACATCAATGGATGCGCTATTGTTAGGAATTTTTAATTGTTAATTGAATGTCACAATTGATTACAAATTAATTTTGAATTAATTTAATTTAATAAAATTTTCAATTCCTGCTTCCAACAACAGCATCCATTTAGGAACCATAAAGCGCTTATAATTTGACCACTACAATAAAACCTTAAGTTATCTAGAGGGCCAGAAATTTTTAATTTCATTTACAAGTAGGATACCGATTAATTATTATTATTATTTTTTTTTTGTTAAGGACAATGAGAGGAATGCTTAAGTTTGGAAATTATTTTAATTACTATTATGGGAATCCAAAACTAGTGATTTAGAAGCTGTAAATTAATTTAATAATTAATTATGAATTGAACATTCTAATTACATTTAATAATTAATTACACTTCCTGTCTACATGCAACAATATTGGTTTGTCAACTCAATTGCAGATTGCATTTGTAAATTCTAATCCTAAGTGAATCCTATTAATTTTAATTATAACATCATAAATTTTAATTAGAAACCAAATTCTAATTTTTAATGCTAATTCCAAACTTAAATACAAGTCCGGCTCTATCTGTAGGCCACACTTCATTTCCTTAGGTGATCTGATTAACTCAAGTAAAATTAATAATAATTTTATTAAAATAATTTTATTAAATTAAAATTAGTCCTCTTTACTTAGGCCTGAGAGTAGATAGTGCTCCCCCTAGCGTTGTGTTGGAGAAGTGACAGGGACACCATACAGTCAAAGTCCTTTCTCACCAATCTGGAGCATAAAACGTAACCTTAGCATAGCGACTCAACAGCACCACCTTGTGCCAACGTATTAGTTTTAAATCTTGGGAATAAATCTTAATTTCTCTTTTCTTTTCTCCCTGTTACTAACTTCTAATTTGACTTGTTTGCTTAAAGCTGACCAGGGAAGATCACGAATAGGCGAAATGTCACAATTGAACAGATATGTATGAAACTTGAGAACCACATTCAAACTGTTTATCATTTACCCTCTATTGTGAAATCCTACCTCCCAGTTAAAGCAGGTGCAATGAGAAGATAGACATCGGCAACATTTTTAAACACGTGCGAAACACGCTGACCAGCGTTGCGGTGTAAAATCCTTCCATTAAGGGACAAGTACTGTCATTGCTGTTATTTTCCTCCATCAAGGAGAAAATTGAAATAGCAATAACAGTCTTATTACAAAAGAAAACTTGCCTACAATCCTCTGATTAGAAGCGTCCTTCTAAATCAGACTTAACAAAGCGAAGAGAATCTGCTATTAAAGAGATCGGTCTAGTGTTATTGTCCCTGTGTACTCATTCTGTTAGTGTGCTTTTCTTTCTGTTTCCCAACAGTGCTGCCTCTACGCGCAATTTCTGCAGAAGCTGCAAATTACACGCACCACAGAGGACCACAGAAACAGAATCACACTCAACACTAGCATACACTACACTGTGCACATTCACACCCTGTTGTTTTGTTTGTGTTTTGTTTTGCTTTGTTTCCCATCCAAGGTCTGTGTCAGTTCGGTCCAAGATCCCATCACCAGAACATGTATCACCAGCCAGAACATGTCGGTCACTGGGAAGGACTGGAAATGTGGCTAAGTGCTACAACAAACAGCATCCTCCCTAAAGCTGCTGAAGCACTCCAACATCAGACACAGGACCAACTAGATGACAACATCACAAGCATCATGAGACAAGACCCAAGTCAAAACTACAATCACAAAGAATTAGCCAAGATCACCTCAAGCTTAAGTCACACACTCATCGCCACCCTCAAACTGAGCGACAAGCCGCCCGCAACGCCAGCAGGAGCTGACAAGCGCTGTGCGACGCATAGAGCAGCTGGAGCGTGAAGCTCAGGTACGACGGGAAGGGACCGATGAGGTGGAGCAAGGCGCCGATGAGGAAATCAACAGGCTAAAAGAAACTCTAGAAGCTACCGGCCACGAAATGCAGCAACTCAAAGAGGACTTTGCTGATCGTGCAGACAAGCTACAGTATGCAGAGAAGCTACTAGAGAAGGCAAAGACTGACTTCAGGGACAAAAACAGCAGAATCAAGGCCCTCGAAGCTCATTTGGCTGAATCAAGAAACGAGATCAGCCGCCTAACACAACAGCTCGACTACGTCACAGAGGAGTCTGAAAGTTTCCAAGAGGAACTCAAGCACGCTTACGAACTCGCCATGAGCCGTCAAGGACAGGGCGTGCACCAACCGCACCTGCCAAGCAGGACCAAGTCACCTGTGCCTGGACTGACACGTGAACATAAGACAGAGGGGTGATGTTAAAACAGTCACCAGCGCCGTCTGAAGAACTTTATATCACGACAGAACCAGAAGAATCTGCTGCAGCCAGCCGCAGATCGTCGCACAACGGACCTAAAAGACCTTGACAAGCTCGCCCGAAACGTTGGCAAATTCAACCCCAGCGTGCCAAACAGCCAAACGGTCCAAGCGTATCTGCAAGATATTGATTTCCATCTGGAAATGCGACCTAACGTTACGGACAAAGATAAACTCTATTTACTCGAGCGACATCCAGCCCTGAAGTACGCAGCTTCCTGGACCGGCAGCCTGTTAACACAAAGACTGATTATCAAGCGGCTGCGAAAAGCCCTTATTAAAGAGTTCGCCGACCCTGAGTCCGATCAAGGCTTAGTGGCTGCCCTGGAGACGAGACAAGGCGTCACGACACTCCTCAAGCTTACTATAGTCGACTCAGACAAGCATATTTTGGAACTCGCAATGATTCTGACATGGAAGATGAACTGAACTTTAAAACTCTCTTCCTCAGGAATCTTCATCCTGGCATAAGCCACCATCTTGGCGTTCTCGCATGTCCACGAACGATGAACACTCAGCAGTTGCGAGACTTGGTGCAAAAGGCCTACTACAAACAAAAGATGGCCTCAGAAAAGAGCGCAAAAACCCCAGCAGTTCTTGATTTCAACACGCAACACCATGAACTGGCTCTAGAGGGCACCCAACGCCAAGACAGCGCTAAGCCACCACACAGAGAAAGTGGAATGCACCCCGTCCAACAGAGAACGAGACTCACTGCGCTGACACCCGACCTAAACAGAGGTATGACCGATGGGATGGACGCGTGGGACGTCAACGCTCACCTGGGCGACACTGGGAGAAGTGGTCTCATGAGAATCAGTGGGAAAAGGAAGAGAACCAGAGTCAGCCTGACTAGCTGTCAGACAACGGCAGTGACAAGCTGAACAAACTCAGCCCCAGAAAACAGCAGCTTCACCTTGCTCTCAGAACAGTAAACACCTAACTTCAGATGGACATGAAACCCCACCTGAAAACCCAGCAACAAGTTAAACACTAACTCAACACAATACTCAAATCACAGCAGCTGATGAAACTGAAAGGGCTAACTCAACACCCAATACTCCAAATCACAGCAGCGTCCAACAAACACCTGCTGATGAAACTCAAGTTCCTGAAAGTGCTGTCTCAGTCACCTGCCATTCCTCCGGAGAACACCAGATCAGGTCTGACATCCTAAACGTTTCCTCCCAAACTCCAGCCCTCAAATGACCAAAACGATGCCTCACCACAGCAGGTGCATCACATGAAGAGTCCTGGACCTTTCATGCCCTCCCACCCAACCCTACAGTGGCAGCAGTAACCCGCCGCCAGCACGCCACTGGCGAGCACACCCTGCCCTCCTGCATTACCATACCACCTCAGTTCGCTGCGATCTCCTCACCCTCACATGCGGATTCGTCACTACGAACCATGACAGCTCACATGTCAAAACCATGATAACACATCCTCCGAGCTCCAAGCTCCACTCTGTCGACTACATGCTGCATCTGCAAGGCGGTGTCCCACGTATGTCCCTGAGCCACTCACTGCGCCACAGCTCGTAGTACCTCACGGCCAGAGGGAGTACACTGACGCACACGATGCACCATGATGGGTTGCCAGTGCCAACCGGCAAATCCAAACCACCGACAGGAAAGGGGAGGATCCGACCCACTGACACAGACCGACAACCATATGCACCACACAAGCATAATTTGTCATTTTAGGAAAACATATAGCAACCATGCTTAGACACAACCCATATTCTCTCCTCCGCAGCACTGCTAGGACCAATCTAGTAGAGAGGAGTTACTCTCAATTTTTTTTTATTATATAATTTTTTTTTATAATTTTTTTTTTTTTAATTTTAATTTTTATTTTTTTAAAATTTATTTTTATCGTTTGGTTTCTTTATCTCGTGTCTCACTTTGTGTTTCCTTTCCTCTCTTTCACTTTGAACCCCTTAACCAAACCTTGAATCCAGGTCCTGAAATTGAGATCGACTTCCGTCAGTAAAGTCGTTGTAATTCGCTGTGAGAACGCTGTCGACCGATCGAGGCCACCCGCCAAAGTCATGAACGACATGATACACGATGTAAGTTCCTCGATTGACAACGTAGCCATGAATAGGATTCCGTGCTACACGATACCTCTTAGCCTTGTTCAAACGTTGTAACTTCGGCCACTGCGGGCCCCGCTAGTCTCATCCAAACCCATCTCGCCTTTCCCGGTAGCGCTTATTCCCATACGCAAACCCGAAACAGGTGATTTAGTGGTCTTTTCAGTTTGCCCATTATCGACGTTAATAATGTTTACCGGCTCAAAGACGTTGTGAATGTGGGATTACGGCAAGGGAAAACCTATGTAAAAATCCAAACTCCTAAAGTCGCTGCGTATTACGAGAACAACGAACAGTTGTATCTGGCCCCAAACTCAAAGATGGGCACGCTCACTTAGGACATTCACTCCCCCCTACCCGAGTAAACTCTGCGTACGCGATAATACCAAGGGCATCTGCGGTTTAGAATCCATTAAACCCGACACTAGCTGCCCCGCCGAAGCAACACCACGTTCTCAAGTTGAGGTAACGCAAGCCGAAATCATCAGAAACCGATGGCTGGTCAGTACCCCAGCACGAACAGCCACCCTCACACGCGATTAACACGACGCCACGCGCATTAATTTGCCCAACCAAATGTTATGGATCACTGTCCCGAAGGGCGCGATCCTCCATATTGACGAGTTAGCATTGTATCACCTCACCGACGATGAATGTCAGGTTGAAATCGAAATCTCTTATTGAATTGACACCGGCTGACAGCGCTAGAAGCTATCGCTCGCCTTCCGCCCCGCGCGCCAATTATTCGGTCCTGGTCTGCCGCTGACACGGCGCTTTGTATCTCTACTAGCGTAGGATATGTTATGAATTTGACACTGGCCTTCCTCCTACACAAGCGAGTGAACGCCGTCGTCAAGAGTCTCTCAACAAATGCACGCCAGGCGTCCCTCGCCTTTTTCGGACGTGGTAATCCCGACCGAGATCCCGAACCCGAGAATTTGAACAACCTGACTGAGATCATGCCTATACCGCCTCGTCGAGCCCCTGACAATTAAAACAGTCAAAATGACCCAATTGTCAATAATGATAAACAATGCATCCCTATGTCTTCTCAAGTTTCTAACCTGTTCCTTCCCAAATTACCCTGCACCAGGTTTTAGTCAGTGATAGGAATGATGTTTGTGTCTTGTATGTGCCTGTTCTTCCTGCCTCTTGTTCCAGGGCCTGACAATGTTCCATCAGGGAACATCACCAAGCCCGAGGGGATATGTAAGATATATCGGCAGGAATTCAACTCTACAAGTCACCAGAAGGGGGCAGCTAAAGAATCAGCAGCCCTCTAAAAGCCCTCCTCCGCCTCAGCGCAAAAGCGCGTTTTCTTCCTGTTGTGGAACAAAGGAACGTGCGAGAATGCTTCTCAAAGACATTCGTTCATTTCATGACTTTCAAAGCATCCACAAAGAAATATATGGATATTAATGTGTACTCTTTCTCTCATATGCTTGTGGAATATGAATATTAAGTTAGGAAAACGTGGGCTGATTTCTAATCATACTTTAAGCTGGAATGTTTAGGTAGTGTTTAGACTTTATGAATGGTGGCAAAATTTCATGAATCAGTACGATAACGAATGTGGTGATATTATAAATGTGTAAACTTGATAAAGTTTTAATACAGGGATCGAAAGTTATTCTTTTCTCCATTGAAAATGCCTTGCAAAACCAGCCGGGCATGGGTGGGCTCCGCCCATACCGGACGTCTGATTGGACCAGCCGCCTTTGGGGATGTCCAAAAAAACGGACTGTTTAAAGCGGACGCGCGAGCGGCGCGTTTCTCTCTTCTCTTCCCTCTTGCAACTCTCTGGTGCTCCTGAACTCGGCGCTCAACGCCGCAAGGCTGACCTGGAAGCCGGCCCGCTGGACTCTCACGACGAAACCAACCATCGGAGGGGTCTAAGACCGTGCCAAAGCCGTGAACGGAGCCACGAAGTCAACGATTGCGGAGGAGAGCTTTCCCGGTGACGCCACGCAGCCATCTCAAGTCTCCACACGAGAACAACCAAGGAGCCCGAGCTGAACACGTGACGCCCGAAACAAAGAACTCTCACGCTGGAAAACGAACCAACTCCGAGCCTGCTTTAAAACCCATCCAAGCAAGTACAAACTGAATTCCTAATCCTGACTGAACTGGTTAAAATATGATCTGAATGCAGTAACGAAGCAAAGGTTCGTTCGTGATCTTTTGGCTGGTTGGTTAAGCTATGAAATAGAAAGAATATTATTCTTTCACCCACAGTTACCCTCAAAACTCTCGTATGCCTATGTGTGTGTATGTCTATGTCTTCTCAGTTAATCCATTTATGTTAGAATAGCAGTATCACGAATAAATCGTTTTTCATTTCATAAAGAATTGTCTCTGGAATGTGATTATAAGTATTTTTATCCTTAGTTGCCCTAAAGATAACGCAACCTAGCTCAAACTAGAAATTATTAATCTCGTATCGTTACCTGGGGCCACGGGAATGTAAGCGAGATTTTAATTGAGATTAACAGAATGTACTTTTAGTGATTGCTGGACAAGCACTTAATAAGGTGTAAACTGTAAAGAAATATTAATAGGGCTTAATCGAGCATATTAAATATTTAATAACTAATTCCCGGAGCTGAAACAATAGCTCCATATTAAACTGGTATTTTTACTACATTACGTCATTTAATAACTAAATATATGTAACTGTTATTGTTTACAGTGGCTGAGAAAAAAAGTACAATTAAATAAGTTACTTGTGAAAATGTTGATGATTACAAAGGGGGTTGAATGTTAATTATTCTTGTATTAATGAATTATTATGGTCTTAATTCAAGAGATGAATGGTTTTGAAAGTCTGACAGTAATCAGTGTTCAGTACTAATGTAAGGTTAACCCTGCCTGCTTTACAGTTACTGTAAGTAGTCACATCTTAAAACGGGTAATAAAATAACTGAAATAGTTACATTTACATTTATTCATTTAGCAGACATTTTTTATTTCCAAAGCGACTTACAATTGAGGAATACATCAAGTCAGTGGTTCTCAAACCTGTCCTGGAACAGGTTCATGGAGAAGTTTGAGAACCACTGCAACAAGTGATTCATCATAAAGAGACAAATAGTTACACTTATGTTTTAAATAGGGAAACGTATAATGTATTACATTATCAAAGTAACCTTCCCAATACTGGTTTCTTCAAAACTAGAAGAGGTTTGGATATATGATTACATTTGGAATGTTTAGATCCGTATATATTTCCCAAAAGGATTTGTTTTAAGATGCATATTTATACATTTAGCTTTAGTGTGCTAGTAGGAAACAAATAGTACATTTTAGAGCTCCTATTGAAAATATTAAAGCCGTAGATGTACACTCTCAGAGAAAAAGGGACAATAGCTGTCACTGGGGTAGTACACTTACAAAAGCTACTCTTCTACCCTTGTTTTACCTTAATGGTAAATATTAGTACATAAAGTGTATTATGTACTTGTGAAAGATATCCCAGTGACAGCATACC
The DNA here is from genome assembly GCA_027564155.1 of Gymnocypris eckloni scoliostomus. Classification (NCBI taxonomy): domain Eukaryota; kingdom Metazoa; phylum Chordata; class Actinopteri; order Cypriniformes; family Cyprinidae; genus Gymnocypris; species Gymnocypris eckloni. Next base: position 33,135,452 of record CM050413.1, on the reverse strand, counting down.
TTTTTCCTGAGTTTTGTCATGCTAGACCACTAATCCTACATGTCCACAAACACTTTTTCGTGGTTGATTTAATTTGATACATCTTTGCTAATTTTTTCTTTAATGATGAGTTGGACCAGATGATGATGGAAAAGCAGGCAACACGTGTAGTTAGTTGAGAGAAGCCCCGAGTGTGCGGAGCTGGAATGTACACAAACGATGGCTACTGAAGAAGAAGATCGGATGTAAGATAGTTTGGAGTTGTTTAATGTTTTTCAGCACACAATTCCCACACTCCCATTTGTGTTACTTCATAGTTTTGATGACTGTTGTTCTACAAAGTGGAAAATAGTAACAATTGTCTTGTAGAAATATTTACAATGCATGTACAGAATAGATGACCATATATACTTGCCTGCTATACTACAAAGCTGATTCATTTTTATTCATTTATTCATTTTTCCTGCATTCTCTCAGCTGGCTCAAGTATCCTGTTTGCTTTCTTCTCAGGCTTCCTCTGCGTCATTAATTGACCAGTTAAAGCCAGTTATCACAGAGTTTGATCGAATTCATTGTATCTTGGTACAGACAGTGTAGTCATCTCCGGTTATGTTAGAGGTTGGTATCTTTGAAAGCAATGACATTGTGAGTCTCCGTTACCAGGGACCAGCGGATGAGTCATAGCTCAGACCCTGAAGAGCCGCACTTCCCCTCACGGACCGGGCTACGTGCATATGAGTGTCCTCATTAGAATCTCATTAATCCTACTGACAATCCTGTGACTCAATACTGCAAGTATCTCGCCTGCTGTGCTGCGACCTCGACTCAATGATGAAATCTGTGAGATTCTTGCACTGTTTTATTTATTTTCCTCTTGGACTTGTCCATGTGCTTATAGCTTGAAAATATAGAGTGGTTTCACCACAATCAAAATATTCATGGATATCTGGCAACATACTCCTACTTAGCTTAGTAATTAATGTGATTATTAGGGTTATTTATTCATAATAATAATATAAGTATTCAATATTTCCATGAATTACAGTAGATGTACATTTCAGACATTTTAGTTTTTTTTTAAAACCTATAGGCTAATTGAGCTAAATAATTGGGTTTGCATTCATAGTGTTGCTATTTTGACATCTTCAGTTAAAATATTTAAATATGCATATGCCTGTATATGTTGTAGAATAAAAGTACCTTCCAGATTAATCTTTTACTGGGATTCTACATCGTCTGACGTCTGTTATTCAGTAACATTGTCACTAAATTGTCAACATTCACTTGGCATAGAAAAGTTTATTTAGTATTTCACATTAATGCAACTATTTTCTATTCTTTTTTAATAATAACTCATTGCCTAATGCATCATCATCTTGCACATGCAAACCTTTTCTCTAAATATGTTATAGTTTTAAGTAAATGCACATTGTTGAATACTTTTTTTCTGGTTTCATTGTCAGTACAATTAAAAAACTTCCATTTAATCTAAGAAATGTATAGTTTGTATAAATCTATCATTTTATACGAATGTAAAAAAGTATAAATCTATAGTTTAAGATGCAAACACAGTGTTTGCTAGTATTGCTAGAGTTCACAATGCAGCATTCGTCCTCACACTTTAACAACTTCCAGATTCTTTCTGCATTTAATTAAGGAGTCATTTTCACCTTATAACATTGAGAAGTGTGTGGTTTTTAAGTCATACGAGTGTAAAACACGTAAAGAACTAAGAATACAACACAAACTCATTCTCCTCGCAATAAACAGCCTCCCACTGGCAACCGAACAAACTATCAAGTCAGCCTGGAGTTTTTCTGCCCATTGTATGAATTTAAGGCTTGAGAAAGAGCTTGAATGTCTGTAAACACTCCCTGCGGTGTGGAAAAGAGACAGAGAAACTCAATTTGTAACTAGAGGGTGTTCGGAGTGCGTGTTTCTCTCTGTATGTAGCAGACCTCCCATGTAGCATTGAGTCTTTGGCTGCGGTTCAGTGTTGTACTTGTTCTACCGAACAGTTCAATAAGTAAATGTTTTGCTCTTGCTCAATGTGCTTTATTCAGATGAGATAATTCATTTGTTTACTCAATGTCATTGTGTGCTGTCAATTTGCATTTATAAGTAGAAGTTTGCTTAATCTCTCTGTGTTTAGACTCGATCAGTATTTCTCAAACTGTGGTCTGCAGACCACTGGTGGTCCGTGAAGGAGTCCAAGTGGTCCGTTAAATGCAGAGATCGCCTCTCCATGAGAGACCAGTGTCTTGGATGAACACTGGAGCTGCGGTGAGTGAGAGTCAATGCAGTGACCTCCTTTATGTCCGGGAAGAGATTTAGTTGAGTTAGACAGGTCGAATTTTGTTAGGTTTAGTTAATTCCAGTATGTTTTCATTGCACATGGTATTTGAGTAGAGTTTACAATGATAATAAAATAAAATGAAAAATTCCAATGTGTGGAACAGCTGCCCACAATTAAATAAAGTTCAGACAGACTGTTTTTTTGAGTGTATGATTCAGGCAGACATTATCTGAAGATCATGAAGCTCACAGATCACTGCTTCTAGGTTTTGATTACTGACATTGCCTCAGTCATGTTGAATGTTATGCAGGGTTTGACTTTGTAAGCAATCTATTTATTTTTTTTTGCAATTCTGCAATTCTATACCATGTAGTTTACCTGGATATTTAGTTTATTGTGTTATACTGAAGTCTGTAACATTACAAAGCAAAGATGTATCAAATAGCTTTGCCTTGCTTTGCCAAATGTTGTGCAAATAAGAATCACTTTTTGTACTCCTCCTGTTCGATATAATTATACTCTCTGGGGTCAGGATTAGCGTTGTTAGAGAGTAAATAACACAACGCTTTTAAATCAACCACGTTTTCAACGTGTTTTCAAAAAAAGTGTATTTGTGGACATGTAGGATTAGTGGTCTAGCATGACAAAACGGTACACTCTCAGGAAAAAAGGTATGCTGTCACTGGGGCGGTATCTTTTCACAAGTACATAATACACTTTATGTACTAATATTTACCATTAAGGTAAAACAAGGGTAGAAGAGTAGCTTTTGTAAGTGTACTACCCCAGTGATAACTATTGTACCTTTTTCTCTGAGAGTGTACATCTACGGCTTTAATATTTTCAATAGGAGCTCTAAAATATACTGTTTGTTTCCTACTAGCCCACTAAAGCTAAATGTATAAATATGCATCTTAAAACAAATCCTTTTGGGAAATATATACGGTGTTTAAGACTTTTTCAACATAGTTTTTGTATATAGAATAAACGCCTAATTAAGCTCATTTTGGGGTCAAGTGAGCTAAATCTGAAGTCCTTTGTAAAAACGGAATAAGATGAATATAAAGAAATACAGATTTTGTTTGGGTGTGGGTTAGTATTAGGTTAAAGTATGTACAGCTATAAAAGCAGTAGAAAACTATGAAATGTAAATATATAAAATAAATAAGATAATAAAAATAAATAAAATACTTAAAGTATAAGTAAAGAATATATTAAAAATGCCTTTTCTGTTGCTAAAAGATCATATCTTATCATATCTTATCATATCAGTATACTTGGTGTCACAGGCTGTAACCACTTATTTCTAACATTTCTTTAAATACATAAATTAATATACTACATTTTATTAACAAAAATCCCTGCAGCTCTCAGATGCAGTTGCTCCACACCCTTCTTCGCTGATTCTATTATTTATAGAGATTGTCTGTCATTCTAATATGTATGACTGGTTTGCCGTAAATATATATATTTTTTAAATGAAATATAATGGATCCCAAATGTTTTTGCCATTGTTTGTTTTATTTTTGGCCTGCCTGGCTTGCATTGCATAAGCAAAATTAACATGCATGTGCTGGTCCCTCAAGAGCAAACAGTACACTATTTTATTCTAACATTTTCCAAGCACAACACCAGAAAGCCCTCAGAGATGCAATGGTATTTTGCATGCACCTTTACAAATTATTTGCATATTTGATAATTAAGTTGAATGACTATTGCATGCAAAAATTATAGAAACATTTATGCTTGGAAAATGGTGAACCAGGTGTACTATTGGCTATTGAGAGACCAACAGATGCATTTTATTTTAGGTCATGCAAGCCAGGCCAAGAATAAAATGCTTCATCTATCAAGTGCTAAGCTATTGTTCATATATCAAACTCTTTGCATTGCAGCTTTGGTTCTAAAAATCTAATAATTTTAGTTTGAACAATGTTCCACTTATCCTTCGGCTTTTAGTCATGTTAATGGTATGTCACCAACCCTCTGTGTTTGACATGGGTCCTTTCAGGCATGTCTCCCCCCACCTCTCTCTTTCTCATCTGAGACCACTGGATAAGAGGTTTTGTTTTATCTGAATCATCTGATGTTTTTGGACGCTCTGCATGTTTGCCTGGCAGTGTGACAAATCGTGAGGACACAGTTGTTGACAAGAAAGGATACAACACACAGGTTCCCATTGTCTGTATCCATGCCTTGATCACTTATCTTTGTACTCCACAATGTAATGAATATCTGCCATCAACACTTCATTTGAGGGAGACCGATTGTGGTGCATGTGTACTGCAAACATAATATTTTGCGTGGGTTTTATTGCATCTTGAATGCTAATGGATCAATGTATTGTTATCTTGCACTGAAAATACGTTTTTCATGAATAGTACTTTCAACTACACCAGGTACATGAATAGCTGATATACACTGTCAGAAAAAAAGCTTGTCTCTTGGGCAGCACTCTAAAATATATACCTTTTATTATCTATCTGTCTGTCTGTCTGTCGGTCGGTCGGTCGGTCATTAAGATGCACCTGTACATATCAGCAATGAAATATCTGGTGAGTTGCGTTAAACGGTTAATGCTCTATCGCTTTTGAAAATAACGTACCATCGCTAAACCTTACTGAAACCTTATCGCCAGTGTCAACAAAAGCAAATGTGAAAGAACACATTTGATGTATCAACCATGATATTTTAGCTTGCTTCCACAAGTCAGGCTCTTTTATTGTGATTTATTGTGATTTGTACTGAAGTGCTCCGTATCACAAGTACATTGCTGTACCAGGTGTACTGAGCAAGTTTACTACATCGCAACGTGATTTGTATGGAGCTGGTTATGTGATGCTAATATCAAAAATGTATTAGTTTACAAATCATGCACTCAGGATATTGTTTTTTTGGGATGTCATAATATTATATAAGAAATCACATGAAATTAAATGTTAATTAATCATTAATTGTACCCTGTAATCATAATTTGTGTGAAAAGGAAAACAAATTGGAAAAACCCGAAAACCGCAGTGAGTTATACAGGTACGTTTTTTGAGTTTGTATAAATGTGGCTTTTTTTTCAATGAGCCTCGGTTGATTACTTCATAACAGGAATAGGAAGGTTGGATGTATCAGGTGTGCTGACTTGTTTGCTAGGCTTTTAATCTTAGAAGAGATAGGGAGGCGGTTGAGAAAGTATAACGCTGTGACTTGAGATAACTTCCAAGCTGAATATCAGCTGGACTGCATCATTCTAGAAGAACTACTGAGGGTTTGATTGCATATGCCGGGAGACCAGCCAGGAATGAGCTGCAGAACCAGAATCTGAGTAGCTTCCCTGGCAAGTAAAGGTCTGACTCGTTGTTTCGTGGGATGAATCTGCATGTCTTTACCCATGGGAATGACCAAGGTTCTTGCAGTGTGGATAATGGCTGACCTGGTTTTTAAAAAGTTATTTAAAACGTTCTGTTTGCTATAGCTTCAGATCCTGTTCATTCATCCAGAAAGCTTCCCAGACTGTTGGTTTTAAGGGCATCTGATAGTCCAATGGTGGAAAAGTCAGAATTAATTAATCATCACTTGCATTAGCATAACAGAAGTAATGAAAGGTAAAAACGTCACTAATTCTGTGTGGCACTGATACCTGTGGTGCTCCAGTTGGGGGTTTTGGATAAAATTGAATTTTTCCATGATCTAGTAGTTTCTGTACTGCAGGTAAGATGTGAACTATGTAATTGCATAAGCTGTAGTGTCATTTCACTACAGGGTGGAGAGAATGATTTGGTAGTTTTCAGTGCCAGGCGCTGGGTTCTGGTTCTGGCTATGTTCAGCTTCTCTTTCACTCGAATTATGTCAGGAACAGATAAGAGAACTAGCTGTTTTGTAAGCTCTGTGGGAGAGATTCAGGGGAGCATAGGGAACATTTTCCTTCATTCTTTCTGTGTAATTGTTATCCTTCTTTTTGGTGTACCTCATTCGATAAGCTATACGTCTTAAATGTCTTAGACAGTTCAAGATGATAATCAATCAACGGCAGTGATGGGTAGTCCAGTATTTAATATCTCATTAAACTGTTGATCTGTTTTGGGAATGATGTTATTCCCCAGAGCAGGAGATCTGAGACACGTTCAGCCTTAAGCTAGAACAAAATGAGCGATTTCAGTTGGTTTGCACACAGTAATTGAGTGTTGTTATTTTATACTCTGTTTCAGGAACAAAATTTACAGAAGCGCAGGATGGGTCAGGATGGTATACTGGTAGCTTCATTTTGTTCCCCCCATTTTTGTTTCAACTTAAATATTTTACATAACAGTGCTTTGGAAGAGGAACTTTTCTGAGTGGATTTTATCCTGCTGTTAGTGTTGAAACTCTCTCTGAGGAGCCGTGTCTCTAAATTCATTCCGTTTTAAGCACCTCCACTGCAGCTATCAAATAATCGCTTTTGTAACAAATATTTTTAAGACCGTTTCTTTTGTATTTCAAATCACCCGCTGTACACAGCATGAGGGCTATGATACTTTTTTGCAATAAAAGTTTTTTTTTTTAATGTTGGTCTACCCTTGTGAAAATGTATACTTCTAAAAAGAGTTCTTATTATAGAAATAAAGTGCTCACTCTGTAATATTTTCTGACACTTAATTGCATGTTAATTGTAATTAAATGAAAAGCAGTCGTGGCCTAATGGATAGAGCGTCGAACTTGAACTTGTAACCCGAGGTTGTGGGTTCGAATCTCGGGTCCGGCAGGAATTGTCAGTGGGGGGAGTGAATAATGAGTGTTCTCTCCAGCTTCAATACTACGACTGATCTGAGACCCTTGAGCAAGGCACCGAATCCCCAACTGCTCCCCGGGTGCCGCAGCATTGGCTGCACACTGCTCCAGGTGTGCACTTGGATGGGTTAAATGCAGAGCACAAATTGCGAGTATGGGTCACCATACTTGGCCACACGTCACTTCAATATTCAAAAAAATGTATTATAGTTTGAATTCATATGCAATTTGCTGAACTAGAGTGTTTTTGACCCACTTAAATATAACTTAACTACATTGTTATATGTAATTTCCTATTTACTATTATTGTCGTTGAAATATAGTTAATGTGTACTGCTGTTTCTACTATATCTTTAAATGTAATATTGAAGTAAAAATTATATTGAGTCAAAATTATAATCAAGTAATTTACATGTACTTTAATAAGTTAGTCAACATATCAGAATAAGCATACTTCTTTAAAGAACAGCTAAATATTATACAATAATTGAAAATGTATTTAAAGTAAAAAAATATTTTGGCTATTAAAATAATGTGAGGAACATTATCATGATAGTATACTCTTTACGTTCACGTCAGTGGATTATTTTTATTATATTATCTTCAAGTGATGTTTTTTTTCCCAAGTTTTGAACACAAAGGTATTTTACACAAGTGCACATTTAAAACAATTAAGTGTACTTCACAACAAGCAAACGTTGTATTTCGCCATTTTTTTTTTGTTTTGTTCCAAGAGCATTGGTTTTTAAGTTGGCATGTTAATTTATATTTTAAGCCATTCTTGAAACTGAGAAAAACAAGTCCACTACTCCAATCTGTTGCGATTCATTTTGTTTACAATAAAAAGTCATCTTTTGTGAATGCCCCTTAAAATATCCATCTGAAGTAAAGTGGATATGATGTTACATTTTATACGACTACCTTAAGATTAACAATGTCAAGACATCTCACTAGTCTAGATTATGAAAATACTGTATATGGATTTGCCTTTTTTTTGTAGTTGCATTATTTAGAGTACAAGAAGACAGAAAAAAGTGGAGAGAGAGAAAGAAGACCAGTGGTGGAAGAATGGAAGAGACCTGCATATTTGGTGGTGTACTGGGAGGCAAAGATTGAGCTTCACCTCAGCTGAAACAATAGCATCATTCACACACAGTGGGATCTGAAATCATTCGTCCTCTCTGTGTGAGATTTAACTGCTGACCTACAGGAACATCCAGCTGCTCCGGAGAACATCATCCATGTGACAAGATGACGTTTGTCTCATCTCAGGACCTCTCTGTTCCACAAAGATCAAACGTCCAGAGAAGAGCACCATGGTCAGTCCCGGAGGAATGCTGAACACTAAACCCACAGTTTGGTTGGAAATATTAGGCGTGTTTTAGTCTGGTGGATAAGAATAAGAGTGCTGCTGTGATTCCTAATTAGATGTACAAGTTCTGTAGCCCGGTTTGTTTCCCTTGAGACTCAGGGCTTTGTTTGAGCAGTTTGGATACACTGGGATGATGTTCTGGGAGTGCTTTATGTTCACCGAGGCCGTCTGAGGTTGATAGTCAACACCTGTTTAAACTTCCACAACTTTACATGACTTATTTTTTGTTTTTAAGCTACATACAAGAGTATGCAAGTCCCTGTTGTTGTTTTTTAAAATAGAAATGGTTAGCAAACATTCATTAAGATGGTGTATATACACACTTACACAAGTTCACTTCACAGAAGTGTATAATTTTCTACTGTGTTACATTTTTATGAGTTTACCACTGCAAGACGTACCACACCAGCAAAGAACGAATTGGAAATGAGTAGCAGCAAGCAAGCAGACTAAACCCCCCCCCCCCCAAAACAAACAAAAAACAACAACTTTTAATCTGTGGTGTTTTCTTGTTGTTTGTTCTCCACCAAGTATCCATTAGTTCTCATGTGAAGTATTAGGCAGCGCTGGAGTCTTCAGATGTTGACAAGAAATTACAATTTTGACTTTGAACCTCAAGGGACCACACTAGCTAATGGCTAATATGGAGGATCAATGGTTCTTCAATGAGGCTTTGAAATAACAGCCTAGGGAAAGATAGTGGTAGTGAACTTAGCTTTGATCTTCCTTAAGATGAACTGCATATTCATGACCATTAAGAGGGACCACATTAATGAATGACTTGACCTTTGCTAATCATTGTAATGAAGGAAATTGGCAAGTGTTTTTGTTCTCAAATATAAAGACTAAGAGAGTTTTTTTGGGGAAATGTTGAAAGGTATAATTCATCACAGGGTTGGGTCTTGCCTCTCAGACTGTGTAAAGAAGCAACAAACATATTTTAAATCAGGAATGCTTTTTAAGTTATCTAATATTTTGAGATTTTGCAATGCATTAAGGTGTTTTTATTTAATTTTTTATATATATAAAACAGAGTGGATGTGCTATTTACATTTTAATTAAAAGTAAGAGATGTACATCTTGAATTTGCTAATCTATTTAGGAATCCTTAATTAGCAAACTCTCTGTGTCCTCGCATACATTTGAGTGCTGTCTTTACTGTGGTTTCTACTGACTGCGTACTTCTGATTATCTTATTGTGAAGGTATTTACTCACATTTAATAGCCACTGAAAGCTATCAGCCTGCAATTTTGTTTTCTAATTAATAATTTAGCAGTGGCCTTAACTTTTCCCATCTATATCATAGTAACTGTGCTTTTCTGAGTTTCTTTGGCATTTCCTCTCACAAACCTTATTCCAAATCACTGTCATCCCCAAGGATGTGGCTCATTTCTTGCCACATTATAGTTCTTATGAAAGTATGATTTTTTTTCTGCCCCTGCATGTGGAAAAATTTTGTGGGGTGATGCAAAAGTTACTTTCATTGCCCTCGCTATGCCACCCTACTGATTTTGTTTAAAGATTTAGTCTTTTCACCACATTTTTTTGACCGTGATGACCTGATTTTAGTATGTGCTACAAGAAATGATTTCTTAGAGCAGAAGTCTTCATTACATTCCTGGAGACCCACTGTCCTGCAGAGTTTAGCTTCAAACCTAATCAAACCCACCTGAAACAACTAATCAAGCTCTTCAGGACTGCTTGAAAACACATAAACAAGTTTGCTGAAGCAGGTTGGAAAGAAACTTTGCCAGATTTGGCTCCCTATTGGAGCAGGATATTCTACTATGGCTATCCATTTCATTTTTTTCAGTCTGACTGTTTTAATGGAGGCTTTCTTTCAGATGTATCAAACCAATCTACATTTGAGGCTATTTGTGCAATTACACTTTATAAATCAACCACAAATCAACCACAATCAAATGGCACAAACAACTTAATATTTTACTTTAATTCATCATGTAACATGAAATCTTAAGAATAGAATAGAATAGAGTAGTGTCTGTAAGGGAGAGCGGGATAAATAGAGTGTGTGTTTTCCATACATAATAAAATGTAATTTTTTGGCAAAACATGGAAATGATCTGTTGTTTTTATCCTATTGGTCACTATATTTATTTTGGTTATTTTGTTGTTTTAGGCTGTAAGGACCTTTGAATCGATTCTTCTGTGTGTCTAAGTGATGTGTTTGGGTTTGTGTGCATCATTAAATCATCAAAGCAGCACATTAATATAGAATAGTGGCTAAACTGACTTGGAACTACCTAAGCATTACATGGTTTTTATGCATACCTGCCAGCCAATCAGAATCGAGTATTCACACATTATATGGTATAATTTGTATTACTATGTGACCTACTCCGTTATTTTCAGCTACTTTGTCTCAGTTTGTAGAATGACAGTTTTATTTTATTTCTGATTCAATTGTTTTTGTTGATAGATTGACAGATTTATCCTTGATTTGGCTTAAAACAATATGTGAGCTATTTTCAGTCACTCTGACATATAAACATGCTTTTATGCATTTTGCACTTATAATCTTAGCTTTCTAATATGTTTCAACTTCAAGCCATTGCTGAAATATAATTATTTAATTTTTGGTTTATATCCGTGTTTCTGGGTCAAGGTGACTCAAACCGATGAAGCAACAAAAATACTGTCTAAAAAATGAAGAGCTATGCTTTTGTCTGTCATTACAAGGGCTTGAATACAATATGAAATGTAATTCAATCTAAAATGTTCCTTCTGATAACAGCAAAAAGCTAAAAATAGACACACACAAATCATGTTTTGACACGAGCAACGGCATTTTTAGTGGCTTTAGTGGCAAATTACAGAAAGGCAATCATAACAGATCCCAGAGAGGTCATCGGCTGTGACACGTGACAGCGCTTTACTGGTCTCCGCACTGCTGTTTGGTTCCCACACTCTGGCAAAGTGCACTGGTCAGTGTCAGTTTAGCTGTAATGCTTTACAGTTCTCATCCACTGGTCTGTGAAGAGCATTGAAAGATGTTTATGCCTTTCATTCTCCCCTTTGCTCAGTGTTTGTACAGTCTTAAAGTAGAGGCCGTTGTGTTGTTTCTTATATTTTCAGAGGCACTCCTACGCTTCTAATGGGTGTGCCTGATAAAATTGTGTCTCTGGTATGAAAGCTAAAAGCAAAGAGGTTTAAGAGGTCACCTTTACCGAGACCTCGGCTGTGGGAAAAGGGGGAGGCAGGAGTTAATTTATCTGTGTTTGTATGCTGTTATAGAAAGGAGGCACAGTTTTGTTTTATCTGGAAAGTGCAAAAGCTATTACAAGTTATCTTTCCATTTCGTCTGAAAAAGCTCCTGAAATCTTTAGTAGTAAAAAGGGATTCAAAATGTATCTAGGTTTGTGAAAAGGTGTGCTTAAATGTACTAAATGTTGGCTATAAATATTATTTTTTTTTTACTGTATTTTAAGGTGACTATAATATTATTGAAATGAAATGGCTGCTTTAGTGTTTTTATGACTGTTCCTTAACACACAAAAATGTGCAATTTGCAAATAATCTTTTAATAACCTTTTGTTGTGCTCTAAAGAAGTACACTTATTTTGAGAAGGATTTGATAGCTCCACTCATCCAGAAATATCCAAACTTAGCGTAATTGCATAAGCATAGACCAGGACATTCTTAGGAAGCATGCCAAGACACATCAAAATTGCACCTTTAGCGGGCGCTACAAATGATGTCATAACCGTATTATCGGTGAAATTGAACACTTGTATGCAACTTGTCTGGTGGACATCCTAATTTTTCCTTCTAATATGAATGGGCTACAATAAAAACATGGTCACTAGTCTCACGTAGCTAGACCTTCAGACTTAATTAAAAATGAAGTTTTGATATATTTACGGTAGGACATTTACAAAATATCTTAAAAGTACTTTATTTTTAACTCTTTAACTCTAACACAGTTCAAACTGGACTTCACGCACACACTGCACTAATACAGCAATCTATCTGCTACCACTGGATACAATCTAATGAACATCCATGACATTGCATATCCAGCTTATGTATAATCTGTTGCACCTTCACATATTATTGTGTGTATATATGTGTACATAATGTAGAATGTGTACATACGATGTATAACGTGTATTGATAACTGTAAGTATGTCTTTATAGTACAGTGTGTGTACTGAGTATATGTATATGTATTCTGCACATTGTCTTGTGTATAAGTCTGTAAGTATGTACTGTCTATATGTAAATTGTTTTTGCACTGTCTGGAGCACGCTCTCAAGAATTTCATTCATCAAGGCACATGTGCTGTGGTGATGTGACAATAAAAGTGATTTGATTTGATTTGATCTTTACTTAATATCCTAATGATTTTTGGCATAAAAGAAAAATCGATAATTTTGACCCATACAATGTATTTTGCTACTTATGGCTGGTTTTTGGTCCAGGGTCACAAATAGCAAAACTTGATAGAATGAAAATTATTTCTGATTTTGTTTATAGTGTGTTATGCGATATTACTTTTAAAGTTAATATAGGCCTATTTTAAATGCACTAAATAGCAACTTCACCATTACATATGTGCATTTACAAATATATTTAAATACATAACATATAGCATTTCAATAGAAAAGACACTGAAGTATATTGTAATTTACCATAAAATGACTTAATATATGTAATTATGAACTTACATAAAAATTAAAAAGTCTTTAAATTTACTTTAAGTGGGTCAAAAAGCACTCTGAATTTCAGCTAATTGCATTTAAAATAAATTTAAATAATACATTTTCATTTAAGTGCAATTAATATTCAATTAAGTTTAAAAAAGCATTCATTCAGTTAGCGCTTGTCGGTATTTTCTTTTAAAGTATATTTTTTTAATAACTACTCTATAAAAACAATATGCAGAAGTGTACTTTTTCACAAGGGCATATTTGATTGTCAGAAAAATAAGGAGTGTGTTCCCAGAGCTCTGCCTCAGTCAGCTGACCGTCTGACAGTCAAATTAAAACTTTTGAATTGGGATTTGAATCTAAAAACAGTGAGCACGACTCTGATAAAGTGTGTCAGGGTTGGTTATTTCTTCTTTGATCATTTTCATGTGCACTAAAGGAATATGAAACCCTTTGTCCGTGTTATGAGATAAATCTATATGTTACTGTAGTTACTCTGAAGTTCAAAATGAAACAATGGGACAATATGAAAGCATTCAGACAGGTCTGATACACTGTAGGATAAACGGTAAACTGGAGCAGGATAATCACTTGTGCCGTATCCGGCTAAATAATGTAGAAAAGTCTTATAGTTTATGGTGGCTGCTTTTCGGAGCCTCCACCCAATGTCTCCAAACGGTAACATATCATGTTATAGAAATCCATTTCCAAAGTCTCTTGCAGGGAAGAACTCTATCACCCTTCCCTCTCCTTTCTTTTTCTCCTTCGAGAGTGAGAAGCAAAGGTATGCGTGGCTTGAACAAGAGCCAGAAATAGATCTATTGTACTTCCGTGAGCAGGTTCTGATAGTCATAAGCGTTTCTAGATCTGTCGTCTTTTGGGAATTGCAGACACATGCACTATCTCCATCAGAACATCTAAGGGAGGACAGTGGAGGAGAGGTCACAAAGAAGGATATCTTCTCTCTCTTACTTTCTCATTTCTGGGCTGTATAAGTAGGGGTTAACTGCTGCAGATGCTCGGAGCCTGCTGATCTGAAAGCCAGACTTGAGTTAGAGAAGAAGAGATGGGGGTGAAAAGAAGAAAATGGGTCTCTGTGTGTGAGTGAGGGAAACAAACACATAAATAAAACAATATTACTTTGTTCATTTTTAAAACATGAGGTTTAAACCTCCCACAGCAATAATGTTTGTGGTGTGTGTGTGTGTGTGTGTGTGTGTGTGTGTGTGTGTGTGTGTGTGTGTGTGTGTGTGTGTGTGTGTACAGGTTTGGCTGCACTTTTTGAAAAGCATTACACTTTTTGGCCATATTTCTTAAAATGTTCTCACAACTATTGGGAAACATGTTAAAATTATTACTTGTGAGGACATTTAAAATGGTCATACTTATTAGAAATATTTATGAATTGCCTAAATCACATTTTTGTCTCAAATGTGTTTCAAATTAAATAATGTAACAGAAAAAAAAGGTTTTTAGAGACAATGTAGTGTTGTTGGTGTGGCTATAGGATCAGGATGTTTTGGGTGGTTGGTATGTGGTTGCTTACTGGTCAGAGTCATAAGAGCTTACTCACAATTCTCTATAATATTTTAATATCTAGAAACCCAGCTTTGGGTCGGACATTGGGTCGGACCACAAAACCATTGTTGGGTCTTAAGTCGCTGGGGAATATTTGTAGCAATAGCCAAAAATACACTGTATGGGTCAAAATTATAGATTTTTCTTATATGCGAAAAAATAATTAGGACATTAAGTAAAGATCATGTTCCATGAAGATATTTTGTAAATTTCCTACTGTAAATATATCAAAACTTATTTTTTGATGAATAATATGAATGGCTAAGAACTTCATTTGGACAACTTTAAAGGTGATTTTGTTGCACCCTCAGATTCCAGATTTTCAAATTATGGTATCTCGGCTAAATATTGTCCTAACAAACCATTCATCAATGGAAAGCTTATTTATTCAGCTTATTTATTTCATTTTGAAAAATTGAACATTAAGACTGGTTTTGTATTTCCTGGGTCACATATATATTTTTGAAAGACGTCTCTTATACTCATCAAGGCTTCATTTATTAGATCAAAATATAGTTAAAACAGTGATATTATGAAATCTTATTACAATTTAAGATGGCTATTTTATTAAATGATATTTATTCCTGTGATGGCAAAGCTTTTTCAAGAGCTGTTACTCCAGTCTTCAGTGTCACATGATCCGTCATAAATCATACTAATATGCTGATTTGGTGCTGTAGAAACATTTCTTAGAAAACAGTTCTGGAACATGATATTATTGTGAAAACTGTGAGAGTTCTTTCATAATTCTTTGATGAGAAGAAAGTTCAAAAGAACTGCATTTATTTGAAATATAAACTTTTGTAACATAATAAATGTCCTTACTGCACTTTTGATCCATTTAATCCATTTGTTTCCTTAAATGTGTATATGCTGACATAAACTTGATTAAAACATGTAATAAAAGGCCTGTTTTGTACTTTTATATGTTGCAGTTTCACCCATACTGGAAGGTTTTTGCCATGCATTTCATTAAAGTCAAGGAAAGCATTTCAAGTGGGAATACATGTATAGTCTCACCAAGAGATGTAAGTTAGCCTTCTGTAACTTCAAAGAGCTTTTGTTGTCCACTAATAGCCTCAAACACAATCTATTGCAGAGCACAGATACAATGTATTTCGTTCAGTGAATGAAACTGCATACTGTGTGAATTATGTTTTCCGCCAGCCGGCTGCCCACCAGAAAATGAATTCATTAAAATAATAGAATTACAAATTGCCCCGTACACAGTGAACACATTTAGAAGCCTGCTCAATTTTGCATTGTGAAACTGTGTGACTGGGGAAATATAGAAAAGTCTGTGCATAGCGTAGAGACTGATGGAAAGAGAAAAATCTTTATTCTCTCTCTTTCTGACATGTTCCTCCACACGGCTTTCCTCTTTGCCTCATTCATTTCTCTTTACTAATTCTCTCTCTTCTTAGTGTCTGATATTTATTTTATAGCTCCTCTCACATATCTGGCTCTTAAAAGCTCTTTGAGGATCAGAAAATCTCCAGCGTCCAGCTTTTAAAGTTATTTGGTTAAGCTGGAAATCCATTGCTTTGTATTGTTATGTAAATAGATTTCATTTGTCTCCATGACGCTCTAAAAACATATATTATAGCCCTTAATAAGGGGTCCTTATGTACCAGATCGTATGTATATTTGTTTTATCTGAGATATTGTGCAAATTATGAATGTTTAAGTACATTTAGGGTGACAGACAAAATATGAAAACATGTCAGCAGGACACTTAGTGAATTTGTTTTACTGAACAGACCATATACAGTAAGTTCATGTTTCGATGAGTGATAGCTTGTGTATGTGTGTGTGTGTGTAAATGCGTCTTGGTTGAGATAAAGTTATTACTGGTGCATGCGTGTTGAGAAGCCTGAAGGGTTTTGGAGAGCCTGTTGAAGGATTTGTAGTCTTTGCTGTTTTCTGAAGAGAATAATCAGGAGAGAGAGCAGGATAGAAAGATAGACAGTGTTGGAAATATGCTTTGGCATTGTTCCACGTTATAGAAATAGTTTGCATCCTGCTCTGAATTAAGATTCAGAGTTTAGGCTCTGCTGCTATTCTGAATGCAGCGATGGAAAGCCCCTCTCTGACTGGGATTAATAGCGTTAAGTGTTTGTGCAATCACATATAACGAGTTGTTAGTGAGGCGCATTGCTATTAGCTTCATTAAAAGTAATGATGTATAGAAATGATAGCATGGGAAAATCCATTTCCCCACTCTCTTGGTGACTAAACACTGAAAAGCAAGAACGGAAATACATTTAAGGATGTTTAGAGTGTCTGAGTAAATGCTATAAAAACATCACTGCTTAAAATGCTTTAGGAGTTTAACACTGCACAGCTTTTACAGTAGAATGCCATCTTTCTGATTTAATGATGCTGTTTTTGATTATGGCTCTCTATTTGTCATATCTTTGTCAGTTCTTCTTTTAATTTGTAAAAAAAATTAGAAAGAACATGAAAGCATTTGGTTAATTTTAACATAAATAGTTTCGCTTGACAACAGCAGTAGCCAAATATACCAAAATGATCTCATCAGAAATCATAGTCATTTATATGTAAAGCCTGGTTCTAGCATACAGACATTTTCATACATTTGTGTAGATACTGAAATGTATGGCATTAACATATTGACAGCATTTAAAACATACAGTATTTTTGTGTATGATCAAATAATCATTTAACTGCAAATAATCCTTTAACTAATCATTTTATATTCTTAGTGAATATTGAATTCGTGGATATAATATGTTGATTTTGTTGCATGTAATCATTGGCATTAATTAAATATGACATTTTTTGACATACTATATTTACCTCATTTGACGATAGATTCCATCACTCACATCAAACTATATATATATATATATAATCTTTGCTCAGCTCCATTCAGCTGTTTGAGGGAACCCAGCTCTGCTTATCGCCTGCAGAGTACCATTCCACACAGCAAATAGCTTAGGGACTGAATGTCCTAGAGTGGCCCAGCCAGAGCCCTGACTTGAACCCTGTCGAACATCTCTGGAGAGACCTGAAAATGGCTGTCCACTGACGGTCCCCATCCAACCTGACCGAGCTTGAGAGGATTTGCAAAGTAGAATGGCAGAAAATCCTCCAATTCAGGTGTGCAAAGCTTGTTGTGTCATACCCAAAAAGACACGAGGCTGTAATTGATGCCAAAGGTGCTTCAACTAAGTACTTAGTATTTTATATTTTTAATACATTTACAGACAATTCTAAAATTCAGTTTTCACTTTGTCATTATGAGGTACGGAGTGTAGATTAAAGAGAAATAAAAGGAAATGAAACAATTGTAGTATTAGGCTGCATAATATTATAGTAAATAAATAGTAGATATAATCTACTGTGCTAACTTATGCTGTGCATATGTAGAGACCTTTATGTTTTACATGCTGTCAGTACATCCATATTGTATGTTTCAGTGTATATCCAGGTACATCTGAATTCCTATGAATGCCATTAAGATCAGGCTGTATAAAACAACATTTAAATCGCAAAATGTGTTATGTATCGTATAACATGTTTGCTTCTTGCACAACTCAAAATATAGCTTTCCAGCACTGTGAACCTGAAGACCTCTCTTGACTCTTGAGTCAATGCACCCATTATGTTACACAGTGAGACTCGGGAGTAAAGGGGTTGTTTTTGGGCCTCAATCTGGGTCTATTTTCCTGCTCTGGATTGTAAGAGCTTTGGCCCTGAGGGGTGTAGGGGAGGGTACACAAAAACGTTGACATTTCACTCACCCCAGTGTTAATCAGACTTTCTCCTCACTCTCATAACCAGGGCCAGATTGTTGTTGGTGGACTTAGAACAGCATCATGCATCACAGCCACTCTGCTTTAGCTTCTTCGTGTGTGTTCTTTTGAGCTAGGGCTAATAGAGACTTGTAGTCTTTTAACTGTGTGACCACCAGAGTCTGTTTTGAGCCTTTAAACTCTAAGGACTGGTTTCGTTAAAAGGCATTCTTGTCTACAGTTTACTATGAGAAAATATTTAATATAAAAAAAAAAAAGTCGCAATGAAACGGAAGTAGAAACTGATATTTTCTTCCACATCATAACATGCATCTAAGTTTAACAGATTATAGAAAATGAAAAAAGTAAGGCGGGGACTTGGTTCAGTGTATCGGTTGTTGATTGGATTTTGAGAATTGAGTGTTTCACTCAAAATGGAGGCAACGAAATGTGAATTTGCAAGGTTGGATTTAAGCAGAATAATGCTGCCTTCGCGTGCTATCTGAATGATTGACTTTCCTAGTTGGGAAATGGATATAAATGGCCTCTCAAGACTCAAGTTTCCAATTTCGGCGGGCCATAATATTTGAAACATGAGGGAGAGAAGAAACATAGCTGTAGTACTGTAAAGCTGTATTTATTTTTCTCATAATATCTACATTGCGTTTTCTCACTGTTACGTGTATATTTATACATATAAATAACCAGGTGATGCATATTATATGTATTGAACACTATCAAAATAGCATTTATTTGACTGAAATTTCAGAATCGTGAGTAAGCTAGATTGTCCGGTAAATGTTTATTTCGTTATCAATGAATGGCCACATTTTGTTCAAGACCTGTAGGATTATTGACTAAATATCTTCTGGCTTTAACAAGATTTCCTCAGAGAAAGCAATCACAAATGGGCCATCCTACAGGAGTCCTGTTCTTTCCAGCAACAAAGCACTTCAAAGCAACAAATTAATGATTACATCTTCAGAAGTGGGAAGTTTCTAATAGCATGTAAAGGCAGCGTAAATGATTAGAGAAGTTTTGCATGTGTCACTAGAGAGTAGTCTGTTGTTTTCACCAGAAGGTCAAGTTTTTATACATTTTTATTATGAGGTCAGAAAATTATGAGGTTTTAAAAACGAAAGATATGCACAGATTAATTGTTCACAATATGATATATATATATAACATGTCTTCAGAAAATAGATAGGGTGAATTTTTGTTTCATGCTGAGTTTAACAGTAGTAGTAATCTTCTCAAAAATCAAACTGCTTTTTGGACAGAGTAAAATTGACTGGTGAAATAATTCTTCCAAGTATTTTGTATTGGATGAGAATCTACTGTAAACCTAATGTTTAGGCTTTCTTAAAACATACATTTAGCAAAAATGATACAGGTGTTATAATTCCCACCTAAGATACAAGTTGATATCAGTAAGGAGGACAGTGTTTATGTATATGTAAATTTGTTGTTCTTTTATAGTATTGTGATCGAGTCAGCCTTTCATCTGAATCAAAAGATCTCCAGATACTGCAATACTTAAACACGGACGTTACACACAGGGTCTAAACATGATGTATGCGATCCCCATACATGTGTGTCCTTATGCTTGTGTATGTGGAAGTAATTCCTGACCCAGACATGTATCTTTAGGATGACCTCTTCAGCTGAATTGGATTTGAGACTTATCACGGTTCAGAGAGAGGGCTTTCCATAAGTGCTGTCAAAGACTGAATTATGAATTTTAAAAATGTCAAACTGAGACACATAAGACTATACATCCTGCACCAAGATCCTTGTTTCCAAACACAGCTGCGAATGTTGATCAGTAAAGTCATTGCAACATATGACACAATCGGTTTTCTCCGTTTTTTGGAATGCTGTCTTTAAGAGTGTAGACTGATTAGTGTTAAAGTTTGTAGTACTCTCTGTATGAGATGAGAGCATAATAGCAAGCTTGAAACATGAAGACATGAATGTCTGTTGCACGTATAACGTCTCATTCTCTTCTCAGTCGTAATCACAGCTCTAATTAAAGGGTGGACGCAGCATGAGACCTGAGAACAATATTACAAACGAGGGATCTTAAGAGTGGAAAAGAGCAAATGGGATTTACAGGTGGTGGGTGAATGGTTCCAGGAAGAAAAAAAGGCAAATAAATGAAAAAATACCCTGGGGATCTTCTGCGCTGTCCTGCAGATTTGACCTCTGTTTCACCTCAGTGTACCTTGGATATGGAGTTGTGAAATGAAGGTTAGGTACATCAGCACTGTTGGTGAGATGAAAAGACAGCATGAGTAAAGTAAGGTGTTTAAAACACATGCCTTTCTTTCCTAAAAATCTCCAGGTTGATTTAATAAAATTGTCTTATTATTATCTTGACTTTGTTGGACTGTACATCCTTGAAATCTTTTAACAAAAGCTTCTTGGAGCTGTTTTCTTTTGGTTCATGTGTCATTTGGCTAAAGATTATCAGAAAAGTGTAGCTATTACACAGACCCATGATTGCATTTTGAACATTGAGTGTTTCCATGGTAATGATGAATATGTTCTTGTAGAACATCTGTAGTATATGAATAGATTCGCCCAAGTTCTTATGATTGTTAGAATTATCTTTGTTTACTGACATTCAGTTTGGTATACTGTGTATATACAGTATATATCTTTGTGCAAGTGGACTGAAAAAAAAAAATCCATTACAGATCACTTAACGTTTAGACACCACTCAAAATGTTGTGATGTGATATTTGCTTTTAATGATCACCACAACAGGAGTCAAATTGCTGACCCTAAAAACTGACCCTACCGTTGAAGTTATTAATCTAATATTATCAGCTGTCTTAGACATGTTTCATTCACAAGAGTGATGTTTTTTATGATCTTTTAGTGAAATCCAGCGATTTCCTCCTCAGGCTGCTCCTATTTAACCCCCCACAGAACGTTATCCCCATTTCAACCATATACAGACTGAGACCACATCCCAGTCTTTCCTCCTCTCTGTTTTCATAACAAAACTAGACCTGCGTTTGTTCCTTATGGCTGTGGATACTTTAACCTCTTGCATAGCTAGATTTATTATTGTTCCGGTGCGCTGTGATTGTTGATGTTGGTGTGTTTTCACAGGCAGCTGACAGACTTTTAGATCATTTGACTTTATTTATGCTGCAGTAGTCAGGTATGAACAATACTTGTTTCATTCAACAAGGTCGTCCATTGAAGAATATGTATTTGCACAACAATGTTTAATAGAGATTCTAAAACTTTTATAAAAAATACACACTGCAAACTTAGAATCGCTCTTTTAGTCCACTCAACAATTTGTGTGTAATTTATTCATTAAATAGAATTTATTAGTAAAATAAAGTAACATACTTGGATACTATTGTTTGTCTTTGGTTACACTTTATTTTGATAGTCCACTTTAGACATTCTACTAACTATAAGTAACTTTGTAACCACGTATCAACGACATGTCAACTAATTCTCATTAATTTGCAACTACATGTCTACTAACTCTCAGAGTACACTTTTAGGGTAGGTTTAGGTTTAGTAGAATAAGTTGACATATACTTTCTCATAGTCAGTATGTTGTATGTTGTGGACCCATTAAAATAAAATGTTAGACAGTATACTAATACTCTAATGACTTCTAGTTGACGTAGTTGCAAAGTTACTTACTGTTAGTAGAATGTCTAAAGTGGACTATCGAAATAAAGTGTTACCGTGTCTTTTCATGTTTTTGTCTTTCATTTTTACAGGTTTTTTCGTTTTTAAAGAAGTGGGGAACGTGGGGACCTGCTTAAGAGCACAATAGCTTTTATAAGTCATGATAACACACATTACCTACAGATCCACAGCTCAAATCCAAGGACTGATCAAATGCCTAGAAAAACTATGAAGAAAAGCTGGAAGAGAAAGTGCTGACAGATGTAAGTGGGAGTGTTACAGCAGACACAGCCTTTGTTTAAATTTTCTCTAGCTTTTTACATGGGTAAAAATGAATAATACTCATTACAGTTTATTAGTTATCCGGCTTTCAGAGTTTGGTGGGGCTGGAAAGTCAGGGTTGCGGGGGGTCGTGTGGTAGAGGCAGAGTCCCAAACCATTTCCATACACACTTATTAGAAACATATGTTACATTCTGGTGAAGGGACCAAGACTGCTGCACATCCCCCAAGTCCCCCCAAAATACACACACACATTGGTTCTGCCTGTGCAGAAAAACATCTTTTTTCAGCTCCCCCTTTTCTTCAGTCACTCCTACCCTCCTTCCATCTCTCCAACCCTCCCTCTCATTCTCTCTCTCTCTTGCTGGAACGTCAAGGGTGAGATTGTAAGTGCTCAGCTTAGGCACAGATCACCAGTGGACAGGACAGAGAGAGGAGAGTGGAAAGAGAGGAAAAGAAGGGGAAAGTTTAATATAGGTACAAGTAGAAAAAGAATGGGCAACTAGGGCATTAAACTGTAGTTTAGCCTCCTAAAAAAGGGAAATAAAGTACAATAGAAAATAGAGTTGGTGTGAAGTATGGGCTGTCCAGTTCTTTGTTTTATTCTGCTGTCCTCACTACTATGCCTCTACGGGGTGCAGACTCAAGATTTGAGACAGCGGGATGCACTCTGCAGGGAGGATGGGTGCTTTGTGCTCCATTTTCAGCGCAAGATCTTCCTGGAGGCTTGGCGGAGCTGCAAGGAACACGGAGGGAACCTGGCCACCATCAGGCATCCAAAGGAAGCGGCAATAGTGAAGGAGCTCTTCTCGAATGTGGAACTGAGACAACACCACAGAGGCAAGATAAATATCTGGATTGGCCTTCAGAGACAACCCCGACAATGTTCCCCCACCCGACCCCTGCGTGGCTTCTCGTGGGTCACTGGAGATCAGGACACCCAGTACACCAACTGGCTACAAGAGGATTCGGCTAGTACCTGCTCATCCCCACGATGTGTGGTGATGCCTTACAGCACTGCGGCCCATGAGCAAGGGCATAATCTGAAATGGAAGGACGGACCTTGTTCGGTTTCAGTGGACGGCTACCTGTGCAGGTACAACTTCCAAGGCATGTGTACAGCTATTGCTAACGAGGGAGGTGGGAATACACTGTATAGTACCCCTTTTAACCTGCTGAGTACCCTCTTAACACATATCCCATATGGGTCGGTTGCAGCTGTACCTTGTCCCGCTAAGGATGATCAATCAGTTCTGTGCACACAAAAGAAGATGGAACTGTTGGTTGGAACAGGGAACCACCTTTTTGCTCTGACATACCTAAGACAAGCGGGTGTGATAAAGACAACGGAGGTTGCCATCACATCTGCGTTGAGGATGACTCGCAATACTACTGTGATTGCAATGATGGCTTTCTCCTGGCTGAGGATGGGGTAAGTTGCTTTCTGTCCGACCCTTGCAATGGGGCTCCATGTGAGTTTGAGTGCTTGCGTGTGATGGATGGCTACCGCTGTGCTTGTCCTGATGGATACATGCTGGCACCTAATGAACAGGGCTGTGTAGATGTCGATGAATGCCTACAGAGTCCCTGTGAGCATATATGTGTAAATGCTCCTGGAACCTTTGAGTGTCGCTGCCGGGATGGCTACCAACAAGATGAAGAGGGTGCCTGTGAAGATGTGGATGAGTGTTTGGACAACCCATGTGAACATGCGTGTGAGAACACATTGGGCTCCCATATTTGTCACTGCCATCTTGGTTTTGCCCCATTACAAGAGGACCAGAGTCAATGTCATGACATTGACGAATGTCAAATTGAAGGAACTTGTGAACAGATGTGCATCAATTATGATGGAGGCTTTGAGTGCTACTGTGAAGAAGGTTATACTCTTCAATCTAACCAATATTCCTGCAGACCCATCGGGGAGGACATGGAGACTCCCTCAACCACTGTCTCCAACCCATGGATTACTCACAACCCATTTGGGATCCAGAGGATCCTGCATACCCATGGCACCCTCCACCTGATTCTGATTGGAACTGGCAGACTGAGCTGCCTAATCTGGAGACAGTTCCGACAGACCTGATTTCGACAACTGAAGAAGAACCTGAAACCTCCACACCGACGGAAATTTCCCCAAAGGTCATTAATGTTCATGGTGACTTTAATCCAGAACAACCAGTTCATGATGCTTTTTTTCCACCAGCAATTCTGACGCCCGCATCAGACTATTATGAGGATGAGAGCACCACGGTTCCCACAGTCCCCCCTTCCTCCACAGCTTCAGGCGGCGCTTGGAATTGGCTCTGGTTCAGCTCAACCCAAACAAAGCCTGAGACACAGGAAACTGCAAAGAACCCTCTCGACCTTTTTGGAGAATATGAGTCTTATGAACAAGACCGTGATAATATTGACATGAATAATGATGAATCAACCACTTTTGGTCCAGGGCAACAAACTTCCACCCTGTTCCCAATGCAGTCACGAGGAATAGAAGAGGTCATTATTGAGAATGACAACAGCAGTAACCAGGGCCAAGGAACCAACTGGTTGCTAATAGGATTGCTAGTGCCATTTTGCATCTTCATTGTGGTGATGGTGGTCCTGGGCATTCTCTATTATACTCGCTACACAGTTAAACCACAGAACAAGAACACTAGCGATTGCTATCACTGGATTGCCGGTGCCGGTGACAAAGCGGCTGCTGACATATCTGGTAGCGTAACTAAATCCCATGTTTAAGCAAGTAGGACTGTGACATAACAGTGTGAAAATGTAAATAAACTTTTTTTTAACTTCACAGTAGCCAAGATGAATTTGATGAATTGAGGGCAGCACCCCATCCTTTCCCTTTGACATTTTTAACCCATGATTATTTATGGATGTTTATCCGGACAATCTGCTAAGTGAGAAATGAGAGGCAAGGAGGAATAACTCTAAAACCACTGAGCCTCATTCTCTGCTGTCCTCAAGAGGCAATAAAAGTTATTCTACTGTTTTGGTCACACTGATCTCTTAGTTTACGAAACAGTTTCTCAACAATCACATGGCAACTAAGAGAACATACCTAATAGATGAGGATACTTGGTTGAGTAATGTGGGTTATTTATAAAAATATTTGAAGGAACCTTCCATCTGAATAGCTGTTTGTGTCATTCAAGAGAGTCATGTCTTAAGAGATTTGTTCTCTAAGGAGCCATAATTTCCGTCCATTTTGACAGTGTCAAGATTTGTATTCCCTGTTGTGAATTCATTCTGATCAAGACCAAGAAGTTTTTTACCAAACTCTGCCTAACAAGTCCTATAACAAGATAATTTGAAAATGCTTTCTAAGCGTTGTGTGTTTAATGACAGTAATCTGTCACAAATTGCTCCGAAATCAGTCCTTTAGAGATGTATGTGGACAGTCTGGTCATTATGCCATACTCTGAGAGTAAAGTTGGTCATAATTCACAAGCATTATGAAATGTCAAAATAGCAGTCAGACAATCGTGTACCAATGACTTTCCTTGATATTTTGCAGTATTATGTTTTGATATTCTTGAGGTTATTTGAAGAATCAGATAAACTTGTTTAAACCACAAACGACCAAAATTCCTGCTCTAACTACTACTTGATTTTCTTTTAAACTGTTTATTAAAATGCTCAATAAGGTTTAAATGTTTGTGTCTTCATTGAGACAACAATATTTGTTGTTGGTGCTATGGCTAATGAATGCATATAAAGCCAATTGGCAAGTAGTGGTTTAATTTGTAGAATTTGCAGCTCTGTAAGAGTAAGGATGTGATAAGGGTTTACTCAGTTCTAAAAAAAGTAAATAAGCTTCCATGTTATTCTTAATGTGTCCTTTCATCACTTCTCATCTCCTTCTTGCTTTCTTTTCTCCCTTGTTCCACATATATACTGAGAGGCTTTCTATGATTGATGGTGGTACTATGAAAGTACAGCATATGTTCTGTACTCAGTACCAGTTGATTATCCAATCTGATAAATCTGGCCGGACATCAGAGAGCTCCTTACTGTCATGCAGTGTTGTGGATAATTGGCGTGCTCAGCCTTCACATCATCACAGGAAAAGCACTCTGGTGTAATCGCTTGAAAACTGACAGCTTCCTACATGTTTAGCTGTTGTGGTTACAGTTCTGTGTGAGATGACTTTAGATTAATCTTTGGGTGGTCAGATGCACCGTTCAAAAAATTGGGGTCAGTAAAAAATAGTGAATAAATACTATTCAGCAAGGATGGATCATAAGTGACAGTAAAGACTTCAACAGTGTTACAAAAATAAAAAATCATGTTCTTTTGAACTTTGTTCATCAAAGAAAAAATGCATTGTGGTTTCCACAAAAATGCAAAGCAGCAGAACTGTTTTCAACATTGATGATAATAAGAAATGTTTCTTGAGCACCAAATCAGCATATTAGAATGATCATGTGACTCTGAAGACTGGGATCATGGCTGCTGAAAACTCAGCTTTGCATCGCAGGAATACATTTTAGAATATGCTAAAATAAAAGTTATTTTAAATTGTGATAGCATTTAAATGAATGTAGCCTTGGTGATTAGCAGCTGTATACAGTTAGTGCCCCCGCAAAACTATCTTGATTCTAAAAGTCTCAAAATTGCATTGCAACAGGCGTCTGCTAACAACTGATGCTGGATTTGTAATCAAAACTGAGACATTTTTGCTATTATTTTAGACAAGGTGGTCTTAAAGTGTACTTGCAACCAGAAAGTGTTCAAATTCTTTTAACAACATTTGTGTGTGTGTGTGTGTGTGTGTGTGTGTGTGTGTGTGTGTGTGTGTGTGTGTGTGTGTGTGTGTGTGTGTGTGTGTGTGTGTGTGTGTGTGTGTGACAGAGTCATATCTTGCTTTAAAGTAAATGTTGTTGTCTATAATTCAGTGACATTCATACATTTTTATGTGTGACTTAAGTGTCCATATACTTTTGGGGTTACTGTACTTATCTTTAATTCTGTAACTGATCATAACACTATTGTTCATATTATGTAAAGAATGAATAAAAAAAGCATTATGGCTAAATGTCAGTAACTGATACACATAATTGTCTTTATGTAAATAAAAAAGCATAATTAGCCACTGCTAGGATTCATTGTGGTTTCTTAAAGGCATTTAACAAATTCTTCAAATAATCATTTACATATTCTAATCAACCTTCCATTATAATTACTAATGTCAGTTTAACAAACGCTCACAGTGATGAGTCTTATTTCAAAGGCTTGCTAATTGTTTGTGTTTGCTCTGTGCCCTCTGGCATGCTCACATTCAGCACAGTGATAAGCGGCTGGGTAAAGATTTCAGCAACAGACTCTTCAAAGGAAAATGTTGGAGTATATCATGGCCTCTCCTCATTCCACATTCCAGAGACGCCTCTTTTAAATTCAGCAGTGCATTAGGAGAGGGAATGGACCGATTTATGTTATGTATTCCAAAGAGTGTTCGGCATCACTGGCTTAGCTGTGTGTCTGCGTGTGTTTGATTTCATGCATAACCAGTATTACGCTCTCCTGCCTTTCCCGATAAACAACCTGTCAGCTGTATTAATTAAGGAAGAATTATTATTGGAGCACCATTCCAACATTCCACTCAACCTATAGGAACCTAAGTCAGGTTATGCTTCGTTTCCAGCACATGTAGAGGGCGATATGGCTCGTTAAAAACGCCCCATGATTTCAGTCTGACATTCCATATCCTGTCAGTTTTATTTATTTAATTTTCTAAGTATAGAGAAGCCTATCAATATTTGTCACATAGAAAAGACCCAAATTTCAGTGCTACCATGTATTAGAAGTTTAAAATCGTGCATAAGAAATGCATTCTGTTCATTTTCCTCATTCCAGTTCTTATTGGTTCATATCTGAATGTTCAGCTGTAAGACTTTCTGTAAACTTGCTGGCAATATGAACGAGTCAGGTACAAGCGAGTCTTGGCTATGCTGTATGTGGCCAATATAAGCAAATTGTAGACTGCATCCTTATGGAATCGCTTGGCTGCCTGCTGTAATGTTTGTTTTATGGTCAGTCATGTGTGAATATGCAATGTGTCAGAAATTTGAGGAGTCTAAGTGTGAATAAAAACGAGGGTCTGGTAGTCAGGGAATCTAAGAGAAGATTCAAAGAAGGATAGAGAGATGAGTTTTGGGAATTGTGAATTTTGCTCCATAATTACATTAATATGGAGCTGGATGAATATCTCATCACGATACCACAGACGCCTCAAACTGGGCTTTTCATATATGTGACCCCAAAATTGAGATTTATGCATCATCTGAAAGCTGAATATGTAAGCGTTCCATTGACATATTGTTTGTTATGGTAGGACAATACAACTATTTGAAAATCTGAAATCCGAGAGTGCAAAAAATTCCAAATATTGAGAAAATCGCCTTTAAAATTGTCCAAATGAAGTTCTTAGCAATGCATATTGCTAATCAAAAATTAAGTTTTGATATATTTACAGTAAGAGCTTTACTACATATCTTCATGGAACATGATCCTTACTTAATGTCCTAATGATTTTTGCCATAAAAGAAAAATCAATAATTTTGACCCATACAATGTATTTTTGGCTATTGCCACAAATATACCCCAGCGACTTAAGACTGGTTTTGTGGTCCAGAGTCACATATTAGTTTGAAATCTTTGTTGTACAGCGTTCAGTAAATTATTCAGAAATATACAAATTTACATTTTGGCAGATACTTCCTTAACCAAAGGACATTTAACATCATGCACGATGTATATGAGTGAGTAAATGCAGCTGTAAAGAGACTATAAGACGAAATGAGACGTTGCTTTCTGTGAATGTTTATGATCTGTGCACCAAGAAATGTGTGATATCATAAGACTGTTATTTCTCAGCAATATGCATTAAGTGGCAATTTTATCAGGTACATTTGATTGTGAACAGCCCACTTTGGTGCATCATGTGCTGTAGCTGCATAGTTTGGTTCTAGAAACATGTCATTCAGATGTGTTTTACTGTACACCAGCCGCGATTTCTTTAAGACTGCAAGGGAAGCTCAGCTTCCCCTATAATTGTCAAAAAATGAATGGTCAAATATATGTACTATTATGTTAACATTTTATTGACAAAAAATGCGTTAAACACGTTCATCTCGAACGAAAACAATTTCGTTCAGAATCAGCTACTTAGGTCGGCTGACTCGATTTCCTTCTCATTCATTCCGTAGCGTACAGTGCATTACTCTGTTGAAGCCCAGCGTCCATTGACTTCAATGGGGCTGCTTTAAACAGTTTTTTCAGTGCTTAGAAACAAGACGGTCATTGGATAATGCTGCGATTATGTCCACGGACTCAGCGTCTCTGGGATGAATGGAGGAGTGGGCTGGCCCGGACTCCGGCGTCTGCGTGATGATTGGAGGGTCTGTCATCTCTTTTAATCCACTTTTATGTCCTAAAACGCTGTTTTTGGGGTCGACAGCTTATAAAACGTATTTATTGTTTTTTTTAGCTTGTTTGCTATACACATTGTCACATATCAGCTTTTAGACATTTTTTTTTTTTGTTATAAATAAATGACAAGGAGGCGGCAGCTTCGCAATGCAAAGAGACGGTTGGTGTGGGCGTGGGCGTGGTCTTCAGATTATGACGTATCACTCTGTGTCTCCATTTCCAACTCAGTCCCATCGCGGATTTTGCATGTGTAGTCGAAAGACAAACTGCTGCAACCTTCATTGTATATTTCACACAATTTCACACCACATTCATTGTTTCAGTTTAACATAATTCCCACATTTCCTCCCGTTGAGTTAAATATATATATATATATATATATATTAGATTGTTTGTTCATTAATTCATATAGTCTGAACTAGCCAGCTAGCAAACTGCACAGCAGGTGTAGAAAGGAGCTTCTCCTGTTTAAAGCGGCTCAAGTCCTACACCCGTAACACAATGGGCCAAGGCCGTTTAAGCAGCCTAGCTCTGCTGGCCATTGAGAGGACACTGGTCAAGTCACTGGAAAAGACGCCTAGTTGGTACGACAGGGTTACAGAGCATTTTCTTGAAAAGGAACGTAGGGCAGAATTTACATATAAATAAATGGACAATTTTTATGATTTAGGCCGAAAATGAGCTTCCCCTCTTTAAAAGATCAGCAGCCGCCACTGCTGTACACCAATGGTCATTGTCTACTTGACTACAACAACAACTACCGAACATCTCCACAAGATCTAAATATGGCAAATTTAGCAAATGGTTATCTTTTTATACATTTGCATTTACAAGTAATCCTTACGCCTTTTAAAATGGCCACCGGGTGTATATTGAATATCTGTCAGAGTGTATGTGTGCACTATCCATCAGCGACTCCCTATGGAGTTGCTCAGTAGATGTGGATTTTCATCAGTCAACTTTATAATCCACTCTCAAGTGAATCTTTTTTAAATCTTTCAAAAAAGCAGACCATGTTTTGGTGTAATATACATAATTCATATGCAGTTAAACTAAATCTGTAAGCCTGGTGCCAGTATGTCTGCCCCCCCCCCCCGAGAGGCCAAAAGGCCCTCGACATCCGAGACGCAATACACAGTAGGGGTCGACCGATATGTGTTTTTCAGGGCCGATACCGATACCGATTATTACAGATCAAGTAGACCGATAACCGATATTTTGAACCGATATACGTGTCTGGTGTAAAAATGAAAATTAATGCCAAAATTAATAATAACAAGAGCTCTGACAAAAAAACGTTCTTTAAATGCTTTTAAACATGTTTTAATTCTGAAAACTGTTAATAACAACAACATTAAATAAACAGTAATATTAATAATATTAATAATAACATAAGTACAGAGATCACCCAGAAGCATTCTGTAAACATTTTGTAAAACTTAAAGTAAACGTATTTAGCGTATTGTGTGATTATTCTCAACAAAAGTTGTAATAATTGTTGTAGTTGTATTACGTATACAGTAATATATTCGGCTAAACCGAACTTATATTTTGACAGGTTGCCATGAGGACATTTTAAGTTTCTGTAGCCTATGTATATATGATATGACGATCGTTTTACTCAAATGAAACCGTCAAATGCTCATGAAGTGACTCTGCGAGCAGTTCTGGGGATGTTGTTCATGTATTTATGTCCTCATTTAGTGAGACGGCAGACGCTGAAGTCACCGCGAGCATCACGCCGCTCAGTATGTGTGTGTGCAGTAAATGAAACCGCACGCCTGTGTCTTTCATTAACAGAGATGCAGAACATGCAGGATTCATATTTAAAGTGTTTTTGGCGGCTTAATATTTATAGATACTAGTCCATAGCGAGTCGATTTAAGTGTACTGACCTACTTTTGATTAATTCATCCAAACTTCGACACATTCCGTGACATTCCGCGTTATACGGTAAATTCCATTATATGACTGCATTCCGCGATTCCGCCCGCATTTTTATGGAAAGCCAAATGGTTCAGAATTCGCCTGGTTTTCACCGTATGATTATTAAAACGCCGTTTTCATAACGCCGCAGGCGTTAAATAAGCGTTAGGCGCTAAGTTAACGGCAGACGCCACCACGCTAAAATAACGCCAGGCGCCGACCGACGTTAAGTTAACGCCACACACCACTTAAGATGCAGATTTATTCGCTTATCTACATGGACACACCTTTCATGGCTACGAGGAATCTACGGCAAGTCTGAGCATCCAGTTTGCTACAGCGCGAAGATGGCAAGGAGAGCTTTTGTTTTGCAGTGTAAACACACTCTAAATGACTGCACTCGCCTTTTGCTGTCTGATAATCCGGGGCCTGATGTCTTTCAGTCATCATTAAACAGGTAAAGATTGTGTCTATGTTCTCCAAAAATATTTAGTTAGATACCTGAGTTTTAACGGTTTCTATGTGAATTCTGTGATTCAGAGGTGGAAAGTAACGAATTACATTTACTGCTACTGTAATTGAGTAGCTTTTTGTGTACTTGTACTTTTTAAGTAATTTTTAATCTGTAATTTTACTTTTACTTAAGTATATTTTCTGTGAAGTATTGTACTTGCTACATTTTAAAACACATTCACTGAGTAAAAAAATCGCTCCGTGGAAACAACTGCAGCAAATAATGGGCAGAAGAAGAAACTGGCGCTAAAAATAACAAGAACGATGCAGACGAACAAGACAGACGTTAATGGTGCAGACCCAGCTGAAAACCAAACCCCGTCATATTCTGCTGAAGTTGAACTCGAAGGAAATGAAGTGAATCCCTGGCCATATTCATGCTCTATTATGCAGTGTTAGCTGTGTTTGCCTCGGGAGACCGAACTAGCAGCGTATAACATCTCGACATCAACCCTTCGCAAGCATGTAGAAATAAGGTAAATACTTACATCATTGCATTGTTGGTTAAAATGACGGTTAGCAAAAGGTTTTGCACAAATGAGCCAAAAAGACAGTGGTGCAGGGTGTGCAATATCATCTGAGATAATATAGTAATTGTTGTTTTAACGATGTGCGATTTGACATTATCAGTATTTTGCCAAAAACCAAACAAATCACTCTAAACAGTGTGCCGTGAAATCTAGTAACGTTAGATTAGACTAATCCGCGTGCATCTGGACTGCTTTCTTTCACCGCGTGATTCAGTCTGTTAAAATGCGCTTAGAATGATCACAAAATTGAAGATATAGAAGCAGAAAATGTATATATTTATATAATTTAATATAGTAAGTCAACATCACATGAAGAATGCCGTTTTCTAAAAAATCACCATGATTACATGGGCCTGTAGTTTTTCTTTTACACAGTTAAAAAACAAGAAGTTAATTAAGAGACGCTTTAAACACCATATTGCCTGTTTTTGCTCTATTTCGACAACAAAAATAATACCAAACACAGCCACCATACACAGTTTTGCGTCTCTGAGCAATGACGTGTTTCATTCCTTGAATTAACCGTTTAAATGATTCTGTTCAATCGCAATGACTCTCTTATCAGTGACTTGCTGACACCTACTGGTGGTTCTAATTTAACATTTAAAGTATCTTTTTATTTTTGTATTTCAAATGACTATTTAACCTTTGTGACCCTGGCATGGAGCACAAAACCAGTCTTAAGTCGCTGGAGTATATTTGTAGCAATAGCCAACAATACATTGTATGGGTCAAAATTATACATTTTTCTTTTATGCCAAAAATCATTAGCATATTAAGTAAAGATCATGTTCCATTAATATATTTTGTAAATTTCCTACTGTAAATATATCAAAATTAAGAGCTTAATTTGAACAACTTTAAAGGAGATTTTCTCAATATTTGGATTTTTTGCACCCTCAGATTCCAGATTTTAAAAATATTGTCCGATCATAACAAACCACATCAATGGAAATATTATTTATTCAGCTTTCAGATGATGTATAAATCAATTTAGGAAAATGTACCCTTATGGTTTTGTGGTTCAGGGTCACATTTATGTCTTATTTATCTAAACATTATTTCTGCATTTGTAACGGCAGGCTAAATGCATTCATGTCAGTGTAAATACATCTATGCCACTTCAGATGAAGCTTCTGCGTTTCCTCTGCATTGCAAAGATGAATTTTGTTGATACTGATTTAATTTCCTGGTAACAGCCTAAATGTGTTATTATTCTAATTAACTGATTCCTTTAATTAAAAACACCTAGTTTGAGATTTATAGGCCCATATACCAGGTGTGTCAAACTCTGGAGGGTGTTACTGGAGGGCCACAGCCCTGCAGAGTTTAGTTCCAACCCTGCTCCAACACACACACCATGTAGTTTTCAAATAAGCCTAAATGATTAGTTTAGCTGGATCAGATGTGTTTAATTAGGGTAATATCTACACTGTGTAGGGCTGTGGTCCTCCAGGTACTGAGTTTGACACCTTTGGTCTATCCTCCCTCTCATTGTTAAAATGTAACTAAGTAATTTTTACTCTGAGTAAATTTTAAATGAGCTACTTTTTACTTTTACTTGAGTATATTTTTAGACTGGTACTTTTACTTGTACTTAAGTAAAATTTCAGTAATGTAATGGTACTTTTACTTGAGTAGAATATTTTTGTACTCTTTCCACCTCTGCTGTGATTTTAGTAAATGTCAATACTATTTAGGGCAGATAGGGTGGATACAGTATCGGAAAATTTCACTATAAGTTTATTAGTTTAAAGACCGTATAAAGTGCTAATTTTAAAAACAGAGCCTGGTGCTATAAAAGGGATATTTTTCTGAGCACTTTACTATTAGTTTATTATCATATGTCATGGGTTAATAAATATATTTTCTTTCAATTACATTTTGTGCTGTGCAAAAGGTATTTGTTTATAGGCCCGCCTATCTGAGTTGGTTTGGGCTCTAAACACGAAATTCCCAACATTAAAATAACTTTAAAATAACTTTACCGCCCGTTCCTTACCTACCTGTCTACAAGACTTTGTTCTATAAGACTTAGTTACTCCAGACATCTTTGTTGATAAAGAGATTAATAATAACCTTATAATAATCGAAAATACACTACATCCGGTGGTGCACCGTAAGCCATAGACCTTAAGATACACCTTTTTTTATTTTGTTTTATTTTATTGAACAAAATTCATGTGCATTTACACTTCACAGTATACAGTGTTTAAAACAATTTTTGCCATCTTCGCGCTGTAGCAAACTGGATGCTCAGACTTGCCGTAGATTCCTCGTAGCCATGAGAGGTGTGTCCATGTAGAAAAGCGAATAAATCTGCATCTTAAGTGGTGTGTGGCGTTAACTTAACGTCAGTCGGCGCCTGGCGTTATTTTAACGCTTAAATATGGAAAGCCAAATGGGTCAGAATTACCTGGTTTTCACCGCCAGATTATTAAACGCGCCGTTTCATAACGCCGCAGGCGCAACGCCGTTAGGCGCTAAGTTAACGGCAGACGCCACCACGCTGCTAAAATAACGGCAGGCGCCGACCGACGCGTTAACGCCACACGCCACTTAAGATGCAGATTTATTCGCTTATCTACATTGACACACCTCTCATGGCTACGAGGAATCTACGGCAAGTCTGAGCATCCAGTTTGCTACAGCAAGATGGCAAAATTGTTTTAAACACTGTATACTGTGAAGTGCACATGAATTTTGTTCAATAAAATAAAAATAAATAAAAAGTTGTATCTTAACAAATACCTTTTGCACAGTACAAAATGTAATTGAAAGAAAATATATTTATTAACCCATGACATATGATAATAAACTAATAGTAAAGTGCTCAGAAAAATATCCCTTTTATAGCACCAGGCTCTGTTTTTAAAATTAGCACTTTATACGGTCTTTAAACTAATAAACTAATAGTGAAATGTTCAGAGAATTATGGCTCACAGACTGGCATAAAAGTTGGTTTGACGTTGGGCGTTCGATATTCGCATATTTAGGGACCGTCTCTAATGTTACATGCGATATTGGTATACATATTTCTAACTTCAATACCAAATGAGCAGAATGACTTACATTCATAAAAACAACTGTAAAATGTACATCTAGGTATCAACTATAATGCGCACCTTTTACATTTTTTATATTTATTAAAATAAAATGTAAATAATTTGTTTTCAGTAACTTTGGAGACGGTCCCTAAATTTGCGAATATCGAACGTCCAACGTCAAACCAACTTTATGCCAGTCTGTGAGCCATAATTCTGTTTTTTTCTGGGGTTTTTTTTATTGGGTCCTCATATATCTGTCTGTCTATTTATCTATATGTAAATACTTTAAAGAAAATATAGCAATTAGCCCTATAAATCAAGTTAATTACACAATTTAAACCATGACATTATAATAACAAACTAATAGTACAATGTTCAGAAAAATATCCCTGTTATAGCACACAGCTGATTTTTGAATTGGGACATATGTCTTTAAACAATTTTAGAACTTTAAATGAATGCAATACTGAAAATGCATGCAATGTAAATCAATTAAACGGTTATACGTGTTTACACTGCAAAACAAAAGCTCTCCTTGCCATCTTGGCGCTGTAGCAAACTGGATGCTCAGACTTGCCGTAGATTCCTCGTAGCCATGAGAGGTGTGTCAATGTAGATAAGCGAATAAATCTGCATCTTAAGTGGCGTGTGGCGTTAACTTAACGCCGGTCGGCGCCTGCCGTTATTTTAACGCTGCGTGGTGGCGTCTGCCGTTAACTTATCGCCTAACGGCGCTTATTTAACGCCTGCGGCGTTATGAAACGGGCGTTTAATAATCACACGGCGGTGAAAACCAGGCGAATTCTGACCCATTTGGCTTTCCATATGAGACTGCCTTCAGTTTTCCGCGTTGATTGGTCGGACTCGTGACTCTCTACATATCAGATGAGCGGTGGGCGGAGATTGCTCTCAGAGATTGAGAGATCGCCTCACTCTCACAGAGTGTTGAGCTCAGACAGGCTGCATCGAGCCAAATAGTGCATTTAAACATTAAATAGTTTCACCTGTATTATTTATTCACCAATAAATAATGTCACCTGTAAATAGTATGTTTGTTTGCATTAAAAAAAAAAAAAAAAAAAAAATTATCGGCAAATCTGTTTTTAAAATGGCCGATATCGATAATCGGTAAAATGCTTAATATCGGCACCGATAATCGGCCAGGCCGATAATCGGTCGACCCCTAATACACAGTGCAGTTCACACCCTGTACTCGCGGTCTCATCACCTTTCCCTTGCCCCCCCCCTCCTTCTCACTTAGAACTCACTGAAAACCCATGCAATGTAATGTATGCACAAAAAAGTAACTGTACATGTTTGATATCATTTGAAATGTCTCAGTGCACCTGGTAAAATGGTCTCATTCTCCCAATCATAATGAAAAGCTAAAAGAAGTTCTAAAATATGAGGTATAACTTAAAGGTGGGCCCTCCCCCTGATCTTCTATTCAAACCACCTCCTGTATGTAAATAAGCTGCCACAGGATACCAAGGAGCCATTTGGTTGAAAATTCTAAAGTCTAATTATAATGACAAGATACCACCATTTGGTGAGTTTATTGAATTATCTGGGTTCTGGGAGTCTGTAGGGTGACTGCCCGCACAAATCGCTGTGTGTAGTTTTCATTGCCAGGTAGTAATTTAACTGATGATTCTATTCTTGTAACATTGGAGTTTTGAATTATTGTTTCGATGACCTGGTCAATAAATTGTAACGTTTGATTCTATTCTGACTGCCTCTAAAGATAGCTTTCTCCCTAATAGATGAGTGGATTCGTATATTTCCGCAAGCCTGCGTCAGTTTTAGCGACGGCTAATACCCGCCGTCTTTTCAAGTGTACTATGGATGCAGGGGCGGGTTAATTCCGTTTAGGGACGGCGAATGCCGTCTGGTCAGACTAAACTCGGGTACGCCTATACCTCTGACTTTTGATTTAATGTTACTTTAAACAAGGATTTGACCAATCCAAAGCTATTACAAGTGTGGTACATTGACCTACTAACATATCTGATAGTGGCCAAAACCTTTACTGAAGTAAACAATTGAACTAAAGTTCTGAGGAGGCTCCAAGGGGTTATCCATGTCTCTGATTGTGTACGTGTGAATTAACGGCAAATCTTAGATACATAACCATAATTTACCTCTGATTGACGACCGGGCCTGACGAGATTGTGTCCGTGAGACCTGTGAAAAACAGGGCCTCTGAGCGATATAGTTTCCCTACATCTGAGCGGGTAAAGTATTAAAAGGAGCTGAAAAGAATAATCAATCATTCGTTCATGTTTTAATGATGCACAGATATCATTAAAACCTTTTCATTTATGGAGTCAGATGAAATAACGAGATAAAATATATAAGAAAAAGTGTTCCATTTTAATGTTCTTATCTAAATATCATCCATGCCCAAAACATCATCAGTCAATTGTAGGTTGTCTGAAACATTGCATGCTCTTACAGTTTTCCTTGCAGAATAAAGCAGATCAGACAAAATGCAGTCATGCCCTATTTCTCTAAAGCTCTTGGATTACTCGCACAGATCATGAAACTCCCTTTGAGTAGTGCTTTGATCCAACACGAGCATCACTTTATCTTTCAAGTCACTCCAGTGAGGGCTGCCTTTCTCAAAGCACTTTGTTTTCAGGAAAGTCAACCAACACCCCAATCCTGTTTCTCGTTCTGTTTTGGCTTCTTAACGTACTGATAACACCTTGTGATATCTTGTGTTTATGGGACAGAGGGATTCAAATCTGCAATTCGATTTTTTGAAGATACGATTCATGCAATTCAAGGTCTATCTGTTTTCAAAAGCTGCTGAGCAGATGTGCAGATCATAGACTTTCCCTTTGATCTGTCAATCAACCTTAAAATCAGCCTTATTTTCCATGGCACATTGTAGCAATGGCAATTTTACTATAATAGACATGAGTGTATTTTGTCTAATGCGTAAAATATCTGAAATAAGCTAGATATTTTTTATATTTATATAAAAAGTTGATATTTATTTTTATATAGTTTAACTTTAATGTACTAAAATGACTAAAACAAAAACTGAAATAAAAACATATAGACATTATAAAAAAGAAAACACTAATAAAAACAAAACCAAATTTAACCAAAATTAAAATGAACACAGAAAATATACAAATAAAATCTAACTCAAAAAATTATAATAGTATCTAAATTATACTAAAATGACACTGACACACACATTAGTAAAATATGTTTGCTATTCAAACTGTACATGGAGAGCAGTAGTTGTTGCCTTAAAATAATGGCAGCATCACCTGAATACTAATCACATGAACGCTCATGAAAAAAGAAACACTTGTGAAAAAGCCTTCTGCAAGCCTTTTGAGGATTCATTGGCTTAAATGGTTTTTCTCACCGTGAAGCACTTTCTGTTACTGGAGATACTGAGAAATGTTTGAGTGCTTTGAAAAGCTGGCAGGTGTCTTGGCAGTTTAGTACACAGCTGTTTGTGTGCTTTATCCAATTTTACATCACTTCCTCAAGCTGGTTCTTCAGGTACAATTATCTTCAAGAGAGTTGTGAAGTAAAACATTAATTACTTATTATTTCATCATATTCATTCAAGGAAGCTGAACATTATAGTTATAGTACATTGGGGTGTAGATTATGCATAATATACAATTATTTTACATATATCTGTACAGTTGTTTTCATAGAAATGATTCAGATTCAGATCGATGTGGTGCTCTTTAAATTGTTACTCTCCATTAAGATTCAAGAGAAATATTCTCCATGGGAAAATAGTTTTCTATCTCTTTTTGTATACTGTTTTGTATAACAATATGATACCTTATAAGAAAATGTCCTGTAAGTGAAGAGCTGTTATGAACTTTCACTGAATGAACTTGCAGTTGGCTTTAGTATCAGTAGACTGCAATAACTTTTAAATATCACAGATTATGACCATGTTAAGACCATGTTGCATTGATATATATGTAGTAAATGTAAAATACAGGTTCTCGTATTTTTTCAAGCCTCAAAGGGATAGTTCACCCAAAAATGTCATATACTCTAAAAAATACAGGTTTGGAAAAACATGAAAACCACATTTCTATTTTTGGTGTGTAAAATCCGTGCCAGAAAGTTTTTCAATACAGTTATTCATAAAACTTCAATGATGGACAGTGAGTCTTGGATTGAAAGAGAAAGGTTAAGTGACCAAATGACCCTACCATCAAACAAAGCTTTGTAGTGTGACAGAGATAGAGATTGACTGTTCTGCTCTTGTGTTTCTGGTCTGAATGGGAATGTGCAAGTGATTAAATGTAGTACTAAATGTGTATTTTATCATGCTTGGGGATCTGAGTTCCTTGGGAGCAACTACTGTGAATAAATTCTATTCTAATTCTAGAATGATCTATTTTGGCATGAGGCCCAGCGAATCCTCTTCTACCCTGCAGTTAACAATCCAATCCAATCATTACTTTGCCAGATATCTGATTACACGCTAGTCTAAGGCCTTTTGAATGCTTTTGTCTGGTTTATAAAACTTTATAAAGATGAATTTATAATTTATGGCGCAGAGTTAAAGTGAAGTAACATCTGTGGTGAAATCTGATAATTCTTGTGCAGATATTTCCCTGCAATTCCTGTCTAGACAATCACATAAATGGAGCTGAGGTGAATCTGAGGGAGGTTTTGTCTGAGCTACAACATTTTCTATTTATTAATGACACACCCAGATGTATTTTTTATTCTAAATTGAAGTCTTTCGAAATTACATTATTTATGTCGTTATGAATAAGGAAGGAGACAAGATGCAGCATAATGCATGAATATCATGAATAACGTCATCAAACTCCTTAAAGATTTCTGCTGTTCTTAAAAAGAGTTTGGGAATTTATTTCCTCAGGAAGCCTGTGCTACAAATCAAAAAGATGGCCAGAGGTGTATTGTAACGAAGTAATAATACTTTGTTACAGTACTTAAGTATTTTTTGGGAGTATCTGTGAGTTTTTATATTTCAGCCTACTTTTACTCCACTACATTTCCTAATTAAAATGTATGCTTTTACTCCGATACATTTCCCCGAAGCATATTCGTTACTTACTATAAAATAGTCAGAAGAACACGGACTGCAGGAAAGCAGGTTTGACAAATCAGTGATCTGGCGCTTGCGAGTTAGACTCCTAAAAACACCTTTGCTCGTGTGCAAACAAGTGCGCACACCACCGCGGATGATTCATCTTCCACTCAAGTCGAGTCTGGGGTGTGCGATATACATTATATCTTCTGCGATGATATGGTAAGTGTTGTTGTAACGATGTGCGATCTGAAATTATCATGTAGGCTATATTACCAAATCACACACAGAGTTGTTGATTTATTAGTCTAATAAATCAATACTGAAATTAATAGTAAGTTAATTTATTAGTCTATTAAAACTCAAAATTCAGGCATTCTAAATTGTAGATGGCAAAAATGCTTCTGTAAGCTTTTATATTTATATAATTTAATTAATATAGTTAACATAATATATATCACACAAAGAGTACCGTTTTCTGCAGATATAAGCATAACACATTTAATAATCATTTTATACAAGTTCATTAGAGCAATAAGTGACTTACTTTTTAGACGTAATATTGCTTGTTTTTGCTCAATTTTGCCAACGAAAATAGTTCCAACCAAAGATCACAGCACTGTTTTGTGTCTCTGAGCAATGGACGGTGTTTACTCATTGAATGATTTAGCTTTTTGGACAAATCGGTTGAATAAATGATTCAGTGTTTCACTCATTAACACAGTCAAATGCTTTGTTCCTGAATGAATCAGTTGAATCTCAATGACTCACTCATTAAGAGTCACTTGCTGTCACCTACTGACGGTTTTCATTTCACATTTCGACTATTTTTTTCATGTCTAAATATGTCAAATATCTAGCCTGCTACGTCAGACTTTGTACTACCGCTCAATTTCAGTTCGCTTCTGTACTCAGTCTGATATAGCAAACCAGCTCCCGGATTATCTCCGGCTCCGCGCCAGCCATCTAACCAACGA
Organism: Gymnocypris eckloni scoliostomus; assembly: GCA_027564155.1. NCBI lineage: Eukaryota > Metazoa > Chordata > Actinopteri > Cypriniformes > Cyprinidae > Gymnocypris > Gymnocypris eckloni. The sequence goes on along the minus strand of CM050413.1, from coordinate 33,093,613 downwards.
ACAGAGGGCGGGCTGAGAGCCTGACGTAGACGCTAAGCACCGAATTTAAGTTTGCAGTTTAGGTTAGGGAAATCTAAAACGACAGCGGACATGGAGACACGGGATGCTATTCGCTCTGTTGTGGAGAATATTCCCGGCATTTGCAAACTGAAGCCCGAACAAGAAGAGTGTTTGGTTTACATTTTGAATGGAGGAGATGTTGTGGCCCTAATCCCGACAGGTTTTGGGAAAAGTTTAATTTATCAACTGTTACCGATCGTCAGCGAGAAACAATAAATATCACATACTTTAGGACTTTTACTCAACTAATATTCTAGACGGTGACTTCATCTTCTACCAAAGTCATTTTCTGGTAAGGTATCTGTACTTTTACTTGAGTATGGCTTTTGGGTAATTTATACACTACTGAAGATGACATACAAGAGAATTCCAAACTGTGACTAAACAGAAACTGCACTGACACTGACACAAATGAATACAGTATGTTTGGTTGTTCAAATCCTTTTACATTTTTCATTTTAGTAAATCACCAGAAAATATATTTTCTGTCCAACATCCACCTATTTTATTTCTTATAATTGTATAATATCATTATAATGAGCAACGTTCATCAGTTAAATATAGAATTAATAATTGTCATAATAAACAATTCTTCTTTCAGCTTGCTAACTGTAGGCTGTTTACAGTCAACAACTTGGCAGATTAAAATGGAATGTGTGGTCGCAGGTGTGTTTATATTCATTTATAGTCACTTTAATGCGGCTCATACAATCATACATCAGTTTAATTGTATGGATTCAAGATACAATATACTGAGTCATACATCTGTATATTGTGTGGATTCAAGGTCAGCTGTTGAAGCTGGTGGTCTGACAGTAAAAAAATAAGCATAAAAAAGAGACACTGACAAAATGAGTCACAACCCATCAGGTTTTAAGCACAACCAGCATCTCCTGAAAGCAAATGTTTGATCATTATTACACTCGGTTTTTAATAGTAAAAAGATTCAGTGGGTTGAAAGATTGCCTTAGGTGTCTTTGTGTGTATATAAATTCTATGCGGCTCAGCTAGTATGGAAAATTGAGCTCAGTCATTTGTAAATATTTCTTATTTGTGAAGTCATCAGAAAATTCTTGTCAAATTAGATTCAATTGATTAAATGAATAGCTCAAGACAAATGTTCATTCAGCTGTGAAACAATAAACAGTACCTAAACTATGGAAATATGTAGTAAACCAATCTTGAGGAATCATTTGATTATCTGAGCCAGAATGTAGCCGCTTATTGGTGGAAATATGGAGTGGTGAGCCATGACTATGTAAAGTGAGTCGTTTCTAATAAATATCACCTGGCTGGACTATATTACTTAGGAAAGAATGTTTAAATCATATCATCCTTCCAATTCTATCACCCGAGATTTAAACACAATACATTATCCTCAGCTTGTCTCTCCTAATTGACTCCACTGAGGCTGAAAATAAGGAATGAATAAAAGATTATCTTCTTCACTAGATATTTATGGCAGGTATTTGGATTCACTCCTTTTGGTGGAGGTCCCCAGTTTGTCTTACTAATTCCTGCTAAACGACTCTCTGGAAACTTCCCTGGAACATAATGGAGGTTATTAGAGCTTTAGGTGAAACCAGATGTGGTAGGGTCATAAAATCACTATTTCTTTAAACGATCTTCTCCTGCGGCACTACCACTCCATGCTTTGACCTCGCTTTCCAAAAAAATGCTTTAAACGGAAGGTCCGTCCGTGTCCTAACATTTACGAAATAATGAAAAATTGATGTGAACTCTTAATCTTGGTCCTGTTTACAGTACAGGAGGGCCTTATCTGAAATTGAGGTTGTTGCCCTCATTTTTGTGCACCGTTTTATTTTTAGCCATTTCTATCAATCATACTGTCATAACCTGCCACCTTCCCTGTGATCAGTTTCTCAAGCGCCCAACCTCAGGGGTCTCAGCGAGGTCTGTGATGCAGAAATTTTCTGTGGACAGATGCCAAGTTTTTTTTGTACACTGCGGCCCGCATGCCTCTGACAAAATGATAAGGACATGTAGACAGTACAAGAACTCCTACTTGACCTTTATTCTAATAATATTACTGGGCAAGGTGTTTTTGTTCTCGCTATGTTTTAGATGGTGTCATGTTGACACATTGAAAGAGGGGTCATAATGTAGCAAGGAAAAATATCACTATGCCCCAGAGCTTTAGAAATTGCTGTCGCGTCTAATCATTCGTGCTGATAGCAGTTGTTGCCACAAATGCATTTTTGGGCACAATCTTTTCAGAATACACACAATAGACATTAGCAGTGTGACAGGTGTTTAATGGTAATGTTATACTCGTGCTGTAGACCACGGAGGAAATGTCACTGTGATGGACTGTGTCCTATGTTTCCTCCATGTGGTCCCTTGGGGCTGTGCACATTTTCAGCCAGCATTCATCTACGGTTCTGCTTCATTCATGGCTGATCAACAAAAACGGGTTGATAAAAAAGGACAAAGAGAAAATGGCCTCACATTTGAGCAATATATTTAATAAAGGAAACAATCTGGCTTCACATTTAAACTTCATTAGCATTAAAAAGGCAGAAGAAGATTAGTGTGGGCAGTAATTAAAATGACTGCAGCAGTTGTGATATCATGGATCAGTTATTTTTGTTGAGTCATTAAAACTGAAGCCAGTGTCGCTACAATACCAGACCAAACACTAAGCCTTCATGAACATGAAACGTGGCTATAAAAACAAGTGAATTTCATGCATTCCTGAAACTAAAAACTAAACTAAAAAGCAGAGGTGTGAAGAAACGATTTACAAATACTCACGTTACAGTAATTACGTAGTTTTTATCAGTAATTGTACTTTTTTGAGTAGTTTCAAAATGGTGTACTTTTACTTGAGTAGCCTACATTTTAAGTGGTGTATTGGTACTTTTACTCCGCTGTTTTCCTCCATTTGTGGTTGTTACATGCTTATTTTATTTCTTTTTTTATCCATCAACGTGATTGGATAGAGAGAAATCGGTCTCGTGACTTTCATCAAATCAAATTGTGCATAGAAAACTTTACACGCCACCTGCTTTTTATCATGGCTGCTGGAAGTGCATTCTTCAGGCATCAATTCAGTCAAGTTATCAGCATCTTCCTCTAATATGTGAAGGTACATTTCGGATTTCCGCTTACTAATCATTTGTATATATGCTTGCCTATCTACAAGTCCTGAAATGTGTTGTGAGGTAGCGGTTACTGCGTACAGTCACGCAAGTGCCACGTTCGGTATAATTCGCACTCACGATGTGCGCGGCCTCGTCTCTCCCTCGCGTGCGTTCTGCAGCAGTCACTTGGATAACTAAACACTAAAATGCTTGGAAATAATGTATTCAAACTGAGGACCAATATGCACCTTGATATGCATATTGATGACCCGTGGTGTTAATATACTGCATCTGTGTCAGTGCGTGATGTAGTAAAACTGCAGCTCGTTAATTTTTTGTTTTGTTTGATCCATTTTATACAATCCGCCTTCATTTAGCAAGTGCACTCGTGCATATACAATTTCAAGTTCAACACTTTTTGTGCATTCAGTTGTGGATGCTGCAGATTCACCGAGACCGCCGCGGCTCAGACAAGTCTCCTGCGTTTGCTTTCTTTTGAAAAAGTTTCCCCATTTTTCCACCATTTAAAATTGTTTTATCAGCATAACAATTCGAGTAAATGTATGAAATGTATGACATGATGTCATCCTTCTAGAACAATGTGCATTTATGTAAAAATTTTAACATAAATGATCCAATCTTATTCATTATTGCACCGTTTTGGAGAGAAATTGGCTCTCGTTTGAACCCATATCATGGTGTGTGAGAGTGAACTATGAGTTTCTAATGGTGTTTGTATTTGTACTGTTCTAAACATTAATATTGTATGTGCAACACCAGCATGCTGTCTCAGTGGCCTTACACATGCTTTTAAAGGATTTTTTCAAACTTTATGATTTAAATGGGGATGATTGTACTGAGAATAACTTTAATCTTTTCTTCAACTGAATACTGTTTCCACGCTGTTTTGATGTATTAAAAGAGTTGATAGTCAAAATTTAAACTGCTGGATGATGGATATCCTTCATTCTTTATGACAAACAAGATAATGTGAATTACAGAATGTACAATGTTTTTTTAATAATAAACGCTATAAACTGCTATTTTTATGACGGGTAGAATCCACAGCTCAGTGCTCACTACTCAATACTCATGAGTACTTTTAAAACAGGCTATACTCTTTTACTCTTACTCAAGTAGTTTTTTGGATAAGTACTTTTACTCTACTCACACTACATTTTTTGTAAGGTAATGGTATTTTTACTTGAGTATGTTTTTTCAGTACTCTTTCCACCACTGCTAAAAAGTGACCCCAGGTACGTTTATGCCATGAGACCAGGTAGATAGTAACATGATATAGTCTCCATAACTTAGTTTAAATAATCTTTCTGTCAAATCAAGGTCTTTTAGCAGTGATAACCACCTCTTATTATAAATGCATTGAAGGTCTGTCACCTTAAAATATCATTATTTTAATGTCACTTATGTCCCGCCTCGTGTTTCTTTCATAACCTTGTTTCAGTTTCTTTAATTCAATGAAATAATGTTGTCCACTTTCATTTAACGTTTGCATAAAATGTATCTGACAGTGTGAGGCTGTGTTTGCAATAGAAAATAATAGTTTGCAGTCAAATTACTCCTATGTAATTGAAATTGGTATAGTTTCTGGTACTTTAGTGATTCTCAGTGTGTTTCATGTCATTTATAGAACAAAGAACATTGTTAACTGACCGAAGGGAATCATAGTTTTGCATTAACATTGCAGAATTCATGTTCAAGAAAATGTTACATGCTCCTGAAGGTATATGAAGGGCTAATATATTAGAATATATGAATTTTTTTATGTCTGTTCAATTAATATTCAGAACAAATAGCCTTGAGAAGACTGCTGGCTCATTTGACTCCATTAAGTCTGTATTTCTCCAATTACAGTTAAGCTTTAGAGAGATTCTGTAGCCTTGGGACTGAGCATCTACATGCAATAGGATAAATTCACTGACTCATACTGCTTTTAATTTCTTAAAGGCAGAAGAGTTAAGTGTTGCTATGAGATTACTTGGTAATGGGCTTTGGCATTGATTCAAAAATTCACTCAGATACTAGTAGAGACCTTATTTAGTTCCACCATATCTCAAACTGCTTTTACATCCAATAGCTAACATTTGTTCAGGCTTTCTATAATTGGCCTGAAGTAAAAAGGTTCGACCAACTTGACCTTTCCATGATTGAGGGCAATAAGTTGTTGGTCAAAATATACGCTCAGCACTGTGGGCATTATTTTAACAATGCAGTCACACAGTGTGGGCCCTTCAAGGTCAACAGTAAAAGGTCTCAGTGGTAACACCGAATATGATTAGCACCATCCTGACGCATTCATCTTCATATTTAAATTTCTTTGTTTTCCTTGTTCAGTTTTCTTTTCCTTTTCATTACTGTACAATTATTTTCTCAGCTATTTACATACCTCCTGTAGCATAATTCAGATGTGCATTATGTACAAATATAATTATTTCATCTTTTACTCAACCTTATGTCGTTCTGAACCTGTATGACTTGACAAAATTGTGAAATATCCTAGCCACCCTTTTAAAAGTGTATGGACTGGAGAAAAAAAGTGAAAAGACTAATACTTTTTAAATGTAAAACATATTTTTTTTACTTTCTCTCTCTCTCTCTCTCTCTCTCTCTCTCTCTCTCTCTCTCTCTCTCTCTCTCTCTCTCTCTCTCTCTGTCTCTCTCTCATCTCACACACAATCCCTGTTTGAGTAAATAATACATTTTCATTTTACGTTTTATTTTTCCATTCCTTTACATAAGGTATATTCCAAAAGACAAAATTATTTAATTTACACATATACCTTTTGAAAGTTTATATACATGATATTTAAAACAAAGCTACAATTGAAAGAGAGTTTCAGTAAAATAACTTTTATGCCCCATGTTTCTACCAAATGAATTTGGCCTGAGGCAAAGAAGGCTGTGTATTGTAAAAATGATTAATAGTTTGCAGTTTCAACACATGAATGAGTCATGTTGATTTAATAAATTCACCTTAACAAAAGTAGTTCAGCAATGCAAAGAAACTTTTATTTGAAGCAAAGTTTTGTAAAAGTGAACACCTTGTTAAAGTTTGATAGAGGTTGGTCTCAGAGATTTTACTGACATGGAAATTGAATAAGGAAAATGTCAACAATGGCAGTGAATTATAATCGGAGCACTATGTGAAAATGTGTTTACTGCACATTTGGAGTTTTCTGTTTATTGGCTATGTTCAGAATGCCATACTACTCTAATTAAATCTGCAGTTTATTTATACTGTATATTTTGTGCACAGTATTTTTACATGCATAGAATACAGAGATAACCTGCTTACCAGTCTGTTGTTCAAAGGTGTGGGATCAGTAAGATACAAAAAAGACTTATTCAACAAAAATGTGGTTCTTTTGAACTTTCTATTTATGACAATGAATCCTGAATATCATGGTTTGCTTAAATATATGAAGCAATATTTAAGCAATATTGGCTGCTGAAAATTCAGCTTTGCCTTCACAGGAATGCATGTAATAAACTATTTTAAACAGCAAATGTTGTCCAGTAGATAATGTTTGAATGGAAGAAACTCGCATATGGTTATTGTCATGACATCTAATAAATAGTAACATGAACTGAATAAATAGATTTTTCTAAATACAGCAATACACAATAATAAATACTTGCTATTATTTTCTTTACATTCTTCTCTCTTCCTCTCTCTCTCTCTCTCTCTCTCTCTCTCTCCCAGACATCTCCAGTAATTTATTCGCTCATGTGGCTATGTCCTTATTTCTGACTTTGTCGATGCTGACAGTAATATTAACGCTGTGATTTGAGTCACATGCAGTAGATGATTTCAAATGAAGTTGGTTCTTTAGTTAATCTTTCGGCTGTGAAGGTCAGTTCAGTGTTTACAAAGTGTATTTAAATGTGCTTATGAAACATAATGGCTAAAGCAGGCAGGCAGTAAAGCATGCATGTGTTTCTACACATAGAGGTTCATTTGGGAGCACTGTTTTTTCTGACTAATGCTGTAGTATAGTGAACAGATAGCTGACTTCTATTTTAAGAATTTTAGTTTAGTGCATTAATAGCTTGTTTGCATTAAAAGTAAACATTCAAAATTGTATATATCTGGATCTCATTCTCAATACACTTGTAATAGCTGTATCACCATGCATGCTAAAGCAGTAGCTATAAATCACTGCATGCAACTTGATAGGACTTCAGATTGATTTTGCAAGTTTAAATGCAAATTCTTTGTAGGTGAAAATGTGCACACATAATGTGGAGCATGCAGACAAAATAAATATATGCGTATTCCTTCGTCCAGGCCGGCCTGATTTATAGGCTGAACTCATGGTAAAGTATGAAACCTGCTTTGACCATGAAATATTCCTATGGTCAAGCCTAAAGTAACTACACCTCTGTGGCCATTTCTTGCTAGTTAGAGGCAGTTTTGTCTGTCAGGAAATAAAAATGAATCATGTCACTAAACAGAACCAGCTGTTTTTGCTGGATTCACAGAATTTCTGTTTTTGTGTGTGGCAGCAACTCTTCCACACTGAAAGAACAGTTTTGGATTGAGCAAACTTGTGTCATAAAGTTAAGGAAAGGAATGGGCAAACGTCCACATCTGTGTCATTTCAGCTGTCATACTGAAACCAATCCATGGCAGTGAATTGGTTGAGCAGATGGAGAGCTTCAAAGTGATTGAGAATGATGCATCAATCACAGATAACAGTGGTTTTAGTCAGTGGCTTGAAAGCTGGCAGACCTGGCTTCCTCCTGTCTGAAACTTAAAGATATTTCTGTGTCAAGTTCAAGTGAATTTAATTACGATTCCAGCGAGCACCTTGTTCATCATGCAGCTCCAGCTGAAAGAATTCTTCACTATGTGATGCAATAGCTCTGCTCCAGACAAATAGCAGACGCCGGACCAGATTCACTTAACTTTTATTGTCTTTTTTAATTTACTTTAAAATATCAACAATTTGGACCCACAACAGTTTCAAAGCAGGGTAAACTAAGTCAAATTTGGGAATTGACTTGTACAAACCATTTGGCTCACAAACATAAAGTAAATAACGATTTAAGCAAAAACAAATGGAGTATTTTGTCATGGTGATATTGTGCACAGAATTAGAATCCACAAACGAATCATATAACCATTTAAACATGTTTCATATAAACATTAATTCACAATTAAACTACAATTAACATTATTACATAATGATCACAAATTTAACAGTATGGGGATATTGGTTGTTCATAATGAGGTCTTGTTGGCCAATCTTAACATACATAGCACATAACACATCCTTTTTCTCTCATGACTTCATGCTGAGTACCAAATATTCTGACCTTGCTGACCTTTGGTGATCTTTTTCTTACTATTAAGTTGCAGTCACATGTAGTCACAAATAGTCAGTAGTATAGCAATGCATGAAAGGAGTAAGGAGTAAAAATGAAAGGAGAAAGGAGTAAATGTATGTATCCTAGTTACCATATCATGTTGTTTGATTGATGTTAACCATTCCCTTAAGCACATTTGAATTAAAACAATGTCTACACTTCAATTAGAAATTAAAGATATTTAAAGATTCAACAAACATTTTGATTATCTATACAGATGCACTGGACTGCTTTGTCTCTTTAGATACCTATATGTAGGTAAATGTATGAATTACCATGTTTATGAAATGTTGGGGAACTGTTACAATTTTAACTTAATGTGAATGAAATTATTCTATTTGTATGACCAAATGTGTAATTGTGCTTACGACTGCTCAGAATGATCTACCTCTGTGCTAATTTTTCTTAAAAATCAATGCTATGAGCTTATAGCCAATGTAACAATCATTTACCAATTGGTACTGCACTTCATGTCTCTATGGATGATATGATTAAGGGGTAGTTCACTCAAAATGAAAGAAATGAAAATGATTAAATAACGATTTTCATTTTTGAGTGTTCTATCCCTTTAAACTCTAACACTCTCACTGAATACCATCTCACAGAGTGGTTGTACGAGAGGTACAGGTTCCATTACGAAACACCACGTCAGAGGCCAAGCACTCCTTTGGAAAGTCCGGTGGGCCGTTTGTGGTCTGGCGCCGCAGGGCCACAGCACAGTAGTCCACCTGCTCAGCATCCAGTCCGTTCTCCAGCCAGCGAAAGCAAATGATACGCTGAAATGAGCGGCGGAAGTTGTCCGACACGAATCCGTAGAGAATGGGGTTGGCGCTGCTGTTAGCGTAGCTTAGAATGACAAATAGCTGAGTCACCAAGGGGTCCAGCGGCTTGCGGAACACACTAATCAGCTGCACAATATAAAACGGCATCCAGCAGAGCACGAAAACGGTGACCACCAGCAGCACCATGCGTGTGATCTTCTTTTCAGAGCGCCGCCGCTGCAGCCAGCCAGCTTTCAGACCCACCGCTCGCATTCGCACTACAATCAAGCAGTAGCACAGACAGATGGCAGCCACAGGGAGCAAAAAACCAAGTAGGAATGTGTAGACCACAAACGCTTCTGACCACGAGGACTCAGGCCATAGAAAGTTGCAGTCCACTCCTCCATCCTGCGCTGGAACCGTGTCCGCGAAGACGATGATGGGCAGAATTACAAGCAGCGAAAGTCCCCACACGCAAACGTTGACCACTTTGGCGACGGTTGGGCGACGGTAGCGAGCCGCTTTGATTGGGTGCACTACTGCAATGTAGCGGTCCACGCTCAGCACGGTCAGGCAGAAGATGCTCGTGAACATGTTGATGCCGTCCACGCTGAGAACCAAACGACACATGAACGAGCCAAACGGCCAGTGATGCACCGCGGCTGAGGTCGCCAGGAAGGGGACGCTCAACATGAAGAGTTCATCAGCAATGGCAAGATTTAGAATGTAGATGTTGGTGGCCGTCTTCATCTTGGCATACTTGAGGATGACGTAGATGACCATGGCGTTTCCTGTGACGCCGACGCAGCACACCAGTGCATAGATGGAGGGGATGATGATCTTGCTGGCATCGGGTTCAGGTTCGTAATACTCATAGTCGCCAGTAGAATTGAAAGGCAGACCGGTTGAGTACACAAAGCTTCCACTGCCATTGTATCCAACAAGCTCTGCCATTTTTTTATTGTATGTATCACTCAATGTCTTAATATTGCTCTGAAGTTAGACATTCTCAAATGGTCACAAGTGTTGTTTTTGCTCCAACCTTCAAGTGTCCTTGAAATTTTTTGCACCGAACCAATAGGCAGGTCCTTGTGACCAACCCAACAGCCTCAAATGAGTCTCATCTCCATCTCCTAAGAGACTCCAGTTCCTTCAGACCTCGGAGATTATAAGCTGAAAAATTGAAATCCTAAAAGGCAGAATTGCTGCATCTGCAGAATTCTAAGCATGAGCATTCCTCTTCGATTTCTAAGCAAACCTGTGCTCATCTATGAGTGTAGGTGTTGAAGAGCATGGCTCACTGAGCATCATTCAACTTCTCATTCTTGGCAGAGAGAAGGCATTCCAGCTCATTAAAAATAAATTGAGTCTGTGAATCAAAGTATTAAGACGTTGCTCTCCATGTGCTCTTGCCGAAAGAACAGAATCCCAGTGGACAACGTGATCCACCGCATATTGTTAAATCGAAATTAATTCATTTGGAGTTGAAGCTGTTCAATCGCACCATCAAAAAAGAGAGATGGCTAGAGTAATTTAGGTGTAATTTATTTTGTTTGCTTTGTTTAGCTGGTATTCCTTTGTTTCAGATGTCGTTAAAATCTATAAAAAATAAGAAATAAAACATGTTAGTTAAAGGCATCATAAGGTTGAAGGGGTGTCTTATTAACTGGACTACATGCACACACTGCACTAATACAACAACCTATCTGCTACCACTGGATACAATCTAATGCACATCCATGACATTGCGTATCCAGCTTATGTATAATCTGTTGCACCTTCACATATTATTGTGTGTGTATATGTGTACATAATGTAGAATGTGTACATACGGTGTATAACGTGTATTGATAACTGTAAGTATGTCTAATAGTACACTGTGTGTACTGAGTATATGTATATGTATTCTGCACTGGAGCACGCTCTCAAGAATTTCACTCACCAAGGCACATGTGCTGTGGTGATGTGGCAATAAAAGGGATTTGATTTGATTTATAAAAACAAATGTGAAAATATCTTAACATTCTTTAACACTCATGTGTTTCATTTGGTCCTGGAAATTTCCCCCAAAAAATTATAGTTAATGTTATCGCATTGGACAGAGTATAACAACTTCCTAAACTTTCTTTTTAGGGATTTTCTAAAAAGCTTGTTACACTTGTGGCATTCCCAATCAAAAAATACCAGCCCACAAAACATTGCTTATACATTTCTTGTTATGCAATATTATCACCTAATTTTGGATTTAATATTTTATCAACTTGTTTTGTTTAAATTGGCATAGATTTTGTTGTTCTTTTGGGGACTGATTAATCGTCGGCTTATGAACCTCAGATTTTGAGTGAATATTGCTTAAATTATCCAAAATAATGCTCTTTCACTCAAAATCCAAGGTGTTCCAAGATCAGAATTTTCAACACGGCACAAAGGTGTTTTTTTATAATTAAAGTGTATTTATTTTTACTCAATTGGTTTGGAGTTCATTCACATTGTTTTGCTTTCTGCATTCCAATATGTCATTCCCCTAATAAACTTTGACATTTTGTGAGGATTTATGCTTAAAGAATCACTAGCCAGAATTATTAGCAATTTGTAGTAAATAATATAAATTTACTATAGTCATTTATCTTAGTTAAAATTTTGTTGTAACTTTTTTTAAATAGAAAAGGTACTTTCACTACTTGAAAAACATATTTTGAGACACCTGTGACCCTTTCTGAGTGTGTGTCTGCATATCTATTTGCCCTGTATATAAAATGGATTCAGAGATTAGAAGTGAGATATATTTGTCATCCATGTCATTGTGGATGCATGAGCATGTGCGAGTGTGTGCGAAAGCTCTTTCAGCCATCCCCCTCTTCAATTAGAAGACATGAAAACACAGACAACTTTGACTTCAATCTGTTTGCTCACAAAGAGCAAACATCCTGCTGTAGGACTTGACCATGGTGATGCCAACTAAATGAGAAAGTAATGAAAAGGAGAGGACAGAAAACACTAACCCCTGCACCTCCACAGCTCATGCTGGGAAGCTAGTGCCCCTGATCATCCAAAAGGCAAATGCAATGTTAAGCACAAATCTGGTAAGCTAATAACACGAATGGCTGGAATACAAATGGCTTTGTGTTTGCCCCAGCGATGTATAAATCATCTAATGCTGAATAAAACAATACTGTGAGCAGAATTTTGAACACAGGAGCCCAGATAATAAATAAAGCTGCTCCTCTCCCCTGCCATTCAGTATTACGGTTTCAAGCAGAGAGAGATAAAGATCTCTGTTTGGAAAGATGGAACATTTTATTAAAACTAGATAAGTCCAAGTGCCCAGTTGTGGTATTGCTAATAACAATCACTATGGTGTGTTTTTCATTTGCCAGGGGACTTTTTAAGGCCATTTTTAAACCAAAATGGTTCCAAATTGTACCTGTATTTATAGCCCAAATGTATTTTCTTTTATGAAAATTACCACCCAGGTAATTTCATAAAATAAAATAAAAGCATTTATTATCTGCTTTCAATAGTTTTCTGTTTTGAATCTTAAATCAAAAAATGAATTAACATGACATTGAGATGGTTACAGAACTAAATTGATTAAACACTGAATCTGAGCTTTATAATGACACTATTGTCTTCTGTAGAGCTGCCTTTGAAATAGTTTCCTAATTAATGAACTTTGGGACATTTACAGTGTTATTAAACTGAATCGAATCAAGATTGAATTACTTGAGCCAAAGAATGACACTATTGTCTTCTATAGAACCGCATTATAGTTGTATAATTAATGTTGCATCATTTTTCAGTTTGTTACTGTGAAGCTGCTTTCAATCTGCATGTTGTACACGCTATATAAATAAAAGTGACTTGTCTATACTTTTGTTTAATCATTTTCAGGTGAAAGGACTCCAAAATCTTAATTCATATATTTTCATCATAGCTGCTCCCTGTTTACAGTAAAATGGTACTTAAATAAATAAAATCAGTTTAGCATTTACTGCATAAAGGTTCTGTGCTTTAATGATACTTAACCTCGAGGTATCAAATGGAGGAGAAAGGGAATTTACATTATCTACAAAGCATTTCAAAGCCCTCTCAACCGGTAAATAGTGCATTCACTACTGTAATCTCCATAAGGACACCTGCTGATGCCAAAGCAAAAGCCTTTTCATGACGCAATGGGCATGTCTTGTCTGTCTGTGATGTGCTCTTCTGCTCGTATAGGAGAAGCAGTGCTAGAAGGTTTAGAGAAGCATGGGATGGAATAGAAATGAGGATGATACTAAAAAGCGAGGAGAATGAAAGAACTGTTAAAAAGGAAAGTGAAGCGAGTGAAAGAGAAGAGAAAAGAGTGACAGGGGAAACGGACCTTGAACAGATACCCAAAAAGTGAGAACCAGCTGAAGCACAGAACACAGTGGGATAAAAAAGAAAGGATTGTGAAAGAGGAGCAGGTCACAGGTGGCCCGACTCACACATATAACCGAGAGTGAGTTAAGACATGCTGGAGGAGCTCATGATGAAAGACCGAGACGAAGATCAAGGGAGTGAAAAAGAGGGAAAGAGAATAAGTGAGAATGAGTTCTCAGTGGCGAGGAAACTCCATCACTGTTCTCTGACATTTTTCTCCAGCTCCAGCGTTTCTGTCCTCTCTCTCTCTCTCTCATGGCACAGTAATGTCCCAAATAGTCTCTAGAGAGAGGGTGAATTGGTGGGTTTTTGTTAAATGTGAGCCAAAATCATCACAATTAAAAGAACCAAAGACAAACTACTTCAGTCTGTGCGCATTGAATTTATTTAAATACACGAGTTTCACAATTTGAGTTGAATTACTGAAATAAATGAAATGTTCCACGACATTCTAATTTATTGAGATGCACCTGTACATGTATAGAGAGAGAGAGAGAGAGACTAGCATTTAGATGATTTTTGTTGACAAGCAGTCACTGCCTAGACAAAATGTGCCTAAATAATCAACACATACTTGAGGATTGTCATCTTTAAGAAAAAGCACTACATAATCAAAAAGATCTGAGTTGGATAAATGTGCTGAGAATCAGCTCCTTTTGTAAATCTTGTACATATTGAACATGAAAGCAAGGCTTAATTTGAAAAACAGTCTGTATAAATATAGATTTAGAAGTAACATGGCAATTATAGCAAACGAAGCAGATTGGTGTCAAGGGTTGTTGTCGCACGTAATATTTGGAAAGCCTAAATTGCAAATGCATCATATTTTTGTCCCCCTCCCACAAATGCACCATGTTTTAACTGTGACGTTGGTTGAAGCACTAAGTCTGAATAAAGTACAAAACACGTCTTTGGACAAATGTGACTGATGCTTTTAGCACCTTTTACTGAACACAAAGCATTTGATTAACACAAAAGCGTGTGGCTATATTATGTGGATGTGACAGACTACCCTTTAAAATCATGGCAAAAGGACAATAATGTGTTTTACTGGCATCTCTGTATGTGTCATTGTATACTAAAAGGGCAATAGACAAAGACAGCGCTTCACAATTTCACATCATGTCATGTGAAAATAATCAAAGCAAGTTTCTCACTTTGCCTGCCTCACTTTATCTTCTCGCTCACGCACACACTAACATTTACAGATAGTAGCAATGTATCACTAGGATATACAGTTATTTTGGTGATTCTTGAAGGATAATTTATCAAAAATGTAAAATGTGTCATAATTTACCCTCAAGTTGTTCCAAATCTGTATGCCTTTCTTTCACCTGTTGAACAAAAAAGAGGGTATTTTAAAGAATGTTGGCAATCAAACAGTTGCTGATAGTTATAGACTTCCACAATATTTACATTTACGCATTCAGCAGGGCAACTGTGTGGTTACAAAATTCTTCCAAATACTTTCATTAGTATGTGTTTCCTGAAGAAAGAACACTCATAAAGGTTCTCCTCCTCAACCACCTGAGTGTGCAGCATCCACTTGGATAATACGGCGGCTGCCACAGGTTAATTTGTGTTACTTTCACCACACACCAGCTACAGGTGTTTGCTAATTTAATTTAATCTTGTGTTGTTATTTTGTCAGTAGTTAGTTATTTGTTGCATTGTAATGCAAACCTTTCACAATATCAATGCATCAATTTGCCATTCATTTTTTACATTGTAGTAACATAAATTAACATTTCCACACTCTATTATATAC
Source organism: Gymnocypris eckloni scoliostomus (assembly GCA_027564155.1). Taxonomy (NCBI): domain Eukaryota; kingdom Metazoa; phylum Chordata; class Actinopteri; order Cypriniformes; family Cyprinidae; genus Gymnocypris; species Gymnocypris eckloni. The sequence goes on along the minus strand of CM050413.1, from coordinate 33,078,128 downwards.
TATCAATTATACAGAATATAATCAGTAGTGAAATGCAAATCAGGACAGGTCCGCTCAATGGACAGTGCAAAATATGTAACATAACACAAGAGAATATCTATAAATATAGGTAAAAAATTACAATAAGAGAAAAAATAAAGAGTAAAATGTGCAATAAAATAAAATTTGCAATACAGTATATGTGGCCTTAATAAATAATAATATAAACAGGGATGTGCAAGAGGAATGTGCAAACAGGTTGTACCGGGTATATACACATAGCAGCCATGCGGATCATGGAGAATAGTGAATGTTTTACAGTTTATTAAATTGAGTCTTGTAAATGTTATTAGACCGAGTTTGAGTTGTCTATTGTCATGATACTAGTGTTATAGGTGGTTACCAATATTTCTAGGAGGTTGTCATCATGTTTTGGATGGTTTCTATGTGATAAGATAGGTGTTTCTGTATGGTTGCTAAGTGAGTGTTTACTGGTGGAAGCCAAAAGAGCCCTCCCATCAATTTTACTCTCAGAAAAAAATGTACAAAGCTATCACTGGGGCAGCACTAATATGTACCCCAAATAAGGTACAAAAATGCACCTTTTGAAAGGGTACTGCATCAGTCACTACGTTTATACTTTTTCCTGAGATTGTAGGATATTTTTGGCCCTAGATATTGCTTGTATACCTCCATATAAATAAATAAAAATTATCCGTTTTATGAAATAAAAAATATTACTTGTAAAAGCATATTTATAATGATGCTTGAAGCCAACATTTTCCCACACACCCTTTTGGGCATTTTCTTTGGATACTGTTGTTGTTGGAGGTATTGTGTTGTGAGGTTAAGCTATTACTTTTTGTATTTTGAAATTTCCACACACCATTAATTAAGCAAAGGCCGTATCTTCCCTACTTCTTATTGTTGGGTAATTTGCGGCATGCATTGCTACTGGCGGCAGAAAGAGAGCAATGGCTGGCACGTGTTATCGTGTTGCTTGTTTGCACGGCACTAGTTGACCATCGCAGAATCAGTCAGAAAACGAGAGCTGCAGCGGGGGATATTACACGAGCTCGTCTCTGCATCTGTACGCATGTCATCTCTGTACAGTGCCTCACACCATGCACTCTACTCTTGTACTGGCTGTGGGAGGGAGGATGTTTTATTTAGTGAATGTGCAGCTACAAGAGAAAATGAATGTGAACGTGATCGCTGAAACCACATTCTGATGTGCATTTAAATAGAGCGTTTGTTAAGAAAACTTCCTAGTAAACACACAGACTCCACCTTGTGGCAACATCATGAGGTCTGCACTGGATTACAAGAGTGATTCAATTTTGAAAAATTGTTGTAGACTTTTATTGACAGTGAAACTATCAATACATATTGTTTTTGCTATTGTAGGATTGATCAGTGAAGATCAGACTGAATGATTGTTACTTTCAGATTTTATTTTCACAGAGCATTGCACTATATGATCTCTGCAATATTTTATTTTATTATCTGTCAATTGTAATTTGCTGGTTGATTTATATGCACATTGATTGTAAAGTGCATAGCCTTTATATGTTTGACAAGGTTTTGTCTGTCTGTTTATTTTGATAATAGTAGTAGTAGAAATACAGTACAATGTTGTTGTTGTAATAATCATAACTTATAATTGATTCTTGTGGGCCTATTGATTTTAAGCTGTATAATATATACAGTGCATTCAGAAAGTATTCAGACCCGCTTCACTTGTATCAACGTTGTTATGTTGCAGCCTGATACTACAATTATATACATTTAAACAATTCTCAGGAATCTACACTCTGTACCTCATAATGACAAAGTGAAAACTGCATTTTAGAAATGCCTGTAACTGTATTAAAAAAACTGAAATATCACATTTACATAATTATTCAGACCTTTTACTAAGTAGAAGCACATTTGGCATCAATTATAGCCTTGAGTCTTTTTGGGTATGACACAACAAGCTTTGCACACCTGAATTGGGGGATTTTCTGCCATTCTTCTTTGCAAATCCTCTCAAGTTTGGTCAGGTTGGATGGGGACCGTCAGTGGACAGACATTTTCAGGTCTCTCCAGAGATGTTCGACAGGGTTCAAGTCAAGGCTCTGGCTGAGCCACTCTAGGACATTCACTGAGTTGTCCCTAAGCCACTCCTGTGTTGCCTTGGCTGTGTTCTAAGGGTCATTGTCATGTAGGAAGGTGAACCTTTCTGAGGTTCTGAATGCTCTGGACTGGGTTTTCATTCAGGCTATCTATATTTTGGTGCATTTAGCTTTTCTTCTACTCTGACGAGTCCCTCAGTCCCTGCCTCTAAAAACAGCCCCAAAGCATGAGGCTGCTACCAGCACACTTTAATTTTGGGATGGTACTCTGCAGGTGATGAGCAGAGCTGGTTTCCTTCAAACATGATGCTTGGAATTGAGGTTGATCAGATCAGAGAATCTTGTTTGTCAGAGTCTAAGGATCCTTTAGGTGCTGTTTTGCAAATTCCAAGTGTGTTTTCATGTGTCTTCACTGAGGAGAGAATTGAGTTTGGCCACACTGCCATAAAGCCCAGATCGGTGGAATATTGCAGTGATGTTTGTCCTTCTGTAGGTTTCTCTCATCTGCATATATGATCATGGCTTCTTGGTCACCAGTCTAGACAAGGCCCTTCTCAATCAGTTTGGCTGGGTGGCCAGCTCTTGGAAGAGTCCTGGTTTTCTTCCATTTGAGAATTATGGAAGACACTGTGCTCTTGGGAACCTTCAGTGCAGCAGACATTTTTTTGTAACCTTCCCCAGATCCGTGCCTCGATACAATCCTGTCTCTGAGCTCTGCAGACAGTTCCTTTGACCTCATGGCTTGGTTTTCACTCTGATATGCATTGTCTTCTGTTAGCTCTTTTATAGAGATGTGTGTATCTTTCCAAATTTATTTTACCTCAGGTGGACTCCAGTCAAGGTGTAGAAACTCAGATCGCCTGTGAGGTGGATGGTTTATCTCGGCAAAGGAGAAGTGCTCACTAACACAGATTTAGACAAATTTGTGAACAATATTTGAGAGAAATAGGACTTTTGTGTAAATATAAAAAGTGTACATTGTCATTAATCTGATTCTGAATTCTGATTCTGAATCTTCTGATTCTGATTTATCATTTTTCAATCCTATTCATCTATAATAATTAATTCAATCCTATTCGTTCATTTATATAATACAGTATGTATTTGGTTATATCTCATATATGAGGGACTATTGGAAATGTAACCTTAACCAAACTGATGGAACTGTACAAAGATAAATGTAGATATTGGTCCAAAAGGTATTAGAAATTGCCTGCCTGCAAGCTCTGTACTGTTGTACTCATGTTTACTCCGGTTGTCCTTGGAGCAGACGATTAATGTGACTCGTGGAGACAGGACAGCAGATAAATAGATCAGATAATTCACTGGGCTGCTTTATTCTCTCTGCTTGTGTTATATGATGTCCGAGTCTGATTTGATCTGTCTGTTGAGTTTTTACAGACACAATAGATTTCCATTTTCACCTTATACAGCTATTCAATAGCTCCTTGTCAGTTTGTTTTGAATGATATTTTCTAGTTCAACAGAACATCAGTAGAGGTCGATGTGAGCCTGCCAGTAGTTTGTACACAGTTATTCAGTCTAATGAGACTTTCAGTTAATCAGGTTAACCAGACCTCCTGCGGTACAGTGATATGACACTCATATTTCTACTCTGCACACGTCCTTTAAGCAGCACAGATATTTATTTTCTTCAAAGACAGAAGAAAGTAATTTTATACTGTTAAAGTTCCAGCCGTGTAAAATGAGCTCAGATAATGGTATAATGCATGACGTCTGTCAGTTTTTGCTAAAGATGTTCTAAGCGAAACCTACTTCACATTAATATACTGGTACATCTCCAAAAAAAAATATTGTAACTTATTTCAAAAAGTGAAACTTTCATATATTTCAGATTCATTACATGTAAAGTAAAACATTTCAACGTTTTTTTTTGTTTTAATTTTGATGATTAGTTTCAATAAATGACCATCCATACAGTATAATTCCGGGTATCTCTTGTTCTTTGAAACCACAATAATGTGGAAGACAGCTGACGTTGCAATGGTCCAGAGGACGATCATTGACACCCTCCACAAAGAGGGTAAGTCAGAGAGGGTCATTATTGAAAGGGATGGCTGTTCAAGGAGTGCTGTATCAAAGCATATGAAATGCAAAGTTTATTTGCTGTTTGCAACTGAAACTGTTTGCAAAGTGGCTGCCATGTCATCTGCTGGTGCTGGTCCACTGTGGGTTCTGAAGTCCACAGTCAACGCAGCCATCTACCAGGAAATTTTAGAGCACTTCAGGCTTCCTTCTGCTGACAAGCTTTATTGAGATACTGATTTCATTTTCCAGCAGGACTTGGCACCTGCCCACACCGCCAAATGTACCAAAAGCTGGTTCAATGACCATGGTGTTACTGTGCTTGATTGGCCAGCAAACTTGCCTGACCTGAACCCCAGAGAATCTATGGGGTATTGTCAAGAAGATGAGAGATACCAGACCCAACAATGCAGATGACCTGAAGGCCGCTATCAAAGCAACCTGGGCTTCCATTACACCTGAGCAGTGCCACAGACTGATCACCTCCATGCCACGCCGCATTGATGCAGTAATTCATGCAAAAGGAGGCCCAACCAAGTATCGAGTGCATAGAAATGAACATACTTTTCAGAAGCCTGACATGTCTTTTTAAAATATCTTTTTTTATTTATCTTATGTAATATTCAAATTTTCTGAGACACTGAATTTGGGGTTTTTATTATCTGTAAGCCGTAATCATCAAAATTTCAAGAATTAAATAAGTATTTCACTCCTTGTAAATTAATCTATATAATATATGGGTTTCACTTTCTGAAATGAGTGACAAAAAATATTGACCTTTTTCATGATATTCAAATTTTTTTTTTAAATGTACCTGTATACAATGGACTTCTAATGAACCACTAAGTCTGCTATTACTATATATGCAAACATACGTTAGCAAAGTTTTAATAACTGATTTTAAAATAATGAATGATGTCAACATCAACATCAATAGCAGTTTACATAAAAATAAAAAGCAATATATGGAATTTTCTTGGTCATAATTTCTGAGGTCTTGATAAATAATTTGAAATACTGGTTTATGTGATTGAGTTGTGAACACTTAAAATATCAGATAAACTATATAGCTTCTTTATAGCTTTGTTAACATTCAGACTTTGAAAATGTCTTCATATTTAAAAGGATTGTCTCTACTTTATTTTATATAATAGTAATAGTAAATCTATAATTTCCTTCAAATCCTGCAGACAAGTATCTGTCCAAGAGGTCAGACGTATCACCTGTCCCTTCCTTTCCTCTCTGCGATGGTGATGAAATACTGATGCATCTCAACAGGTCTCGTGAAGTGCTGCTTTAAACGCACATCATTACTGATAATAGCTGAGAATGACGTATGAAAGATACTATCACTTATAACACAGCTCATACTGGTGAAAACTACAGCAGGGATGCAGAGATATGCAAGCGAGTTACATAAGATTTTTTGAGAAAACAGAAATTATGACATTAAGCAAAACTGCAGGACTGTAATCAGATTACAGTATCATGAATAATATCTCACACTTATCTCATCTTCACAACAATGGAATGTCAGACACAGTTCCCCACAGAACTGTCAAAACATGTGAGAACTAACAAACATGTAAAGCAGCTACCAGTGAGTCTGGTTTTCACTTGTTTTTCCCCATTTTTTCAGTGAACAAAGTGAATTATTGTAATAATGGCCACTTTATATGATATAGATTTAATATCATATTTAACATTACATATTTATATAGTTCCATCAGACTGTTACACGTTTACAATAGTCCCTCATATATGATATATAACCAAGTATATTTTATAAAAATAATAAACCAAGTCCACCACCCCCCTCTTTTTTCCCTTCTTTTTTTTCAAAATTGGGACACAAATGTGTTTCCTTTAACTCATATTTCATACTGGGTATCATTATTGTGTTTATATTTTTAAGATGATGTGTTGTTTCTTTTTGATGCTTTTGGATGAATGAAGGAAACTGCTTGCTCTCTCTCTCTCTCTCTCTCTCTCCCCTCTTCACACACAGTTACAGATCGAAAACATCATGTTCTCTAATATAATTCAAAGACTTTGAGGTCTTGTTATGTGTGAAGGAAATAACATTGATGAATGATTTTATATCTGTGGACAGTATAGTTCTCCATACTCCATAGACATAAAATCAGAATCATTCATAAATGTTATTTCCCTCACATGTAACAAAACCTGAAAATCTTCTAATGAAAAAAATCAGTGCTAAATTGTTTATACTTTTAGTTTACTATAACTCAACAATCTAGATTTCCATTGAAAGTGTTTGTGTCAAATAGTGTATTTTGTACCTGGTGTGATCCAGATGAGTAGAGTTGTGTTGGTTAGTGATCCTGCTTGATTTAAATCAGGAGGAAGCTGCTGATATGTCAGTCTGTTTGTGCAGCTTGTTCTGTATCGTCCTCAGGATGCTGGAAACACTCACAAAGCTGAAGCATCTTCTGGTCTCCAGCTCTTTCATCCGTCCTCCCGCCAACCCACTATCACTCAGTCTCTCTCTGTCTCCATCAGTCTGTTTCTCTCTCTCCCTCGTTCTTGTGCTACCTTCACATATTCTCCTTGATTCCAATGGTTGTGCGCAGATTTTTTCTCTCTCTCTCTCGCTCTCTCTCTCGCTATCTCTCTCCTGTGTGCATCTATCTCTCTCTCTATCCTCCCTCTAATCTTTCTGTCTCATTACATACACATTTATTCTATTTTCAGTACAAACAGCTCTCATTTCTTTTCCCTCATGCACTCAGACTTTAGCCCAGATGCTATTTTGGCTGTGGACACTTGATATATCTGTCCAGTTTGATTGTTCGATTGATCGCCTACCTTCACCTGAAACCTATTGTGACAATTCATGTTAAAACTCAAAATATCCTTTAATAAATTACTCTTTTGTATGTGTTTTTTTTGGTTGTCTACATGATTTAACAAATGGATCAAGATAATGACAGTGGACGGCTGTGGACAGTTTGATACTGAACTTGGGAAAGTGTATTCGTTCTATGTAAAAATGATAGTCTTAGGTGCTAGTTGTTTTCTCTCTCGTTTTCATTTGCAAGTTCACTCTTAGAGTAGCAAACATAAAAAATGGTTGTGTGATAGTGAAAACAGACTAAAATGTTACATTATTTGATATTGTTTCTTATATGCTAATTAATTTATTTCTAATATTAATTAAATTAACTTCTCAATAAATGAACTTTTCCACGACATTCTAATTTATTGAGATGCACCTGTATATACACTCACTGGCCACTTTATTAGGTACACCTTGCTAGTGCCGGGTTGGACCCCCTTTTGCCTTCAGAACTGCCTTAATTCTTCGTGGCATAGATTCAACAAGGTGTTGGAAACATTCCTCAGAGATTTTGGTCCATATTGACATGATAGCATCACGCAGTTGCTGCAGATTTGTCGGCTGCACATCCATGATGTGAATCTCCTGTTACACCACATCCCAAAGGTGCTCTATTGGATTGAGATCTGGTGACTGTGGAGGCCATTTGAGTAAAGTGAACTCATTTTCACATTCAAGAAACCAGTCTGAGATGATTTGAGCTTTGTGACATGGTGCATTATCCTGCTGGAAGTAACATCAGAAGATGGGTACACTATAGTCTTAAAGGGATGGACATGGTCAGCAACAATACTCAGGTAGGCTGTGTTGTTTAAACGATGCTCAATTGGTACTAAGGTGCCCAAAGTGTGCCAAGAAAATATCCCCGACACCATTACACCACCACCAGTCTGAACCGTTGAGACAAGGCAGGATGGATCCAAGGTTTATGTTCTTTACGCTAAATTCTGACCCTGCATCTGAATGTCGCAGCAGATATCAAGACTCATCAGACCAGGCAACGTTTTTCCATTCTTCTATTGTTCAATTTTGGTGAGTCTGTGTGAATTGTAGCCTCTGTTTCCTGTTCTTAGCTGACAGGAGCGGCACCGGTGTGGTCTTCTGCTGCTGTAGCCCATCTTCTTCAGGGTTCGTGTTGTGTGTTCAGAGATGGTATTCTGCATATCTTGGTTGTAACGAGTGGTTATTTGAGTTACTGTTGCCTTTCTATCATCTCTAACCAGTCTGCCCATTCTCCTCTGACCTCTGACATCAACAAGGCATTTTCGTCCACACAACTGCCGCTCACTGGATATTTTCTCTTTTTCGGATCATTCTCTGTAAACCCTAGAGATGGTTGTGTGAAAATCCCAGTAGATCAGCAGTTTCTGAAATACTCAGATCTGTCCGTCTGGCACCAACAACCATTCCACATTCAAAGTCACTTAAATCATCTTTCTTCCCATTCTGATGCTCGGTTTGAACTTCAGCAAGTCGTCTTCACCACATCTAGATGCCTAAATGCATTGAGTTGCTGCCATGTGATTTGCTGATTAGCAATTTGTGTTACCAAGCAATTGAACAGGTGTAACTAATAAAGTGACCGGTGAGTGTGTGTGTATATATATATTATTGTTATTTTAGATATCATAACCTAAAAATAATGTGTATCTTAATGTAACTTATTGCTTAGATTTGCATATTGAACAGAATGTAAATTAAATTATAACTTTAGGTTATTCTGTTTTTGTTTAAGCACAAGTGCCTGATCTTACAGGAAAGGAAGGGAACTTTGCAAACTATACATCACATCTCTTTTACAGCTTTGACACTTTCACTTGTATAATTGTGTGTTTTAAATGAAAAAACGAATTAACTTCCTACTGTCAATTCAAGGTCTGAATTTACAGAGAAGTGATGAACTAATTTGTAAGACAGTTCATCTACTCAAGCCTTTTAGATTATTTTAAAAGGATGGAAAGTAATGTGATATTTCATTAAAATGAACAGCTAATATCAGGTACAGGTTTATTAAGTTGTATTTTTATAATAAATAGCTATAATTCATCATTAATTCATAAAATGAATCTTGGCACATTTTTTCTTGACATAGGTTAATGTCTATTCTTAAGGCTTGTGGCAATATCAGAGCTTTTCCCAAAGAACACTATGTGTCTTTAGGCTTACTGAAATATTAAAAGCAAATACATTAGATTATGCTCAGCGGTAACCTTTCAGATTTCCCAAAAGTGCATGAAAATGCAAAGGATTAATGATTCTGTCTACTTCTGGTATCTATTAGCCAAAGCTGCATTATATACGACGTAGAACGGTACAAATACTAACTCAGGCGTATTTTGTGAGATGAGCATATTTTTTACGATAATCTTTCATGTCCTAATTTTGCCTTTGAACTGAAGATTAGATTATTTTGTGGGAAACCAGTGGAAACCTCTTATTGTTGCTCCCAAATGTATTCTAGTTTGCATGCATCAACCCCCTTCAGTTGAATGAATGCAGTGTATAATTGAAGAATGCCATTTCAGAACAAGAATTCTGTCTTTTGCAGATAACTCCGGTGGTTGGTTGGATTGTATTACTAATTTCAGATAAACACTTCATCTACCTTAGTAAACAACCTCAATTAATTTATGATTCCATAATGTATAGTACTGGAAATTCTAAGAGGAAAGAAATAACATGATTGTCTGAGGAAAACTGGGATAAATTATTGGTGTTGCTTTTGTATATAGAAAAAATCCTATAACATCGAGAATAAAATATATATATATCACTCAGAAATGTTAAGTACATTTCACAATTAATTACAAACACATTGTGCAAGTAACACATTACATTAAATGTGAAATGTTGAAGTAGAAAGACTGAAAATTGATTTTCTTGTAAAATTAAACCTATTCTCTTTTTATTTTCTGGAATACTTGCCTCTGATTGGTCAACAGCGATAGTCTGTTGTGAAATAGCATAACAGATAAACGGAAATTTTGACCATTGTCTCTTACATTGTGTTAGTTTTATGTCTCTTACAAAACCATATCTGCACCATATATATATATTGTGTATATATACTGTATGACTCAGTGCAAAGGGACTCTCTTTGTCCTACAGATAATGTCATAAAGAAAAGGTCTTCATGCCCAGTGTGTGAAACCAACCAAGCCTGACATTTATGGTCTGGTTTATTATATTCATACCACAATAATTCCAGTGGATTCTATCAGATGAATTCAGCAATTATGAAGGCTAGAAAGCAGCCTTAAATGATTGCTCTGCCAATGTGGCAGGATGATGCACCACTGAGGATTTAGTATCAGTTAATGGAGTGTAACTGCAGTCAGGTGCAGAAAATTATGGTTTTTAACAGACATAAACATATCCTTTGATATTGAGTGCAAAGGAATAGATGTTATGGTGTATTTTTAGCCGAATACGCCTATGTAGCTGAACCATGGGAGCGCTGATGTCCAAGCATTCATACCTACATCAGTGCATAGAGCAGTCATGCTTTAAATTGATCTCGGTCCTGTCATTGTGTGATGCTTGTGTCAGTATGTAGGTGAAAATTCAACATTGAATGGAAGTACAGCAATCCAATAATTCATGCCTTCAATACACTCAGGTAAAAAGAAAACCTATAGAAATGCATGTCGGAGCACAAAACATCTCTTCACCTAAAAAAAATTTCCAGATCTTTTAATCAGTGAATAGTTAACTGCTACAATCAAATCAGTCAAATTATTCAGTGCAATCACCAGAAGTGAACCGTTTTACTGAAAAGAATCAACCTTGATGAGAATCAGTCTTATGTTTAACAGTACTAATGCTAGTATATAGTGCACAGAGTATATTGTTAGTATACACGTAATGCAATATAGTCTTAAAACTAACTCCATAAAACATTTTTAGTTAAAATAAACTTTAATGGAAATAAATAAAAATAAAATATATTTCAGGCCATGCTGCCATCCCAGTTGACCACTGATGTTATGAAAAGACATCAAATTGGCAACAAAATTGATGTAAAAAAAGAAAGGAAAAAAAACTGGTCAAATATGCAAATTAAACTGATGTCCAAAACTTCACATTATGTTGATTTGATGTAAATTGACCCTTAAACATATTGGCATACATCTACACTAAACCAGTTTTAGTGTGAGTAACTTCCTATTTTATACCCAATTACCACGGGAAGAAATTGCAGAACAAATTGAATTTAAAATGATGGTACAGCATCTTGATCAAGTCTTGACTAATATCTGATGTCAAAATGATATCAAGGAACCAGCTTGGGAAGCAGCATTTCTCATTTTCATTTCATTTATATTATGCTAAAATAACTATAAATAAAACAATGTTGAAATAAAATGAATAAATCTAGGCATATTTAAAATGAATAAATAAACTAATAAAATGCACATGCTGAAAACAAAAATGTAAACGGAAAATTTACTAAAATTTAAAATGTTAATAAAAACTATAATAAGTATCTCTAAACTGGCATAGTGACAATCGTGTAAAATAAACAAACCTTGGTGAACTGAAATTTGAAAATATAATAAAGTTGAATTAAAGTTACTTTACATTTATTTGTTAAAATCCAAATAAACTATTGATTTATAAATAATCATGAGCATGTTAGGGCTTAAAAAATGACACCGCATCTTATTTGCGTTGTACTGTATGTGATACTGTATAGGCCCATTTCAAAATTGCAAGTGTAAAATGTTGCTTAATCCTTGGTTTAATTTGCTTTAAAAGAAGATAACCTGGAGTTCCTCAAAGTGTGAAAAGCACTTTTATGTATTTGTTCTTATTCTAGCCTTCACTCAATCTGTGATGGAAAGCGGCTGCAGGTAAGTGAGGTTTTGTTTAGCAATGCCATTATTAGTTAATGAGTATGGATGCTTACCAATTGTGTCTACAGCAACATCTCACACATGTGGTCTCATGAGATGGATCAAATTAGACCCCCTTCACATCAGGAGTCCATAAATCCACTTCCGTTTGACCTGGTGTTTACTTTGTGTCTGCAATGCCGTTATTGACCAGTAAGTGCCTATTGCTTCAGATATTGAAAATGTCCCTGCAGTTTATTGCAAATATTTAATGTTTTTTTCCCTTGTGTAATCTTCAGAATAAATGGTTGGATTCGTTTTATAGCAAATTCTTTTCACCTAACCAATTTTTGACATACTTGAATTTGTTTCTTATGATCTGAAAAAAATACATTATATATTTCTAAAATATATAAGGTTGAGGTGGTTGAGGAGATTGCCCTCTTCCATGTAAAGCACTTTGAGTACCCAGAACAGCGCTATATAAATGTAACAAATTATTATTATTATAAAACAATTGCTTGTTTGTTTAAGAACACAATACTATTTTAAAAATGACGTTCAGTAACTCATCACAGGTGCATAACAAGAAATAATGGTTAGGAAAATATAATCTAGTCCAATGGCATCTGCTATGCATAATGCTTTTTAAATAAAGATATGTACAATTTCATTTGAATGAAATATTTCAATGCAAAAATAGTTTACAGAAATAAATACAATTTTATCTCTTTTGTACATTTTCCAGTTTTATATATTTTTTTACATTATATACATGAATGAATTAATACATTGTTTATACATTTGACTATATAATACATTTTTATATACATTTGTCCCTAGGTTAGTTGACTCCAAATGGCTTTATTTATTATTTACTAATAAAGTTATTATTAGATATCCAATTTTTTTTTTTACAATGCGTTCAATGAAAACGAGTAAGTTGGGATAAAAAACCTACATTAGACACTTCACTTGTAGATTGCTACAGATCTGTCTCTCTCCTTCCATTCATAGCTGAAACACTCAAACGAGTTGTCTTCAACCAGGTCTCATTATTTATTCTAACCAGTCAGGTTTTAAGAGTGGCCATTCAACTGAAACTGCGGTACTGTCAGTCGCTGAAGCCTTGCGGATTCTAATCATCAGTTCTTATTTTGCTGCATCTATCTGCTGCTTTTAACACTTGTGAATCATCAGATCCTCCTGTCCACACTCATCACTGGGCATCACAGAAATACTACATCGATTGTTTGAATCCTATCTCACTGGTTGGTCTTTCAGGGTGGCCTGGGGAGGGGAGGTATCCAAAGCACATCAATTGGAAACTGGGGTTCCTCAGGGATCGGTTCTTGGACCCCTCCTCTTCTCCACATCCACTACATCACTGGGACCCATCATACAAGCACTTGCCTTCTCCAACCATTGCTACGCTGATGACACACAGCTCTATCTCTCATTTCGACCAGATGATCACCTACAGCTCAACCTGGCAAAGACTGAGCTTCTTGTCTTCCCTGCCACTCCAACTCTACAGCATGATTTCACAATCCAGTTAGGTTTATCAACAATTACTCCAAGTTCGATCAGAACTCTTGGTGTACATTTTGATGACCAGCTGACTTTCAAAGTCCACATTGCAAAAATTGCTAAATCTCACAGGTTTGCACTACACAACATCAGAAAGGCCCTTGTTATTTCTAGGCTGGACTACTGCAATGCTCTTCTGGCTGGACTTCCTTCAAACACAATCAAACCTCTACAAATGATTCAGAATGCTGCAGCATGATTGGTCTTCAGCGAACCCAAAAGGACCCACCTTCACACCTCTCTTTATCTCTCTGCACTGGCTCCCAGTTGCGGCTCGCATCAAGTTTAAGACACTGAACTTGACATATATAACAGCCACAGGCTCAGCACCCGCTTACTTCCACTCACTTTTATGAATCTACATTCCTCCAGACGTGTCAGATCTACTAGTGAACGATGCCTTGTGGTACCATCACAGAGAGACACAAAATCACTTTCCAGAACGTTTTCGTTCACCGTTCCTGGCTGGTTGAATGATCTTCTAACCCCTATCCAGAATGCTGATTCCCTGACAATATTAAATCGACTAATATTCAAGAGAAGGGGTGTAACCCCGGCATCCTCACCAAATTCGCCCATTGGCCTCTGACCATCTGTCACGGTTCATGGGTTCCCGGTCCCGTCCTCACCGTGTCTTGTCTGTATGCGTGTGCGTATGTGTGAGCAGGTGTCTGTGGGTGTGTGTGATTGAGGCTAATTCGCTCCAGCTGAGAGTCATCACCATTGGGCTATATCAGTTCCTGTCACGCTCTCCCTCTTGTCAGATCCTTGCAGTTTGCGTCACGTTTACGAGGCGTTTCTGGTTCCTGGTTTCGCGATTCCTGAGCCCTGCTGCTTTCATGGACTCCGATCGCCGGAGACTCGTCTGCCCATTGCTTCCCTGCGCTACCCGCCTCAGCCCCACAGAGCTCCGTTTCTGCCCACGGAACTCCGTTTCTGCTACGGAAAGCTCCGCTTCTGCCCACGGAAAGCTCCGCGTCTGCCTCAGAAGCTCCGCCCTCTGCCTCGGAAAGCTCCGTTTAGTTTCTCGCTGTGTATTACTTGTAATAAACTCTCTTTTCCGCAACTGAATCCTCCGTCTTCATTGTGACACCATCATGGCCTCCTAATCATCCCCTTACACCGATTGACTTCATCACTCTGTCTCCTCTCCACCAGTAAGCTGTGTGCACAATATGGCTGCCGTCGCATCATCCAGGTGGATGCTGCACACTGGTGGTGGATGAGGAGATACTCCCTCATGTTGTAAAGCGCTTTGAGTGTCTACAAAAGCGCTATATAAATGCAACTAATTATTATTAGATTTCATTTATGATCAAAAATTAATTTTGTGTAGCAAACTTTTGTAATCTCTGTGAGAATTTGTTGCTTTTCCTCAGTTTTCTTGCAGTCACACACACAGCCTTGCAATCTCCTGGAGAAATGACAAGTTGAGCTGGCAGTGTGTTATTTAGGCGTCGTGATTACAGACGGAGACTTGTCACCCTCTAATAAAGACAAATTGTTGGCTGGGTGTTCTCTCTTGACATACATGTTTCCCCTCTCTAAAATGTCACAGCAACGTTTTCTCATGCATTTCTGAGAGACATTTACAGGAGGAATGACCACAACAGCATTCGACCAGTCAAGACCACTCCATAGCAGTTTGGGTCCATAGCAATTTCAATGCAGGTTAAAAAACAAACATCACTTCATACACAGGTTTTATATTTAATGTGCTTCAATAGCGTGTCATGATGTTAGTTAGTTAGTTAATTAGTCAAATGTATTCTCCCCGAAGGGCAATTTGTTTCACAGCCAGCAATAAACCATTTGCAACAACAAACAAGCACCACAACACAGAAACAAAAACAACGACTTGCATTAATTATATACATCAAATGATTTGTAATTTAAAAAACCGATGGCAGCTGGCATAAAATTATTTTTAAACCTATTGGCCCTACATAAAGGCAAATAATATCTGCGAGTAGAAGGAAGCAACTTAAAAACATTCTGCAAGGAATGGCTGGGATCATTCATAATGAACTCAGCCTTCCTCAAAGTCCTGGCCTTATACAAATCCTTTAAAGTGGTGCCAACAATCTTACCACACACTTTAACAATACCTTGCAGTCTGTTTCTGTTTTCAACATTAAGTGACCCATACCAACACACAACTGAGAAAGTAATGACAGATTCAATACAACAAGAGTAAAACATCTTCATGAGAGTACTGTCCACTTTAAAACTACAAAGCTTTCGCAGATGGAACATGCGCTGATGTGGGCTTTCTTACACAGCATCCACATGAGCCTTCAAAGGTCAACTTTTCATCTATTACAGTACCAAGGGATTTAAATTGATGTACAACCTCAACAACGTGATCATTAATAACTACAGGAGAGATGACCGTAGAATTCTTCCTAAAATCTATAATCATCTCTTTAGTTTTAAGTACATTAATGTCCAAAAAGAAACACTTACACCAATTAATACAATATGTTAATACAGGACCATGATCTATATCCTCACTATTTAAAAGGGAAACAATCACTGAATCATCTGCAAACTTAATGATATGACCCCTCTCTAGTTGCGTTTTACACTCATTAGTATAAAGCACAAATAAAAGAGGTGAAAGAACATCCTTGCGGTGACCCAGATAAAACCCCGTTTACTTTCACACGTTGAGACCTATCAGTTAAAAAACCCATCAGCCAACATATCAGCCCAGAATCAAGATTATCAACCCTATTTAACCTTTCTGCTAAGATATGATGCTGGATACAATTAAAGGCAGATGAAAAATCAATAAAAACTAATCGCAGATGTGCTAAAATCATGTTTAATAGAGTACTTCTCGCATCATCAACACCCCTCCGGGCCTGTAAGCAAATTAAAAACGGATCTCAATTGTCCTGTACCATACTCAAAAGCTTATCCTTCACAACCCTCTCAAATGTTTTCAGAATCAGAGAGGTAAGTGCTACTGGCCTGTACTCGTTTAAACATTGTGGTACATTATTCTTAGGCACAGGTACAACGATAGATTCTTTCCAGAGACAACAACTGCTGTCAACAACCGCTTTGAGTATTTATTAGTTACAGTTCAGTTTATTTCAGTACAGTTTGCCTTGAGCAGGTCATTCAAGGTAGAGAAATGACAAATTGTAACATTGTTGTGCTTTTAATCGGTAATATTCAGGCTATTTTGAGATCACCGCTATGGAAAAGTTTATAAATCTGATGGATTGCTTGTATTTCCAACACTTAATAAACTTTGTGCAGTCATTTCCATTAAGTGTGTCCAGGTTCATTTCTGAATGACATCTTTTGTAAATCCATTTTTTTTTTCCATTTAGGTATATTTTTCCAAATGTATAAGTTGTTAAAATATAGGTAGACATGTATAAACAAATTCACTAATATAAATAAAAAAGTTAATAGTGGGATCACATAATTAAAGCATACAGATACGCTCTGTCCCGGTGATGCAGTAACAGACGTCATCCACACGATGACAGCACTCAGACTCAAAACATAACCGACTACAGGTTTCTAGTATCTTTTCAAAACGACACTGCAGTGCATCTCTGTATCACGATTTTGTACCAACTTTCAATTATAATAAAAATGGATACATTAGTTGTATGCTGGGTAACCCTTATAACACTTAGAATGTAAATATGTAAAATAATATTTACACATTTTCACAGGGATTTATGATCAGACTTGATTATTGTATACTAATGATTGGATTTGGATGCATACCGTGGTATTCTCAGCTGGCACCTTGATATCAATTTGATGTCAAATATTAGTCGAGACTTGATCAAGATGCAGTAACAACGTTGTGATCAAACGTTTACGGTCAGTACGTTTTTGTTTAGTTTTTTTAGGAATAGCCTGGTTTCATTTGGCAAGGATGCATCAGGTTGATCTAAAAATGAGAAAAAAATTAATAAAGATTCTGAAAATGTATCACCGTTTTCAGAATCATAAAGTACAAGTGTTTTCAAAATGTATAATATGAAATTATTCTTAAGAACCAAATCAGCATATTAGATTAATTCTGAAGGATCGCGTGACACTGAAAACTGGAGTAAAATTGCCATCACATGAATAAATCACATTTTAAAATGTATTTAAATTGTACAAATATTTCACCATATTACCATTTAAACAATTTTTTGGAGCAAATAAAAAAAAAAAAAAAAAGACCTAAACTTTTGCATGATAGAGTACATGCTATGGTAATTATTCAATACAACAGGTATGTATCTAAATAATGTCGTATTACAATCTCACACCATGGTATTTTTTGTAAGGGTGGAAGTGGGAATGTCATGTTGAATCATTATTAATGTATAATTATTTCACTTAAAAGACTCTATTGTTGAATTAGTTTTTATAAGGCATATTTCACTCTGTTAATCTGGCCCTGGACCCCTGTTATCTGCTTCTAAACAGTCAGAATCACTTTTAACAAAAAATCTGAATAAAAATGATATTTAGTGCAGTCTTGAAATCCTGTTTATGGACAGTATGGAAGAAATTATTGCAAAATGTTTCAAAAAACGAACATTTAACAAGCAGCAAGTTACCATTACAGATGACATTAACTAACTTGAATGACAAAGATGTCCTTATTCATACAGCTTCATATTTACCATGAAACCTGATGTTGTTTTATTGTCATAACGAGCTCTCTCACATCTCTCTTTGGCCGAGCTTCTTTCTCGGACTTGAAATGGATCCTGAACCAGCAGTCGAGGAACTAAAAACACTTTTGTACACATCTGTCACTCGGCTGCTACTCTGTTTGCACCTTGTCTTCCTGCGCCCATGCTGGACTGTGGCCACTAGCTAACTGGGTAGCCGGCATACAGCGATGACTCTTATATGTGCCCAGATGCCTGAAGCTCCGCCCACACTGGTAGCAAGAGTAGGGCGTTGCACCGCTGTGAATGCGCATGTGTGTGTATAAGTTGCCCAGCTCTTTAAATCTGCGTCCGCACTGGGGACAAGCGTAGGGACTCTCTCCCGTGTGCACGCGCTGGTGGCGTTTCAGTCCGGACAACACTGGGAAGCCCTTACCACACTGCGGGCAGGGGAAGGGGCTCTGGGCTCCGCTGTGGCTGAGGCGGTGACTCTTGAGACGCAGCGTGCCGGAAACGCTCTCCGCACTCAGGGCAAACGAAGGGCTTCTCGCCGGTGTGGATGCGCTGGTGCTGCCGCAGGTTGCCCAGATAGTTAAAATGACGCCCGCAGTCGCTGCACTCATATCCGCCCTCCACTTTCTTCTCCCGTGCACCCCGGCCAACAGGTCTTTCTGTGCCTCCCAGAGCTCGGCACACCTCGCCCGAGTCGCCCTCTCCGCGAGAGGAAGAACCGCCCGGGGCCGACTGCAGAGTGCTCTCGTCGTGATGCATGAGTTTGATGTGCTCCTCCAGGAAAGAGGAGTCAGGGCAAAGAGTTCCACAGAAGGGACAGATGAAGGTGTGAGAGGAGAACTGCTGACCTGGAAAAGACAGTCAGTAAATTAATTCATATTTCCAAATCACAAATCATCAAAAGGATTGTTTATGTGAAAAAGAACACAAAAGATAAGGTTGCTATCATTGCATCTATTTTTATACAATGCATTGTGACTAACGTTGTCATACATACACGCTAGTTCAAATTAGGGCTGTCGCGATTCATCGCGACTAGTCGATTAAAAAAAATTGTTGACTTAATTTTGCTCACACCGATTAACCTGCAAAATACCGGAAGTGGCGCATTTCACAGACGAGAATCCATTAAACATATTATTAGACTGTTTTCCAAGGCTGCATGATATATTAAACCCATTTAAAAATCACAATTAAGCATAATTGTGAATTCACAAACGCTATGATTTAATTAATAATTATATGACATGTGTGTAGGTTAAGTACATGCGTCACACGGCATTCACAGTAGCTCCACAGAAACTGTTATCATTTACATGTGGAGCTTCTCAAACTCCATCTCTGCATGTTTTTGTAAGTTTGTGTTTATTATAAAGTTAATCTGGGAACGCAACATGCGCCATTTCATCAGATTTGTAAGGTAAATCATTTATAAACCTACACAAACCTACATACATCGCGATTTCAAAATAAAAGCTCAAACACTCACTCTGACTTTACACGTTTTGATGTCCACATATTCATCTAATTACAGCGGCTATAACATTTCTGTCCTAACGAAATGGCCAAATATTAAAGACTAAGTGGTCATTTGAATTAAATGGTGCTTGGTCAATATTAAACAAGGATTGGATATCGCACTAATGTGTAGAAATAATGATCAGGTGGCCAGCGCCCCCTGCAGGCCTTTGTTGTGTAATGAACATTAGCTCTATTGTTTATGATTTTGATTTTGATTTAAAAAAGGATTTCATAGAAATTTTGATTTCATAAAATATTCTTAAGTAAAATTGTTGATTTTTTTGTGGTAAATTAATCATTTCGATTGGCCGATTAATCGATAAATTAGTCGTTAGATTAATCAAAATAAAAATAGTTGTTAATGGCAGCCCTAGTTCAAATCCTTGGGAAAAATAATTTATTTATTTTTTATTTATTTAGGAATGATGCATTTAAATGATAAATTGTTATTGTAATGCATAACATATTTATATCTCAATTAAATGCTGTTCTATTCAACTTTCAACTTTTTATTCAACAGAATTCTGAAAAACATGCATCATGTTTTATAGAAAAATATTATTATTTGTAATATTTCTTGAGCACCAAATCATATTAGAATGGTTTCTGAAGGATCATGTGACACTGAAGACAGGAGTTATGATGCTGAAATTTCAGATTTGCATCACAGGAATAAATTACTTTTAAATATATATTAAAATCTCAAGACTAGGACTAAAACCTCACAGTAAACAAGTTTAAGAGAAAGGATCAAGTAGTCAATTTAATAAAAAAAGATAAAGATCAATTCAATATTAAAATCAGGGTCAAAGGTGCACAACACACAATGCTTCCCAGCTGCATTCATTTAGAGTTCTCATTGAAACACTGACCTGGCTCCATTCGGTCCATACTGTCCTCCGCCGGGCTGCTCCGGTCTTCCCGCGGGGAGCCCTGAGTGTCCAGAGGAAAATGGTCAGACACTGACTTCAGACTTCCTCTTCCTCCTTCAGAGTCTTCGGTTTCATCCTCGTCATCCACAGTGGGAACATCTTCACATTTCGTTACAGTATCACCTAAAGACGCAGAGGAGTACATGGATAAATGCAACCGGGTGTTGTTCAATTATTTAGAATGATGTTGAACTTGAAATTTAGATTTTTTTTTCTTCAAACACCTGTCACGTGTCAGCAGTATTAACTATGAATTAAATGCATAACTCAAGAGAGGCAAAATTCTGTTTGATGAAGTGTATTTAAAATGGACGAGTATTTGTGAAACGTGAAAATATTAAATCAAATTTTGCAACAAGAAAACACGTATGCATGCATACCACAACACATGCATATATGGGCAAATATAAGCATACAATATCCAATTAACATACATTACAAAGAACGTATACTACATGTAAATATGTACGCAATACATCGATGCTGTATGCATCTATATATACTGCAATGACTGCATACTTTACAGAATTATATACATCTATATATTTTGTAATGCACGTAATTTATTAAATGTATGCATACGTTAATAAAGGCATACTAGTACAAACGCAAGTAATGCATGCATACTACATGCAACTACTTGTATACTACAAAGAAAACATACACACTACTATACACATGCATACACAACTGCATTCATCTAAATACTATAACGCATGCACACTATAAACTATATGCAAACATAAGACAATGCATTCATATTATATGCAACAACATGCATACTACAGTAAACATTTCAGGTGGATCAAAACCTTGCATCAAAATTGTCCTAAAAAACTTTGATCCACTTCAAATGTTCACTGTATATCAACTTGACACATACTAAAAAGTAAAACGAAGGCTCTATACCACGATACACGAAAACAATATGCATCTATATACATATTGCAATGTATGGTATGTATTCTATATACATGTTACCGTGCATTGCATGCATACTTTAAACAACAATATTCATATATATATATATATATACACGATAATGGATGTATACTACACTATATGTACACTATATGGATTCGGCAATGCATGCATGTAAGATAAATGCATCATTCATTCATAAGATGCAATGCATGCATATTACAACCAACTACATACACTACATGTTATATGATCAAGCAGTACCTTTAAACTCAGCTGAGTTGAGCTCGACTCCTGTCATCCACTCATAATCATACATGCGCTTGCTGGCGGACGGCAGCATGCTGAAGATGTCCGTGTCAGCGTCGGTGTCCGCGGCTCCGCTGTCCGTCCACAGGCTCAGAGACGCGTGCGGCGGCGCTTCGGACCCAAAGGCCTGGTTGCTGTGGTCGCTCTCCACTTCAGCAGCACCCCGCTGGTTCTTATCCTTCATCAGATGGTCGCAGATCGCGTTGATGTTCTCCTTCTTCACAACGGGCGTCCCGGGTTTGACTTTCTTCGGGTCGGCGCCGTGTTTCTGGGCCGGTTGATGCTCTGCTTTCCTAAAGTCCAGGCTGCTGAAGTTAGACCCCCTCCCGTCTTTCTCCGTCGACTCCAGCTTGGCTCTGAGCAGCTCGATCTCGTCGGTTTTCTCGCGGAGCTCCATCTTTAGGACTCTGATCCGGACGCTGACCAGCTTGCGTATCTCGGACAGCGCGGACTCCAGCACCACCGTGATGTTCCTGCCCAGGTGCTCCGTGATCTCGGTCACCGAGCACACCAGCTGCTCGTCGGGCTCGAGCTCGGACAAATCCTCCTCGTCTCGGCTGTAGGACCCCGAGCTGTCCATAAAGGCGGCCTGGGACTCCGAGGACGGGCCTGTTTCCATAAAGCAGTGGTTTCTCTTTCGGCTCATGCTGAAGAGCACAGGCACTCAGCGCAGATGGGACAGTTTTGATCGCGATGGACACTGAGGATACAGCAGAGACAGACACCATAGAGCACCAGAAGAACTTCCTCCCACTTCGGAAGTTGACAAATTAAACAGCGCCCCCTACAGAGCCATCCTGTAGCCGCTAAAGGATAGATAGATGGATGGATGGATGGTGTTCGGTGGACAATATGTGGACCACCCTGGACCACGAAACCAGTCTTAAGCCACTCGTACTCGTGCATTGTATGCATGCTTTTATGGGTCAAAACGATCGAATTTTATTTTATGCCAAAAATCATTCAATTAAAGATCATGTTCCATGAAGATATGTTTTAAATTCCCTAACATAAATATATCAAAACTTTAAAACTATTGATTAATATCCATTGCTAAGGGCTTTATTTGGACAGCTTATATATATCTAAATATATATATATTGCACCCTCAGATAATTGATTCAGCTTTCAAATGATGTATAAATCTCAGTTTCAAACAAATTGACCTTTATGGCTGGTTTTGTGGTCCAGGGTCACATATATGTAATTAAGTCGAGATCATTTAATGATTAACTGCTGCATCATAGGCGGGCTATTTTAATACTTTATAGGCCTACAAAGTAGCCTATAAACTACATAATGTCATTACACTTCATATATTTGTCTTCAAAGATTAATTGTGCTGTTAAAAATCAGACCGGCACAGCATAGTGTATCAAAGCTATATAGACCATTAGAAAGGTCTGTTGAGAGGAAGAAGAAGAAGATGAAGAAGTCTCAAGCATTTGTTTGATTTTTGAAGCAGGAGACATTCTGTCTTATATAATGGCCACTATATGTCACTCTTTAGGCGTGTTGTAGACTTACAACTACTACATCTCACTTATTATTGGTTTGCTTAATTTTACTCTGTTTTGGGTTCTTTTCCTAATTTTCAGCAAATATGTATATATGTAATTTTCCATGCTCTTGCTCTTTCTCATAAAAGTTCCTCTTTGAAGTATAAAATTACCTCACGAATGACAAAAAAATTGTTACAGTATAAACACAGTGAACCACAGACTTAGAACAAAACAGATGATTCAAAAGAATGTAAATGCATTTTTAATCATAATTAATTCATTTGTGTCTTTTAAAACCGAATGTGTTTCACATAAGACTAGATGTTTTTTCCAAAATTGCAGTACAAGACAGACTTGAAAAAAAAACATTCCATTTAAAGATATTAATGTGACTTGATGGACTAAATTCCACTATAACTACTGAAACCATTTGCATTTACCTCCCACTACAATTTTCCAGCTAGTTACACTGATACACTGATGTGCACTATGATCCCAATCTAACACTGAACACAGGGTTTTTATTTTTATCATTATCATTAAATAAAGAATGGTTTAAAGTTAAAAATATTAATGAATAACCCTTTCAATCTTAGGTTACATTATTATCATACACATTATTTTCCATATACATTTTGGCTCCATATCAGTCTTTGAAAATGTCCAGCAAGCAGCTTTCTTCAGACAAACGTTGCTTTGTATTGCACTGTGTCGCTCTCATTGACTTCCAGCACCCCGCTGAGGGGACGGGGCCCTTCTGTGGAGGGGTAAGAGCCATTTCTAATTTTGTTCTGGCACTGGCGAAGCTCAGCTGCGTAACCCTCGAAGCTGTCCTCCAGAGTGACCCCTTTGTCCAGCACTTGGGCTGCTGAAGAGGGATGGTTGTTGAGAGCTGAAGTGCATGTGTTTCCTTCTTCTGTACCTGGAGAAAAGTTTGCAAACAAGTCAGTACAGTACATTTAAAGTAATATACAGAGAGAATGTGTGACCCTGGACCCCAAAACCAGTCATAAGTGAGATTTATGCATAATCTGAAAGCTGAAAAAAAGTGTTCCATTAATGTATGGTTTGTTTGGATATGACAATATTTGGTCGAGATACAAATATTTGAAAATCTGGGGTGCAAAAAGTCTAAATATTGAGAAATTTTCCTTTAAAATTGTCTAAATTAAGTCCTTAGCAATGCATATTACAAATAAAAATAATGTTTTGTTATAATTAGGGTAGGAAATTTACAAAATATCTCCATGGAACACGATCTTTACTTAATATCCTAATGATTTTGGGCATAAAAGAAAAATCTATAATTTTGACCCATACAGTGTATTTGTTGGCTATTGCTACAAATATACCCCAGCAACTTAGGACTGGCTTTGTGATCCAGGGTCACATTTTGGAATTGGGTTGGAATTTGGTTCATTTTAAATTCTCTGCAAATTACTTCTTGATTTATTGACAGATTATCACATCCTTGTTTAAGTCTGAACATGAAAATGCTTTCGAATACTGAATACATATATTAGACTATTAACACATTGATGATGAATTTCAGATTGATTATGAGACAGCATGTTGTAGGCCATTATTATGAATAATATAATGCTATTGAATAGTGAAAATGTGAGTAATGTTACTTTGAAAATGACTATCCAACCATAAGGGGGCAGTATGTTCTCACTGGTAAATACTCAGCACTCTTTCAGGATGGTGTCTTTTTAAAATGTTTGTAAAGTTGCATTTTTGTAGACAAAACAGAAAAATATGCTTTATTTTTTTACTATTATTATTATACATGTTTCTAAATCTACTCCCTAGTATTGCAGCAACCGGTTTAGTGTAAAAACTAGTATAACGAATCTACAGAGGAATCAGAATTAGGTGTGAGTAGAATGTTTCTAGTCCATGATCACTGTTAACAGACAAACAACGGAGATGGAAGAGCTTTCTATCACAATAGGTTACTAATGCATTTCATGCTGTCATCTTAATTTAAAAGTTCCAGTAGGTTGGAAAGAAATTGTTTTGTGCAAAAACATGCTTCGAGGTTTCTGACTTATTTCAGGTCTGCAGACATCTGGAACAACAAGTTCAGTATGTTTTTCAAATGCAATCAAGGCAATCATGAATGAAAAAAGTTCAGATGCAGAAAAGTAAGGAAAGGAGCATAAAGAAACATGATAACACCAGGAAAGTGAAGGGATGATGAACAAGATCACAGGCAAGTCTAGACTGATTTTGCTAACATTTATTAGATCTAATCAGATTGACACAGAATCAACATGATCACCACAAAGGAAACAGGATGGCAGGCAAATCAACAATGCGATTGTTAGAGAGCATAGCATATAGCTTGAATCTTAAGGTGTTTACAAAGTGTAATGTGAAATACTGGAAGTGTATTCCTGCCAGAACAACTCTTATTAAACTCTCACATTCTGCATTGTTGAATTGCACTTTAGGCAATGATTGGATGGGTAGAGACACATTTGCACAGTTTGTAAAAGGAAATGTCAAAAATGAACAGAGAATACGAGAGATTTGTAAATGATTATCTACAGTCCTCAGAAACACTAACAGCACAGTCTTGATACACCCATGAACACTTCAGATTATAACAAGATCTACAGGGTGTCTTATTTTCATACGGTGTGTCAAAACAAGACAAATTAATGCCTTATTCATTTAAAGTTTTCAACACATGCACATTACATAGTCTACAGTACAGAGAAACTGGCTATGATTCAAATGTAATGTCATGTCACAATGTTTATAAGTGCATAATCCATATTGTTTCACATACTGTTCTCAAACATCCGGCAGTTTATAGTACATACTTTTGCATATGTAGTTTATAGCACAAATGCAGTAAACCAGCATTTCATTTCAAGCACAGCTACACCATCATTCAAAAGGTTAGCGTCAGTATGATTAAAAAATAAAGTATTCAGCAAGGAAACTTTAAATTGATCAAATGTGACAATAAACGGTATTTACAATGTTACAAAACATTTCTATTTCAAATAAATACTGTTGTTTTAAAAGTTCTATTCAACAAAGTATCCTGCAAATTATCATGCTTTCCATAAAATATTAAGCAGTACAACTGTTTTCAACATAATTTTTAATTGTGATAATACTTCACAGTATTACTGTTTTCACTACATTTTTTAATGAATAAATGTAGCCTTGTGAGCATAAGAAATGTATTTTAAAAACAAAAATCTTACCGACCCCAAACTTTTGAACGTAATGTATGTGTATAAATATGAAGTTGACACTAGTGAGATCAATACTATCAAGTGTATATCAGATAAATTTAGGATGTGTGTTTTTAATATTACCGTACATGAAACCATTCAAACATGCCACCCACCCACCACACGCACACACACACAGCCACACTCACGGCTAGTCAGGCGGGAGAAATACCTGGGCTGGGATGCCTGTGTAAGCATGCCGGAGGAGTGAAGTTGGCCTCAGGTAGGCTGCCCTCATAAGGGGGCGGAGAGATCGGCAGAGACGGAAGCAGGGTGGAGTTAGGGCTGTTGATGTCACCCTCCCCCACAAGAGTCAGGTCACCCAGCCCTTCCTCTTCCTGACCCTGCGGACCAGAGGAGTGTAGGATGGGGGAGAGTGGGGCGGTGAAAGGGGGCGAGTCAGGGCTGGGTGCACGCAGGTGTCCGTTAGAGGAGCTGGGTTTAGGAGGTTGGGGGGTTCTGGTGGTGTGGCCGGGTTTATGAGAGGTGGGGGTTGAGCAGGCAGGGGGTTGGGGTTCGGGTTTAGGGTTCAGACGGAGAAAGTCAGGGAGCACAAGGTCTTCTTTCCTCAGCAAGCCTCTCTGGTCGTCGACACGACTGCTCTGAGCACGACTCAACATCTCGAAAAATTCTAGAAAAGAAGAGTATTTAATCAATAATTAAATAGTATATAAAATGTAATTATTATTAACAACATCTAAAACTATTAAAACTATTTTTGTTAAAAAGAACATAAGTTAAATCATAAATGTTATATTACATATTATATTATTATAATATATTATATATAAAGTTTAAATACTAAATATTAAAATTAAATGTGAAATGAAAATAAATTATAGTTAAATAGAAATATTTAAAATATATTTTTCAAATTAAATTAACATTTAAATTTAAAAAAGAAAACAATAAATACTATAATGCTTTGAAATAAGACTGAAATAAGACTGAAATATATCAAACCATAAATACAGAGTTCTGGCATGAAACTCTAGATGACGCAGTCCGATAGGTCTAACTCAATCTGACCTAATGCTGATCGCTGACAGCTGATTGGTTGTCTCCTGTATCAGTAGCCAATAAGCTCACTGCTCTATTCAAATAAAGTGGTGGAACTATGATGTCACTTTAGTAGGCAAAAACCCATTAGCGAGTTGGCATTTTAGCACTTCCGGTTCCGTCGTCCCAGAGTCAATGGGTTTTTTGAATGGGAGTTTGGTTAAATCCTCTAAAACAGTGGTTCTCAAAGCTGTCCTGGAGTACCCCCAGCCCTGCACATTTTGTATGTCTCCCTCATCTATCACACCTTATTCGACTAGTGGAGACTGTAAGACAGGGCTGTCCAAACTCAGTCCTGGAGGGCCGGGGTCCTGCAGAGTTTAGCTCCAACTCTAATTAAACACACCTGAAGCAGGTAATCAAGGTCTTACTAGGCATACAAGAAGCTTCCATGCAGGTGTGTTGAGGCAAGTTGGAGCTAAACTGCAGGACGCCGGCCCTCCAGGACCACGTTTGGACAGCCCTGCTTGTAAGATCTGAAGAGGGTGTGTCAGATATAGGGAGACACACAAAATGTGCAGTGCTGGGGGAACTTCATGGAGAAGCTTGAGAAGCACTCCCCTAAAATAAGGTCCGTGGTTAACACAAGCTCATGATACTTTCACGTTTTATTCTACAACATAACACACCAGTTTCACTCCACTAAACTGTTATGTTTCTTAAAAAGGCGGTTGCTAACAAGATGGGACTACAGGCGCTGTCGGAGACATTAAACGTCATCAAGCCAAACAGTTTATATAGTTACAGTTAGCAGCACACTTCTGAACAGCTGAAATCAACATCTAAGATAATATAAGTGAATGCTCTTTTAATCATTTATAAATTTACAGTAGTTTTCAAACTGTAGTGTATAATTTATAGCACAATTAGAGTAAACAATTAATAGTTTCCTGCATTTTATATTGTTGTTCGACAATGTTTTTTTCTTTGCACCGAAATGCAACACAAGTCTTCGGATGGAAGATGATCGTTTTATTGCTTTCCTCCTGATAAGGAGACTGGGATTGTACCATAAGGTAAACTCATGTCCATGTAAACACCACATTTACTGGCTTAATAACAGTGAAAGTGAAAATATAACGATGCATATAGTGCTTAAAACCATTTTAAAATAAAATGTTAAGAAACCCTCCACCTTCCCCATCTCCACCTGTATAGATCTGCTACGGTGTGATCATGTATGCTATGGGGGTTATTCATGTTATATTTACATGCTCACAGCAGCATGTTGTGGATGATTGGCAGTAAAAAGTCTCGGTACTTGCTCTGTCGCAGCAGTGTAGCAAAAATGACCATGCCAATCCCTCCGAGAGTTGTCATGACAGAACTCTTTTTAAGCTAACAATTGAGGATACCGTTCTTTATCTACTAGGTCTTAACAGGTTTAAGTCCTCAAATACTTTTTGACAAAAACAATTGACAAGAAAACACTGAAAAGTCAGAGAAAAGTAGATAATATGTACCCTCTGCTTCATCTATATGATTCTTTTTCCCTTTCTTCCTCTCTGACGCAGCTGTCCGGGGATGCTTGTCTTCACCATCTCCTTTCGACGGTTTTCCTGCCGAGCTTTCATCTCTCTAGCAATGCAATAAAGACAGATATGATGTGCTATGATGAATGAAACTTGGGCTGAATGTCTATGACATGTTTATGAAGCTTTTATTCTCTTTACATAATAGGAATCATGTCTGAACAGTGTACAAAGCCATTTCTAATACACACTGATATTTCAAAGCAAAACACGAACATAAGTCATGCATGTAACCACAAGTTCATGCACACCACATTCATGCATGCTTAGAGTTAGTAACATAAAGAGAATGTTATTTAGCTTAAGATGCATTTAGTTTCTGCATGATGGCTGCAGTTTGAGTATATTGGATATTTAGAGGATTGAAGCAGGCATGACACCTCACACACTACTGTATTTACTGAAGTCACTCTCACCTCTCTTGGCAGACTTTTCTTGACAGCTGGTGTTTTAGAGTTGAGTGTTTTAGACTTGTCTGGGAGGAGTACAACAAAACAATTACCCAAAGGAATGTTGAAATGACCCTGAACACAATTACTTGATATTATCAGAGAAGTGGAGAACTTGATAGCGTACAAGGCTGTGTGAGTATGTGTTTTGATAAAACATTTCTAAAAAATGTTGAATGTGTTCTGTTATGGTTATAGATTAACTAGCTTTATATCAAAAACAAGACAATACAAGTGTTTTTTTATGTGGAAATGCAGAAAGTTTTCTGTGAGGGATAGGTTTAGGGTTAGGGGATAGAATATGTTTGCACAGTATAAAAATCATTATGTCTATGAAAAGTTCCAATAAAACATGAAAACCCAAAGTGTGTGTGTGTGTGTGTGTGTGTGTGTGTGTGTGTCTATCTGTGTCTGTGTGTGTGTGTGTGTGTGTGTGTGTGTGCGCATGTTTATGTGGTTTATGAGGACACAAATTTGTATAATAACATGGGTATGACATAGGTATTACATGGAGAAGGTAATTTATGAGGACATTTTCAGTGTCCCATAATTTAAAATACTTATAAATCATACAGAATTAGTTTTTTTGAGAAAGTAAAAATGCACAAAGTTTCTTGTAAGGGCTAGGTTTATGTGTAGGGTTGTTGTAGGGTGATAGAAAATACTTGTACAGTATAAAAACCCTTACGCCTATGGAGAGTCCCCGTTAACCATAAAAAACAACATGTGTGTGTGTGTGTGTGTGTGTGTGTGTGTGTACCTTTGGCTGGATCAGCCCTCTCCAGTACAACTCGTAGGCCATCGAGGTTTGATATGGGCACTCCAAGATCGAGAACCTCTGTCTCTCCACTCTAAAAATGTCAAACATTTAGCATTAGACTCTTTTCTCAAGAAAAGTGACTTTACAAATTAATTTTGATTGATGGAAGTTATTCTTTCTTTGGCAAATACAGCTTACTGTTCCAGTTTCAATACAATTTAAGGCTTGATTAACCACAGAAAATAATTTCTTTGCATCTCTCAGTGTGTTCAGTAATGCACTCACAATGGGACAAAGTATATGGGACCAGACACTGGACCGGTCCGGGACATTAAAATACATACTGTTTTGAAACAGTACCCATTATCAGGGGCATCAATTGACACTTTTGTGGCACAAGAGAAGTAAAATACAGCTGTACACCAGCATAAATTTACTGCTAAATCCTTCTCTGATGGAGGAGATTACAATATATCGACCTGATAATCATGTTATCCATGTTATAATATTACAACAATCATATCATTTGTGGTTTCAGCAAGCTGTTTAGAATCAAAACTAGTGATGCTACAGTCACAAATAAATCAATCTTTTGATCTAATCAGTCAAACGGGTTTGCAATAAGGTCTGAAATAAAAAATGAATCAATCTGAATTGTGAACAGTTCACTCACGCACTGAATCTTATGCATCAGTTTCTCACACCAAAACAGAAAACTGAATACTCCTGCTCATAATACTTGAACACTATACATGTTAACACGTGACTGCTAATTAAACTGCTTAATAACCTTGTCTGTGTAGTGTGTACAATCTGCTATTTTTCAAATCCTGTCGTGACTATATGATGTTACTATCCACAAAGTACTATTTAAATGTGCAAACTTCATTTACAAGAATTATGGTAATGCAAGACTAGAGGTTTATTCACCTGAACCATATTCCAATTGCTTTAAAGATTAATTAGACAACTTTATAGCTCAAATAACACAAATTATTTATATGGAAGAATTTAAATAAGCCCTTGAACATAAATACAAGCTGCACATGTCTGCTTTTCAATCTTCTGGAATGTCTTGCACCACCAGCACAGCTTGTGCTTGTTTTTAACTGAAATAGTTTTGAAACCAGAACATTCCTTTAGATACTAAACTCTTCTATGTGACTGAAATGATAGCACCTGATTTTAGCCTAGCTTTCTATCTGTAGTTTCAGCTATGTGTCACATATAGTAAAAGCTTCATAGACCACTGGCTAAAAATAAACCAGCTTTCATGCTTTGCAGAACTGGGAGGTGGCTTTGTTTCAAGCCATTACAGTAACTGTCTTCCATTAACTTCTAAAAGCTGGCTCAGATGACCCTGTTTGACGTTTAAGAGGGGGAAAACTGCAGCGTTCCTCCTATACCACATAACTCCACACCCATGAGCCCGAACCAGCTGCATGTACATTTCACTTCAGGAAATCCTATTGTTTTAAATTTGACATAGCATTTAAAAAAAATTGAATCTAAATCACACATTAGATGAGACAGTGCTATCTTTTGTATAAAGACTGAATTCAGATCTGTACTGACAGTATGCACAGCAAAAATACACAACGTATGCCAGCCATGTGTAACTAGTCACAGTCAATCACTTACTATTCTTGCAACCAAGTCACCAAGGTGGAGTCCATACTTGGCAACCACAGGACGCAGAACCTCAGCCACAGGTTTTGTGGGCTTTGCTTTCAACCCAACCGATCTGTTAATGGGTAACAGGTCCAGTCTGAAAATAACAAACAGGATGGATTTATTTATAGTCTAGTGGCAACCACAGCACACATTTGTTTGGTAATCTTTTCTACATTTATGACATATGGTGCTCTTGGAGAGAAGAGATCATGCTAGTATTGAAGAGCATTTCCTACTGAATATGAAAGTCAACATAACTACATTTGGGTGCAGATATGGGGGTCATTAAATACTTAGCATTAACATGAACTTTCAACTGATGACCAGATAGTCTGTGTGAAAGAGAGATGATAATAACAAAATGTACCTGAACAAAGTGCGTTTCTCAAGACGAAGTTCTCGAGAGCTGAGTGTAATACTATCTTGGATCCAACACCAAAGGCTAAGCAGGGAACAATAGGAGGAAAAGAGAAACCTTAGCATTCACAGAAAAACTAAAGGAGACGATATAAAGCTGTGAAGGGTCTCTATACCTTCTCTCCTCCGTTGAGGAAGAGGTCGACAGCAGCCAGGTTGATGTGCTGTTTCTGACAGAGCTCCAGCAGCACCTGTCTGATGGAGGCACCCTGTCGAAGAGGAATGGAGCAGCTGGAGCCGTCGGGTAGCATTACTGTACACGTCCTGCTACATCGCTCTTTGTCCTTTTCCCAAACAGTACCAGAACTTCTCAGCTCACACTGCTTTACTCATACAAAATATTATAAAACAATCAAAGAAACAAAAAAAGTTAGTTTGTTGATGTGCCAAGTTGCTACATTACCAGGCATCTGTAAACAGTTTAATGCATTTTATAATGTCAAATTACTTGTGTATAAAAATTGTATATTCTTATTATTTTCATTAACGAAGCACTCTGCAAAACTCTCAGTAATGCAAGATGACAATTATTGCTTTGATTTGCTGAAAAAGCCTCCCCTTGCATATCTAATGTCTAAGTATTGTTGTAACTCTCTAGTGTCCTAAATAGTGCACTCCTACCTCCCAGTCCTCTTACCTCATTCTTTCCTCCAGAAGGCGAAGTGTTGAACTCTTGACTCGCACCAGAAGATAGTGAACCCTGAGACTCTCTTCGCCCATTACCGACTGGCCATACATATGGATAACCAATCAAAACATAGCAGATGTCACATATCACATATTAGCATACATTAAACTGGTTTCATATGTGTTCAATGTACAAAAAATATTTACCAAAATTAAATATATTGTAAGAAAAGCTGTCACATGAAATCAAAATATTAAATTAAGGAAGTTTGTCTCAGCTTCTGATGTCAAACAAAAGGGTGTTTCTTCAATTACGGATGCTGACAAAAATGTTGGTTGCTGTGGACATAAATTACATAACCAATTTACGCAATTAATACTGAAACATAAAAATCAACGCCACAGAAGCTACAACACACATAAATACATGTGTGAATATTGAATAAGCAAAGGTGCCACTCAAGGTTGATCAAGTTTTGTTAAATTGTTTATGATCTTTTCCTTTATAGTGTTCACATGTCTTAAACACCGTCAGCTTATTAAGCATAATCAATACTAATTACTACATCAACAGCAGACAGGGTCAGATCTACAGAAATATATGATGTTATATTTTCAGGAAATGAAATAATTGCTGATGAGATATTGTTTTGAGGCTCACTGTAAGGTAAATCTGGTGCATCTCTTTTCTTCTGTCCTTTCCCGATACTTGGATATCTGTACCAGGAAAAGAGGCCGTTTTTCTTATCAGAGAGTTTCTCTCTGAGGTCATCACTTGACTTGCCTGTTTTGGGCCTCCTATTTTCCTGTAACACAACATGACACAATCAGACAGAATACTATAGCAGTGAATCAGGCTAAAGCTATAGGAAATGTCATCATACATTAAGTCCATTAAATGCGTTCTGTACAGCTAGCATGGAACTAAGCAGTGGGCACTATGGCCAAAATGTTATACTATTATTATGTAAACTGCAGTATATTATTTTATATTAAAGTATTACAAATATTTGAACAGCATTAATAATACAAATACAAAACATGTTTTTTTTCATATTAATATTTTGATATTGTTATGGTTTGATTATTTAATATTGTTTTAATATATTTTAAACAAATACTGATATAGTAATGACTATTTTTCATAACAAAATAAATAAAAAAGGTAGTTCATGTCATTTGAAACAGCTGAGCTCTATATTAACACAGCAAATGGCCATGTTGCTTGGCAACCAAGGACAGCTAATAATGAACTGGTGTAAACAAAAGCCAAAAGCATTTAGTTTATTACTAATAATTTATCCTCCACAAAGCTTTCTTGAGATATTGCTGCTGTAGTGAGTTTAGTACCTTCTTAGGTGTGGAGAAAGTGGAACGGTCAGAGCCGAAGCTGTGTTTGGAGGGGGCGGGGCTACATGGAATCGGGCAGGGGTCAGGGAGAGGTCGGCCCTCGACCTCAGCCAGCATGCACTCCTGATAGAGAGTGGATTTCAGGAACCGAGCGTAACTGTCCATCTTCATCAGGTTAAAGATCTGCAGGGATGAGTCAAGGTTTAATGAAGGTTCGGTTTGCTCAGTCAAACTGCTATGTGAATGTGGGAGTTTAATCATGTGTACATTCACCTGCAGCTGTGGATGTTTGAACATGTTAGGCTGTGGAGCTGTCAGGACGTCGTCAGCAAGCTGAGCTTGACTATCGATGTTCACCGGCATGGTAGCTTTACTTGACAGGAAACGATTGTAGATCTCTTTGGCCTTCTGGGACAGCTGAAAAACAACAACTAGGATTAAAATACGATCAAAAACCTACCCCCAAAAATTAGAATTCTTTCATTATTTAACTCAGAAAATTAGAAAGGTTCCCTTACTAAATAAAAAAGTTTGAATTTAACATATTTAATAATACTAAAATGACTATAACATTTTATATAATCATAAATTAAAGCTAAATAGAAATAGAAACAAACTCCAACTAATAAAAATAACAAAACCACATAAAATTACTAACACTTAAAATTTAATTAAAAATAAAATATGTAATTTGTAATTTCTTTGGATAAAAGTGTCTGCTAAATAACTAAATGTAATGTACATGTAAAATATAAAAATAAGAGCTAATTCAATATATGAATATTTTCTGTAACACTATAATAATACTAAAATACACTGACACCCTTCATCTTAAATTTGAGTTTGTTCCTCACACAAAGCTATTAAACTGCTTCAGAACTCTTGAATATAGTGCACAAATCATGCAGACTTGTGTTGTGCTTTTATGATTTTTTTGTTGTTGAGAAACCAAGATATTCTACTTCTCATACTTGTTTTATTTTTCCACAGAAAAAGTAGTTATGATTTCAAACAACATAAGGATAAGTAAATGATACCAGTATTTTCATTTTCGGGAGAAATATCACTTTAAGGGTCATTGAGCAAGATGACTGGGGGAACCGTGATGATTACCTGCTTTTTGTCATGTTCTGGAACTTGGCTAAAGCATTCACAGGCCTGCCAGAATAAGATGTTTTCCTCACTAAACTCCTTCTTTAGAAACTCCTGCAGGAACACAGAAAGGTACTTTTGGTTCTAAACTACTATCCTGTGACATTAATACACTTCTGCTTTATGATATGGTGTCAACAAATAACACAAACCATCAATCTGATATACACAAAGGCAAAAGCTCACTGGCCATAAGAATTGTATTTAGTTAACAATAAGCAAATGTCTAAGACACACTCCAGTACTTACAGAAAAATAGCGGACACCCACAGGATCCTGGAGCAAACGCTCAAAGCTGACGGCCCATGATGCAACACGGCGCTCTGACAAGAGACAATGGTTGGTCACAAGTTTGCTGGGCAAACTACCATTACTTTCCAAACTGCTCACGCTGCCGCAGTCATGCCGCTCGAGACCGCTGCGCTCTGGACAAGGCAAAGAGTAAATATGAGAGTCGAGATGATTTAGGACCAGATGCTTGAACTGTTCTGGTCTGGATCACTAAAACAAGATCACTTCTCTGTTCTGAGATGTCTTTCATACTGTGGCATGGGGATGATTTTTCATGTTAGGATGACAATATGCAGATAAATACTAAGAATCATCAAAGTGCATCATATCAGTCAGTATTGTTACCAACTTAATTGAAAATAAGACTGTTTTCAAACAGGTTTTCTTCAGTTGGAAATGGGTCAGTCAAGCAGACTCACAGTAAAGAGTGTTGCCGATGGGCTGGTCGGGTTTGCTCAAACTAAGTAGGCCACAGTGTTTACACATTTTGGGAAGATCATTGTAAACAGGCCTTACTTATTGTTTAGGTTTAGAATAATTTTAACATCAGAAAAACTGCATACTTTAACTTTAAAGTGTTGCTGATTTGAGTACAAAAAGTAAGGGATTTAGTGATTTGTAAGCAAGTAAAGCTAGATTATATGTAACTTGTGCTGTTGTGTATCTTTGCAGTCCCTACCATACGTGATATTTATTTTCCTTGCTTTTTGTAAGACAAGTCCAGACAAACCTCAAAGTTTTCCCTCTAAATATGGCCTTCATAACCGCCTTCAGACAAATTAAAGGAAACTTCCTCATTGGTCTGCTGACAGTTTTACTGACACGTTTTGCTTCTGACATGCCCAAAAACTTTCTCTGTACACTGACCTAAACCAAAATCTTTTAAGTGTAACTTTCTGGGCGAGATTAGTTGTAAGGGCTCTAAAGAAAAAAAGTACAGTAAAACAGTAATATCAAACAGAGTTGTGTTATTTCAAAATAACGTGTGTTTAATAATTTAATGCATAAGAATAAAATGCATTTATTTCCTGTAATAGCAAAGCTGGATTTTTTCAGCAGCCATTACTTCAGTCTTCAGTGTCACACGATCCTTCAGAAATCAGTCTAATGTTCTGATAGTGCTCAAGAAACAATTCTTATTATTATCAATGCTAAAAACAGTTGTGCTGATTACTATTCAGATTTTTTTCTGTTTTTGCAGTTCAAAAGAACAGCATTTATTTGAAACTGTCAGACTTTGCTTCCCTCTTCCTTGTGTTTCCATGCTCATATGTGGTCCTTCCTGTTTCCTGTCATTAGTTTATTAGTCTCCATCTGTGTATTGATTAAGTTCCAGGTGTGTCTAGTTAAGTCTCCCTATTTATAGTCTGCTCTGCCCCATGTGTCCTGTCGGTTATTGTATATGTCTATGTAGATGTCAATGCGTCATCTGTGTCTGTCTACCGCCGTGTTAGAGTAAAGTCTGTTTGTTTATCCCAATCCTCGTTTCCCTTGGATCCCCATGCAGAACGTGACATCTTTTGTAAAATTATGAATATATTTACTGTCACTTTTGATTTATTTTAATGCATCCTTTA
Source organism: Gymnocypris eckloni scoliostomus (assembly GCA_027564155.1). Lineage (NCBI taxonomy): Eukaryota > Metazoa > Chordata > Actinopteri > Cypriniformes > Cyprinidae > Gymnocypris > Gymnocypris eckloni. The sequence continues at coordinate 33,040,716 of CM050413.1, read as the reverse complement.
ATGAATAAATGTATGAATTATAATTTTTTAAATATTACTGACCCAAATCTTTTGAACAAAAGTGAATCTAAAAGTCCTTCAACTTCAGATTACTTCAATTACACTCTGTAACTCAATTTAATTGGAGAAGCTGTGTTTGCTTCAGTGTACAAATTAAGTGCACTTGCTTAAATTATGATCTTGTACTTGTAACATTTTTTCTGTCTCTCCTTATATACAAAAGTAACGCTTTAAGACTACAAAAATACAATTCAAAGGCTCACACATCAAACAGAACAGAATCTAAAATATCTTTATAATAGCATCTCTACATGAAGATAGCTGTCAAAAAAAAGCATTAAACAACTTCCTGAATTTATTGATTTTGCTTATTAGAAAAAGGCACTCACCTCCATCTGATGCAGCCGACTGAAAGAAAAGAAAAAAAGACATGAATGAGCAATTGCCATCCTGACTTCGGTGGGGTAAAGGAGGAGAAAAAGAGGAGAGAGGTAAAGTTACAGAGCTGGAGAAAATGCCTCCAGACATCTCTGCAACTTCTCTCATCTTAACTGAATGAATGTGATATGTGTTTGTCGAGAGGGAGGGTTTTTACATATGGTCGTTGATGTAGCTGTGTGTAGTAACACGCAGCTGTTCACACCTCCGGTAACCGCCCACACACACACACACATCAAATGACCTGACCCAAGCCTGCCCTGACACTTGCAAAGAGCTTTAGTCAAGCTTTACAGGTCATAAAAACACTCCTGCGTCTCTGAGCATGGAGGGAAACCTGAATGAGAAGAAGAATACAAATCGATATGCAAGTCCCAGGTATGTGGAAGTTGACCAGTTTAGTAAAACCATATAACATATCTTATTCGTTAACATCAGCATCCCAGAGACCAACAGAGGTGTGTGTGTGAGTGTGTGTGTAGGCTGGGAGCAAAGCACATGGACAAACATACACCGTGTTTGTTCAGTGGGAGGAAGTGTAACGGAATGAGGGCAGTTATTGTGAAAGCAAACGGACACACAAAGGAACAGAGACTTTTGTGAGGTGAATACAAATGAGATTTTATGAATGTGAAGGTGGGAGATAGAAGTACTTTGTTGGCACGTAATAAAATGATAGAATCAGATTCATGACTCATAGAACCTCTGGACAATGTTTACCGAGTGATATCATGCATGAACATGCACTATTCTGTCTGGTGCCATTTAACCAGACGGATCTGTTGTGTAGAGAGTTTTAATTTCAGCCGCAGGCACTTTTCTATGTATTCACCATTAAACCAATGCCAAACTTACAGCCGTCCAAAAAATCTTTCCTTCTAGACACAGATGTGCTCATTGCATTAAAGGAATGTTCCAGGTTCAACAGTAATGCAGTTACAATGGGCAGGACATTACAGAGCGTTTACAATCAGAAATGAGCAATTACATTTACAACAGTTAATACTTTTTGGGAATATTGTTCAAGGCAGATGAGATTATACGCACACATTATATATAAAAACATTTATATGAGATTCTATATAAAAAACAAGTAGGTATGCACAGATAGAACAGGCCAATACTTATTTCTGGTACTTATTTTCATTGGATTTATAATTTTTTTTAAATACTGCGTACAGAAACCAAAAGAATATATGTAATGTTAGTTGGCTAAGTTCATTTAGCAAATAGATATTTCTTTCAGTTATTTTTGCAGTATCAAACTAGTAATCACACTACTCACATACATAATGTTTAAGTATTGTTTCTATATTTTGGGAATAGGAACATTTATTCTGGAGCAATGCCTCGACCCATGACTTACACTATGTGTTCATTGTAAACACGTTTTTTGAGGGATGAGTCAAAATTATTTATGGTGAGGAAATTCTTTTAAGAGAAATATTGATTTTTTAAAGACAAATTTATATTATTAAAATGAAGACAATGAATGAATGAATGAATGAATGGAGTAAATAAATAAATAAATGGTTTTCATTGTTCATAGCTGTGCTGAAATCACAAGGAGTATCCATATCTGTCTTTAATGGTAATGAGTTCAAATAGCAGCTCTTCAGCGTTCAGAAATGGCACATTCCAGTCCCAGTACATCACCATTATCAAATCTGAGCTCTTCTGACACTCTTAACATGACTAACGGAGAGCCATTTATGTGCTAATAAAAGACAAGGATTCTGAGAATGGAGAACAGCCAAGAGCAGACACATATGACTTGATTCATTGTGGTTCATGTGAAGGACATCTTTCTGTTATCTTATAATGGGTTTGACCAGTGATACATGAAGTGCACGTCAAATAAGAACATAAAGTCCTTCCAAACATTTTTTTTTACATTTGTAAAAAATATGAACCAAATCAGTCCCAGATGATATTCTCAGTGATATTTTAAGTGATATCCCCATTCACCAGCTTGTTTTCCTTTATTCAATATATATTTCAGTTTATTATCTGTCAGCCATCACCAGAAGTCACACATTTAGAAAAGTAATAGCACAGCTCTCCTCAACAAGTGGCATTATTTAAGCAATCATTCAACTCTGTAGCATAAACAGTGCAAGTTATACAACAAATGTAATACCTATAGTTTGAGGTGCATTTCAAATCCTTAACCTATAGTCAGAGCAATAATAAAGTGATGCTTTCCTGCTGACAACAGCTAACAATATACAAATATTGTAGCATTCTATAAACATGAACATATAAACACTGCTAAAGCCTCATCTGCAATGTATCTTTTTCCATCACATCCCAGTCCAAGAACGCTCTTAACACAGTGTACAGACTCAAGAAGGACGGCCTTGAAAAACCACAAGCCTCCATGCTACTTCAAAGTGCAAATGTGTCTTAAAAGTTGCACAGGCAATGATTCATGAGTCCTTACTGTGACAATCTCAAACCGAGACCCCTAGATAAAGACTTTCTCACACAAAGTTTCATCAAACCCACTGATGTAAACCTCACTCCTTATAAGACCAGAAGTGGCCTCTTCTATTCTTCTAATTGTAGTGAGAGAGGGATGAAGTTAATGGGAAACAGAGGGAGGAAAGACAGAGAAGGGACGAAAATGAGAAGCTATGAAACGGTGGAGCCTGAATACGGTTCGATTTATGCCACCACCCTGGTGTATTTGGTCAGAAACACTGGCAACAATTCATCTCAGACTACAGACTGTGAGGCCACCAATGACACGCGTCTCAGGCAGGGGCGCTCTCTCTCTCTCTCTCTCTATATATATATCTCACACGCTCCCAAGAGCAAACGTGTTATTAGACAGGGTTTCACCACAGTAAATTCTGGTAGGCGTACAGCGTGGCAGGGTTCAGCAGTGTCTACAGACATCTGGTTGTTGTGACCCACCGTGTGACTGAGTGATGTTTCTGTGAACCAATCAGATGCTTTGGAACTTATGAGAAGTAAAACCAAGGAACTGTATTTATGGATTCCGAGAGGAAATGATGAGGTAATTTCTGTGTTTAGAAGAAAACATGTTTGAGCCGGTTCACTAGAATAGCAAAGGGAAACTCTCACCGCATATCATCAAACCATAATGAGGCTCATTTTCTTTCTTTGGCTCAAACTTGTGTTTGTGTATCAAACTTACACACTAAAAATTATATTTCATAGTTGTAAATACAATTATTGATTATTGGAGTACACTGGAAAATACATTTCTCTTTTTCGACTTCAAAACAGAAGTTCAGTTTTTATTTGTTTCTTTGTAATTGTTTGTGAAATGAACTGGTAATTTCTGAGTGATTTGTTTCTACACCAAATTGCCTTCAGTGTTTATATAGAGATGTTTCTTGAAACATATTTGCTTTGAAACAATTTTCACTCAGAAATTGCTAATAAATTTAAAAAATAATGACAAAGAAACGGCAAGCAACGTATTGATTTTAACGTGATTTTTTATGTAGAAATACTGAAATAGTATTACTTGTAATATATCTTCCACTAATCTTTCATTTATAATGAATGATGTTTTATTTACCATTTTTTACAATGTACTATGATATTCTGGTTCATAGGTATCCATAAGTATCATCCATCTGGTACTAAAAAATCATTTCTGTCATCATCTGCCATCCAATCGGGTCCTTTTTTGACCCCAATGACTTTCAAAATATTTTCTTTTGTGTTCAACAGAAGAAAGAAAATGATATGGAAGGATATGAGGGCAAGTAAATGTTGACAGAATTCAAATGTGGGGTTAACTATTGCTGTAAGTATGAGTAATACCTATGCCTTGTAAACATCACAAATTACTTCAAGTAGAAAGAGTTTAATTGCATTTCCAGGCCACTCTGCTGCAAATATTCCTTACAACCATAAATAACTTTCTTCTGAAGTCTTTGCACAACTGCCATACACCCTTCTTCTCGTGAATCTTCACACCTCCACTGACGCTACCCAGTCAACCTTAGCCACAACTACATGTGTGGCAAAAGCTGCAGAGACTCGCTTTGTTTATATTTCCATCTTCTGGACTATGTGAGGTGACGACTTGCCCTTTTAACCTCCAAGAAATAAACCGGTTTATATCAGCATTTTGATGAGGATTTACATGAAGGAGTTTCATTTTCTTTCACTCGAAACAGTTTACACTTCCTCTAGGCTGTCAAATACGGTCTTTCTTCTCATTCAGGATGTTTTGTGAATTCAATCAAACACATTCTAGCTTCTTCTGGTGACATTTGTTGATAAAGGAAGACAAAACTCACAGCCAGAGCACACTATCTCTAGGCTACAGCAAAAACACCATTACAAAAGGCAAGCAGTTGGTCTAAACAAAATATCTTGGCTTGTCATAACATGTTTAAACTGAAGTTACTGTAATACATATTAAGACAAAGACTACTCAAAAGTAGCCACAACTACAGGCGAGAATACACCTAAAATGTTCTATAAACTGCAATTGAAAAAATAACTTTCATATTTGCTTTAAAAATAATAATATTTTTAACAGATCTAAGGATTATATCCATGTGCACTGTATTTGCGTCGCTGATGAAACCACTCTAACAAATTCAAATATTTCATATATTTTACAATTTAAATGACAAAATGTAATCATACTTTAATTTAGTCAAGTATCAAATTAAATCTACTACATGTACAGATTTTGTTCTGGACTCTGTAAATCCGGTTATGGCCAATGTAAATGATTAATGCAAATGTACAAATGTAAATTAATTAAATGCAATGCAATTAAGTTGTGACTAAATATTCAACAACTGCGTCATTGAAACTAAAAGTGAGTGAGGACAGACGTCTAGACACACAACTGTGGAAACATCAGAGCGTGAAACGACTGTGTCTCAAGTCCAGCTGAACCAGAGACTCCCTGCTGCAGCTGCCCGGTGTGGGAGCGCAGGAATGAGATAAAACAGCTAATGAGTAAAGCAGCTGATCCAACCAAGCCTGATCGTTTGGATTTAAAAAAAGAAAAAACACGATCAAAACCTGAGAAAAAGATTGTAGCACTAACTCACCGCTCTTGGGGGACGCTTTTTCCTGAAGGAAAGTCTCCTAATGAGACTCATAGTCAGGAGGCTTCTCCTCTTTGTCTGTGATTTTGGGTTCATTACTGCAACTACTTGTGTGGGTGATTGTGTGTATATGTGAAAACCTGAAAATCTCCACCCAGGATCAGATGGCAACACAAAAAGTCTTGTCGGTACAGGTTCAGTCGGCCCCCAACATACGACAATATGCTACAGACTAACTGAATGTTTTCTGCTCTAGTCGTCATAACTAACCTGTTATATTAACTGATACTTCCTCAACCTCTTCCAACCAATCAGCTCTGTAATCAAACTGTTCCCTGTCTTTATGTTTTTCAGTTTTTTTGGTGAGTTAATGAGGGAATTAGTTTTTGCCCTTTAGACAAAGAATGTTCCATAAATTCAGTTAATATTTTGTCATGTGATTATTAATTCATTTCAGCCCATTGTACCATTTACTGAAATATTTATAAAAAAAATTGTTACAATTTTTATGAAAACATTAAGTGACAACAATTATCAAAATAAGACTAAAAATAATTAAAATACAAAATGACATCATGATTTATTTAAAAACTATTAATACATTTAATGAATTAAACCATTAAAGTGAAGTTGAAATCATATCGCTATTTTCATTTACATATGATGAACTAAATATAGTAGTGCATCATTTTCGTTATCATTGATGTAATCACAATCAAAAGGCATTTTCATCGGCAATCCTGTTGACGAAGTGAATGATTATGTGAAGTAGTGTCTGGAGATAAATTTAGATGTTTTAGCACTGGGCATGACGGGTGGGCCTTTCCCAGACTAAAGCTACCAGGGAAGGGTGATTATATCATATGCTATTTTTCTTCTTCATTTTGGTTTCAAACCAGTTGTCAACTGCATTTGGGGATTCTGTGGTAGGAAAAAATAGCTCTGTATAGGCTGGGCTGGTGTGTATGTTTCTGAGTGAGAATAGACTGTGAGCTCATGAATGTGTGTATGTGGGTTGGGTGTGTATGTATGAGAGAGAGATAAAGAGGGCTGTAGATTTACAATATTAGTTTCCGCTTATTCTCAGCGAACAGCTCAGATTAAGGAAGTATCCCTTCTGTTGGGTGAGCAGGCTTGATCTGACTTTATAAACGGACCGAATGAACACACTCTTACTGTACATGAGCTAAAAAATATATTTTAATAAACTTTAGAAATAAGTTTAGTTGAAGCTGTAGCCCAGCAAAGCAAGTATGATTCCAGAGTAATTTTCAAGGGGGCAAAACAAATCTCTTCCTTTTATCTCTGGCAGATAAAAATAACATCAGAGACCTTGGAGGAGACTTCCTTTGTGCCCGACGGAGGAAGGGAAAGCCTGATAAGATGGTTTGCTTCAGCAAAATGTGGCTAAGTGTTCATTATACTAGCTGCCAATTTTCATCTCTAAGCCCAGAAAATGTAAAATAAAGAAAAAATATCACGTGGTTTGCTTTTCACCTAATAAAAAGCAGTAACATCTCAATGAAACCACATGATTACAGTGAAGGACAAACAACAAAACCAGATGAAAAATGGAAACCACAAAATATCGTTTACCAAGGCCACGTATTCTCTTCCCAACCATAAAATGAACCACAGCAATGTTTTAACCACTCTCTTTGAATACATTGCATGTGCAAGACTGTCCTTGTAATCATCAGGACAAAATGCAATACTCGCACGGACCTGGATCTTATGAGGAACAATGATTGGCTCGTCTCCATGTGTTAATGATACCACATTCACTTAAGAGGTCACAACCGGAGAACAGTGTCGGAATGTTTGGCCTCTGGACAGAACATCCTACAATACAATATACTACAATACAGTACAGTATCTAACCTGAGATCTATAGTTACAGTCATCCTTCTAGTGTCCATTGATGTTTTTGTGTCCACAGAGTGCATGAACCAGAAATTTGTAAATCAGTTTTTGTTGAAACTGCTTTTGGGAAACAGTGAAAGTGAATCCTGTGTATCAGATTAACTTGTTGCAGTATGCATATTTGGCTACGCACATGCAGTTTATTTACTTTAATATCTAAACTTCCTTTGTGTTCCTGTGGCTCAGTGGTTAGAGCATTGCGTTAGCAGCGCAAAGGTTGTGGGTTCGATTCCCAGGGAACACATGTACTGACAAAAAAATGTATAACCTGAATCGCTTAGGATAAAAGCGTCTGCTAAATGCATAAATGTAAACTTGATTAAATGTCTAAATAAAGTTTAGACCAATAGCAGAATAATATTAACCATGCCCAACAACACTAATGATGGTTAAAATATTGTGAAATTTTTTCTCAAGTTTTGCCAGAACTATTTTTCATGAGGCAATTCCAATTAATGATCATAAGCAAATTTGTAGTGTAAAAGCTTGAACACAAATGCCCATAAGGGACACATCTGTGAGAGTTTACACAGTTCCACATTTGCATCTATGATTTGCACAGGATAAACATCTCTCCACTCCTTTGTAAGTCCTGGAGGAAAAGCATCCATCATCATCTAAGCTTAACCCATGACCCCACCCAAATACACTTTCAAGCGTTCTCTCGTTCCTCCCTCTCTTTGTACCGAACCAGTAGTCTTTAAAACTGAAACCTAACACTCATAATTATAAGCAGGTCGATCTCTTTCCTAACAAAAATAGTTCCCTGTGACCAAGTGAATACCCGCCAACCGCTTTCAAAGCTATCGTGAAGCAGTGGAAGGAGACGACCTGTTAAACGAGTCAGGCTTGGGAATCAAGGAAATAGTTCATGGGATGTATGGAGGTTCTTTATTTTCAAAGGAACATTTTTTAAATGTTAAGAAACTGAATAAGTTATTGATTTACATTATAGTTTTTAGATCAGTCTATATGGTCTCTATGTTCTTTATAGCTTAGTAAGGCTATGTTTATACTAGTGAGTTTTTACATTTTAAAATATAACTTTTGCTACGGTTAAGCCTGTCGTTTACACTTCTGGCGTTTTCAACTTTAGAAAAAAGGAGACTTTAGAAAACGCTGGCGTAGCTGCCTATATTTGCTCTGTGTATCCTTGATGACCATGTAAACAATAACATCATGCTCATTATTGTACCTGCCAGTGACTATAGCAACCAGCTTCCTGTTTACACTTTTACACACATGCCCAGTGTGCATCAATGGCCATGTGACATGCCTATTAGGTTATGAAGTATGGACGGAGATCATTTCTGAAATGCAGTGAAAACGCCAGTGTAGACGAGGATCATTTTCATTTTAAAACAAAAAACGCACTAGTGTAAACAGGGCTAAAACTTAGTAAAACTTAGTAAGCTGCCTACCTAAATAATATTTTAAGGGGTTCCATATTCATGAATTCTGCCTTCAAAGATATCTTTTTTTAATTATAAATATATTTTATTCAATAAAAATATAGATAATAACATATACTTCAAACTAATTAAAATTAGATTTATGTTTTCGGTTACAGAGGAGACAGCAATACAGGCAGCTCACTAAAACTGAGATCATAAAATGTATTAATTTAGCTTATTTGACTTATTTTTGCATGAAATCTGCAAAGTACATAAATGTAAATGATGGCGGGCAATGATCCATGCCAGCAGTTGTTGTAGGTTGTAGATGCATAAAGTGCTGATTCGAAAAGGTTAATAATGAAGGTAACACGCAGCTGAAAATGGCTGCTAAATGGCTCAAACGGGAAAAACTAAGCTGAGCTAAATAGAGAAAATTAGCCCCCTGGCTGCGTCCTCCAACAAATAAAAATAAACACAAATCTGTGAATAACCACATCAAACATTTGACATTAGCTTGCATTCTTTCATGTGAATAAGTCAATGTCTTGAAACAATTAGTTTCTACCATCACTAATGAGCAAAAGTGGTGTATGTCCATTTGAGCCAGACACTCCTTGAAAGCTTTCATGTGATTATTTATTGAGTTACACCCTGTCTACACCGGACACAATACAATAACAGACATGCCCAGTGTAGACAAGCTGTTATCGTCAGATGCACCGGCTTTTGGGTGAAGGAGAGGGCTGTGGGGCAGCAGGTGGATACAGTGAATGCAGGTGGAGGTGAGGGTGAGGAAGGTCTTAGCATTGGAGTCCATTTCACGCAGAAAATGCATGGGCCTGAACACACTTATTGGTTATTTCACTGTCTATCTGAGCAGTGGTTCTCAACCAGGGCCCACTGGGGGACCTCAGAAAACATCAATGGGGCTTTAAAGGATTATTTAAAGGGATAGTTCACCCAAAAAAGAAAATTCTGTCATCATTTACTCACCCTCAAGCAGCTCCAAAAACCAGTATGAATTTCTTTGTTCTGCAGAACACAAAGGAAGATATTCTGAAGAATGCAGGAAACAGGGCAGTTCTGGGGCACCATTGACTTCTATAGTACTTTTTTTTTACTATTGAAGTCAATGGTGCCCCAAACAGCCTGTTTACAAACTTTCTTCAAAATATCTTCCGTTGTGTTCATATAATCTTATATAATCTTATAAGATCTTTCAAAATGTGAGAGACCACACACATGAGGACAAAAAAATCCTAGATTTAACCGTTTTGCTCCTATAGTGTGGGATGTGCTGTGATGTGACAAAGACTTTCAGATTTTCATCCAAGAGTCCTGACTGTGAACACGGGAAACCTTGCAAAATCTCTGGAGACTTGAGAATAAACAAGATTTTTTATTGCAATTTTATAACAAAGAACATACAAGGGCAATAACATATCCATTACATCAAATATAATAATAAACAAAAAACAATAAAAAGTAACAACAATATATAAATAAGAAAAGCTCCAGTAATGATAGCGTCCAAATCCTTTTGGGCTGTGCCATGACTGCGGCTGTATTCGAAATTGCCCCCCATACCTTCATTCACTATTCCCTACATTAGTCCACTCATACAGTTCACTTGAAGGTGTGAATGAAAAACGAGTGAGGAAATTCGGACACTGAGTGCACCGGAAGGACTGTCACTTTTGCATAGTTTGCTTGCTGTTTAATAATCATTTGAAATGGGAAGCTCCAATAGTAAGATTAAAGGACTTATCTTGAAATATTTGTACACTATTTGAGGGTATAGGAGGAGATTTCGGATACAGCTTCCGTTTTGTTTTGCTTCCGTCCTTGTCAGCTCACTTTCTGATTGGATATTGTTTCGTTTCACGTGATAATCTGCAGATTTAACGTGTGTTTATCCTCGGTGTCCCCCCCACACAGCAGGATTTTTGATCCGCGATCGGGGAGACATTCTTCCGAATCGATTCAGGCACTCTTGACACACCTCACATCATAGAAAAATCTGATAAGATAAGCTTTAGAACGACCAAGATAATCGGGACATTACCTAGGATTGTCGGAACGGGAGAAATCGGCCCAAAATCAGCCCGATTATCTTGTGGTGTGTACCCAGCATAAAGTACCATTTTACAGAAATAGTGTTAAAGAATAATGTTAAAGTGAACAAAATATTGGTTATTCTAACCTTACACTCACAATTTTTAATAGAATACATCACATTCGGTCGAGCGGTCGCAGAAGTTCAGATATTTGAACGCATCCGTAGCTCAAATCGCACTACTCTCCATTGGAAATGAATGACTTCCGGTCTGTCGCTTGTCGTGTCGGAGATAGTGGAACGGCGGCCTCAGAATTTTCTGGATCGGATCGGATCGTAAAAAATGGTATCGTTGCATCCCTAATATTAGCATCCACAATGATTGATATAATCAAAATAAGCACACACTGCACTTTTGACAGCTGCTCAAGCTCTTTAAAGCAAGCTGAAATCTGTTTGGCTGTCAATAGTTTTATCACTCATCATCTGGGGGAAAAAAAATTCTGAAAGCGAGTCCAATCATATTGTTTCCCTTTGACAATACCATTATATCTGTTGTGTGGACTTACCGATTCTCATAGAATTACAACAGTTATTTAAAACTTTATAGTTATAGTTATCATCCTCTGTGTGAATGGTCAATTAAAGTAAAATCAGGTCAAAGGAAGCATTTCTGTTGGCCAGAGGAATAATCACACAGCCTGTGGTTTTGGGTTACCAGACCTGGGAGCACGGGGAGGCCACGCATCTAGAGAAAGAAAACATCGCCCTTTAGCAGAACAGGTGGCCTCTGCTTAAAGAATCCGCAATGCAACTGCCTAACCACACAGAATAAGACAAATACTGGCAAGAAAATCATCCAAGAACAGTGTTGGGGAAAGTTACTTTTAAAAGTAATGCATTACAATATTGCGTAACTCTCTAAAAACTAATTACATTACTTAGTTACTTTTTATGGAAAGTAATGCATTACATTACATTATCTAGAACTACAGTAAGATCATGTTCACACACAACACCTCTGTATCTGATTTCTCCCTACATGGGGACAGGAGAACTGTCAGTCAATAAATGGGAAAACAAAGTAACTGGCAAAGTAGCTAGCATTATTTTTTTGTAAATTAAAAAGTAATGCGTTACTTTAGTAGTTAATTGACAAAAAGTAATCTGATTACTTAACTTGCGTTACTTGTAATGCGTTACCCCAACACTGTCCAAGAAGAATGAACACCAAGTACAGACTTGCGTCAAAGGACTGGACGTGTTTTGCCTCATCTGGGAGTAGATATTTGAATGTTAAGTCATAATGGTGACCTCACAGATAACTGTCACCATCTAAACATATATAAAAAGCAAATAAAGAACAACAAACAAGGTAATGGTATATGTACATAGGCATTACACTGTGTCTTACAATGACAGCAAGGTGTATGAAAGAGAATACACTTAGAAAAGTGTAGACAGATCGCTTAAGGCTAAATTTAACAAAGCAGTTTCATTGTAGAAGACCTACCCAAAGACAAAAAAGGAAAGAGAGTCCAGTTGAGAAATCCTGCACTGATGTCATCCATTTCAAGTATGGTTTACTTAAAGTTTAGTAAGAATAAATATTTCACCAAACATTTAAGGGAGTCACTCCAAACCGACCAATAGATTCCAAAGCGAGACCACACATGCTTCTGTCAAAGCACAGAAACACTTAAGACAATGAATTTCTAAAAACGACCTATTCTCACTATATGAAGAACAAGCCTCATGCACAGAGTTTTATCTAAAACAGATGCAGTCACTACTCACTACAGAGGGAAACTTACAGCAGAGTGAAGGGTTAAAATTGGCTCCATTAGTAAGTAGTATTAGTCCTCAGCGCTCCTGTAGACACCGGTATAAATAAACATGTCCATTCAGCCGCACGCTCTGTGAGTTCACTGGATGAAGCAGGAGTGAATGTGTCTGTCTTTTGAGTTCCAGCTCTGTCCCTGATTAAAGCCTGTCTAACTTTCCTTGATTTCGCTCCGTCCCTTTTCCCTCCTCCCGTCTCTTTTCACTCTGCACTTCAGACAGATTCTCCTCCCACTGACTCGCTAGCAATAAACCCTCACTCCCTCATACCTACTGAAAAAAGCAGTGATGTTATGTTGATTTGAAAAAGGAACTGAAAAATCAGACTTAATTTTGGACACATTCATGGAATCTCAGATTCATCAAGTTCATAATTTGAGGCATGTTGATTCTCTCACTTGCATAAAGTTTTCTTAACATAAAGTTCTCATGCACTAGAGAAAGCTCTGATGAAACAAACAGGAATGCTTAAGGTGATAGTGACAGTGAAAAGAGACAGGTTAGTTTGAAACCAAGCATGAATACTGTGAACTGAATTACTAAAAGCAGAACTGGATACATCTATCAGAAATCTCATTAGATAAGAGAGGGCTGAGGAAGATGTTTAGGAATTAGAATTTTCTCAATGTTTTGTCACATTACACAATTCATCAGTGGGTTTGATGCAATTGTTGATGAGTTTTCAGTAATGGTGAGGTAACATCAGTGAAATTTCACCACAAATTCCCCTACACTGATTTCCCCGTGGCGGCCCGCCTCAATATTCAAAACTGACCGCCACAAATAGATTTTCCAAAAATATATAATCTATATAATCTAATAAAATAATCTATTATCACCCGTCATTTTAGTTTTCATATTGTAATTATAATAACACATTTAAATGCTTGTATTTTTGTTCAAGCATATTGGCTTATGTATTTCTATATTTATGAAGAGAACCAATGAACAGAGACTGCGTACATTTTTTTATTCAACACCACAGTGACAGCAGAAGCCACTAAAAACAACAAAACATGCTAGGGCTGGGTGAAAAAAATTCTCGATTTTAATAGATTCAAATTTTTTATGAACTAATAGCAATTCTTAAATCCCAATCGATACGGTTTTCAGTTGATGAATGAACCATATAGTGTGCCTCTCATCCAATAAATCGCAATGATAGGCTATAAGCTTTGTGCGTTGTTACTTTTGATATGAAATAAAGTCTCAGATTTCAAATTCTGTCCATTTTATTAGGAAATTCAAGCAATAAATACTGTTTTGGCGCTCTTTAATGTGCCTTGATAGATCGCTGTAGACACCTCAGATCAAGCGAAGTGGCAGCACTCGTGAACTGATCCTCTCTTTCGCTTTACTACTAGTGAATGAAAAAAAGAGAAAACGTCACGGTACCAGGTTTTTTACCCGGTCAACCCAGTTCTTGATGCGTAGGGCCATATGATTTCTGCGACACAGAAAACATGGACGGAATCGCGGAACGTAGTTTAGAAACAGATTTTACAGTTTAGCACAGAATGTCATGATGTTTGGATGAATATAATGATGAATGAATCAAAAGTAGGTCATTACACTTAAATCAAATCGCGATATGGACTTGTAACTGTAAATATTAAGCCGCAAAAGTCAATTCAAATATGAATCCTGGATGTTCTGAGAGTCTCTGTGTGAGTGAATGAACATACACTGAAGCGCGCCTGGCGCTCGCGGTGATTTCAGCGTTAGCCTTCTAAATGAGGACATAAATTCATTAACAACATCTCCAGAACTGCTCTGAGAGTCACTTCACAAGTATTTTACCATTTAATTTGAGTAAAACCAGCATCATATCATATAGACACAGAAATGTAAACGTATTCAACCCAACCCGTCAAAATAAAAGTTCGGTTTAGACATTGTGCCAGAAATATATTAGGCTACTATTATTTAGTAGAATGTTTGTGATACTACAACTACTGTTTAAAAAAAGAATACAACTTTATTTATTTTTTAATAATCACATAATATTTCTTCCATGTTTTAATTTGAATAGTAAATCCCTTTTATTTACCAAAATATTAAATGTGTTTAAATTTCATTAATTAAAAGACCACTTAAATTTGGGTGAAACTTATTTACTGTTTTCCATACTTTTACTACTTGTGGAAAAACTTGAAACAGTTTTAAATAAGCATAAAGAATGGCATTTGATTTTTGTACATTTTATTTTTGTTTGACTTTAATAAAAATAGTGTGTTTTTTAATTAGCATGTTTTTGTGTTTTGCTTGGTACCGAGAACCGAGGATTTTCACTGGTATCGGAAATTTTGGTACCGTAACAAAACTAGTTTTCTAAACATAAAATTGCCACATTTGTGAAAACAAATCTCTTACAGGTTAACTACTAGCTAGCTTAATTTAGTATATATTAAAATTTAGCATATACGTTATGCAATGATCACAGTAATTGCTCAAAGTAAAATAATCATTGTTTTCACACACCCATCCTCAACCTAGGCACAAGCTTCCCTCTTCAGCACAATCATAACAACAATAACTGTAACATAAAATAAACTCTTTTAAATCCTCACGTTACAGAACACAAACCAGCCTTCCTTTTTCTTGCCTTTCTCAAAAACACATAAAATAACACTTAATGTCAATATTTACTCTCCCAATCTAATCACATGCAAAGCATGCTAGAAACTAGAAGTCAAGTTCCCCGTTAAATGCAACCAAAGATTTTACCACAAATGGAATAGGAAAACTTTCATTATACAGTGAACAATAAAATGAAGTTAAATTGTGATGCACTGGCTCATTTTAATCCAGTAAAATAAAGTGTAGTTGCATCATACCAGCAGGGTAACCAAACTTTCAGTCCTTGAAGGTCTCACATTATAATGATTCTGGAAAAGGCGATCATGTCCCACTTTATGACAGTGAGTTCTGTATTGTAACAATGGAACTACAGTTTTCAAATCTGTCACTCGCACTATAAGCTACAAGTTATTTATTTATTAACAGTTTTTGGAACAAAAAACAACAAGAAAAAACAATACTGGATGGATTTTCCACAACATTAAATTCCTTCATCGTTGATTTACAAACCAACAGCTGTTATAAATCAGCTGTAAATCCCAATTGCTTTGGAAATAAATCTACTGTGTGCTATAAAACTAACAACGGCAACAGCATACATTTATGTTCATTAGCATTTGATAATAGTTTGGATGATAAAGGTCCAAACTGGGATTATTTCCTTGTCCAGTATCCTCAACAGCATACAGGCCTCCTCTGCTGCTGCTGAATATTGAAAATACTAGTAGAGCGCCACATACTGGGCCACAAACACAAACTCTTTGTGTGCAGGACTTGACAACACACTTTATCAATCAGTAGTGGCAGCAGCAATCTTCTATGTGGTTGTGTGCTGGAAGCAGACAAGACAAGAGCTGCCAAAACATTCTACAGCTTAATCAAGACGCCTGGCTCGGTCTTGGTGCTAAGAGAGGTGCTGTCTGAGGGGTGGACGCTGCCCAAACTCTCAGCCGTACATTAAGGACGCTTCACATTTACTCCATAAAACTGTTACTGCTCCATGGTGTTCTAAAGTGTACTGTGGTGTACTTCCTTCTTTGCTGATATCAGGACATACGGATCTGAGAATTGCGTCAGACAATGACTCTGTATTCTATTAGTGTACAGAAGAGATTGCTGAAGCAAATTTACAATCTATCAGTGACTAAGATTAGATTCAACAAGAGAAAACCATCATATGTCACTGTCAGAGTTATATAGATATTTCTATGTAAAATCCAGGTTACAAAATATAAATACATTTTCTAATATAAAAAACTGAGGTTGAGCTTGTTGCAGCTCCTTAAGTTTAGCACAAAACTGCTGAGCTAATTACTAAAATGAGCTGAATGGCCTTTCATTTAGATGTTATCTGGCTACAAAAAACATGCTTAGACAAGGCATTTTCCAACCAAACAAACCTCTCCATTTCACATCCCCTCCCTCTCGCTCTTGTTCTCCTGGTGAGCACCAGCATGACTGATGTTCTCATAACCACACTTTCCAGTCTGCCTGACCACCAGAGGGGCATTAGGTCCGTGAAAAAGGCTGCCTCAAGTTCCAGGAAAAGCCAAAGGGAAATCCTACTCCTCTCAGATTGCACACTTGGAGAGGTGACAAACCTTTTCCAGCTTCAAACCTCAAGAAATGTGCTGGTTAAAATCCACATGACTCCATTAGTGTGCACAAAATAAACAGTGTGTTTGAAGAATGTAACAAAACCAAGATGTGAAATAATAGTTCCATCAACAACAAAAACGGCCATTATTTGCTCACTGGTATGTTGTTTTTTCCCCAAAAAGCTCCACAGATTCAGTCCAACCGACTTGTGGAATATACACTAAGATTTAGGGTATGTAAGATTTTTTTAAAGAAATGTATGCTTTTATTGAGCAAGAGATGCATTCAATTGATTTAAAGTGACGGTAAAAACATTTTTTGTTACTATAATGTTACAAAATAAATTGATTTCAAATAGCTGCTGAAAAACTGTTTTCCACGTTTTTCACAAAATATATTAAGCAGCAATGTTTCAACACTGTTACTTGATTGCCAAATCAGCACATTGGAATGATTTCTGAAGGATCTCTGAAATAGAATGATACTAATGCTGTATTCACGCATCATGTCCAGTTAGTAACTGAAGGGAAGATTTTCAGGGAATAGGAACTTAAAGCTAATTAAAGTTAAGTTTGTTTGTCACACAAAGCTACCACATGACTTCAGAAACCTGCTTAAATGTTTTTCAACATTTTGAAGCGACTAATAAAAAAAGGAGCAGTGCAAATTATGTTTTGTGTGCTTCCAAAGACTATAGAACACCCAAGACATGTCACTCGTATAGTTCTGAATGGGGAAAAATGCACCGCTTAACATGGCCGCTCAATCGGGATACAGGGGAACCTTTGAGAGTGTGCTGACCAGCTGTATCACTGTCTGGTACGGGAACTGTAGTGCAGCAGACCGCAAGACCCTCCAGCAGACAGTGAACATAGCTGCAAAGATCATCGGTACCCCTCTCTCCTCCATCCTGGACATTTTCATTGCACGATGCTCCAGCAAAAAGCAAATAGTATCGTGAAGGACCCCACCCATACCTCCCACAGTCTCTTCCAGCTCATACCATCAGGAGACGGTACCGGAGCATCACAGCCCGCTCCGCCAGACTGCTCAACAGGTTTTCCCCCCAGGCTGTGAGAGCACTGAACTCAGTGAGAGCGTCACTGCAGCTGCAGCTAGAAGTCCCGGTTGCTATAGAAACAGTCAGCGCTCTGAGACGCGCGCTTAGGATTACGCATGTGCACTGGCTGATCTAGCCTGAAAAATAAGCTTTTTATAATGCTATTTGAGCAAAAGGAACAACATTTATGGTACAGTTGTTGTCCGATTTCATTGGTGATTTCAAATATGACGTTTAATCGTAAGTTTTGGAGAATTTGATGTTTCCCCATACAAAGTGATAGGAGCTGGACTTGGATGCCTGAGAGGTGTTTCAAAGATGGCTGCCGAGTGACATGATTTGTCTAAAAGGAACACTCCACTTTTTTTTGGAAATAGGCTCATTTTACATCTCTCCTAGAGTTAAACAGTTGAGTTTTACTGTTTTTGAATACATTCAGCCGATCTGCGTGTCTGGGGGAGCACTTTTAGCTTAGCTTAGCATAGAAGATTTTCGATATTTTTCCTATTTAAAGCTTGACTCTTCTGTAGTAACATTGTGTACTAAGAACGATGGAAAATGAAAAGTTGGGATTTTCTAGGCCGATTTGGCTAGGAACCATACACTCATTCCGGCGTAATAATTAAGGAATTTTGCTGCCGTACTATGGGTGCAGCAGGCGCAATGTTATTACGCAGCACCTGAAAGTAGTCCCCAGCTAGGTAACTAGTTATGATATAGCAAGGGGACTACTTTCAGGTGCTGCGTAATATTATTGCAAGATTCAATGATCTATGCTAAGCTACGTTAAAAGTGCTACCGCCAGGCTCGGAGATCGGCTGAATGGATTCAAAAACGGTAAAACTCAACTGTTTAACTCTAGGGGAGTTGTAAAATGTGTTTAAGTGTTCCTTTAAAGAGACTTTGGGGTTTCTCAAAAAGTAGCAACATATGGGTTGAAAAGTAATATTTTTTTTGCAGTTGAACTATTCTTTTGAATGAACACAGCAAAACTGCAAAAGAAAAGTGTGGTGAAGGTTGAAGCTCAAAGTAATGCGTGTTTTCAGACTGTCCAGCCACATAAAGGCTTCTTTACATTTGGGAGAGCATACTAATTGTACCATCATGATCATGCAGACTACCACGTGTTTCTAATAGTTTCATGGTTATCCTTGTCTACTGAAAACTGAAAAACATGATTGTGCTTGAGAATAATGCAACACCACAAAGGCCACACTGTGTATTTAGAGAGAGAAAAGAACTGAGTTTCTCAAGTGAAAGTTTGAATTTGATTAGAGCATAATACAGTCTGACTGGCCCTCTTAAACAATTAAACACACCTGTATCTCTGTTTTCATCCATCATGTGAGGCATGAGCACAGCAGCAAATACAAAACTTACAGAAACTATGTAAGTGACTATTTAATAGTATGATGTGGGTGCGCAATAGTATGATGTTGAAGGCAAAACAGAAACTGTTATATCTTACCTCAAGGTCATTAAGTGAATGAGCCAGACTGAGTCGTTTAGCCGGACCTGATGGTCTTCGAACAGAGGAACGTCCCCTTGTGAGTGCCCAAAATAAAGAACCCTGAGAAGACAAAATTAACCAGAGTTTCAGTTTCATAAGAGTGACTGGCATAGCAAAGGTATGTCTTACAATACAGTGGCATTTCTATATGAATAAAAAACTTGTTTAATTCCAGGTCACACTATAATCGTAGAATTAAAAAAAAATCCTATATAATTTACAATTGGCTACCATGCTCTTTTATCAGTTGGATTACTCCTAATTTAAAATTCATTTGCAGTTCAAAATAAGGGAACATAAAACAAAACATTTTACCATTGACCATAATATGAATTAATTATTAATATTTTCAATACATTATTTTATTGATTGTAAACAGGAAATCAGAGTAACTGCATTGAAAATGTAAAAAGGCTTTTTTGTCAGATTTTTTTAATGTACTTTCACAAAATTTATTTAACACATAATCGTTGATATTTATACGACAACACCACTGACATTACAATTGGTTAAAACGTTATTATCTACATTATTAAATAAAATGTTTAATTGTATTTATTCATTTTAGATACGGTTTGCAATTGCATCCAAATAAAACTTTTCAATACATAATTGATTTAGGTTTCAAAATTAAATACAAAGGGCAAGACATGTCAGAGCGAGACAGATGCCTAGCAATAAATCATCAGTGAAAGGAAGGAAATAATAATATTCTTCTGTTCCCTTACATAGCTGACAAATTGTTGCTAGGTGACTCTCGACATTGTTAATAGAGCTAAAGCTGATCCATCCGGCATAATCATATTGAACTGCACTAATCAACCCAATAGCTCCATCTGCTGTGCCTGTTACTTGCAGCACCATCTGTTCCATGGCTCATTGTATTAAGCCCTTTAACTTAGCATGGTGGCAAACTGGCAATAAACCTGCCATAAGACCGACTGCAGGGCAGACAGCAAAGATTGTCTTGTTTGATTCATAAAACAACAGTGGACAAGCTGTAAAACGCCCATACTAATATTGTAAATTATTTTAAGCATCACTATTATTATTATTACTCATACATAAGGTTAATTGCATTATTTTGCTAACCACCCAAAACACCTTAGCAACTGCATAGTTGAATGTAGACCAAGGTTTTATATATAGTGTAGTATTAGAATAGATTCAGATACCAAGTCATCAGAGATTTGTTTTATTCTGACCTTATTTTCCCCATCCTTATGCTTGGCTGCACTGCTGAAGAACCTGGAGGTTAGCTCAAGCTGTGAGCTGAAGTTCTTTCTTTGAGGATGTTTGAAATCTTCTAGTGGTTTGTATCGGAGAATCGGGATTTGTTCCATAGCGGGCGGAAGGATGCTACTGTTACTTGTGGACCCATTGCTGTCCCTTTCCACCAAGCATTCAATGCTTTTGGGACGAGACTTCTGCCAGCGAGCCTTTAAGCCAATAGAAGGTCTGCGTTGACTGGTTCTCGGTTTAGGTGGCAAGTTAGATTGCATACTAAGAGGAAGAGGAGTAAAAGCTGAACTGTCTGCCTTGGCTGAGACACCTGATTGAGTCACAGATTGAGCAGCTCCTGTAAGAGGTTCGGACAGAAGGCACCTGCACTCCGGTTTGAGAAGTGCGCTACTTCTGTGCTGGGAATAATATGGTGGTGGGTTGGATTTGTTTGGAGATGTGGAGCTCCACTGGCCACTGAGACTGTCTTTATCCTCCGGCGAAGCATTTCCGATCCCACTGTCACTGCCACTGCCATTGTTACGTGTATTTTGTGGTTCTTCTTCAGGATTGTCGCTGTCAAGTTTCAGTCTCAGTTTTTCGATATAGTCCCCCATGTCGGTATAGAGGACAGACACGAAATGAGAAATCGAGTGTGGAGTTTGAGGAAACTCCAAACAGCCTTGAGTGTCTGGATCTGGAGTGCAGGGAATCCCAAAGTGCCCTATGATGCTTTGGTGCTCCTTGTGTTCATAAAGCTCCGGATCTATGAAAAACACGTGACATAATGCCTTCAGGGTGCTTGTCTGCATCCCAGCATCAATATTTTTTGTCGTATCAACCGAGACAAGGCCAAAGAACCTGCTGTCCTCTGTGCAAATGACACAGAGTGCCAGGTTCTCTGCTGGGTAAGATGCTAGAGCGACATCTCGGTCATCACAAAGCTGAACGCAGTTGCATTTGACCCTCATCATGACCAGCGAATGGGTCTTCTGTTCAATGCCAATCTGACTGATGCATTCACGGATGGCTTGCAATGCCTCCTCCTCAGATTGTGACATTACTAGCTCCAGTTCCATGGAGTTGATGTATCCCACAATCATAGCAACGTTCAAAATGCTGGAGTCAGATACAAAGTCATTCTGACTCTGAAGGTCTGAAAACACAGAATCCTCACTTACGACTCGAGACGCGTCATCCTGTGAAAGACTATTTGACCTACGCTGCTGCAACCAATAAGACATATCTGGTTCAGACAAAGGTCTTTGTTTTTTCTGCTTCTCTTGATGGGCGGTCATAGAGCCCTGATCAGAGATCTCAAAGACAGTATCAAAACTTCCAACCGACTGAAGCATCGGCTCCCTCGTGTCCATACAGTTGGGGAAAGGATCCTTTTTACCAGGATTGAGCCATGGCAGTTTACTCTTACTCTGACAACCCAGTTCCTCGTCACTGGAGCAGGAGGCCACGGGCGGCCTGTCACCTGATGTGACCAGCAAACACAGTGATCGTGATGATGTACCAACCAGCTTAACCACAACTTCATGCAACGCCTCAGACACATCTGTATCGTTCACACGCAAGATGCGGTCCCCAGGCTGCAGTCCGACACTGTACGCCGGACTCCCTTTTATTATTCCCTGCAGGACGCAAGGTGCTTGGCCGGCAATGGTGAATCCGTAACCAGCTCTGCCACGCTCCATCTCCACCCTGAGCATGGCCGGGCTGAAGGGGCGATCCGAATGCCTCATAGTCGACTCAGCTGGCTTCAGAACTCTCATTTTGGTGCTTGGTACTTTGTACTGGTATAGTAGTTTCGTTCAGATACAGTTCCAGCCATGAACAACCATCTTGCTGCACTGCTAAGGATCAGACCTGAGGGGAGTAAAATGACTATGGTTAGAATATGAGACTTTTCATTTGTTTCAATAGTTATTAAAAAGGCAAATATTTGTGAAGTGAACTTTATTTCTATAGTGTTTAATACAATAGAGATTGTGTCGAAGCAGCTTCACAGAGATAAACAGAAAAGCAGCTCACTTATAATATGTAACATGAGAATAAAGATATAAAACTTGACCACACACAACAACATACCGAATTTTAAAGCAGTGGCCTGCAGGGAGACTTTTTCAACCCAACCCGTATTTTATTATTTGTAGCACAAACTTTTCATTTTTACATAAAGACAAATGCATAAATCTGATGAAAAAGCTTTGACTATTCTAATCATCTTTTAAAAACTACAAGGAGACATAATGTATTATAAGGATATAAAATTAATTACACTTTATTTTATTTAGTACACATAGTGTGGCATGTTATTATTAGTATTATTACATTATTTTAAACAATTAGAATCAATTATAAACTAACAATATCTTCATTTTATTTCATGCAGAGCTCTTAACTCATTACAAATACAATCTTGTTTAAGGACAAATTTTATTACAGGTTTTATATGTGTGAAAGTGTGTGTGTGTGTGTGTGTGTGTGTGTGTGTGTGTGTGTGTGTGTGTGTGTGTGTGTGTGTGTGTGTGTGTGTGTATGTATGTATATATATATATATATATATATATATATATATATATATATATATATATATATATATATATATATATATAGTTTATTATCACATTTACAAATATTTTAAAATATATTATATTTATCATTATTTAAACAATATTAAATTAAACATGATATTTTATAAAAAAAATACAAAAAACTTAGTTACTCAAATTGTGAAATAAGGATTAATTAGATTGTTTTAATCGCATTTCTTCACCAAAAAATGACAAAATGATAAACATGAATGGTCTTTTGAAAAGTAAAAGACAGATACAGAACTATCCATTTGCTTTGAGAGCACTCGTCACATGCCACATGAATGAACACTTTTCATTCACAGCATATGTAAACAAACTTGGGTTCCAAACGCACTTCTTTCACTTAAAACACGTACGTTATTTATTAACAAATGTATACATCGGCGCCTACCTGCACTCTTTTTAATTCCAACGTTGTTCTTGGTTTATTTCGGAACTCCCTTCGCACGACGGACTTAAACCACTGCCATTCACTATTGTTGCGAATACAAAGCGTCATTCTCTTGTCGCTATGGCACCGTAACGTTTGCAAACTGATATCAGCCCTCTCATTGGTCGACAGACGTGTCAATCGTGTCAATATTCAAATATATACGGCCCTCTCATTGGCGGATGGAAAAACCATGCTGTTTTTACTTTGTTTACTATTTACTAATACTGATGCTTGTGACTGAGTGCACTTCATAGCAGACGATTATTTCGACAGTATGAATTAACGTACATGTATTAAATAGCATTCATTGACACATTAATTATTTAAAACAAATGCAGCTATCACATGTAAACTATGGCAAGATTAAAAACGTCTTCTTAAAGTTGCATTCAGATTGTGTAATCTTTCTGAAATACAGTAATTTGAGATATTTATAAACTTAAAATACAAGTTTACAGCTGCAGTGCATTTTTTAAATGTTGGTTTCTATTCATGACACCGCATCCAGGTCACCCAGGTCAAGGAGCACTAACGTCTTTCTTTCTTCTTGTCAACTGAGCTTTCAGGAAGCCCTGACTGGCCAGGTCATCACAGGCAAAGAAGAGGGTGATGAAATTCATATTTGTACACCGTTTGTTGCTATTAATTACCATGTGCACAATTTAAGGCACAGCAGAAAGGATTAACTATCTTGCCTGCACATTAAGAAGAATTAAAGAGCATGTGGGGCATTAACCATTATCATGTTTGGGTGCAAGTCAGGTTTCAATCTATCTGGTTACTTTGGGAGTCTTTAAGGTTAATTAACAGATAAGGATAGAGATGATAAAAAAGGAGATTTGAAAAACTACATGCCAAGTTCTTAAAAATGCACTCTTTCTTTATGTACACATATTGCAGAAATCGTAGGTAGTATGCCGTACTATTTTAAGTTCAGTCACTAACTTTAATTTGACAGACAATTGATACCAATAAATAAATCATTTGTTTTTTATATTTATTTATTTGTTTTCCCCTCTCAAGAATATCACATTTTTAATGACACTCTTTTTCTCTTTTACAATCTTTGGACAGTTGGACCACCTAGACATTTTTGACACCTCACAAAAATATCTAAATGACGTTTAATGTGAATATATTTTTTTCCTATTTTTGTTTATTTGAACAGATCTAAGCTAAATATGGGTGTCAGCATATAAACTGCTACTAAAACAACTGCATTTTGTAACATTTAGTAACATGTTACATTTTGCTAAATTGTGCCATGCTATAACACTGTAACGCTGAACTGTAATGCTACTAACTGCGCTAAGATTGTCCTCTACCCTTTTGAATCCTTGTCAGCCTAATGCAGTTTACATTATCTGTCTGACCTGAACTTCAGACCTTCTGGAGTTTTCCTGAACACGGTATCCTTTTAAAGAATGCCTTGATAGAAATCTGAGTTATTTTAGATGCCAGTCAACCAAGGCTGACATTACATTGTCTAAATAATTAGCCAGGAATCCAAGACTCTTAGCGACTAACACATCAATTTAGAAATCAAATCATTCAGATTTAATAAACAACACATTTTGTGTCACATAAAAGTCACCATTTAACTTTTGAGAACTATATTTTGAATCAGATGTGGATAAATAGTGATTTCTTCAAAAGTTTCTTGTGTAGGTTACATCTGTTAACATATTTGAATAACATATCTATTGTAGAAGACTAAACAGTGCCTAAACAGGTCTAAAATGTACAGCTAACTAGTTGGTTATAACTTTTATACTGAGCATATAGCAACACTTTCTCAGTAAAGACAATAAAGGTCCATATCCCGTATCCTGAGGTCACTGTCACTCAGTTGTAGGTATTCCTAAACCCTTTGAGACTGCTGGGTTAGGCCAAGAAGGGGCTGATGAAGCAGGAATCATCTTCTCCAGAAGGTTCATCATTCGCTCCTGAAGCTGGAGGCTCTGCACCTGCAGGAAGTTCTGCTGATGCATAACACGGCGAACTTCGTGACATGCCTCCTCAACAGCACGGCTTATCCTGCGTTGCTCCTGCAGCATTGCATCCAGGACACGCAGCTTCTTCCGGCGCAGTGACACATGTGAAAGCCTCCGCTTCTTATATGGCTGGGACCTGCAGATGGACAGCCATGCATTTATAATTCTACAGTTATGAATCTGAAATGGATCTGTGATAAGATCGAACATGTTACCTGGTCTCAAAAGAACTCTCTGAGTTCTCTGTTAGGCCTTCCACCTCATCGTTGATTTCTCTCTCCTCTGAGGAGCCAGTGTACTCGGGCAGAAACCCACTTGGCGGAGCTGACTGGGGCACAGAAGTCTCGAGCTGAGAAGTGGACGGGCCAGACGTCGAGAGGTTCGGTGGGCTCATATGGACATGGTCTGGTACCTTTGACAAGATCCTCTCAATAGATTTGTAGTACGGCCAGTCAGGTGTAGCATTGCTTCCATCTGCTGTGTACTTCAACTTCCTGTTAAAGAAAGAGATTGTTAAAGTATTTTTTGTTCACCATTGGTACAACTTCATTTGTCTCATATTGTTGTAAAAATGTACTTAAACCCTGTAAGGCCCACTGTTGAAATATTACAACATCAGTTTGAGATTGACTAAAATACAGCTGCTCATGGTTTTTGTTCTATCAAAGACCACATTTACACAACTAATAGGTCCTAATGTAATGCTATTGGATGCTAGATTTTGAAAATAGACCTGTTTACCTGGACATAAACTCACCACCTGAAAACTTCCCATGAAACACATCATCTTGTTTTACTGGACTGCATAAATCTACATTCAAGTAAGTAAAATGCCTCAAATATTTTTATTCTGTGATTAGTAATCACAGATCATGTAGATATTAAGGTATTGTTGAATACATTGATAATTTTAGATTTTGAGCTTGTTACGTCAGAATTATAATTTTACAACACTGGGTTAAAGGGGTAGCACAATTTGCCTGTGCACATTACATGGATAAATTGTGCTTCTCACTTGTTCCACATGAAATAAAAATACTGCTAGAAATATATAGTTTTTGATCATTCAAGTTTTAAATTTTAGTTTTTTTGTTACCTTTTTGAGATTCAATCAAGATTTTATGATTATTAAATAAGTTCAAGTTGAAGAATACATTTTTTATTTGACAGTTTTAAAGTATTTGTGTAACTATATTTTATTTGTATCTTATCATTTATAAAATGTCCTGTTTTTTTCAAGGCATTGCTTGTTTGCCCAAATATCTGCTTGCTGCATGAGGGACCGGTGATAATGTTCTGGAACGTGGGATCGGTGCTATTAGCATGATAACTAAAGGACACAATACGCTATCAGACTGTATTGTGTGAATTCTGTGGAATGGGTGAGTTCTTTAAAATGTGTAAGTATGATTGGGGTTAATTTGAACTGATATTTTTAGCCTGGGACATAATCATTGGTTTTTGTTTGTTTGTTTTCATTTTAGAATGTCAGCCAAGAGAGACTGTCTCGTCATATGTGTGATGAGACATCACTGATATCACTGATACCGAGCAAAATGGGAACAGTGACTTTGAGATGGACTCTGATACAAGAGAAGAAAGTTTTGACGTATGTTTTAAAGCTTTTATTCAGTTCATCAGGTTTTGTAAATTTAATCTGAACATATTTCTATAATAAATGTTTTTTGTCCATAAAATATGACTTATTTTATAATTGTATGACTATTAGTGTGTGTGTGTGTGTGTGTGTGTGTGTGGGCATGTTTATGTGGTTTATGAGGACACAAATTTGTATAATGACATGGGTATGACATAGGTATTACAAGGAAAAGGTGATTTATGAGGACATTTTCAGTGTCCCCATAATTTAAAACGCTTATAAATCATACAGAGTGAGTTTTTTTGAGGGAAAATATAAATGCACCATCTCCTGTGAGGGCTAAGTTTAGGTGTAGGGTAGGTGTAGGGCAATAGCACATACAGCTTGTACAGTCTAAAAACCATTACGCCTATGGAAAGTCCCAAGTGTGTGTGTGTGTGTGTGTGTGTGTGTGTGTGTGTGTGTGTGTGTGTGTGTGTGTGTGTGTGTGGACTATTGTAATGGGGTTACAGAAGCAATGGACCTTTAGATGCTCTCTGTTTGTTCAGACAGTGAGTAAAATCACAGAAATTATGTTACCCAAGAGTCCAACATTGCAATATTACAACATTTCCCTAAAACTGACTAAAATGTAAAAGGCCCATTTATTTCTGCATTGGAGGCCATCTATAACAACATAACAAATGTGAAGAAAGAAATCTATATTTGGGTCTTTCTGGGTTTTTAAGAGAATTAATAAGAAATGTTTGAATCAAGTCATTACCATACTAATCTGCACTGAAAAATTTGACATTACTGTGATATTTTAGAGAAATTATGAGGGAATCTATTTTTAAAAGCTGTTGTAAACACTTACCCAGTTGTTCAACAATAGCTGAAATTGGCATAAAAAGGCCAGTAATAAATCTCACACATGCAGTGGTCATAATACATGTTCCTCTGAATAACCAGAATACAAATATTATGAGTGCTTCATATATCTATGGAGTCTGCAACATAGACCACAAAAACTAAAACGTGTAGAATCTTACTATAACTCTTTTGTACATTGTATGCATTGTGCAGGCTATATTTTGTAGCCTAGTGTTTATTATGTTTATGAATATGTATCAGTAGGCTACTGTACACCACTGCACCTAAAACCTTTACCCACCGCAACATTTGTGTTTACTGCGATACGTGACAAAGTGATTGTGATTTGATTCACGTTGTTTTTATGTTGTCTTATGGTTTATGGCATATTTGCGGTCTTTGTTTGTTACTACTTGAATTCGATATCTTGAGATCGTCAATCTGGCATGCTGTTTTATTTTAGAATGGTTTTGACTGAATTGTCGTCCTCCAAGCGCTTCTCTATCACTAATATACCTCACTGTTTTCTCAAACCGAAAGCATGCATACTTCGCTTGTTGCGGACACTGCGCCTGACGTAAACGTCATCATCAGCCCAGTCCGCTGCTGCCGCGTGCAGCCTGATTTTCAGCGTGAACAACAGCGCGAATGCAACGCAAGCAGATAGTGCGCATGCGTAGATCGCTTGTATCCGAGCTTAAAGCCAATACGGTACGCTTTGAAAGACTTGCGCGCAAAGCTGAGCGAAACGAAAAAAACGATGTACCTGGGAATTTATCTTAAATTAATACACTTGAGGTTTACGACGTAGTAAGAGATGATAAACAGATTATTGGTATAATCTTTGGCCCTTAAGTGGAAAAACAGAGCGACAAATAGCTAAATTAGCTAGCTAGACACTAGATAGATAGACAGACAGATGATAGATAGACAGATGATAGACAGACAGACAGATGATAGATAGACAGACAGACAGATGATAGATAGACAGACAGATGATAGACAGACAGACAGATGATAGATAGATAGATAGACAGACAGATAGATAGATAGATAGATAGATAGATAGATAGATAGATAGATAGATAGATAGATAGATAGATAGTGTAGTATTTACTTGCCTGAATTGGAAAGTCATGTTGGTAATCTTCATCTTAATCTCTTCCCTGTGTCGCTGTTCGCCAGTTAATTCGTAAAGTTGCTTAGCCATTGTCTCGTAGATCTTAGCATTGCGCTTAGCCTTCTTTAGCTCTGTTACATACTCTTCCCAAATGTACACAAGAGCTTTCATCTCAGAATCCGTCCAGTTACGAGCCCTCCTGTGCTTCTCGTTCGAGCCAGGCAATGTGTAACTAAAGCAGAGGTCCTCAGAGGCCATTTTAAGAACAGATTATGTACCTTTCGCTCGAGTTTATGATTTAAGCTCGGTTCTTTCTCAGTGCAGTCTGTTTTCCTGGTCTTACTTTGCTTTCTCAAGCATGTGCTTGTGCATGCGAGAGACAGGCCTCTGCTGCCCTTCCCCCCATGCTTAGTTAAGAGGCCTCAAAATGGAACCTGGAGGGCTGGAGCTATCGCTTTAAAAGCTTTTAAAGAGGGAAGTTCGTCAGCATGATGTCAAGTTACCCTGGCAACAGCCGTTAAGGCCCTCCTCTTCTAGCCAAACCCCTTCTCCTCTACTCTTTTGTCTCTGTCAGTCTGCAGCAAAAAGCTTTTAGCTGAAAGCCAACAAAGTGGGTCGGGCAGGCAGAAAATCTGCATGTGAAATACGACTCCTCTGGAGACCTAAAGCAGCAGAGTGTGCTGTTGCCCAGGCAACCGGCCTCTCTCCAGACCACTTAGTCCCAGCGTTTATGAGCTTAAAAGCTTTTAATTGAGAAGCGGCTAGAGGGACATCTCAGAGAAAGTGCATTTGCACTTGATATAATGCCTTTAAAAGTCCAAGAAAATTGAGAAAGAAAATTAGGTTGTTTTGGTGTCAGATCCAAAAATGAGCAGTCAGGCCGGTTTGGCTTTAAACTCGGCCTAAAAAGGTTTTGGAAAGACGCACGTTCATTTTGCAGGCATGTTGCAGCACAAAATTTGTTTAGGTTAGCGTAATTACCCCTCTGGCCCTGAGACCTTTTTTACCACAGTTAATTTGCCCTCAAACACTTCCTCGACTCTGACCGCACCCGAGTGTTTCAGATTACTAGATCTTCTAGCACAGCTACAGGGGGTCTCGGACAGGACATTGGGGTAGTGATTGGGGGGGCAGGTTTATCTTTTGACAGATTACCAGCTGGGATGACACACGGTGCATGTGCTTCTTTATGGCTAACTCAGTGTTAACCGCATTATGTGCTTCGCCCATCTGTCTAGACACGTCACCTTTACATCAACTTTACTCTGTTAAAAGACATTTGGAGACATTCGAGACTGACATGACCACAGATATACATTACGGGGAAGGACAGATTGGCTTCATAATCATTAAACCGCATTACACCAATTAATATATTAAAAACATCTATCTATCTATCTATCTATCTATCTATCTATCTATCTATCTATCTATCTATCTATCTATCCTGGAACCAGATTTATGCCAAACCCTATCTAGATTAAATTATTAAATTATATATATATATACAGACAGACACACACACACACATACGCACAAATACATACATACAAACATTTTGAGATTCATACCACCAAAACCTTTGCTCTTTGAATTTGTTTTGATACATTCAGGGTTATGTAACACGTATAACATGAAAGTAATAATTAACAAGCTGTATCATCTGCCTGTAGAGGAAATGCCCTGGACCACCAGATGGTCTGTTAATTTTGTGTCATGATCAAATTTTAATTCAGAGAGAGAGCAGCCCATCCTATTGCCATCTTGACAGTCTAGTGCTGATTTTGGGCCATTTTGAGAATATTGCCATAAAATGGCTGTCTACCACCAGCCTTGTCAAATAATAATGCTTCTTTGGCACATTTTGTGAAATTATTATGGAAAATAATCGTTTAATATTTACAACATGGTGCATAATAAATTGCTATCATTAAATTGTGTTATATAATGGCTCTTTTATCATTCATAGCAGGCCATTGAGTAAGTGTGGATCCTTCCTATTCTTTTGAATATCTTAGTTGAACATCGCCCCCTACTGAGTCAAATATTTAGTGCCTGACTGACTAGTAAACTATGCAAAAAGGGCCACATTTTAATATGAGGAAAAAAAACTGCGAAAAAAAAATGAACCCAAACCAGCATTTCCTTTAATATTTATTCAGTATTCCAGCAGCTATGTAATATGCAAGAGTTGTTTTGTACATTTTCTATTATACAGCAACATTAGTTCTCCTAGCTCCGTTCTCTGTCTTCACAGTTTTCATCCTGCCAGTGGTGCCATTTTCACTGTTGTCTCCATAGCAACTATCATGAGGAACTTGGCTGGACCATAAATCAAATCATACAAGTGCAATAAAAGGAATCAAAAACTTCACAGTGGAAAAAACCTAATAGCTTATAAGAAAAAGTTAAATCAATTAAAAGTATATTATAAAAAATGATACAAAAAAAGAAATACTCATTTACTTCCACAACATGCTTCTGGATGCAGGGGGAAAATAATTGTGTACATAAAACACATACATACAGCACACCAACAATAAATGTAAGCTTACACATTTGCATGTACATACATGCAGTCGTTTCTTCAACAGCTTTGTAAACAGGTCCACCACAGACCTACTGAAAACCGACCAGAAAGGCAACCGGAGATAGTTTGTCCACAGGATACAACTTCAACAGGGTAGGTTAGTTGCTCTTCATAACCATTTAAAAGGCCCACAGCTTCAACTTTGGAGAATCTAAACCTTGATGGTTACTAAACTGGTGATAAAAAAACAACAACAACAAAAACCCACTATAATTGAGCTTGGCTCAGTTTGCGCACAGGCCCTGTTTGTAATTCTTCGCAAATCCAAATCACTAAGAAATGAGTTTTCACTCTATTTGTACATTGTCCATTCGTTGGCCTCCAATCTCATCTTGGCTCAACACTGATCAACAAAGCAGTTTACACTGAATGTCTCTTTCAGTCCCCGGACAGAGATTGGTTTCCTTCCCAAAATCAATGACAATGCAGGTTTCTCTTTTTGACATTATAAAATAATGCAAGATACAATAAAATAAGTACAAATATAAGTGGTTAATGTAAATACTGCAAACATTTTGAAAACTATGTCGTCAAATAAATACCGTGGTTGTTACTGGAATGTATATGTTAACAAGTGCCACTATGAGGCAGTAAACATTCACGTTCCAGCATCTAAAACTGCAACTGGAGCTTCAAAGTTAGCAACAAGTGGCGGGCCTCGGTTACACCGAGACGTAATCGCCCCTGCGCCGAATGATACACCTACATGCACAGAAGTACCTTTGTTTGGGTACCCTTCACAGAACTACAATACATTAAATGGTTGAACAGACACCGGCAGTTCGGTTTTTCGTCCATGTCTGCAGCCCACTAGCCACAAAATTGCACCGTACCAAATCTAGTTTCTGTGGGGAGGACGCTAACATGAATTTTCAAAAAGACAACGGCTCCACCAGAATATCACGCACAGTGCAATGTTGTTTGTAAATGACAGCTCTTGCAGCTGGCCGTCCCACTTCTGACAGGCTCATACAATTTCTTTAGCAGTAGGAGGGCTAATATCACTGGAAAAAACTGAGCGATGATGACTTCGAAACCTTTAAACTTTGTGTTTTCTGATTTCGAAAGAGTCTCAGGCATTCTGAGAAACAAGAGCTGGGAATTGAATTCAGATTTGGCAACACTAACACAAAAAAAACATTCAGTCTTTGTCGTCCGACTTGAATTTTCAGTCCCTCAGACACTCGTCCTCAGTGATGCCTTGCGCCCTCAGCTCTTCCAAGACGTTGTCAAGGTGACCGGAGTCTGGGTAACCGTGACCGGTCAGGTTGGAGCCAAACTCGGTCTTGTGATGTACCTCGTTCCAAATGACCGTATCCGTCTCGCCCGTGGTGCTGGATGTGCCCACTGAGAAGATCAGCCGGCGATCCCAAGCGACCAGCAACAGCTTCAACACCTATCAGAGCAGGAATTGTTTAGAATAAAAGCTGAAGAACCTTAAATGTTGAAGTTGGAATGTGTAAATTAAGAAGAGGAGTAAGTCATGGTATCTAAAGGCGTTTTAAGACCCTTTTAAAGACCTTACATCCTACACTGTAAAATGTCTATTTAAAACAAAAATGTATCCTTCCTTTTAATGGAGTCAAGATTATAAATTATATATAAATATATATGTATATAGAGAGAGAGATTACATCTTATACTTGTATTTAATTTATATTTAATTAAATCATTCCCTTTTGAAGTTTAATAACACATTAAGCCATATTGCGATTACTATTTTTCCATCCCTAAATTTAAGACCTTTTGAAAGTATGAACACTTTTCTTATGTTAAGATATTTAAAGGGATACTCCACCCAAAAATGAATATTTTGTCATCATTTACATGCCCTTATGATGTTCCAAACCTGCATTCATTTCTTTTTTTGTTTATATTTTGAAGAATATGAGTAACCAAACAGTTTCTGGTAGCCACTGACCTCCATAGCAAAGAAAAATGAAATATTATGGAAGTCAGTGGCTGTCGGCAACTGTTTGGCTACCAAGATTTTTCAAAATATCTTTTGTGTTTAACAGATGAAAGAAATGCATATAGGCTGACAGAATTTAAATTCCTATACTACAGTAGTCAACATTAAAGTTGGATCAAAAATGTTCCAAGTTGTCCTAAGACAAGAACTGGTATTGTTTTGGTTTTAGGACAACTTTGATAAAAGCTTTTGATCCACTTCAAATGTTGACTTCTGTATATAGTTTATATATAGTATAGGGTTTTTTAGAACCTTTATGTTTTTAGAACCTTGAACTAAATGTAAGATTTTTGAGGACACTCAAGGACCGTATAAGAGGATGAAAGAGATTGTGTTTGCCAATGTCTGGAGACTCACCAGGCGGCCTTTCTCACTGTCAGGGAGGTAGCAGTGTCTTGGAAATCCACGGGCTGTGAAGGGCTTCCCGGGGCTGGGATGCTCTGGACCCTAAAACAATCATAGACAGCCGTTTAGACCAACATTATGGTTATATAATGTATGCATGACATTATATAACACTGCAGCAGCTCAACATATGATGTAGGTGGCACAAATGCCAATGTGAATGAATGCTCTGAGCAGCGCAGTGGTTTTAAACAAGCTCTAAATTAAGAGTCTTGCCTGAATGCCAGGGGGTATGTTGTAGATAATCCGGATGCTTTTGCAGTCAGGGTGTCCAGGAAGGGAGTGAGGAATCACGTGGTATTCCATCTTTCCTGGTGGCTGGTTGCCGGTTTTAACTCCGTAGATGGTCTTGCAGGTGGGACACTGAAGGCTGCCGTCTTTGTTGCCGTTGTTGTACATGGCCACCAGGCACTGCAGGTGATACTGATGCCCACACTGAGACAGACGACCCACTGACTCTGCTCGAGAAATACCACCGACACCTGGGCCTTTATAGCCAGATGGGCCATAGAGAGACTCCATACAGATAGTACAATCCTAAAAAAATCAAATTAATAGAGAAAAAGAGTAATCATTGCATTAAGTTTAATGAATCTAAAGAAAGATACAATAATTATTTAATACAAATAAAAAAAGTATTATATTTTAATTACAATTATTTAAATAATTTAAAAATAAAATACAAAATTTGAATCGTGTATATTTACCTCCTCAGGTGGGTTGCGGACTTTCTGGAGATATCTTCTAACAACTTCTCTGAAGTTCTACCTGCTCAAATGAAAGAAAACGTTCAATCAAATATGGATTTAGAGAAAGATAAAGATGGTACATGATACATAAAATATAAATATTTTGTTATATATAAAAATATATTGTTTATACATAGACTACTGATCTAAAGTTTGGAATAAAGATATTTAATGCTTTTGAAAGATACTTCTAATGCTTACTTAGACTGCACTAATTTGATTAAAAATACAGTAAAAAGAGTAATAGTGTGAAATTTTATTTAACTTCTGATATTTGTATTATTATTAAATAATAATAAAGTAAATACAAAAATATTTCACAATATTAATAAATTTTTATATTGTGTTTTGAAATATATATATATATATATATTCATTTTTGTAAGTAATTGTAATTTGCATTAAACTGTCTGTGCTCCTTGCCTTTGCGGGCCTGCTTCTTTGTAGTTTTCCGGCAGCAGTGGCCGAGGCCTGGCACAGGTTTGATGTCGCTCTTGCTGACAGCTGGGGGGTGGAGCACAAGTTTGGGTGGGCGGGTCAAGCAGACCGGGAGTCCAGCGGCGCTCATTAGAATCCCTGTGATACCTAACCAATGAGAAGAGACAATTTCATCTGTTTTGTGTCCGTCTATTTTCAGGTTCATTGTCTTCAGTTGTAAAATTATCCCAAATGTTACTATATTAAATCATCACAGTCACTATTTATAACTTATTTGCATATTGTTTCTCACCTGCTAAAGCTGGATGGACTGGACTGGATCCATTTAAGTTCTTCACTGGGACGGTGGGGACTCTATAAAGACACACACAAAAATAAGAAATGAAACACATGCTTCCACTACGCAAGCAACCACCCACCAATCAGAAACACCCACACACACACACCTCAATGGTCTTATCGATAATCATAATCTGGATCCAAACAGAAATAACCATGTTGTTGTCACAGCTAAACCTGCTTGCGTATCACCCCCATCCTGACCTGCAGACATGCCGAGTCACGCCGCAGTATGTAAACCAGGTCACACCTTCTGTCAAACCCGCTGCTGCCACTAACAAAACTGGCCCGGAGTCAGCAGACAACATCAGTGTGTGCCGCACATCAAAACCCCACATGACCAGACAACCTGTTGTCCATATGAGGGGATTTTCAGATTGCCAGAGTACTTGGTCAAACATTTCCAGTTCATCTCACCTCAACATTACAGAACAGATAAGGTAAAAACTATAAAAGTTAACCAACAGTGATATTTTGAACAACCAAAAACGACTAGTAAAGACAACTAACCAAACCAAACCAAACCAAACCAAATGACAATAACCACTAATAAATGACACTGTATTCTATTGTTCGAAACTTTTTCGACACCTTATAATTAAGGGTTGGCTGTTAAAAACGATTAAATAACTATTAGCACACCAATTACTGAATGAACAAGACAATAATATGTTCAAAGATACTCACTGTTCGACCTTGATAACAGTCATGCCTCAACTATTCCGATGATCTCCAAAGAAAAAATTGAGTTTAATAGGAAATCACTCAAGAGCAAAGTTTGCATTCTGCTCTCAAACTTCTTCAAGGAATGTTTGACAGTCTCTAGTCAGATTGATTTGTTTCCTCTAGAGAGCCTGGAATCAATGTAGTTTTGTTCACATATATCCCCACTCTTTCTCAGAGTTGTTCTTCTGCTGGATGAGGTTGTCAGCCGTCACTCTTATAGTGCTAATCCTCGAGTTTCCATCTGTTGACGAGCAGCTAGGAACGTCCACGTCAGGGAGACCTGGGATTACCTCTCAACGTCACACACTGACACACCGCCATAAGATTCCATCACACTGGCACATAGTGCAAGATAGTTGCTTACACACAAATAGAAACACATCCATTCCATACCATGTGTGCGTGCTGCACGAGTTCAAACGTTTTGGTCGTATATGAGCATGCGCAGACAGTGACTATATTGACACAGAAACAAGGATAGATATGGATGAATCCCACAAAATCTTTTAAGAACACACCGAGGGTCTTATTTCACTCAAAATTAAAAATAAAATAAAATAAATATTTTGTAAATTAAAAAAACTATTACATCCTGTGTCTGTCTGTCTTCAGTTTCATCTTAAAATATATTCAAACAGAAACACTAAATTATAATATTTCTAAATATTATTTCTTTGCTGTGTTTTTGATCAAATAAATGTAGCAACTGTAAAAAAATGTGACCGTTGGGACTTTTGTTAAAATACAGATAGATAGATAGATAGATAGATAGATAGATAGATAGATAGATAGATAGATAGATAGATAGATAGATAGATAGATAGATAGATAGATAGATAGATAAGACATACACAAATATATATATATATATGCTAAATAATTAGTGTTATTGTTATTTATATTATTACATAGTATTTTATATGAATATATTTTATTATTTATATTTATTAATTTACACAACTTATACTTTATAAATAATTAATAAATTATTACTATTACATTAGTGGTGTCAAAATTAGCAAGTTAACATTTGTGATAATAAAAAATACTTTTTTAACACAATTAAAGCAGGGTCGGGGCTAGGATTGGTCGCCCCATTCACAACTGCTGCCTCGGTCTCTTTTGTCTTGAAAAGGATTGCGTTTGTTTAGATGCAGAACGTCTTTATGACCACATCAAACGGGAGGCGTTTCAGACGTGCACTCTAACGTCGCCTCCGGAGGAGCGAGTCAAACGACCTTTATCATTTAATATCAAACAGCGAAAGAAACTGCGTGCATGCAATGTCCTAATTATGCTGTCAGTTAAGGCATGAAGTTAAAAAGACGATTAAATATGTTATAATATCAGCAAACATGTCTCTGAAATGGTTTTAATCACTGTTAAAAACACTGTCTCTGAAATGGTTTTAAGAACTGTCCTGAGACCCCATCACTGTCTCCTCATCTAGTAGAGACTTTATGACCTGAAATGGGTCAGAAAATGTAAAGAGAGTTGTGAGAAAATAAGATGCGTGTCAGATCCGCATCACCTTCAGCAGCTGCTGTGATGTCTATTAATCCAAGAACAAAAGAAAAAAAGAGGAAATGTATAACTTTTATAGCTTTAAGGGGTTCATCTATATTTATTTTAGAATTTAGTTTTTGGTTACTATTCATTTTCTGTATATT
Source organism: Gymnocypris eckloni scoliostomus (assembly GCA_027564155.1). Taxonomy (NCBI): domain Eukaryota; kingdom Metazoa; phylum Chordata; class Actinopteri; order Cypriniformes; family Cyprinidae; genus Gymnocypris; species Gymnocypris eckloni. The sequence goes on along the minus strand of CM050413.1, from coordinate 33,002,545 downwards.
TCTGCTGCTAAATAATATGTCATTTATTATAATGGGTTCATGTGAAGATTGTTTTAAGATCACTTAAATTTGAAGTTAAATCTAATAAATGTTCAAATTGATAGATCTCAATTATACTGTAATGCTGAATGGCTAGTCAATGGTTAAATATTAGGGGAAAACAATTTAATAGAGACATATTTATATCAGTGATGCTGGCCTTCAATCATAAAAAAGATGCAATTAAAGAAATATAACAAATATACTGTGTTTATGTTGTTTGTACATTGTACATTTGAAGATTGAATGTGAAATTATTGCAATATAAAAGTATATTTAAAAACTTTAATGTTAGGTAGGATTAATCGATTAATTTTAGAAAAATGTGCAATTAATTAGTCAAACAAAAATTAATCGATTGACAGCACCAAATTAAATAATATATATGTGTGTGTGTGTGCGTGTCTGTCTATATATATATATATATGTGTGTGTGTGTGTGTGTGTGTGTGTGTGTGTGTGTGTGTAAATATATATATATATATATATATATATATATATATATATATATATATACAATTTATCTATAATTTAATATCATAAAACCCACAAAAAAATAAAAATAACCAAATCACTCACATAATATATATATATATATATATATATATATATATATATATATATATATATATATAATCAAAATAAAAGTAACATTTAGGATTTTATAATTAGAATAAAAAATTGGAACTTCAGGTAAAACATCTGCATGCTTTAAAATAATGACAGTTTGTTTTAATTTTATTCTGAAATGTGACCTGGACATGTTTTTATGAGAATTACTAATTCAGTATATAAACTGCAAGACCATTGTTTTGTAACGGTCCAAACCTGGTACGAGATGTTTGGAAAGCAGAAGTGATGAGGGAAAATCTTTATCACAGTGCTAAAGTGTATCTTTATGATGCTGATAACAGAATGAGGATAAACCATGATGTCATAATAGTCATTAACCATTACGTCTGTCCTGAGCAGCTGTGTTGTCTGTCCTCACACCGGCCTGAAGTGTCTTTAAGAATAAATCGGAGGCGTATGAATGTGTGACGTTGTGACTACGTGCTAATAGGAGTGTGTTTAAGGGTTATACAAGCGAAACACTGAGACACAGATGACCGGATGTGCTGGGGGGGTGGGGCGGGGAGAAAGGAGAAGACAGGCAAATCTCAGTCACGTTTGTTGCTGGCTAATCTAGCTAATCTATCATAAAACCCATATGGCTGCAGGCCTAAGCACAACTCACCTAACTCCCCCAATCAAACCACGGCCTGTAGTCACTTACTGACGAACATGAAGACAGCAATGAAGGAGGGGAAACACGGAGCAGGTGAAGAGGGCAGGAGGCAGGGAATCTCAAACGTCAAGCCTGATGAATAAACTCACTGGCACGACCCTTGACCTTGATCTGGTCACAATCCTTTTTACTTTTCAGCTTGTTTGAAGGAGGCACTGTCAATTGAATCCCATTTGCCTGCACTTTTGTTTCTGTTATAGGCAGACTGATATATTTCTGTGGGCTTCACATTTTATTAAAATACTGTGAGATCAGATGGTAATACCATGTTATTTTTATATTAATCATGATGCTGAAATGGGTTGGGAATGTTATTTTGTTTTAAATAAGCTGTTTATGTTCACCAAGGTTACATGTATTATATCAAAGATACAGTAAAGCTGTAATATTGTGAACAGTATTCTCTATTTTCTATTTGAATATATTTGCATGTAATTTATTCCCGTTTCTTCAGCATCATTACATGTCACATGATCCTTCAGAAATCATTCTAATATGCGGAGTTGTTGCTCACTTAGGAAACATTTCTGATTATTATAAATATTGAAAACAGTTGCGCTGATGAATTTTTTTGTGGAAACCATGAGACCTATTTTCAGGAGTCTTTTAATGCATAGAACGTTTAAAAGAACAGCATCTATTTGAAATATAAATATTTTGTAAAATAATAAATGTCTTGCTGAAAAAAAGCATTAATTTATTTTCAAAACATTTTTGAACTTAAACTTCTGAAAGTAGTTTAGCATATTATGTGCATGGTACTTCAAAGAATATCATAGCATATGCCCAAAAGCATAATATTAACATGGTTCCGTTTAAAAAAGAAACTAAACTTTTCAAAGATCAAAGAGGTTTAAAGGTGAAGGTTCATATTAGAGAAAGAGACTTCTCCTGAGTGACGTCAGGCTCAATTAGCGTCCAGCTACAGGTGTCATATGGGAGTCATGCTTTCTCACGAGACACAACGGACCGAAACCCACCTCAAAAAGCTAAGCATGACTGAAAGAAGAAGTGAAAACACTGCTCAAGGGGATAATCAGTGTCCGTCAGAAAAGCCACGACCCAGTGGTGGCAGAAACGCAAGTCAACGGAATTAAAAAGAACAAACAAATGTGCAGTCGTTACCACAAACAACTCTTTTTCCTCATCAGCTAAGCATCTGTAAACTGACCAGCTGAACTCACACTCGCCCTGATGTAGGAACAAAACAAATATACATTTTACACACCTTTACTTTGTACAATGATAAACATATACACAATATAATTAAAGTAAAATAGCTTTCTACACTGTTTATAAGATCTAGAAGTGCAATACCCAGACATTTCTCAGACTGTCCAAACACAGAGAGTATTTTCTTTCTAGCGCTCTCTAGTGGATTAATATATAAACTCTTGTTGAGGAACGTTCAGGGTTCTGCATCTGTCGCACCAAAAGAAAAACACTTCATCATCTGGAATAACTCATAAAGACATTTGGGAGGGTTTAGGTCTTGGAGGTCTGTAAGCCATTAGCATTCACGTTCAAGTTTAAGGAAGTGACTCAGCAGCAGGCAAACAAAACCCATATGATGCAAAAGTTATTTTATGACACTAGCTTCACGTATGCTTTATATATTTGTGCATTTATTCCTGTCCTTGGACTTTGTAGATGCATTACTGTACTGTAAAGATAATTTTTGTTTGTTTGCACAAACTGAGATAATTTTCTGGTTTAATAAATAGCACAGATACGCAAGGAACCTTGACTTGTATTTAACCTGGAGCATTCCTTTAAACGTATCAGCACAAGAAATGCGTTTTCTATCTGTCAACTGTTCCGAGATGCGAGCGAAGGTCTTGGATCAGCGTGCAGTAGCTCTTGTAATGAAGACGACATGCGCTGATGTGAAGCCGCTTTGAGAGAGTGAAAGAGAGAAGACGCGGTCCAGCTGAATCACTCACGCTGTTTTCAAATGACTGATTTATTCTGATATTTGTGTGGATTTATTTACTCATCTAACCTACAAGCTATATTCAATAAATGTTTGCAGGAATTTACCTCATTATAAACTTGAAAATGAGTAAAACTATGCGATGTACACACAAATTCAGGACCTGATTGTACAGAGATTTGTGAAATAAAATTCCATGATTTTACAAAACTTTTCAAGGCCTGGAAATTGCCGTTTTAAAATTTCATAGCTTTTCCAGGTTTTTTATGACTGTACAAACCCTATAAAAGCTACTGATGCACTAGGGCTGGGCGATAAAACGATAACGATATGTATCGCGATAGACACGTGATCGATATCAATAAAAAATGTGTTCGATAAAACGTTCGATGTTTTGTATTCTTCGTCGGAAGAAAACAGAGGTTGCGAAGCAAGTTTGGATGCATTAACAAAGGCACTCGCTCTCTGGTAACCTAGCAACGTAGGGAGTGACACGCTAACAGCCAATCATGTAACAGTATCTGTTTGGTTGAGCCATATCGTTGTCTCGCGGCTGGTCTGCTGGATTCCTTTTATAAGCAGAAAATGAGTGCCGCAGCGAACGAGGAAATTGTAAATAAAAGAGGAAAAGTCAGCTCACCAGTATGGCAGTTTTTTGGATATTATAAGTCTGACCGTAGTCAGACCAGTGTCGTCTGCAAATTATGCAAGACCGTCTGCCCCCGCCTTTACGACTGGAAATACCACGAACTTGATGTACCACCTTAGCCAGCCACCCTTTGAGCACAGCCGTATTCAACCAACAACAAATGTTAAGAGATAATTGTTAAATGTTCATTGTGACTTTAGGCTTATGTTTACATTTGAATTATTTGAGTTTTCCGTGGTTGTTGACATTTCTGTCTTAATAACTGAGGGGATTATGATCAGAGGAAGGTTAAGTTTAAAATAAAAATGTTTAAATGTAATATATTTTTCTCCTGGTCCTTATTTTAAATGGGTCATAAAAAATATCAATAATTATCGATATCGACCGATATGAAACACTGATATCGTGATACAGTTTTCAGCCGTATCGCCCAGCCCTATGATGCACGCTTTCAATCACTAAAGATTGGTCCTCGCCCTCCTGTAATCACATGCCGGATCCGTTACCCCGCTTTACTCCGGGACCTTTCAATTTACAAATTAGCACTGGGCTACCTTATTAAAAGTATTGCTCTTAACAGACCTGTGGGTTTTGTATCACTAGTGCAGTGTCTGTTCTCGGAGCATATAAAGCCCTGCCCGCTTGAGGCGCGCCACTTCCGGCTCGCGCTGTTCTGTCGTTTATTAAAAGTTTATCAATTCTGAATGTGTCGCATGTCCATATTGCACCAAAAATGCAACACTGCACTCTCTTGCGTCCGCAGCAACACACCCGCCACGCGTGAAGTCGATTGGATGAACAGTTCTCGACATAATAAAAATGCAAACAGACAGACAGATAGTCCTGCTTTTATTAGAGAGAAGAATATGTTCAGCCCCTCACTCTGAATATTTGGTGTTGATTACTACCGAAGCTTTGAAGCTCAAAAAATGGTATTCGGCCCAGCTCTACTGAATTCCAGAAGTAGAATTTGGTTAATCCGCTTTCACTTCAATGACAGAAGCACGTGTGCCACATTAACCTAAAAACAGTCAGAAATATTTCTGATATTTCCAAATGTAGGCCTACACTAATGTTCAAAAGTTTGGGAGACGGTCAAATTATTTAATGTTTTTAAAAAGTATCTTACACTCAACAAGGCTGCATTTAATAGATAAAAAATACAGTAAAAACAGCAAAATTTTGAAATATTATTACAATTTAAAACAACCATTTTCTATTTTTATATATTTAAAATTTTAATCCATAACTGTGATGCAAAGCTGAATTTTCAGCATTATTAGTCCAATCTTTGATGCATCAGAAATCTTTCTAATATGTTGTTTTGGTGCTCAAATAACATTTCTTCTTATCATTTTTTTTTTGTCAGCATTCTGTGACAGAATCACAAAAACAGCATTTAATTTAAATATGTTTTTTTCCTAGTTTTGAGCAACTGCTGGATATTATATTTATGATTCAGCATGCTTGTAAAAATCTAAACCCCATCCTGTGACTTATCAGTATGCCAGAGCACGGCTGAATATGTTGTTTGTTGGCTTACTTCACTTTTCATGGCTCATTCCTCATCCCAGTCATATGCCACTACGCATATACTTAAACCGGCGCTCCTCCACAGTCTGAGACAGACGTTTGTGTATAGGACCGCGTCTGAGTCTCACACACACTCAAAACAAACACTTGCTCAATCAAGCAACTATTCCCAAACCTCCTACACTACCGAATCTCATATACCCCTCCTCTGTCTTTCCACTGACACTCCCCCCCAACTGCATTGTGTTGCAAATTCAAAACCCAAGCTGCCGACTGCCAACAAAGGTTGCCTTGGATACACACTCAGCGCACACACACACTCTCCAAAACACTCGCACAATGGAGCTAAAGGGGCCCTCAGGAATGAACGAAGCCTGGGAACGGGGAACAGGCAGAATGAAGGAGGGGGACTCTAATGAACGAGACTGACCTGTTGACACTCGTGGTGGACTCCCATCGACCAGCTATGTCTAGAAAGCTTCCCTTCATTAACTATTCTCTTGCATTCTCACAGGGAACCCACAGACCACACAGCTTTTTAAGTGATGGTATTTAATGTGACATACATTATCATTCCAAAGTTTGGGTTGGCAAGATTATTATTATTTTTTTAAAGAAATTACTACTCAAGGACACATTAAATGTATCAAAAGTGACAGCAACGACATTTATAATGTTACAAAATAAATATTTATGAATTGCTTGTTGTATTCCTCATTTGGAAGTCGCTTTAAAAAAGCATCTGCGAAATGAATAATAACACTGTAAAAAAGTAGTTTTTACAAAAAAATTGGCATCTGTGGTTGCCAGAATAATTTGGTAAAAAATACAGAAAAACTGTAAACACATTTACAGAACAAAACTGTAATTTACAAATAAGGACATTTGAATGTAAACAACTGAATTCAACAACACACACTGCTATTAAAATCTGTTTTGTACCTTTAACATACTGACAACAGCATAATAATGCAGGTGGTAAAAGAGAAACCACATGAAGATTGAAAGCTCATCACAAGTAGCTTCACCACAAGCAGAAGGATATAATAATATATAGAAGGTGCACAGAGTCATTCACACAAACACAAAACACCATCATGGTGACACACATGATACTTAAATAATGCAATGAACTTTCATTACACAACAGATGATGTAACATAAAGCCCTAATATACATAACTGGTAACATAAATTATTAAAAAACATGATTAGTTAAACAAAATACTTTCAAATGTGGAGTGTCACGCAGGGAATCTACAGGCTGTACAATTGATTGTAAATTATACATCGATTTGTTATTTTTTACTTCTAAAAACTGTACAATTAACAGCATTTTACTGTAAAATTACATGAAATGTCTGTTTAGATCTTGTACAGTTTTTCTCTGTATATAGTACGGGAACTTACTGTTAACATATTCACAGTGTTTTTTTCAGTAGCATTTTTAAAAAAATGTTACAGTTAAAATTACACTTATTATTTACAGTGAAGTGTAAAGGAAATTAAATATTCTTTCAGTATTTCTATCCCAAAAGAATCCTGACAAATTATGTTTATTATGGTTTTCCACAAAAATATTAAGCAGCATAACTGTTTTCAGTGTTGATGACAATAAGTAATGTTTCTTGAGCATCAAATCAACATATTCGATTTTTTCTGAAGAATCATGTGTAGGGCTGTGACGGTGGCAGATTTTTACCACCGCGGTGATAATAGACCAACTACCGCCGGTGGCGTGGTGTTGTGATATATATATAATTCTGAAATGCGCAATCATCTATTAACAAACGTGCGTGTTTATTTTAGCACTTCCGTCAGTGAACACTCAGCCTGCAAAACACTAAAATAAATATCAAATAAATATAGTTAAATAGGAAAGTAGCCTTAAATAAGAAACTTAAATACACCCTGTTTACCTCACGCGAGCGGCGCTGCTAGAACCCATTATAATCCGTGATGCTGTCTACACCAAATGCGCGATACAACACGACAAATTGGTCGCAGTAAACTGCCTCGTCCTATTTATGATGTACTGACACAAAGTTCAAATATCCTGTAGACAGACTCAACCTGTTTTGTTGTGACGCGGCATCCAATTTATACACGGTTCACTGTTCCGCCACCAAGCAAGTGGGCGCGTTAACTCTTCGTCTGCTGCACGCGCTCTCTGTGGTATAAGAATCCTGGCGTATATGTTGCGACATTTCTTGGAAAAATCCGTCCATTTACGGAAAACACTTGTACAAATGCAGATGGGTGACATGTATGGAAATGATTCCAGATCGGCAATGTAGTATTTGGTTTCCCAACAAGGTCCATCGCTCATCACAAAATGAATATGCTGAATGCAGGATAAACTGTGTTTTCCTGCGCTCAAACCTGCCAATCTAAAGGAAACGCCGTGTGCCATACAAATCCCATGTTTGAGGTAATTTGAGAATTAGCATAGATTTATAGTCTAAATAAAACAATTTCCAACTGTTACTATTATTACACTTGTTTAAAAAACTTTGTATTATGCTTGTTATGTGGCAATACGCCGTGGCAATACACAACCGCCGGTGACGCGGTTGTCACGGACCACTGTCACAGCACTAATCATGTGACACTGAAGACTGGAGTAATGATGCTGAAAATTCAGCTTTGCCATGACAAAAAAATATATATTTTATTTTAAATAAATAAAAATAAAAAAAGTTATTTATAAATGCAATTATATTTTACAACAATATTACTGTTTCACTGTATTCTTATTCAAATTAAAGCAGCCTTGGTGAGCATAAATGGGAAAATCACTACTTTCAAAAACCCCACTAACCCTAAAGTTTTGAACAGTAGTTTAAAATAACATCATATTTTTGAAATTATCTTATCTTATGATCCTCTAAATGTTTACCCTGTTCCAGACGAAGACAAAGGTGGGAAAACTCAAGTTTAACTATCCAATTTCCAACCACAAAATGTTCCAGGTGTGCTGCATACTAGACAACTTCTAACACAGAATTCTTCCACTTAAACTTGAAAATAACCCATAAACCGTTGCTTTACTTGTCTTGGAATTATTTCAAATTAAAGTCGGGACTGATTGATCTGCTCTGATGTTAAAAGTTGTGTGTTCAACGTTGAGGGCCATTCCAATGTTACATTTCAAGTAGGAAGTGGGAGAATTCTGCCGTACCAAGTACCGAGGTCCGATCCCAAAAGTAAGATGAGAAAAGAGAGTCGAAGCTGGGGAGGTTCAGGTTCAGGTTCTGACCAAGCGCTAAGAAAAACAGCCTTAAAAAAACTACAGGCCAGCAGTGCTAAATAAAATGTTCTTTCTTTGAACAGGCCTAAATGTGTCAACATTTCAAGTATTCTTGAAACACAAGTTCCTTTTCTTCAAAAATAAACTATTACAGAACTGAAACCGTTTCACATCACAGCACAGGCCAAGATGACACAAGATAACAAATGTACTAGTAATCTAACCCTTTATAACCACAAAAAGCTAATATATGGGACGTATTGGATTCCAGTTCTCCAATGTTATGTTTATGTTACAGCAGTTTAAGTAAAATGCGTTCTGAAAAGAGCAATAAATGTGAGCTAACTATCTGTGTACACATCCCATAGTGACCGTCTTTCTGTAAATATTCAAGGTTTTGACATTTGAAGTGAAAGAGGTTGAAATCAAGCCAAGACATTTTACAATCTCACACTGCAAGCACAAAATTTGGTCTTCACCAGTATGCAAGATGCAAGCACAAGCGAGAGTAGTCAAATGATCAGTTGTAAATAGTGTGTAACGATCCATGAAGCACATTTTAGAAGTAACTTTCAAACCAAGGATTTTCTGTTGTGCAACACGGCAAATCAGGAAAAGCAACTTGAACACGAGTGAAATCTCTGTATTGGGATACTTTTGGCCTCACGCGAAACTCAACTTTATGACAGACTGATCCCAGAAGAACTGTGGCAACGTCTCCAAGATGCTTCAAGAGAACTCCCTGCAAAGTGACCTGAAAAACAATGCACAAGTGCACCGAGGGCAAAAGCTGCTTTATATGCAAAGGATGTTTACACCAAATGTTGATTTAATGTAGTTAATATAAGATAATTGATAAAGAAAGTCTATTTATGACATTATTTTTGACAGCATCCTCATTTTACAGTATTTTTATACACATGCTTAAAACTTCTAACAGTACTGTAGCTTTGCAGGAAGGTCTCTTGAAGCATCTTGGAGACTTGTCACAGTTCTTCTGGATTTAGTCGGTCTCAGTTTGTTGTGTTTCTTCATGTGATTCCAAACAGACTACATGTTGATCAGATCAGATCTATGTGTGGAGCACTGGCTGTTGTCAGACTCCTTGTGCAAACTAAAATCTCACTGGATTATTACAATTAATGGCAAAATAAATATTTGGAAATGGAAACTGATATTTGCTACTGACACACTACAGCAAAAGATAGAAATAACTGATTTAAAAACCAAATGTTAGCTAAGTGTCCTAATAATTTTGTCCACCACTGAAAACAATTTTCAGGACTCTTTGAGAAGTAGAAAGTTGAAAAAAGCAAATAAATCTTCTGTAACACTCTAACAGCCTTTACTTTAATTTTTTATCAGTTTGATGAGTCCTTGCTTAATAAGAGTGAATAAAACAATCTTGCTGACCCCAGACTTTGAAAGCTAGTGTCCATCACTGGAAAATAGTAAACCTCATTCTGTGAAACGCTCATGAGATTCACAATCGCAGCTGTCACGGTTAACGTTACCATCTAGAAATGGCCGTGATCCCCAGATCAACAGAATATCATTTACTTTAAATCACAGAGAGCTCCAGTCGTAATGACTTACCCTGATGCAATGAGTGCCCGTGACTGTGCCATAGCGATTCTCTGCAGGGCGGGGCGGCTAAGGCCAGCCAGACTGCTGCGAGGCGGCACCGGGGCGGCACAAGCAGCTGAAGCCGTCGACACGGGTCCCAGAACACGAGCAGAGGGCGTGGGAGCGCAGGTGGTCACTGTAGATATAAGCACGTTGGAGGGTGTAGGTACAGTAGGGTTGGATGCGGAGGTCATGTGGGGTATGGTAGAAGGCGGCGGGGGTGGCGGCACAGTAGGTGGAGGAGGACGGTTGGAGGATATAGACAGGGCGGCAGTGGCTGAGCCCAGCAGAGAGAGGGAGTGTCCGAAGACTCCGCTAGCACCCGAGGTGGAGTTCCTATGTGGCGAGAGGACTCGGGACAGGGATGGAGGGTGAGGCAGGGTAAGCGAGTATGAATGTCCTCTTGATGGCGCTTTTGGGCTCGGCGGCTTGGGTATGGGTGGGGGCTTCCGCCCGAGAGTTTGTGCCATGCTAGGGGTCTTGACGCCTAAGACTAGCATACACTGCTGGCAGGAGCATGGCTGACCCAGTGAAGTAATAGCAGAAGCTGGGAGAGCTCCACTGGGATAGGCACTGCCGTTCCCTCCGCTGACCCCCGATACGCCCACCCCCAGCAGTCCACCGCTTCCAGCGGATGACCACGCGTGCGGTTTAGGCAGCGGACCAGAGACGAGCGGGTAGGCCAGGTCTGAGCGCCTCTGGATGCGCCGGCGCCGCTGCGTCTGTCCGTTGATCTGCGTCATACTCTGCAGGTCTATAAGGTAGCAGAAGCCCAGCGGCGTTAAGTCCAGCCAGGGCTGCTGCCGGTCCCGAGCCACCTGGATGGCAATGCTGACCTCGGTGTCGTACGGCGTCCATGAGCCCGAGTCGTTCTCCCATTCCCACACCCATCCCTGACCCGGGGCCGACCGCGGGTCATAGAAGCTTCGCCGCACGGGTCTTAGCGTGCCTGTAAGGAAGAGCAGAGATGTAAAGTTGATTGATGAGTACAGTTTCTATTCCCGTCTTAATGTATTTCCTCGAAACAGCAAATTGGACATGAAGGCAAAAGGATTGGTTCACCTAAAAATGTACGTTTTGTGATCATCCAGGTACACTCGATTTGGATCAAACCCATAAGACTACTGTTCATCTTCGGAGAACAAATTATCTATATTTTATTATGAGCTTATATATTATAATTTAATGTTTATTTTGTAATCTCTATGTATGTCCATTGAGCAGTGTTTATACATAATTATTTTTTAAGCTGTAAATAAAAACAATATTGGTGTGTGCTTTACTAACAAAATACATAGTTTCACGTTTAATATCATGTTCCTAGGGCTGTGCGATATGACGATATATATCGGATGGACGAAATAAAAAGTCTATCGTTTCATATTATGTTCTATTGTTTATATCGTGGTGTCACAAAATACATTAATACCTTTTCATCATTTGAGTGACTGCGATCTTTATACGCCGCTCACCACGGAGCGTGAAGGGGAGACAGAAGCAGGTGGAGATGAGAACGACCAGCCAGGACACAACCAGGAGCTCGTTCCTGAACTACATCTGTAGCATGGTCATGCGTTTTTAAGCACTACAGTTTTAAAACAACCGATTTTAAGCCGTGGAAAATCAAACAACAGACCTATATGCGTGCACCGTCTCTTTCTGTGTGAGAGGAGCGCACCTTTTCTTTTTTGCCGACTTTGAACATTTAACGTTACATAAACACTTATATTGCATCAGAATCCCCGTCTTTGCAAGTATCCTCAAACACAGCGATTTAGGTCTTAAGAGCGAGTAAACTGCAGAAAGAGAAAACGCAATGAAACAGTGTATTAGATCCGGACTTCGGTCTTAAAGGGGAAGCGTTCCAATATTCATTCATGTTAATCACAGCACACTGCTAGAAAATCTCTCACTGCTCTTGACTAAATCATTTTTGTAACTTTAATGAGAATAAATAAAACATAACAATAATAATGATATATTTATAAGATGTATAGAATCTATACATAATACACATGTTAATGATATATATCATAGATAGATATAATTAACACAGTAAAGACTAATTAATTTACACAATGTATGTAGTGTTTCTTATTTATTGTATTTTTTTGTCCTATTTGTCCTATTGCAATTAGTTTCTTATCCTTATTTCATCACTGACTGTTTATTTATCTTCAGTGAGGTTGAGTTATTTTTTCTCTCTCTCTTTAGGCTTGTATTAGTTTGATATTGACATTGGTGACAAGGATTATGAAAATGATATGGTATTAAAGATTTTAATATAATAAAAACCTTTTTAAAAGAAAAAAAATCACTACATCGTGATATATAGTGTTATCGTTATATAAAATTTGTCATATCGTGATATAAGATTTTGGTCATATCGCCCACCCCTACATGTTCCTTGTCTTTTGTTTGTAATTATCTGTGAAATTGACTAGCAATATCTGTGAAAATTGTTGCACAAGCAAAAAACATTTCTGTGTATATGAATAGCCTACATTAAATCTGTTCATAATATAAAGCATTTTTCTCTCTTTAGAAGACTTGGATTAAACTGATGAACTTGATTCATATGGATTCCTTTTGCAATGTCTTCTTGTACTTTTAATGCATTAATATCTTGGTTCTGTGGACAAAAATTCATTTGTGTTCTGTAGATGAATGGAAGTACCCCCCGACCCCCATGGGAGTGTTTTTTTTATTGTATATGCGTCTACAAGATGAGTCATCTTCATTAATTGATCTATATTGGAGAGCAGCAATGCAAACTTCAGGTGTGCCTATTGTAGAACTACACCAAAATTTCAGCAACCAAAAATATTCAATAATAAATCAATTTGATTTTGGATGCGATTAATCACGAATCCCTGAAATAAAGAAAGAAATAAAAACGTATTCCGAAATTATTTTGGAGGCCTGAAATCATTGACAAAAACAGAGCCGTTAAATCAAATCCTCTCCGATGCATTTTGACTGTGTCAGAGTCTTTTATTGTGCACACAACTTGTAAACATGTCAGCAGTGTGGACATAGTTTATAGAGACTGAACACGAAGCTAGAATAGCAATTAATAACATGTAATATTCCAGGCTGTGATATCAAGCTTGTTGCAGAAGCTTGTGGCTCGTTGCAGAAGAACATTACTACACCTGGTTTAATTTATCATCTGAGAACACGACACCCTGAACAGAGTTCAATTACCAAGTTACCCAAACTGAATCACCAAAACTTTATTTTCAGTTTTGGGTTTTCAGCCAAATGAGTCTTAAACAAAGCCAAATGCAAAGACACGCATATTAAAATGTCAAGGCTGTTACAACAGTTGAGCGACAGCTGTGACACTACACCAACAGCACAAGATAACTTTTGTTATGTCTTTCCAAAGCAAATCTCAAGCATATATTTCAGACATAATAAAAACAAATAACGCCTTGTTACGTCTGTTCCAGATTACAAAATACAAGAGAACTGTGCTACAGTACAATTAGTCTCAAAATTTGACAGTCCAACAACACAAAGGTTATCCATCCGACCCCCCCTTTACCCCTTTAGGACCTCGCTCTACTACCATTCATTTCTCCATCTCCTCCTCCCTCGTGTTTTTGGAGCGATGGGCCGCTACCCTTCACCGACCCTATTCTCTCCATTCCTCCATCTTCCCATGAAGTCTAGTCAGTCCTGCACAATGGCCTTTGTCAGCATGGGCGATGGAGACTCCCAAAATTCTGACAGCCAACAATCCACCCCTTTGTTTTATGCTTCACGTTGCCCCTTGTTATAGGTTCAAATCATTCCTTCCTTCTCGCCTGCAAATCACTTGTGTGCATTGATAAAAATCATTAAGAGTTCATGCCAGAGCCAATTGAACATTACACTGGATGACACAAAAACAAGTGTGAAATACAAACATGAAGCTGAAAACTGATATCAGTGATCTGACTTGTGAAAAATGAAGAGGCTGTTGCTGAAATGAAGGTTTTGAGGCCCAGCCCAACCATTTTCATAGCACACCGAGCTTCCAAAACATCTGCAGACGTTTGCCTTCAAGCCATCACAATACAGAGCTTAGATTATCAGCGCATTTGATTGATCTCAGAGTAAAGGAACCATATTAATAAAATACAACGGGTGTGCAAGAAGATGCATGATAAAATCAGGTAGGTTATCGTTCTCTCTCACCGGTATCTTGCCGAAATTGGTGCATAGACTGCAGGTCAATGATGTACGGTGATAGACGGGAGTCGACCTGGCCCAGCACCACGCTCCCGACGCCGCGAGGGTCGCTGCGGATCACCGCCTCGATGTGATGGGACACCGTCGGGCTGTAGGGTCGCCAGCGCCCGTGCTCGTTCAGCCATTCCCAGACGACCACGGCCGAGGCTAACAACATCTCATACCTACGCGGAGAAAAATAAAATCACGTCCACAATAATGACATCTGATAGCGTCCTGATTCAGCGCATTATTTAGCAGCGACTGATTCCCGTGTACAGCACAGGTGCGTTTATAAGCAAGCGATGCATTTGACCACAAAGGGAATGTTATGCAGCAGCAGCACGCTGTGGCAAGCCATTTAAACATGTATTCTTCTAAACTGAACTACTATATATTCTGTTTCTGGTGCATGTTTTTCAATAAGTAAACAAAAGATGACTTGTACACCTGTCATTTTCACTAATAACATGCATTTTGCGTATTCATTTCCTTCTTGTTACTATCATCACTACCTAGTACTCGCATCATTGCCTATTGCAGCTAGTATGCAATTATTAGACATTGGTACCTAGTTTCTATTTCAGATGATAATAGAAATATATTTCCACCTCACTAGTCAATTTTTTGCTTTTTACTGGTCATATGTATTGACTTTAATAATAAGTTTAAAATGTTACAAGTAACCATTGTAATACACTCTAATTTGGTGTGTAATAAGCAGGTGTTCATGTCTATTTAGCTGCCAACAAAACCTTGAACAGGTCCTAGCAACAACTGGAATAAGAACCAATGAGTGAATAGTAAACAGTTAATATCTGATCCACAGATACCTGTAGAATTCATGCAATTTGTTACAAGTAGACGTTACTCTTCATTTATAATAAATACTTCACTAGTAATACTAAAAATGAAACAGTTACGGTTGAAATATCTACTTACTAATAACACAATTAAGTATTAGTAATCTAAAATAGACAGAGATGGTAAAGGTTAAAACAGCTTGCCACAGAATGTTGTTACATGCAAGACATTTTAGTAAGGCATTTTCTTCCATCGCATCCTTAAAAATGACCATACTTCGATACAGAAATAGGCAAAGAAGATATTTAAACCTGTTTGCCATCATTACTATGCCCACTCATAAAATATATAAAATGGTAACTTAGCCGTTCATTTTGTGATGTGGCTCAGTTAACGTTACTTGTTTTATCTGTCACTATATGACCACATCCCATATTTTCTAACAAAACATGCACGATGCAAGCACAGTACAAAGTAAAATGCCCGTTTTCTCCCAAATGAGACGAATTCAGACATGCAAGCACTCACCAATAAGAAATCGTTCGTTTGCATTCAGATCGTTGAAGGAGGTAATGCTTTGGGCGAATCCATCTTAACTTGAGAAAAAAGTATCCGTGCGATATAACAATGATCCCAGATTTTTTTCTCAGAGGAAAATGCTAATCAAATGATTGCATTATTTTACTTTAAACCGCACAGTCGACGCAACGCGCAGTTAAAGAGCTCATATGACACATGACTCGTTTTACCTACTCCCATGTACAGACATTTAAATCTCATTCCAGTAAGGAATGTGCAGGATTCTTCGATTGTTTGCGTGCGTCTGCCTGTGGCCACGCCCACTGGGGCTGAACTGACCAATGGCGGGGTGATTTGGACGCCCACTGGCGTGTAACCGACCAATCGTCAGCGCAGGAGTGCAACTTCCGACTCAAGTGTCTCCTCCCCAAATCTTTACAAACGTACTTGCAGACGATTGTTTTCTATAGATATAAAATCTGTAAATTTAGCAATTGTCATCGCATAAAAAGAGATTAAAGAGTCGTCTATTATCTTCTTGAAACCAAAAGTAAGTGGAGATGCCGGGGATTGAACCCGGGACCTCATACATGCGAAGCATGCGCTCTACCACTGAGCTACATCCCCCCTCAGCTCTAACGTGAGTGAAATTCTGGCTATAATTATAAAATGTGAACTAATCTACTGATATTTAAATGTATTATACAGGTGTATATATATCAACATATATTATATGGTATGTCATATATGGAGCTTGAGCTCCTCTAATTTAGCATAAGGGAAATGTAATTTATTATTTTCATTTAATTAACGTTACTAAAGGAATATTGCCAGGACTGAGTGTCTGTGATTGTAACTTAAGTTACTTTATAAGTTAAATGGCATAATTCAAGTCGCATCTCAATTTATGACTTTAAAAACCCGATATTGTTTTATTTTACACAGTTAGCAAATATACATTCGTTGTTATCATCGTAATATTGACATAAGCCCATTAACCCCTGACTAAAATGACCAACAACGATAAGAGGTGTGGTTAGCCTCATAATTGTTGGTGGTTGGATGCCTAAATTGATAGCTTTTCTTGAAAAACTGACGCTAGCTCTCTTTCTTTTTTCTATTCTAACGTTACTTCTTTCTTTAAAAAAAAACTTTCTACGTGTTAGGCTTACCGAGACTTGTAATAGCACTTGCATGTTGTTGCTCTTTTGTTGGTTTTGATTGCTCCTATTTTCCTCGTTTGTAAGTTGCTTTGGATAAAAGTGTCTGCTATAAATGACTTAAAATGAAAATGTAAAATGTAATGCTATATCAGGGCAAATGTTACGTCCATTCATCACAATGGATATTTTAATGGCTTAATTTTCTTGATACAAAATATTATTTCTCATGATTTGATATGCTCTACATATGTTCTTGATGGGTTTTGGGAGATTCACACATCAGGGGTTACAGGGTGGTTTTATTAAAACATTAAATAATTTTGACAATCTTAACATGAAAATAATTTTTAATGGAAAAATATTTACATCTCACACAAATGTTAACACGTTTCACAATGCATTTTCACACAGTCAGCATTTGCAGGAAAAAACAGGAAATGGATAAAACTAACAACTAACAGAATATGTTTTACTGGCTTTTAAAGTTAACCATATAAAGCATGCTGTTTCATATTTAATATTCAGATTTCCTCTAAATTATCAACGATCAAATTTAAGTTTAAAGGGGTCATATGATACTTTTTTTAAAACAAGTATTATTATTTTCAAATACTGTATTATTTTAGGTCCTCTATGCTCTGTCTCTCTCTCAAACGCTGTTTTCTACAAAGTCCCTCCTTCCAAAAAGCACAGTCTGCTCTGATTGGCCAACTGACCCAGAGCATTGTGATTGGCCGAAAAATACAAGCACGAGTCGGAAAAATGTAAACGCCCTTTCTATAATCGCGAGCTTTATCTTTCAAAATATATGTAAAGACATTTAATAATGTCCTTAGTTTTACCATCAGTTCGAGCCTGAGCGGTGAACAGAGTCACGTGACAGACACAGTGATGAAGCTCGCATGTGTTTGCACACAAGCCATGGTTGTGTGACTGTCTCCCTCTCTCTCACACGCGAGTGCACGCACGCACACACACACACACAATACGCAAAACTCTGATTCAGAAGCACCAGATTGTCATAGCAAAGTCAGAATTACCTCGTCTCCTAGGTTCACGAAACGGTCGTCCATAAAATGCGTTGCTGTTCTGTTGAAAGTAATATTAATGATTCCTAAATACATCTACTTTCGGAAGGCCAATTAAACACAGCTTCTCCCTGACACTCTGCATCAACACTACTGGGTTACTGAAACCACACATTATGCAAATATTTCCACATCATGATGTAGACATGTGGGGGGGTGTTTTAATGAGCCGTTTTAGGAGGGCGTGGCAGAATCTTAACTTTGATAAAGAATATCTCTTTGGTTTTGAGAATTTAGTCTTTGCAAGGTCATGGATCTTATCTACGCACATCAGCTTGTAACACTCTAAAGAGAAAGCAACACTTGAAATTGCAAAATATGACCCCTTTAAGAACCTGTCCACACAATCTACTATATGCCTTCTGTCATCTGATTGATAGTTTATCATTTTTATAATCTGATTTTTATAAAGTAAATGTAGGCTGTTTCAAGATGAATAAGCCTACTGGACTAAATCAACTTAAGTTTACTTGATTATCCAAACATATTTTTTTAGAATTATCATGTTAAAGGTGAATATCTAAAATGATACAACAGTCTTTTGAGGAATGTTAGTCTCATTCATTATATTGTATTACATTATATGTTTTGTCCCCCAAAATACAAAACTACAGAGGTTGGATCATAAAACTAAGTAACATCTTACTAGGCCCATGTATGCATTTTATGTCAGTAGTCTTATACACTATTATAAACATCTCATTGTTTTACATTACACGGTATAATTTTTACAAACTTATCAGCCAAAAAAGTTTGATGTATCAAATATGATACTCAACAAAAACACACATGAAATCGTTAAAAAAAAAAGTTTCAAATAGCTTGTCTAAAGCTCCAAAAAACTTTTACATAAAAAAAATCATATGCCAGGCTTTTACAGGGTTGAACTGACTCATAGTCATAAAAATTTTTTTGTGCCGCCCACTGAACCAAGCCGCCTTATTTCCCGCCTATTCAATTCAAAAGCAATGTCTCTGTGCTTTTCACAAAGCAGTCAAGTCATTTCCATCTTTGCTCTCCGCAGACCAAATTGCACTACCGGTAAACGGCGTCAGATCTACAAGCAATTGCACTTTCTCTGGATTCTTCACTCCTTCACTTTTATCATCCTCTCCCGCCGCTGCTTCCTCCTTCTTCCATTTCTCCTTGTCTTCCTCAGCTTTATCCTTCTCTTCTTTCTTTTCCATCTGCATCGTTGCCCTCTCCCTCAGGTCAACGCTGGAATAGTCATCTGAAGAATCATCCCCATCGTCATCATGTTCCTGTTGCTCTCCCTCCTCCGTGTAACTATCATTCTGTTTGTCCTGACCTTCACCCTCCTCATCCTCTTCGTCATGACCTCCTATGTTCTCCTCGTCATCACGCTGTTGAGGCCAAATGTGGACACCGAGTCTGTTTTCCACAACCCCGACTCCTTGTCTCAATCGATCCCGTAGGCCGCCAGGGGCGAAGAGTATGCGCTGGACGGTGTACTGTCCATCTGTGTCCGCGTTAAGTTTTTTATAAAAGTAAAAAAGAGCCAGAGCAAGTATTATCCATACGAAGAGGAGGGCGATGACAGTTGGGGTGCCTGAATAATCTGCTCTTGGGCCTGACGACATGACTAAAGAGACAGAGACAATTAATGCAATA
The DNA here is from genome assembly GCA_027564155.1 of Gymnocypris eckloni scoliostomus. Lineage (NCBI taxonomy): Eukaryota > Metazoa > Chordata > Actinopteri > Cypriniformes > Cyprinidae > Gymnocypris > Gymnocypris eckloni. The sequence continues at coordinate 32,982,804 of CM050413.1, read as the reverse complement.
CTTGAATTATCAAATTACACATTTATCAAATTACAAATGATGCATTTAATTAAATATGAGTATGAAATACATTTTGTCAAATTATACTTGAGTTTAAATAAAATACAAGTAAAAAGTACATTTCTGGCCTAAGCACCCTGTAAAAATACTTTTTTGAAGTTGAAAATAAAGAATTATTGTAATAAGTTTTACAAGAAAGTATACTATTTAACCCTTTTAAATTTTCACATTTAATCCGTCACTTGAAATTCTTTCTGAAATTTACTAGCAATTTATGAGTGAAAATTGTTTCTACAATTTTTGCAGTGTAAGAATGCATAATGCACAGTGTCTTCATCAGTGTTATTTTAGTATCTATATACTAATATCTTTAGAAATACGTTTTTTAATTTTGTATTTTGTATTTTCCATTTTCATTTTATTAAGTTTTCGAAAATTTGCTGTGTTTTCATCATTTTATTTAGTTACTGCCCCCACACACACACACACACAAAAAAAGTATATAATTTTTACTAAAACTATTTTCAGTTAAACTGAAAATAAAATGAAAATGTGAAATGTTGCTCTGGCAAATATTTGAAATATATATTTATTTTGTATTAAATTAATTTTAAGTAACATTTAAAAAAAAAATAGTTTTATACTGTATAATAACCCTGATTATTGAGCTTCAGCTGGTACAAAATTGTCACTAAAGCTGCACCCATTTAAAAGGTACTGATACGTATGGTACAAATACATGATTTTAAAGTACTACTATGCACTTTTAAAGTACTTATGTGTAATTTTAAGGTACTTGCATGTACGATTTAGGGGTAATTAATGTACAAAGAGGTACCTTCTAGCTTTTGTACCTCGGGTATCGCCCTGGACAGCTTTGTACATGTGTTGTGAGAGTGTGGGTTTTCAGCAGCATGCAACAGACTGTAATAACATGTGGCTTCTTTGCCCACACGAACAGCAGCTCCCGCCATGCACAGTTTGATAGAAAAGCCTCAGAAGTGCAGTAGCACGGAAGTAAGCACGCTTGACAGGAAATCACTTTGGCTTTTCACATCGTTATTGCAATAAAAGACAATCTTAATGCACTTCTCTGTAAGACCTTTATACACCCTAACACTGTCTATTCATTTCTAAATAAATGAGCTTCAAACCTCTAAACAGCACTTAACAGCTATTCACAAGTTTAGCTAATGCAGCTGTACATGTGCTCAAATACGGCCCCAATGGATCACAGCAATGTTCATGTACAGGCAAATGTGTCTAACTGCTAAAGTCGTGTGCCAAATTGGATCAAATTACAAATACCCAAAGAAGGGGAAAAAACGACTTAATTGTTGTGTTTGAAACAACCTGCATTACGTGTTTCCTAAAACCCACACATAATATGCTTCTAAAATACTGCTTATTACAACAGAGGTCACACGTGAAAATAAAACATTACTATTAAAAAAACAGATTCTATGTGATTGTCATTTATGAGCATGTCGGTATATACATTTTAAAAATACATTTTATATTGTGCTCCTCGTAAATATAGTCAGTAAAATCATACGCACCACATGACAATACATATCATAAATACAAAATACATTAAAAATATAGTAACAATAACTCACCTTTATTCAACTGCCCTTACACCCATACCCCAAGAGAGCATAAAATAGAAAATTCAAATCTGTAATGATCATAGAGGAAGAAAAGAGGGGCGGGGGGAGAGAGAGAGAGAAAGAGAGAGAGAGAGAGAGAGAGAGAGAGAGAGAGAGAGAGAGAGAGAGAGAGAGAGAGAGAGAGAGAGAGAGAGAGAGAGAGAGAGAGAGAGAGAGAGAGAGAGAGAGAGAGAGAGAGAGAGAGACAGGGAGGGGTCATATGCGATTACAAGGGTGTGGGTGATGTTTATACTCGCAGATCGTGATGAAAACTGTGATTTGATGCAAAATATACATTTTAATCGCTTTTTTCAATATTTATTTATTGTTTTGAATTAATTGACTTATTTAATGGTTACTCAAATTTAAAGCAGTTTAATGGGTAATGTTGAGGTAAATTAAATAAAGAAATAATAATAATACATTTAGCTTAAATTTCAGAATGATCATTTAATCTAGAAACTTGTGATTGCATTTTATTATTAAACACAAATATTGAAAAAGAAAGCATGTGCAAAAATATCTGGTATAGAGTCCGCACAGGAAGAGTTGAGTGGAACAGTTTCCTTTAGCTAAAGATCTCTCTCAGACCACATCCTGTTGTAAATGTCGAGTTTAAAGATGCTATGAACCATGAAAACAAGAATGGCTCACTGCTTGTGCAGTGCAGAGGACGAGGTGCAATGAGCAATGTAACAAAAGCCTTGATACAGACGGTGTCTGTGTTTGTTACACAAGACCACCGAAGCTGCAATCATAACATGACAATCTTTTATATGAACCCTTCATATGTTTTTGAAATACCATTTGTTCATGCTCTCACCTCAAGTTACAGTTATATGTGATAACTGTAGCGGAGTCGAGATGCAGGTAAAATTTGGTTCGAGAAAAAATCATTTTCTCAAAAATAGCTGGTCAAATAGTCTATTCCTCAAATCAGTTTTTACCTCACTACACATGCCGTTTTAGTTTTAGAGCATCCTTAGTTAACATTAACTACGACTTAGCTTCCAAATTAGCCAGGAAATGTGCACACTTACAGTAGAAATCGCTGTCTAGACTACCCTTTCACTTCTAAAATTAGCACTAAATATTTTGTTTTGATCTCGACCACAGGCCTGATGCTAAATTTGTGAAAAGTGCTTGTTAATGCAATTAATAATAAAACCAACTTATACACAACAGAAATGGGTGAATGTAGTTTATTAAAAAGAACAGATTCAGTCAGCACTTAAGTTGTAAGTAATGGATACTTAGATCAGTTATAACATTTACAGCTGATAAAGCCAGACTTAAACAAAATCATTCACAGAGGAGGAGTCGAACCTCGGTTTGAGTCATCCCTGATTGTAGTGCCAACGATTGAAGACTAAATATAAAACAAATACAAAAACAACACCATCTACACCTAACAATATCACATCATTCTACTATTATTTTTCAGATTCAATCAAACAGGAATGAAGCACAATTATTCATCAAGAAGTACAGAATGAATCTCAACAAACCTGCCAAGAACACGTCCAGGTCACCCCAAATCAAACGAATGATATATATAATGATAATTATATAATGATGTTTGCATTCTCATGGCAATAAGGCATATTTTGGATTACCATATTGTAAAACTCATTAATGTATCATAGTATTATTTGTTGTACTGCCTTAAATTTACTCCGGTTTAAATGTAAAAATAAATAAAAAACATTTTGACTGCAATAGGGTAAAAAATTATACGGAATATAACAAAATCGATTAATTCTGAAAAACATGAATTAACAAAATGATAATTACAATATCCAGAATAAACTTAAATCAATGGTGAAAAGTCAAATAAAAATCATATTATACTTTTGCCTTTGGGGTGAAATGTGACCCGGGCATTTTTCTTCCTATAAGACCTGCATTTCATTTCATTTCGGAAACTCTTGCTCTAAAGTTTCTTCATTATATTGAAATCTTACAAATTCCTTCAACACCAAGTACAGTTTCTATCACATGCTACTCACATATCCACATATTAAACTCTAACAACATCCAAAATCAATGCTACGTGTGTTAAGACATACAAATGGAAGAGAGGGCAGCTAAACCCAAGAACAGTGCTGGTCAAAGTACCTATGTTGAGAAGCACCATCGAACTTTAGTGAAAGAAAGCAATCAATTCAGCATGTTGGATTATTATATTTCCTGAAAGTTTCAAGATTCAAACTACTTTCGTTAAGCAGAAGCATTTATAAATACTGAGGCTACAAGAGATCATCAAATCTGCTTTTCAATTAAAGCTTGCATGTTTATGCAAATATTGACCGAACCAAATTCAGACTTCAAAGTCTGCAGTAACAGAAGTAAGTACCTGATGTAACAGCCCTATTAAAAGCACAAAATGAGCAGCATTTAGGATATTAATATCAGTGCATTTAAACCCAAAGTGTACCGATAAAGCTCAAAGCTCAATTATGTCTTTGTATCTCTGCGCCACATTAATGGAACTACATTTCCCACAACCCTTTAGTGAAGCTTTCTGAATCTGGGTAAGGCTATGTGTTGTGATATGTTTGTCGGTTCCTTCACACTTCTCCATCCTCAATACGGGCGAGCTGTCTCTCCAGGACGTCGATCCTGTGACCCTGAGCCAGAACCAGAGCACGCAACGCCCGAATCTCTGTCAGGATATCAGAAAGTTGGTCCTCCTGTGCAAGAAAGAAAGACATTTGGGCTTTAACATTTAGGAATACAAATGAACAAGAAGGCTTTACATAAATAGGTATCATTTAATAATAAAATAAAATTAGGACATATATATTATATATATTAGGGATGCACAATATTTATCGGACAGATAAATTATCGGCCGATATGGGTGAAAACGATGTAATTTTTATTGCTCCGATAAATAAATGAAATCCGATAAAGTACGCTTGCTGGTAAATCAATCAATCAGTCTGATTTATCTGAGATTCATCCGCTTTCCGAGTGCAAGTGACTGCTGCTTTAAATTGCAGTGACTCTCAGCTTGTGTCGCGCTCATAACTTCATTATTTGTGAACAGGTCTGCGCCGGTCTGGAAGTTTTTCAGTTCCGAAAGAAAACGCATCTGTATCAGTATTGGATTCGTGAAATAGGTCTTGTGACAGCAGCCTAATAAAGCTGTGCGGTTTGTCATTAATGTTAATCAAACAACAGAAGACAGGAAATCCTCACTGCCCTTGACTAAATAATGTTTTGTTGAATAACTGTAATATGTTAATTTACACTTTATTCAATTTCTGTAGCCTATTTAGAAAATGTAGTTAATAATTGCATTATCCACCCACCCGCAAATAATTAGAATGTATTTTTTTATTACCCGACCATGGATCATCCGCAGCGCCCGCGGATATAACCGCCAGCCGTGCATCACTAATATGTAAACATCTTTTATGTGAAATATCTTATTCAGGTCAGTACTAAATAAACACTAACATGCATTTTGTATGATCCCTCTTATTTTGGCAAAATAATTAACATTTAGCAGATTCTGCAAGGTGTATGTAAACTTTTGCCCATTTCTACCACAACATAAGTATTATTAATAAGTAATTAATAACTTTTCTTACAATTCTTCCTTTTTTAGGACTATGAGACATGAACTCAGAATTACAAGACATAAACCCACAATTCTGAAAAAGAGACGCTATGTAGCAATTGCATGTTTATAACATGAAATTTGGGAATATAAAACTTGCAATTGTGTGAGATAAAGTTACAATTACTCTTTTTAGTTTACATTCCGTGGCGGAAACAAAAACAAATGTGAGATATAAATGTAGAGTTGTGAGATGTAAACTCGTGTAACAGAGTTTATATATTGTGATTCTGCCTTTTTCCTCAGAATTGTGAGATAAGTCACTGTTAGCTTTTTTTTATGGCAGAAATGGCCTTCTATACAACAGTAAACAGTGACAGTAAAGACAGCTTAGCCATCACATAAATTTATTATATTTTAAAATACATTAAAACAGAAATATTTCCGAAAATTGTTTTCATGGTAGTGTGTACATTTACATACATAATATACAACCATGAAAACAGTTCTAAATCTATTGTAATATAATTAAAATATATATCTATGTATACAGTCATGGCCAAAAATATCGGATTCCTTGGTAAATATGATCAAAGAAGGCTGTGAAAATTTGATATTTTATGGTAACACTTTGCAATAAGGTTCATTAGTTAACATCATTAGTAAACAGGAACTAAGAATTAACAATATTTCTACAGCATTTATTAATCTTAGTTAATGTTAATTTCAGAATTTACTTATGCATTATTAAAATCACAAGTTGTGTTTGTTAACATTAGTTAATTGTAACATCTTATATGGATTGGAAATTCTTAATTATTGCCTTGATGGTGGAAATGGGAGTTTTCACTGCTCTAGCTCTTTTTAAAGACACTTCACTAATTTGTGAAGCTCAATTATCTTTTGAAGCACATCAGAAATATATTCTTTGATTTTTCTCATTCTGATGGATGATTAAGGAAATTTGGGCTTTGTTTCCCCTCCTATTTACATTTCTGTGAAACAGGAAGCCATGGCTGGATTTCATGTTCATAATCACCCTGGAGTGCTCAAAATTGTGAATATAATAAATAATATAATACTTTAGAGATATTTTACCCATAAGAATTTCTAAGAGTACCAATAATTGTGTCCAACGTGTATTTGAGAAAAAATTATTTCATAATAATATTTCCCCCATTTAAAATGTGTATTATCCAATGAAATGTTAGATTTTTTTATTTTATTTTTTTATTTTTATTTTATTAACAATTCAGATTCATTTTCACAGCATTCTTTGATCATATTTACCAAGGGTGCCGATATTTTTGGCCATGATTATTTTTGGCCATATGTTATAAAATATGTCTAAACTTGTCATTCACCTCTTTCTTGACTCTCTCTATCCCTCCATCGACATCCCTTCTTCCTTGACCATGGTCCAACCCCTCGCTCTCCATCTCAACCGCCATAGGGTTTGCTGGTGCAGTGGTGCTGGTGGGACTAGTGTTGGTCTGAGAGAGCAGTTTGGGTCGACCCCGGAGTGTGCCACATTTGGATGGAGGGGCCGAGTAGCCTCCGCTCAGGGAAACAAGGGTTGGAGGGGCATCCTGTCCTGCTATCCAATCTTCTGCCAGTAGAGCGGGTTCTAATCCCGTCGTATCCGGGTACAGATCCCCTTGAAACAGGTCGGACTGATTGTGGGTGGAGAAAAAAACTCATTTAGACAGTTTGGTAAATAGACCTTAATCAGGTAAGATGCCATATTGAATTTAACACGGCTGAAATCAAGGCTGTGAGGGACAGACTTTACAGTGGCAAGCACTGTATAAAAGTCCTAGATCATGTCGTTTTCCTAAACTAAAACCTTTCAAAACTGTTTTACAGAGTTTTTCTTTACTTAAAGTTTTTTATAGAAAGACGTATCGACAGCTGAACAATCACTATGTTGTTAAACAACATTGAACACACTGTACTTCTGTCCCTCACAGTCTCGATTTCATTCCTGTCAAAACTTAAATATGGTGCTTCCCTGACTGAGGTCTAGGAGTAGTTTACGAAGGGGCAGCTGAAAACATTTTCTTACTTCTTCTTTCACAAAAACTCCAAAAATACAGCAATGTGACATTACCCAGAATACAAAAAATAAATGCAATAACTAGTAAATTCATGTAAGTTTCCCCTTTTATTTCTGTTTCGTCTTTCAGATCACCCAAAAATGGAAATTCTGTCATCATTTTCTCATCCTCATGTCACTTCCAGAGCCGTATGACATTTTCTCTTTGAGTAAATGATGACAGAATTTTCATTTTGAGTGAAATATTAGAGCATGAAGTGTGGGAAGTATGACTTTTGTTTATTTTTACAAACTGAGCAAATTATTTTCTGTAGCAATAAATATGTGACAGCATCTGTAAATGTCCGTGATGAGTGACATAAATAAATATTACACATTGTTTACACTTAAAAATGTTATCAAATATCATCCATTATATTTGCGTCTGTCCATTTATTGTTTTGTTTTGAAACAGATGATGTCATTCCTCAATATGTCAACTTGAGTCCATATGAGAATATCCTCATCATTTGAACATATTTTTTGTAATATGGAATAGTCAGTATGGCTGATAGTAATTTGGCCAAGTAAAAGAGTATTTAGAGTATGGTAATTTTCAATGAACTTCCTGTCTCAGTATTTCAAACAGAACTTCAACTGTTCTATCAGAACCAAAGATCTTGTAGATGCCGAAATAGAATGGCGGAACAATTAGTTATAAGATATTACTTAGTAACTTTCATTTCTGACTCGCCGAACACACAACATTCAGAACTGAGCGAGCTGTCGCTCTGACATGCAGACTGAACTTACCTTGCGCGGCACGGTCATAGATATGGGCTCGACCTTCCTCTCGTGCAGTTTGTAGAACCTGAAGGAATAAAGTGAAGAATAATGGAGATAAATGCAAGCACTTGAGAGATGCCATTTAAGAATCAGTGCAGGTGTGAACTAATGAGGACTTCTTGCTCAACAATAAAAATTAAAGAACGATTTTTAACGAATAACGCTCGTTTCAGTTTGTTACTCACATAAAGCTAAAGTGTAGAGTACAGCTTCAAAACAATTGGAATTATATTGCATGAGTGGAATAAACTCATTTTATGGTTCATTTTTGAAGCTTGAAAGCATCTTGTCAATATATGCCTATGTTTTATGGACGAGAATGTTTGCATGAAGTATACACTAATGTTCACAAGCGTGGGTTCTTTAAGATTTTTCTTTTGAAAGACATTTATATTTTTATTCAGCCAAGCATGCATTCATTTGATCAAAAAGTAAAGACATTTAAAATGTAATTTCTATTTTTATTTCAAATAGATGCTATTCTTCTGAACTTAATAATAATAATAATAATATATTATATACTATGAATAATAAGTTATTATTGAGCACCAGATCAACAGATATTGGAATTATTTTTGAGGGATCATGTGACACTAACGACTGGAGTAATGGTTGCTGAAAATATTAGTATATTAAAATAGAAAATTTGTATTTTAAATTGTAATATGTCAGATAATTAATGTTTTAAAGTATGAGCATTTTTCAAAAAACAAACAAATCATTAAAAATAACTTTTAAACTGTAATATAGTGTATGAATGTTGCATACGATTCTTCTTTTTTTTGGTGTGTTCCGTGGAAGAAAAAATGAATCATATGCGGGCGGGTGAGAAAACCTTTTTCTTTTTGTGAACTATTCTTTATATATTTGCTCCATTTTAGATTTCTTAGTCAAACATTCCAGCCAAATAACCTGTCAAACAGAACAAACAACTTTTGCACTAAGCAAAAGACTGAAGATGGAGTTGCCACTCACATGTTTTCAGGGCATTCATTAAGGCAAATTAAATGCAATCAAATTCACACCCAAATGGGATTAAATGGAAAGCAGCAAAATTGAACAATGATAAATACAATTATGATTACATCTTAAAGTACCACAGTAGTTCAGTTCACACCTTGCTATTTCACACTTGTTGACATCTACTCCTCGTTTGCTTAGGAAACCAGCACCTCTCTGCGGCTCCTTGCTGGTGTACAGACTCAGGAAGTGAACATACGGTGACTCATCTGTCACCTCAAAGTAACGAATAGTACAATCCCCCTGTGACAGAGAGAGACCGTGATAGACAGCTGTGTTACATTTCATTGACAACACTGGATTTAATCAGTTACCAGTTACATGCCTTTGAGAAACAAGTACCATATCAAAGTACCACGGTATTTACATCTGATACATCACTTTGCCATTTACTACCACTTCATTCTTACAGATTCAACATCTCTTACAAAACTGTTCAACATTTTGGGTCAGTAAGACTTGCTTTTTGAAAGAAATTCATAATTTGATTAATTAAGGATGGATTAAAATGTTCAAAAGTCAAATTCAAATAAATGCCGTTCCTTTTGTTATTAGTACTGAAGACCTGAATAATGGTTGCTAAAATTCAGCTTCAACAACAGGAATAAATTACATTTATTCGAGACTTGTTTAAATATCTTATTTTAAATGGTGGTGTGTGTATGTTTGCTGTGCGTGAATAAGTAAAACTACCGCAGGCAGTGATTGTGCCAGATGTATTTTCTGTAAACAGCATGTTTCTGTGTAAGTTTATATCTCTGTTAGAGCTACTGGAGAAACCGGTCGTGCAGCAGTTAAAGGTGGTTGGGTAAAGCTGGGTAATCCTACCTTGCCGCACAAGAAAACCATGTTGGTGTCTGGGTCATAGAATGGAAGCAGAACTCCGTTACTGGTGTCCATTTCTTGAGTAGCCATTGGTTCAGAAAGATCACTCTGAAATACAAAGACAGTCAGAGACATATATACATACAAGGTTATCAAAACATAGTACTATTTCATGCTCAATAACTGAACCAGACAGGCAACAACTAATATTTCAGGAAAGCTCATCTGATTGATTGACTGATTCTCTATATATTGATGTTTTTAAGTCAACTAAGATCATTAGTGAGCATCTGATTATTCAGGTGTGCTGAAGCTACTAAACTGAGGAGTTTGAGCAAATGTTTGCACTTCCATAAAATAAAAACTAGAAACTGCAAGCTTGTCAAGACACACTGAATGAGGACTTGACAGAACGTTGCCTGAAAGTTGAAAAAGTCTTGACATTTTGAGGGCACTTGGGACTTGTGAAGTCAAAGCAATTTGAATAGTAATTTGAAGTCTGAAAGTCACAGGAGCCTTGCACTTGCATAACTAAGCCATTGCTAAAGTTTTCTGAGTGGCTGGCAATTGCTAAGTGGTAGTAGTTCGGGCATTGTAAGTGGTTGCTAAGGTTGTTGCTCGGGTGTTCTGGATGAGCTTGGGCATTACTGTAATATTAGCTGTTGCTAAGTCATTCTGGGTGGCTCTGACAGTGGAAGCGAGGGCATGATTGCTCAGATGGTTTCTAGAGTGTTCTGCTAAGTGGAATTTAAATTGAATATCGGAAGCAAACCGATAAATTATGATACCGATAAATTCATTTTTAATTGAAGGAAGTACAATTAAAATAGAATAAAGTCAAATAAATGTATTTAACTGTTTTAAACGGGTATTGTTTATAAAATATACTACGGTGCAAAAGTTTGGGGTTGGTAAGATTTTTTACTGTTTTTTTAAAGAAATCTATTACGCTCACCAAGGCTGCATTTATTTGATAGAACATATTTTACCAATAGTAGTATTGTGAACGGTTATTATAATTGAAAATAGTTTAATATGTTTTAAAATATAATGAATATTTTTATATATTAATGGCAAAGCTGAATTTTCAGCATAATTTCTCCAGTCTTCAGAGTCATTCTTCAGAAATCATTCTAATATGCTGCTTAAGAAACGTTTCTTATTATTATCAAAGATGCAAGCATTTGTGCCGTTTAAAACTGTTGTGGAAACTGTGATACTTTATTCAGGACTCTTTGATGAATATAAAGTGCAAAAATACAACATTTACTTAAAACAGAAATCCTTTGTAACGTTAAAAATACCTTTAAAGTTACTTTTGATCAATTTAATTTGTCTTGAATAAATGTATTGTAAAGAAAGTCTTACGTATCACAAACTCTTGAATAGAAGTGTGCTATTTTTAGTAGGAATTACCCATAAAGCATACAGTGGGAAGTTCCATCAAGTTTCTATTAACAGATTAATGCTTCACCTCAGGCTCTAAAGGATCATTCTTGCTGACAAAACAAAAGAGGACCAGCGATTTTCCTCTACAAAACGCACTTACCGTGTCCCAGAGGGCGAGCTGTCTCTCGCTCATGCGACTGAAGCCGGTTGTCAGGATTTTCCCATCAGACAGAAACACGGCCCTCATCGGCCTGGTGCCCTCGTGAGCCTTCTCCCGCACCTGAGTGTGACATTGTCAAATAAAAATCACATCTGTGTGCAAAAATACTGATCTGAAGACCATTTAAAGATTCCAAAGTGATCGGATGCAGAAGACGAGGACAGTGCGAGGCTTAAACTAACTGGAACATTTGTATGTTTAGAGGCAACCACAAAATGTATTTATTGATTTAAAGTATTAAATCACTAATATTCTATTTAACAAGTCTGTCATATCTCAAAGAGAACTGCAGTGACGTGTAGCAGGCCAGCTGTTATGTAATACTAATGTTCCAATGCGTATGAATACTTTCAAATAATTAAAACAATGAATTATTAAGATCATGTTCTATTTTGATAGATTTCCCCTCAGTTTAATTCCTGGAAATCCACTGGACCATCACACATGCTAAAAGCTCATTGGGGACAAAACATCCTCCGGCCGGCCCAGGACAAACCAGCTGCTGCCCTCGTGCAGACGCCGGAGATCACTAACAGCAGAAACATCCAGATTAAAGAGCAGCTTCTTTCCAGCAGCTGTCAGGCCACTCAATAAACTTTCTTAGAATAATCCTATTAGTCCTCAGGTGCACTTAAAAAGTTAGTTCACCCAAAAATGAAAATTATGTAATTAATTACTCACCCTGATGTCGTTTCATTCCCGCAAGACCCCGTTCATCTTCGGAACACAAATCAAGATATTTGTTTGAATCTGAGAGCTCTCAGACCCTCCATAGACCGCAACACAACTGAAATGTTCACCTTGTGTTCAACGTCATCACGCTGGATCTGGATCAGCGCTTGTGTCATGTACTGTCATCAACACACGTCCACAGGAGACAAGCGAACATGTGGTATAAAACCGTTATTCTTGTTTTCTTTGTGCAAAAACTATTCTCGTGGCTTCGTAAAATTACGGTTGACAGACTGATGCTTCAAATGGATTATTTGACCAATCTCCTTGCTATGTTTCTGGACATGGGAACATTTCAGTTGTGTTGCTGTCTATGGAGCTCTCAGATTCAAACTAAAACATCTTAAATTGTGTTCCGAAGATGAACGGAGGTCTTACGGGTCTGGAACGACATCAAGGCGAGTACTTAATTACATCATTTTCATTTTTGGGTGAACTAACCCTTTAATGTCCATGTTTACATTGTACACCTGTATCATCTTGGCCTACTAGGAATATTCAAACTACCATCCTAAAATCTGCTGTTCCTACACAACTTTTTAATAGTTTAGGGTCAGTAAGATTTCTCTTTTGAAAGAAATGAATATGTTTATTAAACAATGACACATTAAATTGATTTAAGTGACAGTAAAAGCATTTAGAATGCTACAAAATATATATATTTCAAACAAATGCTGTTATTTTGTCCTATTCAAAGAATTAAATAAAAATAGAATCATGTTTTCCAGAAAAATATTAATTAGCACAATTTTCAAAATGGGAAATAATAAAAATACTGTTCATTTATTAAACACAATATGTTTCTAGAGCTGCAAATATTTAAATGATTTCTGAAGGATCATATTACAAAGAGTAATAATGCTGAAAATGCAGCTTTGCATCACAGGAATAAATTACATATTAAAATGTTAAAATAGAAAACAGTGCTTTTATATAGAAATAATATTTCATAATATTACAGCTTTTACTGCATTTTTTAAAATAAATCAAATAAATACAGCCTTGGTGAGCATGAGAAGCCTCTTTATTTTGAAAATCTGTGAATCTGTCTGTGCATTTCTTCTCAAACCCCTGATTGGAGAAACTTTAGGATACAGAGATAAACAGGCTGACCTTAAGGACTGTTCCACGCCTGGGATCAATGACTCGCAAGGCTTTGTCTTTACAGGTGGTGCACAGGACGCTGCCCTCACGGTTCCAGCTCACGCTGTATATCAGGTCTGGATGGGCGTCACTCAGCTGGTGCACCAGCTCCCCGGTGCCCACATCCCACACACACAGGACATTATCGCATCCTAGAACACGGCAAACAAGATCAAAGCTCAGCAAGAAAAACATCTTACCAGTTTACGAACTAAGATTAGCATCTCAGATATTTACATGCCAATGCAAATCAAATCCAAAGGCTGATCGTGCACAAACCTTTAAATCAATCTGTGTATCAAGCGGCCCAGTTTTAGATCAGAGATTTATTAATGTTTACATGTGATTGACAGCTCTATTGTTTTCATTACTTTGAAGGTGCACGAAACAATCACAATAAATCTAATATCCCAAATTAGGGCTTGATAATTTAAGACATCAGAATTAGAGCACACGCCAAAAATAGAGTGTGCTAGAACAGACTTAATCCAAGCACCGTGAACCGGCAAAGTATATATCTACAGCTTACCTGCAGTCAACAGGATATTCAGAGCAGAAGGGTGCCAGGCCAGGATGCCCACTCTTTTACTGTGGCCCTCGAGAGTCACAACAGCTTCAGACATGGGAGAAGTCAGACCTTCATCAGGAATCTGCCAAATCTGTTATGCAAAAATACAGTGCATGTTTTTAGATACACAACTTAATCTTCAGTGTCACATGATCCTTCAGAAATCAGTCTAGTGTGCTGATTGGGTGATCAAGAAACATTTCTTATTATTATCAATGTTGAAACCAGTTGAGCTGCTTCCTGTTTTTGTGGAAATTGTGATACACTACTATTTAAAATGTTTGGGTAAGATTAAAAAAGGAAAGAAATTAAATAAATTATTTTAGGATGCATTAAATTGATCAAAAGTGACAAAAAGTTATTTACAAAAGGTTTCTATTTTAAATAAAACCTGTTCTTTTGACCTTTTTATTAATTAAAGAACTCTGAAAAAATGTATCCCAGTTTATATTAGGAGAAAAACTGTTTCCTACATTGATTATAATAACCACTAGTAATATTTGAGCACAAATAATAATTGATAAAAACTGAGCTTCAAATCTGCATATTATGAAGATTTCTAAAGGATCATTTGACACATGAAGATCATGAAGACTAGAGCAATGGCTGCTGAAATCACAGAAATTAAATAGCAATTTATAAATATAATAATTATTTAAAATATATTAAAATCGAACACAGGTATTTTAGACTATAAAAATATTTAATAATAATAATACTGTGTTCACTGTATTTATCAAATAAATTCAGCCTTGGTGAGAATAAGAGTCTTTCAAAAAGATAGAAAAAAAATATTCTAGACTTTTGAGCAGTATATATATATTTATATATATATATATGGGATTGAGGTTTGTGGGGGTCAGTGTAACGGAGGCCAGCGAGTAGATGCTGTGCAGGTAAACCTCACTCCCCTGATCTAAAGAGATGCACCACGGCCATTTAGCCTCCTCGTTAAAGCATCTGCCTCCCATGCAGGAGATCGAGAGTTTGAGACCCGCTCGGAAGCAGGCGAGCGGAGACCCGTTACAATGGTGCCGTGACCCGGATGGGAGTGAGGTTTATGAGGGTCAGTGTAACGGAGGCCAGCGAGTAGATGCTGTGCAGGTAAACCTCACTCCCCTGATCTAAAGAGATGCACCATGGCCATTTAGCCTCCTCGTTAAAGCGTCTGCCTCCCATGCAGGAGATCGAGAGTTTGAGACCCGCTCGGAAGCAGGCGAGCGGAGACCCGTTACAATGGTGCCGTGACCCGGATGGGAGTGAGGTTTATGAGGGTCAGTGTAACGGAGGCCAGCGAGTAGATGGTCCACTTAGTGCGCTAAAGTCAGTCACACCTTGACTTTCTTCCAAATAACGCACTTGAAAAATAACGCACTTTGAAAAAGGTCAAAGCCGTCAAGTGCCCAATTTAGGAAAAAAGAAAAGAAGAGGAGAAAAGAGCAAAAGGTAAAGGTATGCAACTACGTTCTCTCTGTATGATTACGGTATCCATGTCATCAATGAAGGGCTAATGTTAATTGGTGGTATAACGTTAACTCTTACGTTTGTTAGCCTTCTTGCTATGATGCTTATACAACAATAATTCGGTCTTAACTCAACTAATTTCACCATAAGATTGTGCTTTGCAACAAAACTGTTACAAGTACAGTTATTATTTATTTACATAATTTAATTAAAACTCTCGCCCGGAGAGTAATTCAATGTAGAACCGCCACTGCTTATAATATCATTTTAATATATTGTCTAAATTATGAACATACTGGTTTGTAGTGCAAACAGCTTTACAATTTTCTGCACGTTTTATTCTTCTCATAATTAACAGCTAATGAACCGGAAGGCTCACCCATTGGCTTACTTCCGCATTGAAGAAAAAGGTGGATATAAAAGGTTGAAAATATTTAGATAATTATTGCAATATTTCACCAACTGATAAAACACTCAAAAAAAATAAAAATAATAACTAACAATATGTACCATGTGAATCCCCAAGGATGCTATATTCACAAGACAGTAATTGTGTAGGTTTCGTTTAAGGGAAAGAAGCAAACCTTGACAGTGCAGTCCTCTGAGGCACTGGCAATAACATTGTCATCATGCGGACACCACTGCACATCCAGCACCGGAGCGGCGTGACCGCACACAGTCGGGGTGTTCTGGTCCACTCGACCGCTCTAGTGGTAAATTACACAGACACTATGTGAGCAGAATCAATTTGATTATGCAAACTAACGTAAAATACCAAATGTAAATCCTTAATTTAAGGCATTGTTATTGCGAGAGAATGCATGCCAACCTTGGCCAGCGGTAACACAAGAAAGGCTCCGCCTCCTCCGGCCTCAATGACAACAGCAATGAATTTGGGATTGGCAGCGCACAGCGGACCGTCCCATGTCACGCGCGATACTCTGACATCATCGAGGCAATGCTCAGCCTTCCAAGCCTGAGCAAACACATGCCTGAACTTACTCTGCCTGACAACACCCCTCCTGAAGGACATGACTGTGGGAAGAATAGTGGCATACACCGTTAATCAATATTCATCCAAACAATCATGGCATATTATTACATGAGTAAAATATAAAGCAAATAAATCATCAACAAATCATAAAATAACACAGACTTTAAGATTAAACTGATATGATTAATTGTATAGTAACAATAAGAGAGCAAAAACCCAATTGAAATTTGATGTGCAAATATAGCAAGAAAAAAGACCAATCACAATTCAGTATGCAAATATTGCAATGACATTAAGAAGTCAATGGGAAATGTTCAAACTTCAATCATGTCTTTGTTATACTCACATTTATTTTAAAGTGTTCTGTGCAGCTATTAAAAACTCATATTAATTGAAAAAGGTGCAGCACTCACTCTTGAAGAGATGAAAACTGTATTACTTAAGATGACGTTCGCCATTATAAAGGCCTTCATCAGACATCAAAATAGCAGTACCACACCATGCTTTGAACATTCTTGTGATCAGCAACAGGTGTGTCACTCTGCCAATTAGGGAAGTGGCTTCCAAACAAGTTTAAAGAGAAAAAGGCCGTTTCTCAAACGGAAGGCTGCATCCTTCGGAGGTCGTATTTCTAGGCTGCATACATCATAAAGAAGCACTTATTTTTGAATATTAACAGTTATAAATTTGACCAGTATTCTTAGTTAAGATTACATTTTTGTAACATGCTTATGACTCACGAATATAATGCTCAGTTAACTGAAATCAACCAGGATTGATGATGTATGCAGCCTACAAATGCGACCTACGGAGGATGCAGTCTTCTGTTTGAGAAACGGCCAAAGAGTGCTTGAATCTCTTCAAGAGTGAGCGCTGCACCTTTTTCAATTGATATGGTTTTTACATTTATGCATTTAGCAGACGCTTTTATCCAAAGCGATTTACGATTCAGGTTATACATTTTTTTTTGTTTTGTCAGTTTTTATTTTTGGTTGCACTTCCTCTTTTTTTTACTTTCATACAGCTATTAAAAAATACCATAATTATTGTCCAACAAGAAAGCTGCAGTTCCCTGTATCATGTTCATGTTGTGACCCAGCAGTGGGGCATGTTGTCACTCAAGCTTTAAAGAATCTTTTTAACAAGATTTAAATGGTAAAATATTAGTAACAGCAAAAAATCTACTAGCTTTAAGTTAAAAAAGAGTAATATATATATATATATATAAACATTTATAATGTAACACATTTCTATTTCGAATAAATGCTGTTTTTGTTTTTAATTTGGTGAGGATAAAATACTTTATTATTATTCCAATTAATTATATAATCCCTGGTTTATTTTTTGTCATAATCTCAAAATTGCTGCCAATAATATGGTTTTAAAATGTGATTTGATCTAATTGTTCAGTTCTATGGCCCACGAGGCCATTAGGTCTGATAGGCTTAATTATTGAGGTAAAAGTGAAAGCCCCTCTTGTCCAGTGAAACTCTAGAAGGCTGCAGCTCTCACGTGACTGTGCAGGGATGACCATGACACAGCTCAAGTCAGAAACCACAAACCATCCACATTTAAGAGGTCTGATGTTCGGTTACCTTCCTTTACACGTTTACATTCTAATGAGACTATATTCAACCAAATCAACCCTCCCTAAAAACCTTTTGTTTTTAATGTGATACATCTAGAATCAATAAAGCCATGACAAAACAGTAAAAAGAACCGGAAAACATCCCACTATAAATAGCTTACAACTTGGTTAATCCTAAAGCTGTGGCATGTGAACTGTGGTCTAAAGGTGTTTTCCAGGAGCGAGTTTTCATGGGATATTTCCATCCACTGCAAATTCTGCTATTTTATTTATTGTCTGTTATATGGCTCAGTGAGTTATATGTTATTCAAAAATAAACCATGAAAGGCTATTCATACTAGAACGAAAACACATTTCTATGATGATTTAAATTTCTGAATAAAATGTTTATGGTGCAATTTATTAAAAAAAGAAAATAATTAAAGTCTCATTGAAGTCTCTTATGTTAAAATAAATAAATAATAATTATATACTAAAAAAATATATATTATTTTATTGTTGTTTGCTAACCAATATGCAGGAATCCAATTTGATGTCAAAGTGATCACACTTTCATCAAAGTCTGTGAATGTAAATAACTATAAAATTGGATGAACCATATGTGACCCTGGAGCACAAAACCAGTCTTAAGTCGCTGTTGAATATTTGTAGCAATAGCCAAAAATACATTGTATGGGTCAAAATGATGGATTTTTCTTTTATGACAAAAATCATTAGGACATTATGTAAAGATCGTGCTCCATGAAGATATTTTGTAAATTTCCTACTATAAATATATTAAAGCTTAATGTTTGATTAGTAATATTCATTGCTGAGAACTTCATTTGGACAACTTTAAAGGCGATTTTCTCAATATTTAGATTTTTTTCCACACTTAGATTCCAGATTTTCAAATACTTGTATCTCAGTCAAATATTATCCTAACAAACCATTTATCAATGGAAAGCTTATTTATTCAGCTTTCAGATTATGTATAAATCTCAATTTAAAAAGGTACCCTTATGACTGGTAAACACACACAAATAAAATGGAAAAGTTCTCACAATTTTGTACAATTACTTAACAATGCTGTATAATATAATATAGCGTTGTTAAATAATTTATCAAATAAATTACAATTAAGGTAAATTCAATTGAATCGAGGGCCGTCAGCGCATAGATGCGGAAACACATTCTGAAATGCGCTGCTGACATTAATGACACATCACACATGAGCTTGATACATTCATTCAGTCCACTGTACCTCTGCTTGAGGGGTTCCTTCTTCCCTGTTCCTTTTCTTAGAAAAACCTGTTCAAATTACTACAGCGATTCCGGTATAAACATATGATATATATCTATAAATACAGAGGTCTATATAAACTACACTAATCCTTGCTGTGTGTTGTTATCTCCGGGATTTTCTGCATGGTCAGGTGGAACAATTATGTCCAGGCAATTTCTGCAGGCATCGACAAATTAATCCATATCATCTGGGAAAACAAATGTACAATTGTATATTTTCAAAAGACATGCAAAGCTTTTGAACAAAATTGTACAGTTAAGGAAGTTAAAATAAATCAAGGAGAGCGTCGACACCGCTGAAGAAGAAAAGATGACGGATGGTAAATTCCTCCGTGAATGTGCCTAGAATTAAAAGCAGCGATGTGTGAAGCTCGCCATGCTGAGCAGGCATCAAAATGGACGGCGAAACGCCTTGTTGACAAAATAAAAGTCCCATTCTCAGCGCTTTGTGACTGTTTAAAATGGTTTTATTAAAAACAACGAACTATATACTCGACTAGAGTTAATCAGACCCGTATGTCTACTGCACGTTCTCCATTTTCAAAATATATTAATTTAAAACACTATTTTAATAAAATATTTTTTCCTTTTTTGAGAGAAAAAAATATTTGAATACAAAATAAATTGTCCAAGGTATCAAATATTTCTTTCATCTCCTTTAAAATTTAGTTTAGTAAATGGAGTACTTTAATTGCAATGCAGTTCTATGCAGAATCACTGTGGTGTTATATCATGTGACTTAAAGGCAGATTGAAAATTCAAAATAAATGTCACACCAAACGTTCCTAAAATGATTCATAAATGTGTTTCCTGCACCAGCAGCCAAGCATGGTGGGGGACACAGTTTATAAAAATGTACCAAGGTACTAGCTTACACCAAAATACCATCGTTAATACAGTTATTATTGAACCTATTGTATATTGTGAAACATCATATATTAGCCTATTACAATGTTATATTCATTCATTCTAATTTTTCTTTGACAGTGGTGGCTAATACCACAGTATCCACTTTAACTGTAACATTTTGCTGTTATTTATTGCTGATATGGTGCACTTTTTTCTTATCACACCTCAGATTGTGCTGTTTAAATTTAGGCTGAAAAGCTCCAAACAATAATGTTCCGATTCAACATTGTGTTTTCTGAAATTGATCTAACATGGATACATACATGCAGTATAATTAGGGCTGATTTATTAACCCTCATGCACTGCAGTGAATTGAATACACCGAAGTCACCATCAGGACCCATGGCTTTATATTTTGTTAGATAGAAAGATCACAAGAGTGTCTCGGGAGCTTGCAGTAAAACTGCCCACTTATTAAAACTAAATACATTTAAAGCACTAGCATATAATGAAGTATAAATGCTGTAAACAATGAAAGTAGCTGTGTCTCATTTAGAGGACTGCGTCCTCTGGAGGTTGCATCCTCTGTAGGATGCGTAATGTATACAAAGTGTCCTCAACCTAGAATTAAACGAGAATGCCTTCGTAGGACGGGCGGAAACAGGAAGTATAACGTTGATTTGACAACACATTTAGAGCATTGTTGCGGTCTCACACTACTTAAATTAAGGAAAATAATTTCTAACTTTGAAAAGTAATAAAAAAAACAGCTTTTACTTGTTTTATTTTGCTCAATGTTTGAGGAGCTGCAGCGTACGTACAACAGACATATCTGTTAGAGAAAAAAAGAGGAGGATACTAAGAACAAAGTGAATCCACTTTAAGTTATGTTGAAAACACCACATCTGCGCTTGTGTTTACATCTGCCGGCGCCGGTATTTTTCAAAATAACGACAGTTGTTTACAGTGACTCAAAGAATTGTGGGTTATCTGTAGCAGAGGAGGATAGACCTGATGCATCCTCCGAATTCCTGTGAAAGAAGGTCGCATTCGAAGGTCTCATTCGGAATGGTCTACTTGCTTTTCTGAAGTGAGACAGCCTCGATGACATATGCACCCTTCGAATGAGACCTCCGGAGGATGCAGCCTTCTAAATGAGACACAGACACTGTCACTCCTACAATCACATTGACATTCTGTGAACACACAGGAGCCATCAAAACAAGGTATGCATTACTTCATAATACTATTCATGCAGTGGGTAGTTTCCAGTCAAAATATAATACACACACACATATATATAAAAATGTCAGTACACCATTTGTACATCTCTGACCTACGACATCAAGGTCAAAAAGTCACAGTAAAGGCTTAACTGACCAGAAAACAGTTTATGTAGTATTTTCTCCCTCAACAGCAATTCAAGTGAAGCATTAGGTTGCAATAATAATAAAAAAAAGATCTTAATTCCATTCCTGGTCACACAGCTCAACTCGGAAACACATGTTGTGACCCAAAATACTCAAACGTCCCATTTCCAGATTACACGGAGGAATACACAACTATTTGAGGGACCTTTGAGTAATGCAGGTATCGTTTTCCGGGTTTGAGTTAGATGATGGCCTGAAAGTCATTCGGTCCATGTTTTTGCCACCTTGAGAATGTAATCATATAAAAGTTCATACAAAAGATTCATTTTTGGGTGAGTTGTCCAGACACAGTCTTTTGTCGAGTGGAATTACAGAGGAACACATCCTTCTGTTGTAATATCAGCTGTGTTTATATGGACGATTCCATACACACACTCTAAACGATCTGAGCTTTGTGGATAGTTGGGCTATGCGGCATGAGGAAAAGTGTTGTGTTGGCCGGGAGCAGGATGTTATTGGGTTTTGACTTGGGCCATAGGGTGCCGTTACTGCGCTCGAAATGACTGGATAGCGCCTCAGATATCTGAGAACTGGTCGTCTCGCTGCCACCGTTCTCAAAACCGTCAGGCTCCATTAAACCTCTGTGAACTCCTGAATCCGCAGGGCTAACAGAATCTTCCTCTTCCTCATCCGTAAGAGTCGGGTACAAGGATACTAAAGGTGAATTATGCCCTCTGCTGCCCCCTCTGTTACTTCCTCCTGACTGCGGCCTCCCCTCTGCTGGGAGAATGGCGCTGCCGTTCAGAGACCGCAAAATCTCAACAGCCTGCTCCATTGAATAAGAAGAGGGGTGGAGAGGAGGAAGAAGTTGGGTTTCCTGTATAGCACAAGTGTAAACACGTTTATGAGCATTTTTCATGCATCATTATTTGATACAGCATTTGTTAACTGTGTTAGCATTACTAAACCGTTGAGAGTTACTAAAGCTTTAAGAACTAGCTTTAAGTATAAATCATAAACTATAAAAAATTGGTTTTTATTAGGGTATTTGCAAGGTATTAGGGATAAAACTGTAGATTAAAAAATAAACAAAATAAAAATAAACAAATCATGACAAGCAGCTAATTTTACACATAAGTCTTTCATAATAAATGGTACAGTTTATGTAATTTTCTAATTTCATTCAGAAATCATTCTAATATGCTGATTTGCTGCTCAAACATTTCTCATTATTATCAATGTTGCAACAGTTGCACTGCTTAATATTTTTGTGAAAACCATGACACTTCTTTAATAAGTAGAAATGCCAAAAGTGTATCCTTGCTGAATAGAAGTATTAATTTGATTCAGAAGTAAAATAAGTATTAATTTAATTCAGAAAAAATTAAATTAAATGACTAACCTCAAGCTTTCGAACAGTAGTATAAGGGACATACAAATTTCCCAATAACTACAAACCAACATTTAGTCCCAAACTAGCTAGCACATAATAATTAAATGCCATTATTTAACAAGTAACACGGCTACAAAAATGCAAAGCTTATATAAAATGAAGAGAAAATAAATGTGATCATTTGGTTTCAGATAATTTCTTCTGATCTGATTGAACACCGTTTCTTTAGGAAGGTTAAGCGCCTCCATTCACTGACCATTTGTTGAAAACGAACAGAAAACCAATTTGTTGTTCTTTTTCAACAAATTTAAGGTCTATTTGTGAAAGTGGCAATATAGATCAACCGCACAAGCAGACTTATGAAACATATCTCATACCTGTGACACGTTACTGTCCATCTCATAAGACTCTATCATCGACCGAGCTTCTTTTTCAGTTCTGTCCATCAGTTTGTCTCGACCTCTTCTGGACGTGTTATAAATTGCAGGGCGACCGAGTGAGTCCAACCCTCCCAGCGTGGACCGACTATCCCTGGAGCGAGGACGATCCTGCGAAAGTAAACGCTTTGGGTTTTTATGTCTATATATCATATCGAACAATTTCAGAATGTAACTGGTGTATATATAGTGTTTTTTGAAACAATGCATGAAAAGAGTGACATACCAGTGAAGAGAAACTTGTGCGTGTCGTCCCTTCGACTCTTAAAGCATTATTGTCGTCCTTTTGAAAGAAGACGGAGACAGTGAAATGAGAGGGAGGGAGAAAGATACATACAGTAATGGTGTTGCCCAAAAAGAAAATTGAGATATATCAAATAAATGCTGTTCTTTTGGACTTTATATTCATCAAAGAATCCTGAACAAGTATCACAGTTTCCACAAATATATTAAGCAGCAAATCTATTTTCAACATTGATAATAATGAGAAATATTTCATGAGCACCAAATCAGCATATGTAACAATTCATCTTTGCCATGAAGGAATAAATTTTTAAACATATTAGGATTAAAAAAAGACACTTCAAAAATATTTCACAATATTACTGTTTTTACTGCATTTTTGATCAAATAAATACAGTATGGTGAGTATAAGAGGCGTCTTCAAAACACATTTTGACCCCAAACCTTTGCATTATGGATAAACATTTGTTTAAGTGTACTTGTGTATTTTTACCGAGTATCTGTTGTCTGTGCTTCCAGGAGTTGACTCTCCTAATTGAGGCTTGTCTTGTCAGAGTGCTGATTTCATCCCTTACAACGAGAGTGAGACAGACACAGACTGAAGTACAGGTGTGCAGGAATTCTCATAATCAGACCAGTCATCTAAATTATTCTATGTTCAGAAAGAAAGACAAATCTTCTTACTTTTTTGCCACCAGCTCTATAGCCAGCTGTTGATTTTTGCGCTTATAGTGGCGGTTTACTGAAATGATCACTATGACAAGAGTGAAAACAATCAATGCAGCAACAGCAGCGATAATTATCATCATCAAGTAGTTCACTGATGCGTTAACCGGAGGCAACTCTGAAAGAAACAAGCAGCAAAACGTATGAACTTCATGTGCATTCAATTACAATTATATTCTATTACAACAGTCCTGTCATCATTTGTGCAAATGCGTCAGACTAATTTATGGTGCTTTTGTGTTTTTGTTCTTTTGGACGATGACTTTATGGAAAAGAATAGCTTGTACATTCTGCCTAACATCTCCTTTTACATTCCACAGATATAAAAAATATCATGCAGGTTTGGAACAACATGAGGGTGAGTAGATGGTGACAGAATCTTCATTTGTGTATGAATTATTCTTTCAATTTAATGGATTATGAGATATTATGAGATACATACTGAAGAAATGTATAGCCTGAATAATTTGGATTTGGATAAAAGCGTTTGCTAAATGCATAAATGTAAATGTAAATATGCAGTTGCATATTGTTTTCACTAGATGACAGCACTGTGCATTGCACTTTAACCTCGGTGAAGGGTTTCCTGTGGGATACACACCTGATATAGTTATTAAAATCTCAGCTCTTCCAGATCCCACCTCATTGGTGGTGTTGCAGACATAAACTCCTTGATCTGTCAAGCTCAGGGCTCTGAAAATCGCAGCGTGCCTCCTTCCACAGTCACACCCTCAGGTAGAGCTTCATCTTTCCTGTGTGAACAGCGAAATATGATTTAATCCCTCAATCAAAAACAGACACAGTAAACAACAGAATCTATAGTCTAGGATTCTACACATAACAAATGACTTATGCTTCATTTTTTAAACAACTTTGACTTAAAATGTCCTTAATACCAGAACATGATCCTTCAGAAATGATTATAATATGTGACCATGGACCACAAATCCAGTCGTAAGTTGCACGGTATATTTGTAGCAATAGCATATATTGTGTGGGTCTAAATTATCAATTTTCATTAGGATATTAAGTAAAAGGATCATGTTACATGAAGATATTTTATAAATGTCCTACTGTAAGTATATTAAAACTTAATTTTTGATTAGTAATATGCTTTGCTAAGGACTTCATTTGGACAACTTTAAAGCTGATTTTCTCAATATTTAGACTTTTTGCACCCTCAGATTCCAGATTTTCAAATACTTGTATCTCAGTCAAATATTGTCCTATCATTATAACAAACCATAAATGGAAAGCTTATTTATTCAGTTATGACATATATATGTATTTAAAGTTTTTTTTTACATTTAAAGACCCTTATGACTGGTTTTGTGGTCCACATATGATCCTTCTATCAATCCAATATGCTGGTTTGCTGCTCAAAAAACATTTCTTATTATTATCAATGTTGAAAACAGTTGTGCTTAATATTTTGTGGAAACCATGATGCATTTTTCAGGATTCTTTGATTAATAGAAATGTCAAAAGAACAACATTTATTGAAACCAGAAATATTTTGTAACATTATAAAAGTCTTTACTGTCACTTTTTAATCTTTTTTTAATAATACAATCAAAATTGCATTGTTAAAAACAAATCAAAACTAATTTCATACATTGCTTTAAAAAGTAGTTCTCAATTGTTTTTTCATCAAGATCTAGTTTTTTAACATCAAGTGACACATTCCGAAACTCAGAATTGAATGTAGTCTGGGTAAGTGTTTTGTTTACCTTGCATAGTGCTTAAGAATGATGGCTGTCAAGCAAACTCTCCATGTTGGCACCTGCCAGATTTTTCGTTTTTAGTTCAGCCAAGTGCATTTCTGGCCTTTTTAAAAAGTCGTTGAGCCTATTTATTTAGCTAAAACCACAAACAGGCCCAATGAGTGTTTCCATAGACACTTAGAACTTTGTCCACAGCTTATACCAGGAACTATAAGTTACATGTTTTTCATACAGCATGGTGCAATTTGCATGTGGACAGTGGTAAGATTCATCCGATGACACACACAAGCACGCAGACAAATTCTCCTGACTCCATCGTCATAAACCTACTCATCTCCCCCTCACCAGCCATTTCTCATCCCCCGCTCTCTCCCTCCGTGTGAAAATGCACTCTGTCTGTTTGCTGCGCAAGTTGCAACACGACACCAGGCCACAGTTACTTCATTTACTTTGCATTCACACCGAGCAGCCAGAGAACAGGTTTCCCCACTTGAGGCAGAGAGGAGGAGAAAACCAGAAAATGTTTGTCTCAGGAATTGCGTGATCATCTAAATGTCCATGTCTACACCCCCTTAGTCACTCGTACTGAAAAATGGCGAAAAATAGGTGTGTGACTGTGATTAATTATTGTTCACGAATGCAAAAACAACTGTCGTGTATTTCAATGGCCTCTCAGTGTCAGCATTACTTCTAAAGATTCTATCTATCTGATAGAGTAGATTGAAAATGCACTCATGAATTTAGGCTCACAACTTTCTCGTCCACACCTAGAGATTACTCTGGCATGCTGATAGAGAGGCCAACCGAAACAGAACTAAACTGACAAGACAGGCTTACAGGAAGATGAACAAACAAACAGACTGACAGATGCAGGTAAGGGCAGTTTTACCTCGTCCAGTAGAATCTCTGAGGTTCTGGATTTCCTTGACCGCTGCACTGCAGCGTGGCTCCTTGCATTTCAGCATACCAGTTATCCTCATAGCCCGATATCAATGCATTCGGAGGGTCTGTACGTACACAAGAACACACAAATGAAAAGATTTTATAATTAGGCGTGTTTCAGCCTCTTGTTTGAACTTGTGATGAACTTCCCGTTTGACCAATAAGTTCACCTGATCCTTTTGTTGACAGTATTAACTCTAATATTGGCATTATGAGACATGCACATGTTTGGATTATTAAAATTTGGTGCAATTAAATTAAACCCATATGACTTTCTTTCCACTGTGGAACACAAAAAGGAGATACGTTGAAATGATGTACAGGTTGTTTTTTCAGTGCAGTCATATAGAATGAGGACTGGGGCTTTCAAAATAAAAATTATGTAAAAGCACCATAAATATCATAAAATGGTGCATATATAAATGTAACCGATAATCATCCATTCTAGTAAGATGTTAACTGTTGCACTGGATCATAGAGTCAGTGAGTTACAAACAGAACCAGATCTGTCTGATTTGTGAATGAATCAATCGGATTAATTCTGTGAACCGAATGAATGGATTCATTGAAAAGTTCAGACTCAAAAGCACACTCTCAGTCATTGTTAACTCTTTCATTATTATAGATGAAAGATTTAAGGCTATTCTTTACACAAAACGATATTGTTTTTGGTTTGTTTATGGTGCTTTTGCACCTTGTTTGATGTTTGAAAGCTCTGGTTTCTTATTCATTGTAACTGAACTGGAGAAAACAACAAGGATTCTCAAGAATCTTTCAATTTGAGTTCCACAGAAGTAGACACATCCAATGGGTTTCTAAACGTATGAAGGTGACTAAACAATGACTGAATTTTGATTCTGAGAGAACTATTGCTTTACATTTTCCTACAATCAACCAAAGCAAAGATATTATTATGACCGCAGCAGTAGTGATGAATCAGAGAGAAACAATGTAGTCCTAGTATCGATTAAGACAATAAACAGATGTCCACATGCCATAACACATCTGAGGGAAGTTACATTCAATATGCAGTTTCATCATATTTCAATTTCACAAGCGGAGGAAACACTAAAGGGGTGTTTTACATTTACATTATACAATTCTCAATTGTTTTCATGATTTCTAGATGTGAAATTCACAATCCTTCGGAGTCATATCCAGGCAGTGACGTATATAATGTGGCTCTAACAAAACGTGTGGCGCAATAATACATCAATCATACTGCAGTAAGAACAACATTAAAAATTCTTCTGAAGAGAAACACATTGGCTGCTTGTGTTTATAACCTGGCAAGTGGTTTGACATCAAAATAATTCTTAAGAAGTGCCCAAATGAATTAGAGATTAACTATAGCACTAATGATTCTTTGCCCTATAAAAAGTGCTTGCGGAAACTTGCAAAAAACATTGATAAACAATTTAAGAAATGTCTGTAACACTAGACTCTAAAACATGCTTGGTTATTTTTTTCTACCCAACCACAAGGTTGAGTCTGTGGGGTTGTTTTTTCCAGTGTAGGGTATGTGTTACCCAGACATTGGGTTAGTGGTTGGGTCATTCTCAGTGACGGTTGAAACTATACCCCCCTCCTCTTTGCGATGAAACAGCCAGAGCGCGGGCGGTTTGCATTGCTTTAGGAGAAAGCGGTTCTCAGTGTCACCTAATTGGTGCACTTCTTCAGTCGAATGTCTGTATATGTTTTATTTCATCTATGAAGTCTGTGCTGTAAATGATTTTATTTTATGCAATGCAGCATACAGGGATGAGATATTACAAAAGTGATTTTATTCATTATAATACTGAATCTAATGTATTTAGATGTTAAACTATGTTCTCCAATCTCAGGACTGTTTGTTTACGGGCAGGTTTACATCAGTCACGACATCTTTCAGCTACGAGAGAAACGCGAGGCGGTGGTCCGAGGTTACTTTTAAATGCACATTCTTGTCCATGTGTCTTATATTTTTGTCCATGGGAGTTCTTGCCTATTAATAAATGTTAACTTTTTGATTATTACTGTTGCCTCTAGTGATTCTGGTGTGATTTATAATTTACAACCCAGTCATTTTTAACAATAGTTGAGGTAAATAAAAACAACCCAGTATTTGTGTCAAACATTTAACCCAACCCTATATAATGACCCAGCATGTGTTCTGTCCAATATTTGGGAGGCAAAATAACCCAGAAATGGTTGTTGTTAAACCCAGCATGTTTTTATACTGTACGAAATAAGAAAATCTATTTTGAATAAGTGATAAATTACAATTAAGGACATAATTAATAACATAATTCCTCCTCTTCCCAGTTCTTAGTAGTGAAAAGGTCATTATAAAACACTATAATTACTATAATGGATATGTTTTATTTATTTTTTAATAAAATGTTATATTAGTAAAGAAATTGCATTTTTATAAGTATAAATGAAAGTATTCGTTGTACTGAATTAATTCAGCTCATGCTAATTTGAACAGGATCATTTTTATTAGTGTTGCATTTTTTCTTTATAGTAATAAGAATTCAAGGGAAACAAAGAATAAAGATAAATTATGACCCAGACACTTCTGATATAGGATTATAATAAGTGTAAGAGATCAGGACTCACAGTGCACTACAAGGTTATTGGAGATCCTCACTGGGCCTTTTTGCGATGGATGCCAGACCAGACAGTCCAGCTTCTGCCCGTTCATGTTACGGAGAGGGTGGAGAGAAAACTGGATGGAGGCCACCTCACCATCTGAGCTACGCTTCTGACTCTGACCCGCGAGATCGGTGTCCCAGGAGAGGCTTGCCATCGGCTTAGCCACCGAACGGCATAAAGCGGCCGGACGGAATGTCTGGCCCTCAACCAGTGTGACCGGCTGCAGGGACGTAATGGGTTTAGCTGTGAAACGACAAATACATAATAAATGGCAAATAAAAACATGATAAATAGGATTTAAACTTTACAATGAAGTACTGACGGTATTTTAAAACAAATCTTTAGATATTTTTCCAGTGTTATGACATTTTCTAAAGTGAGACTTCCCTGTTTGCTTTCCTGTTTCTAACAGTCTGCTTGAACACAACAGTAAATAATACTTTTGAAGGAGAAAGCTATTATATGATTTTGTAATCGCAGCAACAATGGACACCGTGAGGTAAATATGTCCATCATCACTCACATTGACACAGACAATGCTTGTGTGTTATTCTGAGAACAATATCTGTATACATCATAGCAGTGGTAGCTTTGTGGTTAACAGGTTTTCTATGCTAATGACGTGAATGGGACGCTGAATGAAATGACAATAGAAATGTTAAAAAATCGAAAGCTTACATTATCCTTGTCCTGTATTACCGAGGGCTTTATCGCTAACTGCTTCAGAGACACTGCATATGCACAAGACTCAAAGAAACTGTTGATTGTAACTCCATCACTACAAAACCCCAAAGGGGACATTTTGGGAATACAAGAGGTAAAAGACTGATGGTTTCACAGCTGTCTGTGGGCAGGTTTTAGTCAGACAACCATTTCCTGTTTAGGTTGGCAGTTCTTGACCAAAATCAGATACAATCTTGACCAGAGTGTATGCTGAAAATCAAAAGCGCTAATATATAAAATATGAACAGTCACAGTTTTGTATGACAAAATGTTGCCTTCTTTTGTTTGCAGCCATGATTAATGTACTCACTCCACACTGTGACCAAAATCTGGGTCTCGAAGTTTCCAGCGGGGAATGTGGCGATTTTGCAGATGTATTTGCCCTCATCGGCAGAGCGTGTGCCCATGAGAATCAGAGCAGAGTCCGCTATTGGGTCGCTGGTTGCGAATCGAACACGCCCTTTGTATGCAGGGCTTTCTGCCAGAGAGAAACAGAACGAAATGTGACATGTGACAGGAAGATTTGGTTTCTGGACATTTTTGTAAAGCATGCAAAAAAGAATTATGCAAACAACTAAATTTCTTATTTCAAAGAAATTAAAATAAAGAAGAAATATTAAAGATTCTGTAGTAATGGCTCCTGTATGAAAAGTTATTTTTACAAAAGTGAACTGAAAAAAACAAACATCTGCTTAATGATTCAGTGAAATGAATGCAAAATGAGTACAGAACCGAAAGCACAAGTATAGTTACAATACCCAGATTCAAGGAACAGCCAAAAATCTGATTAAACCCTGCTGAGCTAACAACATTTTTGAAATGACTCTGTGCTGCCTATAGAGGATGTTGTTTTAGCTAGAGAAGTCCAGTCAAAAAATGGTGTAGGATTTAGTTTGAAACAATTCTCATACAGCAATTGTGATTAAACTTCAAAATAATTACAAAGAAATAGAAGGTAACAACATGAGGTTAAAAAAAACTTTTTTTGTGGTGATAATGTTAGTAAAATGAAAGAATACAATAATTAGATTCTGAAAAATGTGAAACAGTTTAGGTTTTGATGTCTGTAGATAAAGAAAAAAGCTAGTTTTACCTGTCTGGCCTTCACTGAAATGAGCAGTGATAATCTGCTCTTCACCTCCATTTGAGTTTTGTCGAATCCACATCAGCTGCACCACTTTAATCTCACTGTTCGATACATTGAATCGACAGGGTAAACGTGTTTCCTCCTCTGCCAAAGTCTGCAGAGCCCAGGGGGACACAGAGGGCTCCAGAAAATGTGTTTCTTCTCCACTTACACAAGCTGCTGAACGACACAAAGAGAGAGAGAACGGTTTTAAAATGGTGCAGCAATATGATCAAATAAATACATTCTATTGGATTGCTTCCTTCTGAAATATGATTCCTCTATCCATAATATTACTTTCTTCAATGAAGTCTTCTCATCTGTATCAGGAGTGAAATATGCACAAATCAAGATCTGTTTTTAAGCAAAAAGACATTCCAAAACAAACGTTGGTGTTCTTAACAAAAACATTGGTGGATTTTGATGTGAGAGTGTCAATATGGATTTAATTTTGACCAGAAGTGACTGTTTAATGATGGATTTGTTTCTCGGAAACATAGTGCTTTTCACTTCACGAGACATTATTTCATGGTCTGTAGTCGTGTGGATTATATATCAGCTGTTTGGACTCATTCTGACGGCACCCATTCACTGCAGATGATCCATTGGTGAGCAAGTGATGCAAAGCTAAATTTCTCGGTTCCAATGAAGAAACAAACTCATTTACATCTTGGGAGACCTGAGGGTCGGCAAATTTAACTTTACCATCTGCAACATCATCACCGAATTACTTGTGCGGTTGTAAAACTGTGTAGAACTATTAAAACTATCCTTGTTACGCTAATGCATAATTACAATTTTGTTTTTTACAATGTATAGCTCTGTTTTGCATTTAGTGTTGGGGAAAATTCAGCACAGCAAGTGTACCGCTCATAGCTATGGCATCGCAAACTGATGCGGTCACAAGTTAAAGGGCCAGACAAAAAAAAATGATATTCTAGGCCATTCCATAAATATATATCATACAGCCTCAAGGCGGTTCAAGCTGTGCTTTCAAAAAATAGAAATAGCACTTTTAAGAGAAATATACCTGTATGAAATATGCAGTAAAACAAAATTTGGACCACATTGGCCGAGGTCTTCTGTTACCTTCAGTACGGTGGTAACATGAACGTTTCATTTTTCATCACTCTATTGAACTCACACAGAGAACACAGAGGCAAAGCAGACATGGGAATAGATATGGATAACAAAATAAAAGAAAGGAAGAGGACTGAGAGACAAACAGGTGTCTGGAAGAGCGTTTGTGGACGAGAGTTAGACATGTCTCTCAACTCGTTATGTGTCTCAGGGCTAATTACTTTTGGGAAGCAGACGAGCATAAGCAAAGCAAACATTCACATAGTGCATACATGCATGCAAAGTTGAGTGAATATAAGCTGAACTATTACATTTAAAAACAAAAATTGTAAAATATATTTTATTAAAATTATAAAATGAAAAAATAATGTGCAATATGTAATTTTACATTTCAAGCACTATTAGAATATATAAAAAAATACATAAACAAAAAACTTTAAGTTGCTAAGGTTCACATTTGAATAAGAAATGTATTATGTTTATTGCTATTTGCAGTAACAAGTAAGCTGCAGAAATCAGTCATAAATGAACTGTACACTTAATGGGACTCACTGCCTGGAGAAACTGAGTGTTAAGCACCTTTCACATGCTTTGGGATCAGAGTTCAGGGCAGTGTTTTGGCTACAATCCCCATCATTTTCCTGAGTTTCTGAGTCAATCTATCTCTAGCTTGAACTTTATGTCAGTAACCCAGCTCCTTGACCATTAGGCCACGGCAGTCAAGTGTCCAGTTTGCAGAGACTACAGAATTACATCAATGAACCGTAATGATAACTTCTCAGACATAAGCTTGTTGACAAGATGTATGGCAAAGATCCTCTGTTGCCATGTCATACAACATGATTTATCCCATGTGACAAGTTCCTGAGTCAACATCCTGAAGGACTGCCATTTGTTGCCTAACCCTACCCCTACAATCAGGGGGCAAAATGGCTGAGATAAACTTAATTGGTTTAACTAATATTGTTTTACTAATATTTATACTTTTCTAATTAATATGCAATCGGTGCTTTCATTTTATACACTTAAAAAAAATACTCAGAAATTAAATTTTTTATCAGAAATATTTGTGTGTAATGTATACATTTTTGGGGATAATTAGTTTTATTTTTTATCTTAACAGCTTAAAAAAAACAATACAGTTTGTTTCTATTGTTGTAGGCTATAATGACAATTGAGTCATTCTGGTGTCAAAAAGTAGAAATAAAACTATTAAAAACTAGATTTTCCACAGAAAATATTAACCAAAATGGTCATAAAAACCTATACCAGTCTCAAATATCATATATGAACAAGAAATACATTGTGTTCATAGTTATTTGCAGTTCAATATAAATCCAGGGTTGGGAATTGGTCATAATCTATAAACAGTAATAAGACTGTGTTCCTGTGGCTCAGTGGTTAGAGCATTGCGTTAGCAGCGCAAAGGTTGTGGGTTCGATTCCCAGGGAACACATGTACTGACAATACAAATGTATAACCTGAATGCACTGTAAGTCGCTTTGGATAAAAGCGTGTAAATGTAAGACTGCTTGTATGGAGAAACTGAACTTTAAGCACCTTACAATGATTAAAACATACAATATGTGTGGAATGATGTTCTAGGATCAGCAGAGGATGTTGATACAGCAAAATGTTATAATGTATATAAATCACATTACATCATGTACTCAGAACCACTGGCCCTGCATTAACACAACTCTATCAATAGCTCTTAAAACACTAAAAATGTAAGTAACGTTGACAACACCCTCAAATTCATCACACCCTTATTCTCCCAACTTCATCAACCCATAAAACACTCCTTAAGACGCATAAGACTGTGTGTGTGTGTGTGTGTGTGTGAGCAGGGAGCGCCTGTCTGTCACACTGAATCACACTCGCAGTTTGTCATCAGAACCAGTTCTTCCTGTATTATCAAACCGTAAACATGTTGTGAAGCCCTTTCCCTAAACCTTTAACCCCAAATCCTGCAAAAAAGTTTCCAACTGCACTCGCAGAGTATTTATGATATGCTATATACAATGTCTCACCTGAGTTCCAGATGATCCATGCAGCAAGAATATATGAAACTGTCTTCATCGTCCACCAGTTCAGACTTTCAGCTGAGCCCAGGTTATCAGTTTGGCAATCTCAAAGCGATGGTCATTATTATTAATATACGCAAACAGTGTCCATCTCGAGAGCTGGGTGTGTTCCTAATCAATCCAATCGATCCCAGATGTTAGTGATGAGATGATGGAGAACAGGAGAATCCCAGATATGAAGAGCAGGTGGAGATCCAGCGCAGAAAAACGAAATCACTCTTAGTTCAGAATCAATATAACGATTCATTCATTTGAATTACAAAAAATAATCAGAATGTTTATTGATTATATCCATAAAAAGGTGATCGTTTCTTCATGCATAAATCCTCACGGGAGCGCACAAAAGTTTTACTCCAGTTTATGGTGTTTTCGTCTTAATTTAAGATCTACGACATGCTGAGAAAAACCTAAAGGGAAAAGATATTTGACAAAACTGACAAAAAAATGTATAGCCTGAATGCTCTGTAAGTCGCTTTGGATAAAAGCGTCTGCTAAATGCATACATGTAAATATATTTCCATTATTGTTCCGACGCTCGGGTTAAATATCGTGAAAATGCTCTGAGAGGAGAAGTGTTCTTACAGACACCTGTTGGAAAAGCCAGCTCTCCATTGCGCAGTCGCGCACATGTTCTTACGCGCTCTAGAACTCAACTTTCCAGTTTATAATCCGGGTGTTTCTTCCCATTCTGATGATTCAATCCAGCTACTGGTTTAATATTCTGTAATTGCTTAATCATTTGAGATCTTTAATGGTCGAGTTCACTTTAACAGTTTTTTTCTGCCATTATGTTTTTGTGAAGAACACAAGGGTTAGGTTAACGTGTGATTACATTACCTCTGGATAAAATCAAAGATACACTGAATGCTATGAATTTAGTCAATTAATCTTATTACAATTTCTTCTGCTACACCAAGCTGCTACACCAATTAAAACGATCTTACAGGTTCGTACGAGATCTAGAACATGTTCATCATTTGTCTCTGATTTGACATATTTTTTCAAATGTAAAGAAGTCCTACAGCCAATCTGATTTGCTTAAACTGTCCAGTAACCAGAAACATCATTCCAATAAAAGCGGTGCTCTGTTAAAGATGTACAAATATCAATGAGATTCTGCTGGATAAACTATAGCTATACAAAACAGCGCATCTGATTCATTTCGCAAGCGTTGCGACATAATTAGCATGTGTATGAACGCTACACGAAGCTATCAGATGTACTGTATCTGGTTGCATTCTTGGCTTAAAGAAAGGGGAGCTCAAAAACTCTAAACCTGTTCTCCCGAAAACAGTTAAAGCCTCAGGCACTTATACCGAGTTCAACGGAATAGTGTCCCAAACAAGGGCTTTGAGCTGAAGACAGTTATTCAGGGTGAGCAAAGCTTCTCTGCGAGGAGCATTCTGTGTATTAACGTAGACTATAAGATGCTTCAAATGTCCTCAAGACGATATTCATGTTTGGTCTGTAATTTTATTTCAAAAAAATAAAACGAATACTAATCAAATCAGTCTGTGATGCTGTGCTAATATTGTGAAACTGTCATGCCAATTACGAACTTTGAAAAACTCAAATATTTAAAGGAAAGAAAAAATCATCAATATTATGAAAATATTTACAGGTAAAATCAAACTGAATCAAGAATAGTAAGAGACATTTCTATTAAACCTAATCATGCCGTTAAATTTTTCATTTAATCAATCTAACATTGTACTTTATGGAATCGGGTGTATGTGTATAGCGACATCTAGGGGACTATTGTAGTATTTTTCAAACATAAAGCTAAACAGAAACATGTTCACACACTTGTGCTCCAGCATAATTTACAATAATCAATATTTGATCATTTAACTCTACGTTAAAGACTTCTACATTTAGGTCTATTAGCTGATATAATATTTTTTTCTTGATGCAGATTATTAGATTACCAACAATAGGTAAAATAAAATATGTACAGTGCCTATAGAAAGTTTTCATACCCCTTCCTTTTTTCACATTTTGTTATGTTACATTATGTTAAACTGCTTTAAATTACCCACCCCCACGTAAATTTACACCCCACTCACCGTAATGACACAGAAAATACGAATTTATCAAAATTTTGCACATTTATTAAAAAAGAAACACTGAAAAAATGACATGGCACAAGTCTTCATACCCTTTGCTTTGACACTTTAAATTTATATCAGGAGCATTCCAGATTCACTGGATTGTCTTTGAGATGTTTCTATACTCCGAGTGGAGTTAACCTGTGGCAAATTCAGTTGATTGGACATAATTTGGAAAGGCACCCGTCTATATAAAGTTTAATAGCTGCAATGGATGCCAGAGCAAACACTAAACCATGAGGTCAAAGGAATGGCCTGCAGGATTGTGTTGAGACAGATCTGGGGAAGACTACCAAAAAATCTGATGTGTTGAAGGTTCACAGGAGCATTTGGCCTCCATAATCCTTAATGTTTGAAGTTGAATAAAATCAGGACTCTTCTTAGATCTGGCCTCCTGGCCAAACTGAGCAATCGCAGGAGAAGGGTCTTGGTTAGAGAGGTGATCAAGACACCGATGGTCACTCTGCTTGAGCTCCATGAGTTTATATGGAGATGGGACAAACTTACAGAAGGACAAACATCACAGTGACACTCCACCAATCTGGGCTTGATGGCAAAGTGACCAAACTCAAGCTTCTCCTCAGTAAAGATATATTAAACCTTGATTGGAATTTACAAAAATACACCCAAATAAATATCAGACTATGAATAAAAAATGTTCTGGTCTGATGAACCTCAATTCCTTATTCATGTCTGAGGGAAACCAAACACCGCTTATCACCTGAATAATACCATCCTAACGACGAACGCATGGTGGCGGCAGCATCATGCAGTGGGGGTGTTTTTCAGCAGATGGACTGGGGAAGTGATCAGAGAAGACGTAAAGATGAATGCAGTTAAATACGTTGATATCCTTAATGAAAACCTGGTTCAGAGCGCTCAGAACCTCAGACTGGGCCGAAAGTTCACCTTCCAACATGACAATCACTCTACACAAAGCCAAGACAATACAGGAGTGGCTTAAGGACGACTCAATGAATGTCCTCGAGTGGCCCAGCCAGAGCCGGGACTTTGAGCCAATCAGACATCTTTGGAGAAACCTATAAATGGCTGTCCACCGATGGTCCCCAGCCAACCTGACAGACCTTGAGATAATCTAAAGAGAAGAACGGCAAAAAACAAAAAAAAACAAATGCAGATGTGCAAAGCTTGTAGCATAATACCAAAAAAGACCTGAGACCGTAATTGTTGCCAAAATGCATTAACTAAGTTTTGAGTTAAGGGCAAGACTTGTTCAGTGTCATTTTTTCAGTGTTTCCTTTATAATAAATTTGCAAAGTTGTGATAAATCCGTTTTTTTGCTTTGTCATTATGGTGAGTGAGGTGTAGATTTATGTGGAAAAAAAGTCATTTAAAGCAGTTTAACATAGTGCAACATAACAAAATGTGAAAAAATGAAGGGTGAAGAGTATGAAGACTTTCTATAGGCACTGTATGTAGACCATCACTACATTCATACGCATTAAGATCTAAATGTCTGAGACTGAAAAGAAAAGTTCCTCATCAAATTTGCTTTAAAAAACCCTCAGCAACTCAAACGCTCAAGTGATATTTCATTAACCAGAAAATAAAGCTGAAAAACATTCAACAGCAACAAATTACAAAACTACTTAAGATCAAGATTTGCCCTGTTTTATCTCTTCCTGGAATCTGAGTTTTATGTACCTCCCTTTTGCTCTGATTGGTCCTTTGTGTCTTTTTCTTTTCTGAGATTAGATGGCTTACATCCGAGTCTTGCGTGTCCGAGCTTGTTCTCTTGGCCAAGTACAAATCCCACTGTCACTGAGGCAGAACAGCAAAAACAGCTCTTATGCAGAGTCTGTGTCTTAGTTAGTCAAAAGAAAAACATTACTTAGGCATTTTTTAAATACTGTTGTTCAGTAAAGGACTGCGATTTAAGAAAGAATGAACCAAATATACACTTTAGTCATCAGTATAAGTTTACAGGTTAATAATATGAGCAGATCAAATATTAAATGTTTACAATGAACAAACAGCTCATTTTGATAAAAATAAGAAAATTAGCAATTGTTGTTTTGTCAATTTTGTTGTTTGTTTTTAAATGTAACAGGCTAAAAAAAGGGGCAATTTCTCATTTTTTTATTATAATTTCTTTGTCATGAAATTTGTTTCAACAAAAACACCTTCAAGTCCAAACCTTTGCATGAAGCATCTCAAACTGAGATATATATATATAAAAAAAATTAATAGGTTACATATGTCGAAGCTGTGTTACGCTCGCTGGAATCTGACTGGTTTAGCACAGGTTTGTGTTCTTCCTGTTTGCTCTCTGATTGGTCCTTTGAGTCCCTTCTCTTTTCTGAGATTGGCTGTTCTGTGTCCGAGTCTTCATCAGAGTCTTCCTCATCACTGCCCTCTCCGAGCTTGTTCTCCTGGCCCACTGGCACAGCTCCCTTCCTCTGTGGCAGAACGGTAAAGAAAGCTTCCTGCCAGTCTCCTTTCTCCAGGAATGCTAGGATGATTTCAAAAACTGTGGCAAGGGGGGAAATGATTGGTTAATATTCACTAGGAAACGGAAAAGTAGTATATTACAGAGGAAGTATCATTTGAATGGATATCTAGAGAGAGGGAATCTCACCGTGATTGACGGCCAGCACCTTGCGGCTATTCATCTTGACGAAACTGCCCAGCGGAAGCTGAGCATGAGCAATGCCAAGCTCTTGGGCTCGACCAAACGTGAATCCCTGTAATAGAGCATTTGAATTCCCCAAAACCAAGAGCTTAGGTGAAGCTTTTAATGACCTCAACATAAAAATAATAATGAATAAATCAAAACTTATGACAAGTGTCACTGTATATTAACTCTGGTGCTCCTCTTTTCGGAGTCACACTTGTGCTCTTCATGGTCAAAAGTGACCGGACACCTATAACGTAACCTCTTATTTGTTCAGTAAAATCATTCTAATTCATTTTTGTTTAATAATATTTTTTATTTTGCATTTTGAGAGGGTTTTGTGTTAATAATTAATATTTATGCAGTAATTAAGATCCATTTTTTGCCATTGGAAAGAATACAACTTTTTCAAAAATTTATGTTTTACATAATTTTTTTAATTAATGCAGTATTTCAGTTTAAAATAGAGACTCAATTTTCAAAACCAATTTTGGAAGGCAAATTAGCACCATCTGGTTGTAAGAAAAGAGAAAAACATCTGTAATAGCAGGTGTAACTCGATGTCTGTATAGCTCTCTACAGAGCCGCTTGTGAATGGTCTAGTTGTTTTTAGACAATTGATTTAATATTTGTATTAGATGAAAGAGTTTAAAATATATTTAAACAATCTCAAAGACTATTCCTTATCAAGTTTTGGATATTTTTTTGTTATAAATATGATTTGAAGTGTTAGTTTTTGTATTATGATTACAGTCAAACCTAAACATTATGTTAGAAAGAGAACACAAGGAAGTATTTTGTTACCCATTTTTTTATTCAGAATTTAAATTTATTAAAAATTAATAAAATGTTGACAAGCTGGCACTTGTCTGAGAGATTTGGGAAAAATGGGTAGAGACTTCAATGTATGTTCAGTCCAAGGACATGAAAGAAACCTGGGCAAGCGAGTAGTGAAAGAAATGACGCATGGCCTTCAGGGACATATCGCCATGTGACCATTTTTTTAGTACAAAAATATCTTCTTGATACAGAGCTCCTGCAAAAAAATAACTATAGCTCAGAAAGATCTG
The DNA here is from genome assembly GCA_027564155.1 of Gymnocypris eckloni scoliostomus. Classification (NCBI taxonomy): domain Eukaryota; kingdom Metazoa; phylum Chordata; class Actinopteri; order Cypriniformes; family Cyprinidae; genus Gymnocypris; species Gymnocypris eckloni. The sequence continues at coordinate 32,942,329 of CM050413.1, read as the reverse complement.
AAGGACCAAGCCTGAGCTTCCAAATGCACAGTTCATAGTCGCGTGTGTGTACATAATATATATATATATATATATATATATGTGTGTGTGTTTATGAATGGGTGTGTTTTACAGTGTCACCCCTTTACTGCTGTGAGCTTTTTCCTGAATTATTGAATGGATTTCACATATTCTCAAAACTTTGCTGTTTACAGACACAGTTGTTCATAGGCGTGTGTGTGTGTGTGTGTAAGTGTGCGCATCTGTGGCTATATCAAACTTTTAATGTTTTAGTGTCATCCCTTTACTGCTGTGAGCTTTTTCCTGAATTATTGAATGGATTTCACATATTCTCAAAACTTTGCTGTTTACAGACACAGTTGTTCATAGGCGTGTGTGTGTGTGTGTGTGTGTGTGTAAGTGTGCGCATCTGTGGCTATATCACACTTTTAATGTTTTAGTGTCATCCCTTTACTGCTGTGAGCTTTTTCCTGAATTATTGAATGGATTTCACATATTCTCAAAACTTTGCTCTGTTTACAGACACAGTTGTTCATAGGCGTGTGTGAGTGTGTGCGTCTGTGGCTATATCACACTTTTAATGTTTTAGTGTCATCCCTTTACTGCTGTGAGCTTTTTCCTGAATTATTGAATGGATTTCACATATTCTCAAAACTTTGCTCTGTTTACAGACACAGTTGTTCATATGTGTGTGTGTGTGTGCGCGTCTGTGTCTATATCACACTTTTAATGTTTTAGTGTCATCCCTTTACTGCTGTGTACTTTTTTTTCAGCATTGTGGCTGATTTGTAGATTGTACAAAGATTGTTTTTGTTGGATTCCCATTCATTTCCTATGGTCGGTCATTTTTGACCGAAGAGCACAAGTGTGATTTTTTTTTTTACGACCACTTAGCCTGCTCGAACCATATCCTCAATTTATTTTGTGTTCACATTCCAAATGCCATAAAAGTTACCAAGTTTGGTACCATTCTGATGAAGCTGTGATTTAAAAAAAATTCAAAACAGAATTTTTCTGCCAAAAGTGACCGAAGAGCACCAGAGGGTTACGCTCAAAATAAAATCTTTATCTCCTTTGCAAGCAGGGCATGCAAGTTTGGTAGTTTCGTTAGATATAACAACATCATGAATTGAACGTAAATATTATGTATATTACTCAAATATTACAAAGCCGTCACTGAGGCAGTACAGTTACACCTTTGTACCTTATTTACCCCTAAAAAAAGTACAATATACATTTTGAAAGTGTTTCTCCCCAGTGACAGTTTTGTATCTTTTTTAGTGATGGTGTAGGGTAAATGTCCTCTTTTAGTTCTCATCAGTCCCTCACCTTATGGTGGTTGTGGTCCACCAGACCTCCGATCACATAGGCTTTGTTCTCATCCAGCTCTTGCAGCACATTGGGTGAATCAGAGGTGAGGTAGACTAGGTCCTCCTTCTTCATGATTTCATGAAATGCATCAGGCTTGAAATGAACATCCTACACCACATTGACATTTAGGTGAGATGCTTTAAAAGGCATTGCTTTCCATCATACAACATTCATAACTCAAATATACTCTTTCCAGCGCTGCAAACTTTGACTCGAGATTTGTGCAGAACTAATGAGTTTTCTTGCGTGGGTGATGGATGAACATTGAATTATATTTATTATTAATCCATGTAAATCCTTGAAAACGCCCGTTGCAGATATGCAAAACATACAGTATGATTTGATTATTTAAAAATAATAGACTGATTTGATTGTTTTTGTTAAATGACATTAAAATGATAAATATTTGTAATGTTCATTATTAGTGGTGTCATTTCAAATCTTACCTTCCAGTTGACCCAGCCTTTGTTAATTTCATCCATGACTTGCTTTAACTGACCGTCATGACTTGTAAGGTAAAACTGAGAATGTGGAACAGTAGTGTTAACTGAACGCTCACCTTTAAGTTTGATCTTTTATATTATATCTATTTGAGGGAAACACTTGCCTGTACAGGATGCAATGTGCGTCTGTTCTCAGCATAGCACCTCTGAATCTGCTTGTGAAGTTTCTTTACATCCTAAGCATCAGGATAAAAAAGTAAGCTTAATTAAATTCAGTGACTAAACTTTAAAGATGTAGTCATTTTGTGCGTCATACATTTGATTCTGTAAACAATGCATCATGCTAATTTATTTATTAAATTGATAACATTATAATGGCACTGGGCTTCGTCTTACCTTGAGCACCATGAGGTTATCAAAGCTGCAGTCTATGACCAGTCTGAGAGAGCTGGGCTCTGCCGACCTGCGCAAACGCTTCTTTCCTGTCCAGTCCACACCGTCTTCAGCCTGCGCTTGTCTCTCCAGCTTCCTCTGCTGTTTCCTCTCTTTCCGCTTCTGTCTTTACATGAACAAGTGAGAATTAAAGCACATATTAAATAAAAGACTATCAGCAGGAACTGCTTGGTCATGTAATAACAGAGTTTTACTAAGCGCTTCATCATTTTGAATGCTTACTCGCAGTGTAATTTTTTTTAAATCAAATATTATTAAAACAAAGCTTAAATAAAACAACAAAATATTACATGATATTTTTAGAACATTAGAAATGTTGAAAACATAAAATATGCAAACAAAGCTAAATAATCAAAATATGAATAAATACTAGTAATAATAGCACATAAATAATACAAGTACACTGCTTACTTGCGAAGTTCTCTCTGTTCTTCCCATTGTTGACTCTTAAGAAGTTTCTTCCTCTGTCTTTTAGACAGTGTTTCAGTTTCTCCAGTCTCATGTTCATCCTTTGGGCATTCATGGCTGCTCTCCTGCACAGCAGGTGTATCGGCCATATCGGTGGCCATTTAGTGTCCTGGATCCTGGATCAGCAACAACGAAACACATTTCTTTATTCAGTATATTTTGGATAAATATTACGACTGCTTAAAAATGACTGACAAGAATGTAGTTGAAATTCACAATTTATTTGGGCTTGAAAAAGTTGTATTTAGTTGATAAATAGAAAGAAAAATTAAAATCTGTTTTGTTGCTATTTGAGGGGAAGATGCCTATACACTTTTTCAGGAGCGTTTTAATAGCAGGTACGCAGATTTCAATAAAGGATAATAAGATGTCACTGAAGAATTGCTTACGTGAATGGTTCAAAACCTATTGACCAGTGTGTCCTCGTCTGCGGGAGTAATAGGCTATAATAGGCTAAGGATTCTGAGAGCAACACCGTTTCAATTCTCTGTATGCATGGGTTGTATATGCGGCAGAATTGACAATAAAGCAGACTTTGAAATGGGGACACACTGGTCAGTGACCGAGTCTTTAAAGTGAACCGATTCAAAAGATTCGAGTCACTGAAATGAATAGACATTCCAACGGTGGTATCTTGAGATACTAGCAAAAGAAAACTCTGAAAACGTTGTCCACCCCCTGCTGGACAAATCTCAATATACATATACAACACCAACGACTAACGTTACTCAAAGAAAGAAAACAAGGATCTACACACCGACACAATCTGCCGCCATCGTTTGAGCGTTTTATTTGACTATGATAACGTTACCTCAAAAAAAGCTATCAATGTACTACACGTAACATAACTAACGTTACATATCAATACGTTGACAATCATCAGCTGTTTTCAGAGTATGTCTATTAAAATAAGGCAAACCATCAGGGGACCTTTAAACGAGCATGCCGACATACGTTGTAAAATGTCTGATATATCAGTGATAACTGTGAATAGCAGAATTACAAAGATGAAGAGTAAACTACCTCTAAATTGCTGTCTTTGCAGTGCTGCTCTCATCTCATAATGTCACGTGCTCTCACATGCTGCGTCATTTAAAAGCGACTGGTTCTGCGCGAGAACCATAGATATGATATACGTAGACGCCTCATAGACTGACGCTGCCTATTGGAGCTGACGTATAAATGTATATATGTCTATGCGCGAGAACGTCCGCGGCTCGCCATGTTGGTGAGGGCAAAGGACATTTAGGCATTTGACATTTCCGTAATAATTTTTACGTTTTTCTGAAGGTAAAAGAACGGCATTGAGTCTGACATAATGATGTGAATAATCATATAAATATACACCAGTGGCTGCTGCTGGTCTTTCAAAGAGGGGAAGCTCATTTTCGGGCAACATCATAAAAATGTACCATTTATTTATACGTAAATTCTGCCCAACATTCCTTTTCAAGATAATGCTCTAGCCTACTTTATGTATGAATGAATGAATGAATGAATGAATGAACAAACGATCTAAAAAAAGATATTAAACTCGAAATATGGGAATTAGGTTGAACTGAAACAAGGAATGTGGTGTATAATTGTGTGAAATGTATGATGAAAATTGACTAGCAATTTCACCAAGCAAATACCAAGAAATAGGTTGCAGTAGTTTGTCTTTCGACTACACTTGCAAAATCCGCGATGGGACTGAGCTCGAATAGCTTCAGCGTCAGCAACTTTTATAGTACAAAATCGCTGTCAATCAAAAGGAGATGCAGTCTTTCGACAGACCCTCCAATCATCACGCAGAAGCCCAGAGTCCAGGCCAGCCCACTCCTCCATTCACCCCCAGAGACGCTGAGCGTCCGTGGGCGGGACATAATCGCAGCATTTATCCAATGACCATCTAGTATCGAAGAACTGAAAAAAACTGTTCAAATCAGCCCCATTGAAGTCAATGGACGCTAGGCTTCAACAGGGAAGTGCACTGACGCTACGGGAATGTAGGAGAAGCAAATCGAGTCAGCCGAACAGCTATATGTAGCTGATTCTGAACCAACTCGTCTTCGAGATGAACGTGTTCGAACGCATTTAAATTTTAACACAATAGTACATATTTGACCATTAATTGTTTGACATTATAGGGGAAGCCGAGCTTCCCTTGCAGTCTTAAAGAAATCCCCACTGATATACACGTACTTCAAGTTCATACTGAGCAGTGATTTTATTGTTTAAAAATAACATTAGCCTATCTAACGTAACAAGAAACATAGACTAGCCAATATTTTTTTCCAAAGAGAAGTAAAACATTCAGGATGAAATTTTAACCGAGAAGTATTGTATAAAGTTAAGCTATACAGATATTCTGAGGGAAATGCTTTATAATGCTAAACATATCCCCTCAAGAAAATTATTATCATTATTATTATAAACAGAAGGGAGGAGGGGGGTGTTAACCATAATTCATAAAGTAGCAATAGTTAGCATATGCTAACTAATACAAATATTATTTTCAGTGCTGTTGTTTATCTTAAAAACAAATATGAAATGGAATGTGTGACTGTTCAAAGCATGGCTTGCAAAATACCCTCCCAGCATATAATGTCACACCAGATAATGTTTCATGCACAGGTGGCTTAACTGAGATATTCTGCCATCCTTGTAGCATACATACTGCCACATGGTAACAGTGCTTTTAATGACCAGAGAAAATACACATAAATGATCATGCAATTTGTCTGCACATATGTCGTTTAAAAACGTCAGAATTAGCATTTTTATACATGTAATAAACATGATAATAATTTAATTATTAAATTATTATTTTTATTATTTAATTATTAAATCAAATGTAAATTAATTTAATAAGGCGTTAACAAGAATAACGTGTCTTTGCTGTTATTTAGCTTTGTTCGTTTTACCTGCTACCTACTGCTGTGGTCTACAAGAAAAACCAAAGAAAATTGTAATGAGAACATCTAAAAATGCGTTAATAGAAAATAATATTAACATTTTGTGAATAAAAATTCAGAACACTGCTGTTAGAGCATGTCTCCTGAGTAGAGTTACCACTAATATTTAAGTTTACATTCCCATTGCGTCCTAGGAATGTGTGACAGATCTTTAACTAGACTATCACCTTTCACATTAGCACTTTGCAACACACATTAGCATATGGATTTGTTGCTTCCATATCTTAATTCTACTGATCATAGACACTTTATATAGACGTTGAAATATATAGCTGTCAGGGAGCTTAAATGGAGCTCTCAATATGCTTCTGAGCTCCACTATGGATGGTAAAAATACTTTGTACAGCTGACAGATAGACAGTGTTGGCAAACAGTGTTAGGAGTGGTTTGCCAGAGCCATTCTTTTAATGCCATTATGCGTAGTAACAGCAACTGATATGGGCTAGTAAACGACACCCACCCACAGCACTCGGTGGAAAATTAGGGTCAAGATTTGTATTCGTCACATACACAATTATACAGAATATAATCAGCAGTGAAATATAAGTCAGGTCCGTTCCATGGACAGTGCAATTATATGTAACACAACACAAGAGGATATACATAAATATAGGTATGAAAACAAATGAAGTAAAACAATAAGAATAAATAAATTAAGATATATAATAAGATAAAATGTGCAATAAAGTAAAATGTGCAGGACAGTATACTGTAGACTTAATAAATATTAATATAAGCAGGAATGTGCAAACAGGTTGTACCGGGTATGTACATAGCAGCAATGCGGATGGTGGAGAATAATTAATATCTTACTGATTATTAAATGGAGTCATGTTGATGTTATGAGTTTGAGTTTAGGAGCTTGATGGCCTGAGGGAAGAAGCTCCTCCTCAGTCTCTCAGTTTTTGCCATCATGCTCCTGAAGCGCTTGCCAGATGGCAGTGAAATGAAGAGACGGTTATCAGGGTGATTTGAGTCTTTGAGGATTTTAGCAGCCCTGCTTTTACAGCGTTTGAGGTAGATGTCCTGCAGAGAGGGGAGAGCAGACCCTGAGATGCACTCAGCTAAGCGCACAACTCTCTGCAGAGCTTTGCAGTCCTGATTTGTGGCGTTACTATACCACACTGAGATGCACTGAGTCAGTACACTTTCTATGGCCCCTGAATAGAAAGTTTTCAGGATTGTTGGCGAGACCCTGAATTTCCTCAGCTGTCGCAGATGGTAAAGTATTTGCCTGGCTTTCTTGACCTGTGTTTGGATGTGTGCAGTCCATGTCAGGTCCTCGGAGATGTTTACTTTATGAGGTACTTGAAACTGCTCGCCCTCTCCACAGGGGTCCCACTGATCATAAGAGGAGTGTAGGGCCGCTGCTGTCTCTTCCTGAAGTCCACGATCAGCTCTTTAGTTTTGCTCACGTTCAGAGAGAGACAGTTGTCCTGGCACCATGATGTGAGTCTCTCCAACTCATCCAAGTATGCGGTCTCATCATTGTTGTTAATGAGGCCCAGAACCACAGTATCATCAGCAAATTTAATGATAGAAGTGGAGCTGTGAGAGGACACGCAGTCGTGGGTGTATAGAGAGTATAGCAGGGGGCTCAGGACACAGCCCTGTGGGGCTCCTATGTTCAGGGTGATGGAGTTGGAGGTGAACTGGCCGACTTTCACCACTTGAGGTCTGGCGGTGAGGAAATCTTGAATCCAGTCACAGAGTGAAGTTTAGGCCGAGGTCTGAGAGTTTAAAAGCTAGCTTGATGGGGACTATAGTATTGAAAGCTGAGCTATAGTCAATGAAAAGCAGCCTTACATAGTTCCCATTGTTGCTATCAATGTGTGTGAGGGAAGAGTGCAGGACCTGAGAGATGTAGATGTAGAACTATCAGTAGACCTATTTGGGAAAACTGAAGAGGGTTCAAAGTAACAGGGATGGAGGAGCAAAGGTGGTTCTTTACAAGTCTCTCAAAAACCTTCATGACTATTAATGTGAGGGTAACTGGACGATAGTCATTCAGGCAAGAGGGTTTATTGTTCTTAGGCATATGGATTATGACAGATTTTTTAAAGGAGGTGGTAACCACAGAGGTAGCAAGGGACTCATTAAAGATGGATGTAAACAAACCAGCAAGCTGATCGGCGCAGGACCTCAGAACCCGGCCAGTAATCCCATCAGGTCCTGCTGCTTTCCTGACGTTCATTCGCTTTAGTTCCCTCCGAACATCGACCTCTGACAAGGTGGTTTATTTTACAAATTATGTGTATATTAGGTGCATATTGCTTATTGAACAAGTAGCATTCTCAAAAATAAAAAGAATATACATAAATAAATATAAAATAAAGGGAAGAAACAACAAAAACAAAATCATGATATTAAGAACATTGTTTATTATTTTTCCTGTAATGTCAAATCAGATAACTTTTCTCCCTTTTTGCATTCCTTTGTTTTGAATCTCAGTCTTTATTCTTTCTAAAACGCTGTAATGCGTATTCTCATCCAAAATGTCGCCTATCCATCTTCACACATACTTCTAACCATTGCAACATAACTTTGTCGTCATTTAAACATCATTCATTAGGCGTAGCTTTTAAAACAGTGGTTGCTTATGAATAAGCAATGGCCATTACAGGAACATTCAACTTTCAAACGTTGTCTTATGACATTAAGTGACTCCTGATTACATCACTAGAAGCTCTTTTAATATCTTTGGCACAGAACAAACAAAACCAACATAGAGCACATACCAAACAAATACATTTTCACATATTTACTGTATGCTGTTGTGTTTCACAGATTTTTTTGTTTTTTTAAATACCTTTGCTTTGAGTAAACTTAGCTTTTTCAGTGACTTTAAATGCGCTGAATGATACTCTTATTAATCTGAAGACAACGCCACACCAAACTTTCTTAATGACAGCTTAACGGACTGGCCAGCAGCTCCAACAGCTGAAATAATGAATAAATTCACAAATATACTATAACATGAGTTATTAAAAACAAGCTATGTGCATCAAAAAAGATAAAACAGGATCCAAATATATTGCCTCGCTTATTAAAAGGTTCATAATCATGTGAGTTGTCAAAATGTCAAAAATTTGAAAACACAATTTTGCATTACATCACTTCTCACCAGTGAATGGGTGCCGTCAGAATTAAAGTAAAAAAAAAACATAAAACTTCACAATAATACACAAGTTCTGACGGCACCCATTCATAACAGAGAATCTATTGTTGTGCATGTGCTGCAACGCTAAAATTCTCTGTTCCAATGAAGGAAAAAACTCATCTACAGCTTGGATGGCCTGAGTTCATTATTGGGTGAACAATTATTGCAATGAAAATTGAGTCAAGGATATTAGATTTCAGATTACACTTTGACTGAAAGAAAAATCACACCTTGAAAATAAACAAGTAGGTTAAATAGTTTAAAATACCCTTCAGCAAGTAAATATTGCTCTTTTAAAACAGGTATAGTTGATTTTCCTTAAGAAATACCCTGACAAAACAGGTTGTCTAAAGCTACATTTTATACACTGTGTTTAGTATAACAGACTCTGTATTCAAAATACTAAACATTTCTGCTGATATCTGTCATTTCTTCACCTGAAATCAATTCACCTGACCTTGATTCTGTATCACTGCAGCCAAAAAGGATGAAACTGTAATACCAAATCAAAATGAAATGGTAAACGCATTCTCTCACACACTCACACTATACCGGTACTGTGAGATAATAGAGGAACACGGTCCCCTATGACATCCCATTCACCACATCATCCACACATTTGTGTGTTTTAATGAGGTGCTTTATTCTATACCAGCAAAAAACAACAAAAGCAAATAATATTCTAAAATATACAATATAAAAATTGTAATGCAATCTATTTATTTCACATAACACCTCTCAAGGAAGAGTGCTGAGATTCAAGATCAGGAGAAGAGCTTCAGTCAAGGCATGACGGAGAGTAGAAGACATGTTGTGTGTTTTATATAGAGAACCTGTTAATAGCCTTAACAACAGTATCAATTTAAGTGCCTATTTAAAATGGAGACAGTTTTTATTTATGTATTCTTTCTGATGTTGGATATATATCTTTTTTTGGGGGCATGACGAATAGAATTGTTAATAATGTGGTTCCAAGCTATTTAGAAAATTAATTTTACATGGTGAGACAACAGCATTCCTTCCAGGGGTAGAAATGTTAATATTTGTCCATGTAAATGTTAAAGTTTGGTGGGAAAAATACGTTTTTATATACTGCTGCTCTTGCATGGAATAAATTACCAGTATCAATAAAGGGAGTAAAATATTTGTGGATTTTTAAAAGATCGGTAAAAAGATGGCTGTGATCTGTGAGCTTGTTTTGTGGTGTTTTATTGTCAATAGTGATTGCATTTTTTAAAATTGTGAATAATCTTTACTATTTTCTTAAAAAGATTATTTGATTAGGAGATACTTTGTCTTTGCTGGACATAGCCTTCCGCTTTATATTAACATTGAGGGCCGCAATGGAAATAAGAAAATGGCTTTATTGTGTTTTTATCCTCAACTGTTTTTTTGAAGTGTATGGGATACATGTATTTTGTTTATAAACATGTCAAATCAATTTCAGTTCAATTCAATCCGCCAATATTGGTTGTATAATTGTGCACACATTATCAGTTTTTACATTTAGATTTCCTTTACCATCATCTAATGCTCACACAAAGTTAGTCTTGAAAAAAGCACAAAAATTTATAATTCTGTTAAATGAAATATTTAGCTAATCTCAAAATATATATAAATGTACACTGTATATTAAATTAGTGTGATGCCTAAATTAATTTAAGCATTTAAATGATCAATTTTAGTTTTTAGTCTTTTATTTTACATTTATTTAGATCAAATAGTATAATAAAGTTGTAATGTTGGCTAATCTTAACACCCATGGCATGAAAATAATTATCACGAGAATTGTATTCTTTGTGCATCCCTAACTGTTGTACTTTCATTTAACTGACGTTATTCTGAAGGTGCTTCAAGTGATTGTATTTACAGTAACCCATACAGTAAATTCACTTTCAACTACCCTTTGAAAAAAATCCATCCACTTTCACAAAGATTTGAGAAGCAGACAGAACGGTTATATAACACAAAATGAAGCAAGTGGGATAATGAGAAGAAACAAGCAGCCCACAAATGATAATGGGAGAAGAATGTGCGATTTCTTGATGAAGATGATGAAGGAGATTCCAAAATATAGTAAATGAGTTCAGCAAAATAATTAAATCAGTGAAAAGATGAGGTCAAGTGGCTCCTGTATAAAACAAAACAAGAATGACATTAAAAAATACATTTAACACCAGCATTCCTCTGTGAGCAATGTGAACACAGTTATCAGTTAACAGGTTAGTTATTCAGGCCATACTCAAAATCAAGCATGATCTTCAAGAGTCTCTAAAACCATCCGCTTGCTAATAGCTGGATTATAGGTCATTAAAATTGTGCAGTTCTGGCATCTCATATTACTCCCCTGCGCCAAGCGATCGCACGCCCGCTGATTTGTTTGAATAATATCCCTCAGGCAAAGCTTCTGGCCCGCCTCTGGGTCTTTCCTTTAACATAAGGCTGTCCTATAAAAAGGTGACCTGCCCACGCCCCAAGAATCTCAGGACGAGGAGTCTTGATATCCAGCAGCAGCTGGCACAACACTGTATCAGCACAAACACATGTCACAAACTGGCTGACCTTTCTCTCCTCCCACTGCTATGCCAACAACGCCATGCCTCTTCCCATCTTAACACCATCCATACCATAGACATACAGTGGCTCTTGAGGAAATAGAACGGTAGTCATGTATTGTGAGGGTGCTATTTAATGACTGGAGCAGGAGACATTAACAGAAAATCATTTTTATTTATAATCATATAAACAAAATAGTATACGTATACCCTCTCAGAAAAAAAGGTACAAAGCTGTTCCTGGAGCGGTACCCTGAGATACAAAAACTAAACGGAACATCTTTGTACCTTATTTACCCCTAATCAGTACATACTAGTACTTTAAACTTACATATTAGTACTTTAAAAGTACATATTAGCATCGAAACAGTACATATTAGTACTTTTTGATAGGATACCTCCCTAGTGACAGTTTTTGTACCTTTTTTGCTCAGAGTGTAAGGTAAAAAAAGCTAACATGCACATATTCTTACCTTATTTACTTCAATGGCTAGTAGTTTAAACTTGCCTATTAGTAGTTTAAAAGTACATATTAGTATCTTTTGAAAGGATACTGCCCCAGTGAGTTTGTACCTTTTCTTAGTTGAACTTATTTATAAGAAAAATATTATAATCAAAATATTAATGAATAAACATTAACAGATCTTTCATTGAAAACCAGAAAAGTTTGATTAAACAAGGCTGTCACTTGGAGGCACCTTTTCAATAGGTACACCTTTGTTCCTTAATTACCCCTAAAGGGTGCATATAAGTACCTTAAAGGTACATATTAGTATCTAGATGGTATATATTTGTACCTTATGAAAATGTACGACCCCATTGACAGCTTTTGTACCTTTTTTCTGAGAGTGAATAGAGAAATAACACTGTGGCAATGTGGGTCCACCAAATTCTGTACACTACAGTCTTACTAAAGTTATGTGTCCGATTCTAACTCATAAGCCATGTAAACCTTGAATGCATTGTAAGTCTGTAAGCTTTCACAGTTAGTTTGTACAGACTCATCTGCAAAAGGCATAATTGCAAAGTTAAACCCAACACTCTAAATAAGCAGGTGGCTTCGAGCTTCCAACAAGCCAAGAGCCATTATTTTTTCATTGCTTCTGGGTTAGTATTAGTTCAATCTGAAGTTGCTAATTGACCTATCGGTAAGCCCCTCCCATCAAACGTTGATGAGCCAATAGCAGTCGAGTATCAGTTGCACGGGGACCGGAACTCAGACATCTTCAGGTTTCAGCTCCATAGAGAAACATTGGAAGATCCGAAGCTCGCATCGGTTTTATGGGCTTTATGCTTCAAAAATTTAAAAGCGGTGTGCCTGAGGTACTTGTAACACTGATTCCAGGTATCCTGAGAGGATGGGCAATATAATTTTTTTTTTACATTTCCTGAATCCAAACAAAACAGACCAAAATGTCCCTTAGCATTCAACCCCAAATACAAATGAAGACAAAAACGTTCATTTTCTGGTTGTCATACACTCATTAAGTTACAATTTTCATCTGCTCAAGCAGAATGTTAATGTTATCTTGTGATTTAGCAAGGTATCTCTGGCTAAAACTAGCTAACGTTAAAGTTATTGAGTCCATGTTAACATACACAACTTAAATAGCGGACTGTTCTTGCATCTTGTATAGTGTAGGTTAAAAACACATAAATGAAGGTCTACATTTCAGCGCCTCTCCATATTAAACTGGTTGAATGTAATTTAATCATACCCTGCGATACATGAACAGTGTTGATCCTGCATGTTGTCATCCGCGATCGTGATAACCGACCATAATATGAGACTTCTCCCGCTTGCATTGTAATCTGTAAAATCATCTAGTTACCCAGCTTACTTATTTTTTTATATTTTATAAATCCCTCCATGGTATATTTAATTCCCCTTTGGTGGCCTTCTGTGTCCAAAATAGTGCAAAAACGTAGTGGGACAAGCTCTCATTCACACTGCAGCTATTGTTGTAAGACAGTGAGCAACTCTGTCCGAGGGAGCAACAGTAACTAAGGGGGGCAGGGCTTACCGATAGGTCAATTGTAAACAGGGCTAAAAAAGAGATACATTTTCTTCATAATGGCATAAGAACTGATTTCTTCTAAAAAGGTTATTGTGAGGCAATTATTTTACATGAATTATCTCAGTTTTGACTGCTGAAGTTAAGTAATTAAAATCAAACAGACAAATGGCAATGTTATGTATACAGGTCTTACGTCTTATTTTATTAAGATGAAATATTAGAAAACTATTTGTTTTGGCTTATGAGAACCTAAGAGGGATAGTTAACCCATTTATTATAATTCTGAGATTATTTGCTCATCATCATGTTATTCCAAACTTGTATGACATTGTTTTCTTCTGCAGAACAAAAAAGTATTAAAAATGTCCCTTTTTGTCCATACAATGAAAGTCAAAGTCAGTCTAATGTTGTTTTGACAAAAACAGTTATTTAAAAGAGGGCCATTATAGCTGCAAGTAATATAATCAGACACTTAAGCTGATGCCCCTCAAATCAATGTCATTTTGTATTTTAAAAAACCATTAAAGACCCCTTGTGACCAGAAATAAAAAAGAGCACTACAAGGAAACACTTGTAGCTAAATGTGACAAGCACATGCACACTCAAAGTTTTTCATCATTGGGAAGTGCACTTAAAGAGGATTTACTGTTACATTTACGATATCTATTGTTCATTTGTGGTTATTTATTGTACATTTATTGTTAATTATTTTTTTGTTCATTCATTTTACTTTTTTGTTTTGTATTCGGTTTTGAATGAAATTCATACAAGTTTCAAACTACATGAGAAAATTAGTTTTCATTTTTGGGTGAACTATCCCTTTAATTTACCCATATAATCCATAGCCTAAAATTGTGTTAAACAACACAAATACTTTCTGCACTGGAACAATCAAATAAAAGCTAAATCATTTCCCAAACCTGGAATAGTTCTTAATAATTATTTCAGATAATTAATTTCTGGTCTGCTTGAATTAATTATATAGTGTGAGTATGATGTGAATCCAAAATATTTAAGTTTGAACTTACAAAAGGGTATTCAATATGAGATAGTGTAACTGATTTATTCCTATAACATTTTAAAGATTATATTCAAAAGATTTAAAACAAGCCATAAAAAGGTTAGAAAGATAAAAACTAAATAAATTATTTTAAAAAGTCTGGAAAGTCATGTTGTCTAGCTAGGAAGTAAGACATTGCCTTTTAGTATTTTAGTTTTTTGTTAAAGGAGTTTTACTTTAAATGTATGGAATTGTTTTATTTTTATTAATTTTTTGCTTATACTGATTACTTTAAAAGCCCTTAGCATTATGAAAAAAATTTTTAGTGCATGCAGATATGATGAAAAAAAAATCTATAATTTTTTTCACTTACGCTGTAGGTGAGTGGGGTTTTACCTATGTTCCACCACAAAGCTCATGGTGCTGCCATCGAAGGAGGGGGGAGCGATGATCCTTGGCCCTTGCTGGGAGGTGATGCTGATGACAGGCTGCTTGCTGTTGGCCAGCCTGCTGGTTTTAACATGTTGAGCCATGGTTGTTTGCGACGACTTCCCAGATGGGATATAATAAGGGCTCTCCATGTAAGCTCTATTCTCCTGCTGTCCCATGTGCAGATGGGATTTATCCCCATCATCTGCTTCTGACTGCATAGAGAGCTGGGACTGAATAGTGCGTGCGGGGATCATTGTGGGTGGCATGTATCCCGGGTAATACATGTAAGTATGGCCGTAAGCCCCCGGGCCGAGAGCGAGAGGGGACATTGGCAATGGGACAGGGGTCATGGGAGGCTGCTGCGGCATGGGGACGTCCACATACTGCCCGGTTTCCGGGTCAAAGAGACGCTTGGTTGATGGCTGCACTGGAGTGTCCACCAAGTAGTAGTTTCCCGTGGTGGGATCCAGCAGCATCTTTCTTTGGGTTGCCTGTAAGTGATCTGTAGGGATGGGAGAGGGTTGAACCATAGGGGAGAAGCAAATAACTTGAGGCTGAGCAGCTTGCATTGTGACAGGCAGGGGTGTGTGGTAAATAGTGGCGGTAGGGGTATCTGGGGACCGTGTCTCCATCACAAAAGATGAATGTTTTGGTGAAGGATAGCCTCTGGTGTCACTGTGAACCAGGTAAGAAGGTGGACTGGCTGTTTGGGTTTTACCTCCTGTAGTCGGGATTGTATAAAAAGCTGTTCTGCCCAATACAGACGTGGTTGGCTTTATGGCAGGCGTTGCTTGAGGCTTCACTGGTATGGTTAGATAGTTCTCCGAATCTGCGGAGGAAGTGAACTGCAGCGGGACAAACTCGGTCTCACTGCCATTCGGCCGCCTCCTCTCTTCTAGTACGCTTCGGCTGCGATATCTTCAGGGACACTGGTATTTTCGGAGATTTAGATGCAAAGCCCTTGGAGCTAAGAGATGCTGGTGATGCAACATGAGTTTGCGGTGATTTTGTGGCTAATGGCTTCTGGCTTCTGTTTTTACACGGCGTTCCTGTGAACTGCATGACCGGTTTAGGGCCGTTTCGCTCTTCCCGGCCGATCGGAGTGGTTGGTGACTTGTCGTCTTTTTTAGGTGGCATCTCGTTCAGGTTATAGTTTGAATCTTGTTTTAGCAATCTATCAGCGGGAGTGGAGCTAGAGTTGCTTTCCGGTTCTTCCACGGTGTGTTTCTCTCTGGTGATGAGCGAGAGCACGTGGCTGTCCGTTATCGGCCGTGATTCTGTTTTTCTCTTCCACTCGTTCTTGTCAAAAACATACAGCTGCTCCATCGTTTTGACAGCAGCTTGCAATTTTTCTAAAGCGGCCTGGTTGGTCATTTTGGGTTCGCTTTTCTTCTCGGCTGTGTCGCTCGACTTATCTTGTGTTCGTGTGCTTGTTTCAATACTCACTGCGGCTGGCTCACTCACTTCTTGCTTTGGCAGCCTGTTAACTACAGCAACGTGAGGGGAGGATCTGTCGGTCTCAACTATATCCTCTGGAAATCGTCTCTTGGGGGTTTCTGTTAAATGTCCGCATTGCTTCACATTGCTATTTGTATTCACAGACTGGCACTTAATCACTATGGGTGAAAGAGAAGCTGCGAGACGAGGACTCTGCTTCAATGTCTTGTGCTCTCCATCACAAGTCGAGTGGCTAGATTTGTTGTCGTTGTTATCTAAAGACACAAAGTGATATGAGCTCTTAACCAGCTTACGCACGTCTCTAACCTGGTGAATGGGGGTCTGTAGCTTGCCCTTGTTATCTCTAATGTCTCTGACTATAAAGTGAGGCACTTTGTCAGACGACTCGCCCTTGAAAGGCGCTGCGAGCGCTTGGCACCTGTTGTCCTCAGCTGCCTTGCTGACTAAATTGGGAGTCAGTAGCTTCGCGATATTGAACGGGTCGCTTTTGTTGTCCTGAACGCTCCGCAAACATATTTTGATTTCGGGCGACTTCGCTGTCACGGCCCTGCGCGTCGCGTCGGACACATAGAGCGTGTTTGAACGCCACTTCAAAGCTCCGCTCTCCGCATGATCGCGCGTGGAGGAATTCACATTCGGCGGCGGTTTCCTGAGGTCCCGGTCCGCGGACGGAAGCTGTATGCTTGGCACAAACAAATGTGACATTTTAGTGTGCTTGCCGCTCGCCGAATCGACGCTGAAGCTGGTTTCCCCCGGACACTCGCGGAGCGGTTTCTCCTCAGGAGTTTTGTCGTTATGTTCCTTTTGAAACTCTAGCTCGCCGTCCCTCCACGATCTGAACGCGCTATTTTGGCTTCGAAGCAGCGTGCTTTTGGATGCTTCGAATGCTCCTTTTTTAGTATCATTCGCCGACTCTAAATTCGTTTCCGATGCATTCGTCAAAGGCTCTTCTTTGCGCCCGTCGTCTTTGGCGTCGCTTGAATTACCGTCTACTATGTCGCCCAGATCGTCCACGCAGACGATCGTGAAGTCGGACTCGGCTTCTGAGAATTTCGAGCTTTGCCTTTGCAGCCCTTTGGAATTTTTCTTGGCCGCTTTCTCTCTTTGCGCTTCGTGCGTCCCGAAGCACGGGGAGGGCGCGTGGTGCGCCTCGCATATCTCGCCCCTCTCCATTTTGCGCTCCTGCTCGAACTGCATTTTCTTAGAAATGACATTTTTGAGGAGACTCGATGCGAATATGGCTTTCTTGTGTGTGTCTTCCATGGTTTCCTCTGCATTGTAGGGTCGCTTGCTGGCCTCACTCCCTTGAGAGCTTGGCAAGGTGTTTGTAACTTCATCTGTGGAACGTGATCCTCCAGTGCTTTCGTTTACAGGCTGCCCGGATTTGACATTGCATCGAAAATTGAGCGTTTCGGTCAGTCTTATGAGGCCACTTTGCCCCTGTGAAAACTTACCCATGAGCTTAGTTTTTTTTGTGGTAGACGATGCGTTTTTACTGCTCACCAAATTACCGTTCAGTGCAAATATCTCAACGGGGGGCGCTCGCATGCTGGTCAAAGTTAAGCCCGTTATCTCCTTACCGTCCCTCTTTTTGGCAAATGGAAATGGGGTGTGGAGCCTTTATGCGCCCCTAAGTTTTGATCTCTCGCCTTGCCATACTTTAGGTCTACAAACGTCGACCAGCTGTTGATTCCCAGCCCATGTTCTGAAGCAGACGACTCACTAGAAGTACTAAAGTTTATGGCATCAAAATATGGATAGGCCAAACTTTTGAAAGCCCTGGCTGTGAGATTGCGCACTTCCTTATCGGCATCGTCCAGCTCGCTCACCGCGCTGGACGCACCGCTGGAATACTCGTTCACATCTTTCCTTTTCAGTTTGCTGCCAAAGTGCAAGCGCCCCGGCACAGCAATGAAACACTTTGCGTTATCACACACTTTGTCGCCCCGTGCATCCACTCCTCTCAAAACATAGCGGCTTATACCATTTGCTTGTTCTTGGATGTTGCTTGGCCCATTCACAGCGCGGGAAGTGGCTTTGATTGACAGGTGAATCTGCCCAGCTGCTTTTTGCTTTTTTGACAGGCCCTCATCTGAGCTGGCACATTTGTCCGCGTCACACAGATTGCTTTCAGGCTTACTGCTGACCACTGCTTCGTTAGTGTTAGCCTGGTTGCTTTCCATACTCGCCTCTTTTGCACCTATCGTTTCATCACTGTCAAAAGACGCGTAATCGACAAACGAGAAGACGTGGAGATCGTCCTCGATATCCCAGCTGGATCCCGTCTCAAAGTCGTAATCCGCATCGTGGTCCAACTCCAAAAGCTGTATTTCGTGGGTTGTGATATAGTGCGATTCATCTTCACAGATTTCAGGCGTGCTGTGATCCGAAAGCACCACAGTGACCTCATCATCCGATTCACTTTTGCTGCTCATGTAAACATCACTGTATTGTTCAAAGTTATTGCTTCCTGGACCATGTGTCTCAAAACTTGGGGATTTGGGCTTTTGCGCTGTTTTCTCGGTATCGGTGTCGTTTTTATTGGCTTGAGGTATTTCCGAAGCTGCTGTTTCAAAAGAGCTCGACTTGTCCACGCATTCCTCCGGTGTGCATTTATGTTCAGTAGATTCAATTACTTTTTCAGTGCAAGGTTTGTGCTCTCCTTGTGAATCGTTCATGCCATTAATGCTTTTAAGTATTGCCAATTCACCCGAGTCTCCAAATGTCACTTTCACTGTTTTTGTATCATCCAATTTTAGCTCCAGCAGGCCGTTGAGATCCACATAATTTGACTCTTCTTGTGCGGCTATCAGGCGCATGTCCCGTTTGGAAATAAAGTTTTAAACGAATCGGTGTCTTCTCGGTAAATGAGTGTTTTCTCCGAAGCTGCCATTTGATTTGTTGGTTATAAAGCCGTGGTTGTACAATCTGAAGTCTTTTAGGAGAGACACCAGTCCCCAGGAATCCTCACTGCACTGCCCGTTGTCCAATCCTAGTGAAGCTGTAGCTCTGCTCTGCCTTGCTCACCCGAGACCGTCATTTTACACGCGCGCCAGACGTTCACGCGACCTCGTTTCAGTGAGGCAAGCCACACCACTGTCCCCCTACTGTACTTTCTCGTAGAATATGTCATGAATATTCCCGTAACGGTTATCTGAAGACAAACGGAGCCCGAGGTCCATGACACAGCCTGTTGTGTTGCGCGCTGTCACTTAAAATTCATATGACTGCAAATTTAGAGCAGATGACGAAATGCGAAAACGGCTATTTTAGAACCAGGATGTTATGTTCAGCGTGTTTTGTTACATGCAGCAGACGAGGCTGACTCCCCCGACACAACATTTGTGCTAAAAATGAAGCCTCCTTAAGCTTCTCGCTCAACAATGTGCGCTTTTGACGTGTCACCGCCTTAACCCAACAAAATAATTATGTCACAGCCATATATAATCGCTCTCAGTCATGTGATGGAAATGTTGACGCTCTAAATGGAGTTACAGCGTGATGAATATGAGAGGGATTCACAGTCAGAGATGAGGCCTTGATAAATACAGTTGATCATAGTGCTTTGCCAAAGAAGATGATGAAGCGTTTGCGTGATATAACTTCTATATACACATATAACTTCTTATAAAACAAAGTATTTTTCCCGTCATGTTTAATTTTCATGCATAAAACCGTTTTTGGAGCAAGCTCAGCACCACAGCGCTGGACAGCTCCTTTGAAGGAAACAATAGGCCTCCAGCAGTAAGCACTCAATGAATTTGTTCTAAAAATGCATTTATCATATTTTATTTAGTTTTCCCCACAATTAATTTACACAATATTGTGCTTTAATTTGTATTCTCTCCGCTTGAACAAACTTTTGTCGATTTAAAATGAATCAGAAACAAATGTTTCTCATTTGCATATGGTGTTTGGGGGAGTGGTATAATATGAATATTTAATTAAGTAGACCTGCGCAAGGAATGCAGATTTATGTGTACTGTAAATTGTTAATGTTGTTGGGGTTAGAGGCTAAAACTATAGACACATGCTGTTTTGTGTAATATAATGGCAGTCTATTTATTTGAAGTCTTCTTAATGTTTTCTAAGAACCTTATTCACATTCAACGTTTCCTTTCCCATACAGATTAAATCTGAGAAAAAAGCCTGTATATCAAAATATTTTTGCTGTAGTACCTGAGTGAAGGTTTTACTGTAAAACACACGTTGAATATTAATGAGTGTCAGTTTTTCTGCATATTAATTAGTGCTTAGGTGCAGGAGTTTTTCTTACATTTACACATTTGGCAGATGATTTTATCCAAAGCAAGTTATATTGCATTAATGGTACACATTTCATCAGTTTCTGATTAAATATTGTATTTAATATTTATAATAATATTTAACAAATAATATTCATGTAGAATATTTATATGTCTGTAGTGTAGAACAGTCATGTGCTGCCAATTAAGCTCTAACATTTGTTTTACAATTACACAATTAGGTTTTACAATGCACTATAATTTATGGCAGATTAAAATTAAATATTTGCAATTAATTTTAAATATATTATTATAAAAAAAACTGATTTGATACTATATACTTTGCGTTTCACATCAAAACAAATTCATTTTAATTTATATACCCTATATATCTTCTCCAGATGTATGTTTGCCTGCCTTCCCAGTTTGGTCGATTGATGTAAAGCTTGTTGCTTTGTTTATGCAGTATACATACAGAACAAGGCCTGCTGGAGACCTGAAAAGACTGGCAAATATCTGATATATCGTGTTACATTCCTTCAGCAACTGCAGGCTGAATGAGAAGACCACCATAAGACTGACTGAGCCTGAGATCTGACTTAGTTTGTAGTCCTAAACACCCTTCTTTGCCAACTCAACACCATCTGACAAGATGGGATAGCTTCTGGTATGGTGCTATGAAAGACTATTTGAGTGATTGTTATTTTTTATTTCATGCATTCTATCTACTGTTGTGTTTTTTAGTAATAAACACACACAAATGCACACATGCGTATACCGGGCTGCCACAAACAGGGTAATTTTAGTGCGCTATTTAAATGGCTCCTGTCTGCTCAAGCATGTTCAGATACAGTTACATTCAGTGGCCGTATTAATCCAGCAGGTGTTAAATCATGTCATCTATTAATCATCAAATGGCAGTTCACACAGTTTAGAGCTGATTAGTTAGACACACCCGAAAAGAGCTTACATTCTCAGCCAATTTTTTTGATTAATTTAAGTGCGCTGTACGTTCTCGTCATTGGATTGCAATGTCTTAATCTAATGTAATCTGAGAGCTTCTTCATGGACTCATCTGGACTCCTGTGATTCTGTTAACATACAATATAAGGACTTCTTTTAAAACTGTCACCCCTTAACGGTGGTAAGTCTTCTTGCTTATACCACCTGCAGCCGTGTTAAGGGTTTATCGCAGGGTTCCTCAAATCTTTCCTGAGGGCCAATCTGCTGCAGAGTTTATCTCCAGCCCCGATAAACTCATCTACCTGTGATTTTCTAATGATCTTGAAGACTCTGATTAGCATGCTCAGGTGTGTTTGATTAGGGTTAGAGCTAAACTCTGCAGGAGTGGGTCAGATTTGAGGTTTCCTGGTTTATTGGGTGGTGTGAGCAGAGTGATCTTAGATAGAGTATCTCACTAACTCTGACACTCATCCTGAGTGTTTCACCATCTGTACGCCGTCGTTCATCAATCACCGCAGTGCTGATCGGAGCCTGGGCAGGGGCTTTCCAGCTTGTTCTGCAGATTGATGTCAATGATAGTGAGAATGAGTGTTTAAGGTGAGTTAAACCCTCTCTGCGGGTCAAATGAACTCAGGTCAGAGTAACTTACATGAATTTTCATTAGCCCTTCTTGCAGCTCTTGCAAAAACGTTTGGTAACACTTTATTTTAAGGTGTCCTTGTTACCCGTGTTACATGTACGTACTATAATAATAACAATTAATTATGCATAATTACATGCAAGTAAACCTAAAACCTAACCCCAATCCTAATCCTAAACATATAGTAAGTACATGTAGTTAATTAATATTGCTCAGTTATTAAAGGTATTACACTGTAACAAGGACACCTGAAAATAAAGTGTAACCGAAAGTTTAATACAAATGTATTTCTTAAAAATGCATCCTCAGCTAACTTAAAAATGTATTTCAGGTGGTAACCACCAAAAATGTTATATTAGTCTAAACAGACTGATTTGTATTAATGTTTATTAGACTATTTTATATAGTTAACACTACATCAGCCTAAGTACAATGAGTTTTATTAATATTATTAATATTGTAATATTTTATATATTTAATAAAATAAATATTAGCAAAATTAAATTTTTTAGCAAAAATAAAATAAACATTATATGGCCCCCTGAATGGCTTTTTGGCTGAATTTTAAGTGATTAGTAAAAATTGTAAAGTTAAAATTATTTTGCAAACACAATTTTCCTTATAGAAAATAAAATATACTACATGATGTTATAACGAATATATATTCATTCATTAATCCATCCCTCCATTAATTCATTATTAATAATAATTAATTTAAATTCAGCCTGACTAGATTGCGTTACATAAAATATAAAAATATTATAATATTTTTTATATATATTTGAATATTTCAACCAGAATATTTAACACAAAATAAGCCTAAATACATTGAGTTGTATTAACGATATTTACGCTATAATTTTTATATATTTGAAAAAATAGATATGAGAAATATTAAAAGAATTTAGCAAAAAAGATTATTATAAAAAAAAATATATATATATATATATTTAAATAATAACATATGGCCCACTGAATGATTTTGGCTGAATTTTAAGTGACTAGTAACATTCATAAACATGCATAAAAAATGCAATTATTTTACACAAACAGTATTTTGCTTTCCAAGGTATCTAATGTTTAGTTGACTGGCAGATTATTACATTTGGTCATCCATCCTAACAGCTTGGTTTAAATTTGGCCTTCCATATTGCCCTGTCTGTCAGTAGCTCCCTTCACATGTATGCAATAGTTTGAAGCAGTCAACTGCACATTAGCGCTCCTGCCAGAATGCAGTGGTTGTCTGGAGAACTATATTAAGTCTGTCTTGCAACTGAGACTTTGTTTGCACAGAAACTCTATTCTATGAGTATCCATAAAGAGCGAATGCTCTCTGCCACAGAATGTGTCTGCGATCTGATAGTAAAGTCGATGGACTGGTCTAGTTTCCAGTGTCATATTTCACAACTTTTTAGTAGCTGTGTGACAGGCGTCCACTGTATGTATATCTGGAGCTCTGTAAAACAAATTTACAGCATTAAAAGGTCAAGCCCAGTTAATGATCAAACAGGGACACTCTAACCTTTCAGCTTTCAGATCTAATGAGAAAAGCAGGGGTCATATAAATGTTAGTAAGGCAATTTTTGTTGCTATTTTAACAGCTAGTACTTAAAATGTCAATTATTATTGTTATTGCCTTAAGCATTAGTCTTTTACATTGGTATCATTAAAAAGCATATTAGTGATAATCTTCTTGAAACTGAAAATAGATATTATGTTGCTGAGTGACTGGTCTCCTAAGGCACACAAGACCTGTGGGTGTTCTTACAGACCGATGGACAGATACAGTGAGCTGTCATCAAAACACAGTGATGGCAGGAATGATTCATCTCAGATTCTCAGACATTATTCACACACACACACACGCACACACACGCACACACACACATTTCCTACATTTCACTTTTGATTATACCCTGTATAATTTATTATGTGACAAATAAAGAAACCTTGAACACACACACACACACACACACACACACACACACACACACACACACACACACACACACACACACACACACACACACACACACACACACACACACACGCACTGACCTTCATACGAGAAGTTAATATATTTATGAAGCTGTATATGTATGAAGCTGGTTTCCTTGTGGGCTTGTCCCGCAATAGGTGAATTCAGCTTTTATTTTTGTGGTCCCCAAATGTAGGCAAAATTTGATCTACACACCTACACACTTGACTCATGTCAAGTCAAAGTTCTGTGCTACTATTAAGGAATGACTTATATCATCTACTCTTTAGGTGTTGTGTCAGACTGAAATTATAGGATAATGGGTCATTTTAAAGGATTAGTGGAATTTGCTTAAAATTACTCACCATCAGGCCAGCCAATGAGTTTGATGAGTAGATGAGTTTGTTTGTTCATAAGAACAGGTTTGGAGAAATTTAGCATTACATAACTTGTTCACCAGTGGATTCTCTGCAGTGAATGGGTGCCATCGGAATGAGAGTTCAAACAGCTTATAAAAACATCTCAATAATCCACAAGTGACCCACACAAATCCATCCCTTGTGACGTTTATTTGTACCTTATTTTCTCAACGACTCCCAAACGATTCGCTCAACGAAACATTTTTCCAAAAGGTTGATTTCATCATGTCTGTAATGCCTGATGTTTGTGAGCACAGTGCTGATTTGTGTATAGCGTTACCGGGAAACCTCTATTTTATGCTCCAAAAGTGGCACCTAGTGGCAAAGAATGAATTTGCTTTTCATTCAGACCAAGGCAAAAGACCAACAAGTTGGCGGACAATATGCTAATCTTTCATGTTGACGTCACAATGAAACGGCTTGGGATTCATTTAAAAACGACTCGTCGACTCTTTCTTTAGAGAGACGATAACTTTATACACGGTGCACTTTCAGATTTCAAACTTTGCAGGATGTTTTCATTCACTTAGAGCTGTGTTACACACTGCATGAAAGATCATTTTCAAAAATCCATAACGGACACTTTAAGGCTTTTAACTTGGCCAAAATACAAGTCCATAACACTTCCTCCAATGAAAAAGTGCTGTTGTCCTCTCGCATCAAAATCCAACAACATATTTGTTTAGAACTGCTAGATCTGTGCATATTTACGGTGGCAGAGAGAGCTCAACGCGCTGCCAATAGAAAAAACACCTACAAATTAAGAAAACAACTTCCTCAATTTGACAACACACACGCTGCAAATGCTCACACAACACAACCAAATAGAAACTCGTATTGTGTTGTGTTGTGAGCATTTGCAGCGTGTTTCTTTATTTGTTTGTGTTGTGAGCATTTGCTCCATCTGCTGTCCAACCGATGAAAATGTTTTCTTGATTTGCTGGTGCTTTTCTATTTGCTTGTGTTTTCTGAAGTTGCAGCGCGTTGAGCTCTCTCGGCCACCGTACATATTTATATTTGTTTATTACAAATATGCTGTCTTTTCACTTGATAAGATGTTAAATGATGGACTGGGGTCATGTGGATTAATGTGATGTTTTTATCAGCTGTTTCTGACGGCACCCATTCACTGCAGAGGATCCATTGCTGAACAAGTGGTGTACTGCAAATTTTCTCCAAATCTGATCTGACGAAGAAACAAACTCATCTACATCTTGGATGACATGAGGGTGAGGAAATATTTAGAAAATGTTCATTTTTACTAGTCTAGATCAGTTAATCGTTCAGCTGATTCTGTAATAATAAAGAATAACTTTAATAATAAAATAGTTTAGCTGGCTACATGGCTAGCTGCATCTGTTTATACATTGCTTGGGCTCAAGTCATTTAAATAAATATGAATGAATATATATTAAGATTTTTAATTAATGTGACAAAAGCTGCATCTATTCAGAGTAGAGCATCTTTTTGATTTGACTGATATTATGATCAAATACAGTCAAAAACAGAAAATGATATGCATTTAGCATAATTTGTTAGCAGTCTGTTAGTTTTGATTAAGTGTTACAGATAGTGTTCCCACTTCACCACTAGAGGACAGTCGAGTCTAAGGATTTCACTTTCACACCTGACCTTCTCTAAGTAGAGTATTTTGACTGTATCCTGGATTATACCACTGATGTACTGTCTTTATTTACGACGGTCACCAATTTCCCCCAACACTTTGTATTACTGCAAATATTCTATTGAAAATATTCAGAATATGAAACGATAATTTGTTAATATCTTTCGATTGTGAATCATGTGCAGTAAAACTAGACAGTATTTTTTTAAGTTGCATATTTTGAATTTAAATGTTATTTTATTTTATTGTTTGGTGGCCTTGAACATGACATTTATTACAGCTTGTTATAATGATTTCTGAAGGATCATGCGACAGTTTATTCAAATAGAAAGCTGTTATTTTAAACTGTAATAATATTTCACAATATTATTGCTTTACTGTATTTTGATTAGGGGTGGGCATAGATTATTTTTTAATCTAGATTAATCTAGATTAATTTTGAAATTAATCTAGATTAATCTAGATTAAAATGGCTCATTTGAATTCTGCCGAAGGCATTCAGAATATGTGTGCTACCCAAATAATGACTAAAAGTAAGTCTTTGAGAACGGGTTTCTCAAGCCAGGTGGCGCATTAGATCAGGGGCGCATCTCCTGTTTCCAAAATGCATCACAAACTGCTTGAGAAAGCTGTTCTACTATGATAATTGGTGATGAAAATAAACTATGTTCAATAAGATGTACTTGTGTTTACTAACTGTTTATTCAGTTAAACATGAATTTTGAACTGTAGGCCTACATAAGAGGTCGTGATGAACTGTTTACAGTTTCCATTGGGAAGCTTCTTAAAATAAATTTTCCTGAAGCAAACCCGGCGGCTTCATAGCTGCATCCATGTTAGCACGCCACGCCTGATGTGGTAATTTCACAGTAACGTTAGGCATACACACAGGTTCAAGCAGAGGGTGACACGGGAGTGAATTCTCAAGTTCACATGAGACCTAAAGCGCATCCTGTTTGCTTAAAAGCGCAACGTTCGTTGTTATTCTGAGTGCACACAAATAAACGTAGAGTCTTTACAGATTCGAAAGATGTATTAGGCTACTTTTATCTGTATGACCAAAAATGACGGAGATTTTAAGAGCAAGTGACCGCACCGGAGCCTGTCCTGCAGCAAACGCGCTTCCACACAAACACTTCAATAGCGCACATTTCTCTAGGTTAACATCATATTGAGCGGCCATGTAAAGTCACGATATTTTTTTAATCGCCGATAAGAGTCTCGCGTTAACGCAGCACGTTAACGCCGATAACGGCTCACCACTAATTTTGATTAAATAAATGCAGTCTTGGTGAACATAAGACACACACACACACACACACACACACACACACACACACACACACACATATATACTGAGGGTAGTTATGCAGATATTTAGATCTTTTCTCTGACTCACAAGCCACTTCACGACCACAGTCTATGCTCGTCTGCTTTATTCAGAGGTACTTATAGTGAATTTGCCAGAGTCAGCTACAAGACCTGATGTAACTCACTCGGCAGCAGGCCAGTTCTGCAGATGTTGGGCACATCGGCTCTTCTCCTGAGTGACAGGGAAAGATTGGCTGGGGATGCATTAATGAGAGAATGAGATTGTAGCACAGGTGTGGAGGACAGAGGCTACAGGCCCCAGCTTGATGACTTCTGACTTTCCTTATCCTTTCTGCTTTGTCTGGAACATTTGTTTTGTGAGAGACTGTCATTATAAAGGAATTCATTTGTGTAAGGTCAGAAGTGTTTGCAGATCTTATTTAGGGGCTTGCAGTCGCCCCTACAAGTCCCTTGTCAGACACGTTAGCCACTGAGAGAATAAACAACTGACTGTTTGCTTTACATTACCTCAGCAAACAGAAGACACTTTAGACATGACATAAGCCATTCATGTCAAAATATTTGGGGGAGAAATGTAATGTGGCGTGATACAAGATAAAGTGTTTTTTTCTCTGTATAGATTAGATTAGACACATTTTATAGAAACAAGTCTTAAGGTGCTATTAGATAATCTAATAGTCAAACACTAATATGTTCACTAAGTAAATGAACAAACAGATAGATACACAGAAAAACCAATGGCATGAAGCTTTCAGATTCATACGGGAGCAAATTAAGATTTAACCTCAGTTGGTAACGTTATCATAAAGCTTGGTAGTTCCTTGCCCAATAATTATTCACTAACATGTATCTGTTTACCCCACGCTCAAATGTCCTCTTTCCATATAAACTACGGAAGCACTTTGCAATAATGCAGTGTTATTTTGTTAATGCTATTGCAATTCATCACATTTACAAAGGGCAACATGATCGGTTAGAGATGCAATTTGGCTTGAAATGTCTTGTGTAACTTCATATCTCTCAGAAAGTAAGTGGTATGATATCAAGATGGTTTGTATTTATGGCAACCTCTTTTCTTCTGATGGCCAAAGGAACACGACTGGTTCCCCTTATCTCTTCACCAGAAGCCTCTGAGGTGAATACAGTGCATCGACGTTATGAGCATGACTCTAATTCAAAGTGTCTGTCTTCTGCCAGAGTTACAGCAACATGATGAAAGTTCTTTCTTTACTTTACTTTACTGGGTTTTTAAATAAAAATAAACCAATAACTTCATAAATAATAACAAAAAGTGTTTTTCTTCTCTATATACTCTGTGTGCTATATAATTTACAAGTTTGCTGACAGTAAGATTTTTTTCTGTTTTATAAAATGTCTCGTATGCACTTATACAAAAATACAGTAAAATAGTTATGCGAAATATTATTACAATTTAAAGTAACTGTTTTCTTTTTTATTATATTTATGAAAATGCAGTTTATTAATTTATCATATTTATTATTATTCGTTTGATATAAAACCTCAATTTTCATCTCCTTGATCCATCAGAAATCATTCTAATATGCCAATGTTGGGGATTGATATTGTCATTTATATTATTATCAATGTTGAAAACGGTGCTGCTTAATATTTTGTGGGAATTGAGATCTTTTTTTCAGAATATAGAATGTAAAAAAAACTGTATTTATATGAAACAGAAATCATTTGTAACCTTATAACTTCAGTTTAACGTTTGATCAATTTAATGCATCCTCGCTGAATAAAAGTATTAATTTCTTTAAAAACACAAACCTTTTGAAGGTTAGATATTTCATTAATGCAATGACATATTTTTAAGTGCCCTTACTGTAAGTGTCTAAACTCTTTCTGTAAGCACTGTACATGCTCTTCATCTGTTGTTTCTGTATAATAAAAACGTCTCGGGTTACTTGCGTAACCCTTGTTCTCTGAGTAGGGAACGAGACACTGCGCTGAACGCTTCGGGAACGCCCACTGCGGACCGAGTCTGAAAACCCATATAGAATCACGCCAATTCATTGGCTGATGGCGCGACGCCGTCTCTGACGCAATGACGTCGTCAGGTCATACTGGCGAACGCGCCATCCACTCCTCAGATTTCTCTGCCGAAAAGAATCCTGTCGGCAGCGTGAGGAGCTTGGCAGCAAGCGCAGTGTCTCGTTCCCTACTCAGAGAACAAGGGTTACGCAAGTAACCCGAGACGTTCTCTTTCATAGGTAACTCAACACTGCGCTGAACGCTTCGGGAACGATATACCAAACACGCCAAGCTGGAAGCGCTGCCTATCTGGTTTCCCGATAATGAACCAACAACATACAGTCGGTTCAAACAGACATACGGTCGGTTCAAACAGACAGGACCTGAGAACCTGGAGCCGTATCAACATCAAGGTTGTAAAACCTGACAAAGGTGTGCGGAGAGGACCATCCTGCCGCAACACAAATATCCTCCAGGGGTACCCCTCTAAAAAGAGCTTGAGAGGAGGCTACGCCTCTAGTAGAATGCGCCCGAAGACTAAGAGGTGAAGGGAGTTCCCGCGCCTCATAAGCCAGCGAAATGGCGTCTCTCACCCAGTGAGAAATTCTCTGCTTTGACGTGGCAAGCCCGCGGCGACCAGCACCAAAACAGATCAATAACTGGGGAGATCTTCTCCAAACTTTGGAGCGATCCACATACAGCTTCAATGCCCTGACCGGGCAGAGCATGTGGAGTCTCTCATCCTCACTTGAAGCAAAGGGAGGGGGATGGAAAGAGTGAAGAGTGACCACTTGAGAACGGAACGACGTGGACAAGACCTTGGGAATGTAACCCGGCCTAGGCCGCAGGGTAACTTTGACTAGACCCGGGGCAAAGTCCATACATGTTTCACTAACAGAAAAAGCCTGCAGATCTCCAACTCTTTTCAGTGACGTAAGCGCCAGTAAAAGAACAACCTTAAGAGTCAGTATCCGATCCGAAGCTGACTCTAAGGGCTCAAAAGGGGCCGTCACTAGTCCTTCGAGGACGACTGACAAGTCCCAAGAAGGAACTGCCGTGGGGCGAACAGGCCTAAGGCGTCTGGCCCCACGCATGAAAGCGGAGACCAACCGATGCCTCCCCAAGGGGGTCTCATCCAGCTCTCTCCGAGCTGCGATGGCCGCTACATAAACCCTAAGGGTAGTAGCAGCCGCCCCCGCTGTCAGCCTTTCTTGCAAAAACTCCAGCACTGGACCAACAGGGCAGTTAACTGGGTCAATTGCACGAGTCAAACACCACGATTCAAAGACGCCCCACTTGGAAGAGTATAGCTTCCTGGTAGAGGGGGCTCTGGCACTGGCTATGGTTTCCTGAACTTCGGCAGGCAAACCATCAATCACAGCCCTTGGCCCTGTATGGGCCATACCCACAACTTCCAGAGCTCCGGCTGAGGATGCCAGATCTTGCCCTGAAGCTGGGACAGTAAGTCCCGCCTGATCGGAATCTCCCAAGGAGGTCGATACAAGAGGGAGTTAGCTCCGAGAACCAGGTCTGGGAGGGCCAGAATGGGGCTATGAGAAGGAGACGGGCACTGCTCACCTTCACTCTGCATAGTACTGCCGGAATCAGCTTTATTGGCGGAAACAGCGTACAGATTGACATTCGGCCATGGGTGGGCGAACGCATCTATGCCTAGAGTCGTGGGGAAACTCAGGGAGAACCAGAGCGGGCACTGGGATGACTCTTGAGAAGCAAAGAGGTCCACCTCCGCTTTGCCAAACAGATCTCAGATCTGGGATACCGTCTGACGGTTCAACATCCATTCCCCGGGCTTGAGCTTCTGTCTCGACAGAAAATCGGCCGCCAGGTTCAGTACTCCCGGAACGTGAACCGCCCTCAAAGAGAGGACGCTCCGGAGAAAGACGGGGTCTCACCACATTAACAGGTGTCGACAGCAACTGCGCGACACTCTGACAAGGCGAGTAGCTGGTACAGTGGGGTGTAACCTCAGCTCCTTCATCCACCAAAGGAATGGCCTCATGTGAAGCAGCCCTAAGGGCAACACAGGGGAGGCTGCTGCCATAAGGCCCAACAGCCTGCGGCAGGTACCTACAGAGACATGATGGCCTAGCTTGAAGCGGGCCAAACATGCTGTAAAAACTGGTATCCGGGCAGGAGCCAAACGGGCCTGCATCTGAACGGAATCCAAACGAACTCCCAGAAATACAGTTCGTTGAGATGGGAGGAGCACACTCTTCTTGGCGTTCATCCTGAGGCCAAGAGAATGGATGTGGCCGAGAACGATATCCCTGTGACGACTCACTAGCTCCCTGGAGTGAGCCAGAATGAGCCAGTCGTCCAGATAGTTCAGTACACGGATGCCCTGGAGCCTCAAAGGGGCCAGTGCAGCATCCATGCATTTGGTAAATGTCCTCGGGGCCAAAGCCAGGCCGAAGGGCAGAACCCTGTATTGATAAGCCTTCCCTCCAAAGGCGAACCGAAGGAATCTCCTGTGTCTCTGAACGACCTGGATGTGAAAATACGCATCCTTCAGGTCGATGGTGACAAACCAGTCTCCTTCCTGGACCTGAGACATGATGGTTCTCATAGTCAGCATCTTGAACTTCCCTTTGTAGAGGGCAAGATTCAAACGCCGTAGATCCAGGATAGGCCTCAAGCCGCCGTCCCTCTTTGGAACGAGGAAGTAGCGGCTGAAGAAACCTCGTTCGACTTCCGACTGCGGTACTTCCTCTATTGCTCCTTTCTGCAGGAGGGAGGAAAGTTCCTGTTGTAGAACAGAGGCCTTGGCGGCGCTGTTTACTACTGTCAGGTGAACCCCGTCGAAACGGGGGGGATTTTTCCCAAACTGAAGAGTGTAACCGGTTCGAATTGTGCGGAGAACCCACAGCGATACCCCGGGTAAACGCTCCCATTCGCGAAGGAAGTGTGACAGAGGAATCATGGTGTCGTGCAAGGGAAGACATACCTGAGATGGGGTGTCGAGAAGGCCTGGAAGCAGCGGCACCCTCCACCGTGAAGGAGAGCCCTCGGCGTCCTTGCTCGGGATGACGGAGAGAGAAGTGCTGGGCTGACGGGTGGCCGGCACGGGTTCCGTACACTGCAGGAGAGAAACAGCTGTGTCTCCTAACATGCGGCTCGCCTGCGGCGAATGGATGGGCTGCAAAGGGGGAAAGACGAACGCGTCCCTCAACTGCCAGCCCGAGTGAAAAGGAGGGTGAATTGGATCTGCACACCAAGCCTCGAAGGGTGGCTGTGACAGATTTAAGTGAGGAGAGCGTGTTCGGGGCGGGCAGAAACGCTTTTGCGGTCTGGCCTCGCCCCGTAACGGTGAAACGACTCTCCTCATTTCGACCCGGAGGTCAGGAACGACCCGGGTTAGCCGAAGCGGCAGGCTTGTCGGGCCGCTTCATGTTAACCCGCTTGCGTGGTTGTTGGCGGGAAGAAGACCGGCCACGGGCTCCCCAAACCGCAGTGGGGGGAGGGCGCGTGGCCTGGGCTCCGCCGCTAGGAGGCTCTCTCCTGGGGAGCGGCTGCTCCCTAGACACAGAGGAGGAGGGAGTTGAAAAGTCCCTTGCTCTCCTTGGCATAAATTGTTTGAGAGCAGCCGACTGAGTTTTGGCTGAGCGGAACTTGTCCACTACAGCGTTAACAGCCTCCCCAAACAACCCAGATTGTGAGATGGGTGCGTCCATTAAGAACACCTTCCTTCTCCCGAATCTCGGTGAGGTTGAGCCACAGATGTTCTGCGGCCACGAAGCCGCCATAGAGCGCCCACGGCACGGCGGTGTGCTGGTGGCTCTCAGAGCCAAGTCAGTGGCTCTTCGTAGCTCCTTCACGGCTTCAGGAGTCAAGCCGGTCCCATTTCCTTCAGGACATCCGCCTGGTAGGCCTGAAGGATGGCCATTGTGTGCAGGGCCATACCTGCCTGACCGGCCGCGATGTAGGACTTCCCGATAAGGGCGGAAGTGGTCCTACACGGCTTGGAAGGAAGGAGGGGGCGACTTCCAAGAAGTAGCCAAAGAGGGTGAAAGATGTGAGGCCAAAGTATCCTCAATCACCGGCATGGCGGTGTAACCCTGCTCCACAGAACCCACAAGGTTGGTGAAGTCAGCGGCTGCCGCGTTAGTAAGCCGAGAGGAAAATGGCTGCTTCCAGGAACTGGAGATCTCGCGATGCAGATCACTGAAAAATGGCAGCTTCCTCCTTTCAAGCTTGGAATGCGCGCTGATGAGGAAGCGATCGTCGAGTTTCGAAGCTCGAGACTCGCGGGGCTCATCGGGCCAATCCAGCGCAAGCTTCTCGGTGGCGCGCGAAAGCACGTCCACGAGCTCGAGTAGGCCGCTGAAGGCGCGCCCCTGGCCGTTAGGGCGGGAGCGCATCTGCTGAAGCAGGCCCGAAATCCGGAGTCGGAGGCTGCCGTGTGCAGAATATCATCTAGCCGAAAGAAACGAAATCACGTGCTTTTGGGCTAGGGAAACTGAAAATCAGGTAAAAATTCGACCGCGGTCGCGTGCGCGATCGGGAGAGGGAGGGAGAGAAAGGCGAGGCCTGTCTGCTCACTCTCCATCTCCTCGAGCTCGACATCGAACCCCAGCTCGCGGCTCTACGAGGAGGCGGCCTCATCGCGAGGCCGCGATCTCACGAGGCGGCGCGTTGGTGCTCGATGCGCGCCGTGAAAATTTGGAGGATTCGCGTTCATAATCCTCAAGCCGAGAGCGGAGGGTTATGAGACGGAAATCGTCGCAAATTTTGCAGTTCGAGGTCCCATAAACCGCCTCACGTGCATGCGAATAGCCCAAACACAAAATACACTTACTGTGTGGGTCTTCGCGAGCGATGAACGCTGCGCGGTGGCATACAGCGGCGAAATTCCATGGCACTTCACCGCGAGGAGAACAAAGTTCCACTGAAGCAGTCGCCGAAGTGCAAATGAATAATCGCTGGTTAGTAATCTGGGTCAGAAATCGCAACAACGAAGGGCGATGTAGCCGCTTCGTGAAGGCAGAGAAATCTGAGGAGTGGATGGCGCGTTCGCCAGTATGACCTGACGACGTCATTGCGTCAGAGACGGCGTCGCGCCATCAGCCAATGAATTGGCGTGATTCTATATGGGTTTTCAGACTCGGTCCGCAGTGGGCGTTCCCGAAGCGTTCAGCGCAGTGTTGAGTTACCTATGAAAGAGAACACTATTGCAGTTTCTATGACTGTTAACGCCGGTCTTAGTCATAACTCATATGATGGATGAAAGATGAATATGCTTCTTCCTCCCTCCCCATAAATTGCTAACCTTAGCAAGAGTAAAGTGACATCTCCTCTACATGACTCAGCACTTCTCTGAGTTTCAGACCCAGTGAGCCTGAGATCAAGACTAATTGTGACCCTCTCTGTGAAATCTAATTATGAGATAACGAGCATCAAAGTTTGATTTCTACCATTCATTTCACTATAAATAGAAACTTTGACATGACCCTACTCAGCCAATTAAAGATATAAAGGTTACATTTTCACAAAATGTTCTTTACCATATGAAGGATGATTTTAAACAGCAAATCACAAAAAATACTTTAGCTGTGTTTTCACAGAGAGGGTCACAATTATCCACCCTTACACGCATTGATTATTGTTATTTTGTTTCCTCATAATATAACGAATATAAAATGATACTATCTCTCAATTAAGCACATTACATTTTCCTTGTCATTGTTCTTTAAAAAATGAAATGGGAAATCTGTTTTGAATCTTATCAGGACAAACTGCTGTTAAACAGTACTTATTGATTGGTAGATGGCTTTTCAGAGAGACAGCAGAAAGTGACTGGACCGTTGGGGACAACATATTTTAGGACACAGTCTTGAGCCAAAATAGATCAATATAATTTAGAGCTCGTGCTCAGAAATGACTGTCCAGCTCGGCAATACTTCCATACGATGGAGAATTTAACAGCATTATGCTGTCGCGATCAATATGCTGACTGTAAAAAGGGATTACTGACATGAATAGATTAAATCAGACAAGCCTTCATTAAACACTGCCCCTTGAAGATTTTCACTATGGTCATTCATATTGAGCCTTCTGTGCTTTACTTAAGATGGTGGTAACAGCAGTGGCTGGATTTCTTTAATCGGATAGGCTTTGCTGTGTCATCCTAACTTCTGATGTATCCATCTTTTTCTTCCACACGGAGGTAAGCCTATGGGTGAGACTTCTGGGTCCCGGACATCCCATAAGCATTGGGGATGAGCATCCCAATGCTCACCCCCCCATACAAATATACTTGGAAAACTACAATACTTGAAACCTGAAACTAGTCAAAATGAAATGAAAGGATTCGATTGCTGTATTAAATTTAAACTAAAAATAGCTCATGTTACATTGTATTTTATTTTGACATGTTTTGCTCATTATAACCAATCACACAAGATTCTGTTGAGCTTATGAATGCAGTGGCCAATCAGAGGCGTTCAGATTAGTCATTGTGAAACTGGTGAATTCCCTCATCATAAGCAACAAAAGTGTAAATGCACGTACAATAAAAGTAAACTGATTAATTTATCATAAAGAATATAAGAGGAGTTATGAGTGCTTAAACACTAACTAGACTGACTGCTCATGAGTGTGTTCTTTCACTGCATGATCAGTCTAATAAAATGCATTTAAAATGCTGCCAAAATTCAACATATGGGAAAGAATATGTATTGTATATATTTATATAATTTCATATAGTTGTCAATATCAATTATATTGATTTTAGCTTATACAACAGTTCAATAAACAAGAAGTTAATATGTATATATTTTTTTGCTCTATTTCGCCAACAAAAATGGACCCAAACACAGCCACAGCACTGTTTTGCGTCTCTGAGCAACATGACGGTGAGATGTTTTGTTCCTGAATGAATCAACCATTAAATGATTCGGTTCAGTCACCTACTGGCAGTTTTAATTTCACATTTAAAGTCCCTTTTCGTTTATTTTATTTTTTCAAATATCAGTATTCAACATTTTGGGATTAAAATATCAAAACATTATTTATGCATTTGTAACTGCAAGTTAATTGCATTCATGTCCTGAATTAAACAGTGTGTAAATAAATACATCTAACCGCTTCTTCAGATGCAGCTTCAGTGTTTCCTCTTCATTGCAAAGATTCATTTTGTTGATAGGGATTTTATTTGTTTGGTAACAGCCCCAAATTTCTTATTATTATAATTGACTTTATTGATTAAATATGTGATCCTGGACCACAAAACCAGTCATAAGCGTACATTTTTCGAATAAATAAGCTTTTCATTGATAATAATAGATAATAATAATACATTTAATAATAAAAAGTCACAATTAACTTAATTTTTATTCTGTGGTGGCGGAAACTTC
Source organism: Gymnocypris eckloni scoliostomus (assembly GCA_027564155.1). Classification (NCBI taxonomy): domain Eukaryota; kingdom Metazoa; phylum Chordata; class Actinopteri; order Cypriniformes; family Cyprinidae; genus Gymnocypris; species Gymnocypris eckloni. The sequence goes on along the minus strand of CM050413.1, from coordinate 32,905,446 downwards.
CATATGAAACCGACAAATGAGAACGCAGAAATTCATATTCAGAACGCAGATTCGCTCATTTCATTCCTTCACATTAGACTCTGATAATTTGAGGACATCATTGTGGCGAGGGGGGCGTGGAAAGGCGGGCAGCTAAGGGAGGCGGGTTAGGAGACGGCGGGGAATCAGTGGGCAAGTGAATAATGACTAACACCTGTATCTGATTCCAGTGATTGCGGAGAGAGTTGAAAAGCCTCCGCCCGGCCGCCAGGCAGGGAGCCGGCGCTAGAAGAGCCGATGCGGTTGAGAAGCCCGAAGAAGAGAGAAGCCCGAAGAAGAGCCGTGTTTACGTTTTGTTATCCGTTTATTTTGTGTTATTAAACCCCGTTTTGGCTCGTCACCCCTGACTTTCGTCCTTCCTTCCCTGAACCCTGAACCTTGTTACACTGGTGCGAAACCCGGGCGAGGAAGCCGGCACGCCGTCATGCAACCCGCCAGCCCCACCCCACTTGCGGAGCTAGTCAAGTCGCCGCGGGTCTTCATCAGGCCCAACATCAAGCGCTTTTGGACCTAAAGATCGAGCAGGAAGATCGCTTCCGCCTATTGGTCCAGGCGCAGGATGAAGACCGGCGGGCCATCCGGAGCTTGCTAGGCCGGGAGGAAACCCCGTCGCAGCCCCATCGATCGCCCACGTCCGCTGATGAGGATGGGACCCACGATGACCGGAGGCCTTCGTGGACCTCTTTGAGAGGACAGCGGAGGCGTGTGGCTGGGCGCGCAGCCAGTGGCGGTGCGCCTGATCCCCTGCTGACGGGGAAGCGCGGGTAGCAGCTCAACAGTTGCCTGTCGCCAACCTCCTGGCCTACGAAGACCTTAAGCGGGCCATCCTTCAACGCGTCGGCGGAACCCCGAGCAGCACCGTCAGCGGTTCCGCTCCATGGGGCTAGGGGACTACGGCCGACCGTTCGTGATGGCCCAGCAGCTCCGGACGCATGCCGCAAGTGGCTCTTGGCCGAGCCACGTGGCGTCGAGGGTGATCGACCTGGTGGTGCTGGAGCAGTTCGTGGCCCGTCTACCCCGGCGGACGGCCGAGTGGGTCCAGTGCCACCGCCCGACGTCGCTGGCCCAGGCCATCCAGCTGGCAGAGGACCATCTGGCGGCGTGCCCCGGGGTCGGCGAGCCCCGGCCTAATCTCTCTCTCTCTCTCTCTCTCCCCCCTTCCCTCCCCTCTCCTTCTCCATCTCGCCCAGTCCCAGCTCCCAGGTCGCGGCTGCCGGTGGCCCCTCGAGCCCCGCCACGGAGTGGAAATGGCCAGAGCGACCGTTACCCCTGGCGAGGGGGGGGGGCAGAGCCCACCACCTCTCCACAGTACTCTCTCCGGCAATCCATTGCCCACCCTTCTGCCGCAGGGGCGGCGGTAAGGCCTGGGCCGGCCTGCTGGAGATGCGGGGACCCGGGGCACTTCCAGGACCAGTGTCCCATGATGGAGGTGGGATTGCTGGTCCGGGTCCCTGACTCCCCGGGGGCTGCCCCCGATCAAGCCGGGCAGTACCAGATACCTGTGAGTATCAAGGGGGGTACATATCAGGCCTTGGTGGATTCAGGCTGTAACCAAACCTCCATCCATCAAAGCCTGATACAACAGAGGGCATTGGATACGGGCCGCAAGGTTAAGGTGAGGTGTGTGCACGGGGACGTGGCGGATTACCCCTTAGTGCCTGTAGCAATTAAATTTCGGGGGAAAATACATAGAATGGAGGTGGCGGTTAATTCCCACCTCAAGCATCCGCTGATTTTGGGTACAGATTGGCCAGCGTTCACTCAATTGTTGGGGATAGTGTGTGCGGATGCCTCTTGGCCAACGGGGCGGGGCCAGGAGGAGGCGGCTCGGACCGAGAAGCTAGCGGGCCCGGCCCCGCCTGCCTCGGGGAAAGCGAGAGCCAGCGAGGGGGTGAGAACCCCAGAGCTGGACGACTTTCCTCTGGAGCAGTCGCGGGACGAGACACTTAAAAACGCGTACAACCGGGTCCGCTCCATTGACGGGCAGCTTCTCCGGCCGGACGTCCCCCTCTCCTACCCTTATTTTTCCCTTATAAAAGAGAGGTTGTATCGGGTAACCCAAGAGGCCCAGTCAAGGAGATAACAACCCAGTTATTGGTCCCCAAGAGCCGTCGGAAATGCTTTTCCAGGCGGCGCACTGTACTCCATGGCAGGCCACTTGGGAGGCAAAGACACGCGCGTCTCATGGCCCGATTTTTGGCGGGCCTTCACGAGAACGTCCGCCCGGTGGTGTGCGGCGTGTCGTGAATGCCAGTTGGTAAATCCACCGGCCACCGCCAAAGCGCCCTTGCGTCCATTACCATTGATGGAGGTCCCCTTGAGAGAATTGGTATGGACCTCATCGAACCATTGGGCGTTCGCGAGGATACCGCTTTGCATTGGTCCTGGTGGATTATGCACGCGATATCCGGAAGCAGTGCCCTGCGCTCCATTTCGGCGAAGAGCGTAGCGAGGCACTGTTTCGACTCATCTCCCGAGTGGGAATCCCGAAGAGATTCTCACGGATCAGGGCGGCGTTTATGTCCCGCACGCTAAAGGAACTGTACGAGCTATTGGGCATTAAATCGATCCGCACCAGCGTCTACCACCCACAAACGGACGGCTTGGTCGAACGATTTAATCGCACGTTGAAGAACATGGTTCGTAAGTTCGTAAAGAAGACGCCAAAGATTGGGATAAATGGCTCGAGCCCCTGTTGTTCGCGCGGAGGTCCCTCAAGCCTCCACTGGGTTTTCCCATTCGAGCTCCTGTATGGTCGCCAGCCCGGGGTGCTGGGCGTCATTAAGGAGTCTTGGGAGGAGGCCATCAAACAGCCGTAACGAAATTCAGTATGTCCTGGACCTCCGAGCAAAACTCCACACATTGGGGCGGCTCTCTAGGGAGAATTTGCTGCAGGCCCAGGACAAACAAATGCGTCTGTACAACAGGGGTACGCGGCTGCGTCAATTCACGCCGGGAGATAAGGTACTTGTATTACTTCCAACGTCTAGTTCAAAATTACTCGCGAAGTGGCAAGGGCCCTTTGTGGTCACACGGCGAGTAGGGGAGCTCGATTACGAAGTCAGACGAACGGATAGGGGTGGTGCATGTCAGATTTACCACCTCAATCTACTAAAACGCTGGAACGAGGGGACGTCGGTGGGGTTAGCCGCGGTCGTTTCGAACGAGGATGATCTCGGACCAGAAGCAGCACTCAAAACCATCCGTTCGCTCTGGTCTCCGGGGATCACCTCTCGTGACAGCTCACCGACTTGGCCCAGTTGCAAGCAGATTTTGCGGATGTGTTTTCCCCTGCCCGGTCGTCGGACCTAGTACAGCACCATATCGCAACGCTCCTGGGGAGGTGTGCGCGCAGCCGCCCCTATCGCCTGCCTGAACACAAGAAAAATGTAGTTCGGGAAGAGTTAAAGGCCATGCTAGACTTGGGCGTAATAGAAGAATCGCATAGCGACTGGGCGAGCCCGATAGTTTTAGTTCCTAAGACGGACGGCTCGGTCCGGTTCTGTGGACTACAGAAAGGTGAATGCCGTGTCGAAGTTCGACGCTTATCCGATGCCCCGAGTTGACGAGTTGCTTGATCGGTTAGGTGCGGCACGCTTTTATTCGACACTGGATTTAACGAAAGGGTATTGGCAGATCCCCTTATCGCCACTATCCAAAGAAAAGACAGCCTTCACCACGCCGTTCGGATTACACCAATTCGTAACGCTTCCGTTCGGCTTGTTCGGGGCTCCCGCCACCTTCCAGCGCCTCATGGATAAAGTCCTCCGGCCCCACAGCGCGTCGCCGCTGCCTATCTGGATGATATAATCATCCATAGTAATGATTGCGGCATATGGAACATCTCCGCGGTCCTGAGGGCGCTGAGGGTGGCGGGCTCACGGCAAACCAGCGGAAGTGTGCAATTGGGCGGGTGGAGGTACGGTATCTGGGCTTCCACTTGGGTCATGGGCAGGTGCGTCCCCAAATTGACAAGGCGGCTGCAGTTGCGGCCTGCCCGAGTCCCAAGACCAAAAGGAGGTGAGACAGTTCCTGGGGCTGGCGGGATATTACAGGAGGTTTGTTCCTAATTTTTCGGACCTCACCAGCCCGCTGACTGATCTCACTAAAGGAAGCACCCGACCGGTCCAGTGGGCGGAGCTGTGCCAACAGGCCTAACCAAGGTGAAGGCTGCCCTGTGCGGCGGCCCGCTCCTGCACTCTCTAACTTTGATCTCCCTTTTGTTACAGACAGACGCGTCGGACAGGGGCTGGGGGCCGTCCTGGCCCAGGTGGTCGAGGAGAGGGCTGGTGCTGTATCTAAGTCGGAAGCTCTCAAAGAGAGACTAGATACAAGCACCGTGGAGAAGGAATGCTTGGCCATCCGGTGGGCCGTCCTCACCCTCCGCTACTACCTCCTGGGTCGGGAGTTCACCCTCTGTTGACCTGACCACGCGCCCTCCAGTGGCTCCACCGCATGAAGGATACCAACGCGCTGATCACCCGTTGGTATCTAGCTTTACAGCCCTTTAAGTTCAAGGTGGTCCACAGGCCGGGCGCAGATGGCGAGCCGACTTCCTCTCCAGGAATGGGGGCTGCAGGCGGAGGGCTCACCGGCCTGAGACGGGCGGTGGGGTGTGTGGCGGGCGTGGAAAGGCGGAGCAGCTAAGGGGAGGCGGGTTAGGAGGCAGCGGGGAATCAGTGGGCAAGTGAATAATGACTAACACCTGTATCTGATTCCAGTGATTGCGGAGAGAGTTGAAAAGCCTCCCGCCGCCGCCAGGCGGGAGCCGGCGCTAGAGAGCCGATGCGGTTGCGAGAAGCCCGAAGAAGAGAGAAGCCCGAAGAAGAGAGCCGTGTTTACGTTTTGTTATCCGTTTATTTTGTGTTATTAAACCCGTTTTTGGCTCGTCACCCCTGACTTCCTCGTCCTTCCTTCCCTGAACCCTGAACCTTGTTACAATCATATTTCCCATATTTTATCCTTAAATTAGCTTTATATTACAGTAATGAAAACAAAATGTAAAATATTGATCACATTAAAAGGCAAATCCCTCTATTTCTCTCGAATGGAAAGTTTACTGACACACACACACACACACACACAGATATATATATATATATATATATATTATATACATACACACACACACACATGCCCACACACACACAGATATATATATATTATATACATACACACACACACATACACACACATATGCCCACGCACACACCTGCACACTCACTCAGTCTGGCATTTGTGGTTTACGGGGACTCTCCATAGGCGTAATGGTTTTTATACTGTACAAACTGTGTGTGCTATTGCCCTACACCTACACTACACCTAAACTTAGCCCTCACAGGAGACTTTGTGTATTTTTAGATTTTCAAAAAAACACCATTTAGTATGTTTTTTTTAAGCTTTTTGGTTTACGGGGACATAGGCAGTGTCCTCATAAACCACCTTCATGTTGTAAAACCCATGTTATTATACAGATTTGTGTCCTCATAAACCATATATACCAGTCCGCACGCACACACGCACACACGCACACACGCACACACACACACACACACACACACACGCACAATTGCTTATTTCATTTGAGAATGAGCTTTATTGGCTAGGTATGTTTACACATACAAGGAACTTGTTATAGTGACAGAAGCTCCACAGTGCAACAGAATTACAGTGACAGGACAGGACGCAGACAACAAAATAACAAAATACAAATAAGCAATGTACAAAATAGCAAAAACACAATATATAATATAGGCAATTATGGGTGTACAGGTCTGATATGTGCAAATGTGAAATGAAAAATAAGTATGTGTGATGAATAAATAATGTATAATAGTGTTGTGTGTTCCACGTTTAATGTCAAGTGTTCATGAGATGGATTACCGGAGGGAAGAAACTTGAATATTGAATATTTATTTATTCCAGCCTGCTTTTTGTTTGTGTAACATGACTGTAACATGCTTGCTTTATACCTAAGATAAATTCGTCTTGAAATGATCCCCATGATAGCACTAGTTTAACTTTGATTGAAAGGCAAACCATTTGAGTCTTGTAGCTGTGTGTGGATCTGATCTAGGACAAGAGTTTGCGTCCCTGGACCTGATTGAATCCCACTGCACTCCTCCTTTAATCTGTGCTCTTGCTTAACTTTGTAATGAAATATATCAAGCGGTCAGGGTGAAGATAAGACTGAACTGAACGTTTACACCAGCGATCGTGAGGCCATGGTTGTGCATGTAGTGATTGATGGCGCGTGTCAAACAGGCTTAACTGAAACATCCTCCGTCAGTTTTGCCCTAGTCAGCCTTTCATGCGTTGGAAATATGACTCTTACAGGAGACAGAGTGACACAATCACATCTACATTACTGTACCTTCCAGCACATTCCAGTAGAAACGATTGCTTCCATTTGGTGGCAAGCCTGACTTTCATCTGATGCATCGCTGGCTAGAAGCACAGATGTCCTCAATTCATTAGGAAGCGAGCCCGCCCAATAGAGTAGCTGGCAGTGGTTGGCTTTTTCTGGTCAGATCTGTTGCTCTGTGGAAATGAAGAGAAAGCTTGGGATCTGCATTTGTCAGCTTGCTGGGAAAAAGCTTTGAATGGGATCCAAAAAGAAGAAGATATTTTTCCTTCTGGATCTCTGAAATGAAGAAGGAAGCTTGTTTTTTATTATTGGAAAGAAGCAAATAGAGCAATTATCACTTTCCTGCATTCGACTGGTGCTCCAAATGTATAATGAAATTACTCTGCTCTAACTTCTGCCAGTAAGCAACATCTGTAGTGCAGGTTTGAGCTTAACTACCTCCAACTCTCATACTGAGATTAATTCATAATAAAGTGGCATACTCAATGTCATTGAACTGGAAACAAACTTCGGTCCTGTAATTTAATAACTGTGATCAGTTATGGGATTGTAAACAATAAGCAAGTGTAAAAACAGTTTTGATGCCTCACACAAGCATGCTCGTCTTTTTCATTTCATTTTTCAACAAATGTGTACATTTAGGTATTAATATATACGTTTTAGGTATTATGTGCCTTTGAGGTACTTACATGCATCCATTAGGGGTAAATATGGTAAAGGTGTATCTTTTGAAAGGGTAATGTATATGCATAAAATGATTAACACAATGTTATAAAAAATGTATTTTAAAACAGATATTTGTCTGCCTGTAAGGCCCATAAAACCTAAACTTCAAGACTCTTTAAATGTATTTTTACATTAAACTACTTTTTAATTAAACTTATAAAGCCATTATTTAAAGTTTGTTTTGGCAAACTGTTCTTTTCTAGTTAAAACTGATACTTTTTTGCAGTTACATGACATTGAATTTCAGTTTTCAGTTCAAATGCAGGATTTTAATAAAACAAAAAACTAAATTCAATTCTGAAATCTAGTTTACATTCAGTTTGCAGTCAATTCTTTCTTTTGATGTCCAAGTGTAGTGAATGTTTTTATGTGATTATTTGTTGGGGTCGTGTAAACCAAAGCAAATAAGACTGCAGACATACACAAGATCTGTGAAGCATTTTTGTAAGAAAGAAAGAAAGCCGTCTACTTCCCATCGTAACCAGATTGAGTCTATGTACAAGTGTGTTTTTTGGTCATTCTCTCAGGCCCCCCGTCCCCTCCTTTGAGGAGGATTTAGCAAGTGCAGCTTTGTGAGTGTGCGAGGGAGAGTGTCTGCGCACTCTCACAGTCGGGTGGGCCGGCTGAGGGTCACGGGTCACTGGCCCGCCCAACTTCCATCAAGGAGAACAAAGCGCCTCCCTGGCCCAATGAAAGAGCAGGTTGGGACTGGGCTCAAGTCCAAGGGTCCCGGCCCACATTGGGGGATCACCGGAGGCTGAAATACGTAAAGAAATAAATAACCAAATAATAATCAGATCCTCAGCCGTCTGGAAACCCGGTCATGTGGGAACGCTCGACGTGCCCTTATTCGGTTCCTCTCACGAGGAGCCTAAACGAAGACACGTCCCCCTTTTCACATCCCTTCCTTTTTCTCCATCACTTTGAAGTCTGCTTACTTTTGTTCTTTACATAACTCGATCTGATTTTTTATAAAAAGCTCATTTGTATGGCTTTCCAGTGACATAGTTGCCACCCAGAATTCTTCACAAGGAGGTGGCGGAGAGGTCAAACCAAACAGACGTCTGAAAAAGAGGCCCAGGTATGACTAAGCCAAAACATATGATAGGAGACCTTTGAATTATTGTCACTGTGCACATTCATGCACAATGGAGGATTACAGGCATGCCGGACAAAATCACTCAGAGGATAGGAATCTGGGGGTGGGGCTTTCTCGATTAATTTCCCGCCTAAACCACTTACTCCCAAACACGACGACCATGCAGAGCGAGCCCACAGATTTCCCAGATGGACAAATATTTGCTCTGGTTTTGTTCCAGTGTAATCGTGAGGCTTGAATGTGGCTTCAGTGAAACATTTCACAGGGAGTTTCTCCAAAGCAGAGAGTTAAACAAGCACATCGAATGCTTAATTTAACAATTTGAATTCAGAATTTAACAATTGTCTCACTTTGAACTGATGAATTTGAATTTTTATCAATATATTCCATTAGAATTTCAACGATGAGACGAGGAATATTCTACTCTTCAATATTATTATTACTCAAAGAACACACACACAAAAATAAATTGTAGGACATAAATAATAACTAATTTAGAATTATGCCCTTAATTTTTCTAAAACATTGTTTGGACAATTCATTAATAAAAATAATAAAAATTCTAATCTGTTGACTAAAATTAAACTTAAATGTCAAGTTCCCAGATCTTCCATGATCCACAATTGTATGTATATATGTGTAATAATTGGATTAAAAATTATTATTGATTTTAATAATAATGTCTATTAATAATAAATAAATAAAAATAATTTAATTTAATTCACATGAATTGTAGTCATTTTATTTCATTATAATTAATTGCATTTCATATATTTTATTTATTTATTTACAGTTTACATTAAATTTTGCATCCTGCACTGTAAAATTTTAACTGTAAAATTGACTTCAAAATGTCATATTTATATTAATGTTACCTGCCATGTCTTTTTAATTAACAGTGACATTTTCTAGCAATTTCTGATTGATCATTTTCTTTACACCAGTTGTTTCTACGTCAGTGTGTTTGCTACTGTAATTGAAATTCATCTCAAGTTGGGGAATGTCAGATGTGAACGGCACACAACACTGGTGCATGAATCAGTTTGTGGCTTTTGAAATGAAAACGGAACTTAAAGCTGGAAAATCTTTTATTTCAGGACTTTTCACCTTCCTTTCCTTGGAATGACGTAGTTTATGCCATTTTAACTTCCTTTCAAATGTTCTGCTGCATCTTTTCTCCGGTCCTCGGACTTGTGCCAGGAAGATGACAAATGCACTGCCATGTCTGTGGGAGCTGATTTCTGAGGTGAGGAAATGGTATTTGGAAGCTCAAACAGGATGTCTGACTGTGAACCCCCCCCACCCAACACTGTGAAATGGCTTAAGTTAATCCAGAATCCTGAAAGTAGTGCAGGGTTTTCCCCTCCCTCTTGTTCTTCGTCATTTAGAAGGCTTCAGGAAAAGAAGAAAGGGACACAATGATTTCCTTCTGGTGTGTCTCAAACACAGACAGACTCCCCGCCGTGCGAGACTATCTCCATGAACCTGAGCAGTGTTTATGTCCAGCATTTGAGGAGGTGGATTGAAGGAGCCACAGTTGAAAAAAAGTTTTCAAATCAGATAAAACTCTCTGAGATTAATCTTTGTAAATTATAATGAAATTATGTAGACACTTATTAATCTCATTTTATTCAACAGGAAGACGATATTGACCTAATAAGGCATGCGAAGAGTGAATAACTTTGCTGTGTGTTAACAGATGGTGCCAAAAGAAAAGCTGTCTCTCTTAAAATGTTGCTTGGGACATTTGTTTTCCTCATACTTTTTCTTTGCCCAAACCCATCAAAGCTGTGGTATCTTACTTGCTGTGGGTCTTTTAATTGGCTCATGGCTCAGATTGATGAAGTAATGAACAGGTGTTGGGTGGGAGGGCCAGCATGACATGGATTATAAAGAACCCCCCATCTCTCTCTCTCACATATCTATAGTTCTTCTGTAGTTCTCATGGACACTTTCTCTCTCAGCATTTGTAGATCCAACAAATAATCCAATTTGTCATGCAGTCAGTGTACTGAATTGAATTCTCTCGTAGACACCAAATCCAGGTTTTACAGGTAATTCTGAGCCATCAAAGAACACTCAAATTATTGCTGAATGCAAGATTTCGCACTTTAAAAATTAGAATGTCAAAGGTTAAAATAATTGAAAATATGTATTGCTCTGTACAATTGTTTGTCAAATGTCATAACTAGAAAGTAACACAATTTGGCAATGAAAATGAGTCTATCTATCTATCTATCTATCTATCTATCTATCTATCTATCTATCTATCTATCTATCTATCTATCTATCTATCTATCTATCTATAAGAACAAGAATGTATGTAGTGCATTACTAACAATACTAATAATCTGAATTTTTATAGCACTTTTAAATTTAGATATCAATAAGTAACTTGATGAGCAAATAATGTCTGAATTCTTATGTTATAGTTATAAAGATTTTAAAATCAGAATTTCTTGCACCAAAATACATGCCTTATACATTGGTCATTACTGGTGTGAATCATGTTTCTCTGATAAGGGCTGCATGCTTTCCACATGAGTCCCTCTAGAGATGGCATTGCTCACAAACTGACCACATAATGGAGATAACCGCGCTCTAGAAACCTCCAAACATCTCATTCATTAATTATCAATAAAGCAAGTTAAAGTTTTGACGTTTGCTCACATCTCAAACCCGTAAGTCTTTGGAACAACTGTAGCAGGGCCAGAGCCAGCTGCTCTCCCATGAATGCTGTGGAATGGTGTTAAGTGAAGTAGCTTAAGCGTAAGCCTGTTAGCGATGTGCTCACACGTCCATCTCTCAGTGTCTGTGAATCACTGAACAACAGAGGCTTTGTAGAGCCGAGTCTGAGTTTAACGATACAGTCATTCACGAGAAGCTCCAACCGCTTCTTCCTGAATCAGTCAGACACTTGAGACCCTGAACTCCTCAAATAACAGCTTTAAAGTCCAAATGTGCCCGTTTCCACGCTATAAACAAGGAATGTCTGTTTTAGAGGCTTTATGGTGTGCAGCCAAAGCAGGAGGGAATTGTGTACTTATGAATTCTGCAAATTTGATATAGTCATCATAGTAAAGTTGGCATACATTATCGTAATTATTATTTAAAAGTTTTAAGAATGGCTTATGAAGGTCCTGGAGGCATCAATTATAATGGGTCAGATTTTTCATAAAGTATGTTCATGAACAAATATCTGGTATCGAGTTATGTAACTGTATAATTTCCAGCTATTATGAGGAATTATAAGATATTGAGCTATGTTAGCAATTTTAGCTTCTTATATTTAAAGAACAGAACATTAATCATTTTATAAAAATGTATTTAAAAAAAAACTTTGTACATTTCCCCCTGATACATTCAAAATGATATTTCTAAAAAATATGCCAGATAGAATATTTGCATGCCAATTCAAATATAAAGTACTTGCATGATTTTATTACTGTGCCTTATAGTTAAACCCATGCTGTAATGTACATTTCACCTTCTTTTGAGGACAGAATTCTTACATTTCTGCTGTTTAAACATCTATAATCCACAACCCAATATAAAAGATAGATTGCCTTCTTTTGTATTAAAAGGCCACAACTGACACTGCGCTACTTTAGGAAATAGCACTGTTTTGAAGTACCTTTTCATTTCACAGCTAGACCACCCACATTAACAAACACAAAAAGCATGCACACTCTTCCTGTCATCACAATGAGAAAGAATCAGGGATTTGACCCCAGGCGGTCTAATGCATTAATAAACCATGTCCATGAACTTTTCCCCATATGCGGTTGTTTTTTATGCACTCTAAGGACTCTTAAAAGGTTTTGACGAGACTGCCAAGACTTGAACAAACAACATGAAGATACAGCAACTGCAGATAATCCATTGATTCAAGCTCTGTCACTTGATGAAAACACATCTAAAGAAGAAAAAAACAACAACTGATAAATGTTATGATGATGAGTCATGAACTGCCTCTTTGTATTACTGTTCTCTGAGGTCCACTTATAATGTTAAGATTTTTACATAAAAAAACATCATATTTGAGAAGTAATGGGCTATTTTCGGTCCTGTTTTGTCCATCTTTATTGTTTGGTTTCTGCCTAGACCCGTGTTTGCCGCTCTCATTATTTACACCACGTGTGTGAATCGGTGGGCGGGGCTAAACACTATTACATCATAAAGTGGAACATCCCACAAACTGATGATTTTCATATTGGCTTCAGTAGAAGCGTTTTTTAGACTAATGAGAACGTTTTGAGCTCTGAAACGTGCAGGATTTGTTTTATAGTACAATGACCTCTTATACAGTATGTCAAAAGATCAAGGGAATATAGATTTCTCAGGTCATAACCCCTTTAAAATGCACTCTGCATTAGGGAAGGAGGAAACAATGTGTTCTTTAACTTTCCTAGGATTAATTGACAAAATATGGCTATTCATTTCTATGATGAAAAGGGCCCAAATTATCGTACTTTAGATTAATATATTTTAAAGTTGAATTCTTATGTTGTGTTTAAGCCTTGACATGTTAAGGATTTTTACCCCTACCTCACAAAATGTTATTGCATTAGACTTTAACGTACTGGTCACACATGGTATAACAACTTCCCATCAAAATGTATACACTTTGTACTACATTTGTTCCCCACTTCATCGCACTTCTGGTTTTCCTGGTTAAAAATGACCGGCATACAAAAAAATTGCTTTAAAATGTTCTCATTTTGCTATATTATTCCCAAATATTGGATTTAATCTTTTTAGCATTTTTTTCTTTCAATTACCACAAGTTCTATATTACTTTGAGGAACTGACTGATCAAAGGCCTCACTGATATGAGCTTATGCACCTCAGATATAGAGCGAACATATTGTTATCCTAAAATTATCCACCCGCAAATAATGCTTTTTTCTAGTGATCGACCGATATAGATTTTTTATAACCGATACGATACCGATTATTTGTACGTTTATGTACCCGATAACCGATATGCAGAACCGATATTTATTTACTGTTATAAAGTAAATAAACAGTGACGTAAGTCCATTCTTCACTTTGGTTTTTCCTCCTTTCAGTCATCTTAACAACAACAACAAACTGTTGAAAATTAAGATTTTCATGTCAAATTCAATCTTCAAATTACAACAATATAAACATTTTATTTATAAAAAGCATCATCAGCAACACCGATATTAACAATAAGCAAAATAATGTCTAATGTTTTCAAATGGAGAAAATAAAGGACAGAAGTCATAACTTCATTTTAAACTACAGTTTAAGGTTTATAAGCTGTTGACTATGCTAAAGAGTGAAGAATAATTCACTGAATAATATTCTCTGGAATATTGAAATAAGCTATAACAAACAAAACATCGTATTTTATTGCATTTCTTAACTGGCATGTTTTATCAGAATTATTAAAATGTTTTTGTCATTTCTAGATTATGAAAACTGCTGACAGCGGTTTATCTATTTACACAAAACTATACTCAAACTGCGATCGCTTGCGGAGATAATAAATAATTCATTTTGATAGAGATGTTTATTGGCAAAATAATGGTTCTTTAGTAAATGTTAATATAGTTTAGCGTGTTTCAAACAAGTGAATCTTGTTAAAAGTTACTTTTGTTTTTTTTAACACCGATAACCGATTATGGTAAAATGCTTAAATATCGGGAAAATATCGATAAACCAATATATCGGTCAATCTCTACTTTTTTCACTCAAAAACTAAACTGCATCCAAGATTGAATCCAATATTTGTTGATAATATTGTATTATGGAGATTTAAAAGCAAATTTTAAAAGGCTGGTTATTCTTGTTAGGTAAAAGATTTTCAGCACCGCACAAGGGATACAAGATTGTATATTCACCAGCTATTCCCATCCATTAAACAAAAAGCATTTCCAACATCAATGGTAAAAGTTACCATTAGTAACTACAGTCAGTAACTACACATCCACAACGACTCGGTTTTGAACTTATATTATGATCAAGAACTTTCAACTGGAAGCAGGTCAGCGCCTTCCAAGAAAGGAAAGATAATCACTTTATCACATATAAAGTTTATATACACATATAAACATTATATAATGATGGCTAAACTAAAAGCTCTTTGTGCTGAGAAAATGAATCTGGGAAATAAACCATAATAACGTGTACAAGGCATGATCTTCATTCAGCAAAAACAAACACATTTTTTTTTTCTCTGATAAACTCAAACACTTCAAACAATGCCAATAATTCAGTCTGAACCGTTCTCAACCCCACCACCACCATCACCGCGTCTCCCAAAGTATCTATATTTCTGGCTGGCTCATTGGATTCAACATTATAAGGTAATGAAAAGTGATGTTGTTTTGCACAAAGCAGAGCTTGAGGGCTACAGCTCAACTGCACAAACTGCTCATACTGGCCTCTATCAAATAATCGAATTAAAAACAAAAAACAATGGAACTGAAGAGTAAACTTCGATTACTTCTTGATTTCCTCAGTTTAACGAAAAACTCCCAAACTACAATTAAGACTTGGATTTCTCGCACTGGTTTGGGGACAACCAGTGACCAGCCTTGGGAACTGTGGTCCCCAAAAACAATAAATAACATTAGATTCAACAACACACTTTCTACCGAAACAACTTTAAGAAACATTTGGAATAGAGGTCACTGGATTTGCTTAAGATCCTGGCTTCTTTCAAGTGGTACACTGAAAATCATTATAATATGAATGATTTAACAGGGCAACATTTTAGAAACAGTTTGCAGATAATGTGCAATTCATTAATTAATAGGGCTAAAAGTCTTCCTCTGTCCAGCATAATCTGAAACCGTTCATTTTACATGATGTACAGCATGAAAAACATTGCTTATGGTTCATAAAAAACAGTGAACATTAGATGTGTCATTGCCGATGAGATGCTGTTCCCAAGTGCTTGCACAAGTTTAATATCATTTGCACTTACACACACACACACTTGAAACTCATACTCAATAAATAGACAATGTGGTAAGGCAGTGTTGAAACATGCATTCGTCACAAAGAACTTATCAAACATTCATACAATATACACAAATGTTTTTTGGAGCAAGTTTTTTTTTTGGCAATGTTGGATTATCAAGGCTTTTTAGGTGAAGACCAGGTGGAGCGTAAGAATCTCCAGACTCGTGTAATAATGTACATTTCTGAGGCCTTTCGAGAAACGAGAGGAGCTCTGGAATGAAAGTGGATCTTTTCCATTGCCTTACAAGTTTCAATATAGGAGAACAACAAAAGGAGGGCAAAAGGGAGGTGTGATTTTCCTCCTCGTTGCAGCCAGCTGCACAAGTCTTCAAGACGATCCAGAAGTGTCCAGGTAGCTTTGCAGCTTCCGAACTGTGGTTTTGTCCAGAGAGCAGAGGTCAAAGTCAAAAGTTGTGTTTGTGATGTGAAAGTGTCCAGTTTCCTCAATGAGGTTCACAATCTGCAAGAAAAAAGGATAACATTTGATTTACTTTCTTCAGAGAACATAAGAATCTAGTTTAATGTATCAGAATTCAAAATGAATCATTCAGAAGCAGCATTTCTTAATACAGTATGTGGTACTTCCATTCGCCTTTGCATTGTATACAAAGCACCATTGACAGTGAAAAGCCCCCGTTTGCACGATATCTCGTGTCTGACTGTAATGAAGAAGATGCTTTACCAAAAGCAGCCTGTTATTGGTTCCAGCCCTCAGTGCTTCAGAAGGGGGACTGAATCGGTGATTATGAAGAGAAGGGGGCTGCAGAGTGGCCACATGGATTAAACTGGGCCGTAATGGGACCCAAACCTGATCTGTTTCACACTACAAAGCAAAAGCTGCATATGGAAGGAATTTCTTCCATTTCTCCTGAACTTGGGCCAGAAACAAAGGGAGACCCAGAGGCCTGTTATGACACTGAAGATAGAAGTCAGCTGTTCGAACGCCTGAAGCCTGGACAAACAACCGTTGGATGTACTGCTTGTGTAAAATTTAAGAAGTTTAAGCAGACAACAAACTATTGTAAATGTTATTCCTGATATAAAACATGCAATAATATGTTATAATAATGTATATATAATATAAAAGTTTACAATAAAGTAATTAATTGCAAATTAATCACACATTATTTTGTTCTGCATCAATGCTATGAAAATAATGGAATTAAAAACATGAAATTATACTAAATATGAAACTAAAACCACCAGTATGTGGTCTTAATGAGTCATACATTCAACTGATTCCTTCAAACGGCTGATTCATTCAGAAACAAAGAGAATGAGTGAAAGTCTTTATGAATGGGTCACTGAATCATTGGCTCACTAGATTCATTCAAAAACGTGGATTTATTCAGTAATAAAACACCAAAGCGTGCTGCTTGGAGACGCACAATAGTTTAGCTCTAGCTTTGTTTGGAACTAGTTTTATTGGTGAAATGGAGATACTGCTAATCTATATCATATATAAATATAAAAACTCATACAGCGGCATTTTTGCCCTTATATCCTGAATTTTAGTTGCATTCTAATATTCTACATCATGCAGTCAGTAAGTCATCCTGTATCAAGTACCTCATTTTATATTTTAGAAATATTCCATAGACGTTCCTCACAGAACAATTACTTGTGGCCGGATAACAAGGAATAAACTTGCAAATTACGTCAACGAATTTTCCAGTTTGCATTAGAGGCTAATCATGGAATTGAATCAATGCCATATCTTATTGCGCAGGAGGAGGATTATTTCACAAAACTGCAGGATTAGCTTGATTAAGATGTATGTTTGGACCTCATTTGGTAGGTCTTCCAGACTTACACCACCACAGGCTTTGCAACAGAAGGGCACGGCAAATCCTTGGAACTACAGAAGTATTACTCTCCATTGTGTCAAAGCAAATAGGCCTCAAAGAACAGGAATTATGGGCCGCAAAGAGTTTACTTGGCAAGCACTTGAAGGAAGACAAAACCTACTGTTACCAGTATGATTTACTCCAGCCAGATATTCGTTGACATGTTAATGCTGTGGGTAATAACTTTACAGGTTTATACACTTCTAGGTAAAGCACCCAGTGATCTCAGCTTCTTTGGATGTCGACAGGGAATTTTTAAGTGTCCCTTCTCATGTTCCCTCATGAAGGTCATTACGTGCTGAAGGAATACAGCACTGTCTCAGGTGCAAAGGTCTCTTCGTGCAACTGTCTGTGTAGGAGTGAGTGATTTAGGAAAGCTGACTTCTGACAGTACATGCTCCTCATTTATTACCTGCTGTAATATGTGCCTTTCCCTTAGTGCCATTAGTCTTCTGTGAAGCTCAACCAGCTCATCCAAGTATGCCTGCGGAACGAGATGTAATCAATAAAAAAGACATGTTTCAGATTGATCAATCACGCTCTCACTAAATATGGCATGTCTAAAATGCACTGCAGTGGTTTCAACTGTTTTTGCTTTTTTTTGGACTTCAAGTGGCAGAATGAAACATCAGAATTGTTAAATGCACAAAAGTAAATGAAAATGTGCTTGCAATGTTGAAATACTAATACATGTAAATGTTTTTTTGCATGTATTAATATTACAACAACAGGCCAAATAGGTCACAGTGTTCTTGTTGGTCAAACAGCAAAGTGCTGCAAGCAATGCCATGGGTTTGATTTACAGGAAAATCATATAGACAAAACATTTAAAAAATATGCCATATGACATACACAATATTAATGTAATGCAGCACATATGTATTAACAATTGAATGCTTACCTTGTCACAGTCAAGGTTTTTATTTTTGTCCATCTTTGCTTGTTTCATAGGAGTCTTCACTTCGAGTATCTGCAAAATTCATCATATTTTAATAACATTATAATATCATATATTAGCATTCAAAAGTTTGGGGTTGGTAAAACATTTTTTTATGTTTTTGAAAGACGCCTGACCAAGGCTACATTTATTTGATCACAAATACAGTAATAAATGTATAACTTATATAAATAATATAAGTTATAAAATAATAATGTGAAACAGTTTGAAAATTTAAAATAACTTTAAATTTACTTAATTTACTTTTAATATAAATCATTCCTGTGATGATAATGCTAGATTTTCAGCACCATTACTCCAGTCTTTAGTGTCACATGATCCCTCAGAAATCATTCTTGACATCATCTGTATTTTCATTGAAGAATAGAATATAAGAACAGCATTTATTTGAAATAGAAATCATCTGGAACATTCTAAATGTCTTCACTGCCACTTTTGATTAATTTAATGCATCCTTGATGAATGAAAGTATTTATTAAAAATAATGAACTGGCCCCAAAATCTTTGACAGGTAGTGTACACACCCATAATATATATCATATTTATGTATTTTAATTGTAACATCAAACCAGATATAAAGGATATACAGCACACATCCACAGCTCTATAGTGTGACAGTTCAATTTCTTTTTCCTCCACACATCATTTTCACCTCATTCTCTTGAGAAGCACGTGAGTTGTATGGAAGAGTGAACCCACAGCTACAGGAATGGGAGGACAGAGAAGGTGATTCCAGCTCACCTGGTTATTGGAGGTTTTCAGCAGAGGTTGGGGGTCATTATGGGGCATTGGTGAAGAGGCAGAGCTATTTTCACTGTCACTGCCGTCACTTAAACTCACCCTGCAAAATACGTGACAGATATTCACTATTCATTATCCCTTTCTGAGTATGCTCACATCAGCTACACAGCATGGTATGCTGGGATGGATGTATAAAATAGATTTGGTTTTCTGCTGTTTCTTCTGGTTACACGGTAGTTTTTCACAGATATTTACCTGCGGTGGCGATGGGTCATTTGTGTGTGTAGCGGTCGCTCCATGTCAGAGTCCATGTCATTATCGTCCTCCTCTTCAGAATCTTCTTCGTTTTCATCGGAGTGCAAATCTGGGATCACTGACCGCAAAGGACCCAACACTATAGGTAAATAAGGAAGATTCCTTATTTCACAAAATCACTTCTTTCTGTAGTGTAATATGCCAACATTTTTGATCGTCATAGAATGCACTGCACGCACACATGCTCAGTTAGATTTCTCTAATGTTAGTAAAATACACTAATATCTTGGTAAAGTGTACTCTGTGGGTGCGAGAAGGGGCTTGACACACTGACCCAGAATAAGGCCAGGCTTTTACAAAGCCAGCCAAAAGCAATAGTATGTGGCAAATATTGCACGTTACCTTGCCGCTTGTGTGCGCATCCAAAGCCGGAGCTCGAACTGGAACTGGAGCTGGCCGGACTGGGCTGATCCGACTAGGAAGGAAGGCAAAGCACCAACTCAATATAAAATAATAATACCAATATCAAAGCAGTCTAGTTTTGTGTGCTCAAGAACCATGACCATGAGATTATTTGGGAACTTTTTGATATCTCCCAATATACAGACATCAAAAACACATTTGCTAAGCCTTGCACAGTATTGCTTTTCCTCATGCCCCAAAATTGGTTTTGCAGTCTTATAATTACAAATCCACGATGAAGCTACCTTAGGGCACAATATACAAAAAAATAAATTAATAATAAAATCAGTGACATTTCTGGCTAAAAAATAAAAATAGTTGTAATAAATAAATAAATAAATGCCTGCATTAAAGAACTGCAGCATTTAACTAAAAATGTTGCCATTAAACAAGACAACAATAATAATAATAATAATATTAATAAATTAGCAATAATAATAATAATATATATATATATATAAAACATAATAATTTACAATATTCTTTTTTTTTAAATTAGCAAAATAATTCTGGTGCAAAAATAAAAACAAATAAATAAATATGATAAAACAAATCAATTAATATATTCCCTATTTTACTGATCATAATTTATACATGCCCTAATTTATTTATGAACTGTAGCTGAACATTTACCCATAAAACAAGATGACCCAAACGCCACAAAAGGACTCATATCCAACCGATCCAGTTCATTAGAATTAATTCAACTTTCTGATGGTAAACAATGCGAGATAGAAGACAGCTTGTTACTGAATAAACTACAGCTTTTTTTGAACACAGCTGAACAGCTGTCGGTCATTGCTTGGTATTATTAGTATACTTTTAGTTACTCAGTTACTGAATGACACGGGCTTAAAAACGGACTCTGAAAGAGAACCAAATGCAGTTACTTGTGCGGCCATTTCCATGATCTTCAGTTCCACACTAGAGGCTTTGATGGGTATTAGTGTCGTTCCTCACTGTAAATCAGTGGGTTCCTCATTCTCCCGACCTAATAAAGGCTGATTTATGATCATACAGATCCCTTTAGGGCACTGTTCACACTAAAGCTTCCTACTCACACAAGTCTCTGCACTTTGAGTGCAAAAAGGCTGTATAAATGTGTCAAATGTACAAAATAAATCTAAAAATGTTGCTAAAAAGAACCCCATAAAAATATTTTAAAACTCTGTGCTGCTGAAAATGTGCATACTGGGCTTTACCATAAATGAAAAGTAAAGGGAATGAGACAGTTATTCAGTGAGCAAGTCCATCAGGCTGAGCTTAAACTAGATTTAGAGGAGGCCGCTTCCAACGGTTACATCTGTTGATTAATTGTTGAGGATCTCACAATTTACTAGGCACCTTTGAACTCGTGGGGCAATATCTCACTACAGACCCAAGCCTCTCAGAACAATGGGACTGTGATTGATTGGATACATGGAGGTAAAAGAGCAGACATGTTTTTAAAGGGCCCCTATTTGCTTTTAGAGACACATGCGCCATGTTTACTGAAGATACCATTAAAATGTAACCAATCATATCTTGTGCTCTTTTGCTGTACGAACAGTTATTCTTGTTAAAGGCATGTTTAATATCAGTAAAGTAATAGACCTTTTTAAGACAAATGAATGAACATTTAAGGAATAAATTGAAGAGCAAATAATACATCTATGTGTTCTCAAACACACAATGCCCCGACCAGCCCAGCAAACAAGCCCACTGCAAATGCTCGACACAAATGTCTATGAAGCCCATTGAGTTGTATTAGCAACACTTTCACGTTTGAAAATACAAAACCCTACAGATTACTTTGATTCATTTTGCACAAAAAAAGCATGATGTTTTTCGTTGCTATTTTTGGCCTGTTTTCCAATGTCTTAGGGATACATATGTATCGGAGGCCAGCGAGTAAATGCGTGTGAGTTTTTCTTTAATTCAAAGGAAAAACCAGATTTTATTAACCACTGACAGATATTTGTTCTTGTTTCATCTTGATTTAAGAGGTTTAGATACTTAGATACTAGAGAAAAAGAGGAAGATAGGTAGAGGAAAAATGTTTTGTAGTGCGTTCAAGATTTAATGCCATGACTATGAAGATAAGACTTTTAAGGCATTCATTTATGGAAGGGCAAATTAAGACTTTTAAGACCTGCAGAAACCCTGCTGTAATCATAACATTAATGTTGCGTTAAACTATATTTAATACTAAATTTGATGCATTAAAGTAATTGTTTTAGAGTGATATATTTTACTTTGAATGCAAATGTTCTTTCATAATCATTCACAACTTATTTTAGCTCTGTAATATTTGTTAAGAGTCAAACAGGGTATATTATGGTAGGAAATTAAGTGATTTATCAGGAATTGTGAAAAGAGGGTGTTAGGCACTAAATACTGCTGTTACCCGTCATTAACCTGAGAGGACTTCCCAGAAGAGCAGAAAATGATAAGTATGAAATTGTTCAATTCTTTTGGAGTAAGTGATATTTCATGCACAATAAGACTAATAAAAAAACTAAATCAATTTTGATTTCATGTTCACTTTAACCTTCTCCAAGAGTGCTTCTCTTCTGCATCTCAATGTTATATACTTTTATTGCACCATAGTTGCAAACATCTGCAATTACATTTGTCCACCTGCCACTATAACATTTGTTGTATAAATACAACAGCTTCCAAATGCACATCTATGCTGCTTTCCAAGCATTTAAAAACAAAAAAGAGATCATTATTCATATAGCATCAACAAAATAGAAGGTTAATGTGATCTTTTCTAAGAAAACTCTTTCAAAGAGAGGCTCTTATGAAAACGGTCTTTTCTAACAAAGCAAAATGAATGTAATGATGTTCTTTTAAAATTACATTCAGTACAACAGAGATGTAAGTGGAGTGAATTGGACTGATTAACTGCAATCCACAAAGACTTCCCGACCAAATGGAGGTATAATACAAATCAGGCTTATTGTGGCAAATGGGTCCGAGGATAAAAGAGTAAGAAAGGCCCTCTGTTACAATTGCCTTCCTGACTCTCCACTTGGCTGAAGTTTTTAGGTTTAAAGTTACATTAAAGTCCATTCTGTTTTTCTTCTTTGTACTCACGTTAAGTTTAAATTTGTACTCTAGATGGAAACGCATTTTACAAGCTTTCAGAAATTGCATGAGGTGGAGGAACATTCTCAGCGCTCAGGAAAAAACCCAGCAAGGAAGTCCAATGTGAAACTATTAACCTAATTCCTCTTGGAGAGCGGCCCAAGAGGAAATCTAAAGAAGCTATTAAAGTTAATCTGAATTAATTTGTTTACATTCTTCTCTGATGAGCACTTGGTGAAACTGAATCGGGTCTCTTGAACAAAATGTACATGCAGAAGCCATTCAGCTTCAAAGCGAATGGAGAAAGTGAGTGTGGGATTTATAACAGGGCTAGTACAGTGATTACGGCTAATGGCTAAGAAAGGTTTTAGAATACTCTTGGGAAACATTGGCTAACGTTGTCTATTCAGTCAAAAAAGGCCAGAAGGATGCACATTAGATCACTCCGTTCTTTTTCTTGCAATCTTCAATATACAAGTTAAAAAAAACACTATTATTCAGCAGGGATGCACTAAATTTATCAAAAATGACAGTAAAGACTATAAATGCTGTTTATTTTTTCATCAATTCATCAGAGAATCCTGGGGGAAATGATAACAGTTTCCACTAAAGGGAATGTTTATTGGGCAACACCTATTTTCAACATTGATAATAATAGGACATTTTTATTGGCAAATAAACATAACAAATTGTGTAACACTGATAATCAAAATAAATATCAAAATAATAAATTGCATATTAAAATATATTAATAGTTTTTTTTGTATAATATTTTATAATCACTTTTTACTGCGTTTTTGATCAAATAAATGCATAAGTGACTGCTTTATTGATTACCTCAAATTTTGGGCCTTCTTATTACATTTGTAAACACTTGGAATTCAAATCCATGTTGTATACAGTAAAATGAGTAATGGGGAAAAATCCTACAATCTCGCTATGAATTAGAGAATAAAAACACATTTCACCATCTAGCAACCATCTATAACATATAAGCTTCATGGCAATGGGTTCTGTTTGAACTCACTCATCTTTGGTAAATGTAGAAATCTAGTTTTCTAGGCAGTTTTTGTCTTTTCGACTTGCTATGCCCTTACTTCAAAATTATGTTTACTGTGCAATAACTATAGTAATTTTCAAACTCTCCTTTCCAAAGAACATGATCAAACCCACATCGCCCTTCTCCTCACACAGCATCCGCCAAAAACCATTCATCACGGGCATCCTCACGGTGCCTTAAACCTACAAAAACACTGCAACGAATCAAAGGCAGAATATAACAGTGCACTATAAAACTGTTACGGCTCACTCACTCGACTGGGGGTGACAGTGGTGCTAGTGAGAGTTGCTGGCAGGGGGCAGGGGCTAAAAATCTCCCGTGAAGCGAGTCGACAATAGGGGCTGCCAAAAGTCCTGCAAGCAGGGTGGTAAAGACACTTAACTTCAACCCCTCGCCGAGCCTGTGGAAGAGCAAAGTTGTTTCTTTGAAGTTCCTTTCCCTTCGTTCTCACTGTTTTTTCCCCTTTTTCTTCAGTCTGCATTTTACTGCCTGTTTGTCTGTCTGGAAGCGTAGCTGACATCAAACGCATGGTCAGGGTTCTGTGCTGTAAATCTAGCTGCCTTTCTCTTTCAGGCTGCACCTCTCTTCCCAAACTAGACGCTTGTAAAAGCTCATCGAAGAAGCCCTGCACCCCTTAGACAATAAAACTGATCTCATCACTCAGGAGGAAAAGCTAGCAGGTCTTTAAGCATGAAGATCATCTGGAGTATTTGGGTTCAATCGCCTGAGAATTGTGAAGAGAGAAAGAGAGAGCCTTGCTGTCACCCACACTTGAGTAATGGCAGAGCTGTGGCCATGCAGTAAAATGCTACATTACTTTTTTAGACCTAATGAAAAGGCAACTTCCATTAACATGGACATGGTTTGCAGTTTGCGGTGACATGCAGACCACCAAACTAAAACGATGCACTAAACCAGTAGAGCTCCGAACACACACATCTGAATTATTAAACAAGGACATGTCTGTTAAATGCTGTTACAAGACTAAATGTGATGCTTAAATGGCGTGGCGTTAACAAGACGTGTGCCAGCACCAGTGCTGAATTACTTTTTTAAATCCGTTACCAATTCCAAATTACACGACAAACATTGTAGTTAGTAACATACTCCATTACATCGGACTACTTTTTGATTTCTTTGATTACTTTTAGATTCACCCCAACTTTTTATCACATCATTTAAATATGATAATCTTATATCAAATTGACATCCAAAAGACTTTTTCAATGTTTGTAAGCAGTAGGCTATTTTAGACAAAAGTATGATATATAGTTGTCGTCAAAAATGTGTATGATTTTGTTGATTATGATTGTCAAAATAATGACTTTTACAGATAATTTTTATTTTACTTAATTGCCAATATGCTCATGATGACTCTTCAAAAGTCTACATTTACTGTAAAACGCTGCAATAAACAGTACAAATGAAAGACCTTCTTCACAAGAGCTTTCAAGAGTTTAGCAGAGGCAAAGCAGGTGGTCACTAGCAGCACCACACAGCTGGTCTGTGGCTTTACGACCATCGCCTCTGCTGTAGTGCCATAAATCTAGCAGTGGCTCTGAAACTGACAATTACTGCTCTGCTTTAGGACTATTGTCTCATTCCCTTCAAGCCTGTGAAGCTCTTTACTTATGGAGGACGTCGTATAAACAGATTTTAGGATTGGGTTACACCCCCACTAGTCTTTACTCTAAGCAAGATACATTGCAACATGCACTTTGTATTTGGCCAGTGACATCAGCACTTAACTTCCTTTAACCTGTACTTAAATTTATCTTGTGTTAAGTACAAGGTTTTTTACTATTATTTATATAATATCACAGTATTTGTTAAAAAATTTTTTATTAGCTTTTATTTGTATTTCTTTTTTAACATTTCTCTTTAGCTTAAAAAAAGTTGTTTGTTTAAAAAAAAAGTTATCTGCCAATGGAACATTTTAAAGTTATTAGGCTTAAAGTCTATTCATTTCATTTGAGCTGTATTTCAAAAATGTGTAATTGTTTCAGTTAACAATAACAACACTGGTTTAGAATAGTTTGAAAAACAGTTTGAAGTGTTATGAGATATACACAAACAACCAACCCAGTACTCAGTCATGTTTACATGCACACCAGAAAATAATAGGGATGCACCGAAATAAAAATTCTTGGCTGAAGCCGAACAAAATGAAACACTGGACCGAAGGCCGAATATGATTTTTCACATTGTTTTCCACCCCATGTAGGCCTATTTTGCAATTTTTTTCACTATTGCATAAATTAAATAGCCAAAATCAGCTTTTTACTGTTTTATCCTGCTTTACCAAAAAAAATAATAATAATTACTTAACACGGAACATTTATATAATCCTATCATACATTATACCAACAAAGCACAATTTAACTTAAAATTAATAAGTTAGTAAAATAATATTTTTTGGCCATTTTTGAGACCCCCTTCTTGAATCAGGCATGTATTTTTTCTGTACAAATAAATGCAGCATCCTGAGCAGAAGAGACTTCTTTTAAAACATTAGAAAATATTACAGATCCCAATTTGAACACTATTGGTGAATGTTATAGTGAATTTATTAATACGGCTGTTGTAGGTTAATTATTATTATCATTATTTTCTTACTTTTTATTTTATTTTACAGAACAACAGTAAAATTACAATACTAACATTTATGAATATTGATGGAGCTTTTATTTTGGCGGAAACACGGAGGAAGACCTCAGTGCTTCTTTTTGTTGACAACAGCATGCAGATATTTCTCATTGATGTATCTCATTACCACTTTGGGAAGATGTTGGTCACACGTATCACATTTTCACACGCCTTTTACAAAAATATATAAAATGAGCAAATGATGAGTAACAGTGTTTCAGCGCAGAAGTTCCTCGCTTTGGACTTTGAACCCTGGCGCCGCGAGCTCGTGCAGCGCTGTTTGAATACATGCAATTCGTGCGTGTTTTAGAAAACAGAACATTCTGTAGTTTATTTACTAATTGTTTGAGAACATTTCGCGATTTCAATCATCACAGTAACCAGCATCAACCAACCCTTTCCTCTTCTCATCGGAGACATGAGATGCAGCGCTAAGCAGTCTCTCGCTGTCTGTGTTTTGTGCTTGTAATGATCTCTCTCTCGGACAGTTTTAAAAGCTTCCACACTGCAGATGTGTTTGCTGCATTAGTGCGCGCCTCTATTTGATCGCGTAACGTCATTGTTCAGTACAAATTATTCTGTCTTTTTGCTTATTCGGCCAAACACCGAAATAGTTTTTTTTTCCTATTTTCAGCTGAACAATTTTGGTTGCCGAACATTCGGTGCATCCCTAGAAAATAACAGCAAAATATTAAGTATATTTTTCATCTACCTGTGCATTTAATCAGTCTATCCACTTATATTTGTTAGTTATTGTCTAAAAAGCTAGAAAAACCCCAAGCAAGGCAATAACCATAACTACTACAAGATCATAACTACTATTATAACTAAATAGCATATGTACTGTATAATATAAGTCAATAAACTACCTTATATTTGCTATGGTTTACCATTCAACATTTTGATAGAGAAACCAGTTATTTTTAGTACAAGATGCTCAACAGGACATGTATTAAGTAGCAGTTTACAGAATCAACAGGAGATGCTGCTGACAACAACAACGAGGTACACTTCCCATCAAACTGTTCATTTAGCATTTATTCTGTTTCTTAAAATAAAACGATCATTATTTACTAATGCTTGTTAAAGTTTAGGCCTAGCAAAGTAAGTAAAATGTAATTACAATTTCTTCTTGCAAACCACTCTTTTACTGCGCCTCTAAAGGCAGAAATAGACAGTGTGAATGTTAGTGGTAATGTTGATCAGAGCAAGGCCATCAGGACCTTACGAGACCTGGTGACCCAAAGAAAGCAGCACCTGGAATTCGTCAGTTGTCATTAACACTGAAGTTTCTTTCCTTCCCTTTTTTTAAGGAGCGAGTTAAAAGAAAAACTCTTAGCTATTCATGGTGTCCTTTCCCATTCTCCTCGGGTGTCATAAAACCATAAATCTCATCTCAGCACTTGCCTTCGAGACAATAAAACAGCCCCCGTTTTATGAGCTGCTCTCTAGCTGAAGGTAAATGAACCTTGCCACTGGTGACACTAGCGAAGCTTAAAACATTCTAGACCCATACGAGCTACTATAACTATCACTATATCTTCAAATGAAATCGAGACTAAATTAACGAAGCAATTCCCAGTTGAGCAGCACAATTTTGCAAGCTGACTTGTGATTGGTTCGCCTCATGCCAGGCAGCGAATTAAACACATAACTCACAAAACTATGGAATGAAATTGCTACAACATCAGTGTTCTTGTTTTGAAACAAAACCCAAACAAACCTAAATAAGGAGGACCAGCTACCAGACTTCCTGTCCTGAAAAGCCGAGAGGTCTAGCAATGGGCGGCACTGATTTCCTGCATCCAACCCAGACAAATGGAGCCTCAGCTCCTGGACACCCACCAAGTTTATTAGATCCCCTCTTGCACCAGACCGCCATTATCACAGCCCTCTAAGAGCCTGTCTCAACCTCTCTTACAGAGAACCCCACGTCCCAGAAAAGGTCTCCGCTAATAGTCAACCACATCATTCAACACAAAAGTTCACACCAAAAACTATTGAAAGTCATTGTACTTTCCCATAAGACTGGCGGCATGATAGCTTTTGCAAACTTATACAATGAATATGCATTGAACTAGAGATGCAGAATATTAAAATTCGGACCAATAGCAATAGACTGATAATTATTATCATAAATGGTCTATATTAAAATTCCATAATAATTAACATTAAAAACTAATAGTAATCGTTTAAATGCTACAATTTATCACAATATTATGATATAATAATAAAACAATATTCTAATAATTACACAATAATATTACAAATATATTAGATATAATTATATGTATACAGAATAAAATTAATGTGCATAAAATATTAATTTATTCACCAAAACTAGATCAGCCGATGCAGATGAAAAAATTAAATCACATGATAACAAGTGTGGTACCAAAATTTTATGGATTCCTATAGTGCCTTAAAAAATCATTACAAAGACTTCAGTTTGTTATTTTGTTATTAGCAAACTGCATTTCCATAAAGGTTATGATAAAGCTCACCAAATGCTTACTGATATTACAATACCCGATTTGAGGGACAACTAACCATCAGGGGCAAATCAAGGACTAATTTTCATAGTTTTATGTTCAAGTATAATGATTAGAAATTCACTTACATCTGATCTTGTGAACGTGTTGCCGTCCATGTCCGAGTCATTCGGGTCCAACACATCCTGGAAGGGCGGTAACGCTGACGGTTTTCTCTTCTCTGAAAGTTCAGTGTTTTGTAATCTACTAGGCCGGATTTGCGGCTTGTCTTTCAAAACCTTTTTATCCGAATGGTGGTGCTGTTGCAAGGTAGGACACGCTTGCTGCTTTTGCGAGCTCTCTGAAAAACTGCTTTTCCGTTTTTTGGTAACATGGCCTTCACTGTCCAACACAGGCCGCCGTTTACTTTGTCCCAAGCTTGAGAAGCTACCCTCCGATGGCCGTTGCTCTTTCGACGTGGTCTTGGGCTCCTTGAATCCCATTTGGGGAACGGGCCGATCTTCCTGAATTGGTTGATTCTCTTTGGGCTTTTTAGAATCTTTAGAGGGTTTTCCAGAGTCCTTGCTGAAATCTCTGAAGGCACTTTTGGACTCTTTTGTGTCTTTGGAAGGCTTGTCCTTATGGTCCTTAGATGGTTTGTGGAGCTTGAGGGAGCTGCTGCTGATGTTGTTTGTGGTTGTAAGAGCACTGCTGCTTTTGGACCCGTCCTGTAACGAGAATACGACAATATTAAGAAAGAAAAAGCCACTTACTTTGAAGGCTATGCTAATTTGATTAATTTAACAACCTTACCAAAAAAGTACTGTGATCACACCATTTTATAGTGATGACATGAAAGGTACTTATGATAGTAGTGGATTTTTTAAAGATATTAACTTCTATTCAGCAAGGACATTCATTTAAATCAAAACGACAGTAAAGAAATGTATAATTTTATAAAATACTTCTATTTCAAATAATTGCTCCACAAAAACCATTAAGCAGCATAACCAATTTGAACTGTTATAACTTATAAGAAAGGTTTCTTGATCTCCAAATCAGCATATGAGAAAGATTTCTGAGGGCTCATGTGACACTGACGAACAATACAAAAATGTGTTTTAAATACATTGACATTTTTATTGTAATAATATTGCACCATTTTACAGTTTGAACTATATTTTTAGTTAATAATTTCAGCCTTGTTGACATATACAAAGACATTAAATGAACATTAAAAAATCTTACCTACCCCAAACTTTTGAATGGTATTGTATAGCACAGCCATATTCATATGCCATAGTATTTACAAGGTCAAAACCCCATTGCTATACATTTGTTAATGAAATAAAGAACAATACATAACTGCTATAAATATTCAAATATTCAACTTTCCTACCATTATAATTGACAAATGATGTGTGTGCCCAAGCAAACAACCGAACCCAGATGTGAAGCATTTCCATAAACAATTTTTCAGAAAGATCCTAAAAATACTTCCACTGGGGGAAGGGCAAACTCTGAGCTATCTGGGAGGCAACAAGGGGCAGACGCAACAAGCCTTTGGTTGACTTTGATGACAGGGTTATCCTATCTTCAGGTCAAGCTAACTAGCCCCTGTCAATAAGTCATTGATGCAGTTAAGTCGTTAAGCAGTCTAGACAGAAGAGGTGTTACAACCTGCCCAGACTACCTTTAAACCCAACTTATATTGTTCTACCTGATACAGAAATGGACTAAACCTTTCCCCCCCTGTTTGAAACAGTTTAAACATGGAGAACAAAGGTAAAACTGTTTTAATTGGCTGTAAAACTAAATGCAAAGTTATTTGAAATGGTCTAGATGACAGCAGTGTTCATGTCAAATGCATTTAGACTAAATTAAGTGTATGGATAGTCTTGTTACATTTACAATCAGTTATAATCAACATGCTACAGTACGTTTTGGCAGCACACAAAGGGGTGGAAACCTCTATTGAAATTAATTACCAATCATCCTAATGATCAGCACTATTAGAGCTTATTGCAACTAGTAGATTTTGTTAACGCCAAAACACTATGGATATTTCTCAAAGAAAAGTGCAGTTTTGCATTTATCAATGTCACAACAGACTTTTCCAGGAACTATTATGGTTGGCAATCAATCAACCTTCAAAATCTTCAACCATAACTTTAAATTAAGTGGAGGAAGGGGAGAAGGACAACAAAGCGCAGATTGTCGTGTTTTTGTTTTTGCTAAAGCGACCGGTGTAGTAGTGCAGGGGAGGTTGGCTGCGAACGACCCTTGACCTGTCAGTAATCCATCACAGGCAAGGGCCTGTTTAGATTGGGAACTGTTTCCATGTGCACTGGGGACTCTCGTAACTTCACTGTAAGAGCTAGCATACAAAATAAGCTCCTTAGCGGCTAAGTGATATTGCACAGGAGACTAAAAATAAATCTAAATCGAAGAAACGTGGCAGTGTGTAGTCAAGCAAGATTTACTAGCATTACGGCTAATGTGGTTTAATAGATGCATTGATAAAAAACTGCAGTGTCTGAGGGTTTCTCGCACAAATCAATTATTATTTCCCCAATTGTAAGTCGCTTTGGATAAAAGCGTCTGCAAAATGACCAAATGTAAATGTATTTTTTTAATTCCTTTTTAAAATTAAAATGCCATTACAGGCCGATTAACAAGAATGCATTGGAAAACTGTATACAGGGTACTGTATGTCTAGAAACGAATCTTTTTGCACATGCAGAGCGCCATTGTAATGAGACACCTGGTGCGTTCGTTTAAGTCATCGGAATGCTAGCATGTGCTTTCTCAGCAGCCAAGAAATGCTCGACTTATGCCAAGTTTCACATCTCTAAAGTCCTTGGAGTTAAATAGCCTCTATAACGTCTTTCAACTTGCCAAATATGCAGGATTAAGCAGGAGTCCTTGGAGGAACTGGGGAATTTTTCACATGCCGAACAAAGTCATGCAAAGTTTTCTCAAAGTTCAGACTCTCAAACTTGAAGATCCACACTCACCTTTGACCCTGGGAAAGACTTGCTCTTTTTCACATCGGAGAAGGTCAATGATAATGAGCTGCTGGGTAATGTGGGCAGCTTTAGATGCTGCCCGAACAGAGAAGTAGAGCCCTCCTGCATTACCATTACCTATGAAACAAAGACCAATGAAAACAGTGATGACCAATGAAAAGTGCAACTGCAGGTTCATTCCAAGATGTTATTTACAGAAAATCTTCATCTCTGTTTGATTCAAAACATGCAATGTCATGATCGATCATAATATACATTATCATCCAAAATTTTGGGGTCAGGGATTTTTTTTTTTTTTTTGAAATAAATTACTTCTAATTAGCAAGGACACATTAAACTGATCAGAAGAAGTGACAGTAAAGACATTGATTATGTTACAAAAAAGATTTCCAGTTTAAATAAAGCCTGCTCTTTTCAACATGTAATTTATTCCTGTGATGGCAAAGCTTAATTTTCATTTTAAAATATATTAAAACGGAAAACAGTTATTTTAAATTGTACAAATATTACATATTATTTACAATTTGTACTGTATTTTTGATCAAATGCAGCATTGGTGAGCATAAGAAACATCTTTAAAAAAACTGCACAGCTTTCAAATGTTATTGTATGCTAGAATCTATTATTTTTATGTTTTTACTGACATGAGTTGCCATGTTACAAAGTGTAACAAAACAAAGAAGGAATGTTGTTTCAGATGCATTTTGAAGATTACGACAATAGCATGTTTTGGTTATTTACAGTAAGGTGTGCAAGTAAATCGTTCACTATACGGTATGAAAACAAGTGTAAACTTCAAAATAATTAGAGAAAATACTGTTGAAGTTCTGTTAAACACAATGAAACATTGAAAATGGAGTTTGTCCTTACTTTCGAGTCCTCTGAAGATCTTTTGTGAGGATCCCGTTGCTGTAAATGACAAAGTACAGATATTACAGTCTATAAATATAGCATATGAATCAACACAAACCACCACAGACACACACACTCTCTCTTTTAACACACTCTGACACCTATTTGGCAAAAAACGCTCTGCTCACTCCTGACCTGATGTAATGACAGAATGCCTTTCAACAGCCAAAACAATCAGGTAAATTGGAAAGGACCTTCCTCAGTCACCACCTCGCTAAATTGATATTGCTCTAGCGAACGGTTCTCTCTTAATTAAAACAACTTCCCCTACAACTGCCCGTTTGCCAATAAACTGTTTTGATTCCTGCCATGCCTCATCTGTAAGCCAGACAAGCATCAGAGAAGATGGTGTCATAGCCCCAGCCGTAAAACATTCGAATTACTGGAACGAGGCAAGAGAGGGTGAGCTAAAACTACAGAGAGGGCCCTCACAAGCAAAATAATGTCTTTAAAATGTCTTAAAGGTAAAAGCGTCCCAGTGAGCCCCATGACTGCAGGTGGAACTTCAAAACACATCCAAGATAAATAAAATGAATAAATACAAGCCAATTGATTCATAAAAAGTGTGTGGATCCCTTTGGCACGGGCCCAAAGACAACTCAGTTTTCCTCCAGTGATAGATGGTTGAGTTAGGACTAGAGATCGACCGATATATCGGTTTACCAATATTTTCCCTTTATTTAAGCATTTTACCATAATCGGATTTCAAAACCGATAACCGATATATATATATTTTTTATTAGTCACATACACACTTATACAGAGTATAACCAGCAGTGAAATTAGTTCTCTGCATTTAACCCATCCAAGTGCTCGGTTATCGGGTACATAAACGTACAAATAATCGGTATCGGTAATAAAAAAAATCTATATTGGTCGATCACTAGTTAGGACTAGCCCAATCAATTCCTGTAAAGTTACTTATTGTCTTGGTTGATGGGAACAGTAATTCCATTAGGACAGATTGCCTGACAATGGCTTTCATCTCTGGAGTACTGTTTGCTAGGACTACCAGAGACAAGTAGCAGGGGACATCCTTGCATTTTTCACCTGTGAATGGAGGGGACGTAATGAGGCTAATTGTGGAACGGTTACCAAATACAAATATATTCTCAACCGTCTTCAACAAAGATGTACATTAGCTCTGAAACTGAAGTCACATGACTCCGATCATTCAAAAAAAGTGACCCGCCCATCTCGTTCCCGGAGGTAAGCCACACCCATCCCCAGCTGGTTCGTACCCCTCCAGCCTTGAGTAGCTTCCTGCGGAACTCTTCAGTAGGGTTGTTGAACGTGAGCTTTTCACAGCGGAGATGATTGACAGGTGGGTGACCCTCCAAGTGCAGGAACAAATCGTAGTCAAAGCGCACTCTTTTTGGTTCTTCCTGGTGAAAAGTGACAAGAATGTTACATTTACCTAATGCACATAACTGTCTGGATTGGTTTAATTTTAGGTAAAGATTAAATACGCTTGTTAATACAGATCATAATTCACAATTACAGGTTTCCACAAAAGAGAGGTGAAACCGAAGTACCTTATTTTTAAAGTAAACTTCAATAGGCAAGATAAACCCAGCGTATCCAGACTCTTCAACTTTATATGGTGGATCCTTGCACACTGCAAGAGAGAGAAAGAGAGACTGTTGGTTTCATTTTAGCATGGAAGACAATACTTAAAGCAATAAGGCACAAATAGGTGTGCTATACTGTAAATATATAATCATAAATATAGGGTGTTTTTAGGTGCAACATGCAGCAACATGCTTGCAGCCCCTTTAGCCATACGATTTGCAATATAGCACAGCCCTGTTTGCCTTTTGTGAAGTGGGTATTACATAAAAATACAGTATACCCACATTTTCATTATGGTTTATTAAGCAAACACATTAAAAGGAAATAACATTGAGTTTTACTTGATCACATTTTTTTTCCCTTCTGGATTTTAATTAGATGAGCAGTAGCCATCTTTACTTTATCATATTGCTATAAAAAGCAGTGGGAGGTTATATACACAAATTAAGCACCATTATTATTCCAGCAACATTATAAAAGCATATTAGACATAGATTTCATGCTAGAGCAAGATATGATTCATCTTAACCTGGTGAGAATGAGCATTGCTGGAGGTACAGTCAGGTCTAAAGCAGAATATGTCTTGGCATGGCCGTAACAGAGATAATGAAAAGATCTGAAGACTGTTATGAAAATGTATGTTTTTAAAATAAAAATATGACATGAAAAAATGAATGGTTAGATTATGATTATGATGCAGCAATGTTATTAAAAAAGAAGCATCTAAAAAGCATGAGGTGGAGCTGAAGAGTGACTTTATGCCAATAAACTGAGATCCGTTCTATGACACAACCCATGATAACTTAGCTGCATAACATAGAAGTAACATTACAACTTGTATCTGCACAAAAATCTGCACAAAAGGATGCCAATGCCAGTGAACATTCAGCTATGCGCTCGTGCGAAACAGCGTGCTGCAAGAAAAACAGATAGAATTTACTATAGATCACATTCTATCAAGTTCTAATCATAATACTATGTTTATGAAATGCCAGTGAACTTAAGTTTCGCGCTATAGCGTGTGCGCGCGAGAGAGAGAGAGAGAGAGAGAGCTCCTGCCGTTTATAATGCTATGTTTATGGCAGATTTTAGCTATGCACAAATCTTTGTGCTAAAAACTGCTGCATTATTGTAACATTATTGCATTTGAGCATGAAACTAAGCACTGGTAATATGCAGTGCATTCAGCATGTAAATAAATATTAATATCCCAACACATCCTATAATAGATTAATCAGATATGCATGTAGCTAACCAAGACATCACTACGTGACTTCAAAGCCAAGCTTCTCTATCTTCTCATGTCTATATTTTGGACTACATGCTGTGGCAAGCTAAACAATCAGAGCTCAGCGTGCCGCCCAAAGTGCTACTTTAACCAATCAGAAAAAAATATATATGTCCACAAGGGGTGTAATGATAAGCGTATTCGTATTGAACCGTTCGGTACAAGGCTTTCGGTTCGGTACGCATTACAAACCAAATGATTCGTTGGACTAATCCTATTATGTTTGGAAAATAAAAGAGCTTAAAGTGTGTGAATTATCAGTGCCACTGCGCTCAACAACACAGCCTGCTCCAAAGCATCTGCTCCAAAGAGTCCGACTCATGAATTCAAAAGAGAAAGAATCTGAAGTTCGGCTTATAATATAGCAAAAGATGAATTCCCCTTCACAAAATTCAAATCACTAATAATACTAATGACGAAAAATTACTTTCGTTACCATATAACTATAAACTATGATTAAAGTTCATCAGCATGCATTGATTTATCCCATGTTGTAGCAAAAAAAAAAAAAAAAAAAAAGTTCTGAGAAAGTTAGTTGCAAAAGAGCGACCAGTGGGAACAATGAGTCTAGAGCCCTGATTAGGCATTTCCTATTAATGTAGGCCTGTTACATTCTTATTTTTACTAGGACTATTATTATTATTATTATGAAGTTACTTTTATTATTAAATTAAAGGTACAATTAATTTGCCCCGCAATAATAACCTCATAACTGACGTGCTGCGATGATAAGATTAGGCTCTTATTCTTTTGATTTACTCTTTTAGAACAGGTCTATTAGGCTATATCTATAATTAATTATAGTCCTATAATTAAAATATTAACACTGCAGTCATCAATAAAAATCAATTAATAAAAAGCTTTTATTTCAAGCACCAACTTTCAAAAACAACCTGTTTAACGTGAAATACGTTTCTTATTTTATACAATTTTCTCTTTGTCTCTGAGAGAATATGCGGCGTCAGATGCAGAAAGTTGCATCATTACTCCGTTATGTCGTTTTTACTTTCACTTTCTGCTATTAGTGAAATGACTGCGATTAAGAGGTTCACCAGCATAAATCTTGTATTTAGTGTGCATGTGTGCAAACCCTGGTGCAAACGCGTGCTTGTGTGATATCCATTGGCTCGCCTTCATGGTTTAAAACAGAAATATTCCAACATTGGGACGTAACCTATTGCCCCCCCCCCGTATCGAAAACATCCCGAACCGTGACACCACTCTGTCGTATCGAACCGAACCGTGAATTTTGTGAACCATTACACCTTTAATGTCCACGATCATCGCTGTCACGGCCGATTACTCGAGTACTCGATTGTTGTTGCACATCCCTAATAAATACAAATATTTAAAAAATTATATATTGGCATATATTTGGAATTATCAGATGCCATCAATCCACTCTTCAACAAAACATTCTAATATGTTGATACAGTGTCAAGAAACATTTAGAATGTTCAAAAGAACACAATTTATTATTTATTTTATAAGAGATTTTGGAAAATTATAAATGTCTTTACGGTCAATTTTGTTAAATGTGATGCATCCTTGTTTAAATGAAAACATTAATCCTTTTTAAAAAATACAGAGCAGGTTTAATGCAGTTGCCTGTACACAAATGAAACCTTTGACACACATAAACAATAACCCTCACTGCAAGTAAAAAATATGTTAAAGCATTGCAATAAACTCCATCTCCACTAGATCTCAGAGAGGTCTTCTAAAAAGGTTCACAGCCTCTCCCGGGAACTTATTAGTGTTTAGACTTGCTGTTTAAATGACCTGGAACGTGTGACACATCTTCCCTGATTAACTGCATTATGTATATGTCTTTATGGCCAAATCCTTTGTGCAACATAAAAGCAATGGGCTTCCATCTTGTTATTTTCATTTATGGCCTTCATCAAGAGACACCACTTATAAAAATAAACTGCTCTAAACACATTTGGTTTTGCTTACACAAGTCATTCATCATCATCATCATCTTTCAAAACACTAAACCTCCTCAGTGAATAAATTATCTGCACCAACACTTTTGTTTTACAGCGATGCCTTGCTATTCATCATCAGATACATCTCAGCCTTTTAATCTCCCTCTTCTACGCACACACACACACACACACACACACTTCAAGTTACAAAAGACAAAACATCAGCCTTGGTCCCAATTAGACATTTCAGGATAAACACCCAGTAGTTTAGATCAGGTGACACCCCAAGGGAACACTTGTTTGTCTCGCTCTCCAAATCCCAAAAGTGCTTCTTAACAGCATCAGCAATTAGTCAACATGTATAGTTGAGCGTTAATGGATACAAGGACACCTGCAGACAACGTCAAATAAAAAGAGGAACTTGTTCTTTCCTCACGTTTTGAATATAATGAAATGCACTCAATATTAAACTGCCAATCTAGTCAGTTTTTGTTTGATTATTAAGATCACATATTGACTTTGAACAGTATTTTTCAATAAACCTTTAAACAAAGGACTCATTCAAACTGCTATTTAAAAAAACTCAAGACACACTTGTTATTTTCTCAATGGTAGCTTGCTCCTACTGTCAAAGCTCAATAGCAGTCGGCATACTAAGGTTTCGTAGCAACCGAGCCCCTTCCCCCTCACGCTGTGACACCGCTCTAATGACCAGACGATGATGACCGCAATCCTAAGGTCGCTGGATCCCAAAACAACATCCACTATACAAATATTACAGAGATTGATTGCCGTGCCGGGTCAAGTTTAGCTATTGTCCCTTGTAAGTGTCTGTTTAGTATGGTGCCTTCATTCGCTCCCACTGGCAGTGAGAAGAGGGAGAAAACCATTATGGGATGTTCTGCTTGCAAAACCTTTTTCTACTGCATATGATTCCTTAGCAATTCAAAACACTTTAACAAGCATAACTGTCCAAACCCAAATGGCATATGTTCTCACAGGAGGCTTCTGTTTTTTTGCACAGACAGTCACACTTATTTGGAGATTTAGTAATTAACTATTATGATAAATGTATCTTACTTTTAGAGGGGATTATGAGACTAAATCTGCATAATCCCCACTGAAATCCAATGCAAAAATAAACTAGCCATGATCTGTATTCCAAACACGTTGCACATGGCATTTAGGCGATTGGCTCAAAAATTCATGAAAAGTCTAGACTTCAAGCCAGAGTCAAGGGATAACATATCACACACACACACACACACACAAACACAGCCTGAAGCTCTTACTCGGGCAACAAATCACACAGAGGTGCTAACTATGAACTCCACAAATAAAATAATGTGACTTTTAAAAGTGATTTAATATTTTAAAATGTAATGCTTTTATACAGTTTGGTTGGGTGAAAATTTTAATTTGACATAAAAACGAGTGTAAAGTTGGCATGTTATGCATTGTAAAAAAGTAACTTTTTAAAAAGTAAATTTTACAATTATTATGCATTAATTTTTATGAGCTTATAACAAAACATTTGAAAAAAACTTCATTTTTGCACTACTAATTTAAAAACAAAGATATATTGTAAAATATAATGTTCAATTTCGTAACATGAATTAATGCATTAGGTATGTCAAAATAACGCAGAACAACATTTTTACAGCATTTATTTTGGATAATGTTGACAAAATTATGATTAGGTCTACTAATTCATTCAGCATTACATCACATTGGGATGGAGAAAAACTTAAGCTAAAATCATGACAGGACCCAAGATTTACATTTTCCCTTAGAAATAGAAATTTTAACCTAACATCTTTATGTTGAGAAATAAAAGTCTATGAACACGTGTGAACTACTCAATTTTTCCAGTCTGGAAATCAGTAAAACTTTCAAATCTTATGGAAACTCCTTATCTCACACACTTAACATTAGGAAGGCTAATACTCAAGCAAATATAAATCACTTATTTTTTTCTAACCTATCCATGTCTTTCATATTATTAAGCAGGTAAAGTCGATCCACCGTAACTGAAGGGAAAACAGAACTGAACTTGGAATCTGGAGTTGTTATCTCAGCTCTAGATCTTTTGCTGAAGATGAAAAGGTCATTATACACACGGATTCGCAGGGGGTACAGACTAGGGTTTGACCGATTATCGGCCTGGCCGATTATCGGCGCGATAATTAAGCATTTTACCGATTATCGATATCGGCCATTTAAAACAGATTTGCCGATAATTAAATTTTTTTTTTTTTTTTTTTATGCAAACAAACATACTATTTACAGGTGACATTATTTATTGGTGAATAAATAATACAGGTGAAACTATTTAATGTTTAAATGCACTATTTGGCTCGATGCAGCCTGTCTGAGCTCAACACTCTGTGAGAGTGAGGCGATCTCTCAATCTCTGAGAGCAATCTCCGCCCACCGCTCATCTGATATGTAGAGAGTCACGAGTCCGACCAATCAACGCCGAAAACTGAAGGCAGTCTCACACCGAGAGCACATGCTAACTGGAGCTGCCTCAGTGATCACGCATCAGTTGTCTCTCAAAGGTAAGGCAGCAGCAGACGTTGCTGAAGTTGCAAAACACCCCAATATAACCTATGATGTCCGCGATGCGGAAAATGCGGGCGGAATCGCGGAATGCAGTCATATAATGGAATTTACCGTATAACGCGGAATGTCACGGAATGTGTCGAAGTTTGGATGAATTAATAATAAGTAGGTCAGTACACTTAAATCGACTCGCGCTATGGACTAGTATCTATAAATATTAAGCCGCAAAAACACTTTAAATATGAATCCTGCATGTTCTGCATCTCTGTTAATGAATGACACAGACGTGCGGTTTCATTTACTGCACACACATACTGAGCGTGTGTGACGCTGTGACTTCAGCGTCTGCCGTCTCACTAAATGAGGACATAAATACATGAACAACATCCCCAGAACTGCTCGAAGTCACTTCTGAGCATTTGACCGTTTCATTTGAGTAAAGCGATCGTCATATCATATATAGGCTACAGAAACTTAAAAGGTCCTCATGGCAACCTGTCAAAATATAAGTTCGGTTTAGCGAATATATTACTGTATATCGTAATACAACTACAACAATTATTACAACTTTTGTTGAGAATAATCACACAATCCGCTAAATCGTTTACTTTAAGTTTTACAAAATGTTTACAGAATGCTTCTGGGTGATCTCTACTTATGTTATTATTAATATTTTAATATTACTGTTTATTTAATGTTGTTGTTATTAACAGTTTTCAGAATTAAAGACATGTTTAAAAGCATTTAAAGAACGTTTTTTTTTGTCAGAGCTCTTGTTATTATTAATTTTGGCATTAATTTTAATTTTTACACCAGACACGTATATCGGTTCAAAATATCGGTTATCGGTCTACTTGATCTGTAATAATCGGTATCGGTATCGGCCCTGAAAAACACATATCGGTCGACCCCTAGTACAGACAGACTGTACGAGTGAACTGCACAATACACTCATTGACCTTCAACAGGAACTCAGCCAAAAGCTACAGCACAACCAGAACAGAGAATCAACTGCACATTTTTATTGGAAAAGGCCAAGAAGAGTTTTCCCCCCTCCCGCTTTGCACACACACACACACACACACACACACACACACACATGCCAATTATAAAACAATGCCAGTCAGAATGCATTTGCCCTTTCCCCGAGACTGGGTCATAACGAGGGTCGGCCGGAAGACACTGAGCCAAATTATAAGGAAAAAAGAAACATATTCACACTCTAATCACAGCACAGCTACACTAATAAGATGAATCCGTTTCACCTCACTTTAAGAGCCCCTAATGTATGAAATGAAATGCTATCGATTATATTAAATTTCCAAGCGTATCCAAAGCTTGTCTCAGATTACAATCTTATATCTGATCCAAAGATTCCACAGTACGATATATGTCAGTAGTACCTGCAGCATAAACAATCCCCATTCACAGCGGACCACCTGCAAGGGGTTCAACCAAGGCCAAATGCTCAAGCCATAAATCCCCTTTCATGCTGATCAAATATGAATGTAACCCAGAAATTATTAACAGGGATTTACTGCTGAAAATTAAATCAGTGCAGCCAGGCACAAAAGAAGTTGTTTCTAAGACATGCACTTTATGCATAATCCAGAATCCCATCGAGGTGTCTTGCATTGATACACATACAGTGCAATGTCCATCATCTGTAGCACAAATATTTTAGTGATTTTTTTTTAAAGTAATGCTTCCATGAAGGCTAATTCCAAATCCATTACATTTTTTTTAATTATTAATAATAATTTGAAGTATTTATATTTATTTTGGAATTAACTATTAATTTGCATCTCACAATGTTTTTTGTTTCTAACATGAAATAAAAAAAATCATTTCAAATTTCTCACATTTTTTCTTCTTTTACAATTGTAGGTTTAGAAAGAAAAGTCAGAATTCTGAGTTTATATATCGCAATTCTCAGAAACGTATGAAAAAATGCTTTGTGCTATTTTTAAATCCAGTGGCAGAAGTAAAAACAAACAAATGAATAACTAAATAAATAAAAACGTATAAACATATCCAACAGACTTCTATTCTTCGCATTCTCTTCCATTCCCATTTAATTAAATAAGGTGCTCACCATGATTCAAATGTATTGACCAAAAAAACCAACTGTGGCAAGATATTTTGCAGGTCCTCTTTAAGCTTGCCGTCTAATTTAAGATAATCACTTGCCTATGTCAATGGGTCATCATGCTTCACAGATTGCTGGACTATTGAGAAATCTGTTGCTGCATTCAGAGCTAATCAAGCAAGTAACTTTAGTACAATGAATGTGGCATTAATTTGTCAAAACAGCTAACTGTTATAGGTGGTTATTTCTAAACCGTTTAAGATTGCCGAACAAGTAGGTCCAGAAGCATTGAGGTGGCTCCAGCCTCATTAAAAAGGAGATGGTAGCTTGCAATTGCAGTGCCCTTGCTGTGACTCAAGACTCACAAAATCCTCCCATTCATTTTTATTTGAGTGCTGGCTGACCTGGAATAACAAATCATTTGTAATGTGAAATAAGTCAGTCCATAATTGGCCCCAGACTCAAGCATCATATTGACAGCAGCCAAACTCTTGGTAGGACCCTACTGCTACTCTTAAAGTAACGGTGCCCCGTACTGGCTGCCAGAGCTTGAATGGAAAACCTTGCCTCTTTATATTACTACAGGAAATCTCTAATATAATTAGCCAGCGCTTCAGCATTGTTAGATGCTTTTTCCATCTAAATATAGAAGGTTTAAGCAGGTGCCCTGAGAATGCTGGACTAAAACATATTTTTGGCACAGAACTGCTGGTTTAAAAGGGAGGTTTTGAACCTCATTAAGAAGGTTTGGAAAGTAGAGAATTAGTACAATGAATGAATCAACAAAGCATTTGAAGAGGCAAGTCTTCAGCGGTTCAAAACAGAGAACTCACGGCTGTCCAACCACACTGTGCGCTCACCATCAGCTTCAGACACCCTGCCTCAAGTTGCCAACAGAATTTACAAAAATTGCACAAATAGGCTATATTCTGTAACCTGGAAAATGCAACTAATGCTGAATAAGAATTGATGCCTTGCTTGTTTGGCAAAGTATTGTCAAAAGGTACTGCAGTTAAATTTAGGGATGCACTGACATTAAAATTCTGGTCAAGAATAGCCAATAGCCGATATAAAGCAGATATGTATTAGGGATGTCACGGGAACCAATACTACGGTACCAAGTCAATATAAACATTTTAAAATCCTGCCGTTACTTATTTTTCTTCAGTAGCGTAAGTACCAATGGTACCGAAGGTAGTGACTAGCAAGGCAGCAATTCTTCTGGAACTGATGGGGGCAGGCAAAGCATATGCCTGGAACCGTTTCAGGCGGTCCTCAAAGGGTATAGAACATGAAAAAACATCGCCTACAAGCACAAAGAAGAACTAGACGTGGAAGATGGTGACGATATATGGATATTATTGTATAATTATGATTTAAATGAGGCGCACAGCTCTGAAAGCACGAGTGCTGCGCATGATCATGTGCACACAAATTTATGGTCTGTC
Source organism: Gymnocypris eckloni scoliostomus (assembly GCA_027564155.1). Lineage (NCBI taxonomy): Eukaryota > Metazoa > Chordata > Actinopteri > Cypriniformes > Cyprinidae > Gymnocypris > Gymnocypris eckloni. The sequence goes on along the minus strand of CM050413.1, from coordinate 32,861,873 downwards.
TGACAGCTTGTTCATTTGTTTTGAATCTGTCCGCGGATTATCCTTATTAACATTATTGGCTAATATTACTTGTTTAATAATTGTTGATTATGTAAATGGTTTAAAATATGCCACTATGTCAGTGAATTTAAACTAATTCTTGCATTCAGGGTATAGGTGTGTGTGTGTTAGGGGTGGGACAATAAATCGATATATCACGTTTCTTCTCCATGCGATACGAGAATCGATATCTGGTGCCAAATATCGATATTTTAATTAATATTTATTAAATTGTAATTAATCTCTAAATAGATTTCCCTGTTCACAGCATCTAAAATGCATGGAAATCATGGCCGCGCCATTTACAGCTTCTGTCCAAAAGTACTCTGACAGAGCATGAACCGCGTTCTCTATGAAGATGGGGAAGCACGAGGAACCGAAGGATAAACAGATTTCCAGCCACTGCATTAGCTTTACTGCTATAGACCTATATATGTTTTTGGAGATGAAAACTAGCTGCCTCAGAACAGCTATCAGCGAGGACCATAGGCACCGATCACGTTATTATTGCAGAGAGCATATTCAGTCCATGAGTAGTCTCTACGATCGGATCACGGGTGGATTTCCCTCACTATATGAGTGAGAGAGAGTGTGAACTTTGCCATATGGGAGCACTGTGTTCACACACAAAGGTGTAAATTGACACCTATTGCATGGGAACCACTGAATGTCAGAGTCCACAAGTTCTCAGGTTGTTTGAACATGATGGTTTACTTTCATTCTTCATTTTCACAGCACATGCTCAAATACACTGTAGCCTGTTTTCCCCAAGCATGGCAGACTTTGCCATCCTGCGAAAATGAGAGATAGAGCATCAAGAAAAGCTCTCTTTAAACCCCCATCATCCAAAACCACCGCATTAACATCTGCCTCCCAAGTACCCTGCCCCCATGGAGCAACACTTCAGCCTGCCATTTCCCAGCTGTGCTTTCTCAATCTCAATTCAAAACAGGGGGAAAAACTGACCCTGGATCTTTGCTTACTTCAAGGCATGTTTTCAAATGCATTTCAGCAGTGCCAAGGCATCATGGGTCACGGAAAACGTCCAGCTTAGGGGCTTTGGTAAAAATTCCCCAGATGCCAACTTTAAACAACGAGCGATGACCCTCTCCTCAACGCTTTTCAACAAACCGTCCACTCTGTTGAATTCCAACGAGCTGCGACCCGCTCTGTGAAAATCGTCCTGGTATATATTCAAGAGCGGCTCTGCTTGTAATTACAGCTGCTCGAGGCCCTCACTCGAGCATTGAGCCTTGACACTAGTGCTGTTTGTACTTAGTTCTGTGTGCGGGTCTGTGCAACGTTCACCGCTGACGAATGGGTGAAGTGATGAGAAACGTGATGAGAAAGCAGTCAACAGCCAACATAAATAACTATATGCTGAGACAATTTAATGTTAATGGCTTTGAATAGCTGTGAATCTCTTTAACTTAAAAAGACAATTCCACTTATAACGTGGACACACAAAACAGGGCTTTATAATACTGTTAATTCATTTACATTCATTAATAGATTAGGTATGAAAACTACAACAACAACGTCCCAGTTACTTAAGATTTGTTCATGTTTAAAAAGAAGACTCATACAGTACGCTCACCATTTATTTTATAAAAAAAACAGTAAAAACACTATTGTGAAATATTTTTACAATTTAAAATAACCATTTTCTACATGATTCCATTTTAAAATGTAATTTATTTCTGTGGCGGCAAAGCTCAATTTATACTGGTTTGGTGCTCAAGATTTAGGCACATAATCAGTGCTCAATTTCTTCTTATTAAATCACAGTAAATAAAAGTTATGCCATTTAATATTTTTGTGGCAATACATGTGCAGAGATGTGTTTTATGATTTTTTGATGAATATAAAAGATCAAAAGAACAGCAATTATTTAAAACTGAAATCTTTACTGTTACTTTTGATCAGGTTAATGAATCCTTCCTTGCTGAATAAAAGTATTAATTTCCAAGAAAGAAAAAAATCCTACTGGCTATTAAATTGTAGTGTGTGTATATTATATATATATATATATATATATATATATAATTTATTAGTAAAAATGTACTTTAAGTATAAGGCATTATAAATGAGCATGAATTACAAATAAACAATGTTATTGTTAAAGCATAGAAATTATTGGTCATGGTTAATTGATGATATCTGATGCAATAATCAGTGATTACAAATATAACTTAACTGAAAAGTGTTACCCTAACTCACACAGAAACACTCTATTCAAGAACTCAAACACACACATGAATTGTCTGGACAATGCATTACTAGTGTACAGTTTCACTGTCCATTCTTAACATGTGCGTTAAAAGATTTTATTTTCCATTAAAATTAAAAGCTTTTTTTCCCTCATAGATTATACTTGTGTAGAGTTTCGCATTTTAAGAACCTGCATAGAAAAACATAGAAGTATTTTCTTTAGTAAACAAGCTAGAAGTTAAAAGCTAAAACCACATACGAGTCATTATTGTTTGTGAAGCAGGTGGGTTTTTAATGTCTTCAAGTTGACTCTAGTAGCATCTAAATTCACTCCAAGACTCCAAACAGCATTGCATCGATTGTGGTCATCAGCTTCACAGAATGAAGAGAGCAGTGACATTACAGGAAAAACCAGTGCTTGCTGAATTCAAGCTACATTGTAAGAATGAAGTGAAACTCACCGGACTGAATCGAAAGCTTACCGAGCAAGCACCTTTCCAAGAACATCTTTCCAAACACTCCTTGAAACAAAAGTATAGGTAATAAAACTAAATACGCACAGACTCTGAGGAACCCAAACCCTATAATGCAAAATGTGAATGAGGATTGAAATTAGCCCTCACAGAAATTTACAAACCCTTAACAAATGCAATTTCCATAATGTGTGTTCCGGGTATAATTTTACTTACGATATAATGAGTCAATAAAATGCATTGTGGTACGAGTAGTATTCCACCATGACAATAAAACCTTACCAGCCAGAGAGTAAATAAAACATTTCTAGACTAAAGGACAAGGCATTCCCATATGACTTTCACTATTCAACCACAGACAAGCCTTGGCATCAAGGTCTAAATCCCAGTAATTGACCATTAGGGGTTGTGAAATTGCAACACCTACCCTCTTTTTAACCCTTACTGGTAGCTCTGCAGGCATTAACTAAGAAGCATTAACAAGAACCAAACTAGTATGCTCACATCTGTTAATAGGCACCATACTAAGCTGATCAGTTGCAGGGTAAAATTTTACTACGTTTCTCATTAAAACGCCATTTAAAAAAAAAGGCTCTGACTGATTTTAATGATTTTATTTCCTGTATGGTGCTTTTCCACCTCACCGCAGAAAGCTCTGCAGCTTGTCAAGGCTTTGTTTCCCAAAGCTAGACTTTATTTTACCCGCCAGCTGAGCTGTCGTCAACCCGAAAGGGCTGTTACGCTCTTATTGTTATATTGTGCTCAAAATCACTTAGTAATCTAAACAAATGAATTTAGCATTCCTGTTTGAATTTACATTACATTACATAGTCATTTAGCAAACACTTTTATCTAAAGCGACTTACAAATGAGGACAACAGAAGCAATCAATTGTAGTTTTAAAAATGAATTAAGGTTAAAAGATCCCTTATGGATAGATTAGTTTCTCTGAGCATATAGTAGCTTATAAGTAAAACTGTTTCATACACACTAGGGGTGTGCAATATGACGATTTTTGATCGTGGACGATAAAAATGTCTACACGATCTACTTTTGAAGAAATATCGTAGTATCGTGCTACAGCGCACATTTTATCAGCTGCAGTTCTGGCGCCGTCATCTGTATGCACTGTACAGCGCCACATACATTCACATCAGCGTTAACTCAGCCGTAGAGTTACTCTCACGGGACACTCTACTTATTCACAATCACAAAAATACATTATTTGCGTGTTTTAAAGTCTTCCCGGTTAAACTTTTCATTCACTCGCTGGTCTGACGTGCGCTTTTTCTGAGCCTGTACACTCGAAGCATGCGCGCTAAAAAGCCTTTCTAACAGCGCCTGATTACTTAACTAAGTTATCTTTTGAGCAAATACGGTCAAAACATACAAGGTTTACATATAGACATATGTGCTGAACACAAAAGAAGATATTTTAAAGAACATGGGCAACCAAACAGTTGCTGGTCCACATTGACTTTAATAGAAGGAAAAAAAATCTATGGATGTCACTGTGAACCAACAACTGTTTGGTTTTCCAGCTGCTGAACATGCATGCTATTTTGAAGAATAAGAAAAACACTCATTCAGGTTTCAAACTAATTTTGAGTGAGTAAATGATGATATAAATATAAAACTATGACAGAATCGACAGACAGATGACAGAATTTGTATTAATGTTAAAACAACAAAGAGAAAAAAAATAGCTTAACTACACTTGACTGAAAAAAACAATTATAGTTACTTTAACAGGAATAAATCTATATAGAAATTTCTTGAATGCTCCTGCTAAATATGCCTATAGTACCTGAAAATTAAACAATGTTTGTTTTATTTGTATATTATGTGTATCTTTGTTCCCTTTTTTTTTTGTAACAAGGATAAAATAAGGACAACGATTCTCATCTTGGCCCACTTTGGCCTAAATATCCACCATTCATTTTTATATTTTGATACCTTGAAAGGATTTGTCTTTATAATATGGAAATTAGTTTGGCTGTACTGCTCAGACCAACATGACAAAGAATGGTGATAAAATCGTGAAAAAACCCCCCAAAAAAACGTGATATGATATTTTTGCAATATCGCCCACCCCTAATACACACTGAACAGAAGAAAGTCTTACTCAATGGTGTACTGCAAATCTGTGGAGCCTCTGCACCTAATGAGACAAGGCTCCACCCACAAAGAGTGGCGTCATACGTGAAAATCACAAGAGAAGGAGAAGTAGTGGTACCATTATGGCAGAATAATCCCGCTCTTCTACAGTTCTCTCAATTTGATCAGCTTCACCGAGTAGTTTATCATCTTTTGGTTTTCTGTCATTTAAAACGTTTTCCAACGTCTACAAACTTTGCCACTGCCACGGTTTCATTTCACCAATGGAAAATAATATGGCAGTGAATCATCATTGTCCAGCATTGTTGATTCAATGTGGTTAATTATTATGCTGTAAAGGCCTACACATTTTGCATAGCTAACAGATAGGCATTCATTTAGCTTCATTTAGTTTGCATCCATTGTTATCTGATGAAAGAGAAGGTGGGTGAAAAGAGGTAAACGGAAAACAGGGATATAGGAAGAGTGGAGGCAAATTAAAATGCCACAGAACTTTCATTTTTTTATTAAATATAACAGACAAACAAAAAGATTCCTGAGATATAAAATAAATTAAAAATTTAAATAAAACTTGTATAATTTATTTATAAAACATAAACCCACCCACCCACCCAAATTACAACAAAACAAAACCCGAAATAAAAACAAACCCACCCACCCCAATAAAACATAAACGCAAAATACAAACTAAATAAAACCCCCTAAAATAAAAATAAACAAAACCTAGAAAAGCCTCTATTCCTTGTCATTTTCCTTCAAACACTATTTTTGTTGTTTTACTTATTGGTTCATATGCTTGGCCAGTATTCTGCATGATTTGGTAAAATTGTAATCTGTTCTAGTCGTGCCAATAAAGCTTTTCCATCGTTTGTTCTGACTAGGCTGTGCAATTAATTGCATGCGATTCTCACGAGCATCTCCATCTATCCAATGTATAGTTCACATTTGAGGCTTACAGGCTACTGTAGAAAAGCAATACAAGTTTTTCAGTTAGTGTTTTCAGTTTGTTTTTCATCTTAACGTATGGCATGCGGTTACTTCAAACAATGGTATAAACATAAGTTCAAATGTAAATTGGGATAATCGCAATTAATAAAATTGCAATTACATTTTTGAGGGAATAATCGACAATTATGATTTTTGTCATAATCGCTCAGCCACACTAGCTTGTCAGTGAACTATGGCTCGGTGTATTAACTGCCGCTTCATTTGAAAACAGGTGATGGAGATTTATCTCCAATCACAGAGCCGGCTTTACTGAGGATATGCGCATGAGAATCGCATGCGATTAATTGCACAGCCCTAGTTCTGACTTTGAGAGAGACAGGCAGTGAAAGACACAGACACCATTCAGATTGTTCTGGGGCTCATCTAAATGAAAGATCAATTCCCTTCAGCGGTTCAGGTCTTTTCAGGTAGAAGAATGAATTACACTTCACAGAGATAAATGGGGATTTTGTTACTTTGTACCTCAGCAGAATTTCAGCAGCAAACACAAGTTCCACTTTTGTGCAGCAGATCCTTTGAGACGGAGTATGTTTGATACTCTTTTAGACTGTCTTAAGAAGCTCCATTTTCTTTGTGATCAAAGGTTCTCCCCTAAGGCATGACAGCAAAGGAGGATGGGCACGGAGAGATTATGAAATCATTCAGCCCCTGCATTGATTTTAGTGTACATGCAACACTTCCTGTTAGAAAATACATTGGTCATCTTATAATGAATAAAAAAACATTAGACTGGAGGTTTAATACAGTGGTTCCCAACTGTTTCTGTAATCAATAAACAGGGGCAAAACAGTATAGACGCATAGTCTTTAACGTCAACAAATGATATAGAAAGCATTTAATGTTAAACCTGTTTAACTAACTAATGTACAGTTACATGGCTTGCTACATTTTATTATTTGCATTCATAGTTTTGTCCTCCTGCTGTACTCAGAACAGACCTGAGACCCATTTTTGGATAGTGACCCACCAGTTGAGAACCACTGGTTCATAAATAAATTATTTCAGGGTAAAAATACATAAATAAAATGAGAACAAAAAGTATATGGATTAAAATAGAAAGATCCAAAGATTTTTAAAATATATTATAATACGTTAATTGAGCCATTACAAAGTAATGATGGAGCCCATGAAGAGGAAAAACAGTTACAGTGAATAGATTGTTTTATGCCAAACTGTGGAATTTATGACAATTCAGGCAGTGTACGGTTTTCCCAGCCATGTTTTTGGGTCAGCTTACACTTTTTGCTTTCTGCCAAGTGGACGATGACCACAGCAGGATTCCCCCTCAGTGAGAGCACAGAATTGTGGGTCAAATTTCAGACTCACGTCCCTGCCAGTAACACGGTTACAAATTAAAGTCTCCTTGTGCTAGAAAAACCAACAAAAACAGTTTTGTGCTTCCTAATTGTGCCTATAATCCTGCGAATATAATCGATTTTGAAGGCATACGAGGAATTTCCATAAAACACTGTGACCGTGGAGATGATAGCAGAATGGAAAGTGAAAATCAATCTTTTTATTTAACCATGTTCGCATGCGAATCAGCCACAGTGAATAAATCAAAACTCGCCTTGCTAAATGTTCACGGAGCCGTTTTGAATAAAGAAATATTCACTACAAATACAAAAGATTTATTCTGACCTGGTTAAGTTATGATTTGACTCTTGCTTGACATTTGAAACACTATTAGCACTATTTGCAACTGCATTAGCATTCGTATTGTCATTTTAGGTTCTGCCAACCTTTGGGTTCTGCTTTATGGCATGCACACATACAAGGCAAAGGAGTGAAAGGACTGCCAACAGACAGCCCTTAAACTATGCTTCAATAAACCACTTCCTCCTCTCTGTCTCCCCCTCACCCCTTTGACTCACCAAACCAGGGGAAAATCAGCATTTATGGCCCAGTTCCTGTTTTGGACTGCTGCTCACAAGCCTCCCCCCTTCTTTCTGTCTCTCCTTCCCTCTTCCGCTCCTTTCATGCCAGCATAGGAGGCAGTCTGGACTTTCATGGCTACAGAGCCCTTTGTGCATCACCTATACAAGGTGGTATCATTTCTGCAACGTCGTAAAACAATTACAGGGCCATTCATGCAGCCTTGCTAGATCCAAACTACCATCTGCCTTGTGTTTCTTGAATAAGCATTTTAAAACTGTACTGAAAGCACTGCTGTTGTCAAAGGTCATATCTCAGGGAATAATTGGGGCAGCTATCCATTATATGGCACGCACTGTTCATTGATCTGTGAATGAGTCTTACATGTACACAGATGATTATAGAGGGTACACTAAAATGAGTAAGTATGGACACACAAATATTAAGGATCTGACTATAAAAAATTAATTAAAAAAAATTAGCTAAATAGCTGATTTTACTCTATAGAAAATGAAGATAAAATACTACGTTTTAAGCACTTTAAGTGAATTTAGGGAAAACTATTTTAATAAACTGTATGAAAAATAGACATACAATTTAGAGATTTGCTAAAGATTACATTTAACAATGTTATTAATTTATTAACAAATATGAACTTTTAGTGAGCATTTGGTGATACCAACCATAATCTACAGGTAGTATCTCAGTAAATGTGTTAATTTATTTCAGTAATTCAACTCAAATTGTGAAACTAGTGTATTAAATAAATTCAATGCACACAGACTGAAGTAGTTTAAGTCTTTGGTTCTTTTAATTGTGATGATTTTGGCTCACATTTAACAAAAACCCACCAATTCATTATCTCAACAAATTAAAATATGGTGGCATGCCAATCAGCTGATCAACTCAAAACACCTGCAAAGATTTCCTGAGCCTTCAAAATTGTCTCCCAGCTTGGTTCACTAGGCTACACAATCATGGGGAAGACTGATGATCTGACAGTTGTCCAGAAGACAATCATTGACACCCTTCACAAGGAGGGTAAGCCACAAACATTCATTACCAAAGAAGCGGGGTGTTCACAGAGTGCTGTATCCAAGCATGTTAACAGAAAGTTGAGTGGAAGGAAAAAGATGCACAACCAACCGAGAGAACCGCAGCCTTGTGAGGATTGTCAAGCAAAACCGATTCAAGAATTTGGGTGAACTTCACAAGGAATGGACTGAGGCTGGGGTCAAGGCATCAAGAGCACCACACACAGACGTGTCAAGGAATTTGGCTACAGTTGTCGTCAGAGGCGTCTTACCTGGGCTAAGGAGAAGAAGAACTGGACTGCTGCCCAGTGGTCCAAAGTCCTCGTTTCAGATGAGAGCAAGTTTTGTATTTCATTTGGAAACCAAGGTCCTAGAGTCTGGAGGAAGGGTGGAGAAGCTCATAGCCCAAGTTGCTTGAAGTCCAGTGTTAAGTTTCCACAGTCTGTGATGATTTGGGGTGCAATGTCATCTGCTGGTGTTGGTCCATTGTGTTTTTTTTTAAAACAACGTCACTGCACCCGTTTACCAAGAAATTTTGGAGCACTTCATGCTTTCCTCTGCTGACAAGCTTTTTAAAGATGCTGATTTCATTTTCCAGCAGGATTTGGCACCTGCCCACACTGCCAAAACACCAAAAGTTGGTTAAATGACCATGGTGTTGGTGTGCTTGACTGGCCAGCAAACTCACAAGACCTGAACCCCATCGAGAATCTATGGGATATTGTCAAGAAGAAAATTAGAAACAAGAGACCAAAAAATGCAGATAAGCTGAAGGCCACTGTCAAAGAAACCTGGGCTTCCAGACCACCTCAGCAGTGTCACAGACTGATCATCTCAATGCCACGCTGAATTGAGACAATTATTAAAGCAAAGGAGTCCCTACCACGTATTGAGTACATATACAGTAAATTACAATTTTTGCAGAAGGCCAACAATTCACTAAAAAAAAAATGTTTTTAAGTTCTTATGAAGTATTCTAATTTGTTGAGATTGTGAATGTGTTTTTTGTTAAATGTTAACCAAAATCATCACAATTAAAAGAACCAAAGACTTAAACTACTTCAGTCTGTGCGCATTGCATTTATTTAATAAACGAGTTTCACAATTTGAGTTGAATTACTGAAATAAATGAACTTTTCCACGACATTCTAATTTATTGAGATGCACCTGTACATGTAAAAATGAAATAACATTCAATTTACCAATCCAGATATATCCAGATGTATTATTAAATTTGAATAATAGTGACAAAAGCTATTTAAAAATATGTATTTTTTGCATGTAAATAATTTATTTATATAATGAATTATTTATATTACAATATTATTTATTTTTTTATAATCATACATATCAAATCACATTAATTTATATAGAGCTGTACACAATACAGATAGTTAAAACATCTTTACTGTAATAAACAGAATATTGCAATATTAGAGATCAATATATTTGGTTTGGTTAAAACATTTATTTTCAACTAAAAGCAGCTTTAGACACTATAGTGGATGAGACGATGTAGTGTCATTATGTCATTTGATATATTCAATATTTACATACATCAATTTAGAATCAAGTACTCCAGATCTGTGCATGTGCAATAATTGGAGTTATACTGTATACTGAAATATAAATGTGGTCTTATAAACTCCCTGAACACTTCAGTAGGCACATCTTGCTGGCACCGGACTGGACTCCCTTTTGCCTTTTGAACTGCCTTAATTCTTTGTAGATTAGATTCAATAAGGTGCTGTAAACATTTCTCAGATATTTTTGAATCTCCTCTTCCACCACAACCCAAAAGTACTGGATTGAGATCTGGTGACTGTGGAGGCCATCTGAGTATAGTGGACCACTCATCTGAGCTTTGATGGTGAGGTGATGAGATGATCTGACAGGGATGGACATGATCAACAACAATGTTATTTATGCTAAATTCATGAATTTACTTTTTCAGCAGAAATGTGCAAAAGTAGCCTCAGTTTCCATTGACTCTTCTGCATAACTCAGAAGTGTTTATTTGAGTTACTATCGCATGACCTCTTGTATCAACAAGGCACTGAACTGCCGCTCACTGGATATTTTCTGTTTTTCAGACAATTCTCTGGTAGAGATCCCAGTAGATCAGCAGTTTGTGAAATACTCAGTCCAGCCCATCTGGCACCACCATGCCATGTTTAAACTGCTCGGTTTGAACTTCAGCAGATTGTTTTGACCATGTCTACATACCTAAATGCATTAAGTTTCTGCCGTGTGATTGGCAGATATTATGTATTTGGTTAACGAACATTTGAACAGGTGTACATAATGTTGCGGGTGACTGTATATTCACATTATGCATGCATGATATTCAAGATGGTGAATTTTTACAAGCCACAAACATGTGACATGTTAAATGGGTCAAAGTATGCGCTGGCAGCAGCCATGCCTTCACAGTTTAATGATATGTGCATGGTTAAAAGATCACTGTGAGTTCCTTCGCTGGGAAGAGATTTGACAGTCAGGCATGATGGGAAATAGAAATGTGTGACACTCCCAATTGGCAGAATTTATTCCACATGTAGGGGGAGACATATCATGCAATACAGCCAGAGAAACCCAATTATTTTAGCTCGGTGTGTGTGTGTGTGTGTGCCGACGAACAAGAAAATGACAAGACTGCAAGAAGCTCACAGCTCACCATGCCAGAAATGAAAATCACAGTTAATGACTGCTCATAAAATTTACAATAATTTCAAAAGATTACATTATAAGAATGCAACCATGCATGGAGATATACTTGGAAAGAATATTGCTCATATTGTAATTGGACATATGTTAAATGTGATACACAGAGGCAGCAGTGCTTCTGAAACTGACGTTTTTATCCAACAAATTGAAGCAGACAGCGAAGCAATTCACTAAGAAACGAAATAGACAGTTTCATACATTCAGCAATTAACCTCAAGATAAAAAAACAGACAATATTATGGGGCTGAACTCACCAATCATAAATACTTATCCATGTTAATACAAGTTGCTTAATTAATTTAAGTGTCACAAGTTTAACATCATCACCAAAACATACAGTACATGTTGACAAATGCATTAAGCATTTCACAAGTCAAACATAGATTTTAGAGACAGTAGTAACCCGTCTCTCAAAGACAAAAAGGCAATTCCCCAGTTTCGCCCCCACGTCTACAATTTCATAAAATTCCTACGCTCCTCAATTCCACTCAGCAGGGAGTAAGTTCACCTCCGTCCCAAGGATGGATTGCTACCCGTCGAGTGGAAAGAGGTCTGGCAAGTGCACAGAAGAATAGGGGCGGAAAGCAAGGCAGCCCCCACTGACATCTAAGCCGCACCTTGCCTGAGGAGGGCTTACATTCTGTGGTTTTCTGTGCATATGCAAGATAGGAGACTAACACAACCCTAACTCATTCTCAGGCCAAGTCAATGAGCGGGGCACAAACTTAAAAGGCTTTGGGAATTCTCAGGAAAAGATGCCCACAGGCAAACACGTTGACCTGAGACTGTATTTATCAAGCTTCTCAAAGTGCAATTTTAGTCTTAAGTGCTGAGAATTCATGAGATTTACTCCTACTTTCAAACTTAAGTATAAAAGCACGTTAACACAATTCTTAAAGATAAGAATTGCTTTTACTCTCCCCGTTAGTTGGAGAGGTCTCTCAAGGGGTTAGGAGTTGCCAGTAGGGACTTGTGATGGCGCAGAGGAGACAAAGACATGCGCTGCGCGAATCTTTCTGGAGAGGATTCAGAGGAAGAATGTTCTTGAAATGTTTGGTGACGAGCACTTAATCAAATGGTTACATTTCCTCAGTTATTCAAAGCGAGAAAAGAACAATCACATTACCAAAGAACATCATAACTGATTTCAGTCTGGCGCAAGTATTATGCGATCTAGACTGTATGATGAATACATCTCTTAATCCCTTATTTACACTGCATGTGTCTGCGGCGCGTTACTGATCCATGGCCACTGGGGGTGATCCGCCGCATTGTGGCAAGTTTCTGTAGCGGCTCTCCGCTACATCACTAAAGTCCATTTTTGAAGGATAATAATAATAATAATAATCGTCTCGCTATCGTCAAAAACATCAGCAACAGGCGTTATCTTTGACTTCGTCGTTACACTATACACGTCTATCGGCACCCTAAATTGAGTTGTGATGATGCTTCGTTTCCTTGTCATGATGTATTCTCTTGAAAATGATTTATTGTCAAATGTGTGTTGAATGTAAACTCTATTAGGACTTTAAGCATTCAATGTGAATTTATTGAGAATATTCTTAATTAAAGAAATCTATTCAGTGATTGGTCCATGCATATGTCGTCATCCAAAATCAGGTTTGTCGCACAACTAAGTGTCATGAATCATCTCTAAGATGGACACTTAAGATTTAGTCCTACACGTCACTTAAATTACGACTGAGATGATTGATAACTAACTTTTAAGTGCAACTTTGAGCCAAGAATTTTTTTCACTTAAGTCAATTTTTAGCAGTGTTCTTGAGAGTAATTCTTAGAAGCTTGATAAATACGGCCCTGATCATTATGGGACCACAAATAGGGAGAGCTGGGTGGCACTGATGAATGACACATCAGCATCTGAATCATTAAAGAGAAGGAATAACACTACGTATTGTCCATGATTTTTGGAATGCATCTAAATAATTATTTAATTTCCTTCCTGGTCATTTAAAGTAACAGCTTGCACAAAAAAGAAACTTGTCATCATGTACTTACCTTCATGGTTGGTTATTCCAAAAGTATCTTCTGTGAAACACAGCAGAAATTTTGAAGAATGTACTGCCTATTTTTTTCATGCAGTTACAATAAACGGTCACTAGAGCATTCAAGCTTCAAAATGGACACAAAGCACTGTAGAAGTGGTCCATATGACTCATTATTCACTGAAAATGTAACATCTGCTCTCTTATCTTGGCACGTTCATGAGAGAACTAACCATGTCCAGTTTGGGAATGAATCAGTTTTGAATCATTAATCTGGTTAACAAAAACAGTGCCACTGAATCGTTTACAAATCGGAGTAATCTGATTCAGAAAAAGCTTTCTGGAGATGAGGATTTTCAGTGAATAACGAATTAAATTTAAAATGCTGTTTCTCACATGAAGGATACTTTTATGATGCTTTGTGAGTCCTCTTTGAAGCCTGAAGTCTCTAGATGTACATCTCTGTAACTGCGTGGAAATAAACAACCAGTACAATCTTTCGTGTTTGCTCAGGAGTCACAGATATGGTTAGGAATGACATGAGAGAGTGTAAATTATGGAATTAAAATTTTGGGTGAACTATCCCTTGGGAGGTAGGCTAGTTTGACATGGGCAAATCTCATTTCAATAACATTTCAAATCAGGAATGAAATCCTGATAATAATTCTATTGAATATTTCAGGAAGGTCCAGCCAAAGAGCATGTATGCTCTAGAGTAAACAAACAGACGGACTAGAATTTCCATACAGACTGCAACAGTTGAGTTCGGAAGTGAAACTTCCATTCATTTTCTCCTTATAAGGAATTGATTATTTTAACGATAACCTAAAAATCTTGAAAGACCTACTATGAGCTATTAGGTTTTATATGCTGTTGTTGAAGTAGCCAGTCTGCATTATATCACTATTTAAAAAATAATTATATTTAACAGTTAAATCTCTAGTAAAAAAAAAACTACATTGCCCATGATTTTGAAAATAGATCACAAAAGCAGCAAACTGAGTAAAAAGAGCTCACCCTCTCTCACGAAGCACCATAAAATCAACTCTTAAAATCAATAGTTTTATATTATTTATCCATTGTTTTTATTTTCCATTAGGTCAGCTGAAGCTTCATGGTATTGTAGTTCTTTCCCTCAGTATGGCTGTTAAGTTTCACTTCAAATCGAAATTTGTAATGTTGTTATTCACCTCATAATTGGCTGGTTTGGTTAGTGGCTTATAACTCTTTAACAAAAGACTTAAAAGAAAAAAACTCTATATGAAAAATTCAAGAGATGTCAAAGCTGTTGAAAATGTGGCCAGACAGTGTGCCTCTGTTATGCCATCTCTCACCAGTAGGTAACACCCTAGCAACCACTTACCACAACCTAGCAACATCATAAAAAAACAACTCAGATCAACTGAAAAGGACAAATACTGGGCAGGTTTTCCAGACAACTCTTGCATCAAAGCAGTTAGCTTTTCCACAAGCAAGCTCTTTCTACGTTTTTGTTTCTATAATAGTTCAATTACCAGAGTCGCATCCTTTACAAACCTTAAAATAATGATTCTTCCCCTCAAAAAGACACATTTTTAGTATCTTCTCTGCTCCCATATGGGTGTTTACATCACAAAGACTGAAGGACTATTTACTCTATACTATATAACACCAGAGAGCAAATAAAAAGCTGTGTTGGGCTGCTGCAGTAAAACACAAGAAGGATGAAGTTATTTTAAGCTCTTCCAACAATTGGGCTCAAGTGTACTGTCAAGTCTAACGAATAAAGAGACACACTGGCATGGTCCACTGATGTAATGATACAATCTAATTGTATCATTCCTCTTTCAAACCTTCAGCAATAAAAAGCTAAATAAATTCAGTAAATACAAAAATACACCACACGTCGCAATTCTGCAGACCCCCATCACCTAGTGTGGGCAGCCATTTCCCTTGGTACTATATATCTGAATTGGATGCCTAATTGACTCTGATGTTTGTGATGTTTGTCACAAACCAAAAGCCAGACGTTTATATATTTTTCAGAGTATAACTGACATAGATGGGTGCAAGTAAAATGAACGTCCACGTTCCACTCCATTTATTTGGGTTTGTTACCCCCCTATTCCTGCACCAGCACAAAATATCAGGTTTCCAAGGATACACAGCATGCCTGCTAATCATGGCTGTTCGGTCACTTTATCCCAGCCAAAAAAACACTTTCCACCTTTGTTGAAATGTCCAGGTAGCCATGATTTCTGAAACATCACATGGCATGTCCATGAAAGAGCCAATCACAAATCCTTAAAAAGGAACATTTTACACAAAAATTATATCATTGTGTCATTCCTAACCTGTCTAACTTTCATTCTTCACACAAAGATGAAAAATGTATTTCCTAAAGTCAATAACGTCCTATGTTGTATTGTCCATTTTACAGAATTAGAAGGCATACTGGTTTGGAAAGACAAATGCGAACAAATAATCATTTATTTCTACTAACTCTTTAACACAAGGCTTTTTGTCCAGCTTTTTTTTCCTCCAAATGACATTCTGAGTAACTATGAGAAAGGCAGAAGGAAGCACATAACCCCGTGAGAGACACGGAGGCAACATGTAATCTACAACAGCTGTGAAGGGGTAACATCGAATACTCCTAAGGCTTCAAACACAAAACAAGGAGAGAGAAAAGGGACTTACAGCCACAGAACACACCCTCTAGAGTAAAGAGTTTTGGAGAACTCAATGAGTGTGTGAGCAGCTGTTCCTTTCGGGGCAGTATGGTGAGACTGTTGGTATTAAACCGTCAAACACAAGCCCGTCTGTGTGCAAGGTTTCCCTCTAACTTCCCCTCGGCTCGTCTCGACACCGGCTAACACTGA
The DNA here is from genome assembly GCA_027564155.1 of Gymnocypris eckloni scoliostomus. Taxonomy (NCBI): domain Eukaryota; kingdom Metazoa; phylum Chordata; class Actinopteri; order Cypriniformes; family Cyprinidae; genus Gymnocypris; species Gymnocypris eckloni. The sequence goes on along the minus strand of CM050413.1, from coordinate 32,845,521 downwards.
TCAAAGCCCTGAGGAGGGAGAGGCGGGGGAGAAGGGGGTGGCGTAGCCTCCTGGGACCCCAAATAATAAGCCTGACTGTTTACCTTACAAGCGCACCATAAATTCTAGGTCTAAGAAAGCAGGTTTCTGTATCCATCCCCTCCACAGAGAGAGAGAGAGAGACCTGTTGTGAATTATCTGCCGAGTATGGAGAAGGCCACATGGGGTGTTTACTGAAGTCTATTTTTTTACGCCGTTGAAGAAAATGTAAATATTCAAAGTGCTTATTCATCACCGTTTGACTTATTCTGGGTCTAATTAGGACTAACTGTAACGCTAAAGACATCTGAGGTATGTCTATTTCGAGTGGCATTATCATAAAGTATGTAAATCTATCTACATTAACTTGAGTGATTTAAACCCTCTTCTTTGAGTTCATCCTGAAGCAAACACTTTGTCAGATCTATTATAAACATGAAAAAAGCTGGAGACCTCAGGAAGTACTTGGGCTACTAATTCATCACAGCGCAAAAACATTTTAGAGTGCAAATCGTATACTTGCAAGGTTTGGTAGAATCTCCTAAAAGCTGGTGTCCTAAGGCAGGATTTATTAGAGGTTAAGTGTCTCCCTGTTGCTGTTGCATTATTTTTTCAGCAGCCCATGTAAGACATTTGTAAAAGAAAAGGGGAGAGGGGCTAGAAGTTCATGCAAACCCACATTTAGTGTACTTCTTGTCATCGAAGACCTTAAGGAGCAAGTTTAGAGTAGTTTCCAAATGAGTTCCGGCCCTAGATTTATAGTCTTTTTTAATGTTTTGAGAAAATAAATAGATTTTCACCACACTGTCATCACATACAGCCGGAGAGACGAATTGGAGCACACATCCCCTTCAGATCTTACACAACAACTCTGTGGCATAAATCAAACCTGCGGCGGCACACATAGTACAAGCACTATAACGCAAAGGAATGGGGAAAATATTAGCATTCGTTTGAAGCCATGCATCTTGAGCTGTCCACAGAAGGAAAACAAACTTAAGTCCTTCTGTGCAATTTTCCAATCTCTGCGGTTTGATTTCCCCACAGTAATAAAACAGTCTTAGAAAGCATCACATGAATAAAATGTTGAATCAAAACAATTTAGCTGCAGCTCTGTCATGCAAGAATGCATGTCTATGACGTGCACGATAAAACAACCTGATGTAAACATGTACCTAACAAAATATTTAAGGAAAACAGTTGTCCGGAACAAAGAAGATCTAACAACTGTTCTCAATAAAGTGCAAATGCTTGCCTGCGATCTAAATGGCGTGTAATGACGATTGACTTCCTCCAGCATTTTCCCTGCACTCCTCACATCACAGCAAACTCAGATTAAACACTTCGGGTGAGGGGAGGAAACCAGCAAATATTTTAATGAATTCCTTCCAAGGCTTTCATCAACCGCTACTCCTAAATACCTCCTTTCAGACCACCAGATGCTTTCATTGCCTCTCTCACGCTGTCCTGTTGTTGGCGTTGTCTAATAATAGTATATATGAACTATAATAACCAGGGAAGCATTGTGACACAGGGTGAATTATAACACCGTGAGAATAAGTTACAGGGGTTGAAATCATTATTTTACACAACCACCTCCCTCCTGTGGTGATTGTGTAAAATATAAAGGGATTTACAGGGTAACTGTTTGGTAAAATAGTAGATGAAATGACAGAACTGGTATCTTCTGAATCAGCAGGTTCTCGTGTTTGACATATAGCAGCCACAGATGTCATCTACAAGTAAGAAAGTCCAGAAATATCATGTGACCAGATGGGGAGGGTTGTAACACTTTCCATGCACTTCTACTGGACTCACAAAGACGGCACATTATGGGACAGTGTATAAGGCTGTTTTTCGGTATGCATACAATCAAATTAAATGGGGGTGGGGTGGCAATGGACTATAGGGCATACAATTTCAATATATCACAATTTGAGAAGCAAAAAAAAAAAACAACCAAAACACACACGCACCCAAAGTACAAACGTTACAACTAAATATGTGGCATGTTCATTACACGCCATACAAAGTGTTTTATTGACTTTCCTCTTATCAAAATGTACATTTACGAACTAAAGATGAACGACTAGGATATTCTAGCGTGGTAAAAATACTTGTAGTATTGTGAAAACCCTTAAATGTCCCCGAGAATACAATATACAAGTCAACCAAAGCATTTAACTGCGTTATTATTCAGGCGCGTTATTCATGAAACTCGACGCGCACTTATTAACGCACGTTGCCAAAGGTAACAGATCAAGAGAAATCATTTACTTACAGCAAAGGAAATAAGAAAAAAAGAACATGCAAACCATTTATTGCTAATAAACATCTTTATATATGACTGGTCTCTTTTAGAAATGACAACCACTTTTTGTCCATGCAGGCTACAGTAGACAAGATCTGCATGCATCAAGTAGCCAATGTGTTACTCATCATTCCAGTTTAACTATTGAAGATTATTCATTGATATATAATTATAAATCGCTTCATACCTCTTTTTGATTTCGGGAAACTTTCGTGTAGGTGAAATACGACTTTCTCCACAAAATGCTGAATGTTGCTATGCTCCGGTCCGCGGACAAACACCATCCAGTCGTGCGTAAAACCTTCCACGGTGGGTTTCTTTCGGACCTGGGCACGATGACCGAGTTCCAGTTTCACCTGAACGGCACCCTAAAACACCCAAATGTTCACTTTATAATCATGTCGCCAATTATTTATTATTAAAAGCAAACAATCTGAGTGCGCGCGTCTTGAAACCACTCTATAGCCGCACAAATGCAAAATAATTCTCAATGGTCGAATCATAAGTTTCTGGTATATTATTCAGCCGCATCGTACCAGAATAAATGCTAAAAATAGAGCATTCTGTCATATTTTTCTGAATATTTGTTATTGGATGCCCTCCGTTTGTTTGAAATCTTCCAAGCGCGTCACTTTTGCAGACATGCACTAATGCACTGGGAACGCAAGACTCCACTAGTTCTACTGTACTTGATTATTCCGATGGAAATATGGCTGGATAAGCCTCATATGCGTCTAATCGCCTTTCCAAACCAGACGAGAACGAACACGGGCGCTGGAGATCCAAAACATCGCACCGATACAGCAGGTAAAGCCCTACTCACCGAACTGGCCATTGTTGAGGCCACGGGATAATGCTATTTCATGGAGAATTCGGTTTAAATAAGGACACCGAGGACTGTAGACGCCCGATGGCGGACATGGTCTTTTAATTGAGCTCTCTGAGTTTTCAAAGGCTGAGGAGTAAAGTGAGACGCATGCGCGTGAGTGTCAGCGCGTGCAGTCCAGTCGCAGTCTGTGCGGCGCACGAGACGAGCCAATGGCAGCGCGAGCCTGTGAAGAGCCACTATTAACCCGTGTAAAACCACTCTTTCAGTGCTCCAACAACACAGTTAATTTATTGCTTGCACTGTATTAAACATGTTAGATTAGTCTCCTGTTGGTTTCTTATCTTACAAGCCTACATTTTCTATATGTCTATGCATGTTAATGTCTTGTATTATATAGTTATGCTTTTCTACTGTTTAACAATTTATGTTGCTGTAATTAATATCATAAAATGTTAGTTAGAGACTAATGTATATAATATATAGACTTAAATATATATATATTAATATGGCCTGTCGGTTTACACTGGATACACTGTAGTAATTTTAACACAATGTTAAAAGTTAAAAAGTTAAAATTCTACAGTTAAAACCTGTTAACTGATTAGCCTAATTATATCTGTCAATTTGTCTTGATCCCCACAAATGACAGAAATTTATTTTTATTGTTTATTGAGATTTAAACACCTGCCTATTATATATATATATATATATATATATATATATATATATAATAGTGCTGTCAAATGATTAATCGCATATAAATTGAAAGTTTTAATAATATATAATAATATATGTGCGTGTTCTGAATATATTTATTATTTATATATAAATACACACAAATACAGTATAGATGTTGAAAATTTTAGATGTATTTATATGTCTATATTTATATTCATATAATTGATAATATAATTAAATATTTTTAATATATAAACATAACATATGTTTCTGAAATATATACATACATGTGTGTGTGTATTTATATATAAATAATAAATATACACAGCACACACACATATATTATGTAAAAAAAAACGTTTATTTTGGATGCGATTAATTGCGATTAATAGTTTGACAGCACTATATCCGAATCTCTGTGTATTCATTTTAACTCGATAATAATAAACAGATAGATAGATAGACACACACACACACACACACACACACACACACACACACACACACACACACACACACACATAATATGTTTACAATAATTTACATTTAATGTCATACAGTGCTATGACATTTGATAAATGTGCATAAAGAAAGGAATAAACACCTTTCTATGTAAGAAAAGTGTTAAGAGGGTACTCCTTTTCGATTTAAATCTGAAAGTGTCACAATGCACTTTAAATACATAAACTACACGACATATGTACGCAGTTAAAATGTCAAGAAATAATTACGTTGACTTTAGATTAACGTATCGCCTTTACAGAATGTTTGGTCCTCCATGCGCGCCGTAGAAGCATGTTGCCGGTTGGAGGGCTTAGCGAAAAAGTTAGCAAAGTGCATCTGAACGTCACTGGAATGTAACGTTAGGAGTTCTCTGGGTAAGAAAGAATAGCATGTATGTCACATCAGCCGGCGTGTTTATGGGATACCAGCACTGGGACTCAGTAAACTGACAGCTGATCGTTAGCAGGTTTTCTGTGTGACAGCAGCAGAAACAGAAACGTTTAGCTAAATACACATTAGGAATTGAACAACATCCGGCAGCTAGCTAAGCTTACAAACAATACCGAGGCGGTACTGGGGTGTCGGATGGCGATACCATGATATTAAATTATTACTTTATTCTTCTAATGGGGTGTTTACGTGGTAAGTTACTCCAACTCAGAAAATACCTTAGTAACGTTACGTGTCCAGAAACCGAGTGGTATTAGTGTGGCGCATGTCCATTGTGTTAGTACCATAGTATCATTGCAAAACTGGCATATTATACCAGCTAACTTAGTCTAGCCAGTCAAACTCAGCATCACTTAGACAATGATGCATTATTGTGGACACACAAGCAGTGCAGAGCAAGCAGTCCAGAGCTGAAGCCTTTGTGAATGTGGACAAGCAGCCATAGGCTGGAAATCCCTGGAATATTTTCAATTCTCTGCTTTGCTGACAAAAGCATGTGTAAAAATGATCTTATAAAACAAACAACTAGTTTCTCAACATGTTTACAGGAACTTCTACCTACAAAAATGGTGTAAAAAATTTGAGTCAAAGATGACTAAATATTGTTTTATAACATTTCCTGTATTCGTTGTCCACCACCTGTCATTACTGAATGCAATCATAAATCTCAAGTTTAAACTAATAAATCTTAGTCATTTAAAAATGTTCTTCAAATTAATCACCCTTTTGCAAATTTACAATCTGCACCAACATAGAAATACACCTTTATTGTATTAAAGTAGCTTTTGAACATGTAGCATTTAGGCTTGTATTGTTTTGAAATAAACTGTCTTTAGTCTATGAATTTCAAATCTTACCTGAATTTGCCCAAGCCACTCTTTGCTGTCAGTAGCGCTGCTGTAGTAAAACTGTCACGGAGTACGGAAACACAGCAGGTATTTCATCACACACACACACACACACACACAGTGCTTGCCTGTCAGATATCAGTCCCAGGAGGGGTGGGGCAGCATTTTAGCGCATGCATTGTCTGTCTTTCTCCCATGTGCCGTGGTATAAACCTGAATCTCCAGTGGCCATCAGCCTGTGTCAGTCAAACCAACGGCTGGTAATCCCATAACCCTACACTGGGGGTCCATATGAGATGGCAGAGTCGGTGGTCCGCAACTGGACAGACATTGAAGCTTTGGCAAAAGTCACTTGTGAATAATGCATCCCATTGATGCAGTCGCCAGTGCCATCTGTCAGATGCTTATTTCTTCTGAGTTTAGATGTGAGCAGCAGACTATATGTCTCGGGCCTTTATTTAATTTCACCTTAGATTACATCATTTTAAAGTGGTGTTGGGTTATTCTTATTTCGGTCTAATAGTATCACCCTGAAGGCAGTTTTTGTCTCGTTGCACCTGTTTGGCGTGTTTGATCCCATGACACCTGTGATCTGAGTGATAAGGCGTTAACATGAGGTGGGTGCACAGCTGTTTTTGAACAGATGATGTCCGTTTGCATGTCAGTTTCTTCATTTCAGGAAATGAGGGTTGATTTAAAAAATGTGAAGTAAATTGCCCATTACCTCATTTGCGGTTGCATGCTACACATTTAAGAAATCCTGTTCTTTCCAAATCATTTCAATCTTAGTGTCATTAAGATGTCATAGTTTTTTTTTTTTTGTTACAAAATATTACCGTTTAAAAGTTTGGGGTCAGCAAAATGTTGAATAAAAAAAATACCTTAATTCAGTACGAATGCATTCATTTGATCATAAGTGGCAGTTAGTACATTTATGATGTTACAGTGAAAAGGTTTTCAAATAAATGCTGTTATTTTACACTTTCCATTCATTACAGAATCATTTTTTTCAATAATGTTATTAGTAAGAAATGTTTCTTGAGCAGAAAATCGGCATATTAGAATGATTTCTGAAAGATCATGTGACACAGAATCAGAATGAGCTTTATTGGCAGGTATGTTTACACATACGAGGAATTTGTTTTTGTGATAGAAGCTACTGCAGTGCAACAGAATGACAGTGACAGAACAAAAACACAGATAATAAAACGAAGAATTAAAAATAACAAGTAAATAAGGAATAACAATATACAAATAGACAATTGTATGTACAGGTATATAACAATGGACAGTTTTGGATGTACATGTATATAATGTGCAATGGAAGTGTAGACTAAGTGTGCGTGTGTTAGATAAATACGTGTATAAGTCTATAAATAGTGTGTGTACCATAATTATTGTCAAGTGTTCATGAGATGGATTGCCTGAGGGAAGAAACTGTTCCTGTGTCTGGTCGTTCTGGTGCTCTGTAGCGTCGATCAGGCGGTAACAGTTTAAAGAGAGAGTGTGCTGGATGTGATTTCTCCAGACCTTTTGCTCACTCTGGATGAGTACAGTTTTGGAGAGTTGGGAGGGTTGTATCAATGATTCGCTCAGCAGTCTGGACTACCCTCCGTAGTCTTCTGAGGTCAGATTTGGTAGCTGAGCTGAACCAGACAGTTATTGATGTGTAGAGGATTCAATGATGGCAGAGTAGAACTGTTTCAGCAGCTCCTGTGGCAGGTCGATTCAGCTTTACCATCAGAGGAATTAACTAGATTTTAAAGTGCATTCAAATAGAAAAGTGTTATTTAAATTTGTAATAATATTACTGTTTTTCAGTATTTGTGATTAAATAAATGCAGCCTTGGTGAGCACTACTTCCAAAAACTCTTACAGACTCAAACTCAATGTTGAAAACAGTCATATAAAAAAATTGTGTACATTTTACAATACATAAATAACACGTTAAATTCAACCTGAAATTTTGAAGAAAATTACCTGAAATAATGTTTTCTTTTAAAACCACTCCAATAATTGTTTCTTTATGTATAACTTCAAAACAAACAGTGTTGTGTACCTCTTTACATTACCAATACACATTCCTGTTTTCATTGTATGCCATTGTATCAGACATGATTATTCTGAAGAAATAATTGGCTTCCTAATTTGATCTAAATGGCTACAGCTCTTACCTTTTTAACACATATTTGTATGCATCTTGTCATCTTGAAATAAATTGTTCCAGGATCCAGTCAAATCCTGTAGGATAAGATTGACTTTGAGTACTTTTGAATTGAATTTCCTGTTGCTCTTAAACATATGCCTCATTCTGCAAGTAAATCAGGCTAGGGATGCCTTTTTAAGATGACTAAATTATCAATTTGGTATGATGTTTGTTTTTAGTATGGGGCATCATTCGTGATTTCTGGAGATGACTGAAACTTTGAAGACCAGGTTTGAGTTCCCCAACTCCCTCATTCAAGCTCAGGTAAAGCACTCAAAACAGACTGATGATTTCAGCGTTTAGAGGTAAAACAAGTTGATTGGTAAGGAACAGCTTTTTTGGCTTGTAATTCTAGGCTGTGAGGACGCTGGTCTCTGCAGTGCTGAAAGAGAAAGGCCAAAATGAAAGGATTTGTCAGACCACAGCTAAAGTAAGTTCTCGTAATCTTGCATATAAAGATTATATCACATCATGGTTAGGACACATAGTTCTTATTAATCAGCCTGTTTTTGGCTGCTGCACCTTTAGGACCTCTGTCAATGCTCCTTTGACAAGTAAAATGAATAAGAGTGTTTTATGCAGTCACTCAGTGACTAAACAGGCAGAGGTTTGTGTATGAAGGATTCCAAGGCACAATAATGATCTGAAACAATTTCAAGGGAACTTGAAACATAACCAAGCTAAATGTTTGTTTCTGGGTAGAAAGAAGTCACAAGTTGATAAAAATAATTTATTCTAGTGATGCACCGAAATTATTATTTTTTAAACAAAACCAAAATGAAAGTTTTCAATTAGCTGAAAAAACGAAACAAAAAAATGAAGCTTATTTCAAAATGTATATAATCAATTAATTAATCTTTATTTAATAATCAACACTCAAATCTGACAACCAGCAATCAAACTGAGTTGCACATTAACATTTAAATACACATAAGGCACTTTTTATATTAACTTTCAATTATACAGTTATGTTTCTAGACATTGTTTCAAATCAAATGTAACAAAGTTCATTACGATTATTGGATGGAAAAATACAAATAATGTTTAGTGAAGACATGTACATGTAAATGTGGGCTGTGATGTGAAACTTTTTTGCAGATTTCTTTTAATAAGTGAGTACAGAAGTTTTGAGTTCGGAAAGCTACAGTAAAATATTCATGGAATGACCCATTTATAAGAAATATGTGCTGTTTAGTTTTTCCAGAGAGTTTGTAACTTCACTAACTCTCTCACTTCTATATTTTTGCTCATGTTGAATGTTCTGCATGATGAACTTGTGTTTTATATGAACAGGGTCAAGCGCTGGAGTCTCTGTGGGAGCAGTGCAGCAGTGACAGTACTGTCGTCCGCTCGGCCTGCTGTGACGCTCTGGTGCTACTCGTAGAACAGGGACATGCAGATCTGCCGTATGTGCTCAACACCACCCTTAACCTCCTGCCCTCAGCACGGTATGCTTCTGTCACGCACCTGGCTCTCACAGAATAACGCAGATTGTTATCACTTGCCATCCCCAATTTAAAACCCTCCATGTGAGCTACACAGGCTGATAAACTGACTCAATTCTATTGTTTCTTTAACACATGTAAGCCCATATTATAGTGTCAAAGGTGGCTCTAGATGCATTTTCAAGTGGGATTTGTTTTTGTGAAACCATGGTACACCCTTCACAACCTGTCAAGTCTTGATGGGACCTTATCAGCATCCTCAGGCACTGACCTCTCCCTTCTCTTAACTCTGGAATTAGTCTTTGTTTAAATACATGCAATGTAAAAAACACTGTTTAGAGACCAATTACACATTAGTGCATCAAGTGATGTGTAAATTTGATGTTAGAATACTCTCTTCTATCCCAGTTCAGTATGCAAAGACAACTATTAGTAAGCATGTGTTTATATTGTAGAATGCGTTTATATTTCCTAGAAGAGTCTTAACATTGTAGCTTTTATCATTCATACAGTATATTTATAAGGGAACTGTAATTATAACTACCATTTTTGAATATTCATTTTTATTTTACTGATGTTTTAAAGCATTCAAGCTCTTGAAGATTCAGTAACTTCACTAATGCTATCATTAACAGTAGGTGTTTCCAACATCACACTGATAACTCATAGTGTATACTTGAAGTCGTAAAAGTACTTAATGGTAGGTGAGTGTTGTGTTAATCACATGGAGGTGGGCAAATTGTCAACGACTGAGTCTCTGGTTATAAAAATAACCATTGTGTTCAAGACCCAGAGAAATTAATTTGAATGACTTTTTTGATGAAAATGTATATCTTATTTGATCAAAAATACAGTTCAACCAGTAATATTGTGAAATATTATTACAATTTAAGAATCTTTTTCTAGTTTTTAAAAATGTAATTTATTCCACTGGTGACAAAGCTGATATTTCAACAGCCATTACTCCAGTCTTCAGTGTCACGGGATCCGTCAGAAATCAGTCTAATGTGCAGATTTGGTGCTCAAGAAACATTTATTATTTTGTATTATTATCAATGTTAAAAAAAAACAATGCTGCTAATTATTTTTGTGGAAATATGTACTGTGATACTTTGTTTACAGAATTCTTTAATTAATATAAAGTTTAGAAGAACAACATTTAACATAAAATAAAACCTTTTGTAACATTATAAATGCTTTTAAAACATATTTTTTTGTAAATCCAAATTTAGTTTTTAGAAAAAAAAATCTTAATCATCTTAAGCTTTAATTTTGAATAACTAAACCTGGCTCATTAGCCATATGTGCTGACATAGTGTTAAAAAGGAAAGAAAAAATAAGAACATTACAACTCAATTAAATGTATCCTTCTTGAATAAAGACATCCATTTCTTAAATAAAATAAAAACTTAAACCCCAAACTTGCTGTTAGAAATCAGTTGCAGGTAGTATTTATAATTTAGGTCAAGTGTATCTTTTCTGTGCAGTTTAAGTGCTTATATCAACGTTTGGGGATGCACTACCATATAAATGTCCACTGAAATGTGTAAAGATATTTCTGTGGCTGTCTGATCCAGTCAATCAATTGTTTGGCTCTAGGAACAAGTTGCCTTGTTCAATTGGCCTATTAACTGATTAATATGATACTTGTTTTGTAAATCTAACATACCACATCCATCTGATGCTTTTAAAGCATGCTAAAATTAAATCTAATCCTAAAGCACAAACAAACACAGATGCTTTATTGGGTGATTGCTGCTGTAATGTGCTCACTGTATTGCATTTTTAGAGGATTACCTCAGTTATCTGCCCACACACTTCCTTTTTCCTTTGAGTTATACTCTTGGATGAAGATAAAAAACATCTGCATATTCAGAAATGTGAAAAAACACATCAGCCTGCTCCATCAGTCAGCTCATGTGTCTCCACACACACACACACACACACACACACGGCTGCTGCTGTCATCACTGTCACACGGAGCAGCTACCCACACAATGTACGCTTTCATCATACAGACCTGAATTTTAAAGAAAGAGTTCACCCAAAAATAAACATTCTGTCAGTATTTATTCACCCCCATGTCATTTCAAACCTGTATCCTGTTTTCCTCCAGTGGAACACAGAAGTAGATATTTTTGATATATCGTTATGCAGCTTTTGCCTTACAACAGCAGTTCATAATGACCGGAGGCTGTAAAGCTCCATAAATGATAAAGCACCATAAAAATAATAAATATGACTATACTTGATTCCAGGTCTTTTGAAGCCATATAGCATGTAAGCCTTATGTATACTTCTATGCAGGTTTTTTTAATCTTGCATCACTATAAACTACCGCTGTATGGCAAAAGTTGTGTAATGATCAAAATATCTACTGTTTTTTTTAGAAAAATAACAGCATGAGGTCGAGTAAATAATAACAGAATTGAAAGGTTTTGGGTAGTTGATGTTTGCTTTTTTACAATTTATTTGCTTTATTTACTTTATGTAATTTATTTTTTCATTATATAATTTTTTCAACTTGATTTAATTATTTGAGTATTGAAACTTTTGTTACTTGGTGCAATCCACGTTTATGTTTTTATGGTAAAATGTATAAAGGATATCAATAACAAAAGCGACCAGTTAGGGACCAATTTTCTTGCATCAATAACCTCAGCATTATATATATATATATATATTTAACCTTTTACTGCTTTTATTGATAGGAGAATATAAAGAAGATGTGAAATATTAACAACCGCTTTAACAATTGATTTTCCTGTGTGAGAACCGGCAGCTTTGACAAGAACTTCAGCATTTCAACATTATGTAGATTTCATTTAGAGCTCATTAAGGACTAATGCCACATTTATCTTCAGCAAGGGCTGTTCTTTCATGCACATTGTCCCAAATAATCCAGCAATAATTTGGTATAGTACATAAGCTGATTGAAATGTAGCAAACTGGAGCGTTATGCTTGGCTATGCGCAGTGCGTACCGGGCTCATGAAAGAGCCTAGATGAAAGCTGGTAAGATGAATTTCCTTTCACTGTGGAGTTATGTTTTCCCTCCTGGTAAAATATACAGCAATCAAACCCATAGGAGCTGAGAAACGTACAGTCAGACTTGAGAGGGCCGGGAAGGAGGGATGAAAGAAAACACAGCACATGTTGTCATGCAGAGGTGATTTATAATGTATGAGAAACACTCCACCTGTATTCTCATTAAGGAATGAGAGCTTTGTATCTTTCATCCCAATATGTCATTGGCTACTTTTTTGAGTAGCATACTACTAGTACTATACTACTAGCACTATTTCTGCTGTATATAGTATGTAAACTGTGCAAAATGACCTCTTACATTGGCTAAAATGTGCAACATATAACCAGAACACAGTGAATCCTACAACGTTATACTCTTGACTTGACCTTTTATTAGTTTGTTGAAAAATGTAATTTTAGCATCATTATTTATTGATTATTTGTTCAGATTGCCAAGATCAAAGACACTTTATGCATTAATGGTTTAAAATGACTTAAAAATACTAAAGGAAACCACTGTTGCATGTTATTGTTTGGATCAATATGCAGAAGCACACTTGCATTCCATTGCAAACATTCTTTCAATAAACAGAAGTTATGCAATTTTTTATACAAAAAAAAACATTTGTGATATTGGATCTTACTTTCGGTTGAATATTTGCAATTACTTTTGTGTTTGGAAATGGAGCTGATTCATTTTGTCTGTACAGATTGTATGCGCTTCAGTGATGGATTATGGTCTATGGTTTTATTTTCTCGGGTATATCTGCTGATGTTGTCTGTTTTGTTTCTTGCCTGGGCAGGAATGTTCAAGGCCTGATCAAAGTGGTGGGGAAGCTGCTACAGATCCAGGCAAGTCAGCGGGATAACGGACCCAGCTTCACCTGTCCATATTCAATTAGGTGAGAGCCTTTTCCAAGTGCAACAGCTGCTGCCAGGGTTTTTTGTGTTTTTTTTTACTCTCACCTTTGCACATGTCTAGCCATTTTAAACATACAAAATGATTTGCTATGGGCTACAGAATATGATGTAACACTACTCTTTAAATATATGTAAATGACAAAATAACAAATAAAGACCTTTTAGGTTGAACTACCGTTTAATAGTTTGGAGCATGTACGATTAAATAAATATGTATTTTTCATTAATTATTTAGTTTCACAAAGGCTGCATAAAAAATACAGTGAAATATTTATATTGTGAAATATTATAACAAATTAAAAGAACTGTTTTCTAATGAAATATGTATGTAATGTAATTTCATCCTGTGACAGCAAAGCTGAATATTTTGCTCAAGAAACATTTCTCATCACAGTTAAAAACAGTTATGCCTCTTAATATTTTTATGGAGGCTTGGATAAATTTTTGGGGATACTTTAATGAATAAAAAGTTCAAATATATTTTAAATCTTTCTGATCCCAAACTTTTGAAAGTAATGTATCTATCACAATGAGGTTATGTGACCTCTGAGAAAACACCTTTAAGAAACCAAGGTTTTGTTCACATTTGAAGATTTATAAGACCAGTTTGCACTTTCTGACCCTTACTTACAGCTTGTATATGGACTTTCATCATGCATGTGTTTTTGTTTGTTTATGTGAATTAATCCTGGTTTATATGACCTCTCATGATGAGTTACTTTATAATGAATCAAATGATTCTGCATGTCATTTTTCTCCTTCTCTGTCGAGTTCCTCCCTGGTGTGAAGATGAATGGTTGGAGGGCTCTGTGCTGGCCTGGGATTGGTGCTTGGCCTTTAGCACGGGTGGGCACTGAGGGAGGGCTTGAGGATTAATGGAAGATGCCCACTGGTGCTCATTGTGTCCGTCTGCTCGATGGCTCCTCTGCAATCTGCTCCGGGGTCACAAAGCCACTTACTGTAGATATCCAACAGAAGCAGAGAGGGTTAGGGTGGGGCTGTGTAAGGATTGTAGAAGAATAAATCAACTCTATTTCCTCAGAAAAAAAGACATAAATGAAAAGCTAAAACTATGAATCTTTTTTATTTGTCTTGGGCACAGTATTTCCAAAGTGCCTGCTATAGAAAACTACAGGCTTTAATGCTCACCAAGGCTATATTTATCTGATCAAATATACAGTAAAAACAGTAATATTATTCTAATATGCTGATTTGGTGCTTTAAAAATTATATTATTATTAATAGTGGTGACGGTTTTGCTGCTTAATTTTGGGATACATTTTTTGCAGGATTTTTTTATGAATAGAAAGTTCAAAAGAACAGGATTATTTTGCAACATGAAAAATGTACTTACTGCCACTTTTGATCAATTTGATGCATCCTTGCTGAATAAAAGTAGCCTATTAATTTCTTTAAAATACAGTTACTGACCCCAAACTTTTGAACAGCAGTGTATAATTATAATTTCTTTGACTGAAACTCAGTATATCACAGTCAGATGCTAAATCAGTAAATGCTGACAGTAATTTGTTAGACTGATTGAAATCAATAATCTGAGAGGCTGAGAGCATTTCTGACCAACTCATTAAAGTAACAGAAAATAGTCATTTGTTTGTGAATCGAAATGCACTGACTGGTCAGACATTATACGAATGTTGTGTTTTTCTTTGTTTTTGTCCCGCTAAGGCTCAAAAGAAGGATGTGTTGTTCTTTGTTTTATTTTTGTAATATTTTTTATATTAATTTATCCGAGCCCTTCCGCTTCAGACTGCAAACTCACAACTCAGAAATATATAAAAAATATATATATATATTTTAAGCACTATCTTTTCTAATCTTTTTGTATTCTGTCTGTTTCTTTTTATTTATTATACAATAAAAAAAACATAAAAGGCCTCCAACACTAGCTTATTTTTTTCTTTTTCTATCCTATCTGTTTTATTTTTTATTTATTATAAATAAAACAACTTGCTACGTGTATTGTGTTAAGATAACTGGGACTTGTTATAGCACTTGCATGTTGTTGCTCTTTTGTTGATTTTGATTGCTTCCATTGTCCTCATTTGTAAGGCTTTTGAATAAAAGCATCTGCTAAATAACTAAATGTGTAAATCAAATCAAATAATTTTTTTCATTATGGTGTTGTATATTCACTCCAACTTCTGAAGACTCAAACTTGAATTTTCCTTGACTGCTGAAATTTTAAACGTGGTTAAGGAGTCTCGGTCTAAACTTTCAGTTCAGATAAGTGAGATGGAGGTCAATGTGTCAGCCAGCCATTGTCTGGCAGATAATGTTGTGGCTGTCTGCCGAATACCGCCTCTGATTGATGAACCCTGATAATGCGATGGCTGCACCAGTTGGCCGGGGAACAAGAAGAGATAGATGAGCAAATGTTTGAACTGTAGGATGTCTGTGGAGGGAGTGGAGAGCTTTGATGCAGCCCTAACATCTGGCTGGAGGTGACCCAGAACATAAATTTAAGTGCTGAAAGACTGTTTACCATGTAGAGGATCTTCAAGGTAGCTTTATAAAATATGTTCCTGTCTGACCCAGTGCCAAAGGCACACACAAACACCATGATCAGGGATTTGAATGAGTTCATTAATCTTGAATAAAAGAGCATGCGTGTTTGTTAATAGAAGGGCCTTCATTGGGATGTTAGCATTAAGGTTAGACATTAATCACAGCATAGAATAAGAAGGAAAGACATCCAAGCAAAAACGAGGCTGATGCACTAAAGGAATAGTTGAAAATTTGCTCACCCTCAGGACATCCAAGATGTAGATGATTTTGTTTCCTTATCAGAACAGATTTGAAGAAATGTAGCATTATATTACTTGATTGCCAATGGATCCTCTGCAGTGAATGGGTGCCGTCAGAATGAGAGTCTAAACATCTGATAAAAACATCACAGTAATCCACAATTAAACTGCTCCTGGCCAAAATACAAGTCCATAATAACACTTCCTTCAGCTGTTTGACTCTCCGTCTCACGGCACCCATTTACTGTAGAGGATCCATTGGTGATCAAGTGATGTAATGCTAAGTTTCTTCAAATTTGTAAGCATTTGATGCAATGTTCAATTTTCTAAGACTTTTTCAGTTTTTCTCCAAAACCTTCACTCTTTCTGTTCCTCTCTTGTGGAATGAGCAGTCCAACCTACACCCGAAATGCTTAGACCACAAATACTGACGTTTAATTATGTGCTTGATTTTTTTTTAGGACCTTCCCTCACCCCTACATCACAGTTCTGGAAAACCGTCCCGACTGCTGGCCCGCTCTGCTCCAGGAAATTGATGACTTCCTTCAGCTGGCTACAGACAAGTATGAAATCTCATTCAGGTCTATTATCAACCTCAACCAAGTGCTATATAAAATGTAGACCATGTTTTTGGCCTTCTGTACCTCCTGTTCTCTTGATGCTTCCTAAAATATGTAATAACAGGACAGATTGAATACGATTTCTTTTTAAACCTTTATAATTTAAATGATGTCTATATTGTGTGTTTTCTTTAGAGATGAGCCAGTATATGTGGAAATGTTGGTACCGTTCCTTCGTTACCTGTACTGTGAGCCCCAGAGGTTGTCAGAAAATGCCCTGCTCAGACACAGCCTCCTCAGGGTCCTGCTCCAGCCACGACGGGCTCCTGAGCCTGACAGCCCACTGGAAAAGGGGCCATCTGGCACAAGGGTGGTCCGTGAGCTAATACACAGCCTCTTTGACCTGCTTCCATACATGCTGGTAAGCTGGCGGATGATTTCTGATGTGCTGAGCTAAAGTAGCTCTATAGCACTATGTGGCTTAGTCCCATAACTGAAGGTTTAAATTACCCATCACTGTAAATTTCCCATGGTGCCTAGTAGGGGTGGGAGTCTTTACCTCGTTACCTCACGATCCGATTCCAGAACGATTCTTGATCTACTCCCCCATTAATTAATTAATTAATGTGCTTATTTGAGAATCTTAAAATCCTTACATTGACATATCCTTACATAAGAAATTAAGTAGGGGAGACCGGGGGCTATTGTAAAATTTTTTACATTTTTCTTCATAACTCACAGACTACTTGAAATACACTTGTCATCTTTTGATACAAGAAACCAATATAGGTGCACTAATTAATAATGCAACTGATATATTTTCACTAATAAGGACAAGACTATAATATTAACTGAAATGCAAGAATTCAGAGTGTTACAATTCTTGGTTACTTGATGGCTGAAAAATAAGTCATGTTAAAACACTGTATCTCAAATAAAAAGGAACTTTACTGTAGTATCTAATATTATATATGATATATCTAAATATATATACATGTATATATCTAATGTTCTATATTATATAATATATATGTGTATATATATATATCAGCCGCGATTTCTTTAAGACTGCAAGGGAAGCTCAGCTTCCCCTATAATTGTCAAAAAATGAATGGTCAAATATATGTACTATTATGTTAACATTTTATTGACTAAAAATGCGTTAAACACGTTCATCTCGAACGAAAACAATTTCGTTCAGAATCAGCTACTTAGGTCGGCTGACTCGATTTCCTTCTCATTCATTCCCGTAGCGTACAGTGCATTACTCTGTTGAAGCCCAGCGTCCATTGACTTCAATGGGGCTGCTTTTAACAGTTTTTTCAGTGCTTAGAAACAAGGCGGTCATTGGATAATGCTGCGATTATGTCCCGCCCACGGACGCTCAGCGTCTCTGGGATGAATGGAGGAGTGGGCTGGCCCGGACTCCGGCGTCTGCGTGATGATTGGAGGGTCTGTCATCTCTTTTAATCCACTTTTATGTCCTAAAACGCTCGTTTTTGGGGTCGACAGCTTATAAAACGTATTTATTGTTTTTTTTTTAGCTTGTTTGCTATACACATTGTCACATATCAGCTTTTAGACATTTTTTTTTTGTTATAAATAAATGACAAGGAGGCGGCAGCTTCTCGCAATGCAAAGAGACGGTTGGTCTTCAGATTATGACGCGTATCACTCTGTGTCTCCATTTCCAACTCAGTCCCATCGCGGATTTTGCATGTGTAGTCGAAAGACAAACTGCTGCAACCTTCATCGTATATTTCACACAATTTCACACCACATTCATTGTTTCAGTTTAACATAATTCCCACATTTCCTCCCGTTGAGTTAAATATATATATATATATTAGATCGTTTGTTCATTAATTCATATAGTCTGAACTAGCCAGCTAGCAAACTGCACAGCAGGTGTAGAAAGGAGCTTCTCCTGTTTAAAGCGGCTCAAGTCCTACACCCGTAACACAATGGACCAAGGCCGTTTAAGCAGCCTAGCTCTGCTGGCCATTGAGAGGACACTGGTCAAGTCACTGGAAAAGACGCCTAGTTGGTACGACAGGGTTACAGAGCATTTTCTTGAAAAGGAACGAGGCAGAATTTACATATAAATAAATGGACAATTTTTATGATTTAGGCGAAAATGAGCTTCCCTCTTTAAAGATCAGCAGCCGCCACTGATATATATATATATATATATATATATATATATATTAGTGGTGGGCGTTATCGGCGTTAACGTGCTGCGTTAACGAGACTCTTATCGGCGATAAAAAATATCGCCGTTAATCTATTCTCAAAGTTGGGTTGGGAGCTGGGTCTATACTAAGCTATGATGACTTTCACCCTGATATTTTAGCGCGGATGTATACCTAGCCGAATTGCACTGTAGGGGCGAGAACGAGTCTTGAACTAGAGGCTCGCAGTCCGTGATGGACAGATTGTTAACGGCTGGTCTATGTGGTAATACAATCGGCAGGACATCCAAACGCTCACCTATCATTCATCAACCTCAAATATGGCTTTTCATCTGAAAGATGTATGTAGTAGCAACTTTACATGGCCGCTCAATATGATGTTAACCTAGAGAAATGTGCGCTATTGAAGTGTTTGTGTGGAAGCGCGTTGGACAGGCTCGTGCGCTCACTTGCTCTTAAAATCTCCGTCATTCTTCGTCATACAGATAAAAGTAGCCTAATACATCTTTCGAATCTGTAAAGACTCTACGTTTATTTGTGTGCACTCAGAATAACAACGAAACGTTGCGCTTTTAAGCAAACAGGATGCGCTTTAGGTCTCATGTGAACTTGAGAATTCACTCCCGTGTCACCCTCTGCTTCGAACCTGTGTGTATGTACGAACGTTACTGTGAAATTACCACATCAGACGTGACGTGCTAACATGGATGCAGCTATGAAGCCGCCGGGTTTGCTTCAGGGAACATTTATTTTTAAGAAGCTTCCCAATGGAAACTGTAAACAGTTCATCACGACCTCTTATGTAGGCCTACAGTTCAAATTTTCATGTTTAACTGAATAAACAGTTAGTAAACACAAGTACATCTTATTGAACATAGTTTATTTTCATCGCCAATTATCATAGTAGAACAGCTTTCTCAAGCAGTTTGTGATGCATTTTGGAAACAGGAGATGAGCCCCTGGTCTAATGCGCCACCTGGCTTGAGAAACCCGTTCTCAAAGACTTACTTTTAGTCATTATTTGGGTAGCACACATATTCTGAATGCCTTCGGCAGAATTCAAATGAGCCATTTTAATCTAGATTAATCTAGATTAATTCCAAAATTAATCTAGATTAATCTAGATTAAAAAAATTAATCTATGCCCACCCCTAATATATATACACACAGTATATGGTTCAAATTCGCATAAATATCAGGCATCATTCAAAAAGTAAAGGTCTATTTATATTTTTTGCAGAAGACTGCAACTTTTCTAGTGGTAATTAGATTTGAATTATTTAAATGTGAGATCATGTGGAGATAATAGTCATTTTATTTTTAAAAAGATTGAAAAGCAACATTAATCATTTTAAATGTAGATTTACATTTAAAACATGTTTATTTTCTAACAGAAAAGTAGCTGTATCAACGCAGAAAAACAAGGTGTTTACACTGGTCCCTGTGGCTAAGGGACAATTGTAACTATTGTGTTTTTATTGCCCCCAATGTTACAGCCATGATAAAACGCTAGCTAGCCACACCTATATTAGCATAGGTTGTTCATGTACATTTTCTGTCAATAACCTAGAGATCAAATGTATGTAGTTTAAATTCACGATCATCTGATCTTTAGACAGCAGCAGAAAAATACTGTACATCCAAAAATACATTTTCATACCATAAAATAAATATTTGGATTAAAAATTCTGCTGAGGTGAAATGATTGTGCTCCTTTTCCACAGGCAGAGAGATAATCTTACTGAGCATTTGCAGATTAATTTTCATCACTCTAGCTTGATTCTGACTGGAGGAATTGAGTGTGTTCAAATTGCCCCCGGTCTCCCCTACTTTTTAAAATAATTACAAAAAAATTAAATATTAAAACAGTTGTATGTTAAGAATGTTTAACTTATATAACTTCAAAACATACAAGCAAGAAGCAAATAATAAAGAGGAGCATAGAAACATATAACAACCAACAAACAAAGAGTGCTTTCAGTATTTAAGATTATCTGAATATTTTCCATTCAAGAACTGTGAGTGATTTTTCTTTTACTATGACGTCATAGACAGTGGAAGATCTTTTAAGCTGCATTCACGCACGGATCGCTTTTGAAACATAAGAAGTAATGTGGTTTGTCCTGTCCTTTTAATCCTTTAAGACATGTTTCTGTGGCTGTGTTTACATTAGTTTTGCGTCATAAAACCATTTTGAGAGGCAAGTACATTAACCCACTTCCACGGAGTCACACACAGCCGCATGCGCGAGCGGTCCACAAACAAACCGCGCGTCAGCATTTGAAATTGAAAGCAGCCTTCTGTTAGTGAGGTTCGTATTTTAAATATGTAAATCCACTGCATTCCAAACCACATAAATGATGACTTTGTAGAACATATGCAAGGAAAATACCGGCGGGCGAGACCGCACAATTCAAGTGTAACATCAAACAAAACGCACGTCTCTCACAGCGCATCCTGTTCAATGAAGCCCGTGAATGTCCTTGTAATTCGCTTCAACCTTTCCAACTGTATGTAAGATAATTTTACGGAAGGTTCGAGTGGTGTATGTGTGTGTGTGAGGAATTGGAAGCAAGCAGCATACGGGTGTTTCTAAAGCAAACACCACGTCATTGCACATCTGGTTAAAAACTAAGCTCAGAATCGTTGGAGAGAGAATCGCGATGCATCGATAGATCGATTTTTTTCTCCCACCCCTTGTGCCTAGCTCTACTTTATGATTGAACAGAAGGCCTTAAAGGTGTCACGCATTACTATTTAAAAGTAGTTTTTTCAACAGATATGCATTGGGGTGACGTTATATGCATTTATAAAGTTAAAAAAGATTTCTTTTTCAAATAAATGTTGTTGATTTAAATTTTTTTATTTATCAAAGAATCCTGAAAAACATGCATCACAGTTTCCACACAAATATTTACTTTTTTTTTAACTGATAATATTAAGAAAAAACTATTTTAAGCACCAAGTCGGCATTTTAGAATGATTTAAAGGATCACGATGTGACTGAAGACATGAGTAATGATGCTGAAAAATTCTGCTTTGCATCACAAGAATAAATTACATTTTAAAATATTTAAAGTTATTTAAATTTTTTATAATATTTAATTATTTCAGTGTATTTTTTAATAAATAAATGCAGCCTTAGTGACCATTTTGAAAACATAAAAAAAATCTCAAATGTTAATGGTAGTATGGGTGACATGGAGCAATATGGGGTCAGTAAATAATGACAGAACGTACATTTTTGGTTGAACTATCATTTCAAACGTTTATACCACACTCTGTTCACACACTATGCCCAATATGCATTCAGTGTGCCATCGTCCTGTGACCATCAGGTGGACAGTGTAACAGCAGTGGTTGAGTTCAGCTCATTTGCTGAATCTCTGACGTCGGCTCTGCTCACCGATCCATGCTTCTGGAGAAAGCAACTGACCGAGCTGGCTCTTCAGCTTCTGTGTGCCTGTCAGCTCAGTGTTCATCTAGGAGGAGAACTGATGTGTCTCCTTCACACACTCCACCAGATAATACCTGCACACGCAGAGGTGAATGCACACATTACAGTGTTATTTTCTTAATCATTTTATGCATATTATTTAGGTGGAAATGGAACGTATGAGAAACAATAACCTCTATATTCAAATCAGTGCTGTTTAATTGTATTCATTTACAAAATACCGATTCAAAATGCATTATTTTCAAAGTGAAAATGGCAAGATTAGTATTATTTTTTGTTGCTGCAGTTGCACTCTCAGTGGGAGCTCAACAAATCTTCTCCTCTCATCCTCATAATGGCTTTGTTTGCACAAGGTTTTTTAGCTCAAAGTGATTTGCATTTCTCCGAGGCTGTGTCAAGCCGTTTGTCTGATTGCGCTCTATGTAACTGTAGGAACTCCCGCCTGAGCAAGTGATCATGGGAATCTCCCTGCTACTGCTAAGTGCCTCCACCTCTCAACAAACTGTCCTCCTAGAGCTCGGTAAAGCCCCTCTTGCTACAGTATCTGACTGCATCGAATTGACACAGCTAGCTTCATTTCCACAGAAAATTGTGAAATTATTTAAGGCCATTTTTGCACAGAAATTGTATTTTTGTCAATTTGTCCAAAAAAGTGCAAATGTAGACTTACTAAAAAGGTTTAATTTCAGGATAATTTGCATCAGGAAATGATAATGATTTATTTCTAAGGCTCATACTTGGGATTATGGATTTGAAGCTTTAATTATATAGCACTTTATACGACACAGATTGTTTCAAAGCAGCTTCACAATATTAAACAGGAAAATAACAGAATCAATGATTCAACTTCATCAAAAATGAGACATGCTGTAAAGCAGCTCTAAAAAGACAATAGTATCAGTTCAGTGTTGATTCAGTTCAGTTCAATAACTGTGTTCATCAGGCATTAAACTGTTTAATATAGCTATATGCAGAAGGCAATAGTGTTGTTTTTCAACTCAATACAAACCCTTAAACCTATATTTTAAACTTGATATGCCACTCGTCCAGCAGAGTTTGTGCGATAATGTTAGACCTAAAATAATGTGGTTTATTGGTGTATGGTAAATAATAAAATACAATAAAAAGACCTGCTGAACTGTCTTGAACTGCATAATGACACTGTTGTCTTTGTAGAGCTTTTGTGATAAATAATTAAATAAAGTTTGGCATCATTGAGGCTGTTATTTCTGTGAAGCTCCTTTGAAACAATCTTTGCTTTATAAAGCGCTAAATAAATAAAGATGACTTGATTGACCCTAACACAACGCCTAGTCTTAAACGAGTTGTTGTATTGTATTGAGAACTATAACTTGTCTTTTTGATTTCTGCCAGCTGTAAAGATTGTCCCTCCTGAGGGTGCTCCTCCCTGGGGAGCGTCTCTGCTGGTGATGTCCTTGTTACAGGTGCTGTCCTGCTCCAGCCTCATGGAAGCTCTGACAGACACGCAGACACACACAAAGAACCTTAAACTGGCCAACTCACTGTTGCACACGGTTCAAAGAGAGCCCTCAGATCGAAAAGAGGTACCATAAATAATCACGCACCTATTCGGAAGAGAGTTTTCAAAGTAGCGTGTGACATTAGGCTTTGCGTTTGCCTCTACAGGGCTCCACGCAGCTGAGTTTGCCTCTCAGCACTTGGTATAGCGAGATCCAAGTGGCCACCAGCGTCCTACACCGAATTTCCATTGACTCCATGTCTACTGTAGAATGGCTTTACTCCCTGCAGTCCTCCCTCTCTGTCTGTGAACACGTCCCAGATACGGTTTGTCTTCTGGTGTCCCATGTTATCGTCAGCAGTCATGGGGATCTCTGCAGGATAGCGCTGGACACTGCCGCTGCCGTCGCCGAGGCCGATCCTGCTAAGGTATATTTAGTTTTTGCTGTATTTCAGCTCTGTATTATATAGTAAGAGCAGCCTGGTGGTTAATGCTTCAGGCTGGTAACAAAAAGGAGTTCAAGTTCTTTAATTCAATCACCACTGAGTTTAAGAGAAAAGCATTTAATACCTTTTTCTGCCCCTGTCCCAAAAGGGAAAATTCTTACCGTGTTTATTCCAAACTGTATGACTTTCTTTACTGTTTTGCTCATATAAATGAAAAATAAAATGTAAGTATTAAATTAGTTTAAAATGAATTCACAACACGGTAATGTACATTTTGAAAAGTTAGTAGTCATTTTAAGATTTACATTTTTTTAACAAAAAGTGTTATTAAATTATTAGTGTTTTTAAAGATTGATTTACATGACCTTTAGATGACGGCAAGCATAAATATTAATACAAAATAAATTGAAAGACAAATTTAATTTTCGCAGTAATATTAAAAAAAAAATTAATACTTGTATTGAGCAAGCAATAAATTGATCAAAAGTGAAGTAAAGATATTTATTATGTTGCAAATTCAGCTTTGCATCACTGGAATAAATTACATTAAAAAACATTTATTTTACATTGTAATAATATTTCAAAATATTGTAGTTTTACTGTATTTTTTATATAATTCAGATGTGGTATAATTCATCCTTTGTGGGCCTAAAATATTTTTTTCAAAAACATTTAAAAAATCTTACCAGCTCCAAACTACTGACCGGTATTATGTATAATACAGTATACATTTATATACAGTGTTAATGTGGCGGTGGAGGAAAAAAGGGAAATAAGTAGTCAGTAAGTCAGTGATGACAATTTTCTTTTCCTTTAACCATATTTTGCTTTAGGAGGATTGTCAGTGTAATATACGTCAACATTGTGAAGTTATGGAAACAAAATAGAGAGATTTACCACAGAGATACTTCAGAAACTGTTGTACAAACCTGCTGTTATGTTCTATCTTTTTTGATTGGCCTCCGTGTTTCATTTAGGACTGTATATGATTTTCACAAAGCCAGTATTACAGTTCTCTAAGCTGTAATGATAAAAACCACAGTCCTTAGACGTGTGCCTTATACACATTAAGAGCACCACATTGTTCCTTGAACGACAGGCATTTAACAAAAAATAGCACAATTGGAAAAACAATTTTCCTCTCATCTTACGCTTTCATTTCTATCCATTATCCAGATGTCAGTGTTACTAGGCAACATGCGCAGCCTTAGAAACTGGAGCAGTAATTACTTTAGCTAAATGCTGAATGAAGGTGTATCATGGTACAGTACCTGTACTCCCCACTTACATTCATTACAGCATGCCTTGGGCTCTCATGGACAGAAAGTCATTGAGACCAGAATGACTGGCAGTGAACATGGGAAGTGTGTGACCTGAGGGAGGATGTGCAGCCCTGCAGGACTGCTGTGATCACACTAACAAGAAGATATTCAAGGAGGAATATGCATCATCTGTCTGGCTCTATGCCTTTATTAGAGGCCTTGGCTGGATGCTGAGATTCAATCTCGACTGCCTTCTGATTAGGGCTGGCTGATTTATTGAACGCTCACAGTATTGTCACTGTGATTCTGCTGCTGAGATAAATTATTGCGTTGATTTTATAATGTGATGTGCTTTATATTTGACCATTTAGTCTACTAGACAACATGTCATTGGACTAGTTACACAAACTTTCCTGTGAGAGAGCATTTTAGTGGCATCTTATTTAAAATTTCATTGGTCAGTTAAATTCATTTCCGCGAATCAGTTCCTGCTGGGCATTTCAATTAACTGGTTCAATGATTCAAAGCAATATTTTAATAACATACGGTAATATTTTAAGTAGATGTTGTGAGATGCAAAATATTTTTGTAAATAAATGGTTTCATTTGTTTAGAAACAACAATTATTTAGAAAGAATGCATTAAATTGATTTTGACGAGTATAATTTTCTTGTAAAATTATACATTTCTTTATCCTGAAGAAGTTTTTCTGAACTTTTTTGTCAAAGAATGCTGAAAACAATGTATCATAATTTCTACAAAAACACGAAGCAGCACAACTGTTTTAAACTCTTATAATTATAATGAGAAATGTTTCATGAGCACCAAATCAGTATATTAGAATGATTTCTGAAGATCATGTGACACTGAAGACTGGAGTAACAATGATGAAAATTCAGCTTTGCATCACAGGAATAAATTACATTTGAAAATATATTAAAAAGAAAACGGTTATGTTAAAATGTAATAATATGTGACCCTGGAGCACAAAAGCAGTCTTAAGTCGCTGGGGAATATTTGTAGCAATAGCCAAAAATACACTGTATGGGTCAAAATTATAGATTTTTCTTTTATACCAATAATTATTAGGATATTAAAGTAAAGATCATGTTCCATGCAGATATTTATTAAAGTTCCTACAGTAATTATATTAAAACTTAATGTTTGATTAGTAATATGCATTGCTAAGAACTTCATTTGGACGACTTTAAAGGCGATTTTCTCAATATTTAGTTTTTGCTCCCTCAGATTCCAGATATTCGAATAGTTGTATCTCAGTCAAATATTGTCATATTGCTTTCAATGGAAAGCTTTTTTGTCCAGCTTTCAGATGATGTATAAATCATCTGAATACCCTTATGACTGGTTTTGTTGTCCAGGGTCACATATTTCAAAACATCTGTCTTTATTGTAATTTGAATCAAATAAATGCAGGCTTGGTGAGCATAAAATACAAAAAATATTGTCAACACTAAACTTTTGAGCAGTATTTTAATATAGACTTTCTCATACCGTGTTTGTTTTCTCTATTTCCCACCGTTTCTTTGGTCCTTACTCATTAAGACTGTTAATTGGCTTGCTCTGTGGGTCAGGGGTTGTGCTGGTTTCTGAGGGCCATGTCTCTCTTCTCATCTTTCAGGAAAGGTTTTCTAATGGGGAGGCTGAGGGGTTAATCTCCAATTAGAGGTTAGAACAACTGCCACGGTGTCCCTTCTCCAAGGGTTAAACATCTTCTCAAGAGAGCTCCCGGTTAGTGAGGGTCTATTAGGGAGATGCTTGTCTGGGGAACTGTTTGACATTCTAAAGAAAAATCAGGAAAGACAGTAGATTTATGTGATGTATTTTAGATGTCATCTTTACACATTTATTAGCCTTCATGGAAACACTTTCTTGAATCCTGTATGCAGTGCTTGATCTAATTGGCCACACTAACATAAGAGTTCTTTCTGGCAATGAGAGAAATATTGCATAATCAAACCTTATTAAGGCTATTAAAGCTAAGCACTATTGAGTGTATCTACACCTCCAGTTTGCAGCTGGAGAAATACCAATAAACCCATGCATTTTAATTATGTAAAACATTTATTGTTAAAAGTATGGTGACTTTTGAATTGTTTTGTTTTTTAGACTCAATAGGGTTTTTATTTCCGTATAATGTAGTTAACGTTCTCTGTTAGTAAATAATTGCTTATGTGTGATTGTTGTTCTTGTACTCTGTTCATTCAAACTCTTTTCAAGGGACATTGAATTGTGTGCAGTTTTCAGTGCATTGAGAATTGATACAGTGATTTTCCTTAACTGTAACATTTAGCTTTAGGTTTTGAGGTTCAGTGGTGATTTATTAATATTTTAATTTCTCTCAAACTCTGAATTTAGTTATACTTGCAACCGGTATTATTTTAGTGTACTATTAACGTACACAAACTTGAATATTTTTGTTAATATTTTAAATATGATCTTTTTATATTTTCATTTTGTGACAATTTTACTAATTCTGTTGTGTATTTTTGCTTTTTTATTATTATTTGCTTTTATTTATTTTATTTTATTTAGTTAGTTATTTTGGTACTTAACTACATTTGGAAACTAGATTAAATAAAATTATAAAAGTATATTAAGTATATTATAAAACTATATTTTATATAATATTTAGTCACAATCTGTGTTTATTTCATTTTAAGTTATTTTTTGAAGTTTTAGTTAATAATAATAACTCTGCTTGCAACCACTTAATATTACTGAAAGTAAAGTTCACTCATGTGAACATAAGACCAGCAGTGGACGTAAGTTTTTAGAATTAATATATTCTCACAATATTTTATTTATTTGAGGGATTAATTGTTGTATTTATTTTATATTTTTTTATAATTACTTTTTTTCTGACATTTATATCTATTTGGTAGATGTTGAATAGCCTTTGCATAGTAGACGTAGATGTTAAATGGTGTTTTACAGTCAATGATAATTAAGATAATTAACACTGCGAGTACAGTGTCTTGAACTGGCAGGCATTGGTCAGGATCTCGTCGCGGGTTAGATCTGAGCCTCAAGGGGTCTAATCTTGATATGTATCTAGGTCTAGGAGGATGTGGTCTTGAATTCAGCTCTGAAATGAGGATGCTTCCAGAACTCTTTAAAAAGAATCCGTTGATGAGTTTGTGTTTTGTTGGCTGCTCATTTAGGCATAACGTTGGCTTTGTGGGAATGTGAGCTGTTGTGTTTTCCCGGAGCAAATGACTCTGATATAAACCAGCAGACCTCTTTAGTCACCACAAAGCATTTCTTTGATGCCAGAAACATGAAATGAATTAGCAAAGCAGCTCTTGGGTATGTACTCTGATTTGCGGGCATAGTCCTCAATTCAGGTAGAGAACGTTTTCAGGCCCTTCACACGCTCAGGTTTTCACCAGTTTGTCACTTTAATGTAGCCCCTCAGTCGAGCATACCTTTCATTTTTATTTTGCTAGAGCTGAGGAAAAACTGGCTTTGGGACAGTTTTTAGCATTATAGAAGCTTCTGGAGGAGTGTTTATGCTACAGAAAACAGCTTGAGAAAATAAAGAAAGAGAGAAGGAGGGTGTTAGTCAGACAGTTGGAAAGGATTGCAGCAACTGTTGGAATGAACTTCAAAGCCGAGGGCTCTTTGGCGTTCCTCGCCCGCTGCATGAGATGGATAACTTGTGACAGTCTTGCTCGGTTTAACTCGAATGAGGTGGGTGAGAAGAATAAGAATTTGGCCTCCCACCCCTCCTCCATCAGCCCCTCGCTGTGATGAGCATGTCTCGTTACGCTATGGGCTCCGGCGTGTCTTTGGTAGCCAGTCATGAGTGATTTTCCTGATTATCTCATGTTTTAGCCTCTTTATTGTCTTAACTTAGAAGCTGTATTTCTGTGGACATGATCAGCTTTTTTCATTTTACTGATCTGACCTTTTTTGTCTTGCTTTTCTTACTTGCTTGATTTCATTCTCAACTATTTTTAATGATCGAACTGTAATAAAGCCATTAAAGATGCAACATGAACTTTGTATTGCTACATCTTAAATGAGCATTCACCCAAAAATGTGAACATTTTGTCACCCTCATTTTGTTCCAAACCCGTATGACTTTCTTTTGTGGAATGTAAAATGAAGATATTTTGAAGAACTGTTTTTTATCATTGGAGTCCAATGAAATTGCATGGATAAAAACTGAAAATTCTATTAAATATCCTTTTTTTGTGTCATGCTGAATTATCAAAGCCACTCCGTTTGAACGACATGAGAATTTTTACTCGCTTTATTGTGCTTTCAGTATTGCTTGATTGTTTTCATATCATCTTTCCATCTTTTTCTTTCTTGCTGTTTGCAGTTTTCATAGCAAGTGGTTTTCAAGGGTCTTCGCATTGCATTTGTCCTACATTCTTTCATTTTTAATTAAATTCTTTGTAGCGCTCTTTGAAAGGATTGGATGTTAAGAATGCTCTGTGAGCGACTGATGATGATTCATTTAATTTCTGTCAGCTTAAACTGAGATGATTATGTTTGGCTTCTCTACTGCTGGTAATCAACAGTAAGTCCTGTAACAGCAATGTCTCGACCCCGTTCTTGAACTTTAACATTAACCGTCACTAAGAACAGCTCATATCTTTCTGCTATTCTTTTACAGTTTTTGAGATGATTATGTGTGCATTTATTAAATCTGTTACATCATTACAGCTCTTTGTACACTGCACTATCAAATGTTTGGGGTTGGTAAATTTAGTTATTTTTAAATAAAATAAAAAAGTCTCACCAGGCTCATCAGCCTGAACTGGTGCTTAAGAAACATTTCTTATTGTTATTATTATTATCAATGTTAAAAACTAGTAGTGCACAACACAATGGAAACAAGCCACAACACAACAACATTAGCACAACACAACAAAATCGTCACAACACAACAAAATAAACACAACACAACAAAATCGTCACAACACAACAAAATTAACACAACAAAATTAGCACAACACAACAAAATTAACACAACAAAATCGCCACAACACAACAAAATTAGCACAACACAACAAAATAAACACAACAAAATTAGCACAGCACAACACAACAAAATCACAACAAAATTAGCACAACACAACAAAATTAGCACAACACAACAAAATAAGCACAACAAAATCGCCACAACACAACAAAATTAGCACAACACAACAAAATTGCCACAACACAACAAAATTAGCACAACACAATGGAAACAAGCCACAACAACAAATATGTTTTTTAAGGCATATTTGAAAAAACTGCATTTTTTTAAAGTAACATTATATATGTCTTTACTGTCACTTTTGGTCACTTTAATGCATCCTTGCTAAATAAAAGTATGAATTCTGTAATATCTGTATATCTGACCTTCTCTCAACTCCAGTGGTTCAGAATGTGGCAGCTATTCTTCTGTATTGATTGACGGATAGAAATAGAGCTCATCACTCCTGAACTGGCCTCATTGCACTGGCTACCAGGACGTTTTTGAATTGATTTTACAATGCTATTCATTTTTAAGGACCTGTATGGACTTGCTCCACAGTATTCGTAATCTCCTCCACCCTTACTCTACCTCTAGCTCCCTGAGGTCATCAACCCAATTACTTCTTTCTGTTTCCCTCTTGCTTTTTCAGTCCAAGGGAGTTCAGGCTTTCTCAGTTGTAGCTACTAGACTTTGGATTTTAAAAGCAGTTTAGTGCTTGAAAGTGTCTTTAGTAGGTGACTTTTCTTTGCAGTTAATTGTCTATTAATTGTTTGCTAAATAGTTTTTCCCTTTACCTGTAGGTGCCATGTCTACTTCCTGTCCTGATGTTTAAACTGAGCAGAGTGTCTGATCCAGCTTTGTCTCACTCTGTTCTCTACACTCTGCCAAACCTGGGAACCCACAAGGTACAGTCATTAACATGCACAGCATGCACTGTTTACCTGATGAGGGGATATTCAATTAGAATCTTAATCAAAATATGTTTTTCAGCAAATGTGTTTTCATGATTTTCAAAGATTTACCTAGAAAGATAATTGGAATTGGAAATTGAATTTAATTAAATATGCAGATAGCTAATCATTCAATGTTAATACATTATATTTAAAAAGATGTTAACATGTATGGCATTCAAAATTAAGAATGCAGCACCATTTACTGGGTATTGAAGCACATCTCCACAAAATATGAATATTGTCCATCTGCATGGATTTGGGATACTTTGCTTCCCCTGTTGCTATGGCAACAGCTCACCTGCACTAGGCAACTCCAGCCATTAGCCTGACCATTGTCTGTGCCATTGTTATTCATTGGATTCTGCTAACAGTGCGTATTATTATTATTATTAAATCTTCTATGCCAAATGTGTACTTCTGTAACATTTTGCTTGCTGGTAAAGTGCTACATCAACAAAAACACATTCCGGAGATTGCACACTGTACTCTAAAATATGAGTAAAAGAGAGGAGATAATTTTGCTGATGTTATTCATCTTTATTTTAAATGCTTAGGCACTCTATCATCAGCCTTTGAATGCAGGTGGCAGTGTTTGCCCTTTAATGTAGTCTTTAATTTGAGCTTTTAGTTTTTTTAAAAGCGCAGCAGAACACAACCTGGCCTGTAGGTCACAGCCAAATAATAAAAACATAAAAGCATTGGGTAAATTAAGTTGGCATATATTAACTATACTAAGCTTTTAGCTAAGTTTGCATATATCTGGTCCTGTTCAGTATGTGTTAGCATTACGTGGAAGTGTTCCTGTGGCTTAGTGGTAGAGCATTGCGTTAGCAGCGCAAAAAGGTTGTGGGTTCAATTCCCAGGGAACATACATACTGAGAAAAATAAAATAAAATGGATAACCTGTAAGTCGCTTTGGATAAAAACGTCTGCTAAATGCATAAATGTAAATGTGTATCTTCTGCCTCGTGTGTGTTTATCCTGACTGATCTCTCTTGTGTTTCAGTTCTGCATCCCGCAGGTGCTTCATGTCCTCCAAACATTGGGCAGTTCATCCAGACTGAGGCCTGTGGCTCTGCGCCTCTTAACTCTGTTATGGCAAAAACAGGTGCAGTTAACACTATTACTATTTTTATTTTCATATTATATTTACTTATACTTAATATTTACTTACAAATACTTATTCATTTGTTCACAGACAATTTGTATATTTGAGAAAAATTAACATTTACACTGAAATGCTCCTAAATAAATGATTATAACCTCAGATTGAATCTGCAAATTTGTTCTGATACCTAGTCCTACTATAATATCTGCTGTAAGTATTTAGAGTTTAAACCATACTTAAAATGCATGATTACCATTGCATAAGATAATGGCATATCTAGAGCTAATTTCATTTAATGCAGTGACGTTAACTGGTATGTTTGTGTAATACTTTTGTAAGACCACTATAATATACTGTATATCATAGTTCTGTTACCCTCAAGGTAGATTTCTAAAGCTTTTGATTTGTTTCTATAGGACCGAGTGTATCCGGACCTGCAGAGACTGATGTCACAGCTTGAAAAATCCTCAGTGATCATGGGGAAAGATACGCAGTGGGAGCAGATATTAGCCAGAGCAGCCTGCGTCAGAGACATCTGCAGAGAGAGGTCTGCTTCACTCTGAATCTGCCGCGAGTTCATTTAACTGTTTGATGTACTGCATATTCAACATGGGACTCTAGGCTACCACTGTATTGGTTTTGATATGGACCACAAAACCAATCTTAAGTGTCAATGTTTTAAAATAGATTTTTATACATCATCTGGAAGCTGAATAAATAAGCTTTCCATTGAAGTATGGTTTGTTAGGATCGGACAATATTTTGATCAAATATTAGGCTTTTATAGACCACAGTAATCATTCACCATCAGTGTTTTAATTTCACAGATTCCCTGAACTTTTCGATTCATTCACACTTTCCCGTATGTTGTACATATTGTTCCAGGCCGTACCAGCATGGAGGAGACATGCTGGCCGCCATCACCGACACGCTGATGCAGTTCTCCAGAAAGGATCAGGCCACTCCTGCTGCTCTGGCACTGCAGGGCTTACAAGAGCTCTGTAGAACTGAGGTCTGTCTTTGTATCGCTAATAAGAGATCCACACTGGCTATCAGAAGTGAAGATGAAATGTTTTATTGATTTTGATTGTGTAAACCAGATCCACCCCTCCTGCCAAAAGAGGCATTTCAGGGCTCAATGGGATTTTATATAAAAAAAGATTTAAAAAAATGTATTTCTTAATAATTATTTTAATAAATATGTTTTTGTTAACATATTTATTATATAATTTTTTGTGGTGTCAAAATTAGCACGTTAATGCAGGAGATATTTTTTTCAGATTAACGCGTTACATTTTTTTTAATGCAAATAACGCAGGGTCGGGGCTAGGATTGGCCGCCCCATTCACAACTGCTGCCTCGGTCTCTTTTGTCTTGAAAAGGATTGCATTTATTTAGATGCCGAACGTCTTTATGACGACATCAAACGGGAGGCGTTTCAGACGTGCACTCTAACGTCGCCTCCGCGTCAGGAGCGAGTCAAACGAGCGCGGAAAAGATACTGTGCTCATAGCGCGCGCTTTTCAAATACACACACAAAGGTGCCGGTGTAGCCTGTATCATTTCATATCAAACAGCGAAAGAAACTGCGTGCATGCAATGTCCTAATTATGCTGTCAGTTAAGGCATGAAGTTACCAAAAAGACGATTAAAGCTGCCTTAAAACTGTGCATGCATGCAATATGTTATAATATCTGTCACATTTAAGAACATGTCTCTGAAATGGTTTTAAGAACTGTCCTGAGGCACCCCAGCACTGTCTCCCTCATCTAAAACACCCGATTCAACTCGTCCGCTCGTTAGTAGAGACTTTAAGACCTGACGTGGGTCAGAAAAGATAAAGAGAGTTGTGAGAAAATAAGATGCGTGCAGCAGCTTTTAAAGCAATAGCAGGCAAATAAGCTAATAACCAGCTGCTGTGATGTCTATTAATCCAAGAACAAAATAAAAAAAGAGGAAATCAATAACTTTTATAGCTTTAAGGGGTTCATCTATATTTATTTTAGAATTTAGTTTTTGGTTACTATTCATTTTCTGTATATTTCTGCCGCTAAATATGTCATTTATTATAATGGGTTCATGTGAAGATTATTTTAAGATCACTTAAATTAGAAGTTAAGTCTAATAAATGTTCAAATTGATAGATCTCAATTATACTGTAATGCTGAATGGCTAGTCAATGGTTAAATATTAAGGGGAAAAAATATTTTATAGAGACATCAGTAGTATTATATCAGTGATGCTGGCCTTCAATCATAAAAATATATAACAAATATACTGTCTTTATGTTGTTTGTAAATTGTACATTTGAAGATTGAATGTGAAATTATAGCAATATAAAAGTATATTTAAAAACGTTAATTTTAACGTTTAAATTAATCACGATTAAAAATTTGCGATTAATTAGTTAATTTATTAATCGATCGACAGCACTAATTATTTTATATATTATATTTGTTTATTTATTTTTTAAATATTCTTATTCTTTTTTTTTTATTATTCATTTAGTAGTCCCTTTTAACCAGTTAGATAATTATCGTATGTGTCAAAACATATAAGATACAGTAGTATACAGTACATACAGTTCAAACGTTTTTTGAAGAAATCCGGAAAGCTCATCGATAGTCATTTATTTGATCAACATGCAGACTATGAAATATTATTATAATGTAAAATAACTGCTTGTGATTTGAGTATACTTTCAAATAAAATGTATTCCTGTGATGACAGCTGGATTTTCATGATCCTTTAGAAATCTTCTTAATATGCTGATTTGATGCTCAAGAAACATTTCTTATTATCAATAATGAAAACACATGTTCTGCTTAATATTTTTGTGGAATTGTATTTTTATTTTTAGGATTCTTTGATGAATAGTTAAAAAACAGCATTTATTTTGAAATAGAAAACTTTTGAAAATGTCTTAACTGTCACTTTTGCTTATTAAAAATAGAAATTTCTTTAAAAAATAAATTTACATAAAAAAACATACAGGACCCAAACTTTTGAACAGCAATATACATGTTAGATATGTAATATCTTAGACTAGCCAGTGGACCATTCTTACAGTTGAACTCTGCATTTGAATATTCTTCTTGTCTGTTTTCTGTTCAGGTGGTTGATATCATCTCCACGTGGAAGGCACTCTCTCCTAAGCTGTGCTGTGACACCAGACCCCTGGTCCTAAAGGCCACAGCTGAACTTCTGGCATTAGTGCCTGCTTTAAATGTCAAAACTGAAGAATATGAGGCACGAGACTACCAACCACTGTTTCTGATTTCTAGATGTGTGCTATTTTGTAGCGGTGTCTGAATTTGTTGTTAAAAACATGATTATTTCTCTCCACATTTCATCCGGTACAAATTACTTCAGGTTTTATGTCCTTTTCCTTCCAGAAATTCAGAAACGAGGCAGTCAGTGTTTTATGGGGCTACGCTCTTAGTCAGGTGAGCCTCACATTTTCAAATGTAATGAGCGGTAGGGACGGTCATCCAACAACTTCTAATGAAAAGTCAATGTGCCATTTTATGTATCTGCAATTTAGTTATTTTTCTAGCAGTTATGAGTAAACTGTATAATTTAAAGCTTTTTGGCTTCATCAGGACCCAGAGGTTGCAAGCCAAGGTTATAAAGCTCTCTCTGAGTACCCTGAACCGTCTCACACCGTCCTACACTTACCAGAGCAGGTGAGAACATTTGCTAAATATCCTCACATTGTTTATATATATATATACTGTGTATCTGTAATGGTGATATGATCTTGCTAACAGGTCAGACCAATACCAAAGCAGCCTGAAGAAGAGGATGAAGGGAAGGAGAATGAGAAAGATGAAGATATTTCAGTACCAGGGGCGTCATATGTGAAGCTAATTTGTCTCACACCACAATCTGTTTTACCAGGTATGATTATAAGATTATGGTGACTAACAGACAGTTTTTTTGTTGAAAAAACTCTTTTAAATATAGTTTGACTTTCATTTACAGTTATTTGAACCAGAAAACGTGTATTTGCTCACCCTCGTGTTGTTCCAAACCTGTATGACTTTGTTTTGTGGAACACAAAAAATATATATTTTGAAGAATGCTGGTAACCAAACTGTTTCGGTTCCCATTGAGTTCCATTATATTTTAAAGCATACAGTTGAAATCAATGGGAACAGAAACTGTTTGGTTACCAACATTCTTCAGAATATCTTCTTTTGTATTCCACAGAAGAAATTCAGGCTCAGAACAGCGTGAGGGTGAGTATACGAGGACAGCTTTTCATTTTTGGGTGAACTATCCCTTTCATGCGTCACATTTTGACTCAATTGGTGCGTTATTTTACAATTTGTGCATTATTGTATAATTTTATTTGCTTCTCAAAAACCCGCTTTGAATAAATGCTATTCGATTCTTGTTTCATGTAAGACCATTGTGTGTACAACTTTTATCAACTTTTATCATCAAATACTGTTATTTTATTCAAATTGATTGGTTATTCAATTATTAAATGTCAATGTATGAACTTATTTAGGAGGTGAGGTATTCATTAATCTCTTTGCACACAAACTCTCCGATCATAAATACCTGGAAATATTAGGGTAAAATTTTTTTTTTTTTTTTTTTTTTTATGTACAAGACATGGCAATGTTCTATTTGTGAGCAAATTATAATATATGACAATAATATATGAATATTGTTATATGAGTCCGTTCTTATCTGTGAATGAATTGAATCAGTCTGAATGACAGATGTATTTGTTGGATTCATAGAGATATATACCATTATTAATGAATGCTAATTGGGTTATTTACTGAATAATTAACCTACCTGTTCTGCTCAATCATTATATAAGATTAAATGGGATACATTCACTATTATCTGGTTAGATAACAAGCCAGCTGGCTGCATTTGTACCGTGGCAGAAGAAATGAATTAGGACAGATTTTGTGTACTGAAATTCTATGTATCATAGACCCAAGATGTGATCGTTTCACAGTTACTGTTATGCAATAGTAGCTTATTTCCATAATTTTACAGAGGTAATGTATTCAAAATAGCTGTATGAATAAAACTTGAGGCTGTGCGGTTCAGTGCACTGTACTGCAACATAGCAAACCCACAATAAAGACTACAATGCCATAATAAATGACAACATATGGATTATATTATATATTTTATTGTTTAGCCTTTAACAAAAACCTACTTAATTCATGAGTGTTGTCTTCTAATGCAGCCCTTGAGACCTTCGTAACAGTTCTAGTCAGGCAGGAGATGAACCAAATGCCTCGTGGCGTGTACCATTCAGCTCTGAGTGGAGGGAGTTTGCGCTCTGACCAGGGGAAAACTGTATCTGGAATTCCTTCTTTTATGCTGAAAATATATGAGAAGAACAAGCAGCCGGGTCTAAAACCTGGCTTAGCAGGTACAT
Source organism: Gymnocypris eckloni scoliostomus (assembly GCA_027564155.1). Taxonomy (NCBI): domain Eukaryota; kingdom Metazoa; phylum Chordata; class Actinopteri; order Cypriniformes; family Cyprinidae; genus Gymnocypris; species Gymnocypris eckloni. Next base: position 32,807,653 of record CM050413.1, on the reverse strand, counting down.
GCACTCTACATTTTGAAATTGTTACAGCTAATGCTTGTTTGTCACAACTGAAGTAAGCCACTCATTGCATAATTGTATTTGTCCAGTTAAATGTATTAAATAAACATATAGTTTGTTGGTCTGTTTCAGCTGGGCTTCTACTCTGTTATGACCTTCCTGTTCAAACTGACAAAGATGGACGTCCAATCACCCGCTTCCTTGTCAGCAGACGGCGGAGTTATCAACAAATGTTAGCCACCCTTATTCATGAGGTACCTTCTAGCATACACTCATTTAGGTGAAAATTAAAAACTTGAATTAAATTAACATTATATTTTACCCAAGAATTGGAAATGTATGTATTATTAATGAAGAAGAACATTATTGTTTTTTTTTTAGATTAATAATATTATTTTCATTTCAGTCAAGCACATTTTAATCCATACAGATATTTACATTTGTTTGTAATTCTCTTTTATTACATTAGATTCTAATTTGTGTAATGCTTTTATTTATTTATACTCTACACTGAAACATCTATCATAATTATACATTCATAAATTCTTGTGTTGATGAATCATTGATAATGAATTTATCTCGGTAACTTCTCAATCTCTTCTCTTTTTCCCTCTCAGGTGAACATCCAGCCGTCTGAATGGCATCGCTCTCTGCTCTTGCCCCAGGCCTGGCGGGGCTTCATGAGCCGGGCTTACCATGCAGCTCTCCAGGTAATTCTGTGGGATTTTTAAACCACCAAATCAGATGTGTAAGAAGAAGACTAGCTTTATAATTAAGATCATAAATCATGAGACTCAGTTAGATGTAATAATTGTGCAGGGTCGAAAGGCAGAGCTGGAGTTGCTGCAGAAACAGGGTAAAGAGAGCCCGGAGGAACTGCAGTACAAACAGCACTATGCCTGGCTCTGGTAAGATTCACACATCCAGGTTTATGTTAAAGTTGTGATGAAACAGAAGTAGCAACAGAGCTTTTCTTGCCTATTTTGATATACATATGAGTGAAATGGGTAACAGAGAAAAAATAAAGTATAGTAAAATAAAGTAGGGTACTTCTATCCATCCAAGGATCCATTTAATGTGAGATTTCAGTCAACTGTAACTAAACGATTGGAGAAGTCACCAGATAGAAATCTGTCATTTCACTGGTAGATCAAATTGTGATATTTTATGAAGAATTAGAATACAAGGTGAAAAAAACAATCATATGCACATATTTTAAGATCAATAACACAAATTTAGAAAACAGATCGTGTGTATTTTCACTTCATCATGACTCTTAACAGTGAGGTCTAAACAAGACTACTACAAAAAATGCTTCCATCCCTAGTGAAAAATAAATATAATAAAATGTAAATGAAGTACATTTATTTCATGCTGAGTATACTGCAAATACTTTTATATATTTATGTACTTAATAAAAAATACCCTGCAGTTGTTCTTTAGGTATATTAAACTGGTATAGGGCGATTCCACAGTTTAGGCCTAACTGCAAGGACAATAGCCTGCAAAATCAATCTTCATGGAGAAAGCCATTGTCCTCAGGTTAACATCCTGAGAAAACCTGGGGTACAGCTGTGTGAAAGGCAGGATAAATCTGGCAATGGTAAACTAGTAAACTTTGATCAAAGTTGAGTTGATGTAAAAATTTACGTATGTAACATGGACGGAAAAACAGTGTAAATTCAAGCAGAAAGTGTACTTAATCTAATTCAGTTTAATACAATTCTGGTTGAATCCCAGTTCATGTTTTGCTTTGCTCCTAATTTGGTATAGTTATGAGTCATGCGTTGTGTATGGGTCACAAAACTGGTAATAGGACTTCCATGCAGGCAGGGTGGCCATCTAATATTATCTGTTCTATAAACTTAAAGGTGCATTTTTGATTCTGGTATGTTCATAAACTGAAAGCCAGCAAAATTACTAACAAATACCACAGGTATATTTTTCAAATTTATTTGCCAAATGTAGAAGCCAAAGGAACTCCTACAAGTGTGCAAAGTTATAACGTGTGTAACGTGGACGGAAAAAATTAAACAATCCTGCAAGATTGCCTCTGTAACACAAAATAATACCATTTCATGAAAACTGGCAAAGAATAGAACAAGTTCATAACACATTAAAATAACCTGTCATCATTTACTATCAAATTTAAATAATAAAATAAAGAAAGTCCATATATATATGTATGTTTGCAAAGGATATAAGAGTTATGACTAATTATTTTTTAACACTTAAAATGTATAATTATGTGTTTAATTATATGCTCTGAACACCACAGCAAACTTAATTTACAGAATAGCTGTTTCATTTCTTGAATACACTTCTTAAAATTAAGAATCTGAAATATGAATGATGACTGTTAGTCTGTTTCATGTAAAAGCTCATTCAGTGTTTCAAACTGAGGAAAACGTGTAAAGCTTGTAAACATTAGGGATGGGCATTTTAAGCAAAAGTAATATTCGATAATCCCTGGGTATTATTCGATACTATTCGAAAATCGCACCCTCCCGCGCATGCACCCACGCACACACACACACGCATTAGGGATGGGCATTTTAAGCAAAAGTAATATTCGATAATCCCTGGGTATTATTCGATACTATTCGAAAATCGCACCCTCCCGCGCATGCACCCGCCCACCCACGCACACACACACACACGCACTGTGTGTTCATTTTACACACACACACACACAGAGAGAGAGGGGGAGAGAGACCGTCCAGGCTTTCAATCTGTATGATAACAAACTGTTTAATTAATTAGAGAATAGTCTATCTTAACCCAAGAAAATTAATGGTTGTAAAGTATGAGTGCTGAAACATATTAATATAACATAACCGAAGGAGGCATTTATTAACAGAACAGTCCGTCGATTATCAACTGCTCATAACGCTAGGACATTTCTTTTTAAAAAATGAGCATGAACATTCATATTATTAAAAAGAAAATCTTAAATCTGATTAATGCATCAATGAATATTAAACGTAAAACATATTGCGCGCTAAACAGAATATAATTCTTAAAACATATTACGCGCTAAAACATATTGTGAACCGCCTGAATGACGCACTTATTATGTGAACATTAATTTTAACGTCTGTCTTCATAACAATAACCTATTTTATATAAAAAAATATATTAAATGAACATGTTCACATGCTCGGGAAGAAGACGGGAGTGTTGTTCACAATTAGTTCGATGAACTTTGAATTGAAACAAGGGAAGGAATATAGATCCCTGCAGCAGTTTGAGGCTCTCACTCTAGCTGAGCCATTTAAATAGTTCAGTTTTGTTTTTTAATAACAAATTGGTCATTATTTTGTTTCCTTTCTTTATTAATTTAATTTAGAAATATGATTGGAACATCTTATTTTTGTTAAATTCAAGTTTTTGTTTTTTTTTAAATACCAAGCGGCCAGCGCAAGTTTGATCAGTTTATCTTTCTCAAATAAATAACTAAATAAATAACGTCATAATATTTTAAGAATAAAGTCAAAATTACGATCATAAAATCATGTTACATTGCCTAAAGTTAAAGTTAAAATTACACCTGTATACTCTGCCAAAAATTATAATAATAAGTGTGGCATCCAACCTGTCATTCTTCACATTTAACACGAAAAACAGCACAACTATTTTGCATATAAATATAATATATCAACCAGTGGAATATTACGTTATTATTTCAGCAAAAAACTAATAATTTGAATGCAGGGAGCTCGTCACGGCTTCATTAATGGGAAACAGCACGTGAAGGCGGCAGAGAAGCACTCTCGCATGCATCGTTAACTTGTTAACTGTGGTTTATTATTTTGAGTTGTTTGGGGTGCTGTAACAAACGGCCCTCTCACAATATATTGTTTAACAGGTCTATTGTTCACGCAATCAGGCTGCACGTATCAGAAGTCCGCTTCTGGAAAATTCTGAAATTTATGCGCTATTGCATATTAATATTTGTACTTAATCTGCTGTCTACGTGATTCAACTCCTCCTATACAATTGTATTTTACTAATGAAGAAAAACAGACTGAATGTGTGAAAGACATGACAACATTTATAGGATGCACTGAGGAGGAGCCCAAACAGTGGTCAAGTGATGCTTATGGTCCATGATATTGGTACAGATTCTGTGTAACGAACAATTCCTTGTGACTGTATATAATTTGGACATGATGAAGGAACACTTGACAGGCTGTGGGGCTTCATTTTACCACAAAGCTAATGTTTAAACTAGCTTTATTGTGTGCCGTCGGTGCGGAAAATCTGCGTGTGTTCCTTAACATTATAGCCCAGTTCACTGTTGTTTATAAACCTATGCGATTAACGCCGACAGTTTATTCTAATGGCATAAGTGAGATTGTGTTAACGCACTATTAACGTGTTAACCCGACAGCCTAAGCTATATTCTTACGAACATTGGACAAAAAAAAAAACACGGAAAAAGTCAGCAAAATCATTGACGATGTTGACTTTCATGAACAGCTTATTGAGTCAAAATACTCCGAAAACAACGTTCGAGTTGGACAGATGTGCAGAATCTGTCAAAATGTATACAACCACCATTCATGCATGCTCTTTCACGATGAACACGCGCCGCTTCGGTCCGAAACCACTAGCAATCATCTGACTTGCACACTCTTTTATCCTTTCTCATCATAATGATCCTATTTAATGTTTACTTAACCAAAGTTTATCACGTTCGTAACATTTTAACGTTCGTAAACTTTTGGACAGAAGCCACAAACTTACCCACATTCGTCCCAAATCCATGAAATCCTGTTAACTCTTCCTGCCATGCAGAGCATGCGTGACCTAGACAATCTTATTTCTGACATGAGAACCGTTGAGACATTAGGAGATGGAAATTCAGCGTCAGAATAAAATGTTACGAGCGTTATGATTTTTGGACAGAAAATCTCTGCCCCTGTTTTATCCCGAATTATTAACAATTTATCATGTAGCAACGCATATAAGAATTTAACCCACACAAGATGTTTTTATCGTTTTGCTATTGATATAATTACATGGAAAAATGATATCTCTGTTTCCTTTAGAATCATAGTTTAACGTTCGTAACTGTTTGGACAGAACGTGTAACGAACGTTAGTAAATGTTTCCATTGCATCGTGGTGGATTAAGGGAATTATACTTTCAGTGTTAGTAGTAGTATCTTGTAGAAGACACACCAAAATAAATATTATGCGCCAAAATTCAGGATTTTATTAAAGGAAATTAAATAAATGACTTAGGAAAAATCCAGACGCAATGAATGTCCCACACTGACATCCGCAATTTCTGTGGACGGAAATAAAATAAAGTCTCATTACACGATAATGCCAAGGCTTAGTGGGATACAATTAACTTTATTATTTCTTACATCTATCTTAAATAAAATAGTGAACTAAAAATGACAACAACTGCCTATTATTCAATCTATATTGTTCATTACACCCCTTGTGGACAGAAACTGTGGAATCGCTCTATACTTAAAGTCTGCTAAACTGGAACAACTCATTTTGTGCTTTAATTGTGTGGAAGTAGTGCTGAAGTCCAACTAAAGATGTACTGAATTATATTGATTGTGCTAAAGTGGAACTATTGAACGTATACTCAGGTACACTTTCAATATCTTGCTTTTAAAGACTGATATTATTCAAAGATCATACCATCCTTGTCAATACTAACATTAATACAAATGTTAGGCTTAATATTAGTGATACTCCAAATAAAGTTCAGTTACAATTTGTATATCATTGCTCAAGTCTCGAGCAATATGTCAGAAAATATATTAATACATTTGAACTATATTTAGTATGAAATAAATGTATTATAAATATATTACTTTTTTACAAGGGGGTATTTTTGTTTTGGTTTTGAATGATAACACAATACCGTATTGTGTATATACACACTTTGTGATTGTCAAAAGTTATTTGAATATGTTTATACAGTGAGTAGCTCAATAAGACCATCCACTCATACATAAACTAACTATCATTTTTGTGACAAAGTCATTACAGAATGGGTCAGAATAGTGTTGAGAAACTCTTACGTGATTTGTTGGCAGATATTTTCTTATGAATGCCTTTATGAATACAATGATATTTGTACACTCCTGAAAAGGTTTTAACACCGTAAGAGCAGATAGTTTCAATCTTAAACATCCTACATAGGTTCACCATTGCAAAAGCTGGAATCGGTTTAAGAAAGAAACAAAAAACATGCACTTTGCTTACATAGATACGACATGTAGTTTTCTTTAAAAGCCAATAGATGCAAATAAAGCTATAAATGTAAAAAGTTGCTCATTATGTACTTAGATTTTCCCTAAATAGTTGAACCCCTAAGACTCACAGACGTCATAGCCGGCAATAAACAGCTTCTTGTAAAGCATTATATTTCATCGTTTTTAGCACAAAAAGCTTAGCACTTTCAGAAACTGTCAAGATGAATGCTGCGCTATAATGAAAGCCTCTGAAGACTGAAGTGTAATTGGAGCTTTGCACCATAGGGAGGAATGTGAAGGTATTATTTTATACATCTTGCTTGTGTCAAACCATCCAGAGCCATTGAATTGTGATTGCTCTGGCCTTTTCAGCTGCTTTGAAAAGCCTTTGAATGGAGACTGACATTTCAAAGAAATACAAATGCATGCACATCACCATTACACAAATTCATATAATCTTTCAATGTAAATCTGTTGGTATGTATAGGCTATTATTGTTCATACGGTCTCTCGCCATAATATGCCCTATCGCATAACCACACAGTCTGGCAGAAAACCATAACTCAACCCCCAGGATGCCATTTTGATGGCCTGTCAGGCTCGCCCATGAGTGATTGATGGGATACGTGTTCAGATGGCAGCCAGAACTTCATTCCCGTGGCATCACGAATTCTCGTTTGTTCCACAGTCTTTGTGTAATACAGTTATTCCTCTCCTGGGAGCTCAGGGCAGTCCGTATGCGGTCACGTGCCCTGAAGCATGCTGGGAGGGTTGGATGGTATGAGACCACTGGGACTGTAGGGTTACAGCTTTTGCCCCCGCAGAAAGAGATGTCAATTAAAGATGGTTTAAGCTGGAGGAAATGAGCTAGACGTGTCTGATTTTGTCAGAGCAGAGTCCGAAAATGTGAGACCGCTAGTGAAAATGATTCTGTTACACTTTTCTCTCATTTAAAGACATTTTTGTTCTCAAGTTATTTTATAAACATCAGTTTGAGGGAAAAATACAGTACTTGTTTTATACTTGAAAAACTGCATTAGTTTTTGTCAAACCTGAAGATCATGTGATCCTGCATGATTTGAGAATGACTCAATGTTTTTCAGTGAAAGAAAGAACATATGACCTTGTAAAAATGGTCCGAGAATTAATGGAGAGTTGTAATTTTTCTGTCATTAAGATTCGATACTTGAAACGTTTCAAAATCACCCAGCATATCCATGTTTAAATTGGATGAATCCCAGATTTTCAGTATGGTCTCATACTTGTGGGACCTCTTGTGCTGTATGTAGCCGTGCAAATGGTACCTGAGCTCTTAAATCGTTGCCTGAGGAGACGAAAGCTCTTCTTGTCAGTCTGTGGAGCACTTTAAATCATATCTCTCTCTCTTTCCTCAGGGTCAGAGACCAACTGACTGATGTGGTCAAATCTGCCGCCAAGTAAGTTACTAAAGCTGCTGATATTCTTTGTTTTGCTCTATTTTTATTAGTTTTTTTCCCCCACAAGCCTCTATTCAAAGCTAAAAGTCTGAACTATTGATTTGTTTTATTTTCTAAATGTTTTATAATCAAACAGAGGACTTCATATTCAGAACCTGCAGTATGCTTTTGGTCACTAGTCTCTTTGGAAAGCATTTTCAGTACTTTATTGATTAAATGTATGTTTATAATTACTCTAATATTTGCAGGTCTGTTTTCATCATCGATGATAGTAATCATTTAGTGTTGCTGCAGTGTTTTTTTGTTTAAAATCAGCCTGTAAGTGGATTCATATTTGATCATTTTTTCTCCATTATAACAGAGATAGTCCAGTCGTTCAAGGTAATTCTATCTTGGCATTAAGTGGCCTGGCTGTCGTCTTAACCAGATATGAGAGCAACCTTCCTACACAGTCTGAAAGTGGACTTGAGGTGAGAAGCAGCTTTATCCGTGGCTAGTTGCATAAACTGTTTAGACTATAGTCTTAAAAGGTAGACACCTAGTTTTGACTGGTCATAACTTTTTAAAGTCAGTTACATAAAAATGTAGACTGGTCTAATTTGAATCCAAAAAGTAAGTCTGATCACCGTTAGTTAAACTAGATCTTAAGACATCATCTTAAAATATGTTTTCTGGTTTCCTACTGCCTATCATTTCCTGGATTTTCTTTCCTTTTCAGGAAAACTTTCCAATAAACTTTCATTTTCTATTCCTAGGTGGGTCCGGACATCCTTCCCACAGTTCACTGGCTGTCGATGGTGATTGACACGCTGCTCAGCATTGTTAGCAGTAACAGTAACCCTAAAGGACAAGTCTTCCCATGGTTCATTCATGTGAGTTATAACTCCCTTGAGTGGGGTTTTTGAGAAATTATTTATTTTTAGAGATTGTATCCATTTGGGTCCAATAGTAGTATACATTGCACCTTATTTGAAACTTATTTAGTATTTTTTGTTTATATTAAATTATATGCTCTGAAGTCTATAAATATTCTAAATTTCTCACTTTCAAACAAGTAGTAATGTCATATTGCCACATTAACTAACATTTTTACAGCATATATAAGTTAATGTTATTTATGGATATACTAATGCTTATTGTTAATTCATGTACGTCTAAAATATATTAATGTTGACAACCTGAAATGCATTAGTGTATATGTAGAAGCTAACATTAATTTACAACGTTATTGTTCATTTTTGATTAATGATAACTTTGATTCATAAAGCCTGGAGTATTATTTGTTTAAACAAATGAATACTTATATTCAACAAGAAAACATTAAAGTGATCCAAAGTGAAAATAAAGACAATTAAAATAGCGCAAAATATTTCAAATAAATTATTTGATCAACGATCCTTTATCTTTTTCATTAAACGAATCCTGAAAAATGCATCACACACAGTTTCCAAAAATACATAAAAAGCAAAACCGTTTTCAGCATTGATAATAATGAAATTAAATGTAATATTATCAGTATATTATATTAGATTTCCAAAGTATCATGTGGCACTGAAGACTAGAGTAAGTCAGCTTTACTATTATAAGATTAAAATATTTTAAAAGAGAAAACTGCTATTTTAAGCTGTAAACATATTTCACAACAATACATGTTGTTTAAAATATTTTTGATCAAATAAATGCAGCTTTGATTAGCATAAATCTTACCAACCCCAGACTTGATTAGTAGTGTAATTCATGAACTGATCATTAAATAAACTGAAACCTTATTACAGCATATTGATTTATCCCCTGTATTATAGTGCAAATGTGACATTATTTGATTTGTCTCACACTTTTTAGCGCTCATACTCGGGTGAGAACACAGCGAGTGTGATTGCGCGCTCCTGTGCTGCTCTGGGTCTGGCGTTGCTGGTGCCGGTGCTGGTGACCTCGCGTAGAGAGAACGTTCCCGCTATCCTGGGCACTCTAGCGGCGGGGCTGCCAGGATCGCCCACCGCAGATGAATCCCAGGCACTGCAGTTTCACAGCGGCCTGGCTCTGGGCATGTTTCTAGCATGGCTGCATGACGAGAGAGTCAGGTGTGTGCTGAGAGATACCGTAACTTCAGTCTGTCCATAAAACAGAACTGCAGCTTATCACCAGACAGATTTAATAGCTGTGTTATGTTTGATAAATGTTTACTGATGTTTACTTGTTTGTTTTGTTTACTGCAGTGATATATCTGGGCAGTCAGTGGCAGAGCTGCTGATGAAGCATCTGAAACTACTGGAAGATTGTTGCTTTAATCCCAATCTGGAGTATAAGTTAGTTATATCTATATACAGTATATTCTTCATTGCCCCTGTACACTAATAGACTCTTAAATGTTTGTTTGCTCTTTATCTCTCTCTCAGTGCTGGTTGTGTGTTAGGTGTTGGGCTGGTACTCAGTTCTCTCAGTAGCAGTAGTCAGTCTGAGCGGGACCGTGTGCATGTGTCTCTCACGCTGGACAGACTCCTGCAGACCCTGCAGGACAGCAGCAATATGAGCCGCATGCTGCAGGAGGTAAAACCAGATTGACTGTGGTGTTGTCAGTTGATGTTTTGAATCTTTAGTGGAGAAATGGCTTGATATTTTGCCTCTTCTACTGTACATTTACTGTACAGAGTTTCCCAAAATGGGGATTCTAAAATCCCAATGGTTTATGAGGGAACTGCAGGGGGTAATAATAATAAAATCATACAAATATTACATTAAAATAAATTATTAATAATAATAATAATAATAAAAGCAATCAAAATAAAATGCTTACTAAAAAAATGAAAATGTGTATATTGTATACAAGTATTTTGGAAATGTAAATATTTTTGGCTGAATAATTTTTTTCTATTCTACTTGTTTTCTTAAAAAAAAAAAAAACTTGCTACATGTACTGTGTTAGGCTAACCGAGACTTGTCATAGCACTTGCATGTTGTTGCTCTTTTCTTGGTTTTGATTGCTTCTGTTGTCCTCATTTGTAAGTCGCTTTGGATAAAAGATTCTGCTAAATGACTAAATGTAAATGTCAGAAAAATGTGTGGGAATTCCTGCTTAAGCTGAACAATGTTTACAAACTGACACATTGATTGTGATGACAGAATATTAATGCAGTGAAAGCACAACATTATTTTCCATCACTTGCACTTAAAAACTTTGAGTGGCAGTCATTTTTGTGCATCCGTACAAATCTTTTTTTTTATGTGTGTTCTGTCAGGTTTTGGCCTATTCTGTGGCATGTGTTGGAGTTTCAGCATTTAGCGCAGGCATTATTGAGGCCAGTAAGGCAGAGGAAAGCATGAACACACTTCGCACCCTAACAGAGGAAAGCCAGCAGGTGAGAGCTGAAATCAACTGCTATAAGAAGAATCATACACTAAATTAAAGCTCATTAAAAATACTTTTATGATTAAATTATTAGCTACTAACCGGGATCGTCGAACTAAGTGGGGTTTTGTATTAAAGAAGATATTTCTGATGTGTTTGTGTGCATGACTGATAAAAACTCAATATTTGAGTCACAGTTTATGGCATTAATTCTGTGTTTTAGACACCGGGCTTTGCTTTGGCGTTGGGACTGACAGTGTTTGGACTCTCTTCTTTTGGTCATGGTAAAGCGTTTGACATCCAACCTCGTCTGCTGGCTGCCTGGACCAAGATACTTCTGGCAGAGGTGATGTGATTCAAAATCTATTATTTCCATTTGTGAAACTAATTTTAACCTTATGTGTGCTTTTAAAGCATGCTCACCGTCATCTTATGTAGGAAAACCACTTTATTTTCCATACCAATGCTGCTTTGGTTAAAAAAAAGATGTCAGTGGAAAGTGGAAGAAACAGTGGACTTTTTAGTTTATCTTCCTGACTAGTGAGTGTGTTGTTGTGCCACAGTAAGTGAACTATAGATCAGGATCTGAGCTAAGGTACAAGTCCAGAATTTAAAAAACTCTTTCTCTTCCCACTGTCTTAGTTTTGATCTAGAAAGCTCCGGCATCAACACTAGATCTCAGCTTTCATGAGGAGGAAAATAAAGCGTAATGTTTTCCTTTCTCCAGGGTTGTCCCACAATGCAGAGGCTGTCTGCCCTCAACGGACTGATCGCATTAGTGGGATCGGAGACGGCTCTCATTCAGGTAATTTAATGTGTAATTCATGCTTGTGTCAAGCCTTGTGTTGTATTTATACCTGGCAGGATGCTAGACACAATTCCAGTTTAAGATATATAGGTGTTGGCATTCAGTACAAGACTTGAAAATAACACACTAGCAGTGTAATAAATCTTCCTTCCTACAGCTAGAATGCTTTTTTTCCCTCCTAGTGAATGTTAAATATCAGGAAACATCATTTTCTGGTATATTACCCTACATTAAGTCCATTATCGTGTGTTGAGGTGCCATTAGTGATAGCAGTTAAATGCCAGTCTCATATGGGCACTGCCCTTTTCACCCACACCTGTGCCAGGCTGCTCTTTGTGTGGCAAATTACACTCCTCCATGCCCACCCACTTTCCAGACACTCACACACACACACACACAGCAAAAGCTGTCTCGCCTTTTTAAATGCAAATGCCACCAAACTTGGAAGCTAGCCAGGAAGTGTCGCCATAGTAACAGTGGGACTTGACAGCGGTCTGCAAGGGTTTTCTCTCAGTGTGAATCAGAGCCTTGTGAATGTCTCGGATTACTCTGCCGCCCCACAGATGAAAAGATTTGTGTTAATGTGTCTTTAAGCGACTTAAAGTCACTGAATAAACACTTTAAAGCACATTTCGGGCACATTCAAACACCCTCGTCAGTTGATTCGTTCTTGAATTAAAATCTTGAATGCAGCTCATTTAGCAGGTGACTGTTCTTTTCCGATTTTAAAAACTGATTGTTCTCTTTCTAGTTCAACTCTGTGTGGTAACTTTGTGAAAGTACAGGTGAGCAGGTAGATCTCTGCCTCTATGTAACCTACATAAAGAGTGAACGCTGGGGAAAGGTGAATGTAGGCTTAAATCTAGTAGTAACCGTCGCTGGCCACATGAGGGTACTGTAGGGTTAATCCAGTATGAGAATACTAAATGTGAAAACAAATGAATCCTTTCTGACTTTTCGGATTTATGTAACTTGTCATTTTGATCACTAAACGTTGGAGAGTACTACTTTTCATTAGTGAAAGCAAAATGAGTAGGTTATCTTGAAGCTGAATTTGTACACGATTTAAATGGTTAAATAGATTATTAAAATAGATTCGATTTTAATTAAATTAGATTAAGAGATTAATACATATTTTATATGCATAAACAGTAATGTAAACGTAATTGTAGGTAAGATTAGTTTTGGTTTTGTTGTATTTTCTGTCTCGTACGCTCACCAAGGCTGATTTTATTTGATCAAAACTTCAGTAAAAACTGATATTGTAAAATATAATTACAATTTAAAATGCAATAGGTCATTTTAATATGCTGATTTGCTGTTCAAGTAACATTTATTATTATTATTATCGGTTTTTGGGAACCATAATACTTTTTCAGGATTTTTTTATATCAGAACAGCATTTGTCTGAAATATTTTATTACATTATAAATGTCTTTACTGTCACTTTTGATCAATTTAATGCATGTTTTCTGAAAAAGGTATTTTAGTAAATAGTATAGTGTTGTTAAATGAGTGAATTAACACTTTTAATTCATGCATCTTGTTTTATTTGTTGAACTATCCCCCTACTGACCTTCAGTTAATTTGAGTTTGTCACTCCTGCAATATATTCATAGGTGTGTACTGTGTCCTAGAACCCTTTGACCTTCAGAAAGTGTGTTTTTATCTCCATTAGCTGAAGAGTGAATCAGAGGAGTCCTCACAGCAGCAGGGCAGACTGAACGAGGTCATAAGAGCCATTACACAGGTTAGAAATCCTGCATTTCAAATACATCAGAAAGAAAGTGAAATATGTGCTGGAAGTAAAACAATGGTTTTCTTGCTACACTAGATCATCACCTTCTCGGGAACTACAGGTCTGCAGTCTAACGGAGCATGTCTGCTTGGACACCTGCACCTGGCCCACATGTCCAGCAGCCACAGCCGAACCGCAGGTGAGAATCAATCAATAATAACATTTATTCAAATTACATTCAAATGAATAATATATAAATACATTTGATAATTATTATTGATGTTAATAATAATACATCTAAAATTCTAAATTCAAGTATTTGTATTTTAATATAAAAAAATAAACAAAACATTATGTAAAAAATGTAAATGAATATTTTAAAATAATATAAAAATGTATATTATAGTTGTTGCTGATGTAGTTGTTATGGATAATAAATATTCAATCATAAATGTTTTTAAATAAAAGTAATATTATAAAATAATAATATTTTATTATATTATATCTGTATATTAAAATAATAAGAATTGTTGTTAATGATAATAATAATGACATTTTATCAAACAAATAAAATATATATTATTAATTGTATTGATACTACTACTACTAAAACAAAAACTTAAATAATACATAAATGACTTCTTCACCAGTGAAACATCCTTTTTCCTCCCACTTGAACAGTTCCTCAGGACTTTGGTTATCTCCCAGAGAAAAGCATCATCCGAGCTTCAGTAGACTTCATCACTGAAGCAGGAAGGAAAGGTAACACTATCTAATGTCTAATAAGTGATGCCATTGCATACTAATGTTGTGATTCTGTACAGGACCTGAGTTCACTCCTCCACACCTAGTGAAGACGGTGCTGGCCGCTTTAGGGACGGTCGGTGGAAGCTTCCAGTATCCTCCAGTCAACTGGAGCGCCGTCCTCTCTCCACTGATGAGGCTCGGCTTTGGTGAGCTTCCTGTTCTTCATCATCGTCGCTAGTGTTCTGCAGATAATACCCTATAGTGTTCTTTCTGAAGATGTATGATGTTGAAGCTCTGTGCCTGTCATAGGTGAGGAGGTGCAGCATCACTGTTTAGCGTTAGCTGCCAGTCAGGCCCAGTCTTCCCAGAGTGCCTCACTTTTCCTCGGCATCTGGCTTGTGCCTCCCCTGGTTCACAGCCTGAGTGTGAGTATTGTTTTTCTCTGTGTGTATAAACGTGTCTCTGTCACACATTTCTGTCTTCATACAGACATGTTGATGCTGTAGTGCTGGCTTTTCACTGGTTGGGTTTTGTATGCAGTCTAGTTTTCATTTTACTTTAATCCTGTGGTATATTTCCTGTACAGCACTTTGGTTTCAACATCTGTTGTTGTTAAATGTGCTCCATAAATCAATAAACTAAACTAAAATATATTTTGTATTAAATTGGTTAATTGTCACTGGCGCTTTGTAGTATTTCACTGTTTCACATCTTTTGAGCTGCACCAGTGAGACATCACCCAGAATACCACAGCAAATCAAATTTCATTTTACATCACAATTATAGCTTCCAGCTATTATAATAATGAAGTAATCAAGTGATTATTGTTTGAAGCAATTTAGTTTTGTCTTGTTTTATACTGTATGTTGAATAAATGTTTAGTGATTTTCAGAACGTTTTGGAAGTACATTACAACAGATGATTTTTTATTTGTATTAATTTAAATATAGATAAATAGATCAAATGTATTTTATAAAAAAAAATTCACATTTATTTATTTGTTTAGTTTTTCTGTTCAATTATATTTAGTTCAAGGAAGTCTATTGTTACAAAGACAACTTAAAAAAGTTAATATAAATTTGATAAAATTAATGATTAATGGTATTAAATTATTGTGATCTCAATATTGAGCAAAATAATTGTTTTGCAATCATTTTCTTTAGAATTTCTAAATCTGATTTTTACTCATTTGTTAGACATGATCTCTTTTGAAAGCTTCATACTGGTACTTTCAGAGACGCTTAAAAGTAAAGTAGCAATTAGTAGCTAATTATCTCATAGCGTTATCATCTGTGAGAATTCATCATGGCTTTCTGGCTTCAAAATGTCATACTGTTTTGTCATTTTCTCTCAGCCTGCTCTAATTGTCTTCATTTTCTCATCATCTGTAGCTCCGCACCAGGGCTTCTCTCTACGAGTGCCTGAGCTCCTGGATGAAGCACGTGGCTGAAGACAAACTGCAGGTGTACGTGGACAGTCTGGCAGTCCAGCAGTTTGTGCCGGACACACGTCCTCAGCGCCTGCCCCTGTGTCTGTCCATCCTGCACGGCCTGGCCAAAGCCATGGAGGTCCCCAACCCAGCACAAAACTGCTGGACCGCCCTGTGCTCTACCACCGAAAAGATCTATAACCTCTTACCTGATGATATACCGGTATGTCCTAGCCATCTGAGAGATGTTTTATAATCAAACATGTTGACTAAGAACTCAACATTCAGCCAGTTCTGTTGCTGTCCAGTGATATTTTTGTCGTTTTGTAGGCTGGTGAGGTGGACCTGTATGAAGCCACTTGTTCATGTCTGTCTGAAATGAGCGACTCTGAGATAGACCGCATAGTCAAAGTCACTGAGGTATAATATAACTTGTGATTTATAGCTTTATAAATCTGATTGTGTTCAAATGTTTCATCATGATATGTAGTCATACTATTTCGCTTCAGGGTAATGAACCCATTTACTCACTTTGCAAGCACAAGATGCATTAAACATACAAATATATATATATATATTAATAATGACAGAGGGATGACTGAATATCAAAATTAAATGCCTGCTGTTTTTCATTAACATGTAAATAGTAAATGTAACTATGAATTGTTGATGCCAGCCTTTATGATGTTTTATTACAGACATTTTCATAACACATCTGGAGAAATGAAGTATTTTATTTGTATATCTTTATTGCATTTATTTTTTATCTTAATCTTTCTTCATGAAGATGCCTTCTGGTCTATCACTAACCATGTGCTTCCAATTGGAGTGGTTTTAATATTTAAAGTCAATATTTAAAGTCATTTATATGATTTAGTGGATATAATGGATGCACACACTATGGACAATATTGGATTCATTTTGTGTGTGTTTACTTTTAAAAGATATATTTAACATCGTTGTTAATCTAGGAGCTAGTTCTATTAGCAGCACTTAGTTTAGATGTTCTGGCATTCATTAATTAATTCCCATTATAACACAATTCAGCCTCCGGTCAACATGTCTTAAAAGGATCCCGAAATATTTGTAGTTTTTACTAAATATTATTCAAATATAATGCATGCATAATGCATAACTCTTTTCTTCTGCTTTCATGATAATTAATGATAATCATAATTCATGGCAAGAGCACAGGACAGCTTCTGCTGTTTTGTATCTTATGATGTAATGCAACAACCGTTCCAGAGCAATTTACAAGTGAAATGACTTGCTCAAGGTGCACTGAGAGTGGCTAGAGACATTAAATCAACAGATGTACAACCCCAGCACAGGTCTCCGTTTGTGCTCCCTCTACAGGCTAATGTTGAAAAAACAGCGTTCATCCTATCTTACCTGACCTCTAAAGGCAGAGTGCCTCTGCTGGGACTCAATGATGTCATCAATACCATCCTCCAGGTGGGGATCAAGAAACGAATCAGCTGGCTTCTCCTGCAGGCCCTCCACCAATCACGCTTCGCTTCTAGTCCCAATACAGGTATGTTAATAATACTAACATAAAATGTTATTGGGAAAAGGTGCACTACTGTTCAAAAGTTTGGGAAATTAATACTTTCATTCACCAAGAACATATTAAATTGGTCAAAAGTTACAGTACATATTTAATTTTATTACAATTATATTTTATATAGATGCTGTTATTTTTACTTTATCAATCATGAAAAAAAATATCACTGTTTCCACACAAATATGAAGAAGCTCAACTTTTTCAACATTGATAATAATAAGAAATGTTTCTTAAGCACCAAATCAATATATTAGACTGATTTCTGATGTAATGATGCTGAAAATACAGCTTTGCATCACAGGAATAAATTACATTTTAAAATATATTAAAATAGAAAGATGCCATTTTAAAGTTGTAATAATAATATAATTTAATTATATATTTGATAAAATAAATGCAAACAAATACCCTAAATTTGTCAGTTGGTATACCATGCTACTATCATTATAATCACTTGAAATAATATATATATATATAACAAAATTGAAATTAAAATGGAAAATATAAACAATTTGTTCAAAATATGAATGAAAAATAGTCTTTCAATGATGCTAACATAACATTCTTATACTGTGTTGCAAAGTTACAAGCCACTGCCTGTGTTTTCTGTTTCCATTAAACATTTAAGTGCCCCCTTGTGTCTGTTTTCAGGGGTCTCTAAACGAATGGAGTGGCTTTTGGAGTTAATGGGCCACATTAGAAATGTAGCATACGGATCTCCTTCTGTTAAATGTGTCAGTGTTATAGAGGTATGTGCCGTATAACTGCATAATCAGTTGTTTTTGATTGATTGGTTCTGGTTTCGTTTAGGTCATTTTACAATCTGCACCAAGTGTTTTTGGTTGCCTTGCTGTAGGCCTAATGATATAAAAAGTTGTTTTCTCTATAAAACACAGCAGCAGGAGGTAATATACTAGCAGTTCACTGACTTAAACATAATGTCTATCATCACTTCGCAGGGCACAGACTTCCTCCTCAGTGTGTTTGCTGCAGCAGTGGTGTCTTGGGCTGACCATTGTGCCCCGCTTCTCGTTGGCATCAGGGCCCAGTGGTTTCCCTGGAAACAGTCCTCTCGGACAACACAACTGTCCCATGACCTCTATGTCAACCCTGATGCCACCGAGCTGTCGCTCGCCTCATGCCGCCTTGGAATCCCATACAGCATAAAGCAACTACTTGCCAAAGAGCCGTGGAAGTCCCAGTCACAGAAGGTGTGGCATCTTTTATCTCTAGTTTTACTATTTAAATGTGTGTAGTTCTGCTGAACGTTTTAAGCTATTCATGTCCATTCCACAAATCGTGTGGACGGAGTTCAAATTCAAATAGCTTTATTGGCATGACAAAGATACATTTTATATTGCCAAAGCATTAAGACAACAAAGCAGATGGTTTAGAACATCCAAACATTTATTTATATATTATAACTAATATGGAAATGGACTGAATGTCATATACACATTGAGTTACACTCAAAATTGCAATACTTACAATCTCTAAGAATCGGCACAGTATCCATAGTAATTAAAAACAACTTAATATTGTCCAGTCTATTACACTACTTTTTGTTTGTTTTTTAAACAAGTCTCCCGTGCTCACCAAGGTTGCATTTATTTATTATTAGAAAATATAGTAAAAAAGGTAACGTGAAATGTTATTGTACTTTAAAATTCTGTTGATTTGAATATATTTTCAAAAGTAATTTATTCCTGTAATGGCAAAGCTGAATTTTCTGCATCATTACTTGAGTCTTCAGTGTCACATGATCCATCAGAAATCACTCTAACACGATCAATGTTGAAAACGGTAGTACTGCTATACATTATTGTGGAAAAGGATCCTTTTTTACCTTGAATAGAAAGTTCAAAAGAACAACATTTATATGAAAAACATTTATCTGAATTTATTGTCATTTTTGATAAAATGTATGCTTCCTTTATAAAATAAAAGTACTAATGAATTTTTTTAAATGATCAACCCCAATCTTTCTTTCTCCATGCCTTCAGTTCATCGACTGGCTCTTCAGTATTACAGAAGGTCCTAAACTAGGTTTCTCGGAGACTGCCTTACTTACAGCCAAAGGTGAGACACTTTGTTTTAGTCAAATTATTATTTCATATCAGTCTTTAATTTGTGTTTTAAAAATGTGTTGATAACAAGAAGGAAAGTATTATTATGTGATTTGATAAGAAGCAAAGTATTATTACGTGATTTGATAAGAAGCAAAGGATTGTTACGTGATTTGATAAACAAAGGATTGTTACATTGATGTGTACACTCTAATGGCTCTGAGATCCAGCTCTGAGTTCAAGAAGAAGGGTGTGTGGACCAGGGCGTATGGCTGGTGATCTCACTGAAAGCTCTGAGTCACCAAGGACACTATTTGTTTACATGCATATTCAGTCAAACTCTAGTGATAAACCCAGTGTTACAAACCAGAATGGACACTTGACATGTTTAATAGTTTTAAAATGGGTATACCATTGGGCTGTGCAATTAATCACATACGATTCTCATGCGCATCTCATCAGTTAAGCCGGCTCCGTGATTAGCGGAAAATCTCCATCACCTGTTTTCACAGAACTGTATTTCACTGACAAGCTACGCAATATCGCATTCATTATCACAGATTAATCGTATTGGATTATGAAGGCGATATGGCGTAGCTTGTCCGTGAACTACAGCTCTGTGTATTAACTGCCGCTTCATTTGAAAACAGGTGATGGAGATTTACCCCCAGGCTTTACTGACGAGATGCGCATGAGAATCACATGCGATCAATTGCCCAGCCCTAGTATACCATAGTATTCAAGAACAAAAAGTGCATAAAATGGCTTCAGAAGGCATCATGTTATTTTTCACTTTCATGCATTGCATATAAAATGTATTGACCATTTTTCTGTGACCAATTATGTAAACTAAATACATCTGTGCCACACCAAGTATGTTTTCTGCTCACAAGAAGCTTGTTCTGTTTGCATAAATTTGCTTTCAATAAATACTTCAAATCCAGCTCAAGCTGATTTGAAACTTTTCCCATCAGACAAGCTGATATACAATGCAGATGCCTGATGGTCCGTAATTGTAGCTTTTGCTAGCCATGAGGCCTGACCGACATGTACAATTTAACCTAAACAGACTACTATGCTTTAAAGTGGTAGAATCCAAATGAAATTGGTTCGATTCACCAGTTTGTTTGAAGGAATTGTGTGCTGTCTTTATTCCATCAGATTTTCTTGGCTGAAGATTGTCATTTGTTAAGGTAATGGTTCAGAAGGGTAATGCAATGATTGGTCCGTCCCTTTTGAGAGGTGTGGAGCCATTCAGACCTTTTTCAGCGTTACTGCTGAGCTTAAAAGCCTCAGAATCATTCAACGACTTGTATAAAAATGAAGACAACAGTTGCAGTGTTTCTTTTGTTGGGCCGCTACAGAAAACACGGTTATGTGAACATGTATTTGACATGGTCAAAGGCACAGAATTACTGCAGAGATCACCTGTCCACCATCAGCAACGAAGAACTGTGACCACTTTATGCAAAATTATCCAAAAGACTACTCTTTATTTTATGCTGGACTTCCTAGAGATCCTCGAAACAAGAGCATGTGGAAGTGGTCAACATGTGAGGCAACAACAATCGACAGTTGGGAGATCGGAGAACAAACCTCCAGTGAACAATGTGACAGTGTCAAAAACAACCAATTTCACAGTATTATTTGCAGTTGGCAAATACCATTTTTTGTATGGAGGTCTTTGAGCTGATCCTGGTGCAGCAGGAAAGCATTTGGGAAGAGACCTTACAATACTGCAGGCAACCTTACACTGATCTGGCCATACTGAGCTCCGATGTCAGGGCTCTAGAGTGCGACCAATTTCTCACGTGCGACCTAATTTCTCACGGGTGCGACTAACAAAAATCCCAGGGCGCACTGGTGCGTCCAGCCATTCGAGAAAAGAAAAAAAAGTATCCGCGACTCAGAAACTCAACAAAAGACACTCCCGTTAGGCTTATATCGTGGTCTAAACCAATCAGAGATAGTGAAGGGCGGACCCCCCCTCTGATTGGCCGTGGTCCAGATATTCCTGTATGTGTGTGTGCGCGTTGACAAATGCGTCACGTGTGCTGCTGCAGTCAGACAGAGAGAAAGAGGTGAGTAGTAGAGATGCGTGCAGTGTTGCCAACTTAGCGACATTTAGCACCTTTGTAGACCCCATAGCAACTTTTTGTTTACCAAAAAAAGCAACTAGTGACAAATCGAGTCTCTCAGAGTGTCTCTGTGATCGCCGCAACGTAGCGAGATCAGCGCTTTCTCTGCATCTGCTCTGTTCAGCGAGCGTCTGAGAGGAGCCCATTCAGTTAAAACAGATATTATTGCTTCTCTAAATGTACATGCAAATATAGAAGAAATCACAGCACTGGAATTGTCTTGTCTTATATTGTTTCTTATTTGATTTCATCAGACAACGGCTCAATACAATTATAAATTAGTATTTTGTGCAGACTAGCTTCTTGGAAGGAGAGCTGGTTATGAATTCTTAAAGGGACGTGTTTCAGTCATTATTTCATATTTATCCTGTTGACTGACAACATAAACAGTCAAATATATAAAGTAAAACAGTTTTATTGAGAATTTGGCTGCATTAAAATACAGTATGAATACAGAGAGACGATTAGACAGAACAGAACAGTTATTTTTTTCTTTACTTTACTTTGTCATTTAGCAGACGCTTTTATCCAAAGCGGCTTACAAATAAGAAGTAACTCAAATTAAAAGTTAAAACTATACATATTATTTACACACATTTAAGAAGATAAAGACATGAAATAAACATGACAAATGCATACAACATTTCAAAACTAAACATTTAAATGAAAATAAAGCTAAAAAAAAATCTAAATATTAAATCAAGAAAAGGTATGAGTATAAAACATAACATAACACTAAAGGCCTAAGTATACTTCTTTTTTGCATAGTAAGAATTGGTTATAAAAACTGTAAATACTTTTTTTTTTCATTATGTTTAGTGCAATTATTTGGTAGTCTGTGGTGGGATGGGGCGCAGGATTGTTTTATGGGTTTAAGGGGGGGGGGTTTGAGAAGCACTGCACTAGAGCATCCCTTCGTTCAGACACAGTGGAAGATCTGATAAGACTCAGTGTAGAAGGGCCAAGTCTGGAAGATGTTGATGCTAGAGAGTGTGGCCAGCTGGTTTAGCCGAGGACAAAGATCAAGAAAGCTAAACTACAGGAGTTGGCCATTCGAGGGGCATGTAACTGCAATGGAGGATAGTCCATAATACATTGAGCCATGAGATGTTCAGTTTGACGCCCTTAAAACACTTAATTTAGATTTTATTTATCTTGAGATGTTTTAAGTTTAAATATCAGCTCAGTGAAGCACTTTAAGCACCAACACTTTTTCAGTAAGTTACCTTTCTTGTAGAATTGTGCTTCAAATAAAGAACTTTATGTTGACCAGATTGTTAGTTAGTCGTTTACTAGTCAATATTGCCTATATAAAAATTTGGGTGCACCTAACTTTTGTGCCAGTGCACCTAAGAAAAAAAGTTAGGCGCACCAGTGCACCCAGTGCAAAAAGTTAGTCTAGAGCCCTGGATGTGATTATGGCAGAAACTGAATAAAAGCACAGCAGCCCAGACAGAGGATGTGTGGATTTATTCTTTACACAGCACTTTATCGCTGGTCACTGGTTTTGGGTAAATGAAACAGATCTTCAATATAAGGTCTGGTCTTTGGGTGGAGAGCTCCAGTGCCCTGCCTTGAATCAGCGCTGGGGGGTTTATAATGTAAAGCGGAGGGCTTGGAAATCCACCGCCTGTGAGCGGAGACTCAATTTTCTCTGTTTCTTACTCTAAATACGCCAATGGCACATTTTTCTTAGACGCATCACAGACAACTGCAACAGGAATTTTTTGATAGTAATGATGTTTGCCTAGGTACCTTGTTTGCTTGCTTTTAACATCTAAACATGAAATTAAATGTTAGGGATTGCAGAAGCAATAGGCAGTTTAAAACATTAGTTTATTTCAGAACTAATATGAGAAGTAATAATGTCAGTAGAGTGCAGTCTCGTGCGAATATTGATAGTGTTATTTTAATGCCTTATGCTTGTGGTTACTTCAGTTTTAAACAAATGTATATTATTAACACTTGTAGATATTTTCAATGAATGTTAATTTAAGAAATACATTTTTGTTATGCGAGTGTAAAATGCTGCAACTGGGTGTTGTAACTAAATTGCATGTATTCAAAGATTCTTCAAATGCTGCGAGAACACACACACGATCTTGCAAGTCATGTTTTGTTAAAGCCCTCATCTCACATAACTCCCAGGCAAATCTGAGTTTGATTTGTCACTCATTCTGTTTCTAAAGTGGATAATCTCCTACTTTCCCTTTCCAGTTGTGTTGTACCCAATTTCACTCTGTATTCAAAACAGCTGGTGAAGCAATACCAGGGTTACTTTCTAATTTAAAACCATTGAAATTTTGTTGACTAAAATAAAATGTCTAAAAATGTTGCAACGGCAATATTTCTCGTTTTGATTTAGTTTAATGCACCAAAATAACGAACTAAAAGTGAAATGAAAATCGATATAAAAAACTACAGACACGTTTAACAAAAAAGGCTTTGTAGAAAACCTTCAATAGAAAATATAAAAATGTTTCTAAAACATTAGTAAACTATAGTGAGTAAACTATAGGCAATGATGCTAAAATAACGGAGTAATACTAAGTCCTTACAAGGTCAATGTGGTTTATTTTGGGCTATACTAATAAAGAAACGATGATGTCGCATTATGTACACATCATTTATAGCCAATGCACTGATGGTTAAATGAGTAATATGATGTTCATCATTTTATACATCTGGAGGAGACTGGTGTTGGGCTCATTTGAATGCTGATCTGAACACGAGTACTTTTGATTTGTACTCATTGATTTTAGCACAAAACAACTACAATTTTCCAGGTGCTGACAACTTTTCAATTTAAAAAGTGATATTTTAATTCTTTGTAAATATATTAACGTTAAAGTGTTAGTTCACACAAAACGTTTTTTTAATTCTGTTATTAATTTGGTTTCTCACCCTCATGTTGTTCCAAACCCGTAAGATCTTCGTTCACCTTCAGACAAATTCAGATGGAATCTGAGAGCTTTCCGACCCTCTAGAGCAGAGGTCATCAAACTTGATCCTGGAGGGCCGGTGTTCTGCCGACTTCCAGCTTCCCTCAAAACACTTGCATGGAAGCTTCTAGTATACCTATTAAGAACTTGATTAGCTGCTTCAGGTGTGTTTAATTAGGGTTGGAGCTAAACTCAGCAGGACACCGGCCCTCCAGGACCGAACTTGTTGACCCCAGCTCTATAGACAGCAATGTAACCGAAATGCTCCCTAGAAACGTAGTAAGGGCATCTTTAAAATAGTCCAGGTGATGAAAATAGTAGATTTACGAAGCAACGAGAATACAAGAAAACAAGTCCTTACTCCATTTCTGGGCCTGGGAACATGTCAGTTGCATTGCTGTGTATGGGAGGTCAGAGAGCTTAATTTGTGTTCTGAAGATGAAACCACACGAGGGCGAGTAGCCTTCTGTAATTAATGACAATTTTCATTTTGGGTGAACTAACCCTTCAAATAATATAGATATAGATGCAGTTATAATCTGATAGAAGATCTGGAAGCTTGTGATTCAGTTTTTAATCGGACATGATTTCTGAAGAGAATAAATGTAGAAGTTTGGACCTTGGTTCATCTCTCACAGCAACCATAAACGCAACCATCTACTGGGGAGTAGAATTAAATGTGCCAAAATATAATT
This sequence comes from Gymnocypris eckloni scoliostomus, assembly GCA_027564155.1. Classification (NCBI taxonomy): domain Eukaryota; kingdom Metazoa; phylum Chordata; class Actinopteri; order Cypriniformes; family Cyprinidae; genus Gymnocypris; species Gymnocypris eckloni. The sequence continues at coordinate 32,782,521 of CM050413.1, read as the reverse complement.
CGTTTTCACTACAGTCAAATGTTATCAGTATTTAACTAAGAAGTCTTATTACTATATGATCAACTATGACATGACACACTATGGCATGTGATCAGCTAGAGTCAAAAACGGAAAATCTGACCACGCCCCAAGTCACGCCCCCTGTATTTATAAAATATATATATTTTAGCATATTAAAAGATATATTGTATACTGTAAGAATACATACTATTGTCCTGTAAAAAAATTAAAAGCAGCATTTAATAATCATCATGATACTATTGTAATAAATTACTATAATATATTATTATAGTTAAAGTATATCATATAGAATTGTTATTATTATTAAAGTACCTGCCAAATGTTTGGAAACATTACAATTAATGATTATGAAATAAATATCTTCTACTCATCAAGGCTGAATTTATTTAAAAGTAAAAAAAAAAAAAACGAAAACAGCAATATTGTGAAATAGATTTACAAATAAAAGTTTTCTATTTGATTATATTATAAAATATAATGTTATGTCATGTGATGCAAAGCAGAATTTTCTTCATTATTACTCCAGTTTTAAGTGTCGAAATCATTAGAAATAATTTCAATTTATTTGATTCAAGAAACATTTCTGATTATTTTCAATGTAGAAAACAATTTTGCTGCTTTATATTTTAATGCGGAAATGGTGATACACGATTTTTCAGGATTTTGTGATAAATATAAAGTTTAATGAACAGCATTTATTTGCATTTGTAAAATATATATATTATTATATATTACATTTGTTAATGCATTTATTAAATACAATTTTAAATGTCCACTCACTTTTTTATCACTTTCATACATGAATAAAAGTATTAATTGCTCTCTCTTTTTTAAATCTTATACAAATGTTTGAGTGGTATCATTGTTTCCATTGATAATAATGAGTTATGTTTCTTGAACAGTAAATCAGCATATTAGACTGATTTCTGAAGGATTATGACACTGAAACTTCTCTTTGTAAACAACAACAGATTTATAAATGTTTCTAATGACGAATGTTGCGTTCTCTAATGCAAATTAAAGCGAATCACATGGGTCATCCCTCAGAGACGGTAGCACCTCACTGCAGAACAGGGGGCGGGGTTAGATCCACATCTAGGGGAGGAGATGGCTGGGTTTAGGGATCAGGGGATGGAGACGGGTAGGTTTATGTGTACGTAAGGTGGGAGGAGTTGGATCTAGATCAAACAACACCCTGGATCTTGTGTTCTGCAGTGAGGACCATCTCCTCAAAGGACGGAAAATACGGAAATCAGTATTTATCCAGAAAAATCACATCCCTGAGATGATTTTTAAGGCAGGTCGGGGGGATTTTAGAAAAGATGAAGTTTTGTTGAAATAGAGGGAATGACTTTTGGATCTGACATAATTTTTTTTTATTGCAGACCTACATACATCACGTTTTGAAAATCAATGGCAGTGTTTTTCAGCACAAGTGTTGTTCTGAATTTAAAGGGTCAGTACAAATCTGACTACTGGTCTGTTTAGCCCTGCAAGACTTGAATTGGTTTCAGATTTGGAAAGGTCTACACCTCACATATCCTTGCACCTAGTCTGAATGTTTTCTCACTTTGTAATTAAGGTGAATCAACTAATCACCCTCTCAGGTTTTGTGAGACTGTAATACTCAGAAAATTCACAGCATTTGTCAGCAGTGGTTCTCTCTAAACCGGTGATTTTATTGGGGTTGTAGAATATTTATTACTAATTATGTTATTACAATTATTTTATTTTCGAACCTTCTTCATGCCTCATCTTATTCACTGTAAGATAACGGCTTTGAACAGTATTTTTGTGAAAAGTACTGTAAAATCAAATTGAGTGAAACTGTTATAGTGCATCTTCTGTTACTCTAACAGTAGGCAGAAAAAACAATATATGCTTATTTACTAAATAAATAGTTTCCAGATTTGAATGATTCTAGTGAAGAACTGAATAGGCGATATTATCTGGATTTTAAACATTTAAAATGAGTCTTTAATTTCTTGCTTCTTCCAGACATTCCCACACATGTCGTATACCTTCATTGTTTTAAATGTGTTTTATGTTCTTTCTTGGAGTCATATGATCTGATTTGCCTTAATTAGGCGTTTTAGGAAAATACATTTGTTTTGTGTAATAACCGAAGGGCCTAGCACGTCAAGGTCACTCTCAATGTCAGAGCGGTCCTGGTTTTCATTGGTCTGTTCATGCCAGAAATTTGTGAAAGGGTGTGGTAACAAGTCAGCAATATCTGAAATAAATGAATGATACCACATTTATTCCGAATTCTGCTGCTGCATTGGAGGTCATCTAGATCAACATGAAGGCTTCAATCACTGTGCTGCTTTTTTCGAGCCTCTTTGGGCTGAATGTCAGCGTCTACCGATATCACTATCTCGTGAACGAGACTTTGACATTTCAAGAGGCACAGCAGCGCTGCACACAGCACTTTGATTACCTGTCCACTGTCAGAAGTAAAGATTTAAAGGATTTATCTTACAATTCTTTAATTAAAGACTTTTTTTGGATTGGAGTTCAGAGAGACAGTGCAGACAATAACAAATGGATATGGTCAGAAGGTGGAGAAGCAACGATTACATTTTGGGATGAAAATGAACCTAATGACGATCGTCAAAAATGTGGCGCTGTAAAGAAAGATACATTTAAACTACATGACTACCACTGCTTTTCCCGTCTCCGGTTTTATTGTATGAAGGTCTATGAGCTGATTGTGGTGCATCAGAAAAGCACATGGGAAGAGGCCTTAGACTACTGCAGACAAAACTACATTGACCTGGCCATAATAAACTCAGAAGACATCATGGATGAAGCAAAGATTAATAGCACAGTAGCAGAAACAGATGAAGTGTGGACCGGCCTGCGCTTTCTAGCTGGTCGGTGGTTTTGGGTAAACGGAGCCGGTATTGGATATAATGTCTGGTCTTTGAATGGAGAGATCCAGTGTCCTGCCATAAACCAGCGCTGTGGGGTTTTTGACAGAACACAGGAGGTTTGTAAACCCACAGACTGTGAGCGGAGACTCAACTTTCTCTGCGTCAAGAAAAAATATGAAGATTGACTCGATTAACCTTAGGTCAGCAGATGTGACAATATAGGAGTTGTTTCTTGAAGTGTCCTTTTCAGAAAATGTATTTGCTTTTAATGTGTGAACATCATGATGAAATCTAACTCTGAGACATTTTCCTAAAACGTTCAGATAGAAAGTACTGTAGCTTATGACATTCATGTAAAACGCATGCCAATATGCAGGTGATCATAAGTGGTGAGCAGCTGCACATACGCAGGCAAAATAAAAAAAATGCTCTGTGTAAATACTGTATGTTGCTTATGTGCATACTGACATGTTTGACAGCTGTTAATGTACAATCACCGTTTTAGATTGACCAAATGTAATACTGTATAATATTTCCATTCCAACTGAGAGCATAAATCTAGGCTATGCGCTGCCGGTTTCAACGCTAAATTGTTTCACTCGTCAAAAACAGACAATCATAAGTTTATTTACCAGCAACCCGCCAAAATAAAAACTTGCTCAACTTTTACAATTATTAAAAAAAATGGATAAAATCAATTGACAAATTAAAATATTAGCATTGTAATTTTAAAGTGTACTATAAAATAGTATTTGTATTTAATACTTTTTTATTTTAAAGCACAATGGTATTATCACACTTTATTATTTTGTTTATTTAAAAAATAATAAAGTGCAATAATATTATTATTAATTATTTTGTTTGTTATAGTTATACATGTAGAGAGCACCAAACCAAATCTCAAAGTGCTCTCATAAGAACCGAAAACCTATGTGCACTTAAATACATCCATTTTTACAAATACGTTTGTATTTTCAAAAAACTTTTTTGTGAATACATTTTTACATTAATTTTAGTAGGCTACTATTATAATGTTATTTATCTTCTTTTGGAATCTGGTGGCAGCGATATTGAACATCCAGGAGGTCTGACACCAGATAACTGCTTTCTTGGAGGAACCAAGTGATTTAAAAAAGAAAATGTTTTAATGGTGACAATAATAATAATTTAAATTACTTTATAGGTTGTGTTGAACAATGTTTGTAAGTGGTGTGCTGGTTTTATTAAAAATCTGTGAGCGAATTTTCTTTTAATATTAAATGAACAGAGGCAAGATATTATTCTATTTGACCCTATTTCTTGCAGGCATACCCAAAGAACACCTAAAGCCCAGAAACACTGTTAATGTTGATCAACTTAATGCTGAGTATGGTAGCCTATCAATAATGTATTCAATGTCTGTAGTTCACTTTTCATCTTTTTCTTTTAAGTAGAATACATTATTTGTGTGTTTACATTGGACTGCAAACATTTGAAAATGATGCGAAAGCATGCATACAGGTGTATGATGTTCAATGTTGTGTAGCCTGTGCTTAAACACAAAAAAAAAAAAAAAAATCACAGAAGATTGTTGTGACCAGGTGGTAGTTGGATATTGACATTTCATAAGTAGTTGGTTGAAAATGATTTGGATTGTTTAAAAACGCACAAATGTGTTGCTTGTATTTTTGGTTAAAGCATGTACATTTTTCAGTTCAAATGTATCTGTGCTGTAACGATAACATGTTTTAACTGTGCCATTAAACAAACAAACATAATTATGTTTCAACACTGGGAGGAGTTCAGCCTCCACCATAATACCCCTGAGAATAAAATATTTGGCTTTGGTGAATGGGAGGATCTATACTGACAATTTCTCTGGTTAGTCATTCTTCAGTTTTTTTCTCCAGATCTCCAGATTCTTCTTCCTTTCCTTCAGCAAGAGTAGTATTGTTAAACTGGATCCTTCAAAACAGACAGACAGACAATCAGCTGAAACACTCGTGCTTCATACATTTTTTTTAATTAACTCATATGATATTTATTTATGAATACATTGAAATTCAGATGTTTGTAAGATTTTTAGGCAAAATCTCATTTTACCTAATACAAGTAGTAGCAACCAACCCATAAGAATGTATGGGGAATAAATGTACATTGATGCAGGGACTTTAAGCCGCACTGAATCAATTTCTTCAGTCTCAGACAAGTACAGCAAAATATCCAAAATACTTATTCCTAAAATAACAGAGACAGAGAAAAGAGAATGCGGTTAGTCAGTGGCTGAATTTTCTGTAATGTTGAATGAAACGAGCTGTGACTCTTTATCATGTTTGGGCATGCTGCAGCAGGATCATTCTTTCTCGGCACATTTCCAGACTAACAACTAAATATAATTTACGTCAGCATATTGTCCATAAGACAAGTGTGCTAACTCATTTCCGGCTGGCTCAGATCAGCATTCCATTTTAAATGACATCCTTAAGACAACTTGTGCAGGCCCAGACAAGGCTGTGTTAATGTTTCGAGCAACAATTTTAGATTTACAGGCACATCTAAAAAAAACTGAAAATCGTGAAAAAGTTCATTTTTTCTTGTAACTTATTTCAAAAAGTGACACTTTCATATATTTTAGATTCATTACATGTAAAGTAAAACATTTCAAAGTTTTTTTGTTTTAATTTTGATGATTAGAGCTTACAGCTAATGAAAGTAAAAAAAAAAAACTATTTCAAAATATTAGGATATTTACATTTGAGATTCAATAAATGACCATCCCTACAGTATAAATTCAGGGTATCTCTTGTTCTTTGAAACCACAATAATGGGGAAGACAGCTGACTTTGCAATGGTCCAGAAGACGATCATTGACACCCTCCACAAAGAGGGTAAGTCACAGAGGGTCATTACTGAAAGGGTGTCTGTTCAAGGAGTGCTGTATCAAAGCATATTAAATGCAAAGTTGACTGGAAGGAAGAAATTGGATCGGAAAATGTGCACAAGCAACAGGGATGACTGCAAACTTGAGAATACTGTTAAGCAAAGCCGGTTCAAACACTTGGGAGAGCTTCACAAAGAGTGAACTGAAGCTGGAGTCAGTGCATCAAGAGTCACCACGCTCAGACATCTTCAGGAAAAGGGCGACAAGCCACTTCTGAAACAGAAACATCGTCAGAAGCATCTTACCTGGGCTAAAGAGAAAAAGAACTGGACTGTTGCTCAGTGGTCCAAAGTCCTCTTTTCGGATGACAGTAAATTTTGCATTTCATTTGGAAATCAAGGTCCCAGAGTCTGGAGGAAGAGTGGAGAGGCACAGAATCCATGTTGCTTGAAGTCTAGTGTTAAGTTTCCACAGTCAGTGATGATTTGGGCTGCCATGTCATCTGCTGGTGCTGGTCCACTGTGTTTTCTGAAGTACACAGTCAACGCAGTCATCTACCAGGAAATTTTAAAGCACTTCATGCTTCCTTCTGCTGACAAGCTTTATGGAGATTGCTGATTGCACACTGCCAAAGTTACCAAAAGCTGGTTCTAAGGTCCATGGTGTTACTGTGCTTGATTGGCCAGCAAACTCGCCTGACCTGAACCCCAATAGAGAATCTATGGGGTATTGTCAAGAAGAAGATGAGAGACACCAGACCCAACAATGCAGATGACCTGAAGGCCGTTATCAAAGCAACCTGGGCTTCATTACACCCGAGCAGTGCCACAGGCTGATCACCTCCATGCCACGCCGTATTGATGCAGTAATTCATGCAAAAGGAGCCCCAACCAAGTATTGAGTGCATTGAAATAAACATACTTTTCAGAAGCCTGACATTTCTGTTTAAAATATCATTTTTTATTGATCTAATGTAATATTCAAATTTTCTGATACACTGAATTTTGGGTTTTCATTATCTGTAAGCCATAATCATCAAAATTGCAAAATATTTCACTCCATGTGTAATGAATCTATATAATTTATGGGTTTCACTTTCTGAAATAAGGGACAAACCATATTGACCTTTTTCATGATATTCTACTTTTTTGAGATGTACTTATATATCAGATTGTGAAAGCAATGTTAAAGTTGCCAAACACTGTTGTGCAGAGCAAAAATATGAAAAAGCATAACATTCTCATTAAAACATATACATGACTATTATTGTAGTCTAATTGTTAAATAATGTTATTATTTATAGGACATCAGGACTCAATTTATACATTACAAATTATTATCCTTTTAAAAAAAAGAATGTGGTCAAATTTATTTTCATTAAAATGCTAAACATACAGTAGATAAAAAAACTGTTAGAAATATTTTATGCATGTATATGCATAGGCCTACTACAGTAATTTGCATATTAATTTGCATGAACCATCAACCAGTCTTGGCTCATAGTTTCTCAATTGTTAAGAAATATATAACAGGTGGATTTTAGTGATGGGCAAAAGGGATATTAAACCAAAAATAAAGTCCAATGTTGAGAAAGGTTTAATTTGTTTGTATTATTGTAAAAAAGAGACCACACATTTTTTTAGGTTTTATGAGAATCTCTCATTTATAGGGGTATTGTTATTTTTATCCTTTTTATTTAGTGTCTACCAAAATTATAATAAAAAAGTAATAATAATAATCTTCTGCTTTGACCACTTAATTTATATTTTTAAATCTATCTGATCCCGAAGATTATGTGATGGTCATTTAAGTTTTTCCCAAACTGTCAGAATGTTATCCAAAATAATATAATTTTAATCGTAACCACATAGTACCTTCTGTGACAGCAGACAGCAAGTACACTGGGATTGAGAGTGTTTGATGCACCCACAGCATTTTAAAATATGGTGTGCCTACAAGGCAAAATATCTCATTTGGATACCTGTGGGGAAAACAAACAAACCACAATATTACAGACAGAATGCTAAGAGTGCACGACTAGTCTTAAAAAGTTAGTCATCTAATTTTTTTTCTTCAAGACTGTCAAAAGTTTTTAATTTAGTTATTGAAAGGTAGATAAGTCTTATTTGCATTGGAAAAAGTAAGACTGACTACCCCTTGGCAACTGCTAGTTGGTCAAACTAGTTCTTAAGTCACAATCTTAACATGGTGGCTAAGTCTATGCAACTCAATTCCTGAAGAGCCACAGCTCTGCAGTTTAACGCCAACCCTAATCAAACACACCTGATCCAGCTAATCAAGGTCTTCAGGATCACTAGAAGCTCCCAAGCAGGTGTGAGTTGGAGCTGAACTCCAGAGCTGTGGCCCTCCAGGAATTGAGTTTGAGACAACTGCTCTTGAGAGTTCTACATTGATGACACAGTGAATTTACCAGCAACTTAGTGTTTATAAAAGTTATTATAAAGAGTATCTAAATAAAGACAACCTTTAAAATTACTTATAGAAGCCTGCATGCACACATAAGATTCAAACCTCAGAAGGCCCAGTATATTCCACAGATAAAACTGCACACACACAATCGGTTTACTCCGAAACTCCTCCAGACTGATGAGGAGAAACAGAAGGGCATTTCTCTCCATTACCTGTAAATGGAAAACTGCATTAATGAACAATAAAGGTTAATATATGTCAGCAGGTACCTTAAAGAGGTCATATGATGCTTTTTATAGATCATTATTTTGTGTATTTGGTGTAACAGAATATGTTGACATGCTTTAATGTTAAAAAAAACACATTCTTTTTCAAATTCTGAACATTATTATAGGTCCTATAATGCCCCGCCTCTCTCAAACGCTTAGTTTTCTACAAAGTCCCTCCTTCCGACAAGCACAGTCTGCTCTGATAGGCCAACTGACCCAGTACATTGTGATTGGCTGAACACCACAAGCTGCGTCGGAAATGTAACGCCTCTTTCCATAATCGCGAGCTTCAGCTTTCAAAATGAAAGATAGTTAATGTCCTTAGTTTTACAATCAGTCCAAGTCCGAAAGGGGAACAGAGTCACGTGACAGACACAGTGATGATACTTGCATGTGTTTTCACACAAGCCGCGATTAAGACGATTTCTGATGGGATGTACACTCCGTTGTGATGTGACCCTCTCTCTCTCACACACACACACAAGCCGTGATTAAGACGATTTCTGACGGGATGTACACTCCGTTGTGATGTGACCCTCTCTCTCTCTCTCACACACACACGCCGCGATTAAGACGATTTCCGACGGGATGTACACTCCGTTGTGATGTGACCTCTCTCTCACACACACACAAAAGCCGCGATTAAGACGATTTCTGACGGGATGTACACTCCGTTGTGATGTGACCCTGTCTCTCTCTCTCTCACACACACACACACACACACACTTGAACTAGGGCTGGGCTATATATCGCATGCGATATGCATGCGCATCTCATCAATAGGGATGTAACGATATGAACATTTCTTATCACGATTATAGTGACCAAACTTATCAAACTTATCAGTATTATCACGTTTTTTTTTTTAAAATGTGCTGGAGAAACATAACATTACAATGATGTTTGGATTTTAAATGACAACTTGACAGACAACAGTTTCATAGCATGTTTAAATATCTAATATAAATGTTCAAATAAAGCTTTGAAACAGTTTCATAAAAAGGTAAACCTCACAGTTCAGCCTTAAAAGAAAAGGGTTAAGTCAAAATAATAATTGATTAATACATGATTATATGTATTTTATCTATTCCATAAATAATTCTCGATACCTTCTCTGAAATGTTTAAATGTGTAGAATCCACATAAGCTTGTTTTTCATCAACCCGTCAAAATCTACAGCAGGGCATGCAAATTCAGTCCGTTTTTGGCCAGACAGAAACCGCACACAGGCTGGATGTGAATGTAAGTCTCTACGTGGAAAATCTGAATTATCTGGGCTTGACGCTTACCTTTTTCACAAGGAGCACATGTTAAAAAATTTAGGAGCACATAAAAAAAAATTTAGGGGCGCAATTACTTTTTTTCAAATTATGTGTTTTAGCTTAATAAGGGGATATAAAGAGACATTTACAAGCACAATTATTGAAATTATCAGAATACAGAAAGTGCACAAGTTTTTTAAATAATTTAGCTTCAGACTCAATTCAATAGGCTAATTATATAATTAGTTATAGTCTTATTAAACTTTATGTACATTAGGTATGTGACAGTATCACATTTTCACAATAGTCATTAAAGCTTTTGTCAAGGTAGCCTGTGTTTTTTATCACAATATATAATTTCGAAGTGAAAAAAGTGTTGTCCTCCTAACAGGTTAAATAACTTTATTAAAGATGTTTTACTAAAGAAAGACTTGTGTTTCAAAACGAGTGTTTCAAGATAGCTAGACAATATCGCGTTCAATATCGAAGGCAATTCATCTGAAAGCGATATTGCTTAGCTTGTCAGTGAACTATGGCTCTGTGTTTTAAATGCCGCTCCATTTGAAAACAAGTGATGGAGATTTAGTGCCAATCACAGAACCGGCTTTACTGACGAGATGCACATTCATATTGCATGAGATTTATCGCCAAGCCCTAATTTGAACAGTCAATAGTAAATACTTTAACTAATAACAAAACATACAGTAACTGATTCAGAAGCGTCAGATTAGCAAAGTCAGAATTACCTCCTCTCCTAGGTTCACGAAACGGTCGTCCATAAAATGCGTTGCTGTTCTGTTGTAAGTAATATTAATGATTCCTAAATTAATCTACTTTCAAAGGTCAAATATAGTGATTTTGATTTCGCCTAGAAACACACAGCATCTCCCTGACACGGCTGCATCAACACTACTGCAGTTACTGAAACCATGCCTTATGCAAATATTTCCATATCATGACGTAGTCATGTGGGGGGGTGTTTGAATGAGCCGTTTTAGGGGGGCGTGGCAGAATCTTAAATTTGATAAAGAATATCTCTTTGGTTTTGAGACTTTGGTCTTTGCAACTTCAGGGATCTTATCTATGCACAATAGGGATGCAGCGATGAACCGGTTTTACTATTAACCGTGCTTTAAAACGTCACGGTTAATTAATCGTAAAGGCTTCACTACACTGAGTGTTTCTGTTGCATGGAACGGAACTGTTGCAACTTGCGCAATATGAAAATAAAGTTACACTAGCGGTGCACCAGCTTAAAATGCCCGTCTTATCAGAGGAATAGAGGCTACTACACACACTAGATTAACTATGACAGAGGAACCAAACAGCGATCCTTTATTTCCACTAGAGAATGTATGAAGTCGATAGTGTTGGACCATTTTGGGTGCGCCAAGAATGACCAGGGCATCATTTTAATATTGCCGTAAAAATGGCTGTTAAAGAGTATACATAAGGGATAATGCACAGCTAGCCAATCTGTTCTCGTTGTGAAATAAACGATTTTAATGCACGACGTGACGGCAAGGACCACCTGACGCAAAGTTCGTTAGCCCTAGCATTCACCAGCTTCAGACAGAGATTAAATAGTGCGGTGAGAGAGAGAGACAGACAGAAAAAGAGAGAGAGATAGTAGGCGCGTTTCCATTACAGATTTGAGCAAAACTTTGTGATATTTTATAAATGTCAATAAAAAAGTATTTTGAAATGACGGCATTTCCATTAACAGAGGTTATGCGACTAAAACGTAACCTTTTGCCTCTCGCGATAAGTCATGGCAACGGATTTTGGTGAGATTTGACGGATTTTGGATATTTATTCAAAGGAGGCATAGGCGTGTATTTTTTACAGAGGCAGTACAGAGAGCCACTTATTCCAGCCACATGCCTGGTGTGGCTGGAATAAACAAGCATTGACTAGAGCATCAGCTTCAGTGGCCATATCTGAGCCACACTACACCGCAGACGTGTGCAGTGTAAATGATCTAAGCATTAATGGCAGGGAAAGTTCCTTATATTCGAGAGAGACCACGTAATAAGTATTTCTTGGAGGTTATAGTACAATAAAGAATGATTATATGACATTTTACATACGTCATGTGACCTGTAAATGTGGGGAAAAATCGTTTAAATTGCAGTTTTGCGAAATATTGCTTTTTCGAATTGCATGAAAAACCAGCTCATGCGAGCGTAAAAACTTTTTTTGTGATACATGGGAGTTTTTGCGAAATTGACACGTTTCCATTAAGCATATTTCCAATTCGCAATTTTGATTTGCGCAATTTGAAGGGTAATGGAAATGCACCTAGAGCGAGAGAGGTGACCGTTGCAGGTGTGAATTAGTCTACCTGCACGGCACGGCACTACAAACAATGAAGATTTGAGTTATTTAAACAGTCATTTTATCCCCTCTTTGCTGATTACTATAATGTAGCGATTCAGTATCTAAGCTATTTTATTAATGAAAGTCGCTGGGCAGCGTTGACAAGTTTCTGTTAAATGTTTCTGTGGGAAGCTCTCGATCTCGATCTCACAAACCAAAATTATAGACATGATATTCTCAGGCCATATGTAAAATCAGATGAATAAAGATTATTAAGATGAATAAGTATGGATGACAGTTGATTACAATAATAGTTTAGTCCCCTCATTAGTAACAGTGTCCTCTGTGGGATAAAGTTAATATTAGTCTTATATTAACAATACTTAATTAACATTGTGATTTATCATCCCTGTTATAGTATTATTCATAAGTCAAAAAATGTTCACCATCTTTCCAAGTTCTGTACCTCAGGTCCAAAAGATATGTAGAAAGAATATACAAAATGAAAACACCAAGTACATTTGTGATCTATTTCCATTTGTTATTTTACTGAGCAGAGGACACCTATTTTTATTTTAATAGGAGAGGTGGGCTTTTTTCTTTAGTATTATTATTTTGAGCTGTATTATTGGTTACGGTGTTATTTCTGTTTCAAAAGGCAACAATAAATAACACTTTAATATCTAAACAGTGTTTATGTGATTTAATATTGTGAAATCAATAAATGCATAATAATCGTGATAACTGTGATTATTCATCAGACTATAATCGTACCAACAAAATCTATAATCGTTGCATCCCTAATGCACAATCAGCTTGTAACACTCCAAAGAGAAAGCAATTTGAAATCGCATCATATGACCCTTTTAAAAACCATATAGCTCTAAAATGGATATATATATATATATATATATATATACACACACACACACACATACACTTTCATATGCACTAAATCATATGCACTTCCTTCTGACTGAATCATGATTTGTGGCCAGAATTGGGGAAATATTTAATAATATCACAAAAAAAGGAACAGATTTTGAAAGTAAAAATTCAGAGAATTTATTTTGTTTAAATTAGCTCTTTTCATTATTACTTAGGTGCAGTTGGGCAAATTCAGTTTTCTACAATAGTGCTGTAAATATGGTCTTTAGATTTTACCTGCATAAAGCGAGGGAAAAGTCTGCAATCCTCAAAACCATCTGCAATATGAAACAGTTCTAACAAAGACAGAAGATGACAAGCGCCCATCATAACGCCCACAAAATAGAAGGTGCCAGCCTGGGCATCTAAAAACAACAAAAAGTTTTCAGAAGAGCTCCGTGATTAATTAATGCAATGAAAACAGCAATCTTTTTGAACAGTCTAAATCCAAGTAGACATTTTAAATAGTTTCACTTGATTATATCTATTAAAAATGCAAAGTTATATGTTTAGCTCTGACATTTGTGGAAGTCAAGAGCTATTTCATAAGAGTGCTCTTGCTTTGGTTGTTACACAACTCTTAACCGCACTTGAATAGTGCTCTAATATCCTGGGTACAAATGGTAGCGATGTAAATAAACTGTGGGTTTGTTTAACATCCCAGGATTTTTTACATAAGCACTTCAAAACGAACTCATAACTGTTGCTCACCTTCACCAAAACAGAGAAATCTGGCTGTCATGTTTGCAAAAACCCATGTGTGTCCACAGAACTGAAGCAAGTTGTACGAAAAGAGATATGCGAGACGGAGGCGAAACCTGCAAAAGATTACATTAAAGAGTTAGTTCACCCAAAACTGAAAATTAGGCTGTGGTTCACTCAACTTCCAAGCATCCTAGGTGTATGCATTTCCTTAGCTACTACATTTCTTGGAGGCACGCGTGATGCATACATATTACGAGAGAGAAGTGTTTAGCATGTTTGAAATATGAATATTTATCTTTCAAAAACGCATGGATTTGCTACAGGGGGCTTTATTCACCCCCAGGGCGCTGTGTGAGGGACGTTTTACTACGGATGCGTGTACTTTATTTCACGTCTTCTTAACTGGATACGCCAAACACCCGTTTAGTCCCATTGTAAGGCTTGGCAGGGCCAGGACAATATTAAATACAACTCCGATTGGATTCGTCTGAAAGAAGAAAGTCAAATACAATTACGATGCTTCGAAAGAGAGTAAAACACAGCTTTTAATTTTTGGGTGAACTAACCATTTAAGTGACAGACTTATCCAATATTTGGGGGATATTCCCCCACATATTGCATATTCTTCAACATGACGATACATTTTAGTGCACGATTGGTTGAGGTTAATTTCAAGATACTTTTTAGAAGTAGTTAACTGCCAACAACCTTAAAGGCAAAATGCGGCCAACCATTTTCGTTGTTTCTGAATAATCCATAATAAAGTGATGATGTTTCAAGAAAGAGGAGTCCGACATCCTGGAAATCAAGTGATGCACTGTTAGGCTACCTCAGGCGATGGCAACTTTTGTTTGCTACACTGAAAACAATGTTAAAATATATGTATTTCTATGCAAAAATAAGCTTTAACAGACCAAGTAATGACTTCCTTAAAAAATTAAGTTTAAAGCCTAAAGGATAGTAGTAGACCAGCCTGTGGTCCCCACGAGGGGAAATAATAATAATACAAATAGTAAATGATGTTTATCTGAAAGTGTATCAATGCCAACAGGTTTTCTGTAAGGGGTAGGTTTAGGGTTAGGAGATAGAAATATCGTTTGAGCAGTATAAAAGTAAGAAAAGTGTATAAAGTCCCCACAGTTCACAGAAACAAACAATGTGTGTATTTAGTTTTTTCCCTTTAAAAACAGCAAAGAAATATAATGGAAACAATACTCACTAGTTTTAATCAGTTACGATCTCCTCCCGACAGTATAACAACACAAATCTAACTTGACCGCGATCGGTGTCTTTCAACAGAACACATGCTTTTATTCCATCAGCTCAGTTTTTAACCGTTTTTCAGCGTTCGGTTTTAGAACGGATCTTTTAGAACGCGCACCTTGAGTTCCATTCCACTGAACTTTGTTATTGGCCAACACACACACACACCCAAGAAGCTTTTAGAATGTGTGTTTGTGTTACATTTTTACCGTTTTTGTTACAATGCTATGCTTTCATTGTAGTAATTGTGCATCTGGGAAAACGACAGCGACTGCATGAAGCACAGTTTAAAAGCCCCAACCATGTGCCTTTTGTGATATATGCCGATAGGAAAGAATGTTTTGGGTGAGGCATCGCGCTAAAGATCGACATGAATGACTGCTGAATGATGTCAACAATATACGCCGATTGAACGACAGTGATATTTACCTCATTCCTCGCAAGCTTTCGAAGTAAGACAATAAAGACATCAACGGGTAAAATCAAATGCATGAGGAAGTTCTGATCTGAACTCCCCCCGCTGACGTCAAGAGGGCAGACCTACAGTTCGTTTCCCAACACTGAACACACACACTGTGTGTTTATACCCGGCTCATATGGCACGAGTCCTCAGCCCTTTTCGGGTTACTTGCAATAGAATGACACATCTTATTATATTTAAAATTTAAGTAGCCTATTTATTTAATGTTAAAATAGCTCAAGCTTATTTTAATGGTCTACGGGTGCCCAGTCCTGTTCCCGGAGAGCTACCTTCTTACAAAGTTCAGCTCCAACCCTGATCAAACATACCTGAACCAACTAATTAGAATCTGAAGGATCACTTGATAATTGCAGGTGTGTTTGATCAGGGTTGGAACTGAACTCTGCAGGTAGGTAGGTCTTCAGGGCCAGGATTGGGCACCCCTGGTCTATTACAAGTGTACATTCATAATTTGCAATTAGAATAGAGTAGAAGAATACCTTTGTCATTGCATGTATCATACAACGAAATTACGTATCATAGAAATGCAAATATATCCATCTACATTCACACTCATAAAAACATACATATAAATAAATATAAAAAATGAGATGAATTAGTCCTAAAAGAAACCTAAAAAACAATATTAAAGTATCTTGTGCATTTCATTGCAGTAGTATGGCCAGGGATGGGCAGTATCTCAAATTCATGTATTTAAAATACATATTTGAAATAAAAATATTATTTATTTAAATAACTTTGAAAAAAAATCTAATGTATTTCGTATTTCCACTGGAACCAGTTGAGCCCTCACTCTCTGACTTTGCTGCAGTTGGAACAAACTGGTTTGTCTGGCCGGAGGGGAATTGGACCCCGACTGAGCCTGGTTTCTCCCAAGATTTTTTCTCCATTCTGTCACCGATGGAGTTTTGGTTCCTTGCCACTGTCGCCTCTGGCTTGCTTAGTTGGGGACACTTCATTTCTAGCAATATCATCGACTTCATTGCACAGATATTATTTAAAATGAACTGAACTGGACGATGCTATCACTGAATTCAATAATGAAATGGCTTTAACTGAAAAATTAGTGTTTAATCTTAATTTTACATTAGTAATACACTATTTTGATATTGTACAGTTGCTTTGACACAATTTGTATTGTTAAAAGCACTATATAAATAAAGGTGACTTGACTTTAAATACATTTAATCTTAGTATTTTCTAAATGTATAAAATGCTTTTTGCCAATCAACCTCTTTATTAGACTGCTGATTTCCTGTATCAACTAGTTTAGACATGCCACTTTCATGCAAGTGAGCTGCTGCTGTATGACTCCATCAGTGTTGTGCAAGTAGTAGACCAGCCTGTGGTCCCCACAAAGGGAAATAATAATAATAATAATAAAATAATACAAATTGTAAATTATGTTTATCTGAAAGTGTAACAATGCCAACAGGTTTTCAGTAAGGGGTAGGGTTAGGGTTAGGGGATAGACATATCGTTTGAGCAGTATAAAAGTAAGAGAAGCGTATAAAAAAAAAGTATAAAAAAATGTAAGTGTATTAAAAAATTGTATGCTACATGCAATGACAATAAAGGTATTCTTCTACTCTATTCTATTTGCAAATTATACACCTGTAATGGACAAGTACACTTTAACTTACAGTATTACTGTCTTATTGTGATGTGTTGCATGACTCCTGTATTACTATGGAGTTACTTTCCCCCAAATAACTACAGAAATAGAACTTTAACTTTCAAAAATGACAAAATGTACTGCAAAGCTATGATGCTATAAGAAACAGAAAAGATGAATGAATTGTTTACCTGGGTCTTTAGTCTATGATTAGCTCTCCTCACCTCTTATCTGACAAGTCTTCAGGTTTGAGTCGTTCGTTCATCACATGACAGCCTCATATAAGCTAAACCAGGGTTCCTCAAATCTTTCCCTGGAGGGTCAATCTGCTGCAGAGTTTAGCTCCAGTCCTGATAAACTCATCTACCTGTGATTTTCTAATGATCTTGAAGACTCTGATTAGCATGCTCAGGTGTGTTTGATTAGGGTTAGAGCTAAACTCTGCAGGAATGGTCCAGATTTGAGAACCGCTGAGCTAAACCAATGTCAAACTCGACGGAGCTACAACCTAGGCCCCGAAATTCAGCTACCGATTATATACTGTATGTATGCCTTTTGTCAGGCACAAAGTGATGGAGGCACATCAAGGCTTCCATGCCATTGCGGGTGTCCTGCGAGTAATTGGCCTTGTGGACGGGACACTTTTGCACATTGCCAACCTATCAGCGCTCAACCAGGCCTTAATAACACATATGAACATCATAACATAAATGACCCTTTCAAAAGCAAGCGAAGCCAAACAGCCAGTTAAAGTAACTGGTCAAGGCAGAATACGTCTGGCCGCATAAATATCCCACAGTCATTTCCACAGTTCTGGTGTGGCAAGCCCTATAATCCTCAAAAATAAGGTAAGATTAGTGATACATGAAACATGACTGATAGATCAAAGCTGCTGTCTTCTCTGTCACATGTCTTGTATATGAAATGTATTTTAACAGTCAATTATTATGATGGCCTCTCTGTTATGTCTGACTATGAAAATAACATATGTCTCAACCAACATAATAAACCCATGTCAAATTGAAGAGACGTACTCATAACATGTATTGTGGGGTAATGTTAAACAGGCTGACTGTGAGCACGTGACAGTTAAAACATTAAGATTATTTGAACTAACTTAATTAAAAACAATGAGTAATTAACAAGCTTTCACAACAAATGTGCTACAGTTTATTGTGCTGTCAATAAGTCAACACATGCTTATCATGCAACAGTTTCCATAAATGAATGTGCTAACAAATAATTTTACAGCATTAGAGGCTAATATATGATGGCAATGCATTCAAGGCTATTTAGCAAATCATGATCACTTCGGCTACGTTAACTTTCCAAGGAAATGCATCACAATTGTTTAGAATGTTAAACAAATAAAAATGTATTCACATTTGATACTCACACCCTGATCTGATTGTCATCCATCTTCGCTGGTCCTCTAATTCGGTAGGTGGCGTTGTCATTTAAAACCCAGGGTCCTAGAAATGCAATCCTAGGACCGCGTTCCTGAAAATGCAGCCTCAGGTTTTGTAGGCAGAGCCTACTCCTTGATGCACTGACTCCAGCTTCAGTCCACTCCTTGTGAAGCTCTCCCAAGTGTTTGAATCAGCTTTGCTTGACAGTATTCTCAAGCTTGAGGTTATCCCTGTTGCTTGTGCACCTTTTCCTATCCAATTTCTTCCTTCCAGTCAACTTTGTATTTAATATGCTTTGATACAGCACTCCTTGAACAGCCACCCCTTTCAATAATGACCCTCTGTGACTTACTCTCTTTGTGGAGGTGTCAATGATCATCTTCTGGACCATATCAGCCAATGATCTACAGTGATCCAAGAACAGATAAACTGTATGATGGTCATTTATTGAAAATCAAATGTAAATATTCTAATTTTTGAGATACTGATTTTGACTGTAAGCTGTAAGCTGATTAAACTTAAAACCAAAACACTTTTGAAATGTTTTACTTTACAAAACTTTTGATTAAAGTTTCAACTTTTTGAAATAAGTTACAAGAAGAAAATAACTTTTCATGATATTCAGTTTTTAGATGTACCTGTATATGCAGCCTGCACAGTTTAGATGCAACGGCTGAATTAAACACACTTGTTTAATCCAGCTAATCAAGTCATTTTAAAATCTTTATTTGAATGTGGTAATTAATATTTTATTTTTAAATCTTTATTTGAATATGGCAACATAATATTGCGCTCTACAATATGTCTAGGAATCAATCTCTTACGGAGACCCCTCCCCTCTCAGCCAATCACTGTGTGCATAGTTAGTAAGCATGCTGACATCATCCATAGCAACGAGGTTAACCCTGCCCTAATTCTTAGCTTAAGACTTCTCTCTATTCCTTAGTTAAAGTTTGTCTCAGCAGCTTTATGAATAGGTTTTAAGAGAAAACTCTTAGCTAAAACATTATACACATTATAAATATCTTCACTTATGCTTATTTAGAAGTACTTTACACTTGGCCAATTTGAATGTGTTCCCATTGTCCTTATGTTAGTTTGAAAGGTAAACAATATTTGCATCCTCTGATTTGCATCCTTGGCCAATTTGAATGTGTTCACATTATCCTTAAGTAAGTTTGAAAGGTAAAACAATATTTACATCCTCTGATTTGCATCACATGTCATTTTTTAAAAAGGACACTTCTTCAGTTCCAGTAACACGCTACATTATGTATGAAGTATCTTCCAAATTACACACAAAAGGTGAAGTCTGACTCTATCAGCATTTTTATGCACACTGATCATTATATAGCCAAGATCTACAGTGATCCAGAACAGATAAACAGTTGATCAATCTGCTACAATGAGACTAATTTAATGTGATTGATTGCAACTGATTGTAAAACTATCATTTGTTTTGAGCATACAAAAACTTTTGATTTGCCTTATACTGTAGATTAGGGGTGTCAAACTCGGTTCCTGGAGGACCACAGCCCTGCACAGTTTAGATGCAACCCTAATTAAACACACCTGATCCAGCTAATCAAGTCATTAAGGCTTATTTGAAAACTACATGCTATGCGTGTTGGAGCAATGTTGGAACTAAACTATGCAGGGCTGCGGCCCTCCAGGAACTGAGTTTGACACCCCTGCTGTAGTAGGACATACTGTTCATAAGAGAATTTGCACAGTGAATTTCCACAGTGTTGGAAATACACTCTCCAGGGTTAAGGAGTCCAATAAAAGGCAACACAAGGGTATGAGTCAAGAGGAGGAGTCTTACAAGTAAAGAATAGCATAAACTTTGATTGGTCGAGGCTGTCTTACTGATCTACAAGTAAGAAATCTGAACCTGTGGTCCACACTTTGGGCATTCCTGTTGATGTTAAAACACTGGATACTTTGGCAATATGGCATCGAAGGCTACAATCACCGTTTTTCTGTTTTTCAGTCTCTTTGGACTGAACACCAGCCTCGAAAGAAAACACTACTATGTGAATAACAGTATGAAGTGGTCAGATGCACAGTCCTACTGCAGGAGTAAATATGATGACCTGTCCACTGTAAGCAGTGAAGAAATGAAACAGCTCTCTGATAATCCGCAGATCACTGAGGATTATTATTGGATTGGACTTAGAAAGAGCGTTTTCTTGCTGTGGAATACATGGAGATGGACCGGAGGTGAGATCGCAACTGATGTCAACTGGGACATAGGCCAACCAAATAATCAGAATAATAATGAATATTGTTGTGCTGTCAAAAGGTCCGCTTCTAAAGTGCATGATACTAATTGTGATGAGACTAAACCATTTTATTGTATGGAGGGCATGGAGCTGATCCTGGTGCAGCAGGAAAGTACATGGGAAGAGGCTCTGCTATACTGCAAGCAAAACTACAAAGAACTGGCCGTACTGAGCTCAGATAGGATCATGACAAAGGCAAAAGATAAGATCACGGCAGCCCTGATGGAGGATGTGTGGATTGGTCTGCGCTTTATTGCTGGTCACTGGTTTTGGGCAAATGGAGAAGCTTTTGAATATAAGCGCTGGTCTTCAGGTGAAGAACTCGAGTGTCCTGCCATGAATCAGCGGTGTGCAGTTCTGAACCGTAATAGTATTTGGAAAGCCGTGGACTGTGAGCAGAGATTTAACTTTCTCTGTGTCAATAAACCATGAAAAGAAATATCTGATTTATTTAAGTAATGATGACAACAAGCCTAAAGGGCCAAACAATAAAATCACTTTAAAATAGAAACAGTTTTTAAAGCCTATTTAATTAGTTAATTTATATTGATGTTCTACAGGTTGTCTTAATACTCATTTATCTTAGTTTGTACTTATTTTACTTTCTTAAATTCTTAAATAAAGCTGTTCTTTACACCTTTCTATTTAAGAATATTTAATCCCGAAGAACCCTTTTATGTGGACAAAAAAGTTATTTGTGTTGGAGTTCACTCCCTCATTATTGAATTGTAACGGGTTTCCTACCAATCATGTCCTTTACAGCTGATTTGTTTTATATGTTTTTATTTCTATTGCATATATTTTGTTTTTTAATGTATTTTATATCTTTACTCATGTTCGGTGTCAGTTATCATTTATTAATGTATTCAGTCACTGTAGAGTTTCCCATGTCAATAAAAGTAAATGTAACTAATTGACCTAGCTTGATTTATAATTAAACCCTAATAGAGGCTACAAAGATACAAGACCAAGCACAGAGTAAAAATAACATGAATTATATTAATGAAAATAAACAATTATTAAAATGTTATTTAATGTCATATCTCCAAGAACCCTAATCTGACACTATTTAGAACTATTTTCTTAGAGTAGGCTATATTTACATTTACATTTATGCATTTAGCAGATGCTTTTATCCAAAGCGACTTACATTGCATTCAAGCTATACATTTTTTCAGTATGTATTAAAGATGTTCAATCAAAATGCACTCTTTTGATTCAGAAAAATGAAATTTTGGTCATCCTTTACTCACCCTATCTATCGCTTTAGGCACATATACATTGTTGCTGTTGTAGAAACACAAAAGTGGAATTCTGCTTTTCATCAAATTTTGTGATATTAATAAATTGGGGACCCCCACGTGATCTATGACCCTGCTTAACGAGATGCGCATGAGAATCGCATTTTTACATTGATTCATGTTTTTGAATGTTATTTCATTAAAAGACTTGATCATTCATGTTTGTTCATTGTTCATTCAATAATTTTAACAGATTGAACTTTTTATTTTATGTATTAGTACATTTTGAAATGAACCCTAAAAAGAATAGTTGATATATAACTATTGTTCATTTTTAGGTCTTGTTATCTAACAAATGTAATCTTATTGTAGTGTGTTTTTTATACTACAGTTTCCTTCTATTTGATATACACTTGTCTTAAAATATATGTAATCTTATCTAAATTTATCATATACAATTTCAGTAAATTAACTTAGATTTTGTTTATTATATTTTATTTTTACAGCTGCAGGAAGATCATGAAACATTTGAGCAAACCCTAAAACAGACAACAGTTTACAGATGTTTTTTCAGCGGCAGCAGAAATATGACAAATTTTTGGGTGAAACTTGTTTAACTTGTTTTCATATGTTAATTACTTACTACAATTTTAAATAAGCATAACGAATTTTATGAACTTTATTAAAAAATATATATATTTTTTTTTAATTAGCATGTTTTTGTGTTTTGCTTTGGTACTGAAATTGGTACGGAGAACTGGTATTGGTACTGAATACTGAAATGTTGGTACTGTGACAACACTACTAGTAAGCATTCATTAGATACAAGTACTTATTTTTTTAGATACTGGTACTTATTCATTAGCTACTAGTACCTATTTAATAGGACGTGGTTTGGAATGATGATGTTAAAGGCCGAGCTGAAGTCCACAAACTGGATCCTCACAGAAGTCACTTGTCTGTCTAGATGTTGCAGAACATAATGCAGTCCCATGTTGACTGCATCGTCCACAGACCTGTTTGCTCTGTAAGCAAACTGAAGAGGATCCAGCGAGGGTCTAGTGATGTCCTTCAGGTGGGCCAGCACCAGTTTTTCATATGACTTCATGACCACAGACGTTAGAGCCACAGGCCTGTAGTCATTTAGTCCTGTAATTTTGGATTTCTTTGGGATGGGGATGATGGTGGAATGTTTGAAGCATGAAGGGACTTCGCACAGTTCCAGTGATCTGTTGAAGATCTTTGTGAAGATGGGGACCAGCTAGTCAGCACAGGATTTCAGACAGACTGGTGTAATACAGTCTGGGCCTGGTGCTTTTTTCCTTTTCTGCTTCCGGAAGACCTGGCACATTTCATCTTCGCTGATCTGAATTGCAGGTGTGGGGTAGAGGGGGGTTGCTGGAGGTGTTAATGGTTAGTTAGTTAGTTAGTTAGTTAGTTAGTTAGTTAGTTAGTTAGTTAGTTAGTTAGTTAGTTAGTTAGTCAGTTAGTTAGTCAAATGTATTATCTCCAAAGGGCAATTTGTTTCACAGCCAGCAATAAACCATATGCAACAACAAACAAGCACCACAACACACAAACAAAAACAATGACTTACATTAATAATATATATCAAAATTATTTGTAATTTTAAAAACCAATTACAGCTGGTATAAAATATTTTTTACATCTATTGGTCCTACATAAAGGCAAAATAATATCTGCAAGTAGAAGGAAGCAAAACATTCTGCAAGGGATGGCTGGGAACATTCATAATGAACTCAGCCTTCCTCAAAGTCCTGGCCTTATACAAGTCGTTCAAATCCTTTAAAGTGGTGCCAACAATCTTACCACACACTTTAACAATACCTTGCAGTCTGTTTCTGTTTTCAACATTAAGTGACCCATACCAACACACAACTGAGAAAGTAATGACAGATTCAATACAACAAGATTAAAACCAGAGGTGTTGTGTGGAGATGTGTTCAGAGCGGGTGTGGGGTGTTTTTTATTTCAAACCTGCAGTAGAACTCATTCAGATCGTCTGCCAGTTGTTGATTCTCCACATCTGGGGGGTGGTGTTTTGTTGTTGGTTATCTCTTTCAGACCTTTCCACACTGATGCTGTGTCATTGGAATAGAATTAGATCCTTAGCTTATCGGAATAATTCCTCTTTGCCACTCTGATCTCCTTTTTCAATGTATATTTGACCTGTTTATATAAGATATTACCCCCCTCCCTGTAAGGATCTTCTTTGGCCTGACGGAGCTGTCTGAGTTTTGCAGTGAACCATAGTTGTTGTTGTTGTAGATTAAATGAGTCATGGTAGGAATGTACATATCCTCACAGAAACTGATACATGAAGTTATAGTCTCTCTGAGCTCGTCCAGATCGGTGGCAGCAGCTTCAAAAACAGTTTAATCAGTGAGGTCAAAACAAGCTTTTAAATCTTGCTCTGCTTCATTAGTTCATCTTTTAACAGTTCTTAATACAGGTTTAGCAGATTTTAGTTTCTGTCTGTAGGTCGGTATAAGATGAATCAAACAGTGATCAGAGAGCCCCAGAGCTGGCCGTGGGACAGTGATCCAATATATTACTGTCTCTGGTGGGACATGTAACATGCTGTCTGTATTCTGGCAGTTCACGGGAGAGATTTGTTTTATTAAAGTACCCCGAGAATGATTTTGTAATTACTACCAGTAACAATTCATATCTTACTAGTCAGATCTTCTTTTTTACTCATCTTATGTTATGACTAGTCCAAATAGCTACAGTAGAGTTCAATTAAAAAAATTTACTAGTAAAATAAGAAAATATTACTAGAAACATTTCTTATAAGTAGACCTACTAGTATCTAATAAATGTGTAGTATCTATTGAATAAGCACTATTATCTATTTAATAGGTACTAGTATCTACTGAAATAGTACTAGTTTCTAATAAATAAGCACAAGAACCTAATGAATAAGTACTGGTATCTAATGAATAAGTACTAGTTTCTAATAAATAAGTACTAGTACCTAATGAATAAGTACTAGTATCTAATGAATGAGTACTAGTTTCTAATAAATAAGCACTAGAACCTAATGAATAAGTACTAGTATCTAAAAATACGTTCTAGTACCTAATGAAAAACTACTAGTACATCAAAATTAAGTACTAGCCACTAGTGGAATACTTACTAGTCAAAACTGAATGCTTGATATCTCAATGATGGATCCTCATAGAAGTCAATGGCAAAAAATAATTTGTTACTAGTAACAATGTAATAGTTACTAGTCACTATTGAAATAAGTACTAGTATTTAATGAATACATACTAGTATATATTAAATAAGTACTAGTATCTAATAAATAAGTACTAGTATTTAATCAATACGCACTAGTATCTAATGAATAAGTACTAGTACCTAATCAGTAAGCACTAGTATTTAATGAAAATGCACTAGTATTTAATTATTAAGAAGCCTACTAATATCTAATGAATAAGTACTAGTAACTTTAGAAAAGACACTAGTACCTAAAGAACAAGAGCTAGTAGTTAATAAATAAGAACTAGTAGTTAATGAATAAGTACTAGTCACTTTACAAAAGACACTAGTACCTAAAGAACAAGAGCTAGTAGTTAATGAATAAGTACTAGTGCTTAATGGAAAAGTTAGTACCAGTAACATTAAATTAGATACTAGCTTACTGGCTTATAGATTAAATGTTAAAACGTCATAACATATTCCCATTCTTTTGAGAGCTCAGTCTAGTTTTGTGAAGTTTACACGATTCATTGAAAAGATTCAAAAGAACGATTCCATTACCTATCAGACCAATCTCTTCTTCTCTCACGAACACTGATGATTTTTGTATTAAAAAACTACATGCATACATATTCATCTCACAACAAATGTAGATGTATTAAAGAAAATAATGACAGGCTGTTGCTTTCACACCAAAAATGATGTCACTTCCTAAACAATGATGATATGAAGGAAATGGCTTTAGGCTATGCCTAATAAAGAGAAATCGTTAAAGATTGGATGAATTATACTGAGACTTAAGTAAAAATGTATAGCCTAAATTGATTTTAACATAAATAATTACACATAATAAAAAAGCTATTGATGTTTGTTTTTGA
Organism: Gymnocypris eckloni scoliostomus; assembly: GCA_027564155.1. Classification (NCBI taxonomy): domain Eukaryota; kingdom Metazoa; phylum Chordata; class Actinopteri; order Cypriniformes; family Cyprinidae; genus Gymnocypris; species Gymnocypris eckloni. The sequence goes on along the minus strand of CM050413.1, from coordinate 32,756,452 downwards.
CTGCGTAATCTTGCTGCAGTGTCCAAAGGCTCAAAGCACTTAATGGTGCCTGGATGTTCATGACATAGGCCTACTGATTCACAAAATGGGGAACTAGAGCAGAATGAGGCGCAGCAGGAGAAAAAGGTTTCTACATAATGGAAATCCCCCAGTTTCAGTGTAATGTCCTAATTTTATGCTTTTATAATTGTATTTTATATTTTATATTCCATTGCCCTTCCTTTAAATAATAAGTGAGAAATAACATTTGTGAAAGCATTTAATTCAAAGCATTATGTCATTGTAGATACAGGTATATCTAAAACAAAAATGATATCATTAAAAAGTTCTTTGTTTCTTGTAACTTATTTCAAAAAGTCAAACTTTCATATATTTTAGATTCATTACATGTAAATTAAAACATGTCAAATTTATTTTTTTATTTTTATTTGATGATTAGAGCTTACAGCTCATGAAAGGCAAAAATCAGTATCTCAAAATATTGGAATATTTACATTTGAGTTTCAATATATGACCATCCATACAGTATAAATTCAGGGTATCTCTCGTTCTTTGAAACCTCAATAATAGGGAAACACTACTACTGACTTGGCAATGGTCCAGAAGACGAACATTAACAACCTTCACAAAGAGGGTAAGTCACAGAGGGTCATTATTGAAAGGGGTGGCTGTTCACAGAGTGCTGTATCAAAGCATATTACATGCAAAGTTGACTGGAAGGAAGAAACTGGATCGGAAAATGTGCATAAGCAACAGGGATGACCGCAAGCTTGAGAATACTGTCAAGCAAAGTCAATTCAAACACTTGGGAGAGCTTCACAAGGAGTGAACTGAAGCAGGAGTCAGAGCATCAAGAGTCACCACGCTCAGACATCTTCAGGAAAAGGGCTACCAAGCCACTTCTGAAACAGAAACAATGTCAGAAGCATATTACCTGGGCTAAGGAGAAAAATAGCTGGACTGTTATTCAGTGGTCCAAAGTCCTCTTTTCAGATGAAAGTAAATTTTGCAATTAATTTGGAAATCAAGGTCCCAGAATCTGGAGGAAGAGTGGAGAGGCACAGAATCCATGTTGCTTAATAATAATAATAATGATTATTAAGCTCAAATTAGCTTTATTTGTCACATACACAATTATACAGAGTATAACCAGCAGTGAAATGTGCTCTCTACATTTAACCCATCCAAGTGCACACACAACTGGAGGAGTGGAGGAGACACTGCGGCACTCGGGGAGAAGTTGGGGTTTCAGTGCCTTGCTCAAGGGTCTCACCTCAGTCGTGGACAATTCCTGCTGGAGCCGAGATTTGAGCCCACAATCTCAGGTTACAAGTCCAACGCTCTATCCATTAGAGCCACGACTGCTTGAAGTCCAGTGTGAAGTTTCCACAGTCAGTGATGATTTGGGCTGCCATATCATCTGCTGGTGCTGGTCCACTGTGTTTTCTGAAGTACACAGTCAACGCAGTCATCTACCAGGAAATTTTAGAGCACTTCATGCTTCCTTCTGCTGACAAGTTTTATGGAGATGCTGATTTCATTTCCCTGCAGGACTTGTCATCTGCCCACACTGCCAAAGGTACCAAAAGCTGGTTCAATGACCATGGTGTTACTGTGCTTGATTGGCCAGCTATCTCGCCTGACCTGAACCCCAATAGAGAATGGGGTATTGTCAAGAGGAGGATGAGAGACACCAGACCGAACAATGCAGATGACCTGAAGGCCGCTATCAAAGCAACCTGTGTTTCTATTACACCTGAGCAGTGCCACAGGCTGATCACCTCCATGCCATGCCGCATTGATGCAGTAATTCATGCAAAAGGAGGCCCAACTAAGTATTCGAAATAAACATACTTTTCAGAAGCCTGACATTTCTGTTTAAAATATAATTTTTTATTGATCCTATGTAAGATTCTAATTTTCTGAGACACTGAATTTGGGGTTTTCATATGTAAGCCATAATATCTAAATTTCAAGAAAGAAAGGCTTGAAATATTTCACTCTGTGTAATGAATCTATATAATATATGGGTTTCACTTTCTGAAATGAGTGACAAAAACAAATATATATTTTCATGATATTCTAATTTTTTGAGATGTACCTATATACTAGTAACAGCTTTGAAAGAGCGTACAGTGTGTTGAGTCACATTTCTCTTACATATATTCTTTGTGTCAGATGTGTGCAGGAAATTATGCACAGTAACCAAATCCTGTTTTTACATTTGTGGAAATTTTTTACCATTACACTTGTTTCTGAGGGAAATCTGAATTTGTCTAATTCTTTTGTCCTGCAATTTAAAGGTTAAACGATGATTATTTGCATCTTCTGATTTGCCTCTCAGGCATAGGCGGAGTTTGGGGGGGGCCGGGGGGGGCACTGCCCCCCCAAATCAGAGCCAATCGATTTTGTCAGATCTATAAATACAAAAATATTTTCACATTGTCTCATTTTATTTGCATTATCGTATTTTAATGAGTATGTTAAGGCTAAATTATTTATAATTAATGTAAAAGAAAAAAAATCTCCGTGATGAGAAGAATCAGAAACTGGCTCCGATCTGCGATGTCTCAGGACAGATTTTCCGATCTTTCCATACTGCACATAGAAAACGATTTGACTGCAAATTTATCAGGAGAGAAGATCGTGGACATCTACGCAAATCGGAAAAGAGGCGGATTCTTCTACATTAGGTAATATATACGTTTTTATTCCACTCTTTGTATAGCCAACCAGTCGTTGTTGTAAATGTATTTTAAATGAAGAAGAAAATATGAAGAGCTCTTTTCCAAAACGCGATAAACGCGAGTTCGTCATGCCATTTTGCTGTGTACTGAACATATTCACTGCTCCATCAATGTTTCAGGCCAAATCGCTATATTTCCTTGTTTAAAATGTACCTCACTCTCCTGACCTCACAAAGAGGCGCTCTAGCGACTGACGCGAGAGGCTGTAGCCGTTGGCGTTCCTTGTTAGAGCGCCTGCCTCCCGCGCCGGGGGGGTTGGACAATCATTGTTTTTAACATGTTCAGACTGAGCCAACAGACCATTTTAACATGATAAATTGAATATTAACAAAATGTAATGGGCCTAGGTAACAAAATGTCATTTTCATGAAAACTATTAAAATGGATTTATAGCGTTTTGGATAAGAGCTCTTCATATAGGCTATAAATAATTGAAAATGTAGAAAATAGGGTATATACGGTGTAAAAAAAAAAATCATAGCTCATGGTCTACCGGTAGGTGCCCCCCCAGGCAAAAATGTGAAACTCCGCCTATGCTCTCAGGCCATGTTAAAAATGCCCACTGTTTCAATGTCACCTTTATTTAGGCTACAGTATCCCCTAAAGTATTGTTAACCCTGCTTAAGTTAACAAAGTAAATGTCTTTTCTAATATTATGCAATCCTCAAATTCTAGATGTATTTTAAGATTCTGAAGAATAGATTTTAATAGTGATAATAATAATAAATGTAAAGTAAGAGCAAACAATATAAAATAAAAAGTTACTTAATAAACTTTAAGGATAAATATTGAGATTGGATTAGAACATTAGTGAAATACAGTAATTCAAAATGTGTATGAATAGACATGCTGGGTTGCCCTCTCTACAAACATAATGTGATGGATACTCATTTCCACTGACGCTGGCATTCAACATATAATAAAGGGGTCAAATCAGGCTCAGACAGATATGCAACATTTTAAAGTCAATCCGATCCAATCCCTCCCTTCATTTTTTTTATTTTAGTAGATGTTTAATTTGGATTCAGTATATGGAAGCGTATTAAAAGCATGAATTAAAAACAAGGTAATTAAAAAGGTAATTGCGACTTTTTATCTCACAATTCAAATGTTTTCCTCACAATTCTGAGAATAAACAGCAAAATATCAATTCAGATTTCTGACATTGTTTTTCTCACAATTCTCATTGATTCTGATTTTTTAAATTGACCCTCGCCAGGAGTTTGATTGACAGGAGATCTGAATCTGACACCAGACAGGAGAGTATTAATGTCGATGGACTTGAACTTGAAAAATGATGAGTATTGAAGTCGGTTGAAACAAAATACCTTGTTCATTCATGTTTATTTAGTGCTATAACTAAAGAGGAAGACATGATCAGTTCATGTATTTTTCACTGCATGACAACATGATGCGTGTTAAGAATGCAATGGTTTGTCAGACGTAGCACTAGTAACTAAGGGGGCAGGTCTTTGCAAAGGGTCGATTACAAGAAAAAAAGTTACAGTTGTGAGACATAAACTCAGAATTGTGAGGAAAAATCCAGAAGTCACAAATATCGGTTTAATTTTTATGCCATGGTGGATACAAGCTTCATTTAATACATCACAATAGTGAAAAAAAAGTCAAGATAACGCAACTTTCTATTCATGCCAATTTTAAGGAGAGATAATTAAACATGTTTTCATTTATTGTAAATAAAATCATGAAAAGGAAGTCATTTTTGCAATTCTTTCATAACAGGTGGATTGTTTTCTGGAAATGTTCGCACATTTTAAGTGGTTAAGGATAGAAATAAAGAGTGTCGGTGTATGCAAATTGCAATATGAAAGATCCACAGATCATTTCCACTTCCTTCACACGTTTGTAAGTCAAATCACTTTTGTTTTTGTGCTGTGATATATAGGCCTACCGCTTCAGTGGTGGGGAGTGCAATAAAGGACAGAAGAGAAGGAAGGGCCAATCCTATAATGGGTCAGAACTGATTTTTATTGGTCTGTTAGGAAATCATTGGAGAGGTGTGGTATCAAATTGTTGTTAATAAATAAATGCAGACTTGAAAACCTCACCGCATTTCTGCTCATTTTCCAACACTGGACACATTGAGAGTATGGCAATGAAGGCTACAGTGACCGTGTTTCTGGTTTTGTCTCTCTGTATTGTGAACACCAGCCTCTACAGACAACACATTTATGTGAATGAGAACATGACATGGACAGATGCACAGAAGTACTGCAGAAAGTACCACGATGACCTGTCCACCGCCAGCAACACAGAGGTGAAGCAACTCTCTGCGAATGCAAAGATCACTTCTGAATATTTCTGGATTGGACTTCAGAGAGATTCCCAAAGCCCACAGCTGTGGAAATGGAGCGGAGGTGAAAATGCATCTAATTACATGTGGGACGTGGGACAACCTGATGCTTTGCACGAACCGTGTGCTGCGGTCCTAAAATCAAATGGTAAGGTGCATGATGCCACTTGCCTTTTATCTATAACGTTTTATTGTATGGAGGTCTTTGAGCTGATTCTGGTGCAGAAGGAAAACACATGGATTGAGGCCCTGGAATACTGCAGACAAAACCACGTTGATATGGCCAGCCTAACCTCGGATCTGATGATGATAGAGGCGAAGGATAAGAGCCCGCTAGCCCGTGTGGACGATGTGTGGATTGGTCTACGGTTCATAACTGGTCATTGGTTTTGGGTCGATGGAAATAAGGCTGAATTTAAGGGCTGGTCATCTGAGGGGGAGCCACAGTGCCCTCCTGTGGATCAGCGCTGTGGAGTGTTTAATACAAAAAAGATTGTTTGGAAGCCTGACAACTGTGAACGAAGACTCAACTTTCTCTGTCTCAAGAAAAATAAAGTGACAGCTGACGGAAGCAGTAAGTGAATCAGTTTGATGTGTAATGATAATGTCATGCCTACTCAAAAATCATGGCACATGAAAGAACCCTAAATCACTAAATAAATTCAAATGAAAATAATTTTGCTGTAACTGTTACTATTATCATCAGATGAGCACAAAACCAAGCTGGATGACATTGAACAGAATCAACTGAACTGACTGGAGCCGAATAACGCTGTCTTTGTAGAGTTGCTTAGCTGAATTGAACTTGTTTCATAATTGATCAACTTTGATATTATTTTCCTGTTTATTACTTTAAAGTGGCTTTGAAACAATCTGTATTGTATAAAGGAGACTGGACTAGTAGTTAGATGTAGATGTCAGCTATGTACTCGTAGGCAAAACATCACGCATTTGCTGCTGTTGTGACAATCTTGTGAAAAATAAAGTGAATCTTGTTCACCAAATAATATTTGCCGTGGGAAGAAGTATCAATTTGAATTATTATTTGACTCCAGATACGTTTTGTAGATGTACACACATTCAGACTTACTACACTGTAACGTTTCAGCAGGAATTACAAGTTTTTCTCTCAGAAAAGAAGACTATATTTCTCTGTACAGTAATTTTACTCTTGAGTGGTCACCTTAATTACTCTACATGTGATTACATTACAAGATGAGCGAATAATAAAGAGAGTAACAGGAAATATTTCATAAAAATAAACATTTTATTCATTTAAATTTTCATATTCTTACAATTATTTTCCATTTTGACTAAATAAAATCATTCATCAGCACTGTCTGCAAGTCTATTGATGCAAGGCCAAAAACAGATCATCTGGAAATAATCAAGAACATGAAATTTTACTGTCTAAATAAAGCACTCTTATTATTATTATTTTTCATCTTACATACTGTAAGTGTGTTTACATTACAAATTGATCAAATAATAAAGAATTCTTAAATGTTTATCATCACTATCTATTGATGTAAGAATTGAAAACCAGACTATTTTGTGGAAAGGAAATGAAACCGCTTCATGATGACGAATAGATAATGGCCCAAAAAAACACATGTAAGCATAACTGGATGAAATAGTTACATTTTGGACATATTTAATTAAATACTCTTATAATAAATGTTAATAAATTCTATCCATCAATGGTACATTATTTTCATAGATAGTTGGTTTTCTTAAATTGTAGCTTAATAAAAAAGTATTTTTGCCACAAAGCAAAACATTATGAGTGCTTGTTCTTAAACCAATGGAAAGAAAAGGCCTACACACTTATACAACCCAACGCCGCTCTGTTTCCATTTCTCACACCTGTGGTCAAAGTCAGAAGCACTTTGTGTCGAGACCACTCGTGTATTCTTTAAAACAGGAAATGACTCGGACTCTGTGGTGTTGGTGGCATGTTGAAGCTAGAGCAGGAAGTTAGCCTCGAAAAATAGTGATACGCAGCTGTGGTATATGTGTTAGAAGCTTAACATGTAGTTTAACGGCAAACAAAAATACATTCATCAAAACTTAAAAACTACATTTAAATTATTTAAAAAGTAGAATAATCACACAAAAATACATGTAACAATACTGGACTACCTGCCAAGCACACAGCAAACAAAAAGCCTGACGTAAGTGATTAGTATAAACTAAATATTCTGTTATGAGCTTATTTACAGTTGGGACAGTGGCATTCAGTCCAGAAACGTGCTTCCCTCTTGCCTCGAGTCTCATTGTTTTCCTTTTTTCATTTTGATGGTCTCATATGTGTCCTGATCGTGAGGCTTGAGACCCTGTGATGAGGAAGAGAGAAGGACAACATTCCGATCACCAGATCAACCACAACGCTTCAGAAATGGCATGCACTTCAGTGAAATGCTATGAAATATCTGCATGTCATCATTTCATTATAATATTATATGATTAAATGATGTTTAACCTGCTTTTCTGTGTATCACTGATCTTACAATGAATATTGAACAACCACAACACAACGAAAATACCTCATAAACCCCTTCGCCGGCTTCTTTCTTCTGTAAACAATCAGAAAAAAAAACATTAGAAAGCTTGTGACAACACCAACACACACTAAAAAGAAACGCGTACATGCAGTGCTTCAAAGGTTTTGAAAGGACAGTGATATTCTTTTGTTGCATCGCCCGCTTAAAAATAAAGGTTTGTTATTGGCTTCTGTGGTTCCATGAAGAACCTTTCCACTGGACAATAAGAAAAAAAAAAGGTTCATGAGATTTAAGAACATTTCTTCAAACTAACAAAAAAAAGGTCATTTTAAGGAACTGCTGACTGAAAGTCTTTTTGGGGAAGCGAGAATGGTTCTCCTTTAGATTCCTGCAAAACCCTTATTTTGGAAGCCATATTATTCAAGGGTGTATATATACTGTATATAAATATTATTTAAATAATCGACACCTTACTGTATATGATATATTGTAAGGTGTCGATTATTTAAAATAATACTAATAATAATAATTTAAACATACAGGCAGACATATATAGTGTGTGAAAGGTTTCATGCTGAAACGCAGACATACGTATAATCATTTTTAGAAAGGACTTCCCACATTTCAAGACGGGACGGAAAAGTGTGAAACCGGCGGAGAAGGACCGTGTCAGCAAAAGAAGAGAAGTTTGGCAAATGAAATAAGATTGAGTCTCATGAAACTTGTGAAGTTTAAGAAATCTACGCTGCTTATATTTGTGTAGCTTTGAGGATATTAATAGTTAACACATATTAATTTGCTGTTCTCAGAACGTGCTGGCCATCAGCTGACTGTGTTCAGGTCACATTCCAGCACATGTTTTATTCTAGCATTTTATTTATATATGCAAATACTTATTTATATATGCAAACATATTGCCTAAAATATAGATTAGATGGATAGATCAGATAGATAAAGATTGTTGTCCACCAACAACCAGACTTACCACTGAATAACTTTCTGCTTGTTTACTCCGCATCTGCCAAAGAATGAACAAATTAATAATTATTATAATAATTATTTAACATTTTGCAATATGTTGTATACATTTCATATTACAGAAGAGAGAGAATGTGTGTGTGTGTGTGTGTGTGTGTGTGTGTGTGTGTGTGTGTGAGATCTAAGAATGTTGGATGCTGTATTAAAGGCAAATGGTGGTAAAACAAATTAATAAAAAATACTGCCTCTTTACCAGGCGTTCATTGATATATAACTCCAGTATATATAAGACAAATGTATTAATTGTTTGTATTAAATTAATAACTGCTTTTACAACAAATTATGCCTGTCATATGAGAGTTAGACTAGTTTTAAACAAACTGATTTTATTTACATTATTAAATCATATAAAATGTCATATTCAAGATACAAAACAAAGAAACGGCACGTTAGCTCATATGTACAGTACCTTCATTCTGCAGTACAGGACAGTGAGAACAATCCCGTAGATGAACAGAACCGCGTCCAAGATGTAGCAAATCTGCGGCTCCATCAAACTCAGCGCATCTTTAATCAGGAATAGAACAAAATCGACATATTGTGCTACAGTTAAAGTATTTTATAACAATTATTAACACTTAAAAAAATGCTTTTTCATAATTGCACAAAATGGTCCGTGAGTCAGTTGTATAGGTCTGTCCTACTGCACATAAGATGAGTGTATATACTCTATATCTGCTGTGTTTTAATAAATTCTCTGCAAATTTATGGTTATTAAATTGCAAAAACTGTTGCATGAAATCTTTAGAATTGTATCAAATTGGTTATGCTCTTATAATGTTTATACAGCATGAAAGTGAAGAAATAATGTGTTTAAACTATAAACAAGTTCTAATGATCAGACATCAATACATACATAAACTATGATTGTTGGGAATATTGTATCATGACTCGTATCATTCCACAATATTTAAAAATATTTTTAATAATTATTTTACAATTAATATTTTTAATTGCATATATGCAGAAAATGTTGCAAAAAGCCATGGTTATTAAAAATAATAATAATAATAAATGACATAAAAAAGCTTTTTGTGAGACTAATGCCTAAATGTGCTGAGATGCTATAGAAATAGCAAGCGCATGTGTGATGTTTCACACCTAGTATCATATCCTAAAGAATAGAGTTACTTCTCTTTTCACGTAAATTGCAGTGAAACCAGTTAAAATGAAACTCTCTGTATTAAACTACACATGCACCGTGTTGTCTTATTAACTTGAGGTTTAATGGATTCATTCTAGTGCAACATATTGACAAAAATACTGTTGGTTGATCAAAACGCATTTTTGTCTCTCATCTCGATGCTATAAATGTGTTGCATCAGTTCATTTAGATTTAGCATGCATTCAACCACATTCTAACTATGAGAATTAAAGTGCATAATGACATCAAGAATAGAAAATAAAACAAAGCTGAAAACCCTTCAACCCTGTTGTCTAAGTCAATATGCATTTACAGAGATGCAGAAGGGAAGTGGACCAGCAAAACGCACATCGCCACAACCTAAATTTAAGAAGTAGCACTAGTTTCACATGCACTAGCCCAAGTGTTACTTGCGTATTTATTCCGTTGCTACTTCAGGCATGGGCTAAGCAGTTGGCATTGTTCTAGAGTCATATTGTGTGGTTCAAGCTTTGTTGACAGAATGAGAAGAGGCTACTTCCTGGCAACAAAGTTTCCAACATCAAAGTTCAGATATAAGAACTGTGAAAAGTGAACTTTATATAGACGTGACTAACCAAGGCACTTACAGACTTAACTTCTACTTTTTATGAATGCTGGATTGGAACATTTACATAGATGTGAACTGGATTTTAAAACATCCCTTGCTTTATTTGATAAGCTTTTTATAAAATACAGAATACAAACTTTTATAAAATCACTGCATACTTCCATATTTAAGATGTGATCAAAGCGCACATGCTTGATGGCATTATTTCATCATTTATGAACAAGTCCAGAGGAAGCAGAATTTGTTAATCTTCACAAGTTTAGCAGACACAATTACTACTTGAAAAGTAAAAATAGTGTAATAATAATAATTGAAGAGAGAAATTTCCACCGTTCTCGCAAGGTTTTAGTTTATTATATACCATAAACAATTTGGAACAGCCATTGGGCCTTTCCTAAAAAGGAAAGTTGTTAATATAATACATATACGAATCTTTATTGCAATTTTCAAAATTATTATAATGATTCAATATATTTCCAAAAAAAGCAGGTTAAAGTTGAAAACTTAAATTAGTTGATAAAACTTGTAACGACGTAACAAAACACAACATTCACCACGGATAAAGAGCGGCAACATTTAACACTTACCAGCACTGCCGAAGCTGAGCCAGATAGAAAGGAAAGAGAAGGACAACCCCACCTTCACCATCATAAAAACGTTCAGTGAAAAGATGAGAAAAGCACATCAGAGGCCGACAAGAGGGAAGCTGTGGTGAAAAGATGTCAGTTTTCAAGATAAACCACCCCCACCCGAGTGACGAAGAGGAAAAAGGGCCGAAAACCATGTGATCTGCTTTAGACTGCCGATTCTTGGAAATGCTGATTCAGCATAGTTCATTTCAGTTATTTAGCATATTATATATATATATAAATAAATGCACAGAATCTAAGTCCAAGTTTGCACTTTTACAATTAGCACGTGTGTAGCCTTCTTTGTTTGCAAGTCACATTAGATAAAACACCTGCCAAGTGTAAATAAAGAGAATTTGTGTTTTTCCAGGTTTTAAAATATTTATTCGGTTTCATAAGCATTTACATAAAGACATTAGAGTAACTTCTGTCATAATATCACAAAGACAGAATCATGATCAGACACTGATGTCCTCAGCGGTCCACTTCCCCAAACACGATGTCCTGAGTGCCTGTGGAAAAAGACAACATCGAATTACTAATAAAACACCAAAAATACACTAAAACGGTTGAATTATGTAAGATATATTTTTTTCCAATGTCATTTTAATTTTCAAAGATTTTCACACTGCATTAGAATATAAACTGCTAAGTGTTTTAAATAACCAATATCGCTCCACCGACCAACATTTAATAATACACCAAAAATAATAAAAAATAAAGCAGATTATTAAAGTATGTTTTACTAGAAAATACAATTGAATTCAAGCAGAGATCTGACTGTCACTTGTTTGTTTGTTTGTTGGCATATATGAGTGGCAGCTGAATGGATCATTGAAGTGTTTGGAGAATCTCAGAGAAAATCTAATATTTGTAAGCAGAATGTGAACTCTCCGGCGTATGTTTATTTGAGCAGCCTGATATAGCAACACAGGGCTGGGTCTGAGACAGCGAGAGAGTTTCGCCAAAGCAGCTGTAATACTATCAAATCAAATTCATAACATTTACATTTATTCATTTAGCAAACTCTTATCCAATGTAACTAACAAAAGAGAAATACAAGCAGCGATACATCTTAAGAATGCATTAATAAGAGAAGTGCTAACAAGAAAAAAGTTTCATGCATCATTTAGAGAAGTACAGAGTAGAACAGGAAGGAATTTAAGATTTAGTGAAAACAGAGAAGATTCTACATCGTGCTACTGGCCTCTTATTTAAATGTAATGCTGCCAGCAAATCTGCAGTTCATTGCTGTGACATGCAAAAAGTGTAGAATTAGCAAAAGCATTTTTTATTCTTCTATTATAAAAGCAGATTGTAATTTCTGTAGCAATTGTGTAACAATTCAGATGGATTTCACTCCTAAAAGAACAGCTACATCCTCTGCTTTTCCAAAACTTGGCCCAGCCACTTTAACTAAACATTCAAAGAGAGAGAGAGAGCGAGCGAGAGACAGAGAGAGAGCGAGAGAGAGAGAAAATAGTGCTTACCGATGATCGCCACCACGTCAGCAAGCATGTGTCCTTTAGACATTTGATCTAAACCAGCCTAAGGGTCAAAACAGACCACATCACAACACAAGTAGGAACAGGTCTAACATAAGGCCTGCAGCATTTTTACAGACACTACCATTCAAAGGTTTGAACTCGCCATGATTTTTTAAATAAAATTGATACTTTTATTTAGCATTCAATTTATTAAAAAAATTACACAAATTTTTAAATCAAGAATAAAATCCCTGAATAAAAATTCTGTTTCCACAGAAATATTAAGCAGCACAAATGTTTTCAACATTTATAATAATAATAAAAAAATTATTCAGCATCAAATCGGCATATTAGAATTATTTCTGAAGGATCATGTGACACTGAAGACTGCTTTGCCATCACAGGTATAAATTACATTTAAATATTTTACAATATTACTGTTTTTACTGAATTTTGATCAAATAAATGCAGCTTTGTTGAGCATAAGAATCATCTTACTGACCCAAAACTTTTGAATAGTAGTGTTTGTTCTTATTATTTAAAAAGCTTTTTTTATAATTGGGGAGTTTATTGTCGTCATAACTAAATCATAAGAGTCAAATGATTGAATTACCAAGTGAGCAAAGCCAGGTGCCTTGATCTTGCAGCGGTAAGGTCTGCTGGAACCGTCAGACACCAGGTACACACCAAACTCACCCTGCAGCACAACACAGCCGAGTGTGAAGGAATGGGAAAATAATAACACAACACCTCTGATTCCTCTTAAGTCTGGTTCCTTAATGGGTCCATGAGTTTATTCTATTAGTACTTACATTAAGTTTTTTTTGAAGAAAAAAACAATCAGCTCAAATGATACGTTCAGTTGAGATTTCAGTAGAAGTTTAACAAATCAGTAGTCAAATACACTGGTCGTACTGTATGGATTTGCTTCACTGAAAATATCTAGATCATAAAAGTCATAAATTCGGAAATCAGACACACATTGGTCATGCTGCCACGACTGAATCTATAGGAGCGCTGAATAAAAACCTTTACACGGGACCACAAAGACAACAAATTTAGAAAGCCACATTCCCCTCATGTGCATGGCGAGTAGAGATCGACCGATATGGGTTTGTCTATAACCGATGCCGATGTTTAGAGGTCAGGGTCAGCCGATGGCCGATATGTGCTGTTGACTTTTTGGGCCGATTTTTAGGGCTGATATCTTCAAGTTTTCCCCTTCATTTGTATGCTAAAATGTCACACTAATAATAGTGGATGCACAACATTTCTAAATGTAACATCATTTATTGAAAACTGATTCAACCATCTCTCGAATCTTAATTTTGTGCACTGCACGGTATTCAAATTAAATATTTATCCAAAGAAATAAATAAACTGCCCAAGTACTAAATATATAAAACAGGTAATATATATATAAAAACTTTAGTTTACTAGTAATATATAGTAAATATATGGCCATAGGACTTTGAAATATCAGAATTTAAGCCTTGCCTCCATCTCCCAGGACTGTTGTTGAATCTTTCAAAAGTTTTGGCTTGGGGTCCTTCACATGCAGCAGCAGCACGTTCCACCGCACCAATAACAAGGGGCTGCCCGCGGATGTGCCTGACTTTAAATCGCCGCTACTAAACACCGATGCCGATATATAAAACAATTACAAATATCGACCCGATATATCGGTCGACCTCTAATGGCGAGTTACAAATTCACCAACAACCTCACCATCCTGGATGAGAAGATGACCAAAAACCACTGTAAACTGCCCATGAGGCCCACTCAAGAATGTATCTTGAGAACAGCAATGATGTGCATGTAATTGTTGGTCAACACATGCTCATGTGCGTTACACCCACCTTTGGTGCCTCTACAGCGGTATATGTGGCTCCCGGAGGAACCTGGTAGCCCTCAGTGTACAGCTTAAAGTGATGAATGAGAGATTCCATCGATGTCTGCATGAAAACAAGTCATGGGATGAGAGGGGTGTTGGTTAACGTTAAAGCACACAAACACGAATACATCTCTACCTTTTTTCTTAAAGTTGAAGTGTGAATTTTCTACATAGAAATATGCACTTATAAATGTTATCATGCACTTATGATTAAGTCATTTGAAAACTATTTTTAACATTGTGGTACTTCAAAATCTGTGTTCATATGAACTATGCAACACTGGATTACACAATGGCTTGAGTTTTGTGCAACTTCAAAGCCATTGAAACTCACTTAAAAGAATATAAGAGGAGTGTTTGAAAAATCAGAAATTATACCCTGCACCTTTAAATAAGATACATTCGCAAGCATAGCTTACCTTCATCTCAGATCTCTTTGGTGGGGCTATTTTAGCATCATCTACTTTGATCTCTCCAGCAGGCATTTTGTTGAGACATTGATGCATGATGCGCAGCGACTGTCTCATTTCTTCCATTCGGCACAGATATCTAAAAACAAGTTCATATTTGTCACTGATAACATCCAATATTAAAGAAGCATGGCAATATTTGTGGGAACACGATAAAATAAGGTCCCATTAGTTAAAGGTGTCATCGGATGCCCATTTTCCACAAGTTGATATGATTATTTAGGGTCTTAATGAAAAGTCTGCAACATAGTTTGGTTAAAATTTCTCAATGGTAGTGTAAAAAACACCTTTTTACCCTGTCAAATATAGTTATTTTCAGAGCAAGCTGTTTTGTAGCATTTCCCTTTAAATACAAATGAGCTCTGCTGACTCCGCCCCTCTTTTCCGAGCCGCTCTCTGAGGGACTGTTTACTTTAGCCGCATTCATTGTGAAACTTGCTAATTAGCATATTATAAGGAAAGGCGATTTGCAAAGATTCAATAAAGGGGTCATCGGATGCCCATTTTCCACAAGTTGATATGATTCTTTAGGGTCTTATTGAAAAGTCTATAACATACTTTGGTTACAATTGCTCAATGGTAGAGTAAAAAACACCTTTACCCTGTCAAAATCAGCTCTGTTTTCATCAAGCCGTTTTTTGTCCATGTTGCTTTAAATGCTAATGAGCTCTGCTAACCCCGCCCCTCTCTTCCATGGAGTGACGTGCAATACGGTTTACATTAATCCCGTAACTGGATAACTAGCACGTTATTAGGAAATGTGATTTGCAAAGATTCATAAAACATGTAGATGAAGCTGGATCTCGAATGATTCGCACGAACTGACGCATTTAGGCAGATCGGGGATCGCCGCATTCACTTAAAAGCGTAAATAACTTTAATCCTCTGCGTCTTCAGCGACTCAGATGTCGGGAGTAAATGATGACTGCTATATTCATCATTACATCCAACAACTAAACACCTCAGTCGCTTAATCGGAGACATCTTGTCTTCCCCTGCAATGGAGTGGACACAATGGCGGACAGCTCTCAGCTCTCTCAGGGCAGGTCTAAGGTAAGACTGCCTTGTCAATTAACTATAGTGGGAGGGGCCTGTACAGAACTACGTCATTTCGACAGGAATCTCCGAACAGCCTGATTTGAGAAAGGGGATTAAAAACTAATAAAAAAAATACTGGATTTTTATCATTATAGGATGGATGGTACACAAACTTCCAACACACATTTATGAAAAGTGAATTTTGCAACATCTAGGTAGATCGGGGGCACAGTCCCTTCACAAACAAACGTAATCCACTGCGTCTTCAGCGGCTCAAATGTCGGAAGTAAATAACGACTGCTATGTTCATTATTACATCCAACAACAAAACACTTCAATCGCTTAGGAAACATTATTGACTACACCTGTCGAAACAATGGCGGACTGATGACAGCTCACTCAGGGCGGGTCTAAGATAAAACACCAGTCCAGTCTGTGCTGAAACGCTACTGTCAATCAAACTACTGTGGGAGTCACACACACAGGCATCTGAGATCGGCTCGATTAGAGAAAGAGGAAATGATTGAACTAGATTAGAAGAAAAAAAAACCACTGGGTGGATTTTTTGCATTATTTTTAGCATTTCAGTTTATACAACTTGTAAAAGTGCATGTAGCATCCGACGGCCCCTTTAATGCATAAACTAATATATATATATACTGTAACAGATGTACTGCTCATTGTTAAACTTCATTAATGTTAATTCATAAAAATAACAACTGTTTCTTGTTATTTCATATTAGGCCAGTTCCATTAAATAGTACAAACTCACTTTTGATTGTAATAATGTATTAGCAAAGGTTAATTAATAACATTATTAATATTTTCTGCTATTAATAAATGGTTTCTAAGTATTATTCATTCTTAGTTTTCGTTAAGTAGTGATTTTTCCTTATTTTAATAAAAATAACCTTATTATAAAGAGTCATCATTACTTGCATCTCTTCCTATATTTGAATCCAATGCAATTTTCTAATAAAATCAATCAGTGACTGTTCATTACGGTATAATTGTTGTATAAATGTTCTTCAAGCAAAAAATCATGTTTGGTCGGTTAGTGTCAAGTTCTCAAAACATTGTATCCTTTTTAAGCGGCACACATCATGCTACATTTCACATGTGATACTATCAGCATATGTGGTGAGAAAGCTTAGTAGAGTCTAAGACCAATTTATAGCCTGTGGTTGCATTTGGATTTCCTGTCATTCTGAACTTCCTGAAGCTCTTAACTCAGTGTAGAACATTAACATGTGCGGCCGGTCACCTGTCATAGCAATCGCCATTACTTCCAACGGCCACGTCGAAGTCCACCTCGTCGTATTTGTCGTAGGGTTGACTCTTCCTCAGATCCCATTTAATACCAGAACCTCTGAGCATCACTCCGCTGAAGGAGGAATAACACACACACTATTAACAATCTGACACATCAGGATACAGTACTTTCTGGTCAAATTATTAAAATCTTTTTGCATTTGTGGGTGATTTCACTAGTTAAGCTACGATGATGATGATGATGATTACATTTCACCACACAAAGACTGCTGTTAGAAGTCCCATTAGGGTTTGATTTATAAATTACACATAAAGGTTTTTCTCCGTCACTTACTGTCAGATAGATCATCTACTATAGCAACTTCTATGTTTATGCGGGGGAGAGAGAGACACTTCTGACCAATCAGATTCACTTAATACAATGCTTTACCTGAATCCATAATTGAGTGCATCCTCTGCCCCAATTACACCAATACCAACAGTTCTGTTCCTCCAGATACGATTGTTGGTCAGCATCTGAAACAATATTGCAATCATATTCATTTAGAAACTCCATGTATTAATTCCAATCAAATTCATGCATTTTGAAAAACATTCATCTACAGGATTAGCAAGGCTGTGTTTACACTGCAAGTCTTGATGCACAGATCTGATATTTTAACCATATCTGATTTTGATTTGGTCCCTGTTTAGTGTTTTACTTTAGACACGACTGGTATCTGACATTGTTTTTACATTAATTCCCGCCCAAAATGATAGTCAGTAATCACTTTACTATGCACATGGTAGACCCTTGGGTTTTCAATGACTGTGCTATTACAATTATTTATGTAATTCACGTCGAGTGGCCATTATTATTCCGCAGCATGGACAACAGTTGTCATGGATTTTTTACAGCATGTAATCTGAATAAATGATCATTTTAATTTGCTATTTTATCTACAGCTTGTTAGATGTAGAAGTCTGAGGTGCAATAAAGTAGTGCTGTAAGATTATTTTTATTTGAATGAATTCTAATAAATTGAGTGAGGAGAGAGAATGTGTGAGCGAGTTGCCTAATAGTGAAGCTTGTTGGTTTAATTACAAAAACCTCATTGCTGAGAAATATAATGGAGCTTTTACATAACATTTAGTTATTTAACAGACAACTTACAAATGAGGACAATAGAAGCAATCAAAACCAACAAAAGAGCAATAAAATGCATGTGGTATGACAAGTCTCGGTTAGCCTAACGCAGTACACAAGGATTTTTTTAAATAAATATAATAAAAAGAAAACAACAAGAATAGAGAAAGCTAGTGTTAGAGGCCTTTTTAAAGAAAACAAACAGTTAGTTAAACAAATAGTTAATTATTATAAACAAGTTAAACAAATAGTAATTCTTAGTTAATTATATAATAAATAAAATGAAAATTAATAGAATAGAAAAAGAATAGATAAAGCTAGTGTTTAGGGCTGTAGCTATGTATTCCATCAATTAATCGGATAAGAACTACTTTTTCTTTTTAAAGAGCAATCCTAAATATACAAGAGAAAATAAGACCGGTCTCTTAAAGTGAACAATTTATTTCCTTTTTAGAAAAATTCAATGTATTGCTGAAATAGCATATATTAATAACTGAAAACTAAACCCATTTAGTGCATTTAATAGTGCCATATTACATTAATGTACATTTATGTATTTGGCAGATGCTTTTATCCAAAGCGACTTACAGTGCATGCAGGTTATACATTTATTGTCAGTAAGTGTATTTCCTGGGAATTGAACCCACAACCTTTTGCGCTGCTAATACTCTACCACTGAGCCACAGGAACATTCAAAATGCAAATACAAATTATATACAAATCTATTTCAAATTACTTTAAAAAAGATAAATATAGTACAACCTAAAGCTAAGACATAAATCAAAATAATAGTAATAAAAAAACAATAATAAAACCTAAACATTGTGCAACTTAGCTTACAACTTTGATCCTAACTACAGCTCAGGCTTGACAGAAGCCTTTACTGTCTTCTTAGAAGGCTTTGTGGTATTTGTAAGAGGCAAAAATTAGTGAACAGGAAGCTAATGTGGAACAAAAACAAGAGGCCATACACAACATTAACACATTTTTCAGCAACATGAATTTAAAGTTATTTGGAGAATAAACCCTCTTAAATGTCTCTTTGCATACCGGTGTGTGTGTGTGTGTGTGTGTGTGTGTGTGTGTGTAATCATTTAAAGGAGCATGTGGTTGCAAACAGTGCTATCTGTGTAGTTACAGTAAATGTTAGGGATGCACTGAAATAAATTCTGGGCCGAAACAGAGAATTCTGGATGTGTTTGGTCGAAAACAAAAACCGAAAATGCTTTTTAATAATTATTTATTTTATTACATAATAAAGTAATTTTGTAAGACTTTTAATTTAACTGAATTTTAATGACACTGAATAAAAAACACAAGCCAATAAAATAACCACACTTTTATTGAAAGGCAATTGGACAGAAAATATATTAATATTAAAGATCAATGTATTATTTTTATTCAGTTCTATGCAACAGAATCAGATATAACTGTTGTTGTTGTTTTGATTAATTATCCAAATGTATAGTCCTGCAAACAGTGTTTTTACTTTCTCAAAATGTGGCATAGGCGGAACATCCTGATCATGTGCACACAATGTACCCTTCAACTGCCTGAAACAAACACTTTTTACACGCAATGTATTCTAGGTAATAATTATATGATTGAAGAAAACGACAATTATAAAGTTATGTTTTATTTTCTCTCACCTAATGTTTTATTGTTGTTTGTTTTTTTAAATAGCCAAATTAAACGTTTTATTTTTCCTCAGAAATTCTGTGTTGCATATCTGGTTATCAAATGAAAGCATAAAAATCTATTTGATTAATCTTTAAATTATTGAAAATTAAACTTTTTTGGCAAACAAAAGGAATTTACTATTAAAATTAAGTTTTCGTTAAGTACTTTATTTTCTTTTCTCAGATGGCTACAGTGCGCCCTGGGATTTTTGTTAGTCGCACTCGAGAGGAAATATAACTGTCAAATTGGTCGCACTCTAGAGCCCTGGTCATATATATATATATATATATATATATATATATATATATGCTAACAGATGTACTGCTCATTGTTAATCTTCATTAATGTTAATTCAAAAATAACAACTGTTTCTTGTTATTTCATATTAGGTCAGTTCCATTAAATGTACAAACACACTTTTGATTGTAATAATGTATTAGCAAAGGTTAATTAATAACATTATTAATATTTTTCTGATATTAATAAATGGTTTCTAAGTATTATTCATTCTTAGTTTTCGCCATAGTGATTTTTCCTTATTTTAATAAAATAACCTTATTATAAAAGAGTCATCATTATTGCATCTCTTCCTATATTTGAATCCAATGCAATTTTCTAATAAAATCAATCAGTGACTATGTTCATTACGTATAATTGTTGTATAAATGTTCTTCAAGCAAAAATCATGCCATTTGGTCGGTTAGTGTCAAGTTCTCAAACATTGTATCCTTTTTGCGGCACACATCATGCTACATTTCACATGTGTGATACTATCAGCATATGTGGTGAGAAAGCTTAGTAGAGTCTAAGACCGATTTATAGCCTGTGTGGGTGATTTTGTCATTCTGAACTTCCTGATGCTCTTAACTCAGTGTAGAACATTAACATGTGCGGCCGGTCACCCTGTCATAGCAATCGCCATTACTTCCAACGGCCACGTCGAAGTCCACCTCGTCGTATTTGTCGTGGGTTGACTCTTCCTCAGATCCCATTTAATACCAGAACCTCTGAGCATCACTCCGCTGGAGGAGGAATAACACACACACTATAACAATCTGACCACATCAGGATACAGTACTCTCTGGTCAAATTAATAAAATCACTTTGCATTTGTGGGTGATTTCACTAGTTAAGCTACGATGATGATGATGATTACATTTCACCACACAAAGACTGCTGTTAGAAGTCCCATAAGGGTTTGATTTATAAATTACACAAAGGTTTTTCTCCGTCACTTACTGTCAGATAGATCATCTACTATAGCAACTTCTATGTTTATGCGGGGGAGAGAGAGACACTTGAGCAGCAGCTCTGACCAATCAGATTCACTTAATACAATGCTTTACCTGAATCCATAATTGAGTGCATCCTCTGCCCCAATTACACCAATACCAACAGTTCTGTTCCTCCAGATACGATTGTTGGTCAGCATCTGAATCAATATTGCAATCATATTCATTTAGAAACTTAATTCATTTATTAATTCCAATCAAATTCATGCATTTTGAAAAACATTCATCTACAGGATTAGCAAGGCTGTGTTTACACTGCAAGTCTTGATGCACAGATCTGATATTTTGATCATATCTGATTTTTTTGGTCCCTGTTTAGTGTTTCACTTTAGACACGACTGGTATCTGACATTGTTTTTACATTAATTCCCGCCCAAATGATAGTCAGTAATCACTTTACTATGCACATGGTAGACCCTTGGTTTTCAATGACTGTGCTATTACAATTATTTATGTAATTCACGCCGAAAGTGGCCTTTTATTATTCCGCGCAGCATGGACAACAGTTGTCATGGATTTTTACAGCATGTAATCTGAATAAATGATCATTTTAATTTGCTATTTTATCTACAGCTTGTTAGATGTAGAAGTCTGAGGTAAATAAAGTAGTGCTGTAAGATTATTTTTATTTGAAATGAATTCCTTTAATAAAATTGAGTGAGGAGAGTGAATGTGTGAGCGAGTTGCCGTTTAATAGTGAAGCTTTGTCGGTTTAATTACAAAACCTCATTGCTGAGAAATATAATGGAGCTTTTACATAACATTTAGTTATTTAACAGACAACTTACAAATGAGGACAATAGAAGCAATCAAAACCAACAAAAGAGCAATAAAATGCATATGGTATGACAAGTCTCGTTAGCCTAACGCAGTACACAAGGATTTTTTTAAATAAATATAATAAAAAGAAAACAACAAGAATAGAGAAAGCTAGTGTTAGAGGCCTTTTTAAAGAAAAAACAAACAGTTAGTTAAACAAATAGTTAATTATTATAAACAAGTTAAACAAATAGTAATTCTTAGTTAATTATATAATAAATAAAATGAAAATTAATAGAATAGAAAAGAATAGATAAAGCTAGTGTTTAGGGCTGTAGCTATGTATTCCATCAATTAATCGGATAAGGACTACTTTTTTCTTTTTAAAGAGCAATCCTAAATATACAAGAGAAAATAAGACCGGTCTCTTAAAGTGAACAATTTATTTCCTTTTAGAAAAATTCAACGTATTGTTGAAATAGCATATATTAATAACTGAAAACTAAACCCATTTAGTGCATTTAATTGCCATATTACATTAATGTAATATTTATGTATTTGGCAGATGCTTTTATCCAAAGCGACTTACAGTGCATGCAGGTTATACATTTATTGTCAGTAAGTGTATTTCCTGGGAATTGAACCCATCTACATTTTCGCGCTGCTAATACTTCTACCACTGAGCCACAGGAACATTCAAAATGCAAATACAAATTATATACAAATCTATTTCAAATTACTTTAGAAAAGATAAATATAGTACAAACCTAAAGCTAAGACATAAATCAAAATAATAGTAATAAAAAAAAACAATAATAAAACCTAAACATTGTGCAACTTAGCTTACAACTTTGATCCTAACTACAGCTCAGGGCTTGACAGAAGCCTTACTGTCTTCTTAGAAGGCTTTGTGGTATTTGTAAGAGGCAAAAATTAGTGAACAGGAAGCTAATGTGGAACAAAACAAGAGGCCATATACACAACATTAACACATTTTTCAGCAACATGAATTTAAAGTTATTTGGAGAATAAACCTCTTAAATGTCTCTTTTGCATACCGTGTGTGTGTGTGTGTGTGTGTGTGTGTGTGTGTAATCATTTAAAGGAGCATGGTTGCAAACAGTGCTCTGTGTAGTTACAGTAAATGTTAGATGCACTGAAATAAATTCAATGGGGTCGAAACAGAGAATTCTGGATGTGTTTGGTCGAAACAAAACCGAAAATGCTTTTTTAATAATTATTTATTTTATTACATAATAAAGTAATTTTGTAAGACTTTTAATTTAACTGAATTTTAATGACACTGAATAAAAAAAACACAAGCCAATAAAATAACCACACTTTTATTGAAAGGCAATTGGACAGAAAATATATTAATATTAAATATCAATGTATTATTTTTATTCAGTTCTATGCAACAGAATCAGATATAACTGTTGTTGTTGTTGTTTTGACTAATTATCCAAATGTATAGTCCTGCAAACAGTGTTTTTACTTTCTCAAAATGTGGCAGAGACGGAACATCCTGATCATGTGCACACAATGTACCCTTCAACTGCCTGAAACAAACACTTTTTACACGCAATGTATTCTAGGTGTTATAATAATTATATGATTGAAGAAAACGACAATTATAAAGTTGTTTTATTTTCTCTCACCTAATGTTTTATTGTTGTTTGTTTTTTTAAATAGCCAAATTAAACGTTTTATTTTTCCTCAGAAATTCTGTGTTGCATATCTGGTTATCAAATGAAAGCATAAAAAAATCTATTTGATTAATCTTTAAATTATTGAAAATGAAACTTTTTTTGGCAAACAAAAGGAATTTACTATTAAAATTAACACATGTTGGAAACGTTGTGTGATCATTCCTTAAAAAATGACGTTTTCATAATTTTAGTAGTAGTGTTATGTACATTCTGCTGAACAAATATTTCTTCTGCAATGTCTGCAAAAACCCGGACGTTTATTTTGACGGCTTGCAGTGAATACCTTTACATTTCTGTGTGTATGTGATATGAGGATAGTTTTACTCAAATGAAACGGGTGAAATGCTCATGAAGTGATTCTCAGAGCAGTTCTCACAAATATAAAGTATTTGTGTGTTTATGTCCTCATTGAGACATCACGCGCGATTCTCTCTGTCTGTGTGTGTGTGTGTGTGTGTGTGTGTGTGTGTGTGTGTGCTCTTCACGTGATCAGTGAAATCTGACTCCTGCTACAATGTGCTGTGGCTCTGCAGCGTGCAGACGCAGACTTGCACAAGTGCGACCACGTCAAATTTTTTTTACTGGGGGGGGTCGTGCGATTAACCGCCAAACTGCGATATTTGTTGCTGCTTCACCGCGGTAAGGAAAAATCCAATACCGTCACAGCCCTAACATATACATATATATATATACATATATATATATATATACATATATATATACACATACATACATACATACATACATACATATATACATATACATACATATATAGGTAGTTTTTGTGTTACCCAGCCTCTGGGTGAAATGTAACAACCCAATGTTTGGGTAGTTTTTTAGTGTTACTCAGATCCTGGGTCAGAGTAGCCCAGCGGTTGGGTTATTTATCGCAGGGATTTTGCGTCGTCTTTTGGAGGGAGCAGCTCTAAGCGCCATCGAATTGAAGCATTTCTTCGGTAAATACAGGTTTGTGTACATTTTATTTTACTGATAAAATTGTTTCTGTGCTGTATATCGTTCAATTTTATGCAGAGAAGCATGCAGGCGCATGGTGCGAATCACTAAACGAATGTCACTCGCATCGGTCTTATTGCGTGATGAAGAGTCTGATGCTTTGCATAAAATAAACAATTATATTTATAAAGACACAGACTACAAATACTTTGGATGTTAAAATATGTCCCCAGAGCTGTTTACTGTTTGTTTTTGGGCAGGTTATGAAGGCTATTGCAATACATTTCGTCCATGAGTGAAACGCAGGGAGGCGGTCTTATCCGTGAGCAGTTCCTGCCGAACATGACTCCAGACGAGAGCAGCGCCATTACGGTGGAAACAGAATTACAGAGTGGTGGATTTACTCGTGAATTACGTCTGTTTAATATTTACTTCTAATGTTTGTTAAACGAGATTAAATAGGCAATGTTTATAGTTTACATAAAAACAAGATAAACAATGCTGTAAATGAGAAATAAAAGAAGTTATCATGTAAATCAGTGGTTGTGACTTGAAACCAATAGAACATTTATGGAAAGAACTAAAGATCAGAGTTCACAGAAGAGGCTCATGGAACCTTCAAGATTTTAAGACTGTGGAAGAATGGGCCTAAATCACACCTGAGCCATGCATGCCACTAGTTTCTCCATACAGGAGGCGTCTTGAAGCTGTCATTACCAACAAAGGCTTTTGTACAAAGTATTACATCAATTTCAGTAAGTGTGTTCAATACTTTTTCCCTGGGCCATTTCATTTTATTTTTCTGAACTTATTTGTTTTCTTTGTATGCATGGATTACCTGGGTTGTTACTGACATCTGGTGAAAATGTCATGTCAACAACACCTTTAGAAAGATATGGAAGAGATATAAGTTACAGATATGTATTCAATTTAAAACCACATGTGGAAGTGGCTCAGATCGTACGCGGTAAACGTATTTTTGTGTTTGCACGTGTGCAACAAATTCCGATCTGTGTCAAATAGTAGCAAAAAATAAGATTTCTTGTGCAAGTGTGAATGCAGCCTAAGACAAATATCACATTTTAGTTATATACTTAATACTATCTAGCACTATTCTGGACTGAATCTGGTTGCATTTCGATCTACATACCTCCTCAACTTCATCAATGCGAATAGAGAAGTTCTTGCTCCATTCATAGATGTCATCCATGAGACCAAGAGGCAAGTCCTGCAACAAAAATGATCCGCAGTTTTATGAAGTTATCAGCATAACCAGAAAAGGGCTTTTTATTTAGAAAGATTGTTTTTAATCAAAGCGTACCTGATGAACTCCGCCGGGTCTGACGTATGCGGCGTGCATCCTGGCTCCAGACACTCTCTCATAGAACTCAAACATCTGCAAGATATCAACTAATTCAATGGTAGCTAGGTTCCACACAAATAACAAACAAAAGAACATACGCTCATGTTT
Source organism: Gymnocypris eckloni scoliostomus (assembly GCA_027564155.1). Classification (NCBI taxonomy): domain Eukaryota; kingdom Metazoa; phylum Chordata; class Actinopteri; order Cypriniformes; family Cyprinidae; genus Gymnocypris; species Gymnocypris eckloni. The sequence goes on along the minus strand of CM050413.1, from coordinate 32,730,335 downwards.
TACATGTAGCATTTTCTCAGTTCGATGTAGTGCAAAAGAAGTTTGTTACCTTCTCTCTCTCCTCAAACATCCAAAAGAATGGGGTCATGGCTCCGATGTCAAGGGCGTGGGTGGTGATGCCCATGATGTGGTTCAGGATACGGGTCATCTCTCCATAAAGCACTGCAGAGGCCATTTACATTAACACATTTATGCAGCTGATACAGCAAAAAAAATACTGAGCCTGAACTTTTTTTCCGGGTGGGGGTTTAGTTGCGGGGGTAGACACATATTTGGCAAACAAACAAAAACAACACTATTTGAATGATTTTCCCATGAAACTAACTAAAGCTCAGACTACTGAAATTGTTTTGTTCAAAATAAATAATTGTAAATTAAATACTAGGAAATGAATATAAAACAGGAAATATACAAAGACAGTTTACTACAGTTCAGTTCAATTAGTAACAAAAACAATAAAATGCTCCAAGAACTGGACATTTAAAAGGGTTCGTACAGATAAATGAAATTACAGGACTTTCAAGGACTTTTCAAGCACTACTTTTTGGTTTTCAAGGAATCATATCAGAGATCTCGCTTATCAAACAACATCATTATTATTTGTCAAATTCTAATTAATAAACTAATACAACAAAATGGTACAAATAAAGTGCAGCACATGCAAAGAATGCAATGACTGTGGCAACTTTAACATTTGAAAAGAATCTATGGCAAAGTTATCGGTTTCTTTATTCCTTATAATTGACCTGAAGAATGAAAGCAATATCATACACTTGGAAAATTATGAGCTATATCACCGCTTGGTGCTTATCGACACTAGGGGTGTGACATTGTACTTAGCTCACGAGATTAGATAAAATACAGACACCTGGTTCACTATATTTGAATATTATTTAAAATAATTTTAAATTACAGAACACTTGTCTTTTAAATCACAAAAAGTAAACAATGCAGTTGTATTTTAAAATGTTTTAACTAATCTAGGGCTGTAACTAACGATTACTTTGGTAATCAAGTAATCTTCTGATTATTTTGACAATCGAGTAATCTGATATTTTTTTGTAATACAAATAGACCTAAGTGAAAACTAGACTATATTTACATACAAACTAACAAATAGGCAATAATAATTGGCTTAATTAAAGTATCAAAACCAAGAAATTACATGTATTGAACCACACACCAATATGCCTATAATATGAACATAACCAACTTAAACCATTATTATAACAAATAGACTACCAGCAGAAGGCGCCAACGGCCTTTACAGCGTGATTCGATGACGTTTAAATCCATTTCATTTCACATGCAAACTCAGGGAGGGTTTAAACTTTTATTTTGAAATTGCAATGTACAACAAATCGCATATAGAAATATGTTGATGTATTACCCTGTGTTGGCATAGGTTTATAAATTATTTACGTTACAAATCTACATAATGCACACTGTTTTCCCAGATGACCGTTAACTCACAGCAGAGGAAGAGTTTAGCACCTTTCACACATACAGTCTTTACTGGAAACTTACCATTAAGAGATCATGTGTGAACAGTACCTTTTCAAACATCGTTCTTACAATCATATCGTTTTTATGAAGATGATGTGATTACTATGAGCTGTTTACAAAGCTCTGCTGCTTTTTAAATAGCTTTTCTGCGCTAACAGTGATATCTTTGAACATTGCGCCTCGCAGCTTTTTCAGTGCGTCACGCTCGAGACCCAGGCTTCTTCTCCATTCATGAGGGCTACGGCTCGATAATATCTCATGTCTCGTGTTTATAAGAGCAACAACTTCTGAATGCTAGTAATGTTAGCTTGGTTGAGAGAAAGAGTTCCTCTCATACTATTGGTAGGCGAACTCGAACATGACATCAACAAGTTTTTTTAAATGTAGGACTATCTTTTTTCCCACAACTGAACGCCACATGCCGGAGATCCGGCACGGAGCCGGAGAACTATAGTTAGATACATTCAAATATAAATGCATTCTCAATTGTATGTTTACATCTTTTAGTGCAATTTTTGGGTATATTTTTAAAACTAATTTAAGACTGATGAGTGTAAACCCGATCAAAAGCATTTTAGTTCCTCACCTCTAATCCACTGTGCACGTGGCGGAGCCTGAATGTTAAGAAGCTTTTCTACGGCCAGAGAATATGCCTGCTCATTACACATCATGGACACATAGTCAAGCCTGTCGAAGTATGGAAGTGCCTGCAGCAACACAAGACAACATTACAGCAAATAACACTTAATCACAGACACCAGCAAAAAGCATATTGATTCATATAACACAGTTATGACAGCTTAATACGCCTTGCATAAGACAGCCATGAGTTTGTGATGCAAAGCATAACATTTCTGAAATGTAAGTTTAACCTAATGTATTTGGCATAGATTCTTATTCACAGTAACATATCACATTAAAGGTATACATTTTATCAATAGCTCAAATACTTTACTATCTGAGCAACAGAACGGAAATTAAATCAGAAGATATAATTGCACCACTAGGCAACAATTCTAAACAACTAAACTAAAGAAACACTAGTCTTACAGCACACAAACGTGTGAAGGCCAGCAAAACACAAAATAGATGCTGTATGAAAAGGATATTTCAGCTCCTTAGCCATGTATAAATTCACAGTATACTCCACCAATGAGACAAAACACTCGTTACCCAGTCTGTGTAGCACCCATAATGACCCTAAGTTATGTGCTATGTTAAGAACATGAATATCTCATTTTTAGAGTATGTATAAATGCTGCAATGTATTGAATTTGGGGTCAAGGCTCTACAGAAAATCATAATGTTAATGTTTAAGTTTTACAATATCTTCATGCCTTATAGTCACATTTAGTAAATTAGACCAATCAAACATTTGAGATATGCTATACATTTACAGTAGTCAACATTTGAAGTGGATCAAAAAAGTTCATCAAAGTTGTCCTAAGACAAGAACGCATTCTGGTTTTTGGTTTTAGGACAACTTTGATGAAAGGTTTTGATCCACTTCAAATGTTGACTAGTGTATATTACCTACGTAGGTATGCTGTAAGTCTGTGGATAATGTTGGACATACTATGATTTTCTATAAAGAATTGAACAAAAATAGTTCCATTTTGCAACTACATAATTTTTTTTTCACAAAAATCAGGCAGTCGAGATTTGCTGTGTAATATCATGAGAATTAAGTTGCTATGTGTTAACCAGTAAGCATTTGATAATATAATGTCTGCATTAGGGTCTGCAGTCTTTAATCACCTGTAAATAAGTCTTGTACTCAATCAGTTTCTCAGTGCCGCGGTGCAGGAGCCCGATGTGAGGGTCACATTTCTTCACCGACTCTCCGCTGAGCTCCAACACCAGACGGAGCACTCCATGAGCCGCCGGGTGCTGAGGCCCGAAGTTGATGGTGAGGTTGGACACGTCCTTCTCTGCTGGTGGGTCCTTGTCTGAAAAAGATTAAGATTTTTATATTGTAGTTGGTTGAACTGTAAATATATTAGTCACTAGGCCAAAATGAAACCAACCATTCCAAGGTGGAGGTACCCATTTCTCAGTGATGACACTGGGATACATCACAGCTCCAGAGTACTGCTCTGCCCACTCCACATCCGGCTGCCATTGCTTCAGCCTGAAATACAGCGGTGTCATTGATTTGCACACATAATTCACACAGATTTCTGCTCAAACTTCAAGAACAAGACGTGTGAATTTACAAGTTACAAGGTGTCAGCATTTACTGTACACTGTGGCATCTGCAAGCAACACTTAAAATGTATGAATTATCTAATAAAATAAAATTCATTTTTTTAAATGACTTTAAAGTCAACAAAACACGTTTGAGTGAAAAGTTTACTGGAAAATTATGTTTGTGCTTTATTAATTTAAAAGAAATGAAAATTGGTCTGATATTTTGTTATTTAATGCAATGACATTTATTAATTTGTATGTGTGGCTTCAGTCATTTCTGGCCCACTTTATCTGGAGATGTTTGAGTTGGTGGACATTTCAAAACAAATAATGTAAAGCAAAGCAGATGTCCAAGTAGATCGTAAATCCATGATATACAAGTGCAACTGTTGTTTATTTACTGCTCCTGTTTCATCTCATCCTGTTTTTTTGCTCCTTTTATCAGTTGATCAAAACATTGGTGGAGGGGAAATAAATAACAAATATTGTCGTGCAATAACTAGAATTTGAAAAGGGCAGTTTAGTAATACTATACATTTCAATGCTGGTTATGAAATCGCAGGGAAAAACAGTGGTTATCTAATCCCAATAACACTGCCACTAGCCCGCCGCTAACGAACCAAATCTATTTTTAAACACTGTATAGATGACAATAATGTGTGTACCTCTTCTGAAGCAGAACACAGGCTGGAGTGCTGACATTACTATTTAACAGCACTGAAGGACGTCCGAGTCTGGAAAGCGACCTCAGCATCGTCGCCGCCATCTTCCTCTCTCTGTCACTCACTGCTTCTGCGGAGGATTCTTAACGGTTTTACTGCGACTCTGGCGCCACCTGCCTGTAGGAGGTTTAAGCTGAAGTGCGCATTATAACAAACGACCTCTAAGTGTCAGTCGACTCTGTAGTTATAGTTTTATGTATAGATGTAGCTGCCAATGTGGAGTAAGTAGTTGTTTTAAAGTGAAATATTCATCCATAATCTATTAATAGTCTTTCTGAATAATCGTTAAGATCGAAGAATCGATTGACCGTCAGGAGCGAATCGTTCTTTTGAGCCGGTTCCTTTCAATGTTTCAAACAATCGTACTGACTGATTCATTTGCGAATCGACTCTTGAGCTCAATTCACTGACTCAATGATCCGGTCACAGCGTGCTATGCAAGGTGCAATACGAATACTGTGGTAAACATGGTATCAGCATGATACATTCATTCCTTTATGTTAATGATATTTGTAGTTAATTGCAGGTGCTGTATCATTTTATGTTAATGATATTTGTTGTTAATTGCAGATGCTGTATAATGTTGTAGGCTTATGTATTTCCTCATATATTTATTGCAGACAGTTCTATACACCATGCAAAGGGGTTGAGGTCAGTATTTTTATTTCATTTATTTATTTTGAAATAAAATGTCATATCCTTATTCAGCTAGGATGCATTTAGTTGATCAAAAGTGATAGTAAAGACATGTTACGAAATATGTTTTATAATTCAAGTAATGGCTGTTATTTAAAATTTTCTATACATCGATGAATCCTAAAAAGTGTATCAGTTTCCACCAAAACATAGCACAGCTGTTTTAATTTGATAGTAATAATAATAATAGCCTAGTAGTAAATGTTTCCTGGGCAAATAATCCAGAATTAGAATGATTTTTGAGGGCTCATGTGGCATTGAACATTTCTAAATATTCTGCTTAACATTAACAACAACTTCATAATATTATTTATCTATATTTCTTGTATAGTTTAAGTGTAGTGGACAGGTCCTAAAGGAACTTTCTCTAAAAAAAACTATTAATATTGGGTCTATAGTACTACATTCATGAAAATTGTATGCATTCCAATAAACAATAATGTTGTCATATTTTTTGTAATATTTTACTGTTGCTGGCACCAATTTCTAATTAAGGAGATATTTTCCCTTACCAAGGAATGAACAATAAACTGTATAAATACTGTACATAAACCACACATTCAATACTTCATTGATTCTTAGAAAAACAGTGCTTTTATTTCTGATATACTGTGAAAAAATAATTACGTAACATTTTTAAAAAATATTGGAAAAAATCAAAGGGAAATTTAAAAAAATCAATAACTTTTGTTGTACATCTGTCAAAAAAAAGTTCAGCTACCAAGAACAGTACAGTAAGGTCAACGTTTATTTTCTAAGACACAATTATACAGGATACACTCCTACCAGCAGAAGAAAAGTATTGGAGCAGGAACGTGAGAGAAGAAAATGAACGGATTACATAAAGATTTTCATATATTCGCACTCGCGCTCAATCGCACACACAAAAACACACACACCGTCATCTGCACGCACTCCTCTGGCCTTAAGCCGGTTTATAAAGTGAGGGAATATAAAAGTCATGTTTTCCTAAGGCCACTCTTTATTTTGTTCACTCCTTCATAAATTCCTTCTTCTCATTTTCATGGAGCTTCAAGTTCTCAGATGGGATGGGGAATGCAAATACTGTCTAGTGGGTCACATGTCCCACAAGATATACCCCAGGCCATCAATATAAAGGATGAGAGCTTGGCGGCTCAAAGCAGGTTCATTAAGATGTTTCTGGATCCTCCTCCTTGGTATCGTACTGGCTCCAACCAAGCTACTCAGCGTCCTCTTTGTACTGTACCGAGTCAGAAAGTACCATCGCTGTGGTGTTTGTCAACCTTCTTCACGCAGTTGAAAACATAATACTGCATTTAAAGAGTGCATCACATTGGATGATGTAAAATAATACTTGAAGTCGGAATTACACATGGGAAAGTATTTACAAGGCTCGTTCGAAATGTGGACGAAGACGAAAACTAGTCGCAGAGAGCGAGTACCTCACTGTTCAGAGGGATTGTCTTCATCCTCATCTTTCTCATTTGTCATCATTGCTTTGATAATGGCATCCTTCAAAACCTGTTGAAGACAGTTCATAGCCAAAGACCATCTCTGGTCCCCGTAAGGTAGTTTTTCAAAATTGGCGGAAAATACTTCAAATCGTTTGGCACAAGTATCAAGTGTGTGTCTGTGTGAATAAGATAGTGAAAGACTTTCCGATCTCAAACTTCACATGAAAGTCTTACTAGCGTTTCGCTCCTCTGGGGCGCAAGACGTTAAAACCACTCAAGACCTTTGACTTTAAATTAGTTCCAATTTGATCTGTAAGACGAATGTGATAGCAGCCTGATCTTAGATCAGTAAGGGTGAGTTTGGATCCCTAAGGCTGGATCAGTTTAAGACCTTCTCTGCTGTTCTCAACCCTCAAAAAAAAGAAAGAAAAACTCTAGGTCACTCGCGACCGAACAAATTCGCAAACAACGATAACAAACAAATCTGCATATTTTCTTGTTCGTTGAGGTGAATATCACCCAAATAAAGACTGATACTCTAACATTGAACCTTTGGTCCAGAATCACTTACAGAAATATGACAAAAAATATGATTTTCGGTAATATTCGAAACATAGAAAGAGAACGCTCTAGCCTAGTGTGCAAATGAGAGATTACATATCGATTATGAGGGTAATCTAAGCTAGAATACTGGAATGCAGTGCAAACAATGACCCCACTGCAAAAGCACCATGGAAAAGAGTGGGGCATTCCTGTATATGAATATAGATTTATATATATCCCATGGTTCTGAACTATTTGTAGGATAGTGAACTAAATGGCTGTCGCGGACCATGTCTGGAAACAGTTAAATGGCTTCCTCAACTTGTCTCTGTCATAATGGTGAAATCTAAAGGGTAATGTGTTTTATTGCAAATGCCAAAACTTGCTTTTTTAAATGGAGTTGGACCTTTCTGCACAAATACAGATTACGCCAGTTGGTCGCTGTACTGGAAGGCTAGTAACCTGTTTAACCAGGTAGCTCAGCAAGCTGGATAGCCAGGTAGATGCTGACAAAATAATAAAGAATCATCTAGTCTCAAAATGCGTTGCTTTGGTCATCAAGAGTATTGTACGAGTATTGTGTGCTCTTCATTTCCTATGTTGAATGCAGACCTTTATTTGAGAATGAATGGAAAAATAAAGATATTTTGTGACATAGGTAACCGTGTACAGTGGGGTCCAAAAGCCTTTTTTTCTAATATTCAAATGTTTAATAATTTTCTAACAAATTGGTAAGTATTTTCTGTTGTTTGTGAATTACCGGATAAAAAATAAAAGTTCTTTATAAAAATGGTTAAATGTTTTTCACCCAACCTTCTGGGCAGTAACTCAACCCACTTGGTCAAAACAACCCAATAGCTGGGTTCCTCCATATTTTACCCAGCGTTAGGTTGTATTTAACCCAGGATTTTTTAACATGTAGTTGTATCATACTTTAATACTTAATACTTATTTTTAATATTAATTTAAGTCATCTTGAGATCCCTTGGAAGTCCCCTGGTTGAGAACCATTGCTTTCATGGATTTACGTTTGATAAACACATTATTACTATATTTAAATGCAACATACAGAATTCAACAGTTTGTCCAAAACATCTCCAGATATTTCAACAGATGGCTCACGTAATCCAGCAGGATTTAACGACGTTTCAAAGAGCATCTTGGGCTTTAATGAAAGGGATTTAACTTTTGTAAAAAGGTTTTCTAATAATCAAAATTTACTTTTGATTAGTGACCTAATCATTTAGCTTTTCTTGGTTTACATTTTTTTAATCCTGAAATGTTCAGTATATGTCAAAATATAAATAATAAACAAAAATAATAATTTTATCTCAGACTTTTGGACCCCACTGTTCATTGTGCAATTTGTCATTAATGCCCTTTAAACTAAGCTAAGCTTAAGGAGAGAAGTTGAAGAAGCCATTGAAGAGAATTCATACATGTACTGTATCTCACATGACCATCTCCGTCAAGAGTCCACTGTTAAACAGACTATAAGCCTATAAGAGGCACACTTCATTTCTCAGGAATTACCTTTGTGATCATGCTTATTAAAAGCATTCAAGATTTAGTGAACGGTATAAAGATCTTAGATCTTTTCTAGACACCAGTCTTTCTTGATTGTGACTTTCGCTTTCAGCTCCTGGAGCTGAGAAATAAACCTGCCCTGCCTCCCGTTCTCATTTCTCTGCCTCCGTTTACTCTGAGCTTCTCTTTGTTTGTTCACCCTCTGTCTTTATCTCTGTTTCATCATCATTTCCATCCTGTGTATCTGTGTGAGTGTGTGTACTTATATGGCTGATATCAGCGTAACTTATGTTACGTACACGTGACGCTTCTCTTTTACACATGTGTCTGCATCCTCTGTGTGTGTCGGTGGGAATAATCGGAATGCTGGGAGGTGTAGGAGAACCGTGTGGAACTGCCGTATTTCCCAAGTCCAGTCTCTGGGGTTCCGGTTCCGCCTCCTGCGCCGACGCTCGGCCCGACTCCGTACATTTCATACGCCGGCCCGCCTTCTAACGGGGCGAGGCTAGGTGGACCAAAACCCATACGAAAGGTCGGATAGTGCGGGTAGCCGTAATTTTCGTATCCGAGCTGAGCGGTAGTGTCCAAGAGGCTGCATTCAGTGAAGTCGCTAGTCTGTGGGCCAGAACTGGGCGGAGGCTGCTGGGACTGTCCGGCACGGGTGAACGTGTTGAATTGGGCGTAGCTGTTGTGCGAGAGTCTGGAGGGAGGGCGAGGGTCGTAGCAGCCCGCTCGTGACCCCGGAGCCAAGCTGCTCGGTGTTCCCGGACCTGCCGTAGCTCCGGGAGCTCCTGAGCTACTGCTCACAATGGCCGCGGCGCCCCCTGGCTGTCCGGTGGTGCGATAGTCTGAGTAGTGCATGGATCGGGAAGCAGGGCGTCCCTCATCATGGGTGGAAGCTCGCACGTTGTAGTAGCCGTTTGTTGGGTCCTGCAAAAGACAACAGGCATGTTCAGTGTAGCTCTTATATGTGAACACTTGATTTCAAGTACATTTTGTATGTTTTAAATTTTCTTTAACAACAAGGTTACAACATGTATTGGGGTAATACTGTTGGTGTTTTATGATAAATGCTAAAGATGCATTATATTTATCAAAAGTGACTGTAAAGACTTTTACATTGTTACAAATTGCTTCAAATAAATGCTGTTCTTTTGAATTTTCTATTCATCAAAGAATCCTAAAAAATGTATCACGGTTTTCACACAAATATTAAGCAGCACATCTGGTTTAAAAAATGATAATGATAAATGTTACTTGAGCACCAAATCAGCATATTAGAAGGATTTCTGAAGCATAATGTGACACTGAAGACTGGTAGTGTAATAATGTAGACTAGTAATGGCTACTCAAAATTCAGCTAAAAAAAAACAGCAGTCACATTTAGAAAATATTTTTCCCATTCATTTTCTCCAGGGATTAAAAAAAATTATTCAATAAAGAGTTTTAAGCTATGAATCGATCCTAACAAGCCAGTTTAATAAATAACATTGCAAGCTTCAATTTGAAATGAACTAGGAGAAATAGGTATAATACTTTCTTGACTGCCATAAAATAATGTATTAACTTTATTGTGGAATGAACTACTTATACAATGCATTGCAAATAATATTCAGACATACCCGAGTTTACTATACATTATTAATTAATGTAACTAACTGTACACTACATTATATACTTTTTAATATAAATATAAAATACCATATATTTAAATTTAATAGCAAAATATTCATACAGAAATTAGCGAGAACTGATTATTATCTATTATACTCTGATTGGCGGGTTAAAGTCAAGTCGACAAATTAGCATGTTTTATTAAAAAATTAAGTAAAACAAAATCACACTTATGGATTCTACTGCAGTATATCCCAGTCAAAAACAATCTTGGACCTAATGCTTGGTCTTTTAAGAAAGGTTAATAGGATGCGGCTAATTTTCTACAGAGATGAGTAGGAGTTATACACATGGGACCCGGCTGTTGAGGTCTGCATGCTTTAGTTAAACAAAGTACAGGTCATTTATCACTTTTATTATTATGTGCAGAAGTATCGGTGTGTCTGTTCACCTTGAGCTCGTAGTCCTGGCGTGTGTCCAGCGTGTCACTGCGTAGCTCCTGTTTGAGGTCAATGTCATCTTTAAAAGGCTGGGAGGAGGGAGAGAGGGTCACAGAAGGTAAAAACTAAACCATAAACGACAAGAGAGCAACCAAGAGGGGGAGAGAGATGCAACGTAAGAGGGGAGGAAAACCAACAGGAGATAAGAGGAGGAGAAGAGAAGAAGGATATAAAGGAAGAGAGGGAGGTTGAGAGAGAAAAGGGATTAATTTTACAGCTTTGGAAATGTTATTTAAGACGAAATACATTGGCGGAAGATAGAAGTGTCTTTGTTATGTGTTTAGGAAGTTTAGGAAATGTAGTATTGGTTATTATATGCTGAAAGCATTGTGCAACACAAGTGTTTTTAGGGACAATTGGATCACAGATCAAATCTTGTGGTCGATAATTGTGCATTTCAGAGTTATTAATTATTTAGTGTCAATGTTAATCATAAAAAGTGCATTTTAGAGCATTTCAGTGCTGTTGTATCATCTTCAGAAGATTTACAAGACAAGGCTCAGTCACCACTGGCAAAAGACACAACATTACATCAAGACACAGTTTTACTTAATCTTAGCACAGTAATATTAATCATTAAAAATATGAATTCCCCTCCACTACATTGTACAAAATAGTCAAGAATCTATTAAAAATTATAATACTGTTGACAAAACTTAGCTACCAAACTGTTCAAAAGTTGTAATTTTTTTAATGCAACACTGAATTAAAAAAAGGTTTATTTTCAGGATCAGAAATATCTCATTTGAAATAATTCAACTGTGATATTAAAAGCTTCAAGTCTCAAAGTCCCTCTACATCCTTCAGATACTGTTGTGTGTGTTGACTCACAGAGTACATGGCCTTCACCATGCGTGTTGCAGTGGAGACGCTCCCCGAGTCTTCCTCCAGACTGTGGGTCTCTTTGTTTATGGTCTCTACCTTGATATCTGGCTTGCCGAGTGTGACCCCTCGACGACCTGGAAAGACAACATCCCAGAAAACATCTGATTCATCACTGCCCTGAGCATGCTTTTTGAAGTGTTTGTGGCTATTATTGATGTGTAAATATGGCTAAATATGCCGTTGGGTTTTGTGAACATTTAGAAACACTTTCACTTCTACACTCTCAAAGACAAACTTTACATGTCGCTGTTTAAAGACTCACTACTTCAGATTATTGTTGGATTAAATTAGGTGATGTTTAGACAGACAGAGAAATTATTATAGTGATATGAAATGCATGGAACAATATTTCTAATAATATAATGAAATAATTGACATTACAGTTAAAAAGTTTGGGGTCAGGAAATGTTTTCTTTTTTAAGTTTTATTCAGGAAGGATGCATTAAATTGATCAAAAGTAACAGTCAACAATGACTGAGACCTGAAAATATATATATCATGGGTTATACAAAATATATCTGTGTTCAACATTAGTGATATTAAGATTTTCTTTAGCTCCAAATCATATTAGAGCAGTTTCTGACCAGTCATGTGCCTCTGAAGACTGGAGTAATAACTGATGAAAATGTAAGTAAACATTTTAAAATAAATTAAAATAGAAAAAAATATTTTACATTGTAATAATATTTCACAATATTACTTTATTTTTGATGAGCATAACCGACTTCTTTCAAAAACTTTACCAATTTTACTGACTTCAAACTTTTAAAAGGTTCTCTATAATTACACATTTTTAAAATAGCTATTAATTGTGAAAAAATTAAGAAGGAAAAACTCAATGTCATGTGTAGATTTGTATCAGTGGTCTTTGATAACTTACTTCCTTTGCGTTGCCGATACAAAAACAGCACTAACACTAGCAAACACAGGAAGAGCAGAATCGAACAGCCGACAGTGCCTCCTGCAATGATCCCCACCGGCACTATTTCTATGCCATTGAAAAACACAAAGAGAAAGATTAGCACCACAATGCATTTTTCATTTTTAGCCTTTTGTTGATGGCCTTTTTACCCTTAATAATAGAACAGAAAAGGATAGACAGGACGTGGAAAGGAAAGAGGGAATGTTTTCGAGCAGACCAGACTCAATGTGTGCCATGAACATTTGCATTAACCATTGCACTGTGACTTTAATGTACCAGTATAACTGTACTCCCATACTGTATATTAAATAGAGAGAGTACTCCTAACCTGAGTTGACTTGACCCGAAGCAGATTTAGGAGATTCCATTCAAGCTATTTATTATTGAAGACTGTGCTCTTTACTTCAGTAGAGCACTCTACTGTAACTGTACTCTAAAGATGACACAGTATACAGTGCATTTTTGAAGACACGGACTGTCTGTTTCATGACTAATGGACTAAACTGTACTTTAAATATAAACACTTTCTTTGTTTGATGCCAGATTGACCACACAAATGATTTCAAGATCACAAATTCAATACAACTGAAAATCACATGAGATTGTCCTTATTTAGAAGTATCATTTACACTATATTGCCAAAATTATTGGGTCACCCAGTTTTAGTGAAAGGTTTGACTACTTTAGTCATTTCAATGAGTTCAAATCTCAATGTTTAAGCATATAATGATATTCTAGGGAATTGTGTGCTTCTAGTTTTATAGCAACAGTTTGGACAGAACCCTTTTCTATTCGAACATGACAGTATCTCTGTGTATAAGACAAGGATCAAAGAGAAACGATGATTCAGTCTGTGTGGAAGAACTTGACTGATCTACAGAAAGACAAGTCCTGAACCCAGCTGAACACTTCTGGTGTGACTTTAAATGCAGATCTTGAGCCAAAACCTCATCACCAAACACCAATTAACTATATATGGGTACAGTCATTTCATACACTTCAAAACTGTTGCAACAGAGGTGGAAGTACAACTTTTAAGTACATGAATTATGTTTCCATCTTTGTTGCCACAGTGTGAAAGTGAAATTTTCTTTATTAATTTTGTCCATATAATGAATGTACAAGTCATTGGTGTTTGGTGATGAGGTTTTGGCTCAAGGTCTGCATTTAAAGTCACACCAGAGGTGTTCAGCTGTGATCAGGACTTGTCTTTCTGCAGATCAGTCAAGTTCTTCCACACTGACTGAATCATCATTTCTCTTTGATCCTTGCCTTATACACAGATACTGTCATGTTAGAATAGAAAAGGGTTCTGTCCAAACTGTTTGCTATAAAATTAGAAGCACACAATTCCCTAGAATATCACTATATGCTTAACCATTAAGATTTGTACTCATGGAAATTACTAAAGTATTCATTATTCATTAAAAAGTATATAGTGTATGTGCTGCATATGCAGGCACATATCCTCACCGGTCTCTTCAGTGTGATGATCATGGTCCCAGGTCCGAATGAATTCCACGCGGTGCAGTTGTATGTGGACTGGAAGTCTGACTCTATGATGTTGTTGATGGTGAGTGTGGACATCACCGCACCGCCCTGTGTGTTCGGTTTGCTCTGTTCCACTGTGTATCGTTCTGATAGAGTCCCCTTCTCTTTTTCCCACACATTTTCCTTCCATGCCCACACCTGGAACAAACACACAACAAACAAACACACGGTGAGAGAGATCACTCGCATGCACTTCACATTTAAACAAACACATGGTGAGAGAGATCACTCGCATGCACTTCACATTTAAACAAACACATGGTGAGAGAGATCACTCGCATGCACTTCACATTTAAATCTCCTGTATTTGTCCGTGATGGGATGCATTTTGGGAAATCTGCAGGAAGAAATGTGCAGGTTCAGGATGACACAGATAATTATTCTCTCTCTTTATATAAATAAATGATTCATTGTATATACTTAAATCCTCAACATCCCAAAGGATCTGTTTATTTGCAGAAAGTAAAAACTAGAAATACATAAGGAAAATATACAATAATCTTTATTTGGATCCACAAAATGCTTCAGTCATTTATCTTCCTGGGCTCCACAAGAAAATATAAAAATACACAGAAAATATAAAATAATATATAATAATAAAAACATACTGTAGTGTTTTTTTTCATATTTCATAATTATTTCACAATTATTTAAATTACATTTTGAAATATTAAAATAGAAACCAATTATTTCAATAACTTTACAGCTTCTACTGTATTTTTGATCAAATAAATGCAACTTCTTTTAAAAACATAAAAAAATGCTTTCAAATTCTTTTGGACTGTGTTATAGTTTTGTACATATAAAATAAAGAAACTTCCAAAGGAAAATAATTTAACTTATATCAGGTAATGGCTGAGAAATAAATCTGCAGTGGCAGGTCCTGCAAGAAGCAAATGGACCAAAAATAATACCGTACAGTACAACATAATCTCTACATTTCATACAGGAGTGAAAAAAGAAACCCTTTATAAATATTTAGGATTTAAAAAGCATATTCAAGTGCATAAAATGCTCCTGAACTGAATTTGCTTCACATTGCCCGCATGAACACACATTTCACACCGGCAATGGGATAAATGGCCTTTCTGTGCTGAAACATATGGCTGGAAATGGTCAGAAAGTCCCAGTTCTTCTTCAAAACCACTAAAACTGTTGTATAATTCATGCAGAGCTGTGAACATATTTAAAAATGCATACCTCCACATGTTCATGGTAAGCTTCCATTTACCTCACAAACCAAGACATTTGAAAAGGCTACAGCGTTAAAAGAACGACTTCTCTGTTCCCATATTTCATATTTCATAAATCTCATCCTGGAGATGCATCAGGACTGAGCAGCGCGTCATTTTAAATTAGAATCACTTGTAGTTTCAGAGAAGGGATGCGTCTGAAAGTAGCTGCATATATGCAGCAACAGCAGAACTATCTACAGCAGCAGAGAGTGTTACTTTAGGTTCAGGCCTAGTTTGAGTTAGTCTTAAACTAAAAACTCAAGAAACTGGTTTAAGGTGAGCTCATCTGGTTTCTCAGACATTTTGAAATCAGCTTTCCCCTGGGTATCCAGATGGTGAATAATAAGAAAACAGTCAAATATCAGTTTTTTTAATAGTTTTTATGCACAGTTCTGTGGAAAATAGCTTAAATGTAAATGCAAGCAATTGTAATGTAACTTACGATCTTGTCAGGAGGAGGGGTGCTGGCAATGTAGCACTTGACTTCCCCTCTCTCCCCTCGAACTGCATACTGGACCGGTTCGCTTGAGATGATGGGTGGACCTGCTCAAAAAACAGTCCAAAACAAAAAGCATCAACAACAGAAACTACTGTATTATCAGGAACAACTGCTTAAAACATATACGAGTATGCAGCTGATATCGGTGGGTATTAACTGGTTTTGTTTAGGCAGTGTTATTTTAAAATCACTGAGATGCTTGATGCTTTAATATTTTGAATGAGTCTTTATATTTTCTGTTTCAATTTTTTATTATTAGTTTGTTTTATTTATATGTTTTTATATATATAGTTTATATTTTTTATATTTAATTATTTTACTACATTGTTAAGCTAAATGTTGCCTTAAGAGTTTTTTTTTGTTCAAGTTTAAATTTCAAATAACAAAAGCTTTTATGGTTTTAGTTTTAGTCGGCTACAGTTTTAGTTGATCAGTTGTGTTTTTTTTTGACCTGGCTTTTTTGACCCAGAACTGAATTTGAATGTACCAAAAAAACACACACAAAAAAGAGTCTATGTAGAGATATCTATGTCATAGACTAGAGTCTCCCTAGAGTCTATGACCTTTGTTTTTGGATTCTGACTCAACAGTTGGGTGGATGACAGTGATGGTAAACTCATCTGCTCAAATCCAACCCTTCTAAGTTTCAAAAAGTAATGAAATATAGGTCCGGGTCGCTAAAGACCTGAATATGTCATTATGATTGGCGAAACATCCATGCATTTAAGGGTTAACTAGTACCTTAATCAAAGCTTAATTAATCACTAAATGTTTTATTATTTCTTAGCACAATAAGATAAAAGAGCTGTACTGACCGTTGACAGTAAGTGTGACCTCTGTCTCGCCGACTCCGATCCTAGGCACGATGGCCTTACACACATACTGACCAGCATCTGCCTGACTAACGGACTTCAGATAGAGCTGGTTATTATTACTCAAAACCTGTGCATAAGAGAGAGAGAGAGACAGAGGGAGGGGAAAAAAGACAAACATTTTGTAAAACCTGTTCACTGTAGTAGACATTATCTAAAAAGAATCAAATGAAACGAAGGACTTCAACATCAAAACACAGTTGGAAGATAAATATGGAAGAGAAGCAGAGCCAAGAAAAGACAGACACATATGGAGAACACTCACTGAAGAGAGATAAAGTCAGAGGGAAAATGTCTTGGATAAAAAAAAGTACATTGTAGAGAAAAAAGGGATATCCTATATCTTATTAAGAGAGAGGAAAGAAAGAACTGAACGCGTAATAGAAAGGAGCTTTCACTAAACAGACACACAGGCAGATGCTCACCATGCTTGAACCCTTTTTTGTCCAGGTTAGTGTGAGGGGAGGATTTCCCGCCCACTTGCAATTTAAAGTGACGTCTGAGTCTAAATCCACCGTTACTGGTTTAGGCTCCACAACCAGGATAGGGCCAACTGCATGGAACAGAGATTAAAAAGATCAGGTTTTTGCATTTAATATGATTATGAATATGACAACTATGATTAGTACCTCCCTATACCGACAAATGAATATGAATTATATTAATTTCAAATTAATCACATATTAATTTTCATCTTAGGACTAGACTAGGTTGCATTTCTGAAGTTAATACTCACAGTGGACATCGACGAGTATGCTGACGTTTGTGCTGCCCACAGCATTGAACACTTGACAGGACACAGGCTCAGTGAAGAAAGAGTGATCAGCCTTGGTGACAAAAACCCTCTCTCTCGCCCCCTGTATGACCACACCTCCCTTTGCCCACCTAGCAAAGCCAAAAAGAGCCAATCAGTGACGCATAAGCAGATATATGAAGAGAGACCCATGAAGCATGTACAGAAAGGAATTCAAGGGTACAACTGCCGTAACAGAAAATAATGTAAGATATATGGGGCTTAATACTACTTAAAGGACATCTTTATCTCACAGATAAAACAAGTCATTAATTTTTCATCTCACGGAATGTAAAAGAAACCACTTTAGGCATCACATTTAGTAAGAGACATACTTATAACCCATAATAAGTGGGTTGGCAGTAGCTTGGCAGGTGAAGGTCACTCTCTCTCCTTCCAACACGGAGCGAGGCTCAATGGATAACGTCACCACCGGTGGGTCTGCAGAGAGCATTCAGAATACATAATAAAGCCATAGACATTCATTAGACCAAAGGCAAGTTGAAGGACTGACGGTAAGGAGCTAGAGTGGACGTGGAAGTCAACGCAAGGGAAACTACTAATATAGCGCCAGAACGTAGATGAATGTCACTGTTCTCCTAATGGTTCATGCTATCATCATAAAGGGGTTTTGAACTCTTAGAAGGTTTTCATGTGCTATACTTTGTAAAGCTGCTTTAGTACAGTTTGGATGGCCAATGTATGCAGCACCGACTGGCCAGATGTGGGACGTCCTTCTCTCTTCCTACACTGTAAAATATGTTTTGCCTGTGCTTCATGTGGTTTATTCATGCCAAAATGGATATGACTGAATTGACCTGACTAACTTAAGTTACACCAGCATAAGTCATTTTTAAGGGTTAGATCAAATAGAAATAGAAATATATATAAATATATAGATCAAATAAAAATATATATAGCTATATTATTATTCATTATATAAAATAAAATAAATATATTGGCACCACTAGCTACCTCAAAGGTAAAGCTTTGGCTCTTTTCCCTTTCCTCATAAATGTTACTGAAGCTGGAAAGGGTTTTAGACTTACGGTGCACGTTGAGGGTGACAGTGGCCCGTTTGCCCATCGGCACGGCCAGGTTAGTAGCGACACAGGTGAAGTTCTTCCCTGTGTCTATATCTACTGGTGAAATTGGCAGGTAACTGCGTGTCGTCACGCGCTTCCTGTCTGGAAGCAACTCCTGCATGGCAAAAAGACACAGAGCATATCAATACCTCTGTGCTTAAGTACGGAAGCTATTACATACCTACAAACTCATGTATGTGTTGCTTTACATTTACTCTCATGAGTGTGTGTGTCTCACCGTGGTGCTGACGGCCCCCTCTATCGGCAGGCCGTCTTTCTGCCACTCTATGACAGAGGCGGGTTTGGCTCCGCGGGACGTGCAGCTCATGTTGTATGGGACCCCTGCTGTGAGGAGGATCTCCGCCCCTCAATCGCAGGCTCATCGGGAGGAACTACACACAAACACATATAGAGTTCAATTATTAATAGCAACATCTCATAAATCTATTCATTTCATAACACATTAACCCCTTCATTCCATCACAGCAAACATCTAAAACAGCAAGCCTTTAGCTTGCACTGACCATTCAGACTCTTTTCTAAGCAAACACACAGCACTCACTGAGGACGGTGAGTTTGGCCCGTCGCGAGCGCAGCGCTGCCTCCGTGGCCTGACACTCATAGAGAGAGTCGTCTGAGAGTTCAGCAGCTGAGATCTCCAAATTATACTGCCCAACATCCACCAGCCGCAACACTCGATACCGTGGCCAGGCTGCAAGAGACATGCACACACAGACCACAACTCCCCACTTTTAGTGATGATTTGGAGATATATAGTCTTCATTTCAACACAAATATACACTAAATCATGAAAAGTGAGTAGTCTGGTTTTTAGTGTGTTGCTTATGTGGTTTCTACATGCTTGCTGGACAATAAAGTCAACGATTTGGAGATATATAGTCTTCATTTCAACACAAATATACACTAAATCATGAAAAGTGAGTAGTCTGGTTTTTAGTGTGTTGCTTATGTGGTTTCTACATGCTTGCTGCTATAAGCTTGCTAAAACGTTCCGAGTAGTTGTTCAAAAAGAATTTCTGAAAGGACAATAAAGTCAACTTAATAATAAACTAAAGTAGTTTTAATTTTAACTTGAGCGTGGGGTTTTAGAATGACATGTCACATGCAAGACTGCACATGCAAGACGTGACGTGAGCCAATGGTCAAACATGTTCATCTAGCACATGATTACACAGAAAAACAATGGAAAAGCAGCGCAGTGAAATAAAAAAAAGGTTTGTGTGGATTGGCACAAACATACTAGTGGTGAATAAAGCCTAACATTTAATTGCATATTCTTGTCTCTAGAAATCTACAGAAAAAAATGTAATCAACTTTGCTTGGATAAGACATAGCACACTTCTCATCAACAAAGCACTTGATTTGTGGTATCAATCATATCTGCTTTGAAATAAAGTCTTTACTAAGAGATCTGAAACTTGAAGAAAAAAAACTCACTCTAAGCAATAATAATAGTGACGTTTGCCTACTAACAAGGAAAAATATTAGCATGAAGTGCAGCGATGTTTTCCACCACTGAGTGGCAGTAGAGTTTGCGTGATATATGATAACAATATGACATGGACATTTTCAGCTTCTCCTGCAAGAGAAATGACAAAAATTCTGCTGTGAATTACATCACACATCCCCAACCTACACAGCCCTCTCTACTGTGGGATTGAGTTATCAGTGTGTGCTGCGCTCATGTATTTCTGAGTGTGCACATTTGTGTGTGTGTGTTGTGTGTGTGTGTGACTGCAGGATTTGTTCACATGCTTTTATATGAAAGCCACGGGGACAAACCAGTGAAGCATTAGAGTGTAAACTACACTGAGTCAACGTGAGAGCGCGCGAGAGAGAAATCTTCCTCATGCCTTTTAATGAATCTGGCAAATGCAGCAAATGTAGTTTATCAGGTCCACATTTATCTATTTATAATGGCAGAGGTTAAAAATACCACATCCTGCCCTCACTGTTCTCATGACAGTCCACAAGGAGTGAGAAAAGATGAGCTAGTGAAGCAGAAAGCAAAAGAGCAAAGGGGAAGAGAGGACAAAAGTGAGACAGAAAACAAGCAAACAGGGAAACACAGAAAATAGCGAGAAAGAGACAGATGAAATTGAAGGATTGTACATAGGGAAAACAGAAAAGGAGGAAAGAAATACATACATTCCTACATTTTCTGAAGAAAAACTGTTCCTGAGCGATTACGGCGATCTGGTTACAATTTAGTGTGTTGCTATGTGGTTGCTAAAGCGTCTTGTGGGTGGGGGGTGGATAGTGGTAGAGTTTGGCCAATTGATTAGTTTTGCCAAGTTTCGCCACACGGATACATTGTTTTCACTCAAATCAAAGCGTATCCGTGTGGCCCAGCTGACACAGAAAAGCATACTCTGTTTGCGTTCAGTGGATATTCTCCAAAATGGCTCTAGGTTGACGCGGAGGAAACGGATTTGAATAAAGTCATTTATTCAAAAAGTGGCGCACAAAAAGTATTCTCGTAGCCTCGTAAAATTACGGTTGAACCCCTGATGTCACATGGATTATTTTTCCAATCTCCTTGCTACGTTTCTGGACCTTGATCTTGTAAGGACCCTTGTTGTCTATGGAGGGTCAGAGAGCTCTCAGATTACATCAAAAATGTCTTAATTTGTGTTCCGAAGATGAACGGAGGTCTTATGAGTTTGGAACAACATGAGGGTGAGTAATTAATGACAGAATTTACATTTTTGGGTGAACTAACTGTTTCAAGCAGACTTCTTCCTCCAGACTCTAGACTTTGATTTCCAAATGAAATGCAAAATGTACTTTTATCTGAAAAGAGGACTTTATACCTCTGAGCAACATTCCAGTTATTTTTCTCCTTAGCCCAGGTAAGATGCTTCTGATGATGTTTCTGTTTCAGAAGTGGCTTGGTAGCCCTTTTCCTGAAGATATCTGAGCGTGGTGACTCTTGATGCACTGACTCCAGCTTCAGTTCACTCCTTGTGAAGCTCTCCCAACCGGCTTTGCTTGACAGTATTCTCAAGTTTGCAGTCATCCCTGTTGCTTGAGCACATTTTCCTATCCAATTTCTTCCTTCCAGTCAACTTTGCATTTAATATACTTTGATACAGCACTCCTTGAACAGCCCCCCCTTTCAATAATGACCCTCTTTGAAGAAGGTGTCAATGATCGTCTTCTGGACCATTGCCAAGTCAGCAGTCTTACCCATTATTGTGGTTTCAAAGAACAAGATATACCCTGAATTTATACTGTATGGATGGTCATTTATTGAAGCTTAAATGTAAATATTCTAATATTTTGAGATACTGGATTTTTGACTTTCATGAGATGTAAGCTCTAATCATCAAAATTAAAACAAAAACACTTTTGAAATGTTTTACTTTCCATGTAATGAATCAAAAATATATGAAAGTTTCAATTTTTCATTGTTCAAAGTTCACGCTTTCAAAACAAGTAAGCTTTTAAAAAATCTGTATGGGTCTTTCGGTTCGGTACGCACGTGTGCAGAAAAATTGCGGTCCATTTTTTCAGGAAATTCAAATAACAAATGCTGTTTCCATGCTCTTTTATTTGGCGCAACATATCGCCACATACTAACGCCTCAGTTCTGACGGCAGCGTGGAGAGCGATCATCCCTCTCTCTTTACTACTAGTTTTAACGTGCAATATACATTAATGAACATCTCACCCCAATTATTATATTTCAACAACAAATAGAAATTGTATTATTTAGAAGTTAATTTAAAAACAATTGAAATGTTTGCATACAATTGTTTTATTTGAGTGTTGATTATTATTGTTAAAAATAAATAGTAATTGAATTTAAGTTTGGGTTCTGTTGTTAAGTGTAACCTTATAGTTACATACCTCTAGTGTGTTGCTATGCATTTGCTAAGCTGAGCATTTTTTGAATTTTTATGATTGCTTAGGTATTTAGTGGGGTTTTAGTTTGTTGCTTGTTACGTGGTTAAAGAGAATACAAAAATTTGAGAAAACAAACCAGGAAACATGGAAAATAGTGTGAGATGAGAGATGAAACTGAAAGAGTGTACAAAGAAAAACTGAAAGAAAGAAAGAAAGAAAGAAAGAAAGAAAGAAAGAAAGAAAGAAAGAAAGAAAGAAAGAAAGAGGTTAAGCAGTTGCTCAAGTGTCCTGGGACAAAAGTTAGATAGAAAACAAGCAAACGTGGAAAACATGAAAGAACAAATATGAAGAGTGAGAAAGGGAAAAGCACATAAATACAGAAAGAAAGAGTTCTGTGTATCACTGACCCCGGAGGTCTTCTCCGATGCCTAAGGCCAGTCCATCCTTGGTCCACTGCACAATGCCTGAATAGTTGAAGACCACGCAGGACAGGACCACCCTCTGGCCCAAAACCACTGACTGGTCTGCAGGCTCCTGAGAGAACCGCGCCGTCCGCACTGAAACACAACAGACAGTCTTCAGTTACTATCAATAATGCCATGTACAAGCATAACAATAACAGTGCAATTACTGAAATATCTGAGCCTCTAATTCAGTTTACATTGTGTTTGATGCAGCGAAGGTTAAAATGGAACAATATCATATGCAAAACTTGAACCTGGTTTAATGAGTCTTTAGCAGCATTACCATTCTGCTAAACATCTCCTTTTGTGTTCCACGGAAGTCAATCAATCTATGGGACTTGACATGAAGGTGAGTCAATGATGACAATTTATTTACAGAATTTCAAACTAAAACTGAGAGAGTAATAAAAGCCAATACAGTATGTGACAGACTAAACATAAGCAAGAATCGTGAGAGTCAGTGACTGAAACTGCAGCATTACGCCCACATCCACTGAGCAGCTTCACTCTTACTATCACTCTTCTGAGTAAGTCAATGTGTTTCCTTGGAAGAAGAAACGTATCCCTTGATACCAAATTCCAGACACATTTCTTCACCCGCAAAACATGGTATCCACCAGAGTCGCTCTCTTTC
This sequence comes from Gymnocypris eckloni scoliostomus, assembly GCA_027564155.1. Lineage (NCBI taxonomy): Eukaryota > Metazoa > Chordata > Actinopteri > Cypriniformes > Cyprinidae > Gymnocypris > Gymnocypris eckloni. The sequence continues at coordinate 32,706,791 of CM050413.1, read as the reverse complement.
TCTGACACACAGGAGGATATTTGATACTCCAGACAAGCCCGAGTCTCCAGCTTGAAGAACTGACTAACAATGAAAGCTTTCATTCAGAGCCTGAGTTGTGGTTCTTTAATTGGACTGAAATCAAGAATGTTGTAAATTAAGTAAGAGCAACTCATATTTTCCCCGCATTCTTCTTTTCTTTGCTCAATGCTTCTCTCTCTTTCTTTCCTCCCTTTTTCCAAGTCCATCAGGAAGCAGTTTGCAACCTTCCTTGTTCTCTTTATCTTTCTTCCTTTTAAAAATGAAAGTTTTGTCATCATTTTTATCCACACTCACATTGGTGTATGACTTTCGTTCTTCTGTAAAACACAAAAAGAGAGCTTGTGAAGTGTGCCAGTTTCTCTTTTCTATGCACTACAGTATAAGGAATGGGGACTTGAAGGGATAGTTCACCCAAAAATGTGTGTGTGTGTGTGTGTGTGTGTGTGTGTGTGTGTGTGTGTGTGTGTGTGTGTGTGTGTGTGTGTGTGTGTGTGTGTGTGCATGTAAATAATGTTCACATTTTCATTTTTGAACCAAACTATCCCTTTAAGTTTAAAAGGTACAATGACACATCATAGTAATCAGAAAAGTACCATGACAGTAGTTCATACAACTTGCGTTCTATATTTGAAACCTTCAAAGCTATATGCATGAGAAACTGCTCAAAGTTCAATACCGTTACTGATCAGTCTTCTTCTCCAGTGAGTTGAGAATGTCTCTGACCACCATATCATCAAGTGAGCTGAACTTCAGAACCAGATGAGTCTGATTCATGAACAAATCATTCGGTTTTGTAAACCGGATCAACTGATTCAGGACTCAGTTATATATGAATCACTAGGGCGGATGTCACGATTTTCAGTGCAACTTAAAATGCAGTTTGTTTTTATCATAACTGGCTTTAAACCAGTGTTGTTATAAAACTATAAAAAAAAAATAATAATAATAAATTAAATAAAATATGAATATTATATGAAAAACCTTAAACTTTTTTTAAATTAGAAAATGTAATTGAAAAAAAAGAGTTTAGGTACTATAATAGATATAATGAATACAAAATTAACACTAAATGCCATTCCCTACCTGTATGCATTTCTTCTGTGTGATTTTTTTTAAATAAAAAATAATTATATACAAAAATTCAAATTATATAATTATATACAAAATATATATTTAAAAAATCATAATTTTATATAAAGATAATATAAAAATTAAAATTACTGACTTGGCAACTATTTAAGTAAATTAAAGCAAAATAACACTTTTTTTATTAAACAGTTTCAAACATCATGTCACATTGAGCACTTTTGTGATAATTTTAGCATCCATTATGACGCCTCATTTAGTAATATTGTATGGAAGAGATCAACCAGCACAGTCTTCAGTGTTTCTCCTTTTGTGTTCCACCAAAGGCACGAAGGTGAGGAAATGATGACAGAATTAACTTTCCCTATAACTTCACATTCATATGAGAATCCCTGGTAACGCCATCATCTAGTTTGGGGCGATATTAACAAGAACAGCCATTACTTTTGATCCGTTTTGTCATTTTTGCACAATTCCTTGCAGTTTTCTATCCTTCTTGTTTAAATACATTCTTCTCTCCCCAGCTCTGCCTTCTATTTCTGTGGTCTTCCTCTCTGGTTGGAGGGGGTTTGGAGACACACTGTCACAATCCATTTATCACATTAAATATCAGCCCTCTAGCCCTCTCTTGTTCTCTCGCTCCCTCTCTCTCGTCTCTCATCCCTCCAGCATTCCTCTGTAGGTCCCCATCTCTCTCGGTTTCTTAACAACTGGCATATGCCCACTCATCCCCCCATGACCCCATCCCTCTCTCTTTCTCTCTCCATGTCTGTTTCCTCTCCTTCTCGTGCAACATCCATGATCACTTTGGGTAAATTTAATGAAGGCAAACAAGAGGAAACAATGCTCTAATGACCATGAAAGACATCATATATTCTGTAGGATAATGCAGTTAATGTGCTACTCTGGCATCTCAAACTCCTTTGTGTCATGCGCTTTGAATTTCATCAAATAAATCATTCACCAAAAACTGAAAATTTCAGTATATTTACTCATCCTTATGTAACAGCAAACCTGTACGACTAACTTTCTTCTCTAGAAACAATCTTGCTATCATTAACAAAATCACTTTAGGCCATTGAAATGAAGCTGAATCTAAAATATAGACATTATATAAAAAAGTTGCATTTATTCAAATAAAATTACATATTATGAAAAATATTGCTTTGTCAACTAACTGAAAACTTAAAGTAAAAGAATTAGCAATAAGAATTAAAAAAAACTACACAAAACCAACAATACTTGTCCTCATTGAATTTCATTATAAGAACAAATAAAAATAGACATTTTTCAAAATATCTTCTTTTGTTTTCCACAAAGAAGAAAGTTATTTAGGTTTGGAGCAACATGAAAGTAAATAAATAACGAATTGTCATTTTTAGGTGAACTCAAAAGGGAAAAGTTCAACGTGATCAGATTTGTATCTTAAGATGATAAAACATGCAGAGAAAGTGGGACTCGAAACATCTTGAAGGTCCAGAATATCATAGATTTATGGGTGGGCTCATGACTTGAGCCAGTAAGCAACCACCTAGCAACCACACAAACACACGCTCAAAACAACTAAGCAACTGCATAATCACTTTGTGGCAACATTCTAGCATTGTTTTGCACTGCATGCTCTACAGAATCAAGCATCAAGTTATCATAGTTGTTGTTTTTATACAGCGGGACAGTATTTGGCCTTCACTAAAATCCATATCTATCCATTAACAGTACATCACAGGGAGGTCATGCGACTCAATGTGACAATGCCGTCTACAGCTGCCCGTCTTGTAAAGCAGCAGCGTATTTATCACTCCTTTCTATAGAAGATTACTCAGCTACATCCGTCCTCCACCTAAAGGGTTTTGTGCATATAGAAATGTGTGTTTATAAAGTAATTGCTAAAATGAGAGAGCTGGTGCATTAATAACTCTCTGAAGGCTTTGACGTGTTTAGAGGAAATACAAACCTGTGTACAGTATGCAAAAAAACATTATGTCACATGAGTAGTATTCATGAAACAGTAGGTGAACAATATGCGATCCAATATCCACTGAGACTCTTAGTTGTACAGCTAAGGACACTATGCTATCCCATGAGGCCACTGGAGCCCAGGAGCTGTCAGATTCAAAAAGTTACAAAATAATAATAAAATATAGAGAACTGATTTGAGTAGCTTTTTTCAAGTGATATAGATACCAACAAAGATGTTACCAATGGTTAAATTGTACTTGTTTACTCTTTAATGCTTAACTGTATTTCATTCAGCAAAATTATTAATTAAATAACTAAAGTGGTAACCTCACACACTGGAATGAATTATGTCAGTATATGTGTACTGTGTGTACAGTATGGAATTGTGTGTATATAATTCATTATAGTGTGCTTACAGTACTGTATTGCTCTGCATTGAGCAGTGTAAAGGTGATCAATATAGAGCAAGATAAGATACTTCACCCAATTAATTTTTTCTTCTGCAGAACACAAAAGAAGATTTTTTTCCTTGAGAAGACAACTTTTTCGCCGCATAATGAAAGTCAGTGGGGTCCAAAACAACATAGACTTTCATTGTATAGATGAAAAAAACACACACAGAGAGACATTTTTCAAAACATATTTTGTGATATACAGATATACATGTTTGAAACGAGATAGAATGATGAAAGATTTTTCTTTCTTGAGCGAACTATATATTTAACAGCTTATCACACTATATGTGGTAAGTTGTCAAAAACATGCCATCATTTAACTGTCAACCATCTGTTTTGCCACCCCAAACGAGTTACTGTGCCCCACATTCCATCCTCTCCCCTCCTTGCTGAACGTGATCGATTTCGAACGTGAAACCGATAAAACAGTGCACATAAGAAAGCGATTGCATGCTTTAGCGAGCACCAGCAACTGCACACATCGCGATCACAGATTGCACGCTTCCCACCCGAACCCCCATACACACACAAAAAACGTGATTTGTGCCCCCCCTAGAGATTCAATTGCCCCCCTGATGGAGGTGCCCTGGCACCAGCTCTGCTTTGGATGGATTTGTTTCTTACAAACATGCTGTTTTTCACAGCACAAGCCATTAATTGATGGACTGGAGTTGTGTGGATCACTTGTGGATTATTGTGATGTTTTTATCAGCTGTTTGGATTCTCATTCTGACGGCACCCATTCACTGCAGAGGATCCATTGGTGAACAAGTGATGCAATGCTAAATTTCTTCAAATCTGTTCCGATGAAGAAACAAACTCATCTACATCTTTTGGCCTGAGGGTGTATACATTTTCAGCAAATCTGAATTTTTGGATGAAGCTCTCCTTTAAACAGTAGTTCACATAGTTCAAGCTTTCAAGACTATCTTCATTATATATTGCTAACTTTTGCTTTAATGCATGTCAGTGTTGTTTTATTGTGTTCACTTGTTTACCCAATGGCTAGAGCAAAAAAACATTGTAATTTTAAATTGGATGAGAGATTAGACTACATTATACATTTTGACTCAAACCCTAATATTTACTGAGATATAACGCTTCTGACAGCTTCCTATTTGACAACTAGCCCCGCTCTACCCTATAAGTGCTCACTGCATGAGCTTGTTATTTACGAATCAACTAAATGGAAGGAAAAAAAGGATGATAGAAGAGAAAGTGGAAAGGGGGAAGAGAAAACGACACAGGGGAGATGAGGACAGAAACACAAATACAGCGATGGAGAGAGACACGGCTGGAGAGGGAGTAAAAGGCAACTAATGAGAGAGGACCTGAGAGAGAGCGAGAGAGGGCTTGTATAGTTTTCATTATGTGGGTTATGCTGCAGTGACAAATTTAGAGTGTCCTGATTTTCTTGAGTCACTGATCCCTGGGTACCAGCAGTAGTCCGTGCCACACTGCCAACGTCCTGACCGCACAAAGACGTGGTCACACACACACACACACACACTCCGACCACACTTACACACCACACTCGTTTCAGGAACACACCACTAGACCGACCAGAGAGAACAGCCTCTCATCGAGGGATCGCAAACCCAGCACACCTGCAAATTCAGTTCTGTCAACAAACATAAATCATGAAGATTATCAGTTTGCACTCCAGGACTAACTGGATCCAATGGAACGCCTTCGGATGTGTGCGCTACAGTACAAAAATATTCAAATGCGCAGCAAAGACTGTCTGAGATGATGTCATTTTAAATATAAACCCCTTCATGAATAGAGATAAAAATGGATAAGCTCCACCCCTTTCCCATTAACTAGAGAGAACTCTGGAATATTTATTGAAAAGGGAGATCTTTAATGCATTTTTTTAATTTTGACTTGTTTTCCACTATAAATGTCTAGACTTTCATGAACTTTCATACATTAACCTTAGAAGCATAATGACATTAAGTCTTGTAATAAATAAATAAATACAATTATCACAATTAATTGAGTTTTTGCATTAAACAAGAACAAATATATACTAATGAGGTAAGAAAAATAAGCTTATTTTCTCTATGAATAAAATGTTTTGTTCTTATTTCATTTTGATAATTTTTCAAATAACAAGACATAATATCTTATGTAATTTTGCTTGTATCTTCTTAATATAAGAGCATTTAGATATTTGTACTGAAAAAACAAGACAAAAATACTAAAGAAAAACATTTTTTTGCAGTGTTGTTAAAGACATCTTTTTATAATGTATTTATTTATTGAACTGATTTTATTTATTTATGTCTTTTGAACCAGATATTATTACCATCACATCTTACTGGTTCATTTTTTCCATTCTTTTAGTACCAGTTAAACAATTAGCCAATGTTTTTCGAGATGGCAAATGAGAATGGAAGACAAAAAAAGGACTGTCCCCATTACCTTCCCTGGCATACTTTAATCAAAACAGACCCTTCGAGGTAAAAATCCTAGATACCAGTAAAAGCAGCACTGTCACAACGTCAGACAAAAAGAGCCGAGCTGTTCAAACTCCTCGGTGCGCATGCAGCACGACGGACCAGACACTTGTGTGACTTCATCCGCTCGCCGCTCTCAGACAACAAAGGAGTGAGTCTGGACAAGGAATACGTCACCTGCTGCGGTCAAGGTGCCTGTGCCGGAGCGAAGGGAAAACAAACATCTGACACCTCGACAAAGAACAGACAGCCACTTTCAATGCTTTGGATGCTCAAATGATTTTATTGGCCATTTCTGATTTCAGATGTCGCTGGCTTGTTCGACCGCTATGTGCATTGCTGTCATTGATGAATTAGCACCATAAAATTTATTAGAGCACATAAAGCTGTCATAATTATTACAGCCGTCCCGTTTTTAATGCATCCTATTGTCACGGTACACGGGGATCCAGGAACGAGGAGACGAGGATAGAAACAAACAGGGTATTTAATGGATGACAAACGGAGGAGGCACAGGAACACAGGTAAGAACATTGACACGCTGACATTAACAATAATCCACAAGTAACATGGGGCAGAACAGACTAGATATAGGGAGACATGACTGGAAACACCTGGGACATAATCAAGATACAGACGAAGACTAATCAACTAATAATGGGGAACAGGACGGATCAAATATGGGTGAGAGGCAGAGGAAGACAGGAGGCCTCAAGGACCTGGAGACCGGACAGGTGACCTCCAGGGCGGTGCCCGCCCGGGACCCACGGCGGATCCGGGGACTCAGGCGGCCACGGCGGATCAGGCGCCATGGCGGATCCGGGGATTCCGCGGATCAGGCGGCCATGGCGGATCCGGGATTCTGGGCCATGGCGGATCAGGCGGCCACGGAGGGTCCGGGAACTGAGGAGGCCATGGCGGAGCGATGGAGAAAATTTTCATGGGGAAGCTCCCCATCCCAGGAAGGCGAGCTGGACAGGGCCAGCGGAGGGAATGGTGAGCTGGACGGGGCCAGCAGGGGCTCAGGAGAGGAACCAGCAGGGGCTCTGGAGAGCTGCTCTGGAGAGCTGGACGGGACCAGCAGGGGCTCTGGAGAGCTGGACGGGACCAGCAGGGGCTCTGGAGAGCTGGACGGGACCAGCAGGGCTCTGGTGAGCTGGACGGGACCAGCGTGGGCCAGCGTGGGCCGGGTGCCGCTGACTCGGGGCGCCGGAAGAGCTGGACGGAACCAGCGGGGAAATTGAAGCGCACTTACGAGGAGCCGGCACTGGAGGGCGCTGTCGAGGTGCAGGCACTGGAGGGCACTGGCGTGGTGCAGGCACTGGAGGGCACTGGCGTGGTGCAGGCACTGGAGGGCACTGGCGAGGTGCAGGCACTGGAGGGCACTGGCGAGGTGCAGGCACTGGAGGGCGCTGGCGAGGTGCAGGCACTGGAGGGCACCGGCGTGGTGCAGGCACTGGAGGGCACCGGCGTGGTGCAGGCACCGGAGGGCACCGGCGTGGTGCAGGCACCGGAGGGCACTGGCGTGGTGCAGGCACCGGAGGGCACTGGCGAGGTGCAGGCACTGGAGGGCGCAGCCTCGGAGCAGGCACCGGAGGGCGCAGTCTCGGAGCAGGCACCGGAGGGCGCTGTCGGGGAGCAGCCACTGGATCTCGGCGGCGCGCCGGAAGCGCTGGCGCTGGCGGCGCTGGGAAGCGCTGGCTCGCGGGCGCGCTGGAAGCGCTGGCTCGCGGGCGGCGCCGAAGCGCTGGCGCGCGGCGCCGGGAACCAGCCGAGACGAAGACGAGCTGGGCGGCACCAGCGAAGAAGAGCTGGGCAGAACTAGCGAAGAAGAGCTCCGCAGGACCAGCGGAGAGAAAAGAAGAGCTGAACGGGCCACCGGAGACACTGGCTGGTTTCGACTGGGACCGTAACTTCCCAGACACCGGTAGATCCCTCTCTCAACACAATCCTGTGGTGTCTGGGAGATCCATAGGGCGCTGGTAATTTGCCCGAGCAAACAGATGGAGGATTGCCGCGTCGCGGAGCTCCGCCACCGCAGAGCTTAGCAGAATTCTCCGCGAACACCACGAATGGGAGATTCCGCCGCTAAGGGCAAAGGCACAGGCTGCGAACTCCATCGCCGTGAAGGAGAATCCGCTTCTTCTTTATGGGTGGATTATTCTGTCACGGTACACGGGGATCCAGGAACCAGGAGACGAGGATAGACACAAACAGGGTATTTAATGGATGACAAACGGAGGAGGCACAGGAACACAGGTAAGAACATTGACACGCTGACATTAACAATAATCCACAAGTAACATGGGGCAGAACAGACTAGATATAGGGAGACATGACTGGAAACACCTGGGACATAATCAAGATACAGACGAAGACTAATCAACTAATAATGGGGAACAGGACGGATCAAATATGGGTGAGGAGACGAAGGCAGAGGAAGACAAAGTCTGACACCCTATACAGTAACCCTTCTCTGCATGCCTTTTTCATCCCCTGCTCTCCACCTCTTCAACCAATCAGGTACTTTCACTGGCTCGTAGTGTTGCATCACCATAGCAACAGCTGACGTATGCAAAAACTACCCCAAAAGTTTTTTGCTTTTTTGCAGGAATGTGTGTGTATGTACACATGTGTGTGTATGTACACATGTGTGTGGTTTGCTTATGTGTTTGTGCATGCAGGAGGCGTCTTTGTGCTTTAAACAGTTAAATAAATGTCCACTTAACTAGTATTTGAGAAGATTACAATTGAGAATGCATGTACGTGCATTGCATGTGCCTCCTGAATGCATGTGTGTATATGCATGTTTGTGTGTATGCATGACAATGCATGTGTTTGTGTGCATGAGGCCCCTTGTGCTTCTTTAACATTTAAGCACTAAAATAAATGTGCTTTAAAACGTTTAAACTGACAGATAAATGTGCATTTTTTCCACAGTTAAATGTCCAGTTAGAGAGGCCTCCTTATGCTCATTTAACATTTAACTGGTTTAGTAAATGTGCTTTTGAACATTTGTATGTTAAATGCATGTGTATGCATGTGTATGTAATGTATGCAGGCCTCATTGTGCCTATTTAACATTTAAATAAACTAGATTTGTAACATTTTAACAGTCTAATAAATGTGTCTTTTAACATTAAACAGTTAATTAGATTTCTAGTTAGACAATTGCCCACCAGTGTTTCTGAAGCTTACTGTTGAGAATGCATGTGTGTGTGTGTGTGTGTGTGTGTGTGTGTGTGTGTGTGTGTATTCATGTTCATGTTTATGTTTATGTGTGTGTGCATGACAGTGTGTTTGTGTGTGTGTGTGTGTGTGTGTGTGTGTGTGTGTTCATGTTCATGTTTATGTGTGTATGCATGACAGTGCGTGTGTTTGTGTGAGCAGGAAGCCTCATTGTGGTTCTTTAACATGTCAGCATTTACATAAATGTGCTTTAAAACATTCAAATAGTCAGATTAAAGTTTTTAACATTTATACAGTTAAATAAATGTCCAATTAAATCATGCCCAATGTTTTTGAGATTACAACTGAGAATGCATATTTGTGTGTGTATGTGTTTGTGTGTATGCATTGCATGTGTTTGAATGTGCAGCAGACCTCCTTATGCTATAGGGATGGGAAGATTCCCGATTCGCTCAGTGCATCGGCAAAAAAAGTTAACGAAAAGTTAAAAGTTAATCGCATCGGTTTAAAAAGAGTGCATCGGCTACAAGTTGGCATTTGTATCGCAATGCATCGTTTCTAACATATTTGCATCGGTAAAAAATGTTTTATATATCATAACTAGTGGATGTGCTACACTTTTATTGTTTAGAAAGTGACCAATAATCTGTGACCAGTATTTTATTGATTTCTATAACTATAAACATAGTCTCGAGCGCGTTCTCTCATCACTACTGCACATGAATATGACGAATCACAACACCATAGAGACCTGAGGAAACGGGGGGATTCAAGTCCAAAAGTTGACTTGAAATAACATAAATCAATCAGGGCTAAAGCGGTTATAAACGACAATGTAAATTCACACAATCTAACTAATCTGCGCCAGCTTATTTTTAAGCAGCCCTTAATGTCGATCATGGGTGTAATCGATCCACCATGACAAACAGCGAATATATTTGTGCTGTTTAATGCATTTGAGATGTTGTGTTTTCCTCAGTGCGTAACTTACATGTCAAGAGTATATTTTTCATCTGTAAATGTTAGAAAGTCATGCAATTATATCCATTTTACTGTCAGGAGTGGGAGAGTCAAATATGCATTTTGCTAAAATATTTGTTGTTGGACCTTTTCAACGTCATTACGTCATTACGTATTTTTCCCCAATTAATTCTTCTGCTGTGCAAATACATCTTTACATTTTACCCAAAATTGCAGTTTCTATGCTTTTTGTTTGTAGTTGGAATCTCTGTGTGTCAGTAATGCCATCTTTAAATAGGGGTGTGAATCTTTACTGGTTTCAGATTCAATTCAATTACTATTATCATTATCAACTCAATGTGATGTGTCACATTCTCAGTTTTCAATATTACTGCATGTGACTACATTTTCATATAAATTTTATATTAAATGTATTTTGTGCAAAATTTACTTAACTTTTTTATTATATAAGCAGGCTACTTACGAAAAAAATATATACTTATTTAAAATAAGTGTTCTTTAAGTATCCGACAGTTTACAGACAATGGGTTTTTCTATGTTCCTCAGCATTATTGCCGTTTGATTATTACTGATGAGATCATAGACAGTGACAGCTTTAACAGGCTGCATTCACACTAATGCACAGATCTATCTCGATATATCAAATGTTTTGCCCTGCTCTGAAAACATAACTGACTGTGTATAGCTTACATCAATTTTATATAAAAGTATTTGAAAATGCAAGTGTACTTAACCGCAGCTGCAGTCGAGCTTCAGGACAAAAAAACACAAAGCGCAGGTGAAAGTCTGTCAGTGCGTGAGTTTTGTGCATCTAATAGTACTGCATTCTAAACGGCATAAATGAAAGCATATCTAAAGTAAAACACAGCGGGTGGAAGCAAACACTGTCAAGTGATGCACACGTGTCTCACAGCCCAAATTCTGTGCAATAAAGCCCTCTGCGTTTCTAGCGCACACATATGCGGGGGGGGGTGTCGGGAACAAGGTCAGGATCGATTCTGAAATATTCAGAATCATTGAAGAGAGAATCGCGATGCATCGGAGAATCGATTTTTTTCTCCCACCCCTAATGCATTACATGTGTTTGCATGTGGAGGAGGCCCACAGTTGAGTAAATGTGCTTTTTAACATTTAAACCATTAAATAAATGTCATGCGGGAACAACTGCAATTAAAAAATGCTCAAGCAAAACCTAAGCCACCCAGACAGCCTGTTTTTACCGTTACTAGCTAACAGTGTACAAGCACTTTGCTTTGTTATGTACAGGTCTGTGTGTCCCTTTCCTTCGTCAACATTTCATCATGTCATCTCTTATTTGTCTGCAGCTTCATCCGACGCTTTCCCTCCATCATCTTCCCACTTTGCTCCTCTCGATTCGCCCTTGCCATTCCTGACAGCGTAGAGAAACACCTCTTTCCTCGTGTCGCTCTCTTATTCTCATCTCCCTCTTCACACCTCTCTCTCTCCTTTTCTTTTTCTCCCCCTCCATCCCTCGTTCCTCTCCTTCTCGCTCTTTGTCCCTCTATCTGTGCAGCCCAGCGTTGCTATAGGAACCAATCTATTTGAAATAGGAGGGAAGGAAAATTATTTCTCGCCTCTTCCCCCATTTCGCTCCATTCTCGGCCACCGGGTCTCATCTCCTGCAGCATTTATACAGTTGATTTTAACATTATTTATTTGCGCGAATCGCTGCTGGAGCTATTGTTGCCATAACTACTGTGGGAACATTGACATAATATTACATACAGTGACCATGGCAACCTCAAGGGTCATCAGCAGAGCGCTATGCTAATGCTTGGACAGACTAACCACTTCCAGTGGTCCGAGGCTTGAAGTATTACCTAATACCTCACAGACATCCTTTTAATGCACTAAATATTTGGCTTTCCAAACAAATATCAAGAGGCTGGGAATGCCAGATTGTTTTGTGTGTGTGTGTGTGTGTGTGTGTGTGTGTGTGTGTGTGTGTGTGTGTGTGTGTGTGTGTGTGTGTGTGTGTGTGTGTGCACGCATATGAGGAAACACGCACACTCTGACATTAAACTTACTCTCAGAAGACAGAGAGAATTTATTGCTGTTTCATCATATGCCTTTTATTATATGACTTTGACGTACTTTGATGCAAACGAATGGAAATCACTAGTCATATAAAAAGCAAGCGTTCCACTCAACGGTGGGAATCTCCTTCAATGCCGATCTAAAGATGAGTAACACTGATGAGTACTAGTCAGGGGTCATTTATTTCTGATTGATTTTTACACGCTCCTAATATATTCATCACTAGATTTAAGTCAACTTAAAACGCAATGTTCACAACATATTTTACTTCAGACAGAAAATGTAACCCATTTATGAGTAATTTTTCTTATTTAACTTAGAAATTACTGCAGGATTTCACTTTATCATATCGTAATAAAGCACAGCTTGGTTTCTAAAGTATTTTTCCCACAGAGATAAAAAAAAAAAAGTTGTACACGAAACAAACCAAATCAACTGGCTATGAGGTGAATTGCAACATTACAGACTTTTTTTTCCAAACTAACTTTTCCGCAAAATATGCACACACACACACAGGTATTTATGACGGACTATTATTTCATGCAGTGTCATGAGAGTGTTTTTATGCTCACGTGAGGTGGTTTTTTAGCCAATCTGAAAAAATAAATATAACAAAAAAATGCAAAGGATACTGTTTTTTTTCGCATTTACAAGTCACATAGCATACGTAAAAGTAACATGATCAGTTTTAGTAAAACATTTTAGTGTTTTAGTCACATAACATTGGTTAATGGAAACGGCGTTGAATTGCAATAGGTTTTTTTATCGACAAAAATGAATGGGATTTTTACTTCCGGAACCAAACTGTTGCACTCCATTGACTGAATAGTGAAAAGTGGTCACACACCAGAATGGAAACAAGTGGTTGTTTCAGAAGTGAAGCAAGTTATTAATGCATTAATGCATAGTAATGCATTAGGTATCAAAGTAGCAATGAACAACACTTAGCATTTAGTAATCTATATTAATGTTGAAGAATGTTGGTAACCGAACAGTTGACCGGTAGCCACTGACATTTATAGTATTTGTTTGGTTTAGTCTGTTTGGTTACCAACATTCTTCAAAATATCACATTTTGGGCTCCTCAAACTCATAGAGGTTTGGAGGGTGAATAAATTACAGAATTTCCATTTTGAGTGAACAATCCCTTTAAATTTTTTGGGATTAACTTGCAGTAATGAACGATCCACAATAAGCCCAAGAACATGCGTTAGGAAAGTCAAAGGGGCCATTTTGATTTCACATTGACTTTAGTGTTGAAAAAAAAAATATTTACAATGCATCTTTGTATTGAGTCAGCACCAGAACAGTGTTTTACATTTTGGTCCACAACCTCACCGGGTGACCAGTAATAATGCTTTTGATGCAGAACGCCTCGCTGTCTCCCCAACTGTGAATGGCTTTTATTCAGCTGGCCGTTGGGCCAAATTCGTCGATCAGCCCTCCCTGATTTGAAAACTTTAGAGAACGAGAAATGACATCACCATCATCATCAGCCACATTCCATTGCAGTGGGGGAGGGGAAGTGGTGGGAGGGATGTCTGAAAAACTCCCCACACACACACAAATAAACACACACACACACAGCAGAGGAGAATCTCATCAGTGTCTACATTACAGACTGGCCTCTTCTTCATGCGCTCTCTTTTAATTCATGTGCTTCTCCATCTCTCTCTCTCCCTCTCTCTTTTTTCCCTCTGTCCCTGTTTCCCTCTCCCATTCCGTGACCCCTCCCCCTCTCCTCTGACTACAGGAATGTAAGAAACACATCTGGAACTTATTAGAAAGAGGGAAGGGGGAAAACTAACTGGGGGATGGAAAGAGGGAGAAGGAAAAATGAGAAGACTGAGGGAGTGAGGAATGACAAAAGAATGAAAAGCAGAGCGAGGGCCAGAACAAGGGCCACTCGACAAAACCATTTCTGGAAAGAAAGAGATGTGCAATGCAGGACCGAGGACCAACTGCTAAGACATAGTTCAGCGTACATTTAAATTGTGGCATTATTTACTTGCCACCATGTTGCTGCAAACCTTTCTTTCTACTGCAGAACTGAAATGGTGACATTATGAAAAAAGTTAAGGTTGTTTTTTGTCCAGAGACTGTTGCAAAGAATGGGAACTTGAACTTTCAACTTCACAAAAACTATTTAAACGTGTTAAAAGTAGTCTATATGACTCAACATGTTATGTTGAAGTGCTGTTAGAATGGAGCTAATACAGTCTCCAGGTGTTAAGTACTACTGGGTTATCTATATCAGACTTTGCACACAAAAAACTAAACTGCAGCATTTATATGACATTTTAAAAATACAAATTATTCATTCTGACTGAAATACAACTTCCGAATCAGATGAGAACGGATCATTCAGCTGAGTTAAGTGAACCAGATCAACTTAATCATTGAAAAGAACTGACTAGATAAAGAATACTATTCACAACTCAAACATCATTACTTACATTTGTATGGTATTTTATTATGCTTTTGCACCCTTTTGAAAGCTCTAGTCACTATAGTTGTATAGAAAAAATTGCCAGTTCATTCCTCAAATTCTCCTTTTGTGTTCTACAGAAAGAAAAATTAAAGAACAATAAATGATTTTCATTTTAGTTGAACTATTTCCTTAAACAGCACAAAATAACAGCTAATGCTGACAAAACACAATGTGACTGAATGGAAGGCTGTTCATGTGAAGGGAAACGTGGCATGTTCAAAATCATTTCAATGAGAAGGGATGTGGGAGCCCCTAAAAGAGGCAAGGGGGGTTCAAAGATCCTCGTCTAAGCCAGCCTTTGAACTTTTCCCCCCTCATATTCATTAGAAGCAAGAGAAAGAAAGAGATCGGAGAAGAGAATGTGCGAGCTGCCTCTTCTATGAGAGCAGTCAGGCATGAGTAATAATGCCTTTCTCTCCCTCTGGCCTAAAGCACTGCCCCCTCTAGCTCCCCCTTCACCCAGCCACCCCCCAACAACAACAAAAAGAAAACTCCAATCTTTGTCAATTCAGTCCCTCAACTTCACCCACCTGTTCCCAGTGCTGTCTTTCCTTACAGGCTCACCTCCAGATACAACGACATCCACAAACACACTACTTGCTTCCATTAGAAAAAAGAAAATCTATATATTTTCATAATCGACTGGGTTGCCTGAACAATTCATTGTCTAATTGGTCTTAAAGTTGCAATGAACTGTGAGGAGCAAAAGGTATTTTCTTCCATATTGTGACATATTTGAGTAAAGCGGATTACTGAAAAAGAAACAATTGTAGGGTGGGGACTTGGTTTTGTCATCGGTTGTTGATTGGATGGAGGCCGATCTGAATATGAACTTGCAACTGATTGTAAGAAAGAGGCAAGGTTTAAGCAGACTAAATTACTGGAGAAGTCCAAAATGCATCACCAAAGAAGTCTGTAATTTTCACTGAAAAATTGAGTCTGATTAAGAAATATAAGGTCAAAACAAATAGAAACGAAACACAGTATGCAAACAAAACACAACTGAAACTTTTTATCTTAAAACAATAAAAGAAAAATGCCGGAATGCTTTCCATTACTACAAATGCTGGAAACTAGAGATACAAAGCAAAGGCTTAATAAGATTTTATCATAAAATTCTGTCATCACCCTCATGTTGTTATAAATCTGTATGTTTTTCTGTGAATACACAAGTAGATTTTTTGAAGAATGTTGGTAATCAAACAAGTTTCAGTTTATAGTGTCCTCTATTATACGAGATTTTTTTAAATATCTTTATGCTCAGCAGAAAAAAGAAAGTCATAAAGATTTGGGAGGATTCACCCCCAAAAAATATTTCTAGTAGGGCTGCACAATTAATCTAATTTCTAATCGCGATTATGATTATGGATGCCACGATTACATAATCGTTCAAAGCCGCGATTACAAAAATAAATAATACAAAATGCCCACTTGCATTATTCTGTGAGCTTAAGAGGTGTTTGCAGCGCGGGGTTTAACAAACTCAACCACACTGGATCAAAAGAATGTTGTCTAACTGATAGTCGTTGCCACTCTTGTGCATGATAGATATGATAAACGCCAAACGTGTCAAAAGCGGAAGAAAATAGCGGTACGTGTTTGAACTGCGCACCACACTGACCTTTTATCCGCTCTCCTCAAAAGAAAACAGCGAGCTTTGAGCGTCTGAGTTTATTACAGTGACCAGTCGCGATCACGCACTAAACAACGCTGTGAAATCCAGTAAGAAGCACTCGAGTTCAGCACAGTTATCCAGTAAAAATCACGTCTTTTTCATTTAAACTAGTTTAAAGCCAAATAAATCGGAGATGTTATTCTCATCAGCACTGATGCAGAAACAGTGCAACAACGATCCAGTTAGAAGACGATTCAATCCACAAATCACCCACATTTACCATAGTTTTACTGTAGTAACACTAACGTAACAATGGTACGGTGGCAGAAAAGTAGGATATTCATATTGAGTATTATTATGTTATTAATATACTAAATATGTTAAAGGAGTAATGGAATATAATTACATTATTTTGTTAAGTATTCTATCAGTTGATGTGGATTTGTAATTGACTGAATGTCTTCAATGCAAACACCATAGAAACCATATAGTTAGGTTACTTTTTTACCGTGGTAATTAGGTGCTATACTTTTGGTTATGTGTAAAAGAGGCTGTTCACAATGATACTGTCAAGTGTACATCTGCAACCCAACTCAAGCTCCTGCTGCTCTGAACTCAAGCTCCTGTTCTAATGCACATTTCTAAGAGACAAATAATATTTGTAATATATGTTTTATTTGTAATCCAAATAATATTTGTAATATTTGTAATAGTACATGTTCAGTGCTACCAAATCAGTTGCTGGTGCCACTGCTCTCTAATGTTAGTCTGGAGCCCTGATGATATATACTGTACTGTAAAATGTTACTGTAATTTGAAATTTTGTATTTTTAATTGTAAATTAAATATATAGCTTTAGTAAACCATTTCTTCTTATTTTTTTCATTTAGTTTTAGTATAACATTATTATACCATGCATAATTGTACATTTTTTGTTTAAAGAAGAAACATTTGAGGCTCAATGCTATAGAAAAGCAATAGAAAAGTGTTTTCAGCCTTTTTTAAACATATATTTTATAGCATGCAACTTCAAACAATGGCATAAATCTGTTCAAAATAATCGTTGTTAATAATCGCTATTACAATCTCAAGGGAATAATCGACAATTCTGATATTTGTCATAATCGTGCAGCCCTAATTTCTAATAATATTTACTCTCTGACATGAGAAACAGGCTGAAAGTGTTATGCTGATAGGCCTCTGAAATCTCATTCTCAATTGTGCTCAGATCTAAAAATGGTGAATAAATACATCACATGACAAACCAAGACCATGTTTGAAGATGTGGAATGGACAATGAGACCAAAATTTGACTCCTAACCAATTTCAGTTATTTTCCTAAGCTATGTGTGGTTCGAAAATTTCAAAATGGCACAAAAGTCAAACAGTTTGTTTATGATGTCTTTGTTGCACTGTATGAAAATCACTAAAAACGTGTTGCATAAACAAAAAAGTTGTCAATGTGTTTGTAATAACATGTAAAACAGTAAATGAGATGCTTTGTGAGCTACCACTACAAATAGAGCAGGTGGGCTCAATGCCTTCAGTTCTATCCCTGTTCATACACACCTGCCTGTGATTTCTATGTGAACCTGAAGACCATTAGCTGGTTCAGGTGAGTTTGATTAGAGATGAATGAACTCAACTCAGCAGGAGCACAGATATCCATTAAGAGAAGCTGAATATCCACTGCTCATTAATAAACCCAGTAATTCATGGAAACATGTCTTCCTCCTTTACTCTTTACATTGTGCTGAAAAGTATTAACATTATTATCAACTGCATATGATTTTAAATTCAACAGAGTTCTTAGTTTGTAAAGAGTTAACGATTACAGGACATGCCTTTGTACCAGTGTGATTCATGGGATGACTGCAGGTTGTGTTAGAAGCATTGCTTCTGAATGACTCCTGGCTGAGTGGACCTGATGCTTAAGCTCACATTACGACAGTTTGCCACTGTAAGATTACAGACCTCTTCATTACAAACAAGTACACAATGCACAAATAAAATAACACCTGACATGTTTAGGAATGCCTGACAAACCCATTAAGAACAATTATACTGAAAAACATGGAAACGTTAGTGTATCTGCTCTGCAACCTGGTCCAGTTTCGAAGGCATATGGAAATTAAACGCACTCAGAAGGATACAAGCACATGACAACAAAGAACATCCCTTACAGTATGTGCGCATGTAGTCTTTCTTGGGCAGGTTACTAAGCTTCACAATGTGTGTTTAATGTTGACCTATATTACTACACTGCGTACAGCACCATCAAACAGTTATTAGAAAGACAATGGCTGCATTGGTGTGAGGTCATCACAATTGCCTCTGCTAACCATATGAAAGTCATTACAGTAATGCACCTCTTTAAAAAGGTATCTGATGGGCCAACTTACATGCCAAATCATGTTGCTCTATGAGCCGAGGCGACTGGCTCGAGTATATTAGTGTTCTTACAGCACCGATACCTTAACATGTTCCACCTTAAGACATAACAGCAATAAATCATTACAAATGACATCAGTGCATGTGCATGACTGTACAGTTGTTCCAACAAAACCAATGTATGCAAAACTGAAATGAATATTCGGTCACTTAAAATCAGTAAAAATGTCAGTCTGTCACATTCTGCCTTTTGTTTTCATACAAATTCAGAAAAAAACGAGGTTCAGAAAATGATCAGAAATGAATTTTCCCTTTGCTACCTGGAATGCACATTGTGCATTACACACTGTACTTTCATTCATTCCAGTGAGTCATTCTGTATTCTGCTTCATTTTTTATAACAACTCTAAACACTGTGTGATGCTGAACAAAGCCGTGTCTGAATCCCTGGAAGACCAATCTCCCCAGATCTTGTCGCATGCTGACGTTCAAAGCAGCCATCAAGAGTCACCTGGACCTGTTCTCAAAAGGTATTTCTCGATGAATATGCATGTTTCTGCTTTGATTGTGGACCTTATGAGAATGGTTTACATCATCCATTCTACCTTGCTGGGACAAAACACGCCCCTCACCTATGATGGAGTGGTCTGTACCTGCTCTGCTCTCACACACACACACACACACATGCACAGTGTGTGACAGTAGACAATAGGGAGGGTGTCCGCATAGGCGCGATCACGGGAAAAGATGCTGTAATCTAACAGGTAGAGCTCGGTGCTGTCGCCTAGCAACTCGCTGGATGCATTAATACAGGCGCACCTGGATTTGCAACAATGCAAGACATTAATTAGCCATTCTGTGTGCAGTAAAAATAGTCGTTATTTTTTATCTAACGAACTAGACTGTGAGTGTCAGACCGGCGCAGGTGTTGAAATGACCTGCGTGAAAAGCAAGACTGCGAAGTGTTGCGTTTCTTGATGCGGGAGTCTGTCAAAGACCCCCTGCGTGCGTATGCATGAACGTGTGCATGGGCGCGTGCCCCCCCCAAACCTCTCGTCTAATTTGTATTCTCATGACGAGAGCATGTTTGACGGGAGGGAACGCTGCAGGCAGAGTTTATAGTCATCCCGTTATAACGGAATCGAACGACAGCACCGTAAACTTTGCGCGTGGAACGCAGAGGTCACGTTGCACCTTTATAACCGGACAGACATGAACGCTGTAAAATCCTCTGCACATCTGCCCTCTTTTCTCTCTCATATTTGCGCTCGCACATACGCAAGTTTAAGCTCGCGGTTCATCAGACGGAGTCTCTTACCTCTGTGAAAACTCAACGCCAAACTCAGAAGCAGCAGCAGTCCCTGCATGGTTCAAATCTCCGCATGGGAGCGTCAAAATCCCTCCAACGGTGGATTATAATCCTTCCATTCACGTGTCCGCGGTGTATTAGCCCTTTTCGCCCCCTTCGCTACTTTTTAGCGCATTTCTAGTCGTTTTTCTTCAGCCGTCCCCTCTTTTGCCCTCCTCTCTTGCGTCCTCAGCGACGCTCCGGTTTCTTATTAGTGGCACATTCCTCGTTCATCTCTCTCTCTCTCTCTCTCTCTCTCTCTCTCTCTCTCTCTCTCTCTCTCTCTCTCTCTCCTCTCTCTCTCTCTCTCTCTTCCTCGGTCTCCCTTACTCTCTCCTCGCCTCTCTCTCTCTCTCTCTCTCTCTCTCTCGCTCTCTCTCTCTCTCTCTCTCTCTCTCTCGTGTCAGCAGCTGCTCCCCCTTTCTGTTTCTTTTCAGCGATGTCCAATTCACGAACGAATCATTCTTTTGAACTGAATCTTTTCAATGTATCGGTTCACAAACTTCAGTGGTTACTAATCGGACTGAATCTGTCTCATTTGTGAATCAAAACATTATTTTTCGGAGCAGAGAGTTGCATGCAAAATTCGCGTTACTTCATTACCTTTTTCGCCGAAGTATTGGACCATTGAGGACCAGAGTAGTTTTGGTTATCCATCCAGATGTGTGATCTCAATACCTTCCCGGACGTCACAACACTGATCCTCCATGTCGGGACTATCATATGTTCTTTGGCCTATATAACAATGAACCACCAATCGTTATGCTCGATTCTTTGTGAGACGTTGCATTTGAGAGAGAGCATCTGGAGAAAAGTACAGGGTTGATTGATGAGGCCTACAAACAAACTTAGGCCTAGTTTTAAATAGTAATATCACATAGACTTTGTTTTTATCCATCTATCAATCCTACAAAGCTTTTCGTGGGAAAACTTAGCCTACTAGGCTATATTTTATATAATATTATATAAGGGATGTTAATGTTTTTTTATTAATAATTTAAATGTATAATTATTTCCCCTTTACATGTATCCTTATTGGAATATTTAGACCCCCCCTCCCCATATATGTAGCCAATTAACCGAACCTTACTGACTGCAAGTTACCCTATCTATTATTAACTATGTAATAAGTAGTGTAACTATTTCAATTACTTTATAAAATTAATGTGATTACATTCGATGACTTTTCTAAATTTCTGATGTTTTCAACTGTTAATAGTGCTCATACAGTTGTATTCAATGCTGATTACTGTCACTTTCGAAATTCTTCATCACTTGAATTAAAATTATATATAGGCTAATAGCCTAATTTAATTTTAAAGCACAGCCACCACAGAATCAGACTTTTAAATTCAATTAAATTGAATTAGCCTACATAATTGAGTTGCATAGCCTATAGTTACTTCCCAACACTGCTTATTAAACCAACAAGTATTAAACAGCAGCAGCATACATAAATACATTGTATGTACATACAATCATACATGCATGAAACATAAACAGACAGAAACATAAAACATTTACATGAGGATATAGTGTTTGACAGTTCAAAGTTTTTTTGTGTCTAAATATTGTCATGTGTAGTCACAGTAGCGGATTCTTACCTAAAATTTGCATTAATGTATAAACAGCTAAGCTAGAGTAATGAGTTACCAATGCACTGATCCAAAGCGTTTGTATAGTTTAAAATACAAATTATTCTTTGGACACATTCTTTTTTCTATGAGAAAAAAATGTTTTGACAAACAAAAAAGAGGTTAAATCCGCTGTTCTATTTTACAGAAAGCGCATTTTTCCTCTATGCTTTGCAGTGCTTAAAATATTCGCTGTTTTTGAACCGGTTCTTTGAAACGAATGCTCGAAAGAACCGATTCGCTGAACTGATTCAAACTGCCCATCACTATTTCCTTTTACCCCCCCAGCCCAGTTCAGACGCCCTCCCTCTCTAGAGCTCCACAGCGACAAAACAAATAGACCCCGCGGGAGCGAGGGAAATAAACCTTCTCCTTCATGCGCATCGTACAGATTGGACTCGCATTTTTCTCCTTACAGCCTTGTTGTAAGGAGAAGGACTTTGAGGAGCAAAATGTTGACAGCATATTTGCTGATGGTCAGATGTACAATAATTGACCAGTGAAGATGGAAAATAGGTTATGAATTGAAACCTGTCTAGGAATGCAATTGCAGTTTGGCAATACAAGGGTATTCAGATCACTCGACTGTCAAACATGAAGCCCTGGGGTTACTGTCATGATCTCTTTCAGACTAACGTTTAATGAACGCATATGTTTGTGTGCTCTGCCACCGGCTGGACAGAATCTGAACCACGGGACAGAATTTGGACTGGTGACACAATTCCAGGGATATTAGTTTTGATTGAATGATAATGTTATCATTATAAGCTTCTGGTAGAGGCAGTTTACTACTCTATATCAAATGGTAATGCAAAATACTATTTTGGTGCATGAAAATACTGATTTGTATTGTATTGTCCCTCTTAATCATGGATCAATTTGTAATAAATGGAGGCTTGAAAATCTTTATGCAATCTAATTAATGCTATTTAAATACGTATTCCACCTCGTCACTCAGATCGCTCTGCCCTCTACCACAATAAATGTCTGAGACGATGATCTGTACTCTGGCTCTGTACTTGCAGTTTGAGTCATAGTCCACGTCATACTTGCTTTCTTTTATGACATTTCCTGATGCAATCTGAAAATCATAGATTATAAGAAGCCCAGTCTAGTTTAACATGACATTATTCACTACACTCCATGATGCAATATTAGCTCTTCCAAGGCAGTGCTTTAAATGTGTGTTGATACATATTGCATTGTTTAAATGTCCTTTTTCATCAAAAGAGGGCAGAACGTGATTTACCTTATCGCACTTGCTGTATGTGTAGTTGTATTCGTAGCAATGAAGGCGAAAATCAGTTAAATCCGATTGGTTTGTTTGAAAACGGAGATTCTGCCCGTCTCTCTGGATTGTAAGTTGAGGTTTGTTTATTTTTGCTGCAAAGAAAGCCCCAAAAAAGAAGACTATTAATTAGTGAAACAAACAAACAGTGAGGCAACTGACATTAGAAAAAGTGAAAAATGGAGCTCATCTTCTCTCAGCTCTTGCAGATATAGTGTTTGATGTGTTTCCTTAACCTGTTAACTGTCACTGGCCCACCGGTGGGCCCATTTGCCATTGCATGTTTAAAACAATTATATCCTATACTTAAACTGATCTAATATTGACAAACTATATATCGTTGGAAAGCTCTAAGTGTGTACTTTTCATATTTGACCACTGTTTTGGAGGAAATATTATGTAGTGACAATAATTTATTAATTTGTGACAAGAGAAGGTAGCAAAAAAATCAAAAGTATACCAGGAGTTATGAAAAGCCAATAAACACACTTACAATCACTTAAACTTCAGTTTTTATGTTAATAATCCAAACAAAATATATTTTCTAGTATTTTTCCAAAATATTGAAAATATAATTGAAAATTAATATATTTTTCATGGTTGATGTAGCAAGTCTTCAATGAAAATTGTAATGCATGTCCAGTTGATGCATGATCATACATGAAATTCACTTTTTCTGTGAGGTTTCTGTATCAACACTCTAGTTGATGTGTCTGATAAAGGCTTCTGATCAGAAACATCTCATACCTTTATCCAAAAAAATGATCAGGCAAGTCATTCAAGTAAGTTTCAATAACCGAAACAGAGGAGCGAGAGCTGTATCTAACCCTCATGAGTCCTCAGCAACTCAGCTGACCAATGGCCTCTTTGAAACCTGACTTTGACAAACTATTATCCAATCAAAAGCTAATTGCCTCCTGTTGCTAATCACATGTCCACCTGCAGTTTGAAAATTGCTGCTGAACCTTTGTCAACATAGTGTACATAAAAGTAAACCTGCAAGGGCTAGGAGCAACCATTTTATTTGCACTTCAACACTCCACACTTCATGGTCATGACATGGATCCGAAGAGGCAGAAAAAGACATTTTATACACTTTTAGAAGTTGTAGATGAGCTTTGCAAGTCAAGTGATGAAGAACGAGAGGAGCCCAGTGATGACGAAACAGAAATGCTTTTTCCAGAAGCAGAATTTTCAGATACCTCACTAGATCGGTAAGTTCATTTATACCATCTTTACTAATATGCAGTATGTAAATGTGACAAGATGTGTAATTATGTATTATATTTAGTTTATTTACTTATGTATTTATTTTTATTATATTGGCTAAGTTTATATATATAAGTATATTTCATTTACAATCATTACTAATGTATGTTATGGAACAGCATATAAATGTGATGTGACATGATGTATTATATTTATTCTCTTGAAATGCACTGTTATAGTTTTTGCTTTTTATATGCCAATATGTATTATGATTATATATGCATATTATTGCATATTATAATAGGTGCCAAGACGATGCTTCTGATGATGACTGGACTACCGAACAAACATGCCAACCATCATCATCGGAATCACATACTTCAGCTGCTCCTAGTAATTTCGGAGACAGAGGGAGAGACAGAACCAGACGGAGAAGCAGTGAAACAGGGAAAGGACGAGAGAGAAGCAGTGAGAGAGGAGGAGAAAGAGAGAGAAGCAGTGAAAGAAGAGAAAGTGAGAGAAGCAGTGAAAGAAGAAGAGAAAGTGAGAGAAGAAGAGAAAGAGAGAGAAGCAGTGAAAGAAGAGAAAGAGAGAGAAGCAGTGAAAGAAGAGAAAGAGGGAGAGGCAGTGCGAGAGGAAGAGGAAGAAGTGAGAGAGGAAGAGGAAGAAGTGAGCGAGGAAGAGGAAGAAGTGAGCGAGGAAGCGGAGGAAGTGAGCGAGGAAGAGGAAGAAGTGAGAGAGGAAGCGGAAGAAGTGAGAGAGGAAGAGGAAGTGAGAAAAGAAGAGGAAAAAGTGAGAGAGGAAGCGGAAGAGGAAGAAGCACCAAGAGAGGGACAGACAGAGGGCGAGAAAGACCGATTCAATCGGTTTCATCTGGCACTGAAGATAGGTGGCATACACCAGATGAGCCAGATATTACACCACGTGAACCATTGTTTAGACCTGCTCGAAATCCTGGGCCTCAAATTATTTCAACAGAATCCTACAGTCCTCTGGAGCTATTTCAACTGTTCTTTTCATCGTCTGTTTGCCAGACCATAATACAAAATTCAAATGCCCACATTGAGCACCTGGATACCACTAGGAGACCAAGGCAAGACATATGTCAGAAGGACTTGTTCTCCTTCATCGCAGTTGTCATCTACATGGGTCTGGTCAAGCTACCGGCAGTGACAGACTATTGGAATGGCTCCAGGCTTTATAATATCAGCTTCCCAGCATCAGTCATGTCATGCAGAAAATTCAATGCCATCTCTTCAGCACTTCACCTGAGTGATCCAAAAGTGGATGCTGAAAACTTGAAGAAAAAAGGGACACCTGCCTATGATCGCCTCTGCAAACTAAAGCCATTATATGACCAGCTTCGTGATGGATGCAAGAGCTACTTTCATCCGCACAAGAACATCAGCATTGACGAGAGAATGGTGGCATCTAAGGCAAGGACTGGTCTAAAGCAGTACCAAAAAGATAAGCCAACAAAATGGGGGTACAAGCTCTTTGTGCTTGCAGACTCACGCCATGCCTATACCTGGGATTTTTTCATTTCATGAAGGCAAATCCCCCATAGCTCAAAGTCAACAGAACAAAGGGCTGAGCTACGACTCAGTGATGGCTCTGGTAGATGACAAAGTCTTGGGTTCAGGCTATAAGCTATACGTAGATAATTTCTACACCAGCCCAATGCTGTTTAGGGATCTCCTCACAAAAAACTTTTGGGCCTGTGGAACCATTAGATGCAACAGGGTGGGCTTCCCTCGAACCACCCTCAACAAGCTGCCAAAAACTGCACCCCGTGGAAGCATGAGGTGGATCAGGGATGACCGACTTCTCTTTGTGGAATGGAAGGACACAAGAGAAGTCCTGATGTGTTCTTCCTTTCATTCAGCCAATGGAGACCAGACTGTGCAAAGGAGGGTCAAAACTCCAGATGGGAAATGGACAGAAAAGACTGTTCCCATTCCTGCTGCAGTGTTAGACTACAATAAGTGAGTCAAAAAGTTTTCTGGAATTGCAGATTTGCTGGAAATGCAGAAATGTTAATAGCTATTTTATGTATTGATTATTATGTTTGCTTTACACACAGGAACATGGGAGGAGTTGATGTATCTGATGCCCTCATTGGGTATTACACAGTGCTGCGGAAAACTAGAAAGTGGTACCACACTTTTTTCTACCACTTTTTGGACATTGCGGTGGTAAATTCATTCATTATCCACCAGCATCTGGCTGCACTGCAGAACAAGAGGGCAAAAAAACAGAGAGAATTTCGAGAAGCTCTCGTTTGTGAGCTTGCTGACTGGATGCCACCACCTGCTCCACCTGCTGCTCCTGCTCCATCTGCTGCTCCTGGTTCCCATCACTCTGCACAGCACAGACCAAAGCACATTGCACAGTCCAAGCGTGCTTCTAGAAGGAAATGCAGAGCATGCCACAAGAAAACCCCAGTCATCTGCTCCGCATGTAATGTGTCTCTCTGCTTCTTGCCACATCGAGATTGTTTCAACAATTGGCATGATACAAATATTTTGTAGTTCTTATTACTGAAAAGTAATAAGACTTTTCACTCTACATGCCATAGACCAAAGCTTATTACTGAAAAGTTGTAAATAGTTATATATAGTGATGTACAGTTGTATGAATAGTTATTTCTAGTAGTAGTAGTTGTTTCAACAGTATCTTTGTGCATTTATTATATACTGTTTATTGAAAAAAAAAAAATAATGCACTGTTAATACTGTTTTAACATATTTTACATCTTGAACACAATGTTTTAAATAATAAAAAAGGATATCAATCTTTGCTGTGGTGTGAGGTCAAGTGGTCTCTAAGTGTCCTTTAGGAATCATCAATTTGACATGAATGTCACCTAGTGGCCTTTGTTGGTATAACAGCTCACAAAAATCTCATTTTTTATGATATCAGTCTCAAATTTGGAACACAACTTCTTTAGACCTATAGCTTTTATTTCATATAATATTTAGGGTGAACCAAATTTTTATTGATATGTTATTTTAATAAAATATTAAAATTGTATTGCAGTACTTTTTTATTACAATAAACTTAAACAGCTATAACTTTTTTGTTCACTAATTTTTTAAACTACAGACAACTGTGCAAGAAACTTCAAAGTCTCTTCTTTAAAACAAGACCAGAATGAGGATCATATTCAAAAGCGTTCCGGAATTATATTAATTTGAATTTCGACATTACATTTGCAGGCCTACACTCAAAAATGGGCGTGACAGTTAACAGGTTAGCGATCAACCATATGTTTTCTTAAATAATTTACTGTTGTGAAAATGACAACTCAACATGCTGTATTTGAGAGAACTGGCTGTTTAACTGCCCCCAAAAAAGTGCATGTTTACCGTATTGTGCTGGTGGATCATCCATGAAAGTGTTGTTTACAGGTTTACCATTATAAGTGCCATTGAACAGGTAGAACATGTTAGTTATGCCCATGGGTAATGTATCGTTTATGATGCATTCTCCAATCTTCATATCATTGCACTTTATTAGCGCATCGTTCTGAAATGACCTGAAACACACAGGTTAAAACCAATGCATGGATGAAAGGAATATAAATTACAAATATACAAAACAATGGTAAGAAAAAGAGTTACACACCAGTAATAAAAACCAAGGTCTTGGACGACTTCAACAGGACTCCAAGTGCACTTAAACTTGCCATGGTAATACTCATATCTCCTGTTTTCCACCAGCGTCACTGAAATAAACGTGGAGATTTCAAATCAGTCCCCAAGACTGGACTTTCACAATTATATGAATTCATCAATATTCAATTCATCTGTGGATTTTGTGAATCTTAATGCTTGAATTCATTGACTATGAAAATAAGTGGTTTATTTTGTAAGTCTTGATGGTCTATGACAACTCACTGGAACATTCAGAACTCAAAGAGACGCGGTACGAAATGTGACATCACAAAGTTGCATGCACATGAATGCATCAGCACATAACACCCACATTTACATGATTCAGTAATGGTGAGGCAACAAGAGGAAAGCAGGGAAGATGCTATTATTCCCACAGAAAATCTATTGTTATTAACAGAAAAACAAGATGCTTTTCTGCATATTAGTAGTAAAACAATGTTTATTTTTTTTACAAAGCAGGATCGCTAAAACATATGATATTGCACAATTTATTTTAAAGATAGTAAATAACGCATGTACAATACTGCTACAATAAAATTAACATTTACTTGATATATGCTTTAAATGTATGCAGTTAAACTGAAAGAAAAATGGAACATTTTGAACTTGAAAGATTTTTGAAAAATACTTTGGATAGCAACCTCTTGATTCTGTTTTGTAATTTTACTGTAGGAGTATATGTATACACTAATTTTACATATTAGTATTACATGTATAATTAGTATTAAACAAGATACTAATGCAGAGGAAATGGGAGAAAACAGAGATTCAGTGTGAATGTGTAAAACTGTTGTTGTCTTTTGGCAGGGCCAGATGTTTTGTGATCCTGTCACAATGTTTAAAAAGGCTATTATTGCAGGATGGATAAGCTGGAAACTACTCAATAGCAAACATACAGCTCTTAAAAATTAATTGTGTTAAATAATATAAACTGTTCATTTTGTGACTTGCTTCTTAAGTAAAACGCATTAAAGGATTTTTTGTTCTTTATCCAATAATACCATAACACGTAATAAAATAACAAACCTCAGTGACTTAAGATCAATACACAATGACTAAAAATATACCAAAAAGCATTTAACATGAGATAGTTGGCTATCATGCAGGGTACCTGTAGGTGGAGGGATGCTAATGTCCAAAGATGGACTATGGCCTTTGTCTCCACAGTTTTCAGGGTTCACTGTAACACTGATGCACAGTCCAATCTCATTGGAGATATTCAATTTGCAGGTCTTGTTTTGGACTCTCTTGGTTTGGTTATGTTTGTCTTTTTCGGATTTTACAGAACAGTCCTGTTAATGACAGAGGAGTTTCATGTAAAATACAGTCTGTTTGTACTTGTGTTCATTTTGTGTGTGTGTGTGTGTGTGTGTGTGTGTGTGTGTGTGTGTGCATATATTACTCCATACTGAGTAAGAATGAATCACCCGTTTCTAATGAAAACCTCCCATTATTCCTTTTCAGAATATTTTCCCCAGTTACAGCTTTTTCAAGATGATAAAACAATCAGAAATAATGTAAAAAACATTATCTTTGCTAGGCACAAAGGCATACAATATTTGTATATTTTTAGGGATTTTTTGTGCATACATGCAAAGCAAGCGGTGGTTGAACAAGCAGTGCCTTGTTGGTCAACAGACCAGCTTCAAAAGTAAACTACACAAGAGCATAAATAAAGTATCATGTTGTTAAGAAACCACATAAATAAATGTGCATTTTTAATCTCTTTTGCATTTTTAATCTCATTCACTATATAAAGACATCCCCCCCCCACACACACACACACATACATCCATGTTTTATTGGGACTCCCCATATAGGGGTATTGGTTTTTATACTGTACAAACTGTATTGTCTATCCCCTTACCCAAATCCTACCCCCTAAACCTTTCTGCATTTTTAGATTCTGTATTTATAAGCTTGTTTCCTTATGGAGACCAAAAAAGTCATTTGGTCCCCATAACATAGAGAATATCTAGGTTTAATCTATAAATATAGTACAGTTTCAAATAAGTTTCTAAATAGTGCAACACTAAGATTTTGTTCCATATTATTTTACAATTTTGAACACTCAAACACAAATAAAGTTGCTAAGAATCCAAACAATAGAGTTCCAGAACTTGCTTTTTTCCTCTTCCTCTCACTTTACCAAGCCTCGATATTGTGCCTAATGTATGACGAGGGTCTTAGACTTAAGGGCTGGTTTAATCTAATGATACGATTTAAATCAATGTCATATTAAATAACTGGTTTTATTAAGAGGTTTTCTAATTAAACACAGCCTGTGTCAAACGTCATGATATCAGTACAACTGGCCGTGCTGTTTGCTAACCCGACTGGTTCTCCTGTAGACACTTTAACTCTGAAATTCCCTAAAATACCACAGGTACCTATCAAATCAACCAAAGATCATCCAAATCAGATGATCTGTTTGTAATTAATGTGTAACATGCAAGTATCTGAACACAATCAGATTCAAATGTGTGTCGTAGGGCTGGGCGATATGATGATGTCTGGTAAGTATCGCCATGTCGATGTCAGCAGTCAGGTAACAGACGATCAGGGCCGTCACTAGTGGAGGGGAAAGGGTGACAGAGTGCATAGGGCCCAGGGGTCTGTGGGGGCCTGCGATCGCCTACTGGCCATCGGGAACACCAGGACAATCCATTCAAATAGTGGGCCGAATGCCGAAATGAAGGAGACATCACAATATTAGGTGCTGTTTTTAAATGTTTTTTTTTAAACCACATAAAGTAAATACTCTCCCCAATACATCCGCCAGCCGCGCGTCAAAACAGAGCGGGATCAGTCTCCCGCACAGCATATAAGAGATAAACAGTGCTTGACAAGTCTCTTGATCCATTCAGATGTGACACAGAATTGTTATAGAGTCGTGTGATATGAGAAAGGTTAGTGATGCTGGCTGGAAACAGCCACGACAATGAGGTCCAATATTTTCCAATATTGGAAAACACTATTAGCCTTGTCAATTCAACACCATAGTAATTTAACTTGAAGTTATTAACACTGTATAAATAGCCTATGTGTTGGCAGAAATGTATTTATTATGTTACTGTTATTACATATTGGGGAATATGCTCTTTTAATTTCATAGAAGCTGTTTTGTAGTTTCTTCTTTTTGTAGTTTTTTTTTACTACAAAATGTTATAGTTTATTATCCTATTGGGCTACTCGTTTTAAAATCCATCTAACCATGGTAATGAGGACCATGATTTTACTTCTTGTGACCACAATCCTACAAGTCAGTTAAACTCTGGATACTTTCTTTTTAGATGTTTAGTTCTAATTCATTTTTATTAAAGTAAAATCTTAATTCAATAAGGGCCCGATTAAAGATAAATATCTGATAAATAATATCTTATAAATATCTTTAAAAAATCAACATCATGTCATTCCAAACCTGTAAGAATTTCTTTCTTCTGTGAAACATAATTTGAGAAATTCAATAAATGTTTGTCTATACAGTAGAAATCAAGGGTAACCAAAATGTTTTGGTAACATTATACAAAAATCTATTCTGTGTTCAACAGAAGAATTCATTTGGAACGACAGGCTGAGGGCGAGGCTTTTCTAGGTGACAAAAATGCATTATTAAGTTTGTTGCATTTGTCGTGAATTCTGTATTAGCTATCATTTCTGTCCTGTTGTGTCCTGTTTCACCCCAAACGTTATTTGACGTTACGATAGCAACTCCATAACCCCCCCAGTGAACGTGATTTTAAGGGGGCTCCATAGCAAATTCAGTGCACAGGGCCCAGAACTCCTAGTTTATAGTTTTGACGGGTTCCAAACGGGTGAAGACATTATACTATATTCCAGCTCGCCCCTCAACATGCCCGCGTTGGGAGATTCAGCAGCCCAACACTGAATATTATATTTTGGGCATTGTATTTTGATTAATACAATAAAAATGATAAAATCAAAATACAAAAATGCAATTTACAATTACCCCTGGTTCTAAATAAATAAACCAGTTATTTTTAAAGAGACCTCCGAACAAGGCTACCAGAATAAAATAAGGCTGCTGAGATTTTAGTCATACATGATAAATATCAAATACGTTATAGCTTGACTACAAGTTTAAAAACTGCGCTACACTTATTATAATCAAGGAAAGTAATCTTACCATCATGACATTTGTCTAATGCCAAAAATAAAGAGAAAAATCAGAAACCAGGCATATTTATTCAAAACATTACTATATGACATCAACATGCATTTATCATTCTTACAATCACTGACAGAATGCCCAACTTCACCATGATGAACTTAAAATTGGGTTCTAGTATTTTTCCCTCCTCACAAAACAAAATTAATTTCAAACACAAATTAAATAAGAACAGAGTGGGAATTATTAGAAACATCAACATAACAGCAAAGCTTATGTTTTCTGTAAGTATAAGCGCAAACTAAGAAAAGTAATACCAAACTTTAACGGGCAATAATTAAGACCGAACTGAACATGTTGCATGTTTATGGTGCATTTCGGCAACGTTTTCTTAGCGCGGGCGGGGCCTGGTTAAGGTGGGGCTTAGGTAGACGATATTTAAGGCGATTATTGATAAGATATTTTTGACATATCGCCCAGCCAGCCCTAGTGTGTCGCAAGAACCTAAAACACATGTCAGATAAAAGCTTATTGATTGCAAGGGCTCAATTTGTAACCTCAGCTTGCTTTTTTTATAATGAATAACTAACGTGTACACATTTCCATTAGAGTTAAATTTTATTGCTTTGAAAGGCCCCACACAGTGCAAGTTGCTCTCTGAGTGTTGTATCTAGCACTGCAGCTCTCCAGCAGCAGCCACTACAGGATTTAAACAATGACAGGCGCAGTGTTCTTAAAAGTGAATTAAATGTGTTATATTAGTACTTAGTTGTATTGTTAGATTAGATTAAGAAAATGTTTATGTCTACTTCATTTCCTGTACCATAATGGGGAACACATGAAGAAAGGGCTGTTTAAATGGAAAAGGGCAAAGTGAGATAAGTACATAAATAAATGAAACTAAACACATGTGATGAGAAAACAACCAACCCAATGTAGACTTTGACTTTGGCTTATATGGAGAAGAGCTAAAGCAATAAAATATGAGTAAAGGAAAATGTACAACTGACCGAATTTCATTTCGTTGACTTCAGATGATACTACAATGTCACTTATACTATGATCTGTCCTGGTTTGACTCATATTTTCATAAAACTGAGTGACAGTTCTTTTTTTTACTGGTATTCACCATTATATGACAGCATACATGGAGTAAAATATTTGATTTTAATGGTCATTGCACACCGAGTTCGAAATTGTCGTATGCGTTTTTTCTTATTCGTCGTTCTTTCCTATCAAAATGTTTGCTACAGATGCAAAAACGCAGAATATAAAACCTGAATGCTTTTTTTTATGACGGACGAAAGTTTTGGAGGCAGTGTGTAAATGCGATTAACTCAACGGGAGGTCGTATTTATTTTTTTAAATGCAAAAATGTCAGACTCTGTGTGCAATGAAATTTAGTATGCATTTGGTTTTATTAACATAACATTAAATTCTAGTCCACATGGAGTATTAGTACATTTAAATGCTTAGTAAAACATCAGGGCATTTTGAATCGAGAAGGCAAAAATGTCACTAAATATAGTAAAGACCTGTCACAGCTGCTTGCATAACTCATAATCGAATATAATAAACTAGTGCTTGGAGACTTGTCCACATTTGTCCTCTTGGGTTCTGGCCCAAGCGGTTTTAAAATTAGGAAAATGCATCTGCGTTAGAAAGTTTTGAACCCTTGAAATATTTGCTGGAAAAAATCAATCAATAAATAAAAAAAAGTGAAATTATGTTTTATTAACAAAGTTCAGGAAGGGCATTATCAAATAATTAACCAATTTGGCACAGGTTTAACTTGTTTAGCTAACCATCCTAACTAGCACAATATGTATATTTATATATATATATATAAACAGTGGCGGCTGGTCAATAGGGGGCACCTGTAGTGCCCCCCATCAAGTTAGCCAGGGAAGAAGCTGACACTAACATGTTTAAAATAAGTGAAATATATATTGCTAATTAATCTCTAAATTGCATTGTTTAGTCGTACTATTCGACTGGTAATCATGTTCGAACCTATTAAAAATAAAAAAATAAAACTTTATTTAGTTTGTGTGTGTGTGGCGCCGGACTAATGGGTGTCTATCTGTGCATTTTTGAAACGTATCTGACTTGAGGCTGAGCTCTAATTGGCTCGTTTCAGATTGTCCTCGGGGCGCAGATCATAGCGCCCAAGACCCTTCCACTTTAGATCTTAGTGAATCAATATTTTTTTGTAATATTTTGGCGATTGGACCATTTTCGACTGTCAAATAGGTGCCATCTCTCTTCTGAGATGAAAGTACATTTGATTTTAACTTGACCAAAATATCCTTTCACAAGCCAATCAAATGAAGAAAAGCATAAAATACAAATGCAGATCTTGGAGATTGGACGGAGTTGGCGAGCAGGACGGTATGCAAGTCATGCCTTTTATTGTTTTTCCTGATCGTTATTTCAAAGTCCTGTCACCGAAGCGTAGGCAATGACACGGAAGGTAATTAGAACAATGCAGTTTAACTTGAGCCGATCATCGAGATCCAAGCACGTGTATAGGTCATGTAGTTATACAATGGTTGTTTTTATGTAAGGTTTTTATGCAAATATATAAATAATACAGTGTCCCATATTCAGTCTGACATATATGTCTGACAACTTGAATAATATATTGTCAATAACATTAAAATTAAGATAAAAACATTATGGCCTGTAAGGCTCTAGGAGATCTTTATCTTGAAGGATTTACTATCCTGTGGCTCAATCGTGTGGACAATTATCTCTGAATTAAGTTAATAGAAATGGATACTACTTTTTTGAATGATTACAAATGTTTAATGATTACTTACAGATAATATACACATTAAACTCAAATTCACTGATTTAGTATCCTATTTTACACTTTAACTGTCATCTTACTTTTTGAAGCAGTAATGAATTATTATGAGATGTAAGGCTGAACTCGTGAACCTTCGCCCTCAGTATTCGGAGTGACCCCCCAGCTGAGCTCCAATAACAACAACCAAACATTTCCAGTAAGTGTTGATCATTACTTTGCATCAGCTTGGAGGAATTCTGGCCCAATCCTCCTTAGACACAGATTAAACAGCTACATCGGTGGTCCTGTTTTGCTGGGATTTATCTCCTCAGGACTTTTTATAGGATTGAAGTTTGGGAATTTGACTTTGGAAGTTCAAATCAATTTCTGATTTAACTATTTAACAGTAGACTTACTATACAGCATATCCTCAGACGATCAAATGTATTAAACCATGAGGAATTGTTTTTGGACAATCCAGCTGTACAGTAGACTAAACCCACAAAATGTGGCGAGGATCAGACTTTGATTGAGAAGACCCAGGTTTATGTTCTATCAATAGTGCAGGAACTCACTGAAACTTAGCCATTAAAATGTATCATAAAACTCACCCCGAGGGTTCACAATCACACAGCCAATTTATTCCATTGAAAAAAAAAATATTTTAAATAACAAATCTCAAAGATCACATCATCGATAAAAACACGCAGGAAGAAATATAAAACGCTCTTACGAGTTCACAGACTTTCTCGTTTCTGAGAGGAAATGCAGTTCATTGAAATAGAAAGGTGACTCACCGGAGAATGGCGCACTTCTACCGTGTAGTTCACCTTACAGCCAGGCTCAAGATCCTTCGGCTTTTCCCAAGTCAAACTAAGAGTGAAAGGGGTTTCCCATTTGAAAGTCAGGTTCCTTGGTGGAGGAAGCTCTGTGGGGTTCAAGAGGAGTGGAGCAATGTTATGAAGAAATATCAAACAAAAACCACGTTCAAGAAGAAAGTAACAGTAGTAGCGCTAGTAACATTCTGCTGTTTGTTTGTAGTAATTACAAACTGATACAGGGAGCAAGCAAGTTGAGACAAGAAGCAGGTTTAGTCGCAACACTGGCGGGTCTTCAGTGGAAAGTCTCTGACGTCACAGTTTCGGGAATTATACAGGATATCCCGCACGCGCTGTCATAGGAAAACTTAAGGGTCGCGCGTTCCTAACAAACACGTAACATAAAACAGCAAACCCACCTGATATGCCTTCAATTCCGACGAACATGAGTGAGACAGAGAAGCACATCATTAGGGAGATATCCCAAACTCGAAACATCCTCTTCAATATTTTATCGGATAGCCAATTCCGTGTAAAATTCAAAGTGAAGTCCCTTAATCTTGCGTTGATATACTCAAAACGCGATCTTTTTCTATTTCCCTTTTCTTTTTAAGATGCTCGTAGTCGTGCTCGAGATAATAAATCAACAGTTAAATGGACAAGCGACGCGTCTGTCAGCCTCGCGCTCAAAGCAAAAGTGCGACTGGCGCTTGTCGGACTTTCTGTTAAGACTGCAGTGGGTGGAGTGTGTGTGAACTCACATTCACATGCTCTCTATGGATTAAAGGAACTAGTTCATGGCATTGCCTCAGAGTATCGAGTGCCCACATTTCGAGTTAAGTTATGGATATCGTCCCAGTCGAATTAGTAGAAAAGGATAGACTCACTGTAAGAAATAAACATAGCCTAACAGAAAAAATACTAGAAGCTTAATACGTTAAGTAATCGATTCATTTTACGACCACACCCGTTAACTCTTACAGTTTTTCTCAATCGAGTCACATTTTTACAAACTCAGGTCACTGTTCTCAAAACAGTAAACAAATTGATTTGAATACTTTGTAATATTCCTAAACAGATTGCACCTTTTCATTAATTTCATACAAATTACAACTCATGCAAATCATTTTCTCAAAACATTGTGCACTAAACTCACATGTTTTCACAATAGGCCAGTTAATACAACCAACCAATACTTTAACATAGCCTGAAAAAATATCTGAAAAAATATGTTTTACACAAATCATAAACCTTTATGTAGGCTACCATTTGTCCAAACTAAACAAACACAACTGCAATGTGTCATTCTATCAAATGAATGATTGGCCTTAAACTGATAACTAAAACTGGAAATGCAGTTTTCCTAATCGTTTACACATTTATCACAATTGCTTGTTTAGAGTAATAATAAAAGGGAAAGTATACAGAGCACAAGAACGAATTTGCATAATTATAATAATAAAAAAATAGAAATAAAAATAGAAATATAAAAACGGGGCGGGGGGAGGCGATAAAGAAAAAGACCTAAGTCTACAAGGGGTTGAGTGGCAGAGAAAGGGGTGTAATGAGACAACAGAAGAAGAGAGGAACAGGTAGAAAGAGGTGAGAAGAGAGGAAGATGGGAGAAAAGAGGAGAGGATAAGGAAAGGGAGAAGAGGTGAGTAGAGAGGAAGATGGGAGAAAAGACGAGAGGATAAGGAAAGGGAGAAGAGATGAGTAGAGAGGAAGATGGGAGAAAAGAGGAGAGGATAAGGAAAGGGAGAAGAGATGAGTAGAGGAAGATGGGAGAAAAGAGGAGAGGATAAGGAAAGGGAGAAGAGATGAGTAGAGAGGAAGATGGGAGAAAAGAGGAGAGGAGAAGGAAAGGGAGAAGAGATGAGTAGAGAGGAAGATGGGAGAAAAGAGGAGAGGAGAAGGAAAGGGAGAAGAGGTGAGTAGAGAGGAAGATGGGAGAAAAGAGGAGGACAAGGAAAGGGAGAAGAGGTGAGAGAGGAGATGGGAGAAAGAGGAGAGGAGAAGGAAAGGGAGAAGAGATGAGTAGAGAGGAAGATGGGAGAAAAGAGGAGAGGACAAGGAAAGGGAGAAGAGGTGAGTCGAGAGGAAGATGGGAGAAAAGAGGAGAGGAGAAGGAAAGGGAGAAGAGATGAGTAGAGGAAGATGGGAGAAAAGAGAGAGGATAAGGAAAGGGAGAAGAGATGAGTAGAGAGGAAGATGGGAGAAAGAGAGAGAGAGGAGAAGGAAAGGGAGAAGAGATGAGTAGAGAGGAAGATGGGAGAAAAGAGGAGAGGAGAAGGAAAGGGAGAAGAGGTGAGTAGAGAGGAAGATGGGAGAAAAGAGGAGGACAAGGAAAGGGAGAAGAGGTGAGTCGAGAGGAAGATGGGAGAAAAGAGGAGAGGATAAGGAAAGGGAGAAGAGGTGAGTAGAGAGGGAGATGGGAGAAAAGAGGAGAGGAGAAGGAAAGGGAGAAGAGATGAGTAGAGAGGAAGATGGGAGAAAAGAGGAGAGGACAAGGAAAGGGAGAAGAGGTGAGTCGAGAGGAAGATGGGAGAAAAGAGGAGAAGGAAAGGGAGAAGAGGTGAGTAGAGAGGAAGATGGGAGAAAAGACGAGAGGATAAGGAAAGGGAGAAGAGATGAGTAGAGAGGAGGGCACTGGTGTAGAGGAAAGAGCAAGAGGAGAAACTGTAAGAAGACATGGACAGAGTGGAAGTGGACAACAGGGTGGAAGATGAAGGAGATGAATTTCAAATGAAATCAGTATTACCCTAATTGACCATGTAAAAAATGTCCAAACATTTTTCAGAATTGAAGTTTGAGATCATTCAGGTGGACAATCAAGATTATTTTGAACAGAACGGCAGCACTGTTGACATGGTGGTCCAGAACATCATCAGACACAAAGAAGAGGCCTGTGGAAATGTTGAGACAGGAGCTTGTCAAGCATGGATTCAATATTCTTACGTTTGAGCTCCTATGATGCAAGCGCAGCAAATATGTAGATGAAATGCAATTCTCTTCCAGATGTAAATGAAAGGTAAGATCAATAATTCAGGATAATAAGTCTAAGAAAGAATATACATTTTTCTCATGTTGTTTGTTTGTTAAAGGGTTAATCCACCCTAAAACAAAAAATGTGTCATACATCTCTTACCCCATGTCGAATAGAGGAGATGTGTTCTGGGAAAACAGTGCTTTTTAGAAGAGCTGAGAATAAACATCACCAAAGACACTATTTTTTTAAAGAAATATTCACTTTATCTTATGAACTACAGACCACAGAGGGAGAAAACATTCACACATTATATGCTGATAAAACGTGAAGGAAACCATGAAACTAATCATCGGCAGCTTGTCTCACACGATCCTCTTAATAGTAAATTCAGTGTCAATTGCTGATGACTTTATTACTCGAACCAGACAATGCAGACATTTTAACAATGACAACTGCTTGCAAATACTGCTTTGTCAATACTGTGTGTTTCAATGTGCACCCACACACATACACACTCAGTCACACACATACATGTACAAATGGACAATGTCCTATAAAAATCTACATATCCCCTGTTTTGCAATTTTCATATTCAGTGCAGCAAGTCTGAGAAGTATTAACAGCATTTTTGAACATAAATCAGCACTTGATATGCTGTACTGGCTGTATCCATGGCAGTTACTAAGGACCAGCCCAACGAAAAACAAATGTTTACAATGAGAATCACAAACAATCTGCTTAAAATACGCTGTCACATTCTGCATTATATCATTCCTTACGATAAATCAACCGTTCTCTATCATCATGGGGTATGCATTCATTTTAAAAATCTTTACATATACATATTTATATAACATAAATGCAACTCCAGACGGGTTGTTTCAATTTCATGACAGAAATGATGCAATGATCTTAGTTCAGTCTAACAAACGTGCAGCCAGTCAGTAACCACCGCACTGATGTGTACTGCTGCAAATAGGGAAGAGCGACGTGTGATTTGACCCCAAACAGTAGTAGCTAGTTTAAATTCTTCTTTTCAACAGCTGGAAGGAGGAAGACAGACGTCTTAAACAGACAACCATGTTTTCCCCAAACTACACAACATGCAGTTTGCACCAAGCATCAAATAGAATTAAGGGAAAACTCAACAAAATAATATTATAATCATGATTTTGCGCAGTAAAAAAATACAACAATAATTGTATAAATATTTAAAAGTCAAACTTTTATTGTACCTTTGTTTTTTATTTGAAAAGTAATCAAAATA
This sequence comes from Gymnocypris eckloni scoliostomus, assembly GCA_027564155.1. Lineage (NCBI taxonomy): Eukaryota > Metazoa > Chordata > Actinopteri > Cypriniformes > Cyprinidae > Gymnocypris > Gymnocypris eckloni. Next base: position 32,666,933 of record CM050413.1, on the reverse strand, counting down.
AACAAAATATACCTTTCATGTACTTTTATGGAATCAAATGAAAGTGTGTAATGTTCTGATTCATCTTGAAAGCTAGTTGGCTTGGTTTGTATCTTAAAACCAAGTCATTTTCAGAAGATACGGTCTATCGAGAAAATGAATAGCAAAAATACTTTCAGAACCAATGCCTCTGAAAATGTGGCCGTTCACTGTTGTGTTTTCTTGTGATCATGCTCATTTTATTCTTACAACTGAGAATTGTATCATTCTGCACAATGATTCAGTATTAGGCTTTATGATCACCTGCCATTTTCAGAAAATAAAATCGTCACGTAAAAGTTAGTTAATATGGAATTATAGGCATATAGTATAAAGGTCCATTTGATGTTTGGTGTATTGCGTGATCAACGTACACTGCATGTTTTGTTTCCAGTGGCATCCCTGCAGTGTGAGAGAGTGGCTGAGATGCTAAATGGATTGTATAACAGAGAAAATGTACAGTACAAAAAAGAATACTGGACTTGAATTTATATATCAATAATTGATTGGATCATGAAAAGTGGTCATATAGAGGTGACTAGATATATAGTCTATTTCCACCTAAATAAAGAAAAATCATTGGTAAATCATAAAAATGACTTGGAAAGATGATATTTATAACAAAAGAAAAGTCCAATTACAACACAGACATAATTATGAGATAAAATCATAATTATGACAAAAACTTGAAACGTATGACTTTTTACCACATAAATTAGGACTGTTATAATTTTGACTTTTCTTTCATAATTACAACTGTCATAATTTCAACTTTTTATGTCAGTTTCATCATAACTGATATCAGTCCATTTTACTTTTATCTAATAATAATTACTTTTTATGTCAAAATTTCAACTTTATGTCAATTCTGACATGTCATAATTAACTATTCATAATAATGAGATATTATAATTTGACTTTTTATGTTTTATATTACATTTTTTCTTATGTGGTGGAAACAGGTTTCATAAGGTAAGAGTCTAAGAGAGTTGAAAAACAAGGCGGCACGTCGATGCAAACATGATAAGACCAGGAATGTGCATTAAAGTAAACAGGGCCGAATTTGACTTCGTTAAAATGAATTGTAAAAGCAATATTTACACAAACTCTCTGTACACAACAAGTAAAAACATGGCACGGAAAATGCTGACATTCTTGTAGCATGGAGAGATGCTCGCTGAAGGCCTAGAATCTTGATTTGTACATTCAGGTGCGAGGAGAGCTGATTGTCCATCAGGTTCTAGCTCAGGTCAGTGGAGGTTCCACTGATAGCACGGAACACATGGAGAGAGTTCTGCAGCAGGGAACGCATCATATCCTCCTGGAAGATCTGGGGGGCGGCAGATGAAAACAGGATGAGGATTTCAAAATGAAGTGGGAGATGTTATTAGCTGCTAACATGATCTCACTCACACACGTACAATTACGGGATATATTCATAGGATAAATATTTATTATCCATGCACACATATTTAAAAGGAGACAAATATTTTTTTGCAACAAAAGCGGTTACCTAGAACTCAATCTATAGGACATGGCAGCATAATGAAGAAAAACAGACACATTAGAAGCAGAAGAAATAGGACAGCATATTCACAAAAACATCTCAAACAAAGAGAAGAAAAATAGCACTTTTGAAATGATTCAGTTAGATTAAACACCTGAGTACTTGTTTTAACCAGTGACCAACACATTTTGAAACAAATTACCACATTCTCACTTCCAGTAGCAGTTCAGTTTTTAATAGTCATGATGACACATTAAGCTGTAGTTACACAGGAAAACACTCGCTTGCTGTAATTTTGTTGAATAGAGGAAATAATCTACTGTATTACCAAATGTGTTAATAGAAATATATCCTGTCCTGACAGAAGATGACTGCTTTACAAGAGCTCTGACATGAATTACAAATAATTTGATGATGATATGTGTGAGAGAAAGAATACTCACAGACAAGAACTGTGCATTTTTACACGTCATCTAAAAGCTGGATAAATAATCTTTCCATTGATGTATGTTTCTTATGATAGGATAATATTTCACCGAGAATCAACTATTTGAAAATCTGGAATCTTAGGGTGCAAAAAAATATCAAAATATTGAGAAAATAGTTCTTAGCAATGCATATTACTAATCGAAAATTGAGTTTTGATATAATTGCAGTAGGAAATTTACGAAATATCTTCATGGAACATTATTAGGGGCCGAGTACCGAAGGTGTAGACACCTATTGTATCGTTATCGTTCTTATTATTATTCTTCTGCTTCTTCTTACGTTTCTTCCGCTCGAAAGTCAATGGCAGCCCATAGAACCACATGCTGTAAAGTTGTACAATTTGGCGCACTTATAGATATAAGGTTTAGTTTTTTCGCTATCTTCAATTGTTCGGAAAACATACTTTGACGAACTCGTCCTAGACGGTTTGTCCGATTCTCACCAAAATTAGCTCAGATCATCTACACACCATGGTGGCAAAAAGTTATGGTCAAGTCGATTCGTCCAAGCGTTCTCGAATACCACACTAACGAATTCACCAAAAAGCACGCAAAAATGGATCTGAGGCTATATCTCTGCAAGGGTTTGGCGTATTGAGACGAAACGCGGTGAGTGCTAGAACACGCATGACCTGAGGCTACCTGCAGTGTATCGGCGCTGTGCCACCTAGTGGTCAGGAGATATGAAAAATACATATTTTTGCTTATAACTTGTGAATGGTTTGGCCAAAAATCACAAAACAGGTCTCTTTAGATTTAGTGCATCATACCGAGCCGAACCATATCCAATCCATATCAGCCATTTTGGGCGTCAGCCATGTTGAATTTTGTAGTAAAAAGCCATATTTTACAAATGCATTTTCATAACGATATGTCACTTGGTATGGGTCATCAGCACAACGCGCTGAAGGAGCATGAGAAGTTTCGAAGCAGCGCCACCTAGTGATACAATCTAAATTTCACATGTTTATAACTTTGAGTGGAGTTGACATTTTCACTGGAATAACCTTTTTAGACTCCTGAATCCTTGTCAAGTCCAGTGCTACCAAACTTGCCAGGTTTTTCCTTATGGTTTGTGCTACGTTGAATTTTAGCATTACAAAACTTTGTTTACCATGGAGACCATGACCTAAAAGTCCTCAAAAGGTTTTGAGACAGTGCCACCTTGTGGTCAAAAGTTACAAGGAAATGTCAAATAAATGCTATTAGCTTTCTGTGAATTTTGCCTATTGTAATGAGACTGGTATTAATATATCCCTTGGGTTATGCTGAGAACAGTGATACCAATGTTGCTATAGTCAGCCAAACTTCCTCTCTGCCCTTTTGACTTTCTTTAAAAACCTACTTTTTCGAACTCCTTCTAGACCGTTGGTCCGATTTTCACCAAAATCGAATAATATCATCTTCAGACCATGCTGACAAAAAGTTATGGATTTTTTGATGATAGACTAAACAGTTTTCGCATACCACAACAATGAATTTGAGACATGATGCCAAAATTACACTTGAGACCATATCTCTGCAATGCTTTGGCATATTGACACCAAACTTTGTGTGTGCCATTGTCACCTTAGTTTTTTAACTAAACTAGTGTTCAGCTAGTTTTTTTTAACTAAGCTAGTATTCAGCTAACCTAGTTTCTGCAGTGTTCACTTCATAAGTATAATCAATGTCTTAAATCCTACAGTAAATTTGAATTAAAAAAAAAATGTCTGAAAATGTAATGCTTTCATCGATGCTCAAGAACCATGATTACGATTTACATTACATGTTTTTTAGACATAATATGACTGTTCTTTGGATTAAACTGTAAAAGGAGACTTAAAAAAATGTGATGGCAAATAATTAATTGGAACTTGTTAAACCGGTCCTTAGTCAAGTTTCTGAAAGCAAAGATCTGAGCTGTTGTGCTTCAAAAGAAAACCAGCAAAGTGCATTGATGTTTTGTGCAACATCCATGATGTGCACAAAACATTTACATTTAATGGAGTTGTCAATAATTAATTCAATTTTATTAAATAAGTTCTATAAATCAACTCTATAAAATGATTAATAAATCAAAGCATATATTGCAAGGCCCCAAATAATTTTAAAATACCACTGTGACAATTGAGTTAATCATTAAATAGTCATAATAACAAATGCCTTTGCTAAAGATGTCAATTATTCACACTAAATTAACATTCATTTTGAATGTTTAAGACCAGTCTTAAGACAAGTCAAATCGCAAGGGTAAAATACAGAAAACAGTTATTTGTAGTACACAAAAACAACACGAAAGTGAAAAGTATTTTGAATCTTTCTCTCTCACACACTTCAGTCAAGTGTCATCCCAGAACACAATCTCTCTCGGACAAGACAAACCAGAACAAACCTGTTTCCCTTTCACTCTACCAGCCTAACAAACATGTCTGCCAATCACTGCCTTCAAGCTCAAAACCATGAAGGCTTTAAATAACATTTTCTAAACCAGTGGACACACACAGAAAATGTGGTTTGTTTACTGAGGGAAATGACCAGTTAGCCCATTTCCTGGAGTCTGCGTGGACAAGAGAATAGACAGAGTTATCCCAATTCACTCTGTAATTGCTGCAAACTTACTGGAAAATCCATCAAAACCACTAAACCAAAGTCAAAACTCGGCAAGCAAACAAATGCTAGCAAAAACTGCCATTAAGATGTGAATCCCAGTGCAGATGAAATCGGACATAAATTAAAAGAGTGAAACCAATCAAAGAGAAAGGACAATCTTTCAGATTTTCACACATTACCAGGAAGCAAAAGTGTTTTTAGTCTTTTTTGTCAAATACTTTCTTAACTTAGTGTGGCAATACATTTCTGAGGTTTACCGAAGGCCCGGAAGCAAAAAATGAGGAACAAGATCATGATGGGTCAACATTTTCATGAGAAGTGGTACACTGACATGCACTTCAGTCTGAAAATCAAAAGAGAAGCGGCTAATATTACATAGATGTTACCGCTGCCAGATAGATAGCACCGATCAATGTAGGCTTTTAAATCAAAGTTAATCTAAAGTTTCAACAAACACGAAAAACAGATAAAACACCAAACGATCTAGAAAGCAGTTGAATGCAGTCTGCATGTTGAGCCGTTTGGGCTGAACAGGGTTATTTCAGTCAGTTTAGCTTTAGTTCGTTATTTCAGGGTTATTGTAGTAGCATTTTAGGTACTTGTTTATTGCTTTTTTGAATCATTGTTTATTTCTGTTTTCTGTTTTCCTTTCAATTGAGTTTGTTTTGTTTTTGGCTTTTTTCTTTTTAACTACATATTCTTATCATTTTTATTTTAGTTAGAACATCAAGAATAATGAAAACTAAATGTTGCTGAAAAAAATATTTCAGTTCAAGTTTATTTAAATTAACAAATATTATTTCGCTTTTAGTTTTAATTCACTATAATAACTCTGGGACTGAATTAATCGCAGACATTTCTTTTATAGAAGTAGAAAGAAGAACTAAGAAGTATAAATGAGCATTTAAACATACCTCCTCGTGGATGATATCAGAAAGTTCTTTCACCATGCTTTTGAAGTTAGTCTTTAGGCCCTCATGATACTCATACTGATCCTCCTTAATGAGTCTCTCGTTAATGTCCAGAGCTATGCTGCATGCATTCACAAATTCTCTGCAACACAAATAACCAAACAATTGAGCGTAACAGAAACAATGTAATAATATAAACAATAAAAAGTAGCAAAACAACATAATGGTATAGTGTGTGTTCATATAATTAGTTTCAGCATTGCTGACATGTTATGTGTAGCTTATAGCTAAATGCAAAAGATTAGATTGTTTTAAGCTGACAATTTTATAGGGTGGAAAATGCACATGTACTTATTAAAAAAACAAAGTAAAACTGTCATATAAATGTCATTGCGAGAGCTATAAACGCAAGTACCATTTAGAAGAATAAGATGCATTGGTATGATAACCAATACATTCCTGCAGCGTGGCACGTTGGTACATGCTGTTGACTAAACAGGGACTGCAGTTGGTTGCTTCCTGAACATGGCTCAGTTCAGCTCTTTTTAGTAGAATTACTATTCTCTTGAAATGAATGTTCTCAAAAAGAAAGCTTCAAGACTTTACCAGATGAGCCAACTGTTTTAATTTACCAAAAAATTTAGAAAATCTCACAGAAAAGAATCCAAAATAATATTAAGCTCACTGATATTGAGAATTGATAACTGAGAATTACAGATATTATTTGTTTAGACCGTTCACATATATATCCTACTTTAGAAACCATGTATCTATGTGTGTTGGCAAGGTTCCTTGTAACTGTTGTTTTTCCAAACCATGCCTTTCATCCCTTTGGGGAAGTCATGGCCTAATGGTTAGAGAGTTGGACTCTTAATCCAAAGGTTGTGAGTTTGAGTCTCGGTCCGGCAGGATTGTCTGTGGGGGGGAATGTACAGTGCTCTCTCTACCCTCAATACCACGACTGAGGTGCCGTTGAGCAAGGCACCGAAACCCCAACTTCTCTGCAGGCGCCGCAGCATAAATGGCTGCCCACTGCTCCGGGTGTGTGTGTTCACTGCTGTGTGTGTGCACTTAGGATGGTTAAATGCAGAGCACAAATTCCGAGTATGGGTCACCATACTTGGTCGTATGTCACATCACTTTCACGGTTATGTAGCCACACAAAGGATCTGTTCCCTTTCTAAGTTCAACAAACAGCTAAAGCAATACCTGAACACCACATACCTGAATATGTCCTTGAGCTCCTTAACCTTTTTACTGGATTGACCAGATTTGGATTCATCCAGAAAAGCTCGGGCATAGGCCATAGGTCCCGCGTTCACCTAGAAGCCCAAACACAGTATAAGATGCATGAAATGATTGCCTGTAAATCCCTATCAATGAAAAGACTTCTCAGCGACGGTGTTTAGAATGCACAAGAATATTGTGATACACTCAAAATGTGGTCATATTAAAACAAAAATAAAAAACCCTGTTTTTCAGGTAAACAGGAATTTAGTTTTGCATGAGGGAAAATTTGGCTTGCATGTAATTGCCTTTATTGACATTGTGTCAATCAACATGTGTGCCTTTAAATCACCGGAGCCAAGACTGAAGAAAAATAAACATTTCAAAATAACCCGTTCATTGTAGAGGCATAACATAAAAACAACTCTTTTTGTTTACTATAATGTTGGGGAAAGGCTGATTCAATTGAAAAATAGGCCCATGGCATTACAATCATTTGATAATCAAATTGTAAAAAAGGGTAATTAAAGAAAAACTGTAATGAAATGTTTATTTATATATTTATATTTTCATTTAAACCAGTTTAAACTGGAAGCATAACAAATACTACCCTTATTTAGAAATATATTGTAGATGATAAATCATTATTATTAATAGTTTTTCAACGTATATTAATAGTTTTCAAAGTACATTTATGAGAATAAGATTTCATTACAGTAAGGAGAAATGTGGTCATGAAAATAATGTCACACACAAAAATCTTGATATTCATAAAATGATGCTTTGCTTGTTATTTTTATTCTGAGTCACTAAACATTATTCTGTAGATCATGGTATTGATGCATTTATTGCGTTATTTGATAATAATATTAATAATATTACAAATTTCAATAACTGTTGCTATGTTAATATATTTAAAAATATAATTTATTCCTGTGATGCAAAGCTGAATTGTCGGCATCCTTCTTCCAGTCTTCAGTGTCACATGATCTTCAGAAATCAGTCTAATATACTGATCTGCTGCTCAAAACATCTCTTATTATTATCAAAGTTGTAAACAGTTGTTTAATATTTTGTGGAAACAACGATCTTTTCAGGATTCTTTGAGTAAAAAGCTCAAAAGACATTTATTTGAAATAGAAATCTTTTGTAATATCTCCATCTCTTTACTGTCACTATATGAAAGTATTAATTTGTTTAAAAACCCCACAATTTTGATCAGCAGTGTGCTAAAAGGTCCCGCGTGTGTAATGCATACTAGTACCTGCACACTAACACAGCCTTGGAGTTTGAGTTGAAGTGTGATCATGTTAACCTCCTGATTAGAGCAGAGCTTAGCAAGTTCAGCGCTCCTCTCGTTCATCTCATCTATTGCGACATCAATCGGCTTCAGCTCCAAGTGCTTTTCTCCCACTACCTCGATGCGCTTCTTTACATAGGGAAATGTGTTGGCCGCTGTAGACACAAACAACATGCAAACACACAGACAGTCAACAATACAATATTCTTTTGATCCTGAACACAAACAACATCTGATCGTGATAGGCAGATCTCATTTTTCAGCTATGACTGACTGTCAATTATAGTCAGCGAGTTCACAGTTAGCCACACACCTGCTGTTGTCAATATTGACTGTTTAAAGAAGCCGTCTGAAAAGAGTCATTATCTAAGTGATATTTTGAGATCGCTCACAAAAGTTGTCACACATGTGCGTGCCAGTTTGCAGAACCGGCACGTTTTGGCCCATGGGGAACATGGCATTGCCATTGAAGGTGGAAAATGCTTTTTCTTAGTCTCATCAATTATTAAACCAATGTTATACAGTATTAAACACATTACATTTTTGGGGGATTATGAAGATGGATGCTACAACTAGCATGTAAATGTTTAAAAGCATTCACCTGTTCACATGATAAGGGCCACGTACACACCGCAAGTTTTCAGGATCAACAACCACATTTAAAAGTGAGAGTGAATCCCATAAATGCTCATTCCGTGCGTGTATGAAACATAAGTCACTTCTGAAATTGTGATGATTGAAACAATGGTAACTATAGCAATGCTTAAACCACCACGCACAGATGCACGGTTTTGTTTCTGCTTCGATGTGTGTTTAAATACGTCATTAACGACTAGTTGTACTGTTAGAGAATCAGAATGAGAGTTTAAACAGCTGATAAAAACATTACAACAAGTAATCAAGTCCATCAATTAATGTCTTGTGAAGCAAAAAGCTGCTTGTTTGTAACATACAAATCCATCACTGACACCTTTTTGTTGTTTAAACTGTTGCTTCCGGCTAAAATACAAGTCCTGTACTCATAATATTGCATCCACTGGAAAGTAATCTCATTTGAATCAGGAGAGAAATAGGTACAGGTCAAGCTATACCAAACTATAACTGTTCTAAACAAATATGTTAGTGGATTTTGATATGAGAGGACAACAGAGAGGAAGTATTATTATGGATTATGGACTCCTATTTGGTTTGAAGTTAAAACACCTTAATGATGGATTTGTTTTCTACAAACATGCATCTTTTCAGTTTACAATGCGTTAATTGATGGACTGGAGTCATGTGGATTACTTGTTGATGTTTTTATCAGCTGTTTGGACTCTTATTCTGACGGCACCCATTCACTGCAGAGGATCCATTGGTGAGCAAAAGATGTAATGCTACATTTCTCCAAATCTGTTCCGATGAAGAAACAAACACATCTATATCTTGGATAGCCAGAAAATAAGTACATTTTCAGCAAAGTTCAATTTTTTGGTGAATTATTCCTTTAAGCATTAAAAGGTGAAGTGGACACAAAACAGAATTGTTGTACGAGTTACACAAATGTTTCAGATCTCAGATGATGTACTGGGAGCAATGCCAGATCTCCTGCTGTCTGCATACTTACTGGTAAGTATCGTTCGGCGCTTGCACTGTTCCTCAATCCCTCCTTGTTTCTTTCCTGTTAGTGTGAATGGAGTCTCGAAGACAAAACGCTGGATGTTGTGGCACTTCTCAAAGTCTGTCTTCCTCTCTGCCCGTTCTTTCTCATCAAAGTAGGGCTTGACAAATGTGACCTGAATGTAGGCCAACTTTGGGTCTAGATCTTTCTGGTTAACCTGTGGGTAAGATAAGCAAGTTTGTGTGTTGTGTGTGGTTTCTTTTATTTAAGGAAATGAGATGAAAGAGTTCACTATGAAACTTGGACAAGAAAAAAATATTTTATATAATGATAATGCTTAGTAGTTTTGAATTTAATAACTCAAAAGCATGCAAAGACTGCAAGCTAGATGTTTGTTTGTTCTTAACATAAACACGTCTTTCCTGGATGATGACTCAGATGAGCTGCTGTTCACGTTCATTTCAGCACAACACAGGAAGCTGGACAGTTCAACAGAAAGGTTATGATTTCTTACTTTGTTGGAGTCTTGGATGATTTTGACATTCTCTGCTCCAAACTTTTCTCCGTAGAGACTTATGAGACGATGGGAAATTTCAGGCAGACCTGTGAGCTTTGGCTCTTTGTAGATGTACTGTTTTCCATCCTCTTCTTCAAAGAAGCCCTGCGATCCAAAAATAATAAATAAATAAAATACAAATAAAAAAGTCTTATTTAATATTTATATTCATCAAAGAATCCTGCAAAATATATCTCGGTTTCCACAAAAATATTAAGCAGCAAAACTGTTTTCAAGACTGATAAGGAATGTTTCTTGAGCAGCAAATCAGCATATTATAATGATTTCTGAAGGATCATGTGACACTGAAGACTGGAGTAATGATGCTGAATACATTACAATAGAAAACAGTTCTTTTAAATTGTAATAATATTTCATAACACTGTTTATACTGTATTTTTTTATCAAATAAATGCAGACATCTTTCAAAAAACATAAAAAATGTCCACTACCACAATTATTTTGAACAGCCGTGTAAAATCATGCTTGATGTGACACTTGCTTTCTTCTCAAAACCTATTTTTGCCATCACTTTATGAACCCAAATAGATTCATCTCAAAGCCCATCAATGTCTAGACACGCCTGTGTACAATTATCAGTCATGCAACATATACATGGCTAACACAGATAAGTCATTTTGGGAAGTGGTAGCTAAAAGCAAGTCAAAGCGGAGCATGTGCTATTGTTATCATTATCATATGTGTTATCATTTGAACTCACCTGCCCATAAAAGGCGACTCTAAAGTAAGTCCCCAGCAGACGCCGACCAGACTGCATCACCTCTAATATCTTCGCATAAGCTCGCTGCAGTGTGTCATACAGTCGTCTCAGTTTCTACAGGAGAAAGAGAGACAGTTATCTGAGAGAGTGTGTGAGATGTTAAACTGCTAGCATGTCATTGTCATGCACTGAGGTTTACATCTGTGCTGTCAAAGTTTTCATTTCTTTTAGCCTTTTCACTTGAATCTATCATCTCTGGCTTGCTTAACATCAATTGCCAAAAGTGTCAAATGTAACAAATTTTTAACAACATAATAGAGATGAATAAAAAAGGACTAGGAACAAGAGCAGGAAATGACAAGTCAGATATGATAAGTGAACTAACAACTAGACAAAGTCTGCAACTGTATGCCTTCAATAAGTATACCTAACTTTAATAAGTATGTCTGCTCTTTTAGCAGAGGTACATATCATAAAGTCTCTTGCAAACAGTTTTCCTTCCTCAGAACTGACTCTTTATTAGTGTAGAGTAAACTGGATTTGGTTAAAAACATGAGTGTTCTTTTATGACACATATTTTTGAATAAATCATCCTGTCGGACTCTGGTGCCGACATACATCATTTATGGGTTAGATCATTGAAAAAATGTATATGGACAATCAAATGACTTTATTTTTACATTTACAGAACATGTTTTAATTTTAAAATATTTATTTATTTTAATTTAAATAAATTCCATAAAAAGCCATGCAATAACTATCACACACTTGTATTGTTATTTAATGGAGTGAATCAACTCAAGATGCTGTATCTAAGTCTATGATTTGCATGCGTGTCTGTTGGTAGAAACGGTTTTAAACAAAGGACAGACTTCTGGAAGGATCAAAATTCCCACAATAGGGCTGGCACTGTGGTTAAGTTTCCATGTAGAAGAGTTTGTTTATGCATGGCTTTCCAAACGTGGCTATAGAAGAGAGAGGATGATTTCTCTTAATCACTTCACAGAAGGATTCTTACAGTTACAAAATGTGTGTGTATGCTAACAAGGGTTTGCCAAGTCACTGCTATGTGGTTGCTGTGTTGTGATTACTAGCATGCAGTGCGGTTATCATTAAATACAACTAAAACTAAACAAACTATTTTTAAATAAATGAAAATGACAAATGCTGTCAAATGCTGAATAAATCTGTTTAAGTTGCAGTACAAGCACACTTTTCAAGCAAACTAATTCACAATTATATTAGGTTTAAATGATAAACCAAGACATACACTGTCTGTAGTTGTACTGTTTGTACTTTTGAGGTTGTGTTCATAATGATAATGCCCTAGGTGCCAGACTGAGCTGCTTTATTCCTTTCACGCCTGGTCAATGTGTGCTTATGCTTTCTAAGAGTTTGGTTATTGAGTAAGGAGCTTCAGTCTGGTAAAAAAAAACACAGATACCACAAAGTCACAGCATTGTGAAAGAAAATTATTGGGCAACTAGCCCTCTTAAAGGAAAATGAGCACATTTCTTAAATCTGCATAGCATCGTTTCTCACCTCAAACTCGTGTCGCTTCTCGTAAACTGGAATGATGAGTCTCGCAAGGTGTGTTATGAGTTCAAACCTCTCAGATTTCCATAGACCCTCCACACACACCTCCAACTGCTCAACCAGGACATCCTGTCAAACAAGTACAACTGTTTCACCAATGCATCTTTTGACTTGTTTGTCAAACAGATTACTGATACGGTCTCTTATGGGTTCGATCTGTCGGCGTTGTTTACCTCAGTGTAGTACACATCTAGCATCCCTACATCTTCTTTCATAGCTCCTTCTTCATCAATGTTCTGGGTGATTTTCTTAAAAGCTGCCAGTCCACTCGGGAACAGCTCTGAAACAATAAAATAACCGAATGTATGCCACTATCTTGAGACTAGACTAGAATTTGTATTTATTTTTGGCTAGAAAAGTGTGCTTGTTCCATGCTTCATTACAACAAAGATGTGCAATGATATCGTAATTACATTTTTATCTTAACACGCTTTTTATTTTGTGTCCAAATACAGTTTGGGGCCACAGTACATAAGCTATTGCATTCTTAACGATTACTCATGAAAAGCTGATGATTAGGATTATTAAATAACTGCATCACTGTTACCAACACATGACTTCTGAGAAACATACAGCAGTCCTTTAAACAATGCCATTTTTATCTCTGGTTTCTAGTTATGCAAATTTGAGGGACCTGTTACATCCTTTTAGTTTTATATTGTAGAAGTTTAGGGTGGCACAAACCTCTAAACTGCTAGCAGTTAACAAAATCTGTTTGCTATTTAATTGGCAAAAACCTTTTCGTAAAATAGACATTTTGTGTTAATGCATGCTTTATTTAAAATAAAAATGGAAAAGAAAGAAACAGGTTTACAGTAACATTCACAATACTTCAGACACATTGTTTGAGACTTTGCATTGCCATTTGCATTGTGCACCACAAATTAGGACTAAGATAGGAAAGTGTTTGTCCTGAGCAGGACCAGTATTTGCATGAGGAAAATGAGGGAAATTACACCAGCCACAGATATTTATTGTTTTTTGTGCTGTTTATTTATAGATATAAAAAAATATATAATTGTAACATGAGGCCAGACATGCATTCTTTTATTTTTCAGTCAGTGTAAAATAGAGTTAGGTCTGATTTTTAGGACACAATCTAAGGAAGAATGATTTTAGCCAAATAAATGAGCATGAAACCTTTGTTGAAAGTAAAGAAACCTTTGCAAACTTACTTTTCCTGTGCAAATACTCTGCCACCAATGCAGCAACATGAACATTACACATAGCAGCCTGTGAAAACACAAGAGCAGAGAAAATAAGTTAAGAAAATAAATCACATACACAATGAACTGAACCTTAGGCTCATCTATGTCAACTGATTTAGAGGTATAGTCCAATCAAAAATGAAAACTTGCTGAAAACGCTCTCACCCTCAGGCCATTCAATATGTAGATGAGCTTGTTTCTTCATTGGAACAGATTTGGAGAAATTTAGCATAACATGACTTGTTCACCAATGGATCCTCTGCAGTGAATGGGTGCCGTCAGAATGAGAGTCCAAACAGCTGATAAAAACATCACAATGATCCACTTGACTCGTCCATCAGTTAACATCTTGTGAAACAAAAAGCTGCACATTGGTAAGAAACAAATCCAACACATTTTAAATTTATATTTGACTAATATTTTCACCAAAAATGAAAGCAAAAATTTAAAGTGCCTTAATGATGGATTTGTTTCTTAAAAACACACAGCTTCACATTCATAAGACAATAACGGATGGACTGGAGTCGTGTGTATTACTTGTGGATTATTGCAATGTTTTTATCAGCTTTCATTCTGACGGCACCTATTCACTGCAAAAGGATCCATTGGTGAGCAAGTCATATAATGCTAAATTTCCTCAAATCTGCTTTGATCAAGAAACAAACTCATCTACATTTTGGATGGCCTGAGGGTGAGTACATTTACATTTTTTTTACATATAGGAACTACTGTTATATAACCTTTTACACTGTTGGATGTGATCCCTGTATGCGACAAAAATAAAAATACTAGAGAATGCTGGCAAGGAAGTGACCTTTACTCCAATTCAGTTCCTGTTTTTCATTCTGTGAGGGATATATTTACATGAAGAATCAAACACTGCTGCTAACCTAAACATATCAGAAGAGTACGGAACAGATTAAGCCCAATTATTAAATAATTCATAAATCATGTAAACAGAAAAAGTTAAACAGCACTGAACGTCTCTTGTGAATTGTTGCTATATGATCAAGACTTGACCCGTGTTCAGTCAGGCAAAAGCCGTGACAGATGCTATTACAAAGATTGTTTAAAGGATAACCTAAACGTTACTACCAGGAGGTGGTTTCCAGAGGGGTGCTTGCCATTAATTATAGCCATAAAATATAACCGATTTATGTGATGCAACTGAAATACCCAACCAGGTGGTTCAAAACTAAAATTAGGAAAGGTGAAAATACTTCAGTTAAAAAAAACATTTATCAAATGCATCAGAAGATGATTTATGTGCATAATGCCTAATAAATGATTGAAGTCTGACCAAATATATTGTGCCCTTGTAAGTTTCTACCTGTCCATAGACCTGATCGAGTGTTGGAAAAACTTTAAACTTAACTTAAACTAAACTTTGCCCAAGAGCAGCCTTTTAATGCCTGTTATAAAAGTAAAATATTAAATTCAATGTATTTTCTAAATGTATCAATAGATGAATTAGATTGAACCAGAAAATGTTTTTCTCTAAGTCTAACAGAACTATTAAAGAGCCGGATGTTTTGTGTATGTTGTGTATGTTTACGTGTCAGGGGTGAGGCTGCAGGTAGTGCCTCAATATAAATATCTGGGAATACTGATCGATTCAAAACATACATTTAAAGCTCGAGTTAAAAAGCTTTGTAAGCAGGTTAAGTGTAAGTTTATTGGAGATTACTTGTCATTAGAAACAGCTAAGATGTACAGTATATGTATTCTATGGTTATTTCTAACATGACTTACTGTTTAACCACCTGGTCTCAGGCGAGTTCAGGACTCTAAAACCATTAGAGTTCTTATACAAACGTACACTTAAAGTCTGCGATAAGAAATCGGTACATTATCATCATTGTCCAATACTGAAAAAATATAATTTGTTAAGTTGGGAAAACATGATTAAGTATGCAAATGTAGCTTGATGTATAAATGTATTTATGGTGTATCTTCTCCCCCTCTTGGTCAGTTAGTTCGTATTGGAACAACTGACTATCGCTCTACAAGAGGCGCATTAAGAGGAGACTGTATCATACCCCTTGTCAGTCTGCTTTTTCTGTCAAAGCGGCACAAGAATGGAATACTATAAGAGATCTAGACACATGCTTTATTTAGGGTTCAATTGAAATAATTGGTTAATCAGAACTCAGATTTGACATCCTATTATTGTTTGTATTTTGTTTGCATTGTATTTAATTGATCCTATATTGTTTTCAATAGACTACTGCATGATTTGATTGTGTAATTATTACATTTTCTATTATATATTTTTAATCAAATTTTCTCTATGGTGACTTGTAACATCTTGTCCAAGGACTACGGATGAAAAATAGCCTTTTGCTAATTCTGGTACATTTACAGGAATGTTTTTATTAATGTACAATGGCCCTGTCAAACTAAATAAGAAAAAATATAAATAAAAGATGTTAACATCAAGTCTGGAAGCTGATGGTTTAAAAATAACTGCCATATTTTATTTTATTTATATTAACCGATGCAAATTTATTGGTAATAAAATTGAAAACTGAATGAAACAATATATGGCATATTATGATAAACATCTGAAAACAAATATTGTGTTTCCTCTGAAATTTCCACCGTAAAGCAGATGATATGATCTGCAGCCCGTGTGCAGAATGACATACAGCGTATAGCTTCAGGGAGAGGTGGGGCTTAAAAATGGCCTACAGGCATCATGACTGAGCAAGCATCTAATTTCATCCATGCACAATGGTTTGAGGCCAAAACAAGTTGACATGAAGCCTTTCCAATGCACCTGTTCCAACTAAATAACATACCTCAGAGAAGTCTCCGTTCTTGCTGTGTGCTCGTGCCATGCTGTCCAGCCAGGTCCGCCTGAGCTCTGGTGTGCTGGCGTATGATCGGGCGAGACTGTACTGAAGGTCGAGCAGCATTTCTGGGTCTTTTTCGTGCTCACGCATCTGAGCAGTGGCCATCAAAACCGTACGAATTCTCATCGTCAGACCCTTCACTTCAGATGGAAACGTGGTGGGCTGGGGAGACATTTAGATTATATTGATTTCAAATGTTAACAAATATTAACCAAGAGAAGCAAAAACACCTTGCAAGGCATTTTGGCACGCTTATTATTACTGTAGATGTTACAGCTCACGCAAGTCACATTCCTCTGTGCTATTTTTAAATTCCTGGTCTATGCTAATTTTTATGACACCAGGTCTTGCAGATTTTTCTACATCTCACAAGAATGACTTGCATGTACATTGATGAAAACTGTATCATATTCTTTTAAATGATGAGTTCACTTTCAAAGTTTCCTAATAATTTATGTATTCCAATATGTTCATGTATTTTCTTATTCAGTTGAAAATAAATTAAGTATTTCACTTTTTAAAACTTTAGTTTGTGTGTAATTTTGCTGTTTGAGCATAAACAATATCAGCATAGTTACGACGCTGAACGTTCAATACAAACTGAGATATTGTTGTTTAAAATTATGGCAGTTTAACACCTACAAATACGGCTGATTTACAATGAGTTATTTCTTGGGTTTGTGACATCACAAACCCTGATAAACCCCACCCCCAGGAACATGCTGAAGCGTGCCACAAGTGTCCTGAAAGTGAAGCCAAAGCATCTTGATCGATCCCCAGGTGACTGGCTGCAGTACAGGTCATAAACCCCGCCCCTTCATGTAATCTAATGGGACGTGAGACAAACCAAATAATCAAATTACACTTCAAATATATTTTTCCCAAAGATGGTTTCCGTCATTTGAGGTAGTCCTCATCGTGCTGATTTATGTTGAAGTGTTCATTTTTCTAATGTTTGATTTTAGTTAGTTATTTGATGCTATAAAAACAGGGTGTGGTGTCATGATTGTGATCTTGTGATTGGTCCGCGGGAGTTTGGGCGGGACTTTGATACCACAGCTCCACCTCACGAGACTACTGCGCAGACTTATGTCATTTTATGTCATTACTTATGTCAAATTATGTCATTTAATCAAGATGGCAGTGGCCATACTGAGACGCTTCACTTGAGATGCTTCACCAAGAGGCTTCACTTTTCTATAGTGGAAGTGGAGACGTGTCGTCCATCTTTTTGTTTTTACAGTCCATGGTTGTGCTGCTTTAGAGTAGAGGAAGAGTTTTTTCCATGCCATCAAAACTAGGGGTGCACGAAGAAATCTATTTATATATGAATCGAGAATCTGTCTTCTAACGATTCTAATGGATTCACAAATTTCAAAATCAATGTTCTAAAGCAGCGGTTCTTAATACTGTTCCTCGTAAAAAAAATAAAAATAAAATAGTTAACCACCCCTTTAATGTTGTTGAGGAAAACATTCCAGGATTTTTCTCCATATAGTGGACTTCAATGGGGGCCAATGAGTTGAAGGTCCAAATTGCAGTTTCAGTGCAGCTTCAAAGGGCTTTACACGATCCCAGCCGAGGAATAGGGATCTTATCAAGTTTAACAAGCGATCATTTTCTTAAAATAATAATTCACATACTTTTTAACCACAAATGCTCATCTTGCACTAGCTCTGTGATGTGCATGCATGAATTCACACATTTCATAATCACGTCGAAAAGGTGTACTTTGGTTCAAAAACGGTAGGGTAGGGATATCTGATTTCCTCCTCCAACTTCAAATTAGTCCCACATTGTTTTTTTTTTTTTAGCTTTTTTTGTAAAGAATGTTTGACTTTCTTTACATGTTTGCTTTGTAAATACTGGGTCGGTACTTCCGCCAACATCACACATGACCTTTCCAACATAACTAAGTCATGCGTGAAGTTGAGCTAGTGCAAGATAAGCATTTGTGGTTAAAAAGTATATACACATTTTAATATTTAAATGACCGACCATTTCGCTAAGTAAGACCCTTATTCCTCAGCTTTTCTTTTCGAAGAAAGACATTCTTTCCTGAGATGTATTCGTCATCCCGCTACTATTGTTTTGATCACAATTTTACCTTTCTGTCATACAACCTTTACTGTTATTAAGTCGATTATTTATTTATTATTATTATAATTTGCTCTGCTGTAAATAGTTTAAAATCTAAAATGTTTAATAAAATAAAGAATTAAAAAAGACACCTTGGATGATATGTGGATGAGTAAATTATCAGGAAATGTTTATTCTGGAAGTGAACTAATCCTTTAACAAAGCTGAACTTTCTAAAAAGGTCTCTCAAGACCACTCCACTACATTTTGGTATTTTTGGAGCTCAATAGAGCTCCGGACGTCACGTGACCCATTCTGTTTACACCACCATGCTGGCAGGCAAGAACAGCCGGGAGCGAATAAGAAATGAATGGCGCCAGCATAAGTTTCAAGGCATCAGAGTTCACTGCGCACTTTAATTCAAAAGATATAGACCTGTACATAGCAAAACTTAATAGATTAAACATAACAGATCCCTATAATGCCCCCGGGGTGCTTTTAACGTCTATCAATATATGAACGGATAGATTTCCCGACCTGCAGTATCCTGATATGTACAACTACCTCATCAACTTTCCCTCCTAACGTTACTCCGGGGACTCTTTAAAAGCCTACAAAAGCCTGGAGGGGTACAAATAGATGCAATCGAATTTTTTGATGAATATTAAGGAGTCTGCTAAAACCACAGACTGTAAAAATGTCGTCACTGGAAGGTAAAGTCAACTGTGTTGTTAGCTAATGTAATCAACCCTAGCTGTCCTTGTAGGTAGCCAGCATAATTATATCACTGTGAGTACAGTATACATCATAAATGTCATAAAATCTTTTCCGTTTAATCCCAGATGTTGTGTGTTAGCACGTTTTATTGCAGTGAGCCATTTTAGTCATCCGAGGAATACGATAAAATTATTTCCCCTTTGCTTTATGGGACAATTGCGTGTGTGTATAAAAAATTCATATTTTCAATTAAAGATAACATAGATTTAATATGGGTTGCTTTGGGTGTGTTTTACGAATAATATATACTACAAGGTTTAGAAGCTTACTTAAATGTTACATGTTTTTTCTCTATTTTGCAATAGTGAAAGACGGTTTCCCTTATTGATCACGTCTCGGCTAGATTGCATGTTTTCTTGCGCGGCTGCATGTTGGACTCATGAAAAATAATCACGTTGTTTGTATTTGCCAAAATAGAAATGTACTCTAGTCAAAACACGGACGGGACAGCGTGAGCGCCGCTTATTATGAAGCGGGAGTATTCTGCAGCCTTCCTTGAACGGTTATGTTCAAGACTTTCTGATGTACTTAACGAATACTGCGTGAGGGGGCAAGAAACAGGCCAAGGGAGGTCACGTACGGGACACATAAATGAAGCCCAATATACGGGACGTCTCGGCTAATACAACTTCCCCCTGCATGTTTTGGCATCCTAGCACACAGCATCTGTCTGCCATGGTAAAATGGTGTAAGGTTTGTAAGGTCTAAATAGTCTGGTTTTAAATGATTGTTCTACAACTGTCGATACAATGCTACGGCCGCTCCAGCTCCTGGTTGCTCCGGTTTAGATTGCATGACGTCAACCTCCAGAGCTCTATAATGTATTCTTTGTCTGTGAATGGCTTTGTTTTTAAAAAGAGGTGTGACAATGGTGTGGGGTTGTGGTTTTGTGCAATAACTTTGAAAATATTTTCTTACACTGGAAGCATTTCTACAGTGTCTACATAAAAAAGCTACATATTTCTTCACAAAGACAACTATACGTTTGTTTTAAGAAATTGGTCACTTATAAAATTCTACTTTTATAAAGTTTTGAATGTTCGTTAACGTGGAGAACCGCATGTTAATACGAAGATTCACATGTAAAGTGTAACAAGATAAACAACTCTGATCATGTCATTTCAGTCATACTATATCAGGGGTTGGCAACCTTTTGGGCATGAAGTGACTTTTTTTTTTTCGTTAACCCCACCCCTCCTTTTTTAAATAAACTGTGTATTTAAACAGTAAAAAACATGTTCAGATAAAAATCTGTATTTGATTATCATACAAATAGTGCAGAATGTGTAAACAAAATATTTTTAACTTCTCAAAATCCTTAAAAAATGTATTTGAATGTTTACATTAGACTTTGCATAACATATTTACAGTGTGACCCTACTGAACACAACTGTATGTATGTGAATGCTGTAGCTCACACAACACCATAATTATGATTTGTCATAATTATGGAATGTTAAGAACTTTGACTTAAAAATAACCAGCATTTATAGCCATAATTTATTTATTGCTAAGAGCAACAAATGCAGAGTTGTTACTGCCATGTTCGTGACAGAAGCTAAAGGGACTCACATCCCACAGCGGTTGCACAGCGGTTCCTCAGCTGGATCACATCTGTAGACTGGCACAGGTTAATTCCCACTCTTTAATAGTATTTATAGCTCCTAACAAGCTGTGTGACTATGAGGAATGATTACTTCAACATGTACATCATCCCTATTGGTCGTTTGCAGTGAGTATCCCTTTGTCATAGGTTGCCGAACTTTGTGCTGTATAAATAAACCTTGACTATTTATTATAAAATAAAACAAGGATTTTCTACTGCACCTTCATGGCTTTATCACTAATGGCAAAGTTGTTGATGATGGAAAGTGACTCCTGGAAACGTGAGCTGCCGGTTAGCACCACATCAGCGATGAGCTGGCTCACAGCGATGATGATCTAATGGTCAGAGAGGAAACACACAAAATATACATTCTTGAGTCACACAAGAATAGGCACAAGTTAGTGTACTTGTTTACCAAGGGGACAACATTGTCAGTGAAATTCATGCTTGATATTTGAGAAAAGAAGAGTAAAGAAAACAATCAAGGACAATCTAATATGTGAACTAGGGATGTTCATTTTGTTTTGTTTTTCTAAACGATAACCGGCGCTCGACAATTATTTTAAATTACAACGGAAATAAATTAGAAAGAATAAGTGTCTGTGACCCGTTAAAATACATTTACATAAAAAAATACATAAAAAACATTTGTTTTCCGGGGATTAATTTTACAAGCGCAAAAGCAGCAAACAACAGAACATGAGGATTCACATGATCATATCACATCACACACCTGCAGCGCTTCTGCGAGAGAAAAACATAATAAAGCTAAGCGCTCTATATATATATAATAATGAATAAATAGGCCTATATGAGAAATATGTTTTTCACTTAAATAATAATTTAAGGAAACGAACGAAAAACTGTGCAACAAGTAGCCTATGCAGAGTTTTGGTTCATTTTTGTGCTGAGCGAAAGGAAAACAGACGACAGGAAGTGGCATCCTATTTTTAGGCTTATTTTACAAAAGTGCAAAGATTTGTTTTTATTGTGAATGCACACGAATAAAAGCAAACTTTTTACAATTCCGATTATCTTCATAACTAAACGGAGTATTTGCTTCCACTGTTAGAAGTGGGGGAAAAAAATCAAGTGATCGCTCCAGCGCCACATACACGCTCACAGTTAAGCGTTCTACCTTGACAATGCAGCCTGTTCATTATCATAATAAAAAACAATCAGTCAAACATATGGGGGGAAAAACGGTTTAAATATGTAGTAAAATCGGTGCCGTTAAGCGTTATCAGCATACCGCCGTGAAGTTATGCAAAAATTATGTTTTATGTGGATATTGGTACGCGAGTGAAGTAGGCCTACATAAAAGGTCAATAATATTTTGGCATTCAAATACATTACGAAAACGGAAACATTTGATTTTGTGTCGAACTAAAGACCCAACATTGGTTTCAGTTTAGTTTTAGCCTAAATTAATTCATTTTGGTTTGTCGTTTACAGCTATAGCTTCTTACATGTTTAATTCTTGTTATTTTCTAAATAGCCTTCTGTTATTTGAAAGGATTTGTTGTGGAGTGAGGGGAACTAAAATAACCTAGCTATGTTTACAGTGTTTATTATAATGTTTTTAATTCGCGTCGGCCTATTTCTGAATGAAATAATAAAATGCGACTTATAGCCAACTTTTGTTTTTACTCTCTCGCTCTCTAAATATTTTTTTTTAATACACATAGCTTATTTAACCATGCAGCAAACCTTTTAAAATAAGATAAATAAGTGACTTTAAACCGTTTAACTTCCCACACCTGTCCTGGAGGCCCCCCTGCCCCCCTGCCCTGTCGCCCTTATCTAACACACCTGATTCCACTCATCAGCTCGTTAGTAGAGACTGCAAAAACTGAATTGGGTGTGTTAGATAAGGGAGACATACAAAACGTGCAGGACAGGGGGTACTCCAGGACAGGTTTGGGAAGCACTGGTTTAACTGATTGTATTTATCAGTCTAAATTCTTAGCGGTCGGTTAACGGTTAAAATGAACATCCCTAATGTGAACATAATATTTTTATTGTCCATTAAGCTGAAATTTATGCAAATGTATTATGCAAAATAATACAGCCAGTATGAAAATATAATTGAATTGTTTGTAGAGACATAAACTGCCAGCTATGAAATTTGCTTTGGCAAGACAAAGGAATAATCCATTTTATTTCACAAATGTCTAAAATGTCATTTCCATCACAGTATGCTATTACACACAACACATTATGTGAGATGTGGTGGAAATGACACTGTGTGTTCAAGGTTTTCTCATGATACTTTAGGGCAGTGGTTCTCAACCTTTTTTTTTCCATCGGGTCACACTGTGGTCCAAGTGCAAGTCTCACGGGCCGCGCGCATGTCATTTACATATTACGTCATCAATAAACCAACCAGATTTATATTATGATGTATAGCCTAAATATTATGATATCTAAACGATTACATTTATTTAAATAAATAATTCTACTCCCCAATAATAAAACACCTGATGCTGTCGGGAGCCAGTTTTGTGAAATTCTGCTCGAAAGGAGTAACAGCACAATGAAGTTGGGATTGTAAATTGCCGTCTGTAAGACGCGCACGGAAGCGTGACTTGACACGTGACATTGCAGAAAGTGTGCGTTCACAAATGTAGCCTATGTTGATCCAAATATGGAAATAATTTTCGAATTTAATAATCTGAGGTTCTCTCCAGAGATGTTTTGCCACATTTCTGTAATAAGGATGATTGCTGTGTAGTAGTTTATGGGTGTTTCTTTTTGCCTGAACATCTTCAGTGTGAGTGGCGGGGCAAACCGAAAGTAAGTCCAGCACTCTCTTCACTGCTGATGCTGCGTCTGTTCTTGTTTGAATGCGTTCCTTCGCCGGCATTTTCCACATTTCGTTTTCTCCCTTCTCTCAATTTTACAGAACTAATGGCTGCTGATAACTATTTGAATTTAATTCTGCCAAAGTGCGCGCTTGTAAGTGTTACGTCTGCTCATGTCTGAAAATAATATATGAAAAACTAAATTATTTTACATAAAAACATTATAGCTTATATTTGTTTAGTACATTTTTAAATTTCTGTAAAACTGAAAGTAATTTTTTTATTCTTTTCCGCACATAGCCAGCTCCAGGGCAGTCTGTGATCGCGTGCAGTTGCTGATGCTCGCTAATGCGCGCAATCGCTTTCTTATGTGCCGGTTTTATCGGTTTCACTTTCGCTTTTGAAATCGATCACGTTCAACAAGGAGGGGAAAGGATGGAAAGTGGAGGGCACAGTAACTCGTTTGGGGGAGCACAGCCTACGAATGCCCCCCCCATGGCGCCGGCCCTGATTCAGCATGGTGGGCCGCATTTGGATTCGTGACGAGCCACAAGCGGCCCGCGGGTTGAGAACTACTGCTTTAGGGTGTGTTTACATGACGTTTTAACTAAAAATGGAAGACGCATTTTACGTTTTGGTCATCCATTTACAAGACAATGTATGTCATTGCTGTATAAATGTACACTTATATTTACTGTTGGACATTGTAATAAGACAAATTAAAGCGAAAGTGTGAAAAGGGAGTTAATTTACTAAAAGCCCTCGAGGCCTAAACTCTAGAAGAAAGAAGAATAGCTAAAGGAACACTCATACAGCACATTAGTCTTCACAGAGTGAAAGTGCAACCATAAAATAAAGTTTAGTAGGTATAGAATATAGATCTAAAAGAACTCACCTGTGAATTCAGGGTGAATGCAATAAATACTAACAATTTGTTTTCATTTATGAGGGTGCAACTGAATGTATATTATAAATCAAAAAATAAAGTTGTTGCTTTGCATTGAGTAGAAACTATGCAGATGCCTTAAGACATGTGAGAGACAGGTGAAAGTGGCTTGACCTGTCTCACTGGCACTATGAGGTTGTATTACACCATGCAGCCTGTATCACATGATTACGCACCTTGAGCAAACCTTTTTGTGTATTTAATAAGAGCACTTTCAAAGACATTAAGACACCTAGACTGTCAACGTAACATCTGATACAGAGATGTTTACGATCTAAGCTTGTGACACACCGGATCGCACACAAGTCAGCACGCACAAACACGAACGTCATGATGAATTTAAATATAAGACTTACTGTTAAATTGTGTAAACTACCATTCACATGTTTGGGGTCATGTTTATGTTTTGTTTCAGCAGGGATGCATTAAATTGGTTAACAAATTGACAGTAAATGTTTACAAAATATATATATTTAAAATCAATTTATTTATTTTCCATTCATCAAAGAATCCTGAAAAAAAAGTATTTACTTGTTGTTTGAACACACATAAAAATAAGCAGCACAACTGTTTTCACCATTAATAATAAATGTTTCTTGCGCAAATCGGCATATTCAAATTATTTCTGAAGGATCATGTGACACTTAAGACTGGAGTAATGGATGCTCAGCTTTGTCATCACAGAAAAAAATTATAATAATTAAAATGACAATAGAAAACAGTTATTTTAAATTGTAATATTTCACAATACTACTCTTTTTACTACATTTTTGCTGTCTTGAGCAAAAACTTTAAAAATCTTAACCCTAGTAGTTACTTTCAGATCGGCAATTCACTGAATCCAGTCTCCTTTAAACGAACTAAACCAGCAGGAGGTGGTCTGAGTACGATTCGTTAAACTAAAATGGACCAAAAAGAGATTAAACTCCAATTTCAAAATCAGGAATAGTGTAAATGAAAGAGAACTGAGTGATTCTTTTTTTATAAATGAGGTTTATGAGTTTTCATAAAGTGTGAAAACACCCTGAAAAGCAATGTAGAGCAGCGAATCATTTGACATTTCTAGAAACTGCCCTACCCTCACATTCTTATTAGCTGACTCCAGACATGCCTGACTCAATCATCAGTCAAGTATGACGCGATCACTCGTTCATTAGTTCTGCACTGCATGTTAATAGATCAAGAGAATCATCTGAGAGTCGCACCTTATATAGCAGGGGACTACTTTCAGGTGCTGCGTTATATTATTACGCCTGCTGCACCCATGATACGGCAGCAAATTCCCTTCATTATTACGCCAGAATGAGTATAGTTCCTAGCCATATTGGCCTATACGGTTATAGAATTAGGGAGGGATGCTAGGGATGTGTCTCTACCAATATCCAGCCACTAACAAACTGTCCCTAGCAATAATTTGATCAAATAATTAAATATATGTATATGTTTTTGTCATTTCAGATGCATCTGAAACATCATACCATTGATATTCCCTAACAAGTTAAAGTAAATACGTAAGAAAACTGCGCGCTCTCAAGGATGCGCATTTAATACATGTGCGGAATATAATTATTTAGATATATAGAGAAAATGTATGGAATGTATGGAACACTGCTGTTCAAAATATTTATTTACGTTTTTTTAAGGTAATTTATTTCAGTGATGCAAATCAGAATTTCCATCTGCCTTTAAGCCAGTCTTACATAATCCTTCAGAAATAATTTCAACATGTTGATTTATTATCAATGCTGTTCTTTTTAGCTTTCTATTCATCAAAGAATCCTGAACAAAATGTCACAGGTTCCAAAAAAATATTAAACAGCAAAACTGTTTCCAAAACTGGTAATAAATCAATATATTAGAATGATTTCTGAAGGCTCGACTCTGAAAACTGGAGTAACAGCAGATGAAAATTTTGATTTGCATCACTGAATTAAATTATAGGCTATTTCAAAGTATATTAATTATATATGTAATATATAACCTGACACGGAGAAGAGTGAAAACTCCTCACATGACCCCTACAGAACATCTGAACTCTTCCTCCGTCTGTTCTGCAAAATGTAAACAAATGTAGCCTATATTTCTGCAAGCATAAATATTGTGAAAATATTAATTGTGTCTAGAAAAAGACATTCCTCCTGGAACAGGTCGCGCACCGCTGCGCTCAACGCTCTTGATATTCTTAAACTTTGTTACAACTGTGAGTGAGAAACACTTGAGATGACTCGGCGCGTGCGGCAGGTAACTGAACGAATCATTCAAACTGATTCCACTGGTTTGCCAACTGCTTTGATCAAGCCTTTGAACAGAATTGACTCAAAATAATTAATCATTCGCAAATGGGCATCGCTGATCGCCCAGAGAAAAGTAGACGGCGCGTTTGGAATAAATTGAAGCATTTTTAACTTGTTTTGCATTAAGATAAAGTAACGAGAGGAGCGTCGCCCACAGTGACGAAGTAAAAGTACCGTTTTTTCACTAAACATGTACTTGAGTAAAAGTAAAAGTACCCATTTTTAAATATACTCTAAAATGATTAGTTAACCAAAAAAATTACTCAAGTAAATGTAACGAAGTAAATGTAACTCGTTACTACCCACCTCTGGTTTTAAGTGGTGTTTGTTTGACAAAACAGAGCAAACGGAAAGAGAAAGCGCGGTCTATGGATATTATTAGCTCCCTATAAAAAGCATGACAGAAAGACAAGTTGTGCGGAAAGATACACAATCTTTCATCCTAGGATAAACTCATGAACATCAACAATAATTTAGACAAATATAATGTGATTTTTTTTTGTAAGTGGCACTGGTGCAGCAGGATTTGGAACAGCATCCTGAGTCCCCGCAGACAGTCTTTAACTTGAAATAATGTTGTTCAACTGAATGTACAAATCAAACTGTTAGCTGAAATATCCACTAAATAAAAAACACTGATTTAAGAGTGCAGTTTATCTGTCAATCAGATGCGCACGAGTTTAGTTACCACAGCAACAGCAGAGTATTCTTTCAGAATCATCCTGGGTCCAATTCGATTAATATTAAAATAAAGTGATGTGTGATTAAAGGGATAGTTCACCTAAAAATTAAAATTCTATCATTTACTCACCCTCAAGTAGTTCCAAACCTGTATTCATTTCTTTGTTCTGCCGAGCAAAGGAAGATATTTTGAAGAAAGTTTGTAACCAGGCATATTTTGGGGCAACATTGACTTTCATAGTAAGAAAAAAACCCACTATGGAAGTCAATGGTGCTAGACCTAGGATGGGTATCGTTAAGGTTTTAACGGTACTACTACTCTTATCGATACTGCTTATCGGTCAGGTGCTTTAACGGTATTCTTATCGGTACTTTTTGTTATTTATATATATATATATACATACATATATACATACATACATACATACACATATATGTATGAAATATATATTTCTATGATAGATTAGCAGCTTAATTAACATGGCTTTATATTCTGAGATGTTAAATAAATATTTCATTAAATAAATATAAAACATCAATTTGTAAATGCAGCAGTGTGCAGGCATTTTTGTGTTTTATATACATAAGATAAGATAGAGTAAGAACATGAACAAAGAAACAAAGTTAAACAAACTGACAAATATACCATTTATTGTGTGTGTATTTGATCGCTTGACGCGCCTGGCTTGAGCGCGCACACGCACACACACACACACACACACACGCACACGCACACACACACGCACACTCACACACACACACGCGCGCAAACACACACACACACACAGGGGCGGGAACAGGGGTGCTGAGAGTGCTGCAGCACCCCAGTTTTTTTCTGTGGGCAACTGTAAACTGTTGTGAATAAAAAAATATATAGGCTAAATTTGTTATAATAAAGATTAATTTAAAATGTATATGGTTGCTGATGTTTATAACATTTAGTTTACATTGGCTATTTTGCTATCTATTTCTATGTGATCTTCGACATATTTACCATTTGCCCATTAATTTAACAGTTGTAAGAATTAAAGTTATCAAAGTTATTAAACTGATGCAGGGCTATTTGATGCGCACGTTGCGCACATCCTGTCAAATCACGCACGCAGCACTGCCAATGCTTGCTTTTATGTTTGTGAATGCTATGATTGTGTTGAAGAATTTGTAGGTTGTGGCTTAAAAGCGGAACATGGAAATATCATGGATGTACTTTTTTTTTTTGTTCTCAGCGATATGAGTCTTTCCCTTCTCCCAAAACAGCTTATAGCTAAAATAGTTCAGTTTTGTATGTAATGGAAAAGTGATTAGACGATGTTTCGTTTTTTTCTTCATAAAGTTAATTTAGAAAACCTTGGGAGCATTTTTGTTCATTAAATGTTTTTTTCTTTTAAGCAACCACCAAGCGGCCAGCATCAGAGTTGATCCTATGTTTGATTAATTTAGCCTTATCAAATCATCAAGACTTGACTAAAATAAAATCGATAGATAGGCCTATAAACAGTTCAAGCATATCACAGTGTTAGTTTAAATGTTTAACCTATATAAATGTGCAATATCCAACAGTTTGTGTGGAGAGTGGAAGCTGAAGCGAGCTTTACAGGACATGGAGGATTTTTTTCTTACAGTAAAAACAACTTAAAATACGCAGGTGATTTTTTTTTCTCATAAAGGTAAGAGTAATATATCATTTTGAACTGTAAAGGGTCTACTTTTATTTGTGTGCATTCACAATATCAACATTGTGCTTTTATAAAATAGGAAAACAGAGAATGCACTTTCTTCCGGTTTTGAACAAGAGGCTTCAATGATGAACCAAACTCGCAACTCGAAACTGGCTCAGAGATATGATAAATATATCTATAGAAAGCTTTAAAATACTACTTTAAAACGAAATAATTCAAAGCAAAGCAAAAACTCTTCATTAGCCTATGTAATCCGTTAAGATGCATATATTTCTCCAATGAGGAAATGGCGAGTCATTTTTCCCGTCACCTCACCATCTCAAATATAAAAATAAGGAAAGCCTAAAACAGGCCCGATTATAATTTATGCTTTTATTTTATAATTGTATTCAATAAAAAAAGTATGTAAATCTTTGTCCTTGAAATTTAAAGGATTTGTTGCAATGCAATTTTGTCTGACTGATGTGAATTATTTATTGGCCTATCGTTTTAATCCATGCAGCAAATGCTTTAAAACAGCTTTAAAATTACTTTATTGCATTCCAGATGCTTTTAAAAAACTTTTCACTATACATTTTAAGGGTTTTTAAGCTTGAATGTAACTTGAATGTAAAACATTGTTATGAATTCATTGTAGCCTATTCCCATTTGTAAAATAGCTAATTGTTGTCTAACACGATCTCATGAAAGTGCGAGGCTATAGCACGATTTTCTGTTTCTATTTGGCGTAATATTTATATGCAGAAATTGACTACACCCCACAGCACACCCCTACATAAAACACCTTCCCGCCCCCTGCACACACACACACACACACACACACGCACACACTTCAGCCTGAGGAACAGCATCTCGTGTGGATTGTACTTCCAACATTTCATTATCAAACATGTCCAGCAATTTAGTAACTGTAAAGACGGCATTTTTACAACAATCGACAGACGATTGATCTGATTCTGATGTTAAGTTTTGGTCAGGAGGAACGAATGCGCCGCTGTGAAGAGAAGGAAGTTGTGTTAGAAGAAACACGGCTATAATCTTTAGAAGCTAAAAACATTAAATAAACTCAGTTTAATATAACAGCCACAGGCCTAAAGTGTAAGCATGTTTTAATGGTTAGTTCTCTTCTATCATAAACAGGGCTTATGTTGCGCTGGTTGAACTCATCCACGTGAGCGATCGCGCTTCTGATTTGGGAATAGCAAAATGCATCATAGACAAGAGTTTGAATATTATTGCATATAAAACAGCTGGTGACTCTGGCGGATATAATTTGCAAGATAATGTATATATATAGCAATAATAAATGTATGTGTGTTTTCTTAATTTCTCCAGTACCGATAGCAGAACCGTTAACGTCAGAGCTTATCGATACTCCGGTCTTTTATAATTTAGCCCCGAGACCGATTAAATACCGAGTTTCGGTACCCATCCCTACCCAGACCTGCTCTGTTTCCCACATTCTTCAGAATACCTTCCTTACAGGACATTCATACAGGTCTGGAACTACTGGAGGGTGTGTAAATGATGACAGAATTGTATTTTTTTGGGTAAATAATCCTTTTAAGACACCCAGCGCTCTGATGCTGATGTTGTTGGTTCACAAAATCATAATTGTGTAATTATTGTCTGTTAAACGGGGGGGGGATCTTTTACCGCAAAGTACTGCGCAACAGTTGACTTTTGACAAGAAAACATTAAAGTACTGTGCCAAGACATGTGTTGATATGTAAGACATGATTCGTAATGTCCAGCATTAACAAAGAACAAAAAGGTTAGATTTGTCCTTAGATTTGGCAGACACACATCTGCTTTCCAAGTAAAATACAGTTGGGGCTCATAACGTGTACATGTTACAGTTGGAAAATAAAGAGGCAAGAAAAACAAAAACAAGTTTAGCAAGGTGAAATAATAGTCTTCTTAGATTAATTAGGTAGCTAATCAAACGGAGATGTTTGTATGAAATTGTTATTATCTACCTGTAAGTGCATGCGCAGGAAGCTTTTCTTCTTGGTGTACTCAAAATTGTTCCTCATGAGTAAGTATAGAAGGGCAGATGCTTCCCCGCGTAGGACACTTAGTTTAGACATACAGCACTTCAAGACTTCATAGCACAGCGAACCACACAGAGTTACACGGCCCTTAAAAAGGGGAACCTGGAACTAAAATATATAGATAGAGACACAAACAAATTAATGTTCAAGTAGGACATTCTGAAACATCTTGAAAACATCTTATGTTGTTGCATTTGAAGGTTGTGGTCATTCTTTAAACCTGTAGTTTACCCAAAACCAAAACTATTTCCATTAATTACGCAACATCCTTTGTTCCAAACTTGTATGCTAAAAATGTTAAAATAATAATAATAATTATAAAGCTGCACCTTTTGCATTTGCATTAACATTTGGGTTGGGAACCACATGATGGTGAGTAAAGAATTATTTTCTAAGGGAACTATTCCTTGTGTAAAAGAAATATGTTGATCTCACCTTGATGATAAAGGCTCGCAGAGAGGCAAAGATGTGTTTGATTGCTGTTTCTGATTGTCCGACTTTCAGTAACGTGAGGTACGTTTCAAAGACCTTCGTCATCAGAGCATTGTGACCATCACTGTCCAGCAGCTGATTCTGTCAAGATCCATTAATTACATGATCAGTTTGTATCCAAGCAGAAGTAAAGCTTTCGCTTCATTATGAACACTATGATAAGAATAACTGCTGGTTACTCCTCTTCTTTAAGTGTTGCTGATTACCTTGAAGCTCTGAGAGAAGAGTGAGAGGACGTCCAGCACGGTAAGGCAGGCTTCTGTCGACATGTTCCCCTCAAGCAGAGACTGATGGTTGATCTCTGCTTCTGTGGAACCTCCAGCTGAAATACAAGATTACAAATGCATGTTAATATTACAATGCAACATACAAACAATTGACTCAAAAAGATTCTAAAAACTTTGCTTATTAATATCATAGTCATAAGTCTAGATTTATGTCACTTTTTATGTTCAATTACACTTTCCTGAACTAACTTGTCATACACTACCGTGGAAATGTTTGGGGCCAGTAATTTGCTAGTTTTATTTTTTGAAAATTAGTCAAAATAACTCATTTTGTTCAGCAACGATGCATTAAATTGATCAAGAGTAACATTTATAATGTTACAAAAAATGTATATTTCAAAATGTCTAAATGTCTTTTTTAGCTCTCTATTAAGCACAATTTCAACAAAATATTAAGCACCAGAACTGCTTTCAACATTGATAATATTAATAAAAACAAATGTTTCTTGAGCACCATATTAGACTGATTTCTGAAGATCATGTGACACTGAAGACTGGAGTAATGATGCTGAAAAATCAGCTTTGCACCACAGGAATAAATTACATTTTAAAATATACATTTCAAAAACTTTTTTAATGCAATATTTCACAATATTATCACATTATAACATATATATATATTTATTTATTTATTTAATCAAATAAACGCAGCTTTGGTGGTTACACTTGTTATTAAAAAATTACAAACTACTATTTAAAAAAATGCATGATGGTCAGCTGAGACTTGTGACAATGGAATTTAAAGTTTGAAGGTACATTAAGTTGCTACATTACATAAGATTTTGTTATGATATATTAAATTAGGTAACGTTTATTAGTTTAATTATGTGCGTTGCATTACAATATGTTACGTTTTGTTGTAAAGCATAACATATCATCATAGAATCAGAAAAGCCATGAAAATCATGTAGCATAATGCAATTTTTCCCAGAACGAAAGGGATAAAATAACAGGAGTACAACAATTACCCATGTTCAGGGTTAATGAGGTGTCCATAGTGCTGAACTGCTGCAGCTTTGCTTGCATTTGGCTTCCTCGACCTCGCAGCACCGGCATGGTCTGAGACTTCCTCTCAAACGAGATGAGTTTCGACACCCAGGGTTCCTGGCTTCTAAACAACACACACAAACAAAGCCGTATTGTCCACAACAATGCTAATCTTGATACCAGTATTTATTTGAAAGCACAGGGGTAATGCAATGTAAAGATCTGGCTTTTGATGACACGATAGCAGGCAGCGTGCCACAGTTGTGGTTCATGTAAATATGAGTGATCTGAATATGATTAATTCTCAAATGGGAAACATGTTGTCATTGTTGAGTCTCTCTCAAGCATACCGGCTGATGTTTCGCTTGCCCACATAGCGGAACTGGACTATGCAGATCCTACAGACAGAGAAGAATACAAATGAATACATTATGTGATAGAAAGCCAGATAAAGATTAAAGAGAGGGTCACGATTTACTTTCTGGCAACAAACATTTAAATTTTTCTCCAATCTTCAGGGCCAGAAACCCTGATTAAAATACCGGAAATATTCCACAAGTGTGCAGTTTTTTCCAGCAACACAAGCTGGATTTCACATTTTGTCAGAACATAATTATTAAAGCAACATTGTTATGATATATAATTATATCATAGAACATAACATAATTATTAAACAGAACATAATTATTAAAGCACTATGTTATTCAAATGTGCATTAATTTAATCAAGAGACAGCAAAGGCTTTTACATTATTACGAAAATATCTCTTTCAAATAAATGCTGTTCTTTTAAACTTTCTATTTATTAGAGCAGCAGATCAGCATATTAGACTGATTTCTGAAGATCATGTGACACTGAAGACTGGAGTAATGATGCTGAAAATACAGCTTTGCATCACAGGAATAAATTACATTTTAAAACATATTAAATAAGAAAATAGTTATTTTAAATTGTACTAATATTTGAGGTTACTGTATTTTTGGATCAAATATATGCAGCCTCGGTGAGCATACAAGACTTTTCAGTGTTTTACATCTCTGTGTAGTTACACAAGATTTAAATACACATGAATAATTAGATCAACACTGGTCAGACAAATACAACACCTCATGGGAAATGTATTACGTGACTCACTCGAGCAGGCTGAGGAAGTTCATGATGTCTTGTGGATTGACTTTAGACCAGTAGGCCATCAGAGTATCTACAGGAAGACATTGAGTAACATACAAACAGAAGCATTAAACAATATTGCCCAACTCTTCCTGTTCACAGCGTCATTCTCAAGAATTTCAGGACAGACAACTAATCCACAGGGTTCAAACGTTCTTGACAAATGGACAAAAATAACACTTTTCAGAAATGATTTAAAGGGATAGTGCACCAAAAAAATGACAATTATGCCATGATTTACTCACCCACAAGCCACCATAGGTGTACATGACTTTCTTCTTTCAGACAAATCAGAGTTATATTAATAAAAGATCCTGGCTCTTTCAAGCTTTATAGTGAATAAGGTTTAAGATTGCAATAAAAGTCCAATAAAAGTGTATCCATCCATAATAAAAAGTGTGCCACAATGCTCCAGGGGGTTAATAAAGG
The DNA here is from genome assembly GCA_027564155.1 of Gymnocypris eckloni scoliostomus. Classification (NCBI taxonomy): domain Eukaryota; kingdom Metazoa; phylum Chordata; class Actinopteri; order Cypriniformes; family Cyprinidae; genus Gymnocypris; species Gymnocypris eckloni. Next base: position 32,632,069 of record CM050413.1, on the reverse strand, counting down.
CCTTCTGAAGCGATTTGATGCGTTTTTGTAAGGAAAACATACATATTAAAAACTGTATAAACCGTAATCTCAAGCTTCTGCTAGCTGCTGTATGCACTGTTACGGTCAAAGCTTTGTTGTCCCTATTTTGTGGGTATTGGTATTTATTTTTTGTCCCCTGTTGTACTGATTTGGTTTATTCTTTTCTCCTGAGGTTGAGCTCCGCCCCTACACACCTGCAACTTGTTCGGTGATGACGTTCTGGGCCGAATATAAGGTGGAAGTTGCGGTTGTGTTGGTGGCTCACCCCGTTGCAGCGCGTGTCCTGTCACAGTTACTACCATGCTCTTCAATGAGCACGATCCGCACTTGTTTAGATGTTCTTTCCGTCCGGCCACCATTGATGAATGCAGCCAGCGAGCTTCGTGCGTGTTTTGTGGTCAAGCATACCGGTGAAAAGCGGTGCTTACTATGTGTTTGATGTGTGTTGATCTATGTTTTGTTTGCTTTATTATGTTGATTTAATTCTTCATTGTATCTGTTGCCGGCTGATTAGCTGTGACTCGCAAGATGTTTGACCGTTAATAAATGGTTAAATTGACATTCTGCCTCGCCTGTCCTTTTATGTTATTAAACCCCTTCCTCAACGAGCATTTTATAAGTGGGGTTCGTAACAGCACAAGAGAGTGGCGTTCCAGCGGATGACGCAAGACGTTGTAAAGTAAGCTCTGAGAATATGCTATCTTGTAAGAACCAAGTTTTGTTCACAGCAAAGGAAAACCAGTCTCCTCTTGGTTCATATTGAAATCTTCTGACACTTTCATTTACAAATCCTTGTTTTATACTTTCACGACCAGTGTTTTGTTTTGCTGTCTCCACTGAGCTTCTGCATTCGCCACTTCTGCGTTCGACAGTGTTCGTCTACTACGTCATCCGCTGGAACGCCACTCTCTCATGAAGGCGCATATGAGATGCATAGATCCGCACAGAGATTATGGTTTATAAACCTTTAAATTTGGATCTTTTTCTTACAAATATTAATCAAAATGTTCGGAAAGGATTTGTTGACTCCCGGATCCATGCAGAGCATAGATATATTTTGTATTGGACTTCAAAATTTTAAACCCCGTTCACTGCCATTACAAAGCTTGGAAGAGCCAGGATATTTTTTTTTAAATAACTCCAATTGTATTCGTCTGAAAGGAAAAAAAGTCATAGACTCCTTGCATGGCTTGAGGGTGAGTAAATCATGGGATAATTTTCATTTTTGGGTGAGCTATCCCTTTAATAGATTACTGGGATGGATTTCAGATTGGCTTTGCAGATTGAAATTATTATTCTTATATTGTACATATGTCTCTGATAAGAACCTCAAAAAAGTGCTCTAATAATATTTGTGGTCTTGCGATGTTTTAAGTGCTTTTTAAGAGCAAAGGAATTAAAGTACGTTCAGTGGAAATTTCTAAATGTAAATCACAATTTCAGGTTTTCTATAAAGTGTTCAAATTAGAGTTTCTTACTCTTGCTTCATATCTGATCTGAAACGCCTAATCAAGATCACTACAAATGAGCCGGCAAGCTGATGTGGAGTCATCTAAAGTGTGTGGTGCTGGGAAAACCAACAGCAGGATCGATAAACCCTTGTTTAAAGTGATACGTGTCATAAGAAGATCCATGTGCATGAAATCTGCACCCACACAACTCCAACGAATGTTCAACAGATTTCCACAGAATTTAAACGCTCGTCATTTAAAGAGCAACAACAGCTGTCACCCCAGCTCACAATCTGCCCTGAGCTGCATATTCAATATGCTGATTTCTTTTTCATTCAAGCAGAGCTGGTAAACTTTGTCACAGCAAAACATTATTTAAAATATGCATTATATGTGAATTTGAAATGATCTGTATTGTGTAAAGTGCTGTATAAATAAAGGTGACCGTGTAAATCTGAAATCATGATTTGAGCTTTAATGTCCCAAATGTGTTGTGTGCTTCTTGTCTTTGGTGTCTAATGGCTCGCTTCCAACGAGCAGTATGGGTCAGTACGGTACGGTAACACCCTTCGGGACTGAACACCCTGATCCAGCTTGCATTTCCACTGACAATACACCAACAGTACCCGTGCTTGATAGGCGTGGTGTATGCCAGAAAGTAGAGATCGACAATAAACCTCTGCCTTTTTGTTAAATATCAGTTGTAATGAACAAAATAGCCATTATAAAAGTATAAGTGCAAAGTATAAGAGGCTTATATAAGAGAAAATAAAGACAAAAGCTGACAATTCAGTCAAACGTATGCTACAAATCTCTGTGACGATACATCGTCGTATCGTCAGAGATTGGACGATACAGGTATCAATACAGCTAGCCCTGTATCGATATTGTGGCACGTGTGCAGCAGTGTACCGCACTTAATTTGAATACAAGAACACAGTTTAAAACACCAATGTTTAAACGGACCGCAGAGGAACACTACTGGGTTGCCTGATATAAAGAGACGTAATCCCCGAAACAGAGCTGCCCACTTGCGCAATATGGAAATATCTGCTAAGTGTAATACTTATCTTTGTCAATATATAAAGTTAAACATAACTTTGTGCTCAGCCAAAACAATATGACCAGGAACAAATAGATTAATGAGACCACGAATGCCTGTTAAATATACCCAAGACGAATTGTATCTCATGTTTAATCACTACAGAGACATCAGAGCCAGCAGCAAGTGTCAGAAGGACTAGCCGAGCGTAAGGCTGCTCGAGGAGGATACATGAGCACTGAGCGCCCGGTGATCGCCTTGAGCTCCGAAATCAGCATAGCACATTTTCAAATAGGTGCCTTATAAATAAACCACAGATTTGAGTTTTAAACAACTACATTCTCACCTGAAAAACTCTTAAAACTACATTTCATGACACAATAACAGTAACATTTTGAAAATTATGCAAGTTTTTGGGCAATGACATTTCACAAGTCCACAAGAAATACACTGTTATATGCACACTCTGATGTAAATAAGCCCAACACTCATAGATAGCAGAGTGGAACGAGTGAAGGAGAAGCTTTATCCCCTTGTATCATGCAAAAGTGACGATTCTAGTCAACCAATCAACGTTCTACAGTGAGTTTAGCTCCAGCCTTTTGGTACCCTTTGCTGTGCTAGGTACCCCAACGGAAGGGTACTAAAAAAGTGGTACGGTACATTATTTTGGTACCATTCACAACTTCTGACAATGAAAACGGACGCAATTGCATACCATACCGTACTGCACTGAACCGTACCACTCGGTGAAAACCAGCCATAAGTAGTGCCTATGGCATCGCTTTGGGGTTGTTTGGGTCACTGGCTGGTAGCTAAGAAAATTCTTGGTGGTTGCTAGAAGTTTTGAAAAACCTCTAACCCAAAGTATGAACAATAGTATTGTTAGAGAAGAGAGCCTGTGGCTACAGGATTAAAGCTGATCTGAAAGTAAGGCTACAATTGAGTCGGTGACTACAATTCTGATGGTGTTTTATGATGATAACAAAGTGTGCTTACCATCTGACAAAGTTCTTACAATATGCAGGAAACACAGGAGCAGGCCTCTGATCTCATACTTCCCCAAAAGTCCAGCGGCGGGTACATTGCTCATAGTGGAACCGCGCCTGTGTAACTGAGCAGAAATGGTATTTAAAAATTTTTTTTGCATCATTTGTGTGATGTTTAATAAGGTAATCTGCAATGTCGGGGAAACGTAAACGTAACATAAAAACGTTGTAGTTTTTTCCGTCTTTTTTTAATTTAATGAGTAATGCATTACTTTTTATCGTATAAATTTAAGTTGTTTTTGTTAATGCATGTTACTGCATATTTAACTGTTTAACTGACAAACAATTGCAATCTTGTCCCTTTCACATGCAGAAATGCTTATATAAAAGGCACGTATACACTTTAGGAGTTAGAAAAAAATGTAAATTAGTGTTCTGTGGCTCAGTGGTAGAGCATTGCGTTAGCAGCGCAAAGGTTGTGAGTTCGATTCCCAGGGAACACATTTGTATTGTCAGTATGTGTAAATTATAAATTGTATTCTCAATTGTATAAAATTGTAGAATTATACAATAGAATTGTATAAATTGTATAAATTGTAAATGTAGGTGGACAAAAAAATTGTGCACGAGAAAAACAACAAAATGTTTTATACTGTATAAACTCTAGTAAGTAAATTACATACATGTATATATTATACACTACTAAGCAAAGGTTTGGGGCTGGCAAGATGTTTTAACGCTCACCAAAGCTGCATTTATTTAATCAAAAATACAGTAAAAACTGTAATATTTGAAATTAAAATAACTGTTTTTATTCATATATTTTAAAATCTACTTTATTCCTGTAATGTCAAAGCTGAATTTTCAGCATCATTACCCAGTCTTCAGGGTCACCAGGTCCTTCAATCATTTTAATTGGCTGATTTGGCACTCAAGAAACATTTCTTATTATCATCACTGCTGAAAACAGTTTTACCATTAATGTTTTTCTGAAAACTGAGATATATTTTTGATGAATGAAGTTCAAAAGAACAGCATTTATTTTAAATAGAAATATTAGTCACTTTAATGCATTCTTGGTAAATAAATATATACATTTTTGAACTGTAGTGTATATAAAAAGAGAGAGGACAAGTATTCCACTGTGTTAATTTCTATAAAACTAACAATGTAATATTATACATAGTTATTTTTTGTTATATTGAGCAAAACAACATTGTAACATGTTTCTTTTAAAAGTAATGTTCCCCAACACTGGCCACCTGAAGTGAAAACACGGCTGTCTCTGTTTCACCTCATTGATGTCTGGAGTGCCAGGATCTCCATACATAGAGCATCTGGACTCTCCTTTCCTAACGTGTCCATTCTGGGTGACACCAGCTGTGACACACACAAACACAGACAAATATACACATACTGTACTGTGTGTGTGTGTGTGTGTGTTTATAACAACCGTTGGCAAAATACTTTGATACTCACTAGGTTCCTTATGAACGATTGTGCTGCTTCTGCGGCTGTCCACTGAAAAATCATCCTGGTACTAAAGGAGCATGGAAAAACAGGAAGTGCTCATCTGACTGCAGATCAAGATCTTGCAAGGTTAACATTTGCACTAGGACACGGCATTTAAAGGTAGCACTCTCATGTCTCGAGTTACAACAGTGCAGAAGTAAACCGAATCAGTAAATACTGAAACATTATACTTCTAATTCTGTACAATTAACAATTACATTATGCAAAATATCCATTTCAGATGTAAATTTGAGCGTCGAATGAGAGTTGTTTTCCACTCCACAGTCTGTTTCTGTTAAGATAACAATGAAATATCAACTCAATTTTTTAAATGCCTCTGATTTGTCTTATCTTTTTGGACTGACGTTTGAGAAGTTTCAATGGAGTTCGATTAAGCAATATACATTTCATAAAATATCGATTGCACAAAACAGATGAAGACTGAGTCAGTGTAGATCATAGATAAGAAATGCATGTTTACCATGAGGCCGAGGCCATTTCTGCAGAGTTGCTCCGGGCTGTTCAGATGACTCATGTTCTGGTAGAACAGCTCTAAGAGTGGCAGGTACAGCAGACAGATGCGGGCCTGCTGATTCTGTCATGAGATTCAAGAAAAATGAATGATTATGAAACACCGTAGCAGAAAGAATGGTCACTAGCCATTGACTGCAGCCAAAAAAGACTTTACATAAGTGTTTGTTTTACTGTGCATATTTCATTTATGCTTCCATGATTTTAATAATCCATAAACAAACATGCATGAAAAATGATACAATACACAATAATTAAAGCAATAATATTTATATATTACACAAAAATGTAAAGAAACTAATGTGGTCACAGCTAAATGGTTGACCGGTTGCATACCGGTCCAAGTCTAAATGTCTCTATCAGTGTTGTTACTGTTAACCATATAGAAACTATTAAAAATATGTTTGTTCCTGTGTGGCTCAGTGGTAGAGCATTGCGTCAGGAGCGCAAAAGGTTGTGGGTTCGATTCCCAGGGAACACATATACTAATGAAAATGTATAACCTGAATGCAATTTTAAGTGGCTTTGGATAAAAGCGTCTGCTAAATGCATAAATGTAAAATGTAACTCAGATAAAGCTGGAATAAAGCCAAATATAAACATTAGAATAAAAAAAATACCTTAAAAATTCTTAAATTAAATGTAGCTTAGAAACTAACTTGAGAACTTAACTGCCTTTAAGTTGAATTACTAAATAACTGAAAAATTTGAAAAACATCTAAATAAAATACATTAATATTAATAATAATATCAAAAGCAAAACAAAAACATCTAAATAAAATACATTAATAATAATATCAAAAGCCAAAATAAAACAAAAAATAAAAGCTAATTCAAAATTATAGTATACAAATAATACCAAAATGACCTTGTTTCTCTATGATATTCTCTAAATGATATGGCAAATAACACTAGTCTGTTCAATTAAAGGAACAGCGTTTGGAACAATGTGATAAAATGGTTGTAGAACTATAATAAAATCCCTCACCTTGGCCTTAGCAAGCACCACTTAAACAGAACTAGTCTAAAGACTACGAAGACTTCTAGGAAATATTCTTAGAATGACCTGTCCCATATGTGTTTAGAAAATGAACAGCATTTTTGTGATGTTGTTCATAGTTAAGAACATTTCATATAGAAACAGAATCAGAATATAGAATCTGCTAAAAAACTAAACTACATTAGCTTCTACTGTTCACGGTCTTCTGGAAATGATCCCACGATTATCCCAGAGGTTCAGGCGCCAGTAGTAGCTGACTCACAACGATGTTTAGAGCAAACAGATCATAGTGGCTTCTCAAGAAACGCGATTGCAGCAGGAGCTCGATAGCCATGTCAGTGCCAACGATCTGGAACTTCGATCTGGACTCTGAGTCTCAGTCTGGCATTTGCATAACAGACAGATGTCTGTCTGTGATGAATGCAAACATAATTGTGCAGCAGTTATTACTTATGGTGACAACGGTACGGCTATAACGGGAAGATATCTTTGCATTGTCGTCAGCCACACTAGTTGATAAAAGATAAAATTCAAAACCACTAATTTCAATAACATCGACCTGCGTATGCATTGGGGTCATCTCAACCTCCTGGATCCCGGAGCATGATAAACAGAAAAGTTTAACTACAATTATTTGTGGTGCTTAGTTTTAATTAAGATATTACTATATGTAGTTGAAATAAATGTGGTATTTAATTTATTAACATGGGATATCTGTGCAGTTCATCCATGAGTCTCTATGATATTCTGGTCTTTAGATACAACTCGGGTCCCACTTTTAATCCAAGTCTATCTGATTTTTTTGCATGTTTTATTGCTGCCAGACAAACCCGGCAGATTTGTTGGAAAGTAATGGCATGCCTCACCTCAACAAGCTGCATGATTCGAGGCATCATTTATGTCTGTCAGATTATGTGCAGGTTAAAGGTACACTACACCTGACAATATCTCATCATGTATTCACTCTCATGCCGTCTCAGATGTATATGATTTTCTTTCTTCTGTTGAACACAAACAGCTTTTTTGTTGTTGTTTTAAATAATCCATCTCTGTGAGTCAATATAATGCAAGTGAATGGAACCATCAAAGCAAACTCCACACAACACGACCCCATAACAAAATAGGTAGTTTGTGAAAAAAATCTAATAAAATGTAGAACTTTTAAAACCCTAAACCATTGCTTTTGGCCAGGTGTCATAAGTTCACACTTGACATAAACGTCCCACGTGAAACTTTCACAAAAAGTGACGTCATGTGTTTCCGCATCCCTTCTCGTGAGTTTCACAGTTTCCACGCTTCACAATATTCTGACAGATGAAATGTTTTAGAAAGTTTAAAATAGCCTTTTCTCACACATATCTTTGGTTTCCCTTCAGTTTCATCAACTGGAGTCGTATGTATTAGCATTGCGTTCATTTGTTTTTTATTTTTGAGGCTCCCACACACTTGCATTACATGGATTCAGATATAAATCATTCTTCTAAAAAATATCTGCGTCCGAAGAAGAAATTCAATCATATACAGTACATCTGCGATGGCAAGAGGGTGAGTAAGTGATGATACATTTTTCATTTTGGGGTGGAGTATCCCTTTAAGGGTTTGTTTTCTTTAAGCAATACTAATAGTGATGCTTGCTTTAGCAAACACTACTAATTAGACTAATAGTGTGAAACAAAAGACTCATAGACACTAACATTAACGATATTAAGATAACGGTTATAAAAAGTTGCACATGCAAAATAGCAATCGGTCTTCTGCGGACAAAGGTTACTGTCAGCGGTCTATTCAGCAGAAGCAGGGACAGGAATAGTCTTTCTGAAACAATGCATATGTTTGTACAACTATGCAGTTTACCTTAAAAGCATTGTATCTGTCGTCCATGGCGTGTTTGATCATGAGGTTCTTGAGTGCAGCTACAGCCAGCTGTCTTATCTCGGGACAGCCCTGGAGTCCATCAGCAACCTCTCGCAGAAGCAGACCCACCAGGAAATGGTTTTTGCAGTACTCCTCGGTCAGGCTGTACTCCAAACTCTGATCTGAAACACATTATTTCAGAGTCAGCGCTGTTCTGTATTACTCATATTTTATTTTGACATTTAAAGTATCATGAATGTTTTTGCAATCTGTGTGGCCTTTTATTAAAAGTAACAAGCATCACTTGTATTTCATGCATCCTAAAGGCGCAGTACTTTTAAAGATGCATATATGCAAAAGGTGCTTAGCATACAGGTGTAACAGGTAATGCTCCTGTGTTAAGTGAAAGGCATCCAAATGAAAAGACAGTGTTTAGATGGCTGACATCTTTCTGAAAGCAGATTTCACTGCATTCCACACATCAAACAACAATAGAAACAGAAACTAAAGAGTGACAGAAAAACCTTGTTCTTAAAGTGAAAGCATTTTTTTATTTAAAACCGATAAAATAAATAGCCTTCTTTGACAATAATACAGAAATCCTTCCCATAATGGCAAGTAGTTTGTTCACGTACAATTGAAAGTTCTGTCGACTTTTACTCACCCTCATGTTGCTTTAGACATGCTATTATTCAATCTATGAAATACAAAAGGGGAATATTTGAAGATTTTTTTCAAAGTGGGTCAGTGAAGATACCATTTGACTGAGCCGTTTCTTTTTAAACTGACTATATGAATCAGAATTCAATTCACTGATTCCATGATTCAGTCTCAGCGAAGAGGAAGATTTTAAGTCTCTTCCTCACACATAGATGTTGTATGCCTTCAGAAGACTTAAAGAACATACACTACCATCCAATAAATACACACTTTTTTGATAATCAACGATTTATTAAATTGATCAAATATGAGAGTAAAGACATTTATAACGTCACATAAGGCTGTTCTTTTGAATTTTCCATTCATCAAAGGATTCATCCTGAAAATGTATCATGGTTTCTACAAAAATAATAAGCAGCAGTGTTTTCAACATTAATAATACAAATATTTTGAGCAGGATTCAGCATATTAGACTGATTACTGAAGGATCATGTGACACTGAAGACTGGAGTGAAAATTCAGCTTTGTCATTAAAATTAAAACCAAGGTTGCATTTATTTGATCACATAAATATTTTTACAGTTTAAAGTATATTTATGTGATCAAATAAATGCAACCTTGGTGAACATAGACTTCTTTTGAATCCTTAAACCTTTGAATGGCAGTATTTGTCATATGAACTTGTTGAAAACTCTGTTCTTCTAAAGTAGAAAACTCAGAAGAGAAGACCAGGAGACTTCGGATTCGATCGTCAGCAGAATTTCTTTATTCTATGACATGTGTTGTTATCTGCAGTCATCGAAGATCTCATTTAAGTCATTTTACAGGGTATCTTATAGGTATTTTTGGAGGAGGGATTCTTAGAGGTGGAGACAAACATCAAACAAAGCAAACATCTGAGGGAGGCGTTAGTTAATTACAGGAACCTTCCGTGGTCCAATAAACCTAACAAAGGTTGAATCTGACTCCTTGATCTTACCATTAACATAAGAGACAAAAGGCACCGTTGTCTCGAGCTCAAATGGTCAGGAACGCCTCAAACATCAAACATCTGTATTTCCTGACACTTTCTTTAGTCAGGAAGTGTATCTAAATTAAACATTTAAAATAAAATTTGTAATTCTTCAATCCCCTCTTTGAGAGTTCTAATAACTCTCACAAAAATACAAATTTAGACACTTAAAGTTAATTCTTGTAACTTGTAATCGTTACAGGCACAGTGTACATGTTCTGTGTTGCTTATATGTAATTGCATGCTGACACAGAAACAAAACATGCAATTAGTTTTGCTGAAAGATCGTATGTGAGTCTCTGCGTTGTGTATTTTTTCTTCTTTCTTCTTTCTTTCTTGTGTGATAGTTGGCAATGGGTCTGGTTGTTTTCTAGAGGTTGTGGCTTCATCCAGGTGAGAAGGGTGGTGCATATGGATCTCAGGACAGCCATCAAATGGTATCTGCACAGAGGAAGAAAGAAACACAAACAAGAGAACTAACGGCACAGAGCAGTATTTGTAGAGTCTGCATACATTAGGGTTGTATCCTCTGTTCAAAATATAGTCTGCTATGGTTGTTCCTTCTTTCCCTATTTCTCAATTCCTGCGACACCTAAAGAACAGTGAGGAAAGGATGGACTAATGGAGGGGAAAGGCCTATGAGGAAATCTTCACCTCAGGGTTGGCCCCCGAAGCCTGTTGCTTTCGGTTCTTCCCTGGGCTCCTCACTGGTTCTTGTGTCTGCCCTATCCTATCCCTGCAGGGGGAGGAACAACCTTAATATGTGACACATGAGTCCAAGTTTTCCTTCCCTGACACAATACTGCAGCTGCTGTAATCAACATCACTTGATGTGGTCCGTACCACTTAGGCTCTAATGGCTTGTTTTTGAATGTCTTTATCATGACCCATTGACCTGGGACGATTGTGTGTCCACCTTCTGGTGGAGTCTGCCAACGACTCAACTCTCTCTTTGGCACTCTGCACTGCCTTTGTGAGGTTTTCACAGTAGCGATCAGGGCATCTGAAAGCAATGTGCACATCAGCATTTCTAAGATCAATCACACCTGGCATCTGCATTGGGCGTCAGTAATAATCTCATGAGGGCTCAGTCCTACTGATCTGTTAGGTGATGCTCTCATACTACACAGTACTGCGGGCAGTGCTTCAACCCATGGTACTCCTTCCTGATGCATTTTGCTTAGCCTGGTTTTGATTGTTCTGTTTGATCGTTCAACCTGTCCTGATGCTTGTGGCCTATAGGGGCAGTGAAGGTTCCACTTAATCTTCAACATTCTAGACACTTCCTTGACTACCTGTCCTGTGAAATGGGTACCTTGATCTGAGTCAATGCAATCTGGTAATCCCCATCTGGGAATGAAATCAGTGACAAGACATTTAGCAGTATGTGCAGCTGTAGCGCCCTGTTGGATAAGCTTCTACCCATCTTGAGAACTTGTCTATTACTACCAAAACGTCAGTTTTTCCTTTACAAGGGGCAACGATATGTAATCAACTTGCAGGTGACGAAATGGCCCTGGTGGAGCTGGGGTATGTGCTGCTGGTGTAATGGTTGCTGGTACATCATTATTTTTCTGACATGTAACACATCTCTTGACTGTTTCAGTGGCTGCGTTTCTGAATTTTGGATTCCACCATTGATTTGAGAACCTGTGATTCATCGTTGCTGGACCACTATGACCCAAACTGTGTATTTGTTGAGCCAAATATGGCAACAGTGATTCGGGAGCAACATACTTTCCCCTTTGGTCCAGCAGCCGGATGAATCCACAGTGGCTCCTTTGTCTAACCATGTCCATGCTTCATATAGAGGAACGTCTTTATACAGATCAACGATTGATTCAGGAGGTAGAATTATCTTCTGTGCTGTACTACCTGAACACACTTGTACAGTTGCATAGAAACAAGCCTGTTTAGCGCTACATCAGCAAGAGCATTACCTTTAGCTTCCGTAGTATTAGTTGTGAGATGTGCTTTCACTTTGATCACTGCTAATTTCTTTGGGAGTTTCATGGCAAACATTAAATCTTTCACTAATCCAGCATGCTTAATGGGGATCCAGCAGAAGTTAGAAATTTTCTGGTTTGCCAAATGACACCAAAATCATGAATTACCCCAAAAGCATACCTGGAATCTGTGTAGATATTTGCAACCGATCCTGAAGCTAGCGTGCATGCTCTAGTTAAGGCTACTAGTTCTGCAGCTTGAGCTGAAAAATGATCTGAAGACGACCTGAAGCAACTACTTCAGTGGTGGAAGTTACTGCATATCCTGCTGTCTGTTACCTTCAATAACTTGAGCTGAACCATCAACAAACAACTCCAATTCTCGTTCTCTATGGGAGTTTCTGCTATTTCACTTGTCGCTGCATATGTAAGCGTAACACAATCATGAGTCATTTCGCCTTCATCCTCTAACACAAATTCAGTCATTGCAGACATCATACATGAGGATGGGTTCGTGACTGGTGCACTGTATAACAATATTCGGGCTGTGAGTTGCTAACCAATTTCCCCAACGGGAGGAGGTGACAAGTGACTTTTGCTTGATTCATTAGTGCGGACACTGCGTGTGGGCATTTTACGTTTACAGTCTGACCTAACACCATTCCTGATGAAGCCTGAAGCGCTAGATGAACTGCCTGTACTGCTCTGAGGCATGGGCCCATACCTTGAGCGACTATGTCAAGTTTACGGAATAGTAATGAATTGGGCGTAAGCTGCCCCATGATCTTGCATTAGACATGCAGTCATAAAGCCTAAGTGTTCATGGACATAAAGCACAAAGGGTCTATCAGATTGGGCAATTCCTAATGCTGGTGCTTGACATAGTGCTCTATTCAAATCATTAAAAGCTTTGAGATGAAGTTCTTCCATACAAACAGTATCTGAATCTTTACCATGGCCTTTCAACAAATCATAGAGAGGCTGAGCAATCGAGGCATAGTCTTCAATCCAAGGTCTACAATAACCTGTTGTTCCTAAAAATGAGCGGAGTGTTTTAATGGTATTAGGCGGAGGTATGGCTTTGACTGAAACCGCTCGATCCTGTGTAATGGATCTATTTCCTGCACCAATTGTTTGACCCAGAAATGTGACTTGCTTTTTAGCAACTTGAGCTTTGTGAAAGCTGCATTTGTGTCCTTTTGCAAATAGTCCAACAATGATGCCAATTCAGTTTGATGTACCTCATGATCTGTTGAGGCAATCAAAATATCATCAACATATTGGATCATAGTGGACTGTTTTACCGGACATTCTGGGTCACACAAATCACGTCTGACAGCCTGATGATATATGGTTGGGGAGTTTTGAAATCCCTGTGGCAATCGTGTCCACTGGTATTGTTCATAGTCAACTGTGAAAGCTAACCATGGCTGGCTGTCAGAGTGCAACGGTACAGAAAAGAATCCATTAGACATATCAATTACTGAAAAATCTTACAATCTAATGGTAAGCCATTACAAATTGTAGATGGATCTGCCACTAGGGGTGATTTTTCAATATGTTTATTGGCTACTCTGTAGTCTATTGTAAGTCTCCATGTCCCATTAGATTTCTTGATGGGCCATATGGGTGAATTACATGGACTGTTGGTTTTAACTAGCACTCCTTGCATCAGCAAATTTTCTACAATAAGTTTGATTCCCTGTATAGCTTCCTTATTAATCGGATATTGTTTGGTGACCGGAGGTGGAGTTCCTGTCAATTTAACTGGTTCTACACCTGTCAACAACCCACAATCATCCTTGTCTTTAGCCCAAATTGGATGATTCTGTAAGAAAACATACTCGGGAGGGTTGCATTATTGGTAGAAATCTGTGCTGAGGAAATTTTATGCTAGTAGATTCTGAGGACATGTCTAAAGTTAGATTTATTTGTCTCAGAAGATCCATGCCTAAAATTGCACCTGTATTTAATGGAGCGCATAGTAATTTTGTAGTCAGAGTTTTTGGGCCAAATTGTACCTCTATGGGCGGAGTTTCATACAAAACAGAATCTTCACCTATTACACCAGTTAAACAAAGTTTGGTTTTCTTGTATGGGATGTTTAAACCTTGTGCCAATTTTGTAGGAATTACTGTAATTTCTGCACCTGTATCAAGCAAAAATCAATCTCTTTCTCTTTTATGCTACCTTTCACAAAAATTCTTTGGTCATTGTGTTGGATTACAGGGGAAAGGTAGCTACTCACAGCCCCAATAATTAGTTTTTTTCCTGGTCTTGTTGTGCTCTTAGAAGAGCCTGAACTAGCTGACCTAGAGTTTCAGTGGTCACTGGCGGAACTACTTCAGGGTTGTGTGCAGGCTGAGAAGGAGCAGAATTATGCATAGCATTTCTTTTCCTATCTTGCAACTTCTTCCTACACTCTTTCTCCCAATGTCCTAATTTTGCACAGTATTTGCATTTGCTTTCTCTTTTAGACCATCTATTGTCTTGTTTCGTTGTGTTAAACGTAGCTGCTGCTACTCTTACTTTTGCTTTGACATCAGCATCTCTTTCCCATGTAGTTAACCTGTCTAGGTTACTTCTGAGAGTTCTGTTAGACCAAGTTAGATCTAAGAATGGTAAAGCTTTTCTGTATTCGCTACAAGGCCATCTGACCAGATACGAACCAAGGGTCCCTTGTCATCTAGCACACTTTCAGGGTCATCAACAATTCCACTGTAGATTACAGCTGACTGACAAAATCTCTCAGTATATTCACTCACAGTTTCTTCTTTCCTTTGCACACAGGTAGTAATTCTAGACCAATCTATTTTGGGTCCTAAGATATTCTTTAGGATTTTCAAAATACCTTCTCTTAAATCACCCTTACTGGCATTTCGCAGTTCAGAAGTGACAGCAGATTCAAAACTGTTGAATTCAGATTCAGTTAGTATTTGTGACATCAGCTGCGTGACTTCTGTCAACGACATGTCATAAAGACGCATTTTACTGATCAATGTTCTTCTAAATTCAGAAAAATGTGTGCGTGCTGACGGTAAACTTTGAGATAGTCTCTCTATATCTTTAGGACCTAAAGCTTTGGCAACAGTTTGTATTTGCACCACAGAAGAATTGAGAGGAACACTATCAGTTTCCTCAATCCCTGAGATCTCCTCCTCGCACCACACACATTGAAGGAATTTACAGGCACATCAGTTACTGATTGAGAGCTACATCTGTTTCAAAAACGCTTGTAAATCAGGGTAAATGTTATCAGGCTGACTTACTTCCACATCAGTTTTGCCTCTTTCTTGAGGTTCAATTTCTTGGTCAAAGTGTATATTCTAGCACGGAGTTCATTGTTCTGTTTCTCTAGCTCTGCGTTACGCTGAGACTGTTGTGTCGCTAGCGTTACACTGAATTCCCTGTGACAACAGATAATGCCTTTCACATTGTTCTTACGAATACTTGCTCCTAGTACCTTTTACACTCATCTACTGACCAAGTCTTGTCTGGATGAATCTCATATTTCTGCGTTAGTTCTTGTCTAACTTTTTCAGTGACTATTAGGTCCATTTTTTTTTCTAACAGTGTTTTGAATTCACTATCTGACCACAGAGGAGTCGCAAGACCACTCTTTTCTGTGGTTGGAATCAGCCTAGCATTCATTCTAACCATTTTGTAAGTTTCTTCGTACACACAAACAAAACAAACACTTCTCTGATTAACAGAGGGTACACTTGTTTTTTTTTTTTAGCACGTAAATGCTAAAAAACCTTCCCTGCCTGAAACAACAGAGGATAAACCAAAAATTAGCACGTAAATGCCAAAATCTTCCCTGCCTGAAAGAACAGAGGATAAAATTTCATCTCTAAAAGCAGAACTTTAGAGGATAAACTCTTCCCTGTCTGAAAACAGAGGATAAACGTCCCTGCCTACAAGAACAGAGGATACTTTTATCTCTAAAATCAAAAAAAACTTTAGAGGATAAACTCATCTCTAAAAATAAAAATTTTTAGAGGATAAACTCTTCCCTGCCTGAAACAGAGGATACACGTCCCTGCCTACAAGAACAGAGGATAAAACAAAATTATTAGCATGAAATGCTAACCTTCCCTGCCTGAAAGAACAGAGGATAAACCAAAAATTAGCACGTAATGCCAACCTTCCCTGCCTGAAAACAGAGGATAACCTTCCCAGAACAGAGGATAAACTCTTCCCTGTCTGAAAACAGAGGATAACCTTTAGTTAAACAAAACCCTACAGATGTATGTTAACTCTTCTCTGACGGCACAGAGGATACAAAAATTTGTACTGGTCTTAGGTTCTTTCGGATTAGAGACAGCACTCACCAGAGAGAAAATTTCAGTCTGGGAATCCTTGTTCAGTTTGAAGTTTCGCTGGATTCCAAAAGATGAGAAAGCTGGAACTCTATCCGGGTCACGGCACCATCTGTTGAAAACTCTGTTCTTCTAAAGTAGAAAACTCAGAAGAGAAGACCAGGAGACTTCGGATTCGATCGTCAGCAGAATTTCTTTATTCTATGACATGTGTTGTTATCTGCAGTCATCGAAGATCTCATTTAAGTCATTTTTACAGGGTATCTTATAGGTATTTTTGGAGGAGGGATTCTTAGAGGTGGAGACAAACATCAAACAAAGCAAACATCTGAGGGAGGCGTTAGTTAATTACAGGAACCTTCCCGTGGTCCAATAAACCTAACAAAGGTTGAATCTGACTCCTTGATCTTACCATTAACATAAGAGACAAAAGGCACCGTTGTCTCGAGCTCAAATGGTCAGGAAACGCTCTCAAACATCTGTATTTCCTGACACTTTCTTTAGTCAGGAAGTGTATCTAAATTAAACATTTAAAATAAAATTTGTAATTCTTCAAACTACATCTTGTCCCGTTTGGAGCTCACTGTGAACTCTTAATGAACGCAAAATGCTGCAGAAATTTTTGTTTTGTTTTTGTTGTTCAGCACCGAAAAGGAAGTAATTTGGTTTTGGAAAAACATGAAGGGTGAGTAAATGATGAAACGTTTAGAAAAATTATCATTTTTGGCCAAACTATTCCTTTAGTATTTCCTGTAATCTGAATTGAAAACAGAAGAGCTTCACATTTTCCTGTAAAACAACAGTAATAAAAATCAGATTACAACAAATGCACACAAGATGTTTCCGCACTCATTCTGAATGTGAAGTATTACGGAGTTAAAAAAGGCACGTGAAGACAGGACAAGACAGACGCATACAGTATACGCTTCATTACAGCAACAAACATCTCAGGTAGTGTGAAAACACTGCCCTTTTCATTTCTGTTTTGTAAAATCATCTCAAAAATCCTCTGACAATACACGTTTAGTCATTGAATTTCATCAGAGCAAAGCAAACGTGTTATACTTGGTGACAGAAAAAGCAAAGGCCTCAACCTGAAGTGTCAAATGCAGTTAGACAGTGATTGATGAGGATTGATGAGTGATGCAGGAGCACAGCAAGGCAATTAGTGGGTTATCAGGACGATTATCTGGCGGCTGGAAGTGCGTTTGCGTCGGCTTTGGTCGTCATCACCTACCTACGACACCGAAATACTCCGCCGCATACGACATAAAATCTGAAATAACGAATAAAGGAAGCAATCATGCAGGGTTGCCGTTATCAGTGGTGGGAGTGAAGCTGTGAGGATGTGTTCCTGTGCTTGAAATGAAATAGTGCTCACTAATGCATACTGCTCACAGTATATACCACATACTTCATTTTCATTTTATTCATTTTTTTATGGATTTTAAATATTTAACTATGCAGTATGTATAATACATGTTCTGTGATTTAAATTATGATTAGTTCTTAAGAAATAAATGGCATCCTTTTTTCTTTTATATAATTTTATTCAGTAAAGATGCATTAAATTGATCAAAAGTGACAGTAAATACATTTATAATGTTGCAAAAGATTTCATTTTTTTATAACAATCTGTAATCTGATTTTTATTAACTGCTGTATTTGAATTTTCTGTCAAAGAATCCTGATAAAATTGCATGAGTTTCACAGAAATATCACACAAAACTATTCTCAACATTGATAAGACATGTTTCTTGAACAGAAAATCAGCATTTTAGACTGATTTCTGAAGGATCATGTGACACTGAAGACTGGAGTAATGATGCTGAAAGATCCGCATTGCCATCACAGGACTAAATTACATTTTAAACATTAAAACACAATTTAAAGTAACTGTTTTCGAATAATAATAATATTTCACAATATCACTGTTTTCCCTGCACTTTGATCAAACAAGCGGCCATTTAAAAAAACTCACAACCTTTGAAAGGCATGTATAATATAAATGTGTTTGCATCTTTGTGTGAATATATATTAGTTTCCGACACTACAGGAAAATCATAGTGAATATTATATTTTTTCACCCCATTTTTCCTCCAGCTGTCAATATGATAATGTTTTTGACTACATAATGCCAAATGCAATGATTTATCTCTGATTGGTCAATGGCACACATCAGCTGTGAGATGTTTTATATTTTGCCGTTTGAGCCGCTAGAAACTAGGCATGATGAAGCGGCAGAACACATTAGCTACCTGCAGCATTTCTTCCATTGAAAATGAACAGCTAAAAATTCATCTTAGCAATCACAGGAATAAATTACATTTTTAAATATGTTAACATAAAAACCAGTTCAATTCAAAACCATAAAAAACCATACTGATTCCAAATTTTGGAAAGGTAGGGTACACATACTGTGTACAGTATACATCATTTGTAGTGCAGATATGTGTAGTACGGTAGTATGCTTATCCTGGGTCTAAATGAAAAGAATGAGAGGTCATATTATTGTATCTGAACTTCATTTGAACGGTGTTTATGATGAGACACTGACTCACTGAACTTTCCATACAAAGAGACTGTTTTATTATTTTCTAATTAGAAATAGTGAAACTTCTAAACTCATCACAGACATTAAATATGTTATAACTGAACTTGTCAAATAAGTCTTTAGGGAAAACGTAAGGAAAATGTTCTGATTCATGCCTAAATTATACGTTAAGCTCGAATGTCATCACGCCCCATTTCGTGACACTTAAATCCTGCATAGCTGGGTTTTCAGGTTCACGTTACATGGCGTGAGGAATGGTGCTGCTAGCAGATCTTAAAGTGGAGAAGTTGTTAGACTGGGATGGAGGGGAGGATGAGGGCAAGAAAAGCCATGGCAAGATAGGAGGGGGGTGGAGAGACCTACCCTGGACACGCTGCAGCTTAGTTCGGCCAAATGCCATGGGCAGGTTCAGAGGAATGTAGTGCTCGTGGTTGCAAACCGTCATGAGGAAATCAAACTTCATCTCTGTAAGCGCCTGTAAACATTGCATACAGAAGTGATGAGTGAGATGTAGTAGAAACGTATTTGGAGATCTAGATAGCAACAGACAAGATGAAACAGATTTATTGCATAAGCATATCTGTACAAGTTCTGACAAGCTGCATTCATGTTTTAATTCACATCCGAGTTCAGCAACAGAGCCAACAACTCTTGTTTTTAAGGAACAGTTACAGTAATTACAAATTAAGAAGTATAAAATTAAAACTGTTATCGCTAATATCAGTTTCAATATCAAGTCAATATCAAACATCCAAATATAATATTTAGTTTAATTATAATGTATTACGTATTTATTTATTTCAAATTCTACAAGTGAATTTAGGCATTATAACATTGCAATGTACAGCATGAATTACATTTAACAGTTTAAAAAATGTCATTTATCTAAAGATCAGCTAAGGTAATCGAAATGTAATTACAGGTGGAAATAAGCATGCACTAATTAAATATCTAATATAAAGACATACTGAAAAATTAAAACATACATCTAATTATATCCATCTATTTATAACCACACATGCCTGACATTTTTTTATGATTATCAACCATCATGTTTACAGTGAGTAATAAAAATACATAATTTGCTCTTTCATAGCTTGTTTTCCAAGAACAGCCTAGGCTGTGGTACATGGAATTTGCAAGTCTAAATGACTCATACATGATCTTATAATATGATATTGCACAAAACAACTCTGTGAATTCAACAGCACAGAAGATGAGAACAGAGAAGCTATTCTGCAAAAGTCACACCCATTATCAGAATGTCTTGTTATGAAAGACCTCACAGACAAGATAATCTCTAAAGAATCAAAACCTAAAGAAAAGCAGTTTCTTCATATGTATTGATCTATGAAAGAGAAATTAAAAACCCTGAAAGCAATGCTATACTCAAAGTATTTCAGAGATTTAATATGTTCAAATGATTTCCAATTTGACATGGGTTTAGTATGAGATTATTATGTGTGAACAAAAGTCAAGTATTTTACAGCAGAATTGAATTATCATCTAAAACTCTCTAATGCTACCTTGAAGACCACCGGGTTGAAACAAGAAAAAACGATTGATATTAATATTGATAACCCACTGAATAAATGTAAGTTGTATTGCTTTGACCATGTACTGCAGTTGAACTCTGTTGCCTACCTTTGGATCTTTCAGGCCGAAGCCACACATGTAATCATTTATCAAGCTGAAAGCAAATCCTCGGTTCATGAACGTAAGGCAGCGCTGTGCAGGAAGAGAGTTTCAATCAGAACAGTGTAATGCCACACAATAAATACATTTAAAAAAAACAATCAAGAGTGAAGTGCAATTGAACTTTAGACATACTATGTATAAACAATCACATTTGTTTGACAGGGAGGAGAAAGAGGAGCAGGTTTAACTTTGTTTCAAAGTCTTCAATGTTGGCCAGACATGTAGTTGAATCAAGCTTGGCTTAATGACAGATTAGGGCTGGGCTGAGTTAGTACAATAAATCGATATTTTCTTTATAGGCGATACGATATGAATCAATACCGTTTCTATCGATATACATTGATACGCGTATATGAACAATATAGTGGAGGACAGACTGAGCTGCTGCGGAGAAAGTGCATAATCCAGTTTGTTATAAATATGTGGCAAGCTTTATATTAAGGTCTTTCAAACTGGTAAGACATAGTATAGTTCATAGCTTCACATAGTTAAAGCGGCTCGGCCCGTCAGATGCTCTGACAGAAAGGCTGCGTGTGCCGCTGACAGAGACACTAGGCTGTTTAATGTGTTTGAAATGTGCTGTTTCCCTTAATGCATATTGCATAACTTGCATTTCACAAGTGTATTCTCCGCCTGTAAATGTTATAAAGTCATGGAAATATTTCTGTTTTTTGCTGACAGAAGAGCATGAGCTTTGCGATTCTCTGCTAAACTTCACAGACTTCAGTGAGTGAGCGAGCACCGCCGCACGCATGCGCCAAACAGACAGAGAGCAATGAAATATGAGCGCAATAATTCTGACTAAAATATACATTTCACTTAAATATTTGTAGTTGGACAATAAATGTGACATGTATAATTTTAAACCTACAAGTAAGTATATTTTTATGATAGCACTGTAATGGGGTAAACAAAATAGCCTGACACAACTCTGTACTTTTTTCTTATTTTCATTTTTAGTTTAGTAAATTTGACTTCCGCTTTTAAATGCCTTATTTTTGTTTTTAGATTACAATGTTACAATGCTAGAATGAAATGTGATTTTAACCCTTTTTTGCACAATATAAAGGCTTACGTTGTTACATTCACTTTATTTGTTTTCATAGCCTTTAATGTGTGTTTTGTTGGATAACATTGGGCGTTAAGTGAAATAAATATATGCCTATTAAATAGCGATTTATTAAAATACAAATACAAAAATACCGAGATATATACCGTACATGAAAGATATGCCCATATCCAGTAGTGATTACTACTGATAACAGAAAAACTTCAAAAGCATTTACATCATAACACATTCTTCTGGTGAGCAAACCCAAATGTTGAAAAACACTTCAAATAATAGCTATTATTAGATCAAATAGATAAAATCACTGATTGTGGGTTATCACTCCAGGAGATATGCAAGTTAATATCAGTATTAGCTTATCATAAAAAATGAATCATCAACCTCATTTTCTTTATTCTACAAAATTGTATATCTTCAGTTTAATTATTATAGTGAATGGCATTTGAAAGGTTAAAGATTAAAGTACAACTGCAGAATATCAAACGTGCTTGTGCAGCTTGTGTGCATTTTTAAAGAACATGTAGACAATGCAATTTCAAACAATTCAACTCAAAGATAAAATTTAAATCAAAAATTAAGATTCAAATAAAATATGAGACAAATTATGCCACTTCATCACGGCTATTATTTTGAATAAAAAAATATATATATTTCATTTATATTAGCTTTATTTTATCTAATTTTTTAAAGAAATTTTACTGTTTCAACTTAAATATGTTGATTTTACATAGTTGGCAACATTTGATTTTTTTCTTTTTGATTTTAAGTTCAAAATGTTCATGTAATATTTATATATTTTTTTTGTTTCACCTTTATTCCAAATACCCCCCAAAATTTTTTTTAAAAAACAATAATTTCTTATTAATAAAATATTAGTATTAAAAAAAATAATATATATTTTTATTTTAAAATACTTAATGACCCCAAATGTTTGTCATTGAAACTTTAAGGAAGTTTTAAAGAGATAGGCCTAATTGCACAAAGTTAGATCACATGATCCTTCAGAAATAATTTCTAATATGCTCATTTCCTGCTCAAGACACATTTCTTGTTATGAATGTTGAAAACAGTTGTGCTGTAAAGAGTTAGGCCTGATCTTATTAAACTGTCACAGCTCTAGGCCTGACCTTGATGAAGCAGGCCAGGCTAAAGTTGATGCAGCGGGCCTCCTCTGGGATATCCACGTAGCGTATCGAGATGTGAGGCATGACTGACAACAGCAGGGACTGCAGCACTTGGTGGAACGATTCTGGAAACCTCTGCGCTCGCGGCATCTGTAGGAAATGTGCAATAGGTGGTTTCACATTATTAACTGTCACATAGCAATGCTATGACTACTACACTGTTTCTGTGGTTATAGGACATGGTCATTTTTAAAGTAAAGCAGGATTTTATCTGATTTCATTTCAGCTGTCAATACTCCAGATATTCTAACCCCACCAAAGTCCAATTTTAACAACTGAGAAAATAGTTTGTGTGTGTGAGTGTGTGTCATGCAATCTATTGTGCTGAAGGCAAGTTTGAACAACAGACTTTACACGCCAGCTTTTAAATGACATACGTGAGTCACGGTTTCAGTTATGCAAAGAGGATTCAATGGCATGTCAAATAGGTCTGAACATGTTTGAAACAGACCGACAGAAAGTTGAAACCGTTAAACACACATTTTACATGCAAAAGGCAACTCTGTGTCAATAGTACAGCGCAACTTTGTTTACGAGTTTAAAGGGTGTTTCTTCCCAGATACCTTAATCATGCGCACCTTTGAGGAAGGAGGAAGTTAACCGCATTCTATGAACAAAAGCCAAAACATCATGCTCGACAGCCTGGGATTATTTACATACAGCTAGTTTTATGTTTTACTGAAGAGGATAACTCAGAAAAGAAAGTGGACAGGAAAGCCCAATACATTCCTCTTAGATAACAAATGGCTGTTCATTGATTTTGAAGTTTCTTTGATATTACTTTAACGTGTGAAACATGGGAATGGATTCTACTAACTTTCATTCTGTTGCCGTCCTGGAGGTATTGTGCCATTGATTTGGCCATGGTCTCAAAGAAGAACCATGAGTACTGTAATACGAGACAGAAAGAAACAGGATTTAATAACAATAACACAGATGAACTTCATAAATGTGTGCCAATATACAGATACTAAAGTCATATTACGCATACACATTACTATTCAAAAGACAGAGGTCAGTAAAAACAGTAATATTGTGAAATGTTATTACAATTTAAAATGTCTAAAATATTTAAATGAACCTTTTTGTTTATTTCAAATAAAATATTATATTTTAATACATTTTTATAGATAATTTATTCCTGTAATGCCAAAGCTGAGTTTTTTTATAGATTTTTTTACAGCATTTAATTAAAATATAATTATTTTGTAACATTATAAATGACTTTACGGTCATTTGTGATTTATTTAATGCATCTTTGCTTGCTAAAAAAAGCATAAATGTCTTAAGAAAATATATATACATAAATAAACCTACTGGCCCCAACATTTTTAACAGTAGTGAAACATGAAATGTAATTAATGTAATGTTTCAAATTAGTAATACTGTAATAATACTAATGTATGCCATATTATATCACAGAAATGTTAATGTGTGCCACTATATATCAATTTTAAATATACACCTAAATGTACGCTATACCACAACATTAAACCAAAGTGAAAGTGAACTGACACAATGGATTATTCTTCCACAGTATGATACGATCTCTGACACCAGCCAAAGTCAAACCGGTATTTTGTTATTTAATTATGTAAAAAGCAAGTTCTCAAACCTAGATCTAAGAAAGCTTTGAATTCCAAGAAAATGTGTCCTTGGATATGGTTATGTAAAGATTTAAGGAGATGCAAAGTCTATATGAAATGAGATGGTCACATTGAATCGAATGCCCTGAGGAAGTTCCCGTGGTATTGGTTAAAAAAAGTGCTTCATATTATTTGGGTGTGAAAGGTCATGTAGCGATTTGTTTTTTATTTTGGAACAACCCACCAATTCCTCTTAACTGACTTGAACAATAAACCCCAATTCTGAAGCAAATCAAAAAGCTAGAAAATAAACAACAGCGCCATCTACTGTGCAGAAAGAGTAGATCATGTTCCTTGTAACCGAAGAGTTTTGTCACCTTGAGGAGTTTGTTGCAGGTGTTGAAGTCTGCAGTTTGTTTGAGGATGACGGTCACCGCTGTAGCCAAAACTTCATGTGTCGTCACAGAGTTCTCTGAAGCTGCGTTGTTAATCCGAAACACGTACTGCAAAATTAAATATTGGTTTTATTTACAGTTGTTAAAAAGAAAAAGCAAGCAAAGCTCTTCTTGCAACCAAAGTTCTTGTGATATCAGTCACATTAAAAATACATTTCAGACCCTAATTAAATATTTTTTGGGACCAAATGAAAAAAAATTGGTAACATTTTATAAGTATACACTCAAAACGTACAAATCATTAACAAATTATTAGTTCATAGTTTATATATTATATAGTCTCTACATTTTTTATATATTAGTAGGCTATAAATAAACAGTGAGTTCTTCATTCATTGTCACTGTGATTAACACAAATCCTATTATTGTTTAATTAGCTCATATAAAGGAATTGTTAATTGGTTATTAAACTAATAATTAATTATACTATAATAGTTTGCAAAGAATGTGTTAGTACATCATTAGTTTGTACTTACAAAGAGCTACATATTACTTTTATTATTATTATTCTTTTTAACTAAAATTGCTATCAAATTGTGATCCAATCAACAAATACATGGCAATGCCAGATTTAACAGAAAGCCTTAATGTTGTACCTTCAGAAACATGCGTAGGTAATGCTCCAGACCCTCCTCGTGACACTGAGACACTATGTGAATGATTACCCTGAGACAAACAGAAGCACATCAGTAACAGCAATCCTATACGCTTTAAACATCACATACAAGAGAGAATGTAATATTCATAGGCCAGTCTGCACACAAAACAGTAATAGAGAGGTTCTGTCTTTCCGAGAAGACAAATAAAGTGGTAAATCACCGTGTGGAGTTGACAGCAATATCTTGGCTCTCTTTGCTTGTCATAGTGAGGACTTCAAAGAGCTGAACGAGCACCGTAGGCAGGAACTTGATGATGACCTGAGTCTCTACTGCATGTAGGCACTTGGGAATGAGACGGGAATATGAAAGAGGTTATGTGACGCTGTAGTCTGGAGTAAATTCAGATTTGCCATCAGAGGAATAAAAACATTTATTCAAATAGAAATCTGTATTGTCCTTCAAACATACCCAACCTGGGTGAGATTAAGATGCTTCTTTCAAAAGTATTAAATTTTCTTTTAACAGAAAAGTACATGCATTCCCAATATGTGCTCCAAAGAAAAGCTTTGAAAAGATTCAACATTATAAAAATAATGTCCTCTGTTATGATTTTTTTTTTTTAAAGGCACATCACGCTATGCATTTTTGAAAACACAAAATGGTGTAATGGTGTAACTTAAATGAAATGAGGATATCCACATTTTCCTTTGTTCGCCTGTAATTCTCACCTTTAGGTACTTGACGAGTTCAGCAGGATTGCCCTGTGACGTCGACTTCATCAGCTGGCAATACTGGAAGAAATTGTGGAGGTGCAAATCCTGGATGGACGAGGGTTACGAGATTTAATGCTTTTGTTTTACAAAGCATGCCATTACTCTCGGTTCAGTACAATGGAATTCAGCTGAACAATCCTTGGATCAGATAAACATACCTGAGAGTAAATTGTTGATGCTACATGCGCTCGCACTTTAAATAACAGTTTGGCATTCTCCACCCATTTGATGTCTGGAGAAGACTGCAAAAAACACAAGAAATGACTGAATGAATCAATCAATCCCACCAGCCAAACAACCTACCAGTCAACAACCCAACCAACAAACCATGAATCTTTAGTGTTAGCACAGCTGAAAGTAAGATTTCACCTTCTTTGAGTCTTGGCTTTTGTCATACATGTAACCAGCTGGTAGATTAGCAGACACAGGAAGTTGTAGCTCTGAGGACTGTATTCTGCCATCCTTCAATAAAGGAGCCCAGGAGTAACCCACTGTAAAAAGAGAGAGTTAAAGTATATTCCTTAAACACACACACATACTACCATTCAATCGTGTGCAGTCAGTAAGTCAGTTTCTTATGCATACAGGCATTTATTAAGAACATTGTCAAAATTAAAAGTGTAGTGTATACAATACACAAGCGCACACACACTCACCCAGTGTTTCCACTCCATCCCGTTTCTTGGTGGTGGTTTTGTTGCCAAGCTCACAGCTTATGTGGTAAAAAGTAAAGAGAATGTGATGCTTCTCATGGACATGAACAGGAAGCTCGATTTTAATCTGTGACAGAAATTAAAATATTTGAACATTAGTGAAATCTTTACCATTTTTTCAAATAGAAAGCTTTGTGCTTTTTATAAGCCTAATTATGACTTATAAATACAGTACATGACAATGTAAACATTCCTTTGCGATTAGTTTCAACCAAACGGACTGAGTCCACGACAGATCTTTTCATTTTTGCTGAACTACTCCTTTAAGGGTCACCAGCTGATCATGAGACTCGTTCCAGCAAATTATGCAGGCAATCAAATAGATGCTGGCTATGTCTTTGTGTACGGTCTGCGTAGATGTCTTGTGACTTGTGACAAACAATTTGTCTTTAATATGTTGGCCCTGAGGGTCTGGTGAAGCTTAACAGGATGTGTCTCTGGAATTATTCAGCTATTCGTATCCTCGACGTGCTTTGTGCTGTTTATGCCTCAGTCTGATCAAATGTTAATGTTAAAAGCAGATTTAATAGTTTTATACCTTGACATACATATTACATGTTTTTTTTAAGAATAATGATGGTTTAACAATAATGTGTTTTTCTAATTAAAAATTATAATATGATGTGTTGTCACCGCTTGATGGATTTATTCAGATTATTAAAGGTGAGATATTGTATTGCTATGCAGTTGTTCAAAAGAATAAAATTTCATGATAATATACGGATCTCACCTCATTATAAAACTCTGGACACTGATTGTGATGCAAAACTGCAGCAAAAGCACTTGTGGTGAAAAATGGATCCCCCGGCTTGCCATAGATGCACTAAAAGCAAACAGTGGTTAACCTATTACACTTCATACTTCTCTAATTATTAAATAACTGGTAGAACAAAACTGGTACCACACACAGAATAATTATAAATTCACCTTCAACAGCTCCTTCATCATCAGAATCCTTGAACTGAACACAAACTGCAATGTTTCGAGCCTGGAAGAAAAAAACAGACACTGTATCAGATATATATATATATATATGTGTGTGTGTGTGTGTATGTATGTATATAATATATATATATGTGTGTGTGTGTGTGTGTGTGTGTGTGTGTGTGTGTGTGTGTGTGTGTGTGTGTGTATATAATATATATATCTGTGTGTGTGTGTGTGTGTGTGTGTGTGTGTGGGCATGTTTATGTGGTTTATGAGGACACAAATTTGTATAATGACATGGGTATAACATAGGTATTACAAGGAGAAGGTGATTTATGAGGACATTTTCAGTGTCCCCATAATTTAAAACGCTTATAAATCATACAGAGTGAGTTTTTGAGGGAAAATAGAAATGCACCGTCTCCTGTGAGGGCTAAGTTTAGGTGTAGGGTAGGTGTGGGGCAATAGCACATACAGCTTGTACAGTATAAAACCATTACGCCTATGGAGAGTCCCCGTAAACCATAAAAACCAACATGTGTGTGTGTGTGTGTGTGTGTGTGTGTGTATGTATATAATATATATATCTGTGTGTGTGTGTGTGTGTGTGTGTGTGTGTGTGTGTGTGTGTGTGTGTGTGTGTGTGCATGTTTATGTGGTTAATTTATGACATGGGTATGACATAGGTATTACAAGGAGAAGGTGATTTATGAGGACATTTTCAGTGTCCCCATAATTCAAAAGGCTTATAAGTTTTTTTGAGAAAGTAAAAATGCAAAACATTTCTTGTAAGGGTTTATCATAGATGGACATTATGTGAAAATGTGGACAGTGCCAAAATAAAGGTTTCTTTTTATACTACAGATATCGATATTTTACGAGTGGCATAGATGCATCGTATCGTCATACATCGATCGTATTGATATATCGATGAATCGTTACACCCCTATTATATATATACACACACACACACACATATATATATATATATACAGTGCCCTCCAAAAGTATTGGAACAGTAAAGACAAAATTACTCTGTTGGCTGTGGAGTCAAGACATTTACAAGTATGATTAAAAGATGAATATGCAACAAAACTACAGAATGTCACAATTTATTATTGGGTGATTCAACACATAGATGTTTTATCAGATAAGAAGTCATGTGTCATGGCATGGGCATGCATGGCTGTCTCTGGAACAGGCCCTCTCAACTTTACTGATGACTTCATGTATGATGACAGTAGCAGAATTGATTTGGAAGGGTACAAAACCATTTTGCCTACCAATATTCAAGAAAATACCACCAGATTAATTGGGAAGTGCTTCATATTGCATCAGGACAATGACTCAAAACACTTCGCCAGTTCAGTCAAATAATTTACTTTATAAGGGCAAAGAAATGGAAAGTCGTAGATTGCCCAAGTCAATCTCCAGATTTAAATCTGATTGAACATGAATTTCACCAGCTGAAGAGGAGAGTAAAGGCAGAAACTCCCCAAAACAAGTAACAATTGGAATTGGCTGCATTAAAGGCTGGGGAAAGTATCTCAAAGGACGAGACCAAGAGTCTGGTGATGTCTATGGGTCACTGCTGTGATTGTGCAAGGGATCTGCAACTAAATAATAGCTTTTAATCTTTTATATCTGCCTTATGTTCAACTGTCCCAATACTTATACTCACATCAATGAGCGGGATGGACTCTAAAAGTGCTGTTCTTTTTATTTGGTAAAACATGCATGTGTTGAAACGGCTAATAATAAAATGTGACATTCTGTAGTTTTGTCTCATATTCATCTTTTAATCATATTTGCAAATCTCTTGACTCCACAGCCAACAGAACAATTTTGTCTTTACTGTTCCAATATTTATGGAGGGCACTCCATAAGAGACAGAGTGATGGTGTTTGGTGATGAGGTTTTGGCTCAAGGTCTGCATTTAAAGTCACACCAGAGGTGTTCAGCTGTGATCAGGACTTGTCTTTCTGTAGACCAGTCAAGTTCTTCCACACTGACTGAATCATCATTTCTCTTTGATTCTTGTCTTATACACAGAGGCACTGTCATGTTAGAATAGAAAAGGGTTCTGTCCAAACTGTTGCTATAAAACTAGAAGCACACAATTTCCTAGAATATCATTATATGCTTAAACATAAGATTTGTACTCATGGAAATTACTAAAGTAGTCAAACCTTTCATTAGAAGGGGGTGACCCAATACTTTTGGCAATATAGTGTTTATATATATATAGAAAGACAGACAGACAGATAGACAGATATAAATTATTTGAAACCTTTGGCCAGCAGCATGTACATAATAATGAGAAATAATATAATAGTATACCAATTGTGTAGTGAGAAATAAACTAAACAAATTGCTATTTTGCGAATTAATAAAACTAAATGAAAGCCAAAAAAGATGTCATTAGTATTACTGAGAAACAGATCTGTAAAGATGTTTGGTCTCGAATCAAGAAGAAAATAAGTTGGCAAACGGTAAAAGTAGCAGGGCAAACAGAAGTATGAGCTTTCCAGCAGTGGAGGAGGATGTGATTAACCCTGAAGTCAGGATCTTTGGTGAATTGATTATGAACAGAATCCCTGGGGCTTTTCTTAGAGCATCATGTTTGAAAACACGTAGGCAGACAATGTTACAGCTCGAAGGAGCTTGCGGTTGCACCACCACCCACAGCTTCCCAGTTCCGCTAATTACAGAATGTGCTTTGATTAGTGTGAGGAATCTCACCTTGGCAAATGTCTTCTGATTGTCGTATTTGAGCTGCTGAGGATAGACGTAGAGATGGTTCTTGTAGATGGTGAATGGGTGGTTGTATCTGGCCTCATGTGAGACAAACTCCTCCACTTCCACGGAAACCCTCTCACACTGCTCTTCAAACGGCTTCACAGGAATATAAGATGATGTAACAGAGTCTGAGAAGATAAAGGTTATATATTAAAAATCATACATTACATGTTAACTCTCAGGTTGTGTTCTGTTCCTTTTGAAACAGAAGTTTCCATCACCCTGTTTTTATGCACATTTTGAAGTATCGCATCAGAAACGAGTGATGGAAAGTGAAAATTAAAATCTCTTAGTTTTTACACTCACTTGAGGAAGTTTTGGACTTGTATGAAAAAGGGTTAATGCAAATCATGGGAGACGGAAATGCATTTTGCAAATAAATTCCTCTTTGCACATGAAAAAGTCAGATGAAGAATGTGCCTTTGCGCTATGGGTTGGCATAACCGGAGTAACCAGCAGACCGATCTTTTTGCACAGCATCTGAAATGTCATTATGAGTATACAGTATCATTATAATTATAAGTATAATTGCCTCTTACACGAATGCATTCCCAAACAGCAGGCATCCACCTCCAAAAGAAATGACCGCATGTATTGTGTTCCGTCTGCTCACTCTGAGGTGCAAGTCATTTATTACATTAAAGAAAATATATATATTATTTTCAGTGGCTTCTCCTTCTTTTCTTAGTGATAATTAGTGCCAGTGCCAAATTTTGTTCTCTTTGACTCGTTGGATGGAAGCGGTGCTTAGTCGCAAATGTTTTATGTGCTATTCCAATTTTGCACACAAGTTAAATTCGTAACTTTAAATGCAAACCCGGCTAGAGAGGATTTTATTTTTTCCAAAAATGCTAATTGATGATATCCCATCAGACCAAAACCTACTGACTTTGCTCACACTGCAGTGTTTTTGATTCATTTTTCATTTAATTTGATTTACTTATAAAGCACAAATAAACACAACAAGAGTTGACCACTGTGCTGTACAAAGAAAGGTCAAATAAATTAAAAAGGATATTAAAAGTAATACACTAAATATAAGTTAAAATAAGACAAAGAATTATAATGAATTAAATGCAAGAGTAAAAATATGAGACTGTAACTTAGATTTTAAATCACATACAGAAGATTTAGATCTCACAGATAAGGGAAGAATGTTCCATAGCCTAGGACCGGCCACTGCAAACGCACGGTCACCTTTCAACTTCAATCTTGACCTTTGACATGACAGAGTAATACTGTCTGAGGATCGCAAGCATTTGGCAGACCTACTCACATTTACAAGTTCTGACAAATAAAAAGGTGCCAGATCATTTCAGGACTTAAAAGCAAACAGCTACATTTTAAATTCAACTCTATAATGCAATGAAACCAATTTAGAGACATTAAAATCGGAGTAATGTGTTCTCGTTTACAAACCCTTGTTAAAAATCAGGCAGCGGCATTTGAAGCCGAGACATGGAGGATTGAGGTAGCCCAATGTACAAGGAGTTACAATAGTCCAAACATGATCAAACAAAAGCATGTATGACTCTTAGTCTTAGTCTTAGTGATGGAATGGATAAAACACATTTGTCGTGTTTCACTCCATCTCGAATTGCGCTCACGGAAAGCACTCAAGAAACAGTATCTCTTCCTCGGTTAGTTTTTTTTGTCTTGAGACAGTACAACGTTCATGTTACATGATTTGACTGACTTTTTACGTAGAGAGGGTGACAGCGCACCGCATTAAAATAATTGATCATTCATGTTTTCATAACCACTGGCCATCTTCAAAAACGTGTTTCGGCGGCCCTACGCAGCTTGTGTATCTTGCATATAGGGAGGATCGGCTCTGGTTTCCACAGTGTACACATTTTTAAATGTAATTTTAAAAAGTAGTTCTGGGATAATTATAAAAAATGACTGAGATAAAATTAATCTAGCTAGTTTTAAACATCTAAAAAACACTATTCTAATGCAGATTGTATCAAACAATTAAAACCATATTCCAGTGATACAATCTGTTAAACAGATATTCAATAAACAAAAATGTCATTAGTTACTATTTAGCAAAACCATAATGTTTAGTTGATACTGCATGATTTTTCTCATTACAAAAAAAATGTAACATTCCACATTCCATAAAACTGATTCCCATGAAGTGACAGTCATCAGACATTGTTTGTTCTCAGTGTTACAAACAATGCTAAAAAAAACGTATTTATAAACTGACTTTGTTTCTAGGAGTTACAAATTGCATCATATGCAAAAATTTGCCTTTAAATAAATTGTTACTGAGAATGTAAAAGTTCTATACGCCTTCTAGGTTTAGAAAGGGGTGTTATCAAATATTAAAAGCCAAAGGAATTAAAATAAAAAGACAAACAAACTTACTTGACAAGTCTGGAGGTACACACTCAACAGTGATGTTAATTTGTCCAGGGATTATCTGCAGTTTGCTCTTCTCTGGTCTATGAACAAAAATGTCTCTTCAAAAAATTCATAATGCAATAAAGTGACTAACAAGGAAGTACATTCATGATGGAGATTTTGCCAAGTAGAACACACATTTCACATCAATAATTTAGTGACAAATAGGTTTATACGGGTGGTTGACTGTTTTTATTCTAGACTTGATTTTGTTTATGGGGTGCAATCTAATATGTTTTTAATGCTTTGTTTCTTAAAAAACACATTATTTTTCACATAATTTACCTTTATTCCACACCGCTATGTCCCTTTGCTGGCCCAGTGTGTTGTGATTGGCTAAACCGTCTCTAGTGCGCGTCTAAATGTCCCTCTCCTCAGCGGCATGTGCTCCGGGTGTATTGTAAACAATGGCGTCGTCTATATTTCTTATCAATCTGAGCCCAATTGAGACGCAGTGGATATTAGTGAATAAGATCACGTGGAACCTGTGCAAGTACGGCTCTTAATGGTAGGTCTATGTTTTTTTATTGTTGGCTCATACTTTAGATACACTGCTATTATGCTATTGCTATGTCAGCTTTTAATATACGGTTTTATCATGATTAAAGCTTTAATACAGTACAGAAACCATACGTGCGTCCATGTATAACGCTTCTCATAGCTATGTGAAAATAAGTGTATAAATGGAACAATTCATTATTGGAGCTGAGCTGATCTGAATGAGAGAGAGAGAGATGCAGAGCAGGGCGACGTGAGGAACAGGATTGAGAACCGCTGCTTTAGAACATTGATTTTGAAACTTGTGAGTTCATTAGAATCGTTAGAAGACAGAATCGTGATTCACATATGAATAGATTTTTAAGTGCACCCCTAGTTTTCTTCCTCTACTCTAAAGCAGCGCATCATGGCCTCGCCCCCTTCGTTGCATGTTCCAGGGGGCGGAGTTAATCTGGGTTTATGATGTCACTATCCCGGAATTATTTTGTTGTAGTCCCTTACCAGCCGATCGCTGTAGGTGATGCTATTCTAACCCTGTAAAAGACAATTTCTCCCTTTGCACTGAACTTTGAGCTTTGTAACTTTGCAGATGTTGTTTATGCTCACACAGCTACATTACACACTATCAAAAGTTAAAAAGGTGAAATCGTATTATATGATCCCTTTATTCTTAAAGGCTTTTACACCACTCTTATCACTTGTCTCTGATTTAAGGCTATTGTGTAGGTTTGGGATCAAATTAGGACTATGACTGTTTTAAGGATTGTTGTTACAGGCAGGCTGTACCAGGAAAATGTCTTATTGGGCAAAATCACATTGACCGTTTAGGGATACTAGGCATCAAAATACTAGTAAAGATTATCCCTCACTTCTTGAGATCTGTCAGCAGTTTGATGAGGTCTTCAGTGGATATCTTGCTACTGTCTTGGCGGTAGAGCGGAGAGAACGTCCCCTCAGTGTCTAAACTGCCTTGGGAATCTCTGAACACCTGTCTGAAGACACACAACACACATATCCTTGGTGCCAGAAATGAACTTTAAAACACTTACACATTACCTAAATATTTACTAAAGCAATTTCCGAAGAGTACTGACTGTGACATTCCAGTTTGAAGGGCACGTAATTCTATTTGACGTAGATCATAGTTCATTAAAGCCTTACTAGTCCATTAAGTGAATAAGGATTGAGTTTCTGTGTCTTACTTGGCAGCCCAAGCGAAGGGCATCCGGTACTGGCCCAGCCGCTGGCATGTCTGCTTGGCAGTCTTCAGGACTTTCTGTACCGTCTGAGAAACAGACACATAAAAAGGCATGGAAATATTCTACAGAACATTCTAGAAGTGAATTAACATTACTTAAAAGCAAACAATTGTATAAATACAACACATTTTTATACAATACTTTTATTTTCCACATCAGACTGACATTTACGATGTTAAAATGCATCCTAGACACTGCAGACAGCTAGTTGATGTTATGCAACACTATTCTAGTAGAAAGACGTCATTACTAAGAACTGTTTTTACAGTTCTCTTGAAGCATGTGTTTGTTATTGAGCACCACACCTTGCTGATGTCGGAGGTCTTAATGTAGGGCTCAGTGCAATGGGTGATGCCATTCTGTAAAACTTTTTCCACCCGGGCCAGCAGGAAGATGTCTGAGTGGGGGTTGTTAACGGAAAAAATACCCTGAATGAC
This sequence comes from Gymnocypris eckloni scoliostomus, assembly GCA_027564155.1. NCBI lineage: Eukaryota > Metazoa > Chordata > Actinopteri > Cypriniformes > Cyprinidae > Gymnocypris > Gymnocypris eckloni. The sequence goes on along the minus strand of CM050413.1, from coordinate 32,596,766 downwards.
ACAAAGGACACACTGGGGTTATACGAATGATTAGAAGTGAATAGGAAAATTAAATAGACTGATAGAACATTAAAGATGATCAAGGGTGAGTGAGTTTTATTATTTATTATTTTATTATTTTTATTATGGAAGTTCAGTGTAATTAACTCGAGTCAGTTAAAGAAAAAAAGTGGGAATACAATGGTTGGTTTAAATAGCTATTTCATTAATTTGTTGCTGGTTTGAACAAAAACAACAACAACAGCATGGAAAATAATGACCATAATAATAATATCATATACCATAATAATATTATTATTATCATAATCATCATCTTCATCATCATCATCATTATTATTATTACGGTCATTCTATTCCAGTTTTTCACATAAATAAATAAATTGGTGCTGTCAAACGATTAATCTCATCCAAAATGAAAGTTTTTGTTTACATAATTTATGTGTGTATACTATGTGTATTTATTATGTATATATAAATATACACACATGCATGTATATTTAAGAAAAATATGTTATTTGTATATATTACATATATGTATATATAATATAAATTATATGAATATAAAATGTATACATATAAATACATTTTCAAAATATATACTGTATGTGTGTGTATTTATATATACATAATACATATACAAAGTACACACATATATTATGTAAACAAAAACTTTCATTTTGGATGCGATTAATCGCGATTAATCATTTGACAGCACTAAAATACATAAATAGACAGATATGTTTATTATTATTATTTCTGGTCATTATTCTCAAAATGTTACATAAATACGACTGAAAGCTACACAGAAACTGTACTGACTGTTTCTGAGAGACTCTCATTGGGCCACATATCCAAATTTTAAAATCACAGGCTGCCGAGATGCCTCTTTTTAATCTCTCTGAACCCTGAAGACTTGTTCTATGCACTTTTGCATTACTATTTCATCATGAAAAGAAATCAAAATCATAAACTAAACAGCAAACATTGTTCAAGCCAATGTATTAGTTGTAGTGTCTCTTTGTCTCTCTAACACATCCAGCCATCTCTACTTCATGTCAGCTGCCCTGTGTTACATCAGTTCCAGTAAAGCCACGTCATGTTTCCAGGCTGCCAGCAGAGGCTTGAGACCGTCATGGCACTGGCTTTGATTTAGTGCATAGAGTTAGTGCAATGAAACAGAGCTGTGTTAACCTAAAGCCGTTTCTGCCCTGGCCACATGCCTTGTACAGAACAGCAAGTTCAAACACACAGATAAGTAAGCCTAGAGAGGATTAGTTAAATACAACAATCCATGATTTAAAATTGGAAAACTACCAGATACCAGAGATAAAAAGATGCATTTATTTAGCAGAGCTCTCCGTGTCATCCTGTATTAAAAGGCATCAGGCCTGCAAAAGGTAACAGATCAATAATAAAGCAAAAACATGTCTTCAGTTGCATTAAACTTAGTGCTAATGTGGCATGAATGCTCACTTGCACATGATTGTACATGTGGCTGTTATTGCAAAATGGACATAGTCATTCAACAAAAGCAGAAATACAAAGACAAGGGAAATGATGCAAGCCAGCCAAACAATAACTATATTCAGCCACCTGCAACCCTGCAAACTGCATGGATGTGCAAAATTCTGAAACCAGATTGACTTCCCCATCAGAAGCAGCAGAAGCATCCTTCTTATTCAGCAGTGCTGGACAATGCTTACTGGGGAGGGTTGCCAGTCATTTACACAAATATTCAGCAATGTGCAGATTTTAAAAGGTGGCTAGGATAAATCTGTCACAAACTAAAGAACAGAAAGCTCTCTCTTGATTATTAGTGGTGCTTGCTAAGGATGTTTCACCTACTGGACCATAAAACAGGTAAAAATCCCATATACTTCCTTTAAGGAAAGGAACTGTATCTAGTGACCAATGATGGCAGTGCTATCTGAGATACTATTATAGCTTTAATTAATATTTATTTTCTTTTATTACATTTTCTCTTTTTATTTTAGTTTTAGTATTAGTCATTTTGATCTGTGTTTTCTTTATAATTAAGTCTATAGTATTTTTTATTTTAGTTTTAGTTTATTTTAATACATGAAGTTAAACTAAATGAAAACCCTGAAATAAAATGTATAAATGGTTTTATATTTTATTTAATTTCATTGTATTTCAAATAACAAAAACATATGTTTTTATTTCAAATAACAAAAGCATAGTTTTTGGTTTTAGTTAACTATAATAACCCTGCTCGGAAATGGATTCCTCTGATTATTCTATTATATAAAAAATATTTAAAGATAATTTCATAACTATTGTAACACTTTTGGAAGTGCAAAGGCTTTTTTCAGCAAATGCTTTTATTAATTGATTTCAGAGAATTTAAAACTGTAACAATTTCAGTATGATGAGCTTTTACCTGAGTGGCGACGCGTATAAGAGACTCCGCGACCCTCTGGAGAACCGGCAGACCGTGTCCGTTTACCCTGACTGTTTCTAATCCATCTCCTCCTTCTGGTTCTGTTGACATGCCAGGAGAACCTTCTTGAAGCATTTCCCTCACGCAGGGTGGATTGAGGTCAACATGAAAGTCTGCAGAGATCTTACATCCTTTAGACAGATCAAACAATGCTAGGCTGATGAAGAACGGCTCTACCTAAGGAGAAAAAAAAGCGTGGAATGAATGAGGCTGATGAGTTATTACACTGTATTTGACATCTTTACTGTGGTAATTGCGATTCAAGAAAACAATATGCTTGAGCATGCTGTGAGGATCATGTAGTTTGTTATTGATAAAGATTATATAATTTAATGACAGCTAATTAGATTCAAGCAAAATATGTATTTATGTAACCACACCTCTGTATATAATTTTACGCCATTCGCATCAGTCATGTCTCTTTAGATCATTTAACAAAGTGTGGGAAAGTCGATGTGTTCTGAGGGAGCAGCAGCTTTCCAAACCCTGCTGATGAGCGCCAGCATTCCTTCCCTGGAGCCACTGAAAGTGCTTCACTGAGCATAACCATATTCATCACTGTGCTCTGTCCTCATGCCAACAATCTCTAATTCACCTCTCATTAAAAGAGCTCCATGATATTCAACTATAATGACCTATAACTGCTGTTCTCTGACAGTCTAAGCTAGAGAACAGCTCAAATAATTGACATTTATTATTTAACCCGGGGCCTAAAAAAGGGAATTCAGGCTTTTCATGTGATTAGTGTTTGTAGCTTAAAAAAACATATGGTTTTATTAACACATTCGTATTTTACTTTTATATTTATCAGACACTTTTATTGACTTACAAACGAGGATAATATTAGCCATCTAACCAACAAAAGAGCAATAATATGTTAGTGCTGTGAAGATTCCCATTTAGTCTAATGCAGTACATGTAGCAAAGTTATTTATTTATTTTTATAATAAATAAAAAGAAAACAAGTAGATAGAATAAAACAGAATAGGGAACGCTAGTGTCAGAGTGTCCATTTCTTTTTTTTATCACATATCCTCTGTAGAGGGCATTAGGACTAGGAAGTGACAGGACTATATTATAGTTACATTATATTTTTAATTTACAAATCAATTTTTAGGCTTTGAACTACAGTGTGTTTGTCTTTAAAACTGATATTTTAAAATGTTAAAAAAGGTTATATTTCAAATTTAGATTTTAAAGGTTATAATTTATGTTCTTTTTTTGTATGTACACCAGTATACATTTAAATATCATATGCATTTCAGCACTTTTTATAATTATTATTATTACTACTATTTAATTTACTATAGCAAAATGTATTTTCAACTTTGCATATTTCACAAAGATACACAAAGAAAATAATAAGTATTATTGTTGTTATTCTTTATTCATCTTTTAATATAAAGAGTTTTACTCTAAGATGTTGAAAATAAATACTTTTTTAATTTAATCAGATACATGCAATTGATCATTTAAAATAATATGCCTACTATTCTTCTTTCTATAATTGTGATGTCAGGCATATTTAAAAACCAAGAGGAAGTTGTCATGGCCAAAGCCACAAGCTCAAGCACAGGATATCCTTTATAAGATATACCAGGACTATGGAGTCAAAACAATGCTGCATATATTTGCTAGAGAATTGAAGTTTTGCAAATGAAAATGAAAGTATTGAGAAAAAAGAATGTGCTTTTTGTAAACAAAAACAAAGAATTGCAAACAAAAATGAAGAATTGCAAAATATAAATGAAACGGAGCAAAAGCAATGATTTTGCAATACATATTTTCCATGGCCATATCTACTCATTTATTTGCAACGCTGCTTTTATTTTGCGTTTCAATCAAGTTTAAGCTTGCGATACAGTTTCCCACTTTGCGCTTCACGTTTCTGCGCATCTCACTTAGTGAAACTGTTTTGACATGGGGGTGGAGTCAAGGGAAGGGGGTGTGTACAAAAGGCCTGGGCATGCCTCCCTGGAAGTGACATCATCTGCTCGAGACGCAGATCACAACTGATGATCCGGGCACTGTCATTGAGCAGAGGCATGCGGGTGGATCGTTTCCTTTAACTCACCAGCTTTACAACATTTGATTCATTCTCTTAACCTAACCTGTCTTAACCACACAGCATTCTTTGTTTACATTAGTTCAGAGTTACTGCTAGTTTTAATGTAAAAGAATGCAATTAACTTCATAAACTATACATCATTAAAAATATCTAAGACTCAAGCTTCATATCGACCTCGACATTCGTTTTTCATTTACATAACTCCTGGCATAAATTAAGAAATGACTGTCACTGGAAGATGCAAAAACCGAAGCTTGAGTCTTTTTGATTGGGTAACAGAGCCCAATGGTATAATTACGATTGTACGACTAATAGAATCAACAAAAATGTGACACTGGCAAAGAAAATGAAACTCATAGATTAGGGCTTGCTCACGTTTGTTAAGATGCCATCATTCTTCTCACTGACGCTTCCTTGAAGGGTAAAGGTCAAATCGTGACAGCTAACCATGATTCTTCGTCCAAATCGCTCTTCAAATGGCTTCACGTCAGGCTCGATGCCTGAAAAATCTAATCTCTGAAGAGAAATAGAGAGATAGAATTCATTCATTTTCACACAGGCAAAAAAGACTGTTTCTCTAATAGCTGTACATTGGACATAATGCACTAACCTGTGTCTCAGGATCCAAGGTGAAGATCTTCTGTCGACCTTCATTCCTGCTCATTTTATTCAGCTGGTCGGTTTCTCTGCCATACTGGAGATAACAGGACAAAATACTGTTTGCATTTGTAAAAGTATATAAATAAACATAACAAAATTCACCAAAATGTGATAGAGAAAAGAGCACAGTGCTTAAATAATAAATTCACTCAAAAATGAAAGCTACCCAAGATATAGATGGGTTTGTTTCTTAATCAGAACAGAATTGGAGAAATGTATTAAATAAATAAATAATTAAAATTTACATCACTTGCTTTGCAATGGATCCTCTGCTGTGAATGGGTGCCGTCAGAATAAGAGTTCAAACAGCTGATAAAAACATCACAATGATCCACATGACTCCAGTCCATCAATTCATGTCTTGTGAAGCGAAAAGCTGTGTGTTAGTTTTTAACTTCAAACCATTGCTTCCAGCTACAAATATGAGTACTCTATCCACGATACAGCCTTCTCAAGAAAAAATATCATCTCATCTGAATCATGAGAGAAATATGTACAGAACAAGCACTGTTTACAAGTGAAAATGGTCCAAAACTGTTCTAAACAAATATGTTGGTAGATTAATTTTGGCCAGAACCAACAGTTTAAAGTTAAAACACCTTAATGATGGACTTGTTTCTTAATAACACGCAGCTTTTCACTTCACAAGACATTAATAATTGATGGACTGGAGTCATGTGGATTACTTTGTGTATTATTGTTTTATGATGTTTTTATCAGCTGTTTGGACTCTCATTCTGACGGCACCCATTCACTGCAGAGAATCCATTGGTGAGCAAGTGACGTAATCCTAAATTCAACTAATCTACATCTTGGATTACATTTTTAGTTAATGTGCTAATTGTAATATATGTGTTAATATACTTTGTCCCACAACTTATTGAACTCAATTCGACCTTCCATTTGTAGTAGAATGAATAAACCAGAAGCAAAATCAACTGCAATGTTTAATATCTCTTTCTTTACTTTTTTTAACTGACATGTCATAATTTAAGACACAAGTAAAAAAAGTGGACTATAAATGCAAAATAATATTTCATTCTGTGACGCCACTCACTGAATTAAACAATGCAACATGATGAGATCACGTGACAACAATGAAGCACGTTTTAGTTTTGTGTATTATTGCATATACGATTGCATATTTTTGAGTAGTAAACAGTCAGCAGCATATACAGCACAGTATGCAGTAGACAATATTCCATTATTCTGAACTCAGGCACTTAAAATGCACAAAGAAGAGTTCAAACCACTACAGATAGCATTGTAATTATTTAGTATTAAGTACCTTCATTATCTCGGGATGAAGACTCCGGCCAAAGCTCTCCGTAATGTTCTCTGGTTTCCCCTGACTACTGCTGTCGTCATCTGTTTGGATGAGACACTTGTTAATCAAAAGACACACTGATTAATTCTAACTGAAGGTACATGCATAACAGACAAAGCGTTGTATCATTATGTAGTGTGTGAATATGGGCTTATCTCAGACACCAAGCAGAACAATGAAAACGGTCTTTAGCCACGGCTGACTGCTACATTTAAAAAGCAACAGACTTATCTTATATTTGCTGATCAAGGGGTTTGATATATTTGAAAGTCAAATGAGTTTCTAAACCGCTCCACTGGAACAGAAAGCAGTACCATTGACTGTAATGTGTGTCTGTGTTAAATGGTGTCAAATCTGGGACACTAGGTGGAGCTTTCTGGGAAATCAGCTGCCTTCATTTATTCATGTAGAGACTAGATAAGGTGGGTTGCTACAAGATTTATCTCCACACTGTGAGGTGGACGATTTTTAGATGGCTGCTTGGTTCTTATACTGTCAGTTTTCATAAGGTTATATACTGGTATGGTTTTGTCCCATTATACTGATTTGAAAAACTATTATCTAACACAGGACACAAAATACCTGCCTCTCTCCTCTTGTTAAAGAGCCTCTTGCCTAAATTCTGCAATTAAGATCAAATCAACGACGTAATCGTATTAGTATAATCGGTTTAATCGATATTCAATACACTACATTAATGTTTTCAATTATTAGCTTATTTTAATGACAAAAATGTTAGCCCACATTTAATTTAGGATAAATATGCAAAATGTTAAATATTGAAATGCCTTTTCTGAAGCACTTTTCTATGCAAAAAAAAAAGGAAAACCGTGTAATTTTAATATATCACAGACTCTAGTTTGTCCATCACTCATGGAAAGTGCTTGGTATACTATCTAAACTTAAGGTCATTGCACACCGAGTCTGCGAGACTGCGAAAACTAAGAAAATCGAACCTGATCTAAAAAAATTTATGATGGACAAAAGTTTCAGAGGCAGTGTGTAAACGTGAGGTCGTATTTATTTTTTAACGTGCAAAAATTTCTGACGAAAATTTCGGACTCGGTGTGCACTGACCTTTAGAATAATCAAAGCAAACGGCTTCCCATATAGGGGCATGTAAAGAGGGGTATCATATCTGTTAGGACAGTCTATTAATCTTTGAGCAATGAAAACCAGATGAACTGGAAAGCAGCAACTGAGACTGAAGTCTGCATGAAGACGTCCAGAGATTGTTGTGTGCTGTTGTTTTGTGTAGTTATGGTTATGTTTAATTCTTATGCTAACAGATATGGTTATGTTAAACTGTAATTCTACAGCCCACACACCAAAGGGGAAAACATTATCATAGAATAACTGAGTTATAACTGAATTCAAATCAACAAAGATGTGAATTCTGTATATTAGTTTTTCCAAAAATCGAGAAGTTAAAGATTGAAAGCATGTTCTTGAAAACATAATTTCATTTCCTCATGACGAGCACGTGGAAGGTCTTAAAAACAAAGTTTATATACCACAGAACAGAAGCACAGGGAGTAGTTTATCAGTGTCTTTACAGGCCAAAAGTAGCATTCCCTTCACAGCTCCTCTATATGAATACCACCTCCCAAAACATTTCAGTAATCTGTCAACATGAGAATATTTACTCAAAGTCCAAAAGACTGCCTCCTATAATAAAACAGCAGAAACTGTACTATTATTATTATTCAGCTGGCCTTATCTGAATACATAGAAAACATCAAGTTCAATAGGTTTTAAAAAGGCCCCAAAATAAAAACATAAAGTATTATATTTGGCAGAATGGGAACGATGAATCTTTTCAGGAAGCAGCACATACCAGAGTTCCCTATGTTGCCAAAATGCTCGTCATTTGGTTATGTGGGGGGGTCATTTGGATGTTTTCATTAGGAGGAGGATGGTATATGTTCCCAGACAAATAGGAATCAGGCAGAACAGCCAATTAAAATCTGCTCATTGTTGGTATTTTGGGAGTGACATCATGTCTTCTTTGATGATGATGCAATAAGTAACATAATTAAAGTGATGATGGTGCTCACACAATAGAAATGCTAAAAAGAATAGTTCAAAACTCATGATGTTCAAACCAGTAAAGTTTATTTTAAGTTTATTGTCTGAAGCATCGTCACATGTGTTAATGAGGGTGTGTGTTATTTACCCAGAGAACCTTCAGAAGGTTCTGATCCGTTCCTCCTGTCATCCATCGCGCTTAGTAAGGTCTGTTTCAGCGTGTTCACCCACTCCTCCATCTCGGCCTCGCTGTCTGCCGCCAGATAGTGACTGTAACCGTCCTGCATCTTCAGCTCAAAGCCATTGCGCTTCATCTTAAAACACTGCAAGAAATGTGCTGAGTCAGTCGGTGGAGGAATTTAATGGTGTGACTTTAAGAGCTGTTTGTGGTTATAATAATAATGGGTGTTTAGCAAGGAAGATTCCTCCGGTTGTGTTACAGAGCCTGAGGGCTGCTATGTGCTGTTGTAAAACCTGAAAAACATATCTAACAAACTTCAAATATTTCTGTATTCAGATACTTCCAAGATGTAAAATAAAACATCCCTTCGTAATTTATAATCCTCATTTCTAGCAACAAACAAAAGCACTTTACACACTTTCTGACTATTAAAATTAAACATTGTTCATCAAGCCCTGTAAACCTCTGTACCCTTTGATCACATGGCAACTTTTGACAGCAATATGAAAAAAGTACATTATGTACCGGAACTACATCTATACAGGAGTCCAGATAGATGGAGCCTTTTGATTCTTTGTAGTTTTTCTCATCTTTGTATGAATTCAGTATGTAAGAACCATCAGGGAGTTGAGACAGGTAGAAATACCTCCTCTTGAACACCTGTGGAGAAAAAAAAAGATGTGTGAAAAATAGAGCCAGAAATACTGTGATATACAGCCGTTTTCATCCCTCGTATTCATTTAGAAAATATCATAAACAGAATGAGGAGTTTTTATGTCCACAAATTCTGCATTTATCTGACCAAGAATAAAGTAAAAACAGTACTAATGTGAAATAAGTACAATTTAAAATAATTGTAAAGTTTTACTTTATTTTAAAATGTATTTTGGTCCTTTTATGGCAAAGCTGAATTTTCTGTATCATTACTCCAGTCTTCAGTGTCACATGATCCTTCATAAATCATTATACTTTGCTGATTTTTTATTAATATAATATGCTAATTTCTTATTAATCTTCACTGTACATATATTTTTCCAACAAGCACCTTTTTGTGAAATGTTACGCCTAAAAAGTGTGCTTTTGACCTTTCATTAAAGTGGTTTGATAGTTTTTTTATGTAATACAACTACAAAGTGTGGCTCAATCACTGATATAATGCATTAGCTTCACACAAACAATATCCACATATTAGCTATTATTAATAGTATATGAAAGGATTTTTGACCTCCTGACTAATGGGATAGAATAATAAGTCATATAACTTACCATTTATCGTCCACACAAAGTACTTGCGAGACATCATTTAGTGCAGAGTGCTGCACTTTAACAACATGTGTTTGTGTATGAACATTAGTGCATATAATTAACATTTTTGATTGTCAAAAAACAAAAGATCTTACAGGCCTCTCCAACAATGGTTCTACAAACTGCATTGATCAGCAGGTGTACAGTATATTAAGTAACAATGACTGCTGTAGATCTGCTGATGACTTGTAATACAAGTGCATTGATGATTTCACTAACCTTCATGGAGACAGACAAACTGCTGTTGATGTTGGCCTTCTGCAGCCAGCCCTGCTTCATTATGCCTCCTCTCTGAGAGCAAAGAGATGATGAATCCTGAAACACACAAAATAAGAACTAATGAAGCAGACAGGCTGATCTGAATACAAAGACTCAGATCAATGTATTTCTATGCATACAACTTCTCTGCCTTAAAGAGCAAATGCTCTGACACAAACATGAACACTGTGTGTTCTGATTTTACAAACATCCACGCAAATAAGCCCTCGGTAAACTAACTTAACATCACACACATTAACACAATACAACAATCAAGTACTTACAAACAGCCTAATGTTTGAAAACAAATATACTACTTATAGCAGTAATATTAATGTATTTATTCATAAAAGGCAGAATGTTTTTACTTACAGTACTTAAACATGTGTGTGTGTGTGTGTGTAATTGAATTGAAGTGGCCTGGCATCCTTTATGAATGTGCTTGTCTCTAGCTCTCCACTGTAATAGAATTGTCCAAATGCCCTTGTCCCCTCTTTCCTCCAGTATTTCTCATTCCCTCCCTGTCTTTCTGTTCCTAACAGCCCCTCTGAGACTGATCAATTGCCTGCACCCTCTTCTCCCTTTTGAGTCACTCAGCTAATTGATTAAATTAAATGGACGTGACAGAGCCAGCATGATACACTGTACACATACACTACTGAAACTGAAAGCTTCAGGAGTTTGGGGTCAGTAAGATCTTTTTTGATGTTTAAAAAAGGCACTTACATTCACTAATGCGGCATTTATTACAGTCAATTCTATACTATCAAATATCTTTAAATGTCATTTATTCATGTTATGCAAAGCTGATTTTTCAGCATCCTTACTCCAGTCTTCGGTGTCACTGCATCCTTCTAATATTCTGATTTGGGGCTCAATAAATATTTCTTGAAAACAGTTGTGCTGCTTAAAATTTTTGTGGAAACAGTTCAGGAAAACAAGTTTTTCAGGATTCTTTGATGAATATAAAGTAAAAATAACAATATTAATTTGAAATAGAAATAATTTGTAATAAGTTATAATTTTTTAATTAATTAATTTAGAAGTTCATTAATATTATTTTTTTATAATAATAATAACAACAACTGGCCCCAATCTCTTCTCAGTTATGTATAGTATGATGTACTATGACAGTGATATCATTTAATTATTGATCAAAAGAGGAAGTCATGTATATTTACAGCAAAGGTATGGGATGTAAATTCCATTTTTGGTAGCTAAAAATTGGGTGTTATATCCACCTTTTTCTTGCTGTAAAAATGGACGCAGCCATTAGAAAATTCTAAAGAAAAAATAATGTTTGGAAAGACATACAGGTGAGTAAATCGGAATTTTACCTCTGAACAAGATAAAGAATTCATTCTCATATAATTTCCTTAGTATTGTGTACGTTTTGGCTTCACTGGCTTCATTCTTTAGGTCAGAAATTGTATTTTAGGTCTTCAGAATTAGAACCTATTTCATTTAATTCCACTAAGTGAACTGAAAGGAAAAAGGCTAGACTATCCATGTCTAAACATGTGCAAACACATAGATTTAGACACACACACACACACACACACACACACACAGGGTGGAGAAGCAATCTGTTTGCCCTGTAATCACCACTCCTTACATCGAATCTTATCAAGATCTGCTGGACACTTCAGTGTGAGTCTATTAATAGACCACGAGGGTCGGGTTCCATGTAATGGGCCTCTCTGCTGACCGCATGGCCTTCATTTCTACCGATTATGATCTAACGGAAGCCTCACAACATTTACAGTGCTCTCTGGGAAGAAGAACAATATCTGCAATGTCAATAGAAGGGGTAGCACAATTCAATAAGATGTGTGGACACTTAAGACTACTGGTGGAGGTGAATGCGAAAGTTGGGGTTAACACTCTTGAGTACCTGAGTACTTGAGTATTTGGAAGTAAAAGCAATAAACGATCATGAAAACACAATATATTGTCTTATCTGAATACATAGAAAACATCAAGTTCAATAGGTTTTAAAAAGGCCCCATAATAAAAACAAAGTATTATATTTGGCAGAATGGGAACGATGAATCTTTTCAGGAAGCAGCACATACCAGAGTTCCCTATGTTGCTAAAATGCTCGTCATTTGGTTATGTGGGGGGGTCGTTTGGATGTTTTCATTAGGAGGAGGATGGTATTTGTTCCCAGACAAATAGGAATCAGGCAGAACAGCCAATTAAAATCTGCTCATTGTTGGTATTTTGGGAGTGACATCATGTCTTCTTTGATGATGATGCAATAAGTAACATAATTAAAGTGACGATGATATCCACACAATAGAAATGCTTAAAAGAATAGTTCACAACTCATGATGTTTCAAGTTTATTGTCTGAAGCATCGTCACATGTGTTAATGGGGGTGTGTGTTATTTACCCAGAGAAGCACAATTCAATAAGATGTGTGGACACTTAAGACTACTGGTGGAGGTGAATGCGAAAGTTGGGGTTAACACTCTTGAGTACCTGAGTACTTGAGTATTTGGAAGTAAAAGCAATAAACGATCATGAAAACAATATATTTGTGACTTTTGAACTCCAAATAATTTCACACAAATGTAAATTCTGTCTGAATCATCTGACACCCATAGTACTGTTCGGTCATGGCGGAAATTTGCAGGCCAACTGAGTACCACAGGTTCCTCGGAAACTTCTAATGAGTTTTTAGAACAGTGGCTTTTTATTTAGTCTGTGGTTAATATTCTGTTTTTGTGCTCCGAAATAAATTACACATGTTGAATGTGAATTTTAAAACTGCTCTATATAGAGCAGATACTGAGACAGTGTGATATTCTACACTCCGTTTTCCATCGCCAAACATTCATTTATCTTACCTCCTCCCCCTCATCCACCTCAAACACTTGGTTGGGAAGCTTTTCCGTCTTCATCCCTTTACTGCAAGACAGAAAAAGTAGTTTACGCCAAAATTTGGACATAGCCCTGCAAAAGCTTTGGCAAAAAATGCTAACTTTGACATACCAGGGCAGCGTCCGGAAATCTCCAGAGTAGGCTTCGTAATTATAGTTGATGACATGCCAGTTGGTGATGTACATCTTAATACACTGCCAAAGAGCATAAGCATTGCTCAGTTACTCAATCACATGAAAATTTGATCTCATATTTTATTAGTCTGGATAGCTGTAGTCTTCACTCAAATTTTGGCATTGAGAGGTTCTTTACCTCTTTGGCAAACAGGCTTTTTGCTTCGTTCGCAGCATTTTGAGGAACTGAGGAACAATGGTCCTCCTTTGACGTTCAATCTGTGCTTCCTAGATAGACAGACAGAGAGACAGACAGACAGATCAGAGAGAGAGAGACAGACAGACAGACAGACAGAGAGAGACAGAGAGACAGACAGACAGAGAGACAGACAGACAGACAGACAGAACAGAGAGACACAGAGAGACAGACCAGAGAGACAGAGAGACACAGAGAGACAGACCAGAGAGACAGAGAGAGACACAGACAGACAGAACAGAGAGACAGAGAGAGACAGACAGACAGACAGACCAGAGAGAGACAGAGAGACAGAGAGACAGACCAGAGAGAGAGAGAGACAGAGAGAGACAGACAGACAGAACAGAGAGAGACAGAGAGACACAGAGAGACAGACCAGAGAGACAGAGAGAGAGAGACAGACAGACAGACCAGAGAGACAGAACAGAGAGACAGGCAGACAAAAATTAGATTCATATGGTGGCTGCAGAATGACTTTGAAAATGAGTCAAACAAATAAACGGCAGGAAATGTGCTTGTGAAATGACTCACTGATACATCATCAGCTGGCCACAGCAGCAGGTCTCTCTGTGGATCACTGTGGATCTGAGCTTTCCTCTGGAACACCACATTCTCATAGTCCAGCGGCTCGATGATCTTGGGCTGCTCCTGCAAACACACAAGACGGATCCATTCATTTATACACAGTTTCCCTCAAAGGGCCTGTGATGTCTACAATGTGTCCCTCTTTAATACTGCTACTAAACATACTGAAGCAATGCACACTGTAATTATTCAGATTTGCTTTATCTGTTGTGTAGCCTACACAGATTTGACAGCTCTGCCTGTGAATTTATCAGTTCACTCCCCCTCTACAAAGCAAAAATCTACCACAGATTTCTTATTCATACAGCTTTTGAGTTCAGTTCAAAGCTTTCTCCCAAGTGCTTTCTCCTTACAAGTTCCTTCTAAAAGAAAATCATGTGTTAAAGCTTAAACACACACTTCTGACACAGACATGCCTGTGTCATGCTCTGATACTCATTCAGAGTTTAGCCCATGGAAGAGAAAGTGTTTTGACCAAAACAAACCATGTGGGATGGACAGAAGACACTTTTGCAATCTTTTGAAAATCTTTTGCACTCCTTTGACCCATGTTTCACCATACGGGAATTGCCAAACAGATGACATTTCAGCTGACTTGCCAGCAACTCGTGCTAGGAAACCTTCAATTTATGACTTTAACCTTTTGCTAAAGGTGTTTTTTTTGTTGCTGAAAATAAACTATGAGCTGTCAGAGATATGAAGAGAGGAAGTTATAGTTTCATAACTACATAATGTTTAGATGAGAAAATGGGCAGCTGGTGTTCGAGGCTGGGTAAAGCAGCTCCTTGTTTCTAATGTTTAAAGTGGTTCAGCGTTGACAGGATCAGTGGGGCTTGAACCCATAAACACACAGGCCTTTTGAGAATATTTCAGCTGAAATCAAAGGGAATGAATTCAGTCCAAATTAAAACAATTTCAAACCAATCCTTTATAGAAATCATCCTGTGAAAATGTTTCCTTGCTTCCTAGCTGCAGAAAATGTTTAATTGGAGTTCAAAAAAAGACAAGTCAGATTTATTTAATTTGCAATAAAAAAAAAAATTAAGCCAGTCTTCAGTGTCACATGATCCTTCAAAATCATTCTAATATATCTAATAATTGGTTCTCAAGAAACATTTCTTCTTATTATTATATGTTGAAAACAGTTTTATTTGAAATAGTAATCTTTTGCAACAATGTTTGCTCTTATTATGCAGTATATCTTGTTTAAGAGGGGAAATAAAGGCCTAAATATACCAAGACAAAAACAGTCACACATCAACACCATCACTTATAAGACACATAAATGTGTCCTGTGTTTCTCAAGCACACACGCATGAGCTGACAACCAAAGCAAGTGTTTCAGCAGCAACTTCCTGTCATGTGATATACCACATAGAGGCAAGAAAACCACAGCCAGTCCAGCTCCCACTGCAACACAGCATGTGTTTCAGCTCAGTTCTGCTGGCGTGTGGCTGTACTCTCGCTCATCTGCCCTTTCAAACCAAACCAAACCATACCAACTTCCCTAATCCAGGTCCTGTCCTTAATCACTGCAAGTCGGGTGTTAAAATCTCAGGGCCAAATTTAAGCTGCCATACCATAGGACCAGTTTCCTATAGCCAAAAATAACCCAACCCTTGCTAAAACCACCACAAGGCCCCAGATCGTTTAAAAAGGGCAACCCTGTTGGGGACAGAGGAACTGTAGAAGAAGAAGAATCATAGGCCAACAAACCACAGACTGAGGTAAAGGGAAACATGAACCAGTTTACTGCCCGTTCACAAGCAGATGGGCGTTGGCGCCACACACGTTTCAATCATGTTATTTCCGTATGCAAGAAGGCATGATGAAAATGTGAAAGACGACAAAGTGGGCGAATTAAAGCTGTACAGAAACTGCGACTAGAGCACATCTCTAGGGTGGTTAATGTACTTCCCAGATGTGAGTCTTTGGCGAAGCAGACAGAAAGAGCTCCTCAGCTGATGTGCATTAAGGCCACTGTGTGTAAACACATACGCCAACATCTGAACTGAATGACCACGGCCTCCGTCTGAACCTATGCGAATCTCTTTTTTTGTGTCATTACAAGACTTTTGAACAGCTTAACTTGTCTTGTAAATCTCGTGGAGGACCACATGCTCTGTAGGTCTGTGAGCATTTGAGGCTCACCATTTGAAAGCATCTTGAAATATTTATGTCCAATGAGTCCTCTGTAGAAAACACAGCGTAAGTTATTGTGACTCCATAATACACACTGTACAATACAACTTTCGGTAGCTTGACAACAACTGTCCCATATTTAAAGCCAATATGAATTGCTATTTTCTCAAATATTTTTAGTTAGCATTATCAACATTAGCACAATGTCAAAACAGAAAAGGAAGAAAAAGTTAAGACAATAAGTTTAGATTATAAAGACAAAACATTTTTAAATAAAATGCACCAAAGTGTCCCTAAAATAAAGATGCATTTATAAAGTAAATGGGTCAGTTTTCGTTTTAAAGAGTTTATTGGCCATATATAGAGTGCCACATTAATGAGCCCTAAAACCCAGAAATTAGTTAGTGGGTTATTTGAAGGGGCTTTTGGTTAAATGCTTAAAGTGGGTCTGTGGTTAACACAAGCTTAACATATTTTCACGTTTTATTCTAAAATACATTGATAATATCCACAGATGTTTATGTGTCTTGAAAAAGGTGATGCTAAACTATGAATAATGACTACAAATGTTGTCAGGGACATTAAAGGGTTAGTTCACCCAAAAATGACAATTCTGTCATTAATTACTCACCCTCATATCGTTCAAAAACAGTAAGACCTTCATTCATCTTCGAAACACAATTTAATATATTTTTGATGGAATCTGAGATGCGTGCACTTTCGCTGAATTTAATCAGCGTTGTTCACATTCAGTAGACAGCGTGCACATACTGAACGTAACTCGGGGAGTAGAATTGCTGTAAATTGCGTAAAATTCTATGGAGTTCAGAGAGCTCTCGGATTCCATCAAAAATACCTTAAATTATGTTCCAAAGATGAATGAAGGTCTTACTGGTTTCGAACGACAAGCGGGTGAGAAATTAATGACAGAATTTAAATTTTTGGGTGAACTATCCCTTTAAACATCATCACAGCATGGGAAAATTCATCTACTTACTGGTCCACTTTTGCAGCCTCACTGCATTTATAATTGTGCTCTTGCAAACTATTTTAACTGGACTCAGCTGCGATATGCATGCATGGTGATAGTCATGCAAGCATCTCGTAAATAAGACGGTTCTGTGATTGAGGTAAATTCATCAGCTGTTTTTCAAATGGAGCAGCATTTAATACACAGAGCCGTGGTTCACTGACAAACGCAATCTCACGTTCACTGTCATGCGATTCATCTCATTCTGAGCACGCTGCGTAGCTTGTCAGAACACTGTGTTAAATGCTGCTCCATTTGAAAACAGCTGATAGATTTACCTCCAATCACAGAACCGTCTTTACTGACGAGATGCGCATGACTATCGCATGCAATATATCGTGCAGCCCTAGTAGAATTATAAACTTTGGCTTATTTTCTGCACTTGTGCACCCTATTGGCTTGCTATCGAGGCAACCTTACTAATTGCCTAGAAAAAATGTCACTAGTACAATATGCAAGTGAATATTTAGATTATATACGCATTTAAAATAAACAGTTATATTCTTTCGGTGAAACGGATAAAAAAATCTTGATGACTCATCCTGCACTACACACATTTTTGTCCAATCAAATGCTCTCTTGAATGAGAAAGCCCCTCCCCCAGTACCACTTGAAACCAACCAGGCTATTTACAAAAATAAGGGATGAATCCTTCCATATATGCCACCAAAACTTCCAGTAAGAAAAAAATAACCCCTCAACTCTCATTTCATCAATTCCACTGGGTCTTTAAGTAAGACAATGAGCACCAATAATAAATAAAAAAGGTCACTCATATCTTTATTTTGGCCAAATTTCTGCAACTGCACAATGTGCAAAAATAGGGAAGACAAATACTTTATTCAGCACATGCAGAGGACACAGGAAGCATAGCTGAGCAGCCTGAGGGTATTCTCAAGGGATCTGCAATCTCCATAGTGTGCCATGTGTTGTTTGTCTCCCTGGAAACCACAATCAAATCGACAAGCATAGGCCATTATAGACCCATATTCATAACACTTATAGAAAATCTCAGGCCCATGACATATATCTGGTAAAACATATAATTTCTCAGCACTAAGCATTCATTAGAGCCATCAGTAGTGCTTAGAAATTATATCCTCCCTAAAACATTAACTACACATTTCTGTTCTCCTCCTCGGATAATTTCTCAATGATTCAATAAAGGCAGAGAGAAAGAATAGGCTCTGCTCTTGGACTGGTGCATGAGCACATGCACATGACTCCTTACACAAAGGCATAAGGATGCTCCATGTGGTTCCAGTAGGAGCCACAGAACAATGTCTTTCCTATTAGGAAACAGTCAGCATCGCCTAACTACCGGCTTTTTTTGTTGAGAAGATCCCTAATTTTGTATTTAAATCAATGCATATGTCAGTGTTTATGTGCAGAAGGTTTCAACTGCTGTCTATGTGATGTGTAAGACAGATGTTAAAGCAGTGCTAGTGTAATTGCCTTGAAGGTAAGAGGCGTTATGCCTCAGCAGACTGGCACGTGTTTCAATAATAATTACGTTACAACGCCATTTGCAAGAAATAAAAATGACTACAAGCAAGATCTAACAGCTTATGTACATATACGAGGTCTGAAGACTGTCTGAAAATCAGTTGAGCTGTCTACTAAGACAGAATGCACGCGCATGTAATGTAAAAATACGCCGCCTAGGTAGGTAGCTCACTACGTGTTGAGACACAGCCTATAAATGCACTGGCCAAGGCGAGAGACTTTTGAGTTACTAACCACAGCAATGGACGTCCTCACCGCCGCCGACACACTTTGTCTGAGCTCCGCAGCCGTTCCAGGTTTGCTCAACCTTTTTGTGAATTTTCTTACTTCAGACATGTTTTCCCTCTTTAGTTTGACTGTAATTCCATCATCAACGTCCTCATTGCGGAAAGCGACATCGCAGCACGCCAATCTGCGCGTCTGACAGAGGTGGGGATGCAGGCGGGGCGGGGCGGGGCCTCGTGGACCAGCGTTAGCTCCGCCCACCAGGGGGTTGCCTGATATTGAGCAATCCCTGGTTTTGAATTATTAATGTAAAAGTTTTATAGTTTTGTATTTTATGTTAAGAGAGATTGTTATCTTTGTTTGATTTTATTCTTGTTTTAATATGTAATATTTTAAGATGTAATGAAAATAATGTGATAAATAAATACATAAATAGTAACAAGTTTTAATTGTGGTTTTCGAGCAACAATTAGAAAAGGTCTAGATTTTGGGCATTTTGTGCTGTTTTTTAAGCCAGCCTGAATCAAATCAGCACGTTTCACACCTGAATACGTGTTCTTGTGAATATATTTGTACATATCCATCAATATGATCATAGGCTGGCACCTTGTGGTCTTGGTTGGTATTAAAAATGTACATATTAATGCCACAAAACTTAAAACAGTGACATAACCATAGGAGAGTTACACTTTATATGAGCATTGTATTTTCATGCGTGCAAAATGCATGCTATTTACATGGTTAGTTATGATATGATAAAACTACATATATTATATATACACATATACATACATATATATTATACATTCTGTACAGTCCTAGTATTCATCTGACAGCCAGCAATTACATCCACACAGCCGGTTTTAAAGCAGTGGCTCTCAACCAAAAATGATATCAATGTAATTATATTCACATGATCCTAAATAAAACACTTAAAACACAGACACTACCCCATTTACAAAACTAAACAGTCATATTAAGTTCATTCAAGTTCATTTATTATTAACAGAAGTACCAGAGGTACATACATCAACTTGATAAGAGGGTCTTAGAGTCAAAAGGTTGAGAACCACTGTTTTAGTATGATTTAGTATCATAATAAAATAAAGGTGAAGTCGATGTGTGCCTCGAAAGATACATATTCAGTGTCTCTAGGTCTCTCAGCTACATTTGGTTTTCAGAAGCTGATGAACTTTGGGGCTCAAGCTGGGTCTCCATGGCTTCACTATACTCTTCATGTTAACCACAGGACGCCCTTTTTTCACATCCTCATGTCCAATTACAAGATATTCCAACCCTACAGCAAGAGAAAAACAGTCTCATCAGTCAACAAAATGATCCAAGTAGCCTAAATTCACTAAACAATTATCAACAAAGATAGGCCACCGTGTTTAGTATCAGTTATAGACTCTTGCAGTATTTAAGAATTAGTTTATATGTGTGTGTGTGTATATTATATTATACGAATACACACATATATATATATATATATATATATATATACACACACACACACACATACAGTGCTCAGCGTAAATGAGAACAAAATTTTCAGTTTTACTCAAATTAGGGTGATGCAAAAATGAGTACACCCCACTGAAAGTCTCTGGAGCAAAGCTAAATTTTAGACTACAAATGTCTAATTTAACAAGAATTCAACCACAGGTGAGTCTAATTATTCATTACACAGGTGTTCAGCAAACAGTTGACTATAAAAGGGTGTTACTTAAAGAAAACCCCTTCCCATTTCATGCTGTCAGCAATGGCACCACATGGAAGAGAAATGTCACAAGACCTGAGAAAGAAAATAATATCTTTACACAAGAAAGGTGAAGGCTACAAGAAGATCAGCAAAGCTTTACTTATCAGTCAGAATACTGTAGCAAAAGTGGTACAAATATTTAAAAAAGAGGGAACTGCAACCATTTCACAGAGACGTCCAGGTCGTCCACGGAAGTTAACACCTCGTCAGGTTTGTCTTCTGATGAGAAGGGTTGAAGAAAACCGACATGCAAGTTCACTGCAGTTATTTAAAGAAGTAGAAAGCCAAACTGGGGTGACTATTTCCCGTGACACAATACGGCGTACACTGCAGAGGAATGGCATGCATGGGTGCCGTCCACAAAAGAAGCCTCTCCTAAAGCCCAGGCACAAAAAAGCCCGCCTAGAGTTTGCCAGGGCCCATGCTGACAAAGATGAAGACTACTGGGACTCTATACTCTGGAGTGATGAGACCAAGATAAATGTTTTTGGAACTGATGGCTTCAAAACTGTATGGCGTCATAAGGTGAGGAATACAAAGAAAATGCATGGTGCCTGCAGTGAAACATGGTGGTGGCAGTGTCCTTATGTGGGGCTGCATGAGTGCTGCTGGTGTCGGGGAGCTGCATTTTATTGATGGCATCATGAATTCACAAATGTACTGCTCTATACTGAAAGAGAAGATGCTACCATCACTCCGTGCCCTTGGTCGTCGTGCACTTTTCCAACATGGCAATGATCCTAAACACACATCTAAGGCCACTGTTGGATTGCTGAAGAAGAACAGGGTGAAAGTGATTCAGTGGCCAAGTATGTCTCCTGATCTGAACCCAATCGAACACCTATGGGGAATTCTGAAGAGACAAGTTGAGCATCACTCTCCATCCAGCATCCAATCTCTAAAAGAGATCATTCTTGAAGAATGGAAAAAGATAGATCTGGCAAAATGTCGCCAACTTGTTCATTCCATGCCTAGAAGACTTGGTGCTGTCATTAAAAATCATGGAGGCCATACAAAGTACTAGATTTAGTAGTTTTTGTTGTGGGGTGTACTCATTTTTGCATCACCCTAATTTGAGTAAAACTGAAAAATGTGTAATCTAAGTTATCTTATTAACCTTACTTTCATGTTATAAGTTAAACAGATGTTATATTAAACTTAGTCTTGTCAACATTTTGGAAAATGTTTTTGTGTTCATTGAGATATTGTTAAAAATTTTACTTTTCAAAGGGGGTGTACTAATTTACGCTGAGCACTGTATATATATATATATATATATAAGCTTTTAAAGTTTTTCCATGTAATATTTTATAGTTTTTATTTAACAATAACACAATTGATTAATACAACCCAATTAAAAATTCCAGAGTTAAATGTAAAATAAATGCATTTAGTAACACCATTATGAAAATGGAGAATTCTGATTCTCCTTAAAATATATATACATATATATGTGTGTGTGTGTTTCTCTCAAAGATCTTTGCAAAGTACATTTTAATAAATGAGCATAAGACTGAAATAACAAACTTTGCTTCCTGTCTGTCTATATTGGCAAAATTGCCCCCCCTCCAAAAGAAGTTTTTTTTTTTACCAGATTGTTTCTGATATATCATTAAGTATTTGCTATGTTTCCATGAATAATTGAGCATTAAACACAGCAGATTTCCACAGAATTCACCCTTCATTTGAGAATACCTTCATCTAAACAAGGTTCTCTGAGGTCCATTTAACACATCTGATCGTATTTAAATCCTTTGCACAGAATTCAGGAGGGAGACCGATTGTTTCCCACAATTTACACAGAAAATGTGGGAAAAAATGTGTATCCATATGGACTTGCATATTTCATATCATAAACCATGTGTATGTCTTCTAACCTGGGAAAAGTACAGGACATGTGCAGCCTCGTGAGGTCCAAGACTCGGGATAAAGAGTCCGATTTCCACGAGAGAGCCTGAGGCGTGAGTTATCCCACAACACCTTAAGAACCTTAACATCCACCTCTGCGTGAGAGCCCTTATCATGAGCCCCCAGCACTCTCACCTTCACTGCTGCAGTCCCACACAAAAACACACATTAGTTACATCAACTCAGCAGAACATTGAGGTGAAGTGAGTGCACAGCGACTGTTTTATATGCTACTTACCATAAACATATTTTACACTGCAGAATATTTTGCTGTTTCCAAGTGCTTGCTGTTTGCATACACATTTGTCTGTCAAGAAAAGAAACTACCCACCAATTAAAGTATTGGCTGTCAGTTTCTTTCTGTTGCTACGACAAACTAAAAACAGAAATGCCATTTCAACAGCACATGCCTTTATCCCAGACGAGACAATAAACTTTTTATGGGAACAAGACAGCGCTGCTATCAGCTCTGAGATTTTCATTTAATACCTGGATGACTAAGTGCGGAGAAAAGCTCTTCTGTTCGAAACAGATGATTTTCTGCCGTGCTGTTGTGATCATATTCATACCTAGACAACAAAAACACAGAGCATGCATGGTTATGTATCTATAAATCATTTATATTAGAATATTAGCTGTAAAAGAAATGAGTGATAAAATATTTTTTTTCCATATAAAATCAGTTTTATTTTAAATAAAGTAAGCACAAGCACACTTTCTGAGCAAGAAGTGTCGAAGACGTTTGGCATGTGTCGAATGCTGAAACAAACTACTATTTCAAATGAAGACAAATAGCATTTAGAAACTTGTCTTGCTCGGATTGTCTCACTGGATCATTTTAATGTGATGAACTACAACTATGGTTGAACTTGAGGTGAACTGACATCATAAATCCACTAAAAATCTGAGATCATCTTGTGACATGTTATCACTTAATTTAATATTTAGCAGTGTGGTATTTATTAATATTTTAAATGAGATTTTTATATTTTCAGTTTTCATTTTAATTTCCATTTCAGTGATTTTATTAATGTATTAGTTATATATCTATGTAGCTATAATTTATTTCAGTTTTAGGTAATTTTAGTCACTTCAACTTAAACATATTTCTGTTAGTTGCTATGGAATCATTTCTAATTTCAATTTTTTATTTTCTCAAGCTTACATTTTTCATCCAATATACATTTTTGTATATTTTATTTCAACTTTATTTTAGTTAAAATAATGTATCTTTAAATAAAAACACTAATATTGGCCCAACTTAACTAGAAAAAAAAAATTAAATCACAACTTCACATTTCAAATATATGCAGCCTTAGTGAACATAAGAGACTACTTTCAAAAACATGTTTTTAAATATATACTCCAACTTTTGGACACAACCATATTTTAAAAAGAATAATCTAAAATTTGGTTTAATTCAGCTTTATTTCAATTATCGAAGATTGTCAAAAATGTTGGGTTTTTTTGCACTTTAAATAAAGAATAACAACGGTTGATTCTGAAATTCCTTGTAGTCTCACGTAGAAGATGAAAATGACCAAAAATACATGCCCTTTAAAAATATTAAACAACCAGCAAAAACGTTCATAATCACCTAATCATACAGTCTCCTGTGTAAGGGTCACAATCACCAGCACACTGGCAGGGCTTGCAACCATATTCATCGAAACCCCAGTATCCCAGCATGCACTGGTCACAGTGTGGTCCAGCCACCCCCGGCTTACAGACGCAGTCTCCATTATCAGGGTTACAGTATGTGGAACCAGCACGATTACACACGCAAGCTGCAATTCAGAAATGAAGATGTTACTTAAATCAAACACATCAGATACAAATATACTAGTGGTCCTTTCTGGGGATTTCATATAAAAAAGTTTTGTGTTTTATAATGAGTTTTTCAATGAATAGAAAGACACAAAGCTTTCCAGACCAGACTGATGTTTTGCATACACAGTCAATTATTATGAGCCGGTGTCATCTGATGATTAATCTGTCTGCCTCCACATACACAATAAGCGCGTTTACACTCATGCTGTTCTTGTTACTCTACATGTCCCAACTCGCCGTAAGAGCCATTAGCATTCCGAGCAGGAACAACATTCAATACCAAACATCCCCTCAATGTGTGTGCTACAACATCGGACATGTTCGCTGAACTGGTGAGTTCCTGAATTTTGACATCATCTAGGCAAAGCTGTCCACGTAAACAGATACTCAAACTCACACATTTGCATGCACACGCTGAAGAAAGATGGAGATCAGGAACGGAAGTGTACAGCAGGGAAATCACAGATACTCCACATGCCATTTTAAGCAGCTTTTCAAAATCTGAGATTAATGGCTTTCATCTTAGTCCAAGGCACACACACAAATATGACCAAGTATAAGGAACACTGCATCCAATTCCACACTTTGAGAGCTGTTTTGTTGTAGTCTAAATTAATATTGTTTAAATGAGCCCATGCTGATCAGCTTGTGTACACAACAGTTGTGAGTGATGCATGATTGTGTCTTACGTCTGCAGAAATCCGGGGCAGTCGAGGGTCTCTCTGGATCTCTGTAAAAGCCGCTCTGGCAGTGTTGGCAGTGACGGCCGCTGGTGTTTTGAAGGCAGTCACACACACCTCCACTCCGCTGACCCGAGCGAAGCCATACGGATCTGTCAAAGTGACAGCTTTCTGCGTGGCCATTACACTTACACTCTACACAACAAATACACAAATATTGGATTATTACAAACAACCAATTTACAGATCATCAGATTTTTTATGACCAATTGGTTGCCAAGTATGTGGTTATCCTGAAAAACTGGGTAACTTTCAACTGCTGTGGCTGACTTTTTTTTCTATGGTCTGTAGTTAGAAATATTAGAAAAATTTGATTAGAATCTAAAGGTTTTGCACCAACCAACAAAATTCCAACTGCAGCTCAAATTCAAAATGCTTCCAATAACTATTGGACTCTAAAGGTGTATTCACACCAGGAAAGACAGCTAGTTCACTTGCTTTGGTCCAGACCAAATACAATGTTGATTTTCACACTGCCCTTTTTGCAAGTGAACCAGAAACTGTAAACTAAACCACACTTGTGCTTAAGGTCATCCATTCATTGGTTCACATTCATTCAACCGTACCAGAGTTCGTTTGGAAAAGCGGACCGAGACCACCTCTTCAGCTGGGTCTCGGTACGATTGCTGTATTCACACCTGCCCAAAAGGGGGAAACGAACTCGAGTTCGATTCAATCGAACCAAACAAGAGGTGTGAATACACCCTAAAAACCACATATTAAATTTAAGTAATGGGCTAGTTTTGGTCAAATCATGATTTGTCACAGAACTCTCTTTAACAGATCTGGCAACCCTGCCATAGAATTACACTGAATGAGGGACCAGAGCCATATCTACACAACTACAAACTTATAATATTACAAAAGATTCTATTTTAGATAAATATTGTTGAACGTTCTATTTATCAAATAAACCTGAAAAAGTTGGTGCCATTTCCACACAAAAATATTAAGCAGCACAATCGTTTTCAACATTGATAATAAAAAGGATGGTTTCTTGAGTAGCATATCACTGAAGACTGGAGTGATGACTGCTGGAAATTCAGCTGACATCACAGGAATAAATTACATTAAAAAATATATTAAAACAGAAAAAATATGTTTTAATTGCAATAACATTATTACTGTTTTACTGTATATTTGATCAAATAATTGCAGCCCTGGTGAGCATAAAATATTTATTTCAAAATCATTACAAATCTTGCAGAGCCAGACTTTTAAACAGTAGTGTAAGGACCAGACTATCATAGAAACTGGTCAGCTCTTTTAACTTTTTCCAAGTCACACAAACAGTCACACATCCCACCTTCATTGTTATGCCCACATCAGAACTTGGTTTTACAGATGAACTGAAACTTACTAACACACTGATGAGCTTCTCCAGTTAAACCGTTAGCTGGTTGCCATGGTCGGTCATTGTAGAGGCGATCGCACCGTTCACAATGATCCCCAGCCGTGTGATGCCGACACACACATTTACCGTGCACCTGTGGCAGAGGCCAGAAAACACAGTTGACAATACAATGACACTTTGTTACACCTTCACCTCAGCAAACCTCAGTTAAAAGACTTGTTAAAAATCTTCAATCAGAGATTTACTAAGCCCATCTTCAACATGCTCCTGCATCAAATGTGTTCATTCTAGTGCCAAATATGTTATCATACCGCATACTTTGCCAAACTAAACTGCAAAGGATAGGCCAACTCCCAATACCTTTTTGTTTTCTTACGAGAACCTACACTTGACTAGTTTTTTATCCCCCTCAATGGACCTCACATTGCTTCAATCAAGATTCACTTGGTTACCGTTAAACTGTATCATTCAAAGGTCTGGGGTCAGTAGTTTTTATTAATAATTTTGGGTTAAACCGATTAAAAATGACAGTAAGGATTTCAATATTGTTTTAAACTGTTTCTAATAAATGCTGTTTTTTAACTTTATAGTAATAAAAGTCTCACGGTTTCCACAAAAATATTAAGCAGTGCTGTTTTCAACATTTAAAAAAGTTTCTTGAGCACCAAATAAGAATGATTTCTGGAGGATCAAGGGACACTGAAGACTGGAGTAATGATGCTGGAAACGCAAACCCGGAAACAGGTGATTTAGTTGTCTTTTCAGTTTGTCCATTATCGACGTTAATAATGTTTACCGGCTCAAAGACGTTGTGAATGTGGGATTACGGCAAGGGAAAACCTATGTAAAAATCCAAACTCCTAAAGTCGCTGCGACACGAGAACAACGAACAGTTGTATCTGGCCCCAAACTCAAAGATGGGCACGCTCACTTAGGACATTCACTCCCCTACCCGAGTAAACTCTGCGCGCGATAATACCAAGGGCATCTGCGGTTTAGAATCCATTAAACCCGACACTAGCTGCCCGCCAAGCAACACCACGTTCTCAAGTTGAGGTAACGCAGTCGAAATCATCAGAAACCGATGGCTGGTCAACACCCCAGCACGAACAGCCACCCTCACATGCGATTAACACGACACCACTACGCGCATTAATTTGCCCAACCAAACGTTATGGATCACTGTCCCAAGGGTGAGATCCTCCATATTGACGAGTTAGCATTGTATCACCTCACCGACGACGAATATCAGGTTGAAAACGAAATCTCTTATTGAATTGACACCGCTGACAGCGCTAGAAGCTATCGCCGCCTTCCGCCCGCCGGTATTCGGTCCTGGTCTGCCGCTGACACGGCGCTTTGTATCTCTACTATCGTAGGATATGTTATGAATTTGACACTGGCCTTCCTCCTACACAAGCGAGTGAACGCGTCTCAAGAGTCTCTCAACAAATGCACGTCAGGCGTCCCTCGCCTCTTTCGACGTGGTAATTCCGACCTAGAATCCGAACCCGAGAATTCGACCAACCTGACTGAGATCATGCCTATGCCGCCTCGTCAAGCCCCTGACAATTAAAACAGTCAAAAATGACCCAATTGTCCATAATGATAAACAATGCATCCCTATGTCTTCTCAAGTTTCTAACCTGTTCCTTCCCAAATTACCTTGCACCAGGCTTTAGTCAGTGATAGGAATGATGTTTGTGTCTTGTATGTGCCTGTTCTTCCTGCCTCTTGTTCCAGGGCCTTGACGAGGTTCCATCAGGGAACATCACCAAGCCCGAGGGGGATATGTAACGTATATCGGCAGGAATTCAACTGTCTACACGTCAGCTAAAGAATCAGCGCCTCTAAACCCCTCCCCTTTGCATCAGCGCAAAAGCGCGATTTCGTCCGTCACAGAACAAAGAGAAATGGCCACTAGAAGATTTCCAAGAGACACATTCATTTCATGATAATAATTCATCTACACAAGGAACATGTGGATATTAATTGTGGTACTCTTTCTCTCATATGCTTGTGGAATATGAATTATTTGGGAAAACGTGGGCTGATTTCTAATCATACTTTAAGCTGGAATGTTTAGGTTGTGTTTAGACTTTTATGAATGGTTGCAAAAGTATATGAATCAATAAGATAACGAATGTGATATTATAATGTGTAAACCTGATAAGAGTTTTAATACATGGGTAAAAGTTATTTCTCACCGCATGAAAAATGCCTTGCAAGAGCAGCCGTGCAGGCGGGGCTTCGCCCCATACCGACGCTCTGATTGGACCAGCCGCCTTTGGGGATGTCCAAAAAAAACGGACTGTTTAAAACGACGCGCGAGCGACGCGCCCTCTTCTCTTCTTCTCTTGCAACTCTCTGGTGCTCCTGAACTCGTAACGGCGCGCTCCAACGCGCGCAAGGCTGACCTGGAAGCCGGCCCGCTGGACTCTCACAACGAAACCAACCAAAGAAGTCCAAGACCGTGCCAAAGCCGTAACACCACAGAATAACGAGCTCAACAACTTCAGAGGAGAGGGGAGCTTTCCCGGTGACGTCACGCGACAGCGAAGCAAGCCAGCAGAGTTTCCAGAGCAATGCGTGGAGCTGAACACGTGACCCCCGAAACAAAGAACTCACGCGGGAAACGAAACCAGCATCGAGCCTGCTTTAAACCAATCCAAGCAAGTACAAACTGAATTCCTAATCCTGACTAAACCGTTAAAATTCGATCTGAATGCAGTAACAAAACAGAGATTTGTTCGTGATCATTTTCTGGTTAAGTTAAGCTATGAAGTAGAAAGAATGGTATTCTTTCACACACAGTCACCCTCAAAACTCTCGTATGCCTATGTGTGTATGTCTATGGCTTTATCAGTTAATCCATTTATGTTAGAATAGCAATATCACGAATAAACCTTTTCCATTTTATAAACAAGTGTCTCTGAAATATGATTTTAAGTATTTTCATCCTTATTTTGCCCAACGATAACGCAACCTAGCTCAAACTCGAGTAATTATTAATCTCGTTTATTGTTACCAGGGGCCACGGAATGGAAGCGAGATTGTAATTGAGAGTAACAGAATGTACCTTTTAGTGATTGCTGGACAAGCACTTAATAAGGTGTAAACTGTAGGTTAAATATTAATATGACTTTAATCAAGCCATATTAAATATTTAATAACTAATTCCCGGAGCTGAAACAATAGCTCTATATTAAACTGTATTTTATTACACAGTCAATCAGTTAACACATTTATAAGTGAAAAAACATCAGGTTGTTTAACTGTTTTCTCCACTGAAAAAGTGATCTCATCTGAAACAGGAGAGAAATATGTTTATATCAGCTGTTTCGGATCTCATTCTGACGGCACCCATTCACTGCAGAGGACCCATCAGTGAGCAAGTGATGTAAAGCTACATTTCTCAAAATCTGTTCTCATGAGGAAACAAATTCATCTACATTTTGAATGGAATGAGAGTAAATTCAGCAAATGTTCATTTTTGGGTTAACCAATCCTTTAAGAACCTCATTATTCATGCAAAGATGCATCAAATGCATTTCCTCTGTAACGTGAGATATTCTATGCACACTCTCACCTCTCCATTGCTGCAAGGCTCTGCTGTGGAGTATTTCTGAGTGCAGCTCTGTTCATCCTCCAGGTTGAACACTTCACTGCAGTTGTGTGCATACAGCATCAGAGCGCTCCATGTGCGCCCAAAGTCCTGCGAGCGCTCTATCGCCATGGCAGCAGGGCGTGGCGACCGAAATATGATAATGAGGTGGGTGAAGTAAAATTCCACCTCTAAATCCAGCTGTAAAGTTTCGATGGAAACACCCTGAGCGGACTGCCACCAGGTCGGTGGGTGTTTGAAGGGCGAGTCTGTCATGGACGCAGGTGGGTGTGCGCGGTGCAGTACTGAAGCATCACACACCTCACAATGCAACACACATTTATTCATTTTGTAGACAGGCCTGCAGTAGCGTTCTGGAGAGGATGAGCCACACTGGGAAATTGTCTGTACAGGACGCCCGACTGCCAGGTTCCCCATGCGTGGATTACACACCCGATTCTCACATCCTGCATAAACAAATAAAACATTTTTAGAATACAACACAAACAAATTGACTGAACATTAAATAATGCACTTTCCAACAGACACTGACTAAAGATACAGTGGTTCCAAAAAGCATTCGGACACTACAGTAAAAAGTCTAAGACTTGTATTTTTGAGAAAAGATGTAGTATGTCAACAAGTAATTATCTGTAACCAGTTACATTAGTCTGAACTACATAATCAGATTCCAAAACACTAAAGACTATTAACTAGATAGTGCTAAAAATCTAATTACTTTTCAGTGATTACAAGAGTATTATTTAGCCAATGGCAGTAAATTACAAAAAATGTATTGATTCGCTCTAATTCTTATTTTGTCTCTCGTAATGTAGCTTTTCTAAAAAATCCTACATCTTATATACATTTGGAATTTCCCCCAGTTTAATGGAACTGCACACACCAGCCAGTCAGGTGAATATATTACACAGAATGGAGGTACAAAACTTTAATTTGAAAGTTGAATTTCATCATATCATGCACAAATCCCCTGCAGTTTCAGGATCTCCAGTTTGCTAAACTTAAGTTGGTTAAAGTTTAATGCACTTCATGATGTTGAAAACAAAGATTGCAAAATATTTTCTTATGAATTTGGTCAAAAGAAATCCGAAACCATTACCTAATGTGTTACTAACTACAATTTAGTTGACTACCTGTAACAGTGCTGTAAGTAGTCTATACAGCACTGTTAATTACTTAATTATAGCCTATAGATTTACCCATCACATTTTAGGGGGTCTGTTTTAAATATCCTTTTAGATATTTATTGATTTTAGATACATTTAGCTATATGTGTTGGGAAGCAGAATTACGATTTGGGTTGCACGAGACTGACAGACTGTGCCTGAAAATGACCTTTACATTTTTGGCCACATTTATATTTAATAAATTAGAGTCACTGCATAACCCCCGCACTGATAAACGTAAACAAACACGTTTTATATAGATACAATTATAGTAGGCTACAAAGAAAAGTTAAACGCTCTTTTAACGTGCTATAATCTATAAATGCAGAATCAATCTGCAAATGGGTTGGATTCAGCAACATCTGGATGTTTGGGTGTGTATGCATATGCAAAGTTTTGTTTTGTTTTGCATATTCAAACCATCCCCATGTCTTTCTCTCCAATCAATCAGTTCGTCAGACACCACGAGTCTCTGTTCGCTTGACATCCAGACAACTTGTTTTGCTCGCACCTGCTGGGTGAATAGTTTACATACTGACCTGAACGCACGGGGTGAGGAACGCTCATCAGGAGCGCTGCGAGCAACACACATCTTCCTGGCAGCTCCATATTAGTCATCAATCCAGGAAAAACATAAAACAAGACACAAATTACACGTTTCAAACCCCGCGAGGGGTTTTAATCCACGATACGCACGGGAACCTGATTCCGCTCCGGAGCCTTTCAGATTGCATGGAGCACGACTTCATTGGCGCGGGTTGGCCAGGTGCGCAAACGCTGAACGGAGGTGATCTGCTCCCATAACAAACAGAAACTGTTCAGCTGAAATAAGACACGAGTCTCGCGCGACAACGCCATTAGTGTGTAACCTCAAATAAGCGTCTGTCAGAGTCACTTCTGTCCCCGGCCGCGCTGCTCGTGAAGAAGTGAGTTGTGAGTGTTGTTTTGCTCTGAGCGCTGCGCGTGCTGCTCTGGAACACCTGAGCTGGAATCTGGAGCCCCTCTGAGTGACAGGAGCTTTGAAGAACACAGGCCACGCCCCTTCTCCCAGCATTTTTCTCGATTTAATGGAGCATTCCTGGCATGAGTCATCTGAGTCATTCAACGTCAGATCTGGCAGGATGTACTCTCTCTTTCTAAATGGACACTTACTTTCTACTGAGTTCAATTATTGATTAGGCTAACTGTAGACTTTTTAAGTTACTGAATTCAGTTATCTTTGATTCAGTTATTCACTAATTTTATATTCAGCTATTTAAAATGACATGTACAATTATAAAATTAAAGGTTCTAAAAGGGGGGTTTTGCTTCAGTGTCTTAGAATAATATTTTTTGGTTCCCCAAATAGCCTTTCAGTGAACAGTTCTTAAAAAATATTAGTTTTTCTTATTCTAAAGAACATTCTGAAGAGAGCGATATCATTTAAATACCATTTTGTCATCGGGGCGTTTCCCAGAACGTTTCTTAGAATGGAAACGTTTCACATGAAACCATCAATGCCAATAAAGAACCTTTATTTTTAAGAGTATAGGTTAAAAAATACCTTGAAAATGAAAAGTGCCAATGAAACTAAGTGCAGTCTGAAATTTTCTTCTAAAATTGGTCTTTTTCTCAGGCTCCTATATGCTCAGTTATTTCACTTAAATGGCAAAACTACACATAGGAGCCTGAAACAAGAGCTAATTTTAGAAGAAACGGCAATTTCAAAGATTAGATTTCAAACGGCACAAAGGCTTTTGCCTCTGAACTCTTCATATATAGGCAAGATGTAATCTCATGTTTTATATGTAAGCTGTCATTTGAGGTTAAGTACACACATAATTTAAATGATCAAATGTATTTTAATTAGCAAAAGCTATTTAATAAAGAATATATGTAATTCTGCATTCTGTAATTGTAGACTGTAATAAATACTGTTTAATTTAACACTCTGATGACATTGTTTCATTCTGCATTCCATGACACTGTTCCACACTCTTCTTTTCTCAGTTTATCAAAAGATCTTAATTAATTCTTGGATGAGATTTATTGATCTATTTTGAGATTTAAATCACGTGAAATCAGCTGACAGGAAAAGAGAAGTGTGTATGTTGATTTGATGAAGGTGGAAAGACTGGGTTTTAAGATTGGTTAACAGGAAGGTTAAGGATGAAAGACCAGTCACTCTGAAATATTGAAAAAATACTTGTCTGGAATGCGGATCTGCAAAAGATTTCCGTTCTAATCCGCTAGTGTGGGCTTTCAGGCAGCTTGGCTAAGCTTTGATTCATTCACAAAGCACCCAACACATCTCTGGAACAATTCATATAACTCATTTTTATTTAAAAACTCATTTATACGCTTAAAAATAAAGTTGCTTCACGATGCCATAGAAGAACCTTCTTGTCTAAATGGTTCCATAAAGAACCTTTAATGTCTGAAGAACCTTTATGCTTCACAAAAGTTTCTTTGTGGTGAAAGAAGGTTCTTCAGATTATAAAAAGATGATTCTTTAAATAACATTTGATTGGATGGTTCTTTGAAGATCCAGAAATGGTTATTTGCTGTAAAGAACCTTTTAAAGGCACAATATGTAAGATTGTTTTATTAAAATATCAAAAAACCACTAGAACAGTGTTATATATTTTGCTGACTTGTGTACTTACATTATCCCAAATGTTTCGAAGAATGTTTAAATCCAGACAAATAAGCAATTTTAACTAGTAAAACGGACTGTGTCCATAGTGTAGTGTCATTGTGTCACCTGCCAATGACGTCATACACCCTCGATTTGTAGAAAACATCAAAGACGCTTTAATATGTAATGCGTTTTATTAGACAGGCGACGACCGCACAGAGTAGCATTATAACAGAACTTTCAAATGTGTATAGTATGATAAAACAGAGCTAGTTTACCCATAAATATATAGACGCCATATTCGAGGCACGTTGATGCAGCCGCCATCTTGGAACAGTATTTTTGACATCTTTCACCATACTGTAGGTTCACAGAGAGCCGTTGAGCCATTCTGTGCATGATTGTGGCATCTTTAGAATATTCAGTGATTATTATGGTGTATGACATCAAGTTCACCGCTGCAATATGGCAGATGGCTTACATAAAGTGGCCCATAGAAACAGTCGCTAATGAGGCATTTAGTTTAGTATATCTATTGGTTTACCCCTCATAAGCACAACTGGAAGGATTGAAAGCAGTCGACTGTGGCATAATAAAAGCTCCTCTGCTTTCTAATGTTTGCGCTCGTTCAGAGGCCTCGTTTCGCTTCGATGGATTTCTCCCTCACTCTTCATACTAACGTTACAATGTTAATAAATATTTAATACATTAGCTCATCCGTGAACATGATTTCTGCCCAAGTCCCGTCGGATTGCATCGGCTGTGGGGATGAAGACAACAACTCCCATGATTCCACACTCAGTCACGGCATCATCAAATGCCTGTTTCTTTAGCTGTGTCCGACACCGCTCCATATCCACTATAATAGTGCACTATATCTGGTGTCAGCCATTTTGTAATGCTGTCTGAATCCTGAGTGAACGACTTCGTTTCCCTACATTCGTTCACTACTTTTTACCCACAATGCATTCTGATTTTGAGTGTACAACCGATGTAGGCCCTGTCCCAAATGGCACCCTAAACCCTCACTGTCTTCCTCTGAGTCCGCACTTTCGTGACGTAATGCCGCTTTGACTGTTGGGTAGAAATGTCTGATGCATATGGTACACTTATCTGGAAACACTTCAGTAGTGTCGAAGTCGTCATCAGATTGGTTAGATTATACAGGATTTTTGGGAGACGTGTGTTCTTTAATGTTGTCTGTAAACAGATGCCGTGGCGCCAAACTCCCTCGCGAAAGAAAAAAGCCGCCGTGTTTACAAATGTGAAGGCGAACGCTTATCAGGGTAGACTGAACGCTGGATTTTCAAAAGTATGTGAAATATTTAAAGCTCGCAACATGTAATCTTTCAAATACATTCGAGAGTTTCACACACCGGTTTGTTATTGCACACTATTGCAAATTACACACTGTGCCTTTAAGCACCTTTCTTTTATTTTTTTTATGCTGCAGGTACACATGAGACAATGAAATAATATATTTTGTCTCTTTCTGCCTCCTTTCAGGCAATAAATCTGGAAAATAATCTCTTGGCATATCTAATCCATCCTGTCAGCCATGTAAATATTTCAGATATGGCCTCTTTTGAATAAATGGTAATGAAATGACAAAGCCTCCTGGAAAAGTCTTTGGATAGAAGACTGTGCAAGACCTAATTACATGCATTTTATTATTTATTTACTTACGTGTAGGTATTGAGAAATGCACGTAATTAATTATAATAAATAGTAAAAGGCATTCTATTTCAGTCCAGAACAAGAACAGTTCATCATGAACAAGGCCGTTTCTCAAACGGAAGACTGCATCCTCTGTAGGTCGCATTTGTAGGCTGCATACTTCATAAAGCCTGGTTTATTTCAGTTAACTGAGCATTACATTTGCGATTCAAAAGCATATTACAACAATTTACACTTAACTAAGAATAATGGTAAAATTTATAACTGTCAATATTCTAAAATAATACGTATCTTTATGACATAAGCAGCCTACAAGTGCGACTACGGAGGATGCCCCCTTCACCCTTTTTTCTGTTTTTTTGTCTGTTTCTATACTTAATTATTTTGCTGTTATTGTTCATCACTTGTGTGTTGATGATTGTGTTATTCTATGTGTACTACTCTTGATTTAACCCCTTAACTGTCACCCCCCCCCCTTTTGAAAAACTTGAAAGTGCACTATCTAAAGTTAAATTGTTATAATTCATGAATGCTTTTGAATACAGACCTAAGGTTGGTCTCTTTTTAAAGAAGATAATCAGCAGATTATTGCAGAATTGAAATCATTTAAAAAAATTAAAGTAAAAAAAAGTTATACAAGTTTAAATTTACTGTAAATAAAATGTAATGTACAATTATTATTGTATATTATATAAAATATTTTACAAAATATGTTTTAATCCAAATTTGGCATAAAACTAAAGCCATATGTCTAAATACGTTGTGTTTCAAATTTGAAGTTGATATATAAAACATTGAGGTTACTATGCAATTTTCTTTTGGCGTTATACCACAAACAGCCACCGGGTGCCATTCAAACCCCATTGAATTTTTTTTTATGCACTTTTCTGTCACAAATGTATAAATTTCTCTCCCACTATTACTCGTATATGTTTTGAGGTGCGCTCTTGTCATAAATTAATCTATTACTGCTCCTACATCATTTTTTACAACAAACAGTGGTACAATATCTATTTAGGAGTCTTGGACCTTTCCAACGATATATAGTTTGTCATGATTAGATTAAGATTTAATGGTAATATATTGAAGTAAAGTTATGCGTCCCGTACACGGGACGGCGACAGTTAAGGAGTTAAAAAACAAAAACAAAAAAAAGGATGCCCTTCATGCTATCACCCGCCAGTGCTGCGTGTGGCGCTGTGTTCAGACGCGCTCTTCTCTCCCGGCGTGCGGTCAAAGTGCGCTCGTAGTCCTTCCCTCATTCGGCGGCAAGGCGTGCGAGTGTGCTACAACAGCTTATGCTATTTACATAAACTATTTTTTCTTCCTTAATACTACTTTAGCAGTACAGTCATGGTAAGTTCTAAATAATTTGTTCCCTTTGTCTTAATATTTGAGGTTTTGTAAAAGAGCGAGGTGGTTTTCATTCATGAATGAGCTGAGAATGCGGCTGCAAGTTAGCATCAGGAACGTACAGCGGACGTTGTTTTCAGTAACTTAGTGATCAATGTTTGGTTAGTGACACTGAGCTCATATGATCAATGTTTCCATTTGCTATGTTGCAACCTAGTCAGCTGCCTCCCTAGATAGTGTTTAAAACGCTCTCTCCGTAGAAAGTTAACGTTAGCTTGTTTTCCTTGTGACAAAATCTTAAAGGTTTTGTGTTGTATTTCTGTTCATTTCGCAACTAACGTTAATTCAGCGGAGTCCAACAAGAATAAGTTACTATAAGACTGTTAACTAAAGCTTCTAATGAGATTTATGTATTCGCCTGAGAACTAAATTATAATGTAACATTATAGAGTCAAGTCTTTTTCAGAAGCCTGTTTTTTTTTGCAGAAATATCTTTCTCCTTTATATATTTTTTTAATATTAGTTGCTTGTGATATTCCACAGAAGCATGTTAAGTTACCCCATCCTGTCTTATTTGGGACTATGATTGTTTTATGTTGGAATTCTATGAAATAATTCCCATTAGAATACTTTAGGATTGTTCCAAATTATATGAAGTTCCAATTTTTCCAACTTAATATCTAACACTGAACTCTTTTCTGTAGAGTTTGCCGCTGAACCCCAAGCCCTTTCTGAACGGTCTCACGGGAAAGCCTGTGATGGTGAAGCTGAAGTGGGGGATGGAGTACAAGGGCTACCTGGTGTCTGTGGACGGCTACATGAATATGCAGGTATGTCCGATTATAATTCATGTTATTAAATCCATCAGTCATTGATGCTGGTGTTTTTATCTGCTACATACAATATCCGTACCAAACTAGTAAGTAACAAAATGGACAATATCTAGTGTTATTTAGAGCAGTGCTCACATCTAAGTTCATATTGATTGTTATAGATTACGATGAATGTTGTAAGTAGTCCATACGGATTGATTGAGCTTTGTTTCTCTACTATATCTAGCTGGCAAACACAGAAGAGTATGTGGATGGAGCATTAGCGGGTCATCTTGGTGAGGTGCTCATTAGGTAAGATTTTGGATTGAACTTTTTTTTACGGATTTTTGAATCCATAATAAAAATGCATAGTTTGTATTAAATGGTAAAAAATTTATCCTTTTCTGCAGGTGTAATAATGTTCTGTACATAAGAGGAGTAGAAGAAGAGGAAGAAGACGGCGAGATGAGAGAATGAAGAGTGATTTCTTCTAATCTGATTGGATGATTTATTGGTTGTGATTTTAGTTTGTCTGAGTTTTATGTGAAGCTGTGTCTTTTCTTTGTAAAATTGTTAGTAATTTTTTACACTGTAAAAGTTATTGGTGGCACAATGACAGATAAATTGTGCTGTTTGTATGTTGTTGTTGTCGTCATTTCTTTGACTAATATTTGAAGTCAAAATGAAATCATAATTGACTCCACTTAATGAAACAATTCATAAATGCATGAATACGATTTAGTTTCAGCACTTATTCTGAAATATAATGCCATGTACAGTCTCTTGTAATGCCAACTGTGCGGTAATTGCAGATGGACCGAAGGAAGTCCCATCTTGTGTCTTTTTAGTTGACACTGAATATCAGGTTCGCTTGGTAACAGGTCACATCAGTAAAGCGGTTCATGAATGTTAAAGTTCACTATAAGTATTCAATATCATTTTCTATATGATCAATTTGAAGGCAATTACAGGTTTAATTAAGTTATACTGTATGTGTAGTAATAGTTTATTTTATATATTTATGTAGCCTATATAGTTAGGTATTAATCTAAAATGATATAATTTTCCCCTGTAGCTAATTTAAGTATATCAATACATACAGATTTGTTCGGGACGTTACACAGGCCAGAGAAGGAAAAACACTTATGAATTATGCAGGTTTAAGTACAAATCTGCTTAATGGTTGTTTGAAAACAAATGTTAATTTTTGTGATGAAGTGTGGCATTTTAACCGATTTAAAGATGAAACAAAGGGAGGGAAGCTCGCCACTGTCGTTCATATTCATTAGAAATCCGTTTCTTTTGACCTTTTCACACCGCCGTTTGTTTACCTCATACACGCAAATCAGCTGAAGATGAGAAGAGCTCCTCCCTCACTGATCGTTGGTGATTCAGTTACCTCTTTCCCTTCCGACCTTCGTCCAGTTACACAATTTTGGCTTCGCTAAATATTTACCCACTCTTTTATCCCTGAGCTCTGCTCTGAACCACTTGCACCAAAGTTAACCTAGCAATGTCTGCGAGCAGTTTCAGACTTTTAGTCAAGAATGCAACACAAGTGGTGTTGGTTTGTGGAAATGGTGAAAAGTATCTCACCAGAGATGGGATGCAGACGCTGGCTGTCGTTGAGAAAGGCAGTGTGCTGATTGGACAGTAAGTCTTCACTTATTTATTGTGATGAATTCAGCACAGTTTTATTGTGTTTTCAGATTGGAAAACGCTCATGGTCTGTTATCTAAGGTTATATAAAATGTATTGTATATTTGTAAACAATTTTTAAGAGCTATTTTTATAGTAAATTTATTTTTAGGGTATAATATATTAAAAAAAAAACTATAATTAAAGCATTGAATACTGCTTAAAAATTCCTGTCCCCCTTTAAGGGAGATTAGATGTATTACATGAAGTTGTTAAAATACAATGAGGTCCGCTTTTAATTAATTCATTGATTATATATTGGGACAAAATTGTACACAGAAATGAGAAAACTCTCCTTGAATTTTTCTTTTCGGGTTATTTTGGCTAGTCTCCAGTAATTATAAATAACAATGCAAGTATATGGGCTGTCCTCATTTAGCCGTGTGTGTGTGTGTGTGTGTGTGTGTGTGTGTGTGTGTGTGTGTGTGTGTGTGTGTGTGTGTGTGTGTGTGCGCGTTGTGTGTGCAGTGATGGGTTAATTAAAGCTGTTGGACCAGCAGACATCATTGAGTCTCAGTTCAAAGGAGCACAGTTTGACAATGTTCTGGATGCTTCTGGCATGTGTGTCATCCCTGGTAAGTGTTACATCTACCACCGTTTCTGTTGACAATTCCTTTTGAAAAAAAGTTTAAAGAATATTAACAAATGTTTCAGGTCTGGTCGATGCACACACACATCCAGTATGGGCTGGAGACAGAGTGCATGAGTTTGCCATGAAGGTTTTGCTCTTATTTTATTCCATCTGTTTCTACTCGTCCATTTTATATTATATGAATATATCTTTAAGTCTTTGTGTCAGATAAGTTATCTTAACATCAAAGCATCTTAATACAAGTAATGAAGCATTATCATTGTGCCCGGGCCTGTTGTGTGTGTGTACAGCTGGCCGGTGCCACATATATGGAAGTGCATGAAGCAGGAGGTGGAATCCATTTCACAGTGACACATACTCGCTCAGCAACCGAACAACAACTATTTGAAGGGTTAAAGAGCCGTCTGGAGCGCATGATGAGAGCTGGAACCACGCTGGTGGAGTGTAAGAGCGGATATGGGCTTGAGCTGGACACTGAACTCAAGATGCTGAGGGTGATCAATTCAGCCAGAAACTCAATGCCAATCGGGATATCAGCAACATACTGCGGAGCCCATGCAGTACCCAAGTACATAGTCTTTATAACAAACACTATTCATTTTTTGGGGTGTATTTTTGATTAAGTGATACTGCCTTGGTGAGCATAAGAGACCAACCCGAAATGTTTAAACAGTAAATGACTCTTAATTTGTTTAACATCCATTTTCTCAGAGGTAAAACTATGGAGGAAGCCACTCAGGACATTGTGGCGGTGCAGTTACCCAAGATAAAAACCCATATTGCTTCAGGTGACCTGCAGGTGGACAACATTGATGTATTTTGTGAGAAAGGTGTGTTTGATCTGAACTCAACACGCTGCATACTCAAGGCTGGCAAAGATATGGGCCTCAACATCAACTTTCATGGCGATGAACTCCATAACATGAACTCGGCACATGTAAGCATGCATACGCACATACTTTCTTGCACACACATGCTTGGATGTTGAAATTGTCTTGTTTCTTACATAATCAGTCTCTTCTTTGTCCACCTGTCTAACAGCTTGGGGCAGAACTTGGCGCTTTAGCCATCAGCCATTTAGAAGAAGTGACAGATGATGGAATTGCTGCAATGGCAAGAGCTAAAACATCAGCGGTCCTCCTGCCCACCACTGCATATATATTAAGGTAAATAACTACAATGTTGACGTTTTCCATAAAATAATTGAAAGAAATAAGGGATTTGATTCTGCTTGTGTCTGTTGAAGGCTGTCTCCACCACGTGCGAGAGCTATGTTTGATGCTGGAGTCATAGTGGCCCTGGGCAGTGACTTCAACCCCAATGCCTACTGCTGCTCAATGGTGACTATAAGACTTAACTTATTTAAACAAAGGTTATTAGTAGAAATGTTACATGATAACACTTAATTTCATTCTATTTGGTCTGTTTATTAGCCTATGGTGATGCACTTGGCCTGTGTGCTGATGAAGATGTCTATGCCTGAAGCTTTGGCTGCAAGCACTATAAATGCCGCCTACGCTCTCAACCGTTCACATACACATGGGTCGCTTGAAATCGGGAAACAGGGGGACCTTGTGATCATCAATGCACCACGGTTAGATCATACCCACACAATACCTAGAGATCTATGAATGCAACTGCTGAATAGTTTAGGTTCACAAGTTTTTTTTTATAAGGTTTGGAAAAAAAATTATATACATATACACTCACTGGCCACTTTAGGTACACCTTGCTAGTACTGGGTTTGACCCGCTTTTGCCTTCAGAACTGCCTTAATTCTTAGTGGCATAGATTCAACAAGGTGTTGGAAACATTTCTCAGAGATTTTGGTCCATATTAACATGATAGCATCACACAGTTGATGCAGATTTGTCGGCTGCACATCCATGATGGAAATCTCCCGTTCCACCACATCCCAAAGGTGCTCTATTGGATTGAGATCTGGTGACTGTGGAGACCATTTGAGTAAAGTGAACTCATTGTCATGTTCAAGAAACCAGTCTGAGATGATTTGAGCTTTGTGACATGGTGCATTATCCTGCTGGAAATAGTCATCAGAAGATGGGTACACTGTAGTCATAAAGGGATGAACATAGTCAGCAACAATACTCAGGTAGGCTGTGGAGTTTAAACGATGCTCACTTAGTACTAAGGAGCCCAAAGTGTGCCAAGTAAATATCTCCCACACCATTACACCATCACCACCAGCCTGAACCTTTGAGACAACGCAGGATGGAGCCATGCTTTCATGTTCTTTACGACAAATTCTGACCCTACATCTGAATGTCGCAGCAGAAATCAAGACTCATCAGACCAGGCAACGTTTTTCCAATCTTCGTTTGAATCGTTGCCTCCGTTTCCTGTTCTTAGCTGACAGGAGCGGCACCCGGTGTGATCTTATGCTGCTGTAGTCCATCTGCTTTAGGGTTCGACGTGTTGTGTGTGTTCAGAGATGTATTCTGCATACCTTGGTTGTAACGAGTGGTTATTTGAGTTACTGTTACCTTTCAATCATCTCTAACCAGTCTGCCCATTCTCCTCTGACATCAACAAGGCATTTTCGTCCATACAACTGCCGCTCACTGGATATTTTCTCCTTTTCGGACCAACTTCAGCAAGTCGTCTTCACCACATCTAGATGCCTAAATGCATTGAGTTGCTACCATGTGATTGGCTGATAAAAATTTGTGTTACCAAGCAATGGACAGGTGTGCCTAATAAAGTGGGCATGTTTATATATATATATATATATATATATATATATATATATATATATATATATAAACAGGGTTACTAGTTAAACTAAAACATAACATAAAATGTAATTTGAAATAAAATTTTGTCTCAATTTTGTTTGGTTCAACTTTAAGTATTACTATGTTAAAAAAATCTATACAATGACAAAATGACTAAAACCAAAACTAAAATTAGTGAAAAATGAAAATATACAAGTGAAATCTAATTAAACATTTTAAGTTTTAAAAATATTAACATGATA
This sequence comes from Gymnocypris eckloni scoliostomus, assembly GCA_027564155.1. Taxonomy (NCBI): domain Eukaryota; kingdom Metazoa; phylum Chordata; class Actinopteri; order Cypriniformes; family Cyprinidae; genus Gymnocypris; species Gymnocypris eckloni. The sequence goes on along the minus strand of CM050413.1, from coordinate 32,553,603 downwards.
AAATAACACTCATATAAAATCTGTTACTGAGATTCATATATAGGTTTGTGATATAATTGGTGCTTGATAGTACTTAATAAGGAGGTTGTTATCAAGGTTACTCTCTTCCCCTCTGTTGCAGGTGGGAACATCTGGTCTACCAGTTTGGAGGCCATCAGGAGCTCATCAGATATGTGATAATCAAAGGCGAGATTGTTTATGAAAATGACAAAGTCTTGAACCTTTGAGGATCCTGGACCACGACCAATCCCTCAATGAATCAACACAAGATTGTGTGGTCAAATTGTATTACCATGGTTAGTAAACCACATGGAACCATTCTCAATGATACAATTAAAAAAACATGTTTTATTTATAAATTATGCATAAATAAATAATTTGTATAAATATTCACACAAATGAAAGGTTATTCGGTTTACAAAAGCTGTATAAACTCATAAAAACTTGTTTTGTATAAGTGCATCCTTCCATCTCCAAACTGTTACTGTCATCGTAAAGGAAATGCACGGTTTAGAACCAGCTCCATCTTCTCTCTTCCTAATGCACATGCATCTAACACACACAGCAGTCTTTGATTGGTCAACTGGTTTGCAGTGGCGATCAAGTCAGCTGTTGGAGAAGAAAGAGAAACCAGATTTAAATGTTTTGCTAATTTATTCCTACAGGAAATAAAATAAAATTTTAGTGGTAGTTGTTATTTTTATTTAATTGAAAAAAAAATCTCACATAAGTAGTTTTACCATAGGCTTAACTAAAAACAACAAAAACATCATACAACAACACACTGGCATTTTTTTAGCAGAATGGTGTATGAATAAAATTCCTGAGATTTTTTTTAGTTCCTGAAAGCATTATCGAATAAACTAAAATATGACAATTTATGTGTGAACGCACTGTAATTCATTCTGAATAAATAAAGTACATTTGCTTCATATGTACCAGGGCTTGGGGGCGGGGCGTGTGGTGAAAAGCCTCCGTGTGATAGGATAGACTCCCAGGAGTTATTGTGAGAAAGGGGGAGGGGCATCCAGTGCAAGTTTCCCGGGGCAGCAGGTAGAAAAAGACCATCAAGCATCACTCCATCTGATAGAGCTATAGTAGAGAAATAAAACACATTTGATCACAATACTACAAACACGATGTGACTAACCCTCTAACTTGCTAAAAAACATGTTCGTGTGTGTGTGTTTTAAATGCGCACCTCTCATTGTCAGAGTGAAGTAGCCAGTGTAGCAAGAGGCGGGGCTAAATGACTCCAGCTCTCTCTGTGGGAGGAGCTTGTGAAAGTTGTTAACCTGCAGCCCCACGGCAACAGCCTGGACATGCCGCCGCTCATAACAGAAAACCCGTGGCAAAGTTTCAATGGCAACACGTGTCAGCCCCAGGCGGGAGGTCATGGGACTAGTGGGCGGTGTCGAGAAGTCTTCGTCTTCATCTTCATCATTACTGTCATCTTCCTGTTCTCCGACTAGAAACTCCATGGCGCCATCAAACAGGGAAAAATCTGCAGGGCACATTCAGGGACACAACGATCTATCTCTGGAAATTCATAGCAAATTTGCTTTTGGCAAAGGATTTCTGTCAATATTCATTGTTGCTCCTGATTAGCTTTCTGGTTAATTGTGAAGTGATGTGTAGGATGCATCCAGTCATTTTTATGGCTCTTACCTCTCTCTGCATCATCCTCCGTTGCAATTGGTTGCAGAGGTGGTGCCACCCTGAAGATGAGAGTATTATTATTCTCCGCTCAATAACAGCAGATCTTCTGTATCGGACAGAAACCAAACATTCTTACCTCTTTCTAGGACTAGTACTGCTGAAAAGTTTCCGCTTCACAGGTGTCCTGTGAGGTTCAGACCTGTGGTAGAAACAGTCATAAATTAACTTCAAGGTCAGTCCACCCACAAATTAAAATATAATAAAATAAAGATCTCCTATGATCTTTATTCTTAGAAAATCAAAAGAAGGGCTTTAGCTGCTCAGTTCCACGCAGTGACAGTGAAGGAAAACAGCTGCTGTCGTGTTCCACAGAAGTTATCGAATCTCATTTTCACTTCTGTTTATGGTGCAAGAGATTGTTTGATGATTTTTGGACAAATGTATCCATACTTATAACACACACCCCTCTCTTTGCCGTCGTACTCTAGGACTGAGTGGAGCTGATGAAAGATCTGAATATTGTGTTCGCCCACTGTCCTATAAAAAGGAAATAAAATAGAGATTTAGCAAAAAGAGTAACACTACCGTTCAGGGGTGCGTTTCCCAAAAGCATCGTTAGCCAACTACAGTATGGTCGCAAGTTCCGTCGTTACCAGTATAGTTCAACGATTCGGTGTTTCCCGAAACCATAGTTCAAACGAATATTCTCAATCAGCATCATAAACTTACGTGGTCTGAACTACAGCCCTCGGCCTGTGGTTAGAAGCATAGTTTCTTGTTAGTAAGATACATGGGCTTAAATAAACATGATCTTGGGCACAACAAGGAAGCTAACATGGAGTACTATCTAAATATAAAACGCATTTTAATTATGTATTTTTGCACGGAGATGCGACCGTGTTCGGGAAACAGTCTCGACTAGCTAGTTCTTTTCCAAAACGATGCATCGTACTATGGCGTTAATCAGGAGTTACGTTGTTGTTCGGGAAAAGCACCCCAGTTTGGGGTCATTATGTTGTTGGTTGTGTAATAGTGTGGTTATTTGTTTCTGTCTATGTACCTCTCTATGATGGTAGCAGGCAGCAGTGATGACACACTGAATAGCAAACTGCCGTTTCTCTCTATAATTTAACTTCTCACATTCTAATTTCATCTCTCCTCCACTGATGAGACCAGCTTCCCCTGCAAACACACACTGAAATTAGTCGCAGGAAGAGCACTAAGTGAAAGTATCAAAACCTGAAATAGTTCAGCAACACATTTGACTACTGAATTAATTTCATCACAGTAAACAGTGCAGGCTGCCATTATCTGGCATTATTCCATGCTTAGTCCGTTCAAAAACATATATTTTTACATAAACACTGGCAAAATCTAGAAACATTCTCAAATCGTTTCCTGCTTCTCACCTGGTCTGTTTTCCATGAAGTTGTGTATTGAAACAGGAAGTGGTGGGTAGCTGAAATATCCTCCAATCACAGCTCTCTCCAGCAGACTGCTCTCATCCACCTGCTTCAGCCAGTGGAGAAACTGCCGGATGGGCCGTATCCCTCTGTATGGCATCACGGGGTGAGACCCTGTGCCTATTTTTATGTTTGAAAATAATAGCATTGATTCTTTCAAATCTTTGATACTGATTTTCAATGTTTTTAAATGAAGTCCCTTAAGCACAGGCTGCATTTGTTCGATCAAAAGTACAGTAAATGCAGCAATTGTACAATTTATAATAATTTAAAATATAATTTATTCCTGTGAAGCAAAGCTGAATTTTCAGCATCATTACTCCAGTCTTTAGTGTCACATGATCCTTCAGAAATCAGTCTAATATGCTCATTTGGTCCTCAAGAAACACATCTTATCATCATCTATGCTGAAAACTAATTTGTACTGCTTAATATTTTTGTGGAAAATAAACAAAGTTCAAAACTGCATTTCTTTATCATATACATTTTCTGTAACCTTATAAATGTCTTTACTATCACTTTAAACAATTGAATTCTTGCTGAATAAAGGTTAACAAACAAAAACAATCTTACAGATTTTGAAACAGTAGTGTATACATGTCTGATTTAAGTGTTCAAGTGTGTTATTCACCTGTGCAGTAAACCTGGGTCAGCGATGTGTTGGTAAGATATTCAAAAGTTGTAGCTCCGTCAACTGCACTTCTGATCAGCTTTAGTCTAGTGCAGACGAGCAGCGCCACTGAATAGAAAAAAAATCAACATTGATAGTTTGTCTATAATAATGACACGGAGACAGTGGAAAACGATTTACTTGGATAGATACGGTTTTGAATGTCAGGCTGTGACGTGGAGAAAAGCTTGATCATGATTGGCTCTGATGTTCTGTCTGCCAGTTGAAGCCAACGATACTCCTCGATTTCTGACCTTTGCCCATCTGTAAGGGGAAAGGTTGTCAGTCTTTTGGCTAAAGATACATCTTGAGCATGTTTCTGCGTGTACCGAACGTCCCACCTTTCCTCCTGACACGTTCTGGTCGACCAACAAAGATCACAACACCAATGACATCACAGATGTGGCCTTGTGGAGAACTTGGAAGCTCCTGACTGTAAACCACAATCACTTAGTACATTTCTTCAAAGGATACTGGGACTGTGATTTTGTGCACATACCCACAGATGAATGAAAGAGGCAGGTCTGGTAAAACCCAGTCTGGAGAAATCTGGTTCTTGGGGATGATAGTTATTTGAGCAGTGGGGTTCCTGGAATTAAGACTGATCTCTGAGGGATGAACAGAAGTTACATGTGTGAATAACATTCATGTTATAAATGAGAACAACTATGTTTTATCTTATTCGTATACTGCAACATACACTACCGTTCAAAAGTTTGGTCTCAGTAAAAAAAATTTAAAAGACATTTTAAAACCTTTAATAATAAATTACATTTGAAAACATTAAAATAAAAACAATAGTTATTTTAAACGTAAAAAATATTTCACTGTATTTTTTTAAATCAAATAAATGCAGCCTCGGTGAGCATAAAAAACGTAAAAATCAAAAACATAATCTGGCCGACACAAAACTTTTGAACGGTAGTGTGTATGTCATAACTTTATATGTTAGATGAGTAATGTTCTCTCTACCAATGTGTGGCTCCGAGTCCTGCCCCGTGCGGCTGCTGTAGCTCTCCTTGACTCTGTAGCGGCACAATCTTACGACTTGACCCGGATGAAGGATTCGGTACCATTCCAGACAGACTGTGTTCCACAGCACAACACAAGCACTGGACGAGCCGTCAGCGACCTGCAGCTCTGCCTGAGGAAAACAGATTGAAGGAAGAATTTAAATCCAACGTCAAAACTATCTTGTGATGCATAACTAACATGGAACATTTTAAACTGACATACAGATGAGGTAAATAGTTGAAGATAAAGTTAAATAGTTGAAATGAGAAGTGCCAACAATATTAGTCATTAAATATCATCAAATATTGTCCAACACAATAAAATCACAGAATCTTGATATACTGCATCTCTGCTTCTTATTAGATTCTTTCTTACCAAAGCAACTCGTATTCTTCCAAAAAAGACTACATATGTTAAAATAATATTTATTTTATTACATATGACCAAGTTCCTACAGTTAACAGATATTTGCATGGGAAAGGGTGTCTTGTATTTGACCTCTGACCTTATAAGGACATTCACATTTCTGATCTGCTTTCCCATAATACATCAGTCTGGATTTGTGAAGGATCCGCACACACAGAGCACCCCGGTACCGCCGAGATCCACTCAAGAAATGTCTGCGTACTTCTGCGAGGGAAACCGTGGACCCAATATCTGCCACCAGAAACAAAGGCATGTGCATGAATTTCATTTGTGTTCCACAGAAAAAACAGTAAGTCATGCAGACTGAGGGTGAGAAAATCATCATAGAATTTATTATTTTATTTATTTGAAGTGAATTATCCCCTTATGTTTGAAGCTGAATTTGACCCATATATTTAATGGTTAAAAGCCACAAACATTTTATGCCAATTTCTCTAACTGTCTAAAGATTTTCACTTCTTCTGTTTAAAATCTTTATTATCTAAATATTAAATCTATCTTTAAAAATATTTGTAGCAATAGCCAACAATACATTGTATGGGTCAAAATTATACTAAATAAAATAATTTTTATTTTATGCCAGAAATCATTAGAATATTAAGTAAAGATCATGTTTCATGAAGATATTTTGTAAATTTGCTACCGTAAACATATAAAAACTTGAATTTTTGTATAAGTAATATGCATTGCTTCATTTGGACAACTTTAAATGCGATTTTCTTAATACTCCCTCAGATTCCATATTTTTAAATTGTTGTATATCGACCAAACATTGTCCTATCATAACAATCAATGTAAAACTTATTTATTCAGCTTTCAGATAATGTATAAATCTCAATTTAAAAATATGACCCTTATTACTTTTTTTGTGGTCCATGGTCATTGGTCACATATTCCGTTTTTTAATCATATGCTAAATTTTTTAGTGTGAGAAGTATTAATGTTAAAGGTTGCTAAAATACAGTAAATAATACAATAATGAAAAATATTTTAGAGGGAAGGTGAAAACTATGGATCCCGAATTATATGTTTATAAGTGAGTGATTCCCGCAAATGCCTCCAGGGCATCTTACACACCCTCTATCTCCTCCTCAGAGTCCTCCGCGTCGGGTTCAGAGGGAGCCGTGTCCCGCCACATCTCTCCACAGAAGTCGTGATTATTCCACAGCGGCAGATAGGAGCTTCTGCGGGCTCTGAGAGGCCCTGCGCTCGGCTCTGCTCCCATCCACGGAATGGCCCTCACATTGACGGAGGAGAGCGCCCTCAGAGCGGCATCGCCGCCGGAAAGTCGGTCCACCTCCAGACTGCACACATGAAAAGACGCGCTGTCTTCCCCGCGGCTGAGCTCCACATGCCGTACGACGGAGCCGCAGTGGAGCGCATTGACGCTGATGAGTCTGTTCACGACGGGATCCAGAGACACACGGATCTTACAGTCTCCATCCGTGATAGTGGCGTCAAACAGACTCTCTGACATGGAAATGCTGTCCGGGAAACGGAGCGCGAAGTCCGCGTCTCTGCCGTAGCGCTCCAGAGAGATCACATACAGCGGTTCCGAGCGGGTTCGCGCTCTTGGGGAGGAAGTTGTGTTGGATATTATCCTGTTTAGGGTCTTTTTGAGTGTGCAGCACTCAGAGGAGCTGCCTGACAGCGCGGCCATGTTTGCACGACACAATAACAATGCCGCAAAGCATTATGGGAGATTTAGTCCTATCTAAAAGCAACATGCACTGACATATCTGAGAATATGCAAGTGCGCAGTGCCATTGATTTGTAATGTTTTTTCCCCCTTTCTGGCACGTTTTTAAAAACTAACCTACTTATAAATTCTGATTTAACTAAGATCTAATCCTGTCTTAATCTAACCCTGGGCCCTGCCCGTGAAACCAGGCTATAATGTTGAAAACAATAGGCCTACTGAAATCAAGAATGAACTAAAAAACAGACAAATGAAAGAATAAATAGATCAAATAGAAAGAAAAATATATAGTAGAAATATAAAATATATATGAATTATATTTGAAGAAAGAAAATATAATACATAAATAATAAATGAAAGAAGTGATTTTTTTATTATAAAAATATTTAAATAAAACATGTTTAGAAAATAGCAATATGTAATAGCAAAAATATTGACAAAAATAGCCTATAACAGAAAATAAAATATATTTATGAAAATAAATGAGAAAACTACAAATTTTTATTTTCACATTTTTAGAAAGTCGAAGAAAAAATCTATAAAGAAAAAACTATGAAATAAAGACTGACAAAACAAACTCAAATGACAAAAAATGAAAATCAACTAAAAATGAATTACAATTAAAGAAAGACTAAATAAATTAAACACATTGAAATAAACAGAATAGAAAATAAGAAATGTTTGAAGATAAAATAGAAAACTAGGCCTGCAAATAGCCTATTTTAGAAATACAAAATAATAAAAAAATATAATGAAAACAGTGAAATAAAGATTAATAACATTTAAATAGTAAGACAAATTAAAATCACATAAAAATCATTAAAATTAAGAATATATGTAAGAAAATTTAATAAAATACATGCAGAAAAAACACAGAACGTCAAGTATGTAAATGAAAGAAAGAAAGAAATAAGTAAATAAAGAAAAAAAGAAAGAGTAGCAGCTCGTGCTACTGTAATTAATTTAGTAGAGCGGATTTGAGCATGTGGTTTCCATGGCAGCGTGTGCTGATAACACAGATGACGCCATCTAGCGGTGGTTATAATGCAGTTGAATGAACTCACAACACAACTCCTCAGACGATCTTGGGTTCAGGATTGGTATCCCCTATGAGCGGACTTTAAAGGAGACACGTTAAACAACGCAATATGGATACAACTTACTAGCAGTTCTTTTTCCAGTGTTTAAAGCCTGCTGTCCGGACTCTTGTGCCATGTGGAAATATTACAAAAACGGAGTTGTACCGAGAAGAAGCAAACAGAAATCGGTAACGTTAAGATTGTATTTCCAATTGAATATATTTTATCCCTTTAAATTGTACTATACAGAAGACGTTTCGTCCGAGTACATTTAAAATGTATTATGTGTGTGTATGATAGCTAAACCTTTGTTTAAAAAGCATTAAAATTGCAATTATTGAAATAAATATTCAAAGTCAACTTACTGATAGGGTTAGTACTACACGATATCAGTCAAAGCTGTAGAGACACTGGTATTACTGTATTTCTGTAACTCTTATGTCTGTGATAGATGCTATGGGTTGTATATGTTGTCTTTTTTAAATCTGGACCTTGAGTCTGTAATAAAGTTTTGATTGATTGATTGAATATCATATAACAGATATTAAAATGTAATAAGTATGTGTTACAACTGCACAGGACAATGAAGTTGTTAGCCTCCCTCCCATTTCCAATGGGATTCCCGCAAAGTCAGCAGTAGGCCTACTGGTAAGCATGTTCATTGATTAATGTTTGTCCTTGTTTTAATTAACAAGCCCACAGATGTGACCGTTTCTTTCTTTGGCATTGGAAGACTTTGCATCAGCTGTAACACAATCGGCTAATTTAGAGTTGCTAATTACGCTTCTTGTGTTACTTGGGGAAGCCAATCATTTGAGCTGTTTGTGTGCCACACTTTGTTGCTGCCTCATTTAAGATGCATGACTTGTTCAGGATCACCATACCAGGGGCCAAACCCCAGCCCACAGACTGCAGGAGCTGTTCTTCTTCTCTCAGGGCCTGAGGGACCACGGGCCCCTGGACAGAACCGTCAGGAAGAAGGTGTGCAATGACATGAGAGATTTCACATTTCATTCAATTCAGAAAACGGATCCCATATTTGTATGTTGTAAGATGTATGTGCTAATATATTGTATGATTTCCTTAATTATGTGACAGAAATACATTTTAGGCCACCAGAGTGTTCCATTATCCAGAGTGAGTCTGGAAACAGAGCTGGAAATCACTGCTCACCTTAAAGTACGTTTGGAAATTAATTCATGTTTCAGAATCTATTTTAGTCTAATCTTGAGTTCTGACTATTCTCTGTTTATTCTCATAATATTGTCTTAAAATTCTTAGGATTATCAGGCTTAAACCATGTTTATTATTCTTTATTGGATATAAATCAGAAAAAGTAATGAAATAAAGCCTGATAAAATATAAAATGAATAATGGAAATCAAATAATAATGAAATACTATTAATTTATATAGTTATTAATGAATAAATAAAACAATAAATGTAATAGAAAATGCATGTATGAAGATGAATGAGCTATAAATAGCTATACATTTATATATATATATATAAATAGAAAATAATAAAACAAAAAGAGTGAAAAAAACAATTACAATTAAAACATTATGTAATGATTAATAATTTATTCGTTATTTAAAATGCTTTGGATTATCAGACTTAGATCATGTTTATAGCACTTTAATTGTTGCATTTGTAAAAAGTAATGAAATAAAGACTAATAAAGTAAATATGAAAATCAAATGTAAAAAATAAATAGCAATTATAGAAATACTTAAGGAGTAAATAAAACAAATATTGAAATTAATATAAAAGAAAATAAAATACATATATGAGATCAAGGAGAAAAATATTTAAATATTTTGAAAAACAAAGTAACAAAATGTATAAAGAAAAAAAAAATAAAGACAGATAAAATGAAAATAAACTATAACAAACACCACAATGGTCATAAAAATGGATTAAGTCTTTTCTGTGTTTGATCATCTCAATTTTAGACATTCCAACAAAAGAAGCTGCAAATTAAAATAATTAGTGAAGTTATTACTTTTTCTCTGTTCAGTACCATTTGCATCAGCGTCACTTGAAGGGAACCACTCAGAAGTCGTCTCTTGAGGAGAAAGAAGCTACAGGTTTTCAGAAAACAAAAGCTATTGTGTTCAAGGTTAGTATGAAATGTTAATGTTTTAAGCATTTATTATAAGTATATAATTTACTTGATGTGATTCCTCATACATCAGTTAACTCTTCTTTGGTGTTAAAGGACCAGGTTTCATCAAACGGTCCTCCTGATCTCCTGCAGAGCCTTGTGCCACTAGATGAGAAAGAGAAGGAAGAAAAAGAATACAACAAGGAAAAAGAAAAGAAAGAGAGAACAGTAAATGTTCAAAATGCATCTTCATGCACGGACGAGGCCCCGGAGGGCCAGGGCTCTCTGTCTGAGGGACCATTTAGAGCTGTTGATTACAAGCAAAGATCAGATGCAAGAGATCCAAGACTGCATCATTCTTCTCCAAACACCCAACATGATGACAATATTTCATCATTACATTTGAAACACAGAAGATTCATGATCTACCTGTGTGGTGGATATAAAGGTAAGGTGGATATAGATTCTCTCAACAACACATATACTAGATTGCTAGGTTACTGAAACACGCACACACACACACACACACACACACACACAACACACTCATATAGTTCAAAAGTTTAATATAATATTTACATTTAAACAAACTTTAAAGTTTAAAATATTAAATTTTTCATTAAGTCTTTTATGCTCAACCAAGTTTTCATAGTCTCTGATATTGTAAAATATAAGTATGTTTTCTTTTTGAATATATTTTAAAATGTACGGTAATTTATTCCTGTGATGACATTTACAGTCTTTAGTGTCACATCATCTACAGATAATTAATTTCTGTCACTTTTGATTAATTGAATGTTTCTAGTTTAATAACACTTTAATTTCTTTAAAAAAAATCTTACCTCAAACTTAAAATGATAATTTAAGTCAAATTAAAATGTAGCTATACATGACATATGTTGTGTGTGTAGATACCGTCCCAGAGCGCAGTGCACTGATGGAGAGTGTGTATCCGCGGCTGTATCTACACTGCAAGCAGAGAGGATATGATTTCAGGATGATAGACCTGCGTTCAGGTGTCGGAGATCCTGTTTCAGACAGTCATGATTTGGCAGAGATGCACATGGAGACACTTAGACGTTGTCAGGAGACTGAGGGGCCAACTTTTATTGTAGGTTTAATTGCACACAGTTCATTTACATTCCAAGAGACTCTCAGGGGGAGATTTAGTATTTTTATCAATATTTATGCCATAGACTTTTCCCTTTCTTGTAGGTGTTCACTGGACAGAAGCATGAGATACAGTCACTACCGAATACGATTCCCCATGCAGATTTTGAAGCTATTTTAACATTTGCGGAGAGAAGCAAGAAGAAGCTGTCCAGGAGGCAGTCAGACATGGCAGACGAGTCACAGCTCAGTATTGACACCGGTGACAGCGGGAGTTTTACCCTGGAGAAGGAACCCCGTTTGTCAGAGGAGAAGGAGCCTTCACAAAGTTCTGCCGTCTTGAGTGAGAACTCCATCTCCAGCAGTTCCACGTTAGATGGAGACGAGATACAGCTGGCCAGGAGCTGGATGGACTACGACCAGGATTTGACTCTCTTGCAGACATGGTATAAGCTGGATAAAAACACAATCCCTGCTGTGTACCGCTTACTTCCGGTCAGGTAAGTGCATACTTTAGTGACTCTGGCAACTGTATGTTTTCCTCTCAGAATACACCTATTCAGGAAAGTGCCATATTTAATTTTTGACACAAATGAAAATGAGGTTGTGAGGGACAGAAGTACTGTGTCTATTATTTGTAAAACCTACATATCTTTTCATCATTTCCATTTCCATTTATTGAATATGAACAGCACAAGTTACTGAGAATATCAATATCTTTGAACTACTTGTTAGATGAGTTGAAAATAATAGAGTAATTGCTGCTATTGTTACTGAGCTTTTCGTATTCAACTCTCTTTGTTTTGTTCCCATGGCAGAGTTGTAGGAGTGATTACCATGGACACAATACAACTTGAATGGTTGCAGTTATGTTTTAGAGTTGTTAGATTAGAGGTCTTAAAACCAACATAGTTTCCCAGTTAGTTCTTGTAGCTGAACACATTCCTCTGGCTTCTTAAAGGAATAGTTCATCCAAATATTAAAATCCTGTCATCATTTAATCCCTCATGTCGTTTCTGTACGACCTACTTCTGTAAAACAGTAGATATTTAGGAATATGTATTTTTTCATCCATAAAGTCAAGTCACCTTTATTTATATAGAGCTTCATACAATACAGATTTTGTCAACGCAGCTTTGCAGTGTTAAATAAGACAGTGGAAAGAAAGATAAACTTCATCAGTGACAGAAATGGAGAAACCAGGCTCAGTCAGGATCAATCCAAGAAAGAAAGTGATAATCAACCAGGATTTGGACTTTTTAAAGATTTTTTGCATTGGTTTGACTACTGTGTCCACTTGGCTGATTTAAAGAAATGGTGGTCCTCTCTAAATATCTCCCTAGAGCTCATTTCATTTAAATCAGATACTTTTGTTTTTCATTCAGAGGCTTTTTTGTTTATTTCATATTAGCACACATCACCCTGACTACCTCAGTCGGGATGGGCATCGCAGGAAGCTGGGAAGGAAGGCGTGGCGCTCTTCCTGTGTGAAGCTGTGGAACGTGCTGTGGCGATCTGGACCTGAGGCCATTGGAGAAGAAGCCACCTATCATCTGCTTAGAACAGGCATGAGTTTTGCATTCATTAGGAAGTTTTCTGTCAATCACAGATGTAGAATATATGTGACCCTCTCTGTAAAAAACAGGCTAAAATCGAATTCTGAGATAACGAGCAAGTTTGATTAAAAGCATTAATTTAACTATGATTTCAATCTTTGAAGATACAAAGAATATAATTTCACCGAATGTTCTTTACCATATGTAGGCTGATTTTATGCAGAAAATAGTTAAAAAACAAAAGGCTTTAGCTGGGTTTTCACAGAGAAAGTCACACATGTGCACTTGACTTTACTGGATGTAAAGAAGCCTAATTGAATCACAAAGCCAAATGTTGCGTATGTTTCAGTGTTGGACAGGGAAGTGGAACAGGGTCTTGGAGGAAAGCAGCCGCCAGAAGAGTTCAGTCACTGTTATAAGAGGATCATCACTGACCTTCTGTACAATCTGAAAAATGAATATGCACCACAGTTTATAGACCTGCTCAAAGAAAGATCTGAAATCAATCAAACCTTGCATCAAGCTCAGCAGCGCTTTATACGCAACATTCACCTCAAGGTCGGTATCTCTCTATCTAGACATCTCTAGCTAGCCACGATACTGTTCAAATATCTGTTAATAATAAAAATAAAAATATCTGTTCAGTAATACTTCTATTAATCAAAGATGAATTCAACTTGATCAAAAGGACAGTAAATGCTTTTATAATGTTAGAAAGATTTAGATTTCAAATTAAGCAGGAACCCGTTTTCAACATTGATAATAATAAATGTTTATTGAGCACCAAATCAGCATATTAGAATGAAAATTCAGCTTTGCATCACAGGAATAAATTACAATTTCCTCTCAGAGATATATCTTAAAATAGCATAATCATTCTGAGTGTATAACGCATTGTTAAAATGATTCATTACATCTTGCATTTGAATTCTTTTCAAGCTGAGACACACTAATATCCATGAGACAAACGTCAGCTGGGGAAGGAAGGGTCTGAGTGCCAAACACAACAGATCTCATCAGTTTTATGTGGAACGGCTCTGCTCACACTTCCAGCGCACTGTCACTGCTTCCCTCGACAAGTAAGATGACACATTCGTCCTTCTGTTCTTCATCTCACTTTATCACTGTCTGTCAAGTTCTTCTCAAAGTGTTGCTTCAGACTTATGCAGGTCCGTCAGGCTAAAGGCTCCTTCGACATGCAGAGGAAGGAGGTTTCCAGACTCCGAGTTGAAGAAGAGATTCGCCTTCATGTCCGATTTGGGAAAACACTGTGAGTCACAGATTCTAATGTGGTTCAGTTTTATTTGACTAGTTTGAATTGAACATAAATGTTCTTTCTTTTTTCTTGTTAGAGCACAGGGCTATGCATTCAGGCAGGACTTTCTGATTGAAATGAAGCGTGCGCTTGAAGCATCGGCGTCTTCCCAGAATGCTGTGCTGTTACTGGGGGAACCGGGGTCTGGAAAGAGCTCGACACTTGCTAAACTGGCACAACTCATACCTAGCTGGATACCTGGGTAGGCTAACAAAGGAAACATGAATTTAAACAATTTAAAGTAGTTTTATTTAGTCAAAAATACAAAGAATTTGTAATATTGTTACAGTTTTTAAAAGATATTATTACAAATTAAAATAACTGATTTTAAATTGTAATTTATTCCTGTGATGGCAAAGCTGAATTTTTAGCATCATTACTCCTGTTGATTTGGTGCTTACTCTGTAATTTTGTGTTTAATTCTTAGGGATGCCAAAGTGCTGATCTGCTTTGTAGGTCTGACATCCGATAGCAGAAATGTACGTCTGCTCCTCCAGACACTGTGTCTGCAGTTAGCCAACATCTATAACCTCAAAACAGAGATATCTGAGGTACATAAACACTAAAGATCAATCAAATATTCATAAGGTCTTTTACACCGTATTGGATACACGATATTGTGAGATTGCTTGACTGTCTCGCAGATAGTGTTGCACTATGAAATGCAGTCAATGTTTTCCCTCACAGTCACTGTCTGAGTTGTCTAGTGAGCTGTGCTCATTGTTGGGCCTGGTGACAGAAGACCGGCCCTTGACCCTGGTGCTGGATGGTCTGGATAATCTGAGTGAGGAACATGAGGCTGACCTTTCCTGGCTTAGTAATACTTTACTGCCAAACGTCTTCACTGTCCTGTCTGCCGGCACACAGTCTAAATGTGCTCATAGTCTACAGGTAGGCAGATGTGTCATAGAGGATTTACACTACCATTCAAACGTTTGGGGTCGTTATAATTTTTTTGAAGTCTCTTGTGCTCACTAAGGCTGCATTTAAAAAAACACACAGTAGAATTGCAAAATATTTTCAGTTTAAAATAATTGTTTTCTCTTTCTTTATATTTTAAAAGGTCAAGGTTCTTTTATTCGTCACATACTCAATTATACATGATATAATCAGTAGTGAAATGTAAATCAGGACAGGACAATTAAACAATCAGGACAATTACAATTTAATTAATTTATTCATGTGATGGCAAAGCTGAAGTTTTAGCATTTAGTCTTCAGTGTCACATGATCCTTCAGAAATCGTTCTGATTGGCTGATTTGGTGCTCAAAAACATTTCTTGTTTTTATCAATGTTAAAAACTGTTTTACTGCATAATATTATTTTGTGAAAACTGTAATTCATGTTTTTTATGATTCTTTGATGAATATAAAGTGAAAAGGAACAACATTTATTTGAAACACTGTTTTGTCTATATACACAAACAGACATTTTTTGTAACATAATTCATATCTTTGCTGTCACTTCATATGAATTTAATGGGCTCTTGATGAATTAAACTTTTTTTTCATCCCAAACTTTTGATTGGTATTATAGTTCTGAATAAGGGCCAGTCTGGTGCACTTCAAATGTAATATAATTTGTTATTTTCTTTTATTAAATGTAAAGTTTTTTTAAATATTATATCAATATTTATTTTTGAACACCATATGAGAGCAGGTTTTTAAGATTGTTTTGGTCTTATGTCATGGTGTTCCTGTGGCTCAGTGGTAGAGCATTGCATTAGCAGCGCAAAAGGTCGTGGGTTTAAATCCCAGGGAACACGCATACTGATAAAATATAAATATAGCCTGAATGCACTGTAAGCAGCGTTTAAGCATCTGCTAAATGCATAAATGTAAATGTGTCTATTGTTTTAAATTAAGTATGCTTGTACAGCACTTTGGTAGACACTTGTTGTTTTAAAAGTGCTTTATAAATAAATTTGACTGACTTATTTTATGTATTATTTTATTTTTAAATTAAAACTATAGTGAAAATAATGATCAGAGCAATGATCGTTTTTAAGGATAGTCAGTTTCTTGCTTCTTTCTTTTTTTCAGTCCCAAGTTAAGGTCACTCTCCTGTCCCTACCGGCCCTTAACCGTGAGGACATCACATCAGGACTAGTGTCAAGACTAGCATCAGATTTTCACCAGCTGACTGAAAACCAGTGGAGGCTTTTATTCCAGTCCTGTCTATCCAGTCCATCTCCTCTCTACCTTAATTTAGCCTACGCTGAGGCCAGGAAATGGAGTTCCTTTACACCAAAAGAGAGTCTCAACATCCCTATGGATCCGAATAAACTCTTTGTGAGCGTCCTTGTTAGTTTGGAGCGAGAGCATGGGCCCTGTTTGGTGCGACGCACGGCTTTGCTCATATCACTGTCCTGTTCTGGTGTGACTGAGGAGGAGCTTTTGGTGCTTTTGGGGCGTGATGATCATGTCATACGTGAGATGGTAGTTTTGCATCATCAGACGATTCCCGTTTCTGAATACTCTCCGGTGCCTTATGCATTTGTGGCACGACTGCTGCATGGTCTGAAGGGTTACGTCACAGAGGTGGAAAGTGACGGCACATGGGTTCTGCACTGGACTCATACAGAGTTCACCCGCATCGTCCTGCAGCGTTACGCACCAACAGAAGACTCAATAAAAACTATACATGCAGACTTTGCCGATTACTTTAATGGGAATGTCCCAAATAGCCAAGTTTTTCAGCCGCTAGCCTGGATCAGGAAGGAGAAGGGAAGGAGGTGCTATGAATTTAATTTGCGCAAGCTCCACTGTTTGCCCTATCACTACATCCACTCCGAGCAGATTATTCCTTTACTCACACAGTGTCTGTTTAACTATGAGTTCCTGCTGCATAAACTGTGGGGTCTGTCCATCTATCATGTCGAGGAGGACCTTAAAGCTGCTGTCATACCAGAGAAGTATGAATATGAGCTCAGCAAACAAGTTTGTTCTGCATATATATTTATACATAGACACACTATTGTATAATATTCATTTTAATTTAAATATAAACATAAATAAATGTAAAACAAAAATTTTTTACTAGGGGGATTAAAGGGATAGTTCACCTAAAATTTTTAATTCTGTCATTATTTACTCACCCTCATGTCGTTTCAAACCTGCAGTGTGACTTTATTTCTTATGAGAAGCATAATAGAAGATTATTTGATAAATGTGTGTGTGTGTGTGTATATATATATATATATATATACATACAGACAATATATACACACAATTGAAGTCTGAATGTATTTTTATGAACTGTCAATTTTTGAGACAGAGTATCCTGTGTGTGTATGTGCTTTGATTATGTGTGTGTGTGTTACAGAGAGCTTCTGGATGTGAAGGTGTTGGGTCAGGTTTTGTGTCTTTCTCATTCTGTGCTATTAAATGATCCATGCCAGCTGGCCTCTCAACTGTTGGGCCGTTTGGAGAAGATTATTTCCCTAGATAAACCCGTTACTTCAGGTACACACACAAACATGAACACCAAGACGCATATATATATATATATATATATATATATATATATATAAAATGTAAAGTAGTATCACTGTGTATTCAGGTGACCCAAGACGATACTCTTTTCTGCATGATCTGTTGGCACAGTGCAAGAGCTCTTCTCTACCAGTTCTCATGCCCTCTTACACCTGCCTGTTTCCTCCAGGTGGACTCGTTTGCACACTCCTGTCAGGTACACTTAATGAATTTGAAACACGTAGTAAATAATGTATTTTAAGTGCCATGTCAAGTCATACATGACACATTATTCTTAGTAGCACTGGTCAGATTGTAGCCTTGAAGCCTTGGGTTTCATGGGAATTTCCTAGGGAGTTTTAGAAAGATGGTTTCAGATTTAGGAGTAAATTCAAGTCTGTGGTCAACATTACGCAAAGACACATAAAATACACACAGTCATAACATGTGAGTGAATTTTGAATTTACTGTATGCTTTACAAATGTAAGTTGATAAGTTGCCAGATACATACAGGTGCATCTCAATAAATTAGAATGTCGTGGAAAAGTTCATTTATTTCAGTAATTCAACTCAGATTGTGAAACTCGTGTATTAAATAAATGCAATGCACACAGACTGAAGTAGTTTAAGTCTTTGGTATTTTAATTGTGATGATTTTGGTTCACATTTAACAAAAACCCACCAATTCACTATCTCAACAAATTAGAATACTTCATAAGACTAATAAAAAAATGTTTTTTTAGTAAATTGTTGGCCTTTTGGAAAGTATGTTCATTTACTGTATATGTACTCAATACTTGGTAGGGACTCCTTTGCTTTAATTACTGCCTCAATTCGGCGTGGCATGGAGGTGATCAGTTTGAGGCACTGCTGAGGTGGTCTGGAAGCCCAGGTTTCTTTGACAGTGGCCTTCAGCTCATCTGCATTTTTTGGTCTCTTGTTTCTCATTTTCCTCTTGACAATACCCCATAGATTCTCTGGGGTTCAGGTCTGGTGAGTTTGCTGGCCAGTCAAGCACACCAACACCATGGTCATTTAACTAACTTTTGGTGCTTTTGGCAGTGTGTGCAGGAGCCAAATCCTGCTGGAAAATGAAATCAGCATCTTTAAAAAGCTGGTCAGCAGAAGGAAGCATGAAGTGCTCCACAATTTCTTGGTAAACGGGTGCAGTGACGTTGGTTTTCAAAAAAACACAATGGACCAACACCGGCAGATGACATTGCACCCCAAATCATCACAGACTGTGGAAACTTAACACTGGACTTCAAGCAACTTGGGCTATGAGCTTCTCCACTCTTCCTCCAGACTCTAGGACCTTGGTTTCCAAATGAATTACAAAACTTGCTCTCATCTGAAAAGAGGACTTTGGACCACTGGGCAACAGTCCAGTTCTTCTCCTTAGCCCAGGTAAGACGCCTCTGATGACAACTGTAGCCAAATTCCTCGACACGTCTGTGTGTGGTGGCTCTTGATGCCTTGACCCCAGCCTCAGTCCATTCCTTGTGAAGTTCACCCAAATTCTTGAATCGATTTTGCTTGACAATCCTCACAAGGCTGCAGTTCTCTCGGTTGGTTGTGCATCTTTTTCCTTCCACTCAACTTTCTGTTAACACGCTTTGATACAGCACTCTGTGAACAGCCAGCTTCTTTGGTAATGAATGTTTGTGGCTTACCCTCCTTGTGAATGGTGTCAATGATTGTCTTCTGGACAACTGTCAGATCAGCAGTCTTCCCCATGATTGTGTAGCCTTTGTGAACCAAACTGAGAGACCATTTTGCAGGTGTTTTGAGTTGATCAGCTTATTGGCATGTCACCATATTCTAATTTGTTGAGATAATGAATTGGTGGGTTTTGTTAAATGTGAGCCAAAATCATCACAATTAAAAGAACCAAAGACTTAAAATACTTCAGTCTGTGTGCATTTAATTTATTTAATACAACTAGAGTTTCACAATTTGAGTTGAATTACTGAAATAAATGAACTTTTCCACGACACTCTAATTTATTGAGATGCACCTGTACTGAAGACGTTGTCTGATGAATTATAGGTCAGTTGACAAGAACATAATTTCACATCCTGGTACTTTACACAAGAAGTGGGTAATAGTTAGGCTTTTAGATAACAAAATAAACTCTACACCAGTGTTGTTATTGTCTTCAAAACTATTAAAATAGTTCAATTCAATACTTTAAATACAGCTGAAATAAAATGTAATATATATTTTAGAAGATCATTTTAAATGTAAAAAATTCAAATGTAGCCTTGGCAGCTAATCGAATAAAGTACTAAAGTTTAAGTACTAAACGTAAAACTGAAATACAAATAAAATAAAGCTAAATAGAAATGAAAACAACACATAACAAAATTACTAAAACAAACTAAAATTAAGATAAAAACTAACAATATGAAAAAAGCTATATATATAACCAATAATTACTATTATAGTATATAAATAGGGATGTAACGATTCACTCAACTCACGATTCGATTCACGGTTTTATTTGAACTAAATTATATTTAAGACAAATTATAAATTAAATGTGTCCTTTTATTATTGTTTGGACAAAATGCTGCACGTTTCTTTGTGAAATTGAAATATAACACTATAATAATATACTAATATAGCACTTTATTACATATTATTTCTCTTTTGTTGATTTTGATTGCTTCTATTGTCCTCAATTTGTAAGTCACTTTGGATAAAAGTGTCTGCTAAAATGTAAATAACATATTATTACATCTAAATGTAAATAACAAAACTAAATTCAAACTTTAAAACAAACCTCAAATCAAATACATATCATTCTTGGGTGAACTATCCCTTTAATCATTTAATAAAGATGCTGCATACATGCAACATGGGCATTTTCTAAAATCTAAATTTGATCGAATAGATCGAAATTTGAAGCAAAACCAGATGCAGATTCACTCTCTGCCAACAGGTGGCGCTTAAATGCAATGGTTTCCGCTGTAAACATACATGCTCACCCTGCAAAACAAACAAACAATAGAAGCCCAATAGAAACCGCCACAGAAATGTTTCCATTAAAATACCATTATAAACCATTAGCTTTTTCCAGTAAAACCATTACAAAATGACTTAGTGTGTTTTGGGCATTTTTCCAATAGGATTTAACATCCCGCCAATAAAATCCATCACATACCAGTAGACATCACTATAGTTTCCATTAAAACCAATACAATTCACATTATAACCATTAAATCCATTACATTTTATATTGTGTTTTGGTCAGGGTTCTATTGTTTTTTTCAGCAGGGCAGTCTATCAGCTGCTCTCCTCGTGCTCATCAGTTCTCTTTTCACAGCAGTTCAGTCAATGTGCTGATGGAGTAACTGAATAACTCGGGATGTTGTTTTATTTCGACATAGAGGGAGTGTCAGGCACATTTATAAACAGAATAATTTAAGTAATTTGTGCATTAGTGCATATTGGAGACCCGCACCGTTTCAAACGATTCAGTTCGATTTGGTGGACTGGTTCGACCGGCTCTGGCTCACTAAGAAGATCCGGTTAAATCAAACGATTCGTTCACGAACCGGACATCACTAATAAACTAGTAGCGCCGCCCTTATGAACTTTAATATGTAATTATGCATTATACAGAGGCAAGATTAAAAGAAAAAATACCATCTAAACTTTTATAAAGACAGTAAGTTCCCCTCAGACATACATTCATATAAACTCCTACCCCTAACTGAATCCCGATTTGTTTAGCATCTCAACCGATTTGAATCGTCACATGTTTGAATCGATTTTCAACCGGCTCACAGTTAATCGTTACATCCCTATATAAATAATGCTAACTTATCTGAATTATTTAACTAATTTTATTTTTATTTCTTAATATTTTTCTTGCCACTCTCAAATGCATGGATTGCTAATATGAATTTTATTCATAGTGCCAACATTACTGCTAACTTTCTGCGAGCAGAAAAAGGAAGTGAGTTTATGTGGTTTGGCGAATGATCTGTCACGTGGAATTATGCACAGCTGTCTTTGTTAGCATTTTTAAAGCAGTGGTTTCAAAATTCACATATGAAGATTGATTGTGGGGAATTTCTGTATGCTGCATAATAAGATCGTCTAAGTCTTTTTAACCACTCCTTATTTTACAAAAATTTAAAGCAGTCTTTCTAAAAAACCAATAGAAAACTCCAAAGGGAACCCATAGTGAATAAGCCTTTCGTTTTATCCTACAGACTGACCTCACAAGTGAACATCTCTATAACCTGCAGTGCTTTATGACCAAAGCATAGAACTCTAAAATAAGATTCTTTATCACATAGTGGCCAAATGATCTGCCCTTAACATCCTGACTCATATTTAACTAGGTCATATGAGTGCTGTGACAGCTCTGGCTCATGGTCGGCATTACATAATTTCTTGCTCCTGTGATGGAATGCTAAATCTGTGGCATCTGGATGAGCAAACGAGACCCATGAGGTCCTTACCGAGGGCTCGTGGATCTGCAGTAGACTGGGCCGCTGACTCGCTCATCCTTTGTCTGGAAGACCGTGTGCTTGTGCTACAGATGGGCCACTGCCTCCAGGTGAGAGAGGTGGATTCTGGGAAGGTGCTGTACATGGAGAAGGATTCTCTGGATCTTCCTGTGGTCACAACTGCCTGCGATGGACGTTTGCTGGTGGTTTTTTATGATGGAAGACACCTGGTAAAGGTGAAACCTCAGGCAAACCATTCTTCCTATATGTACTGTGCCCTGTAAAAAAATAAATCCTGTTAAATTTACAGTAAAATACATTTTATATATAAATATATTATCTACTTGAACCTACTTACCAAACTCAGCTTTTTGTCTTAAAATGTACAGATAACCTCTTTAATAATACAGGCGGTACAATAGAAAGCCACACGAACCCAGCAGGCACAAAACAGGCACACAACGTCATAAGACGTTGATATTTGGTCAAATTTCTGTTGCGACGTCAGGTGACCAAAATTGAATGTAAATTCAACGTCTAATGTCATTGTTAAATTGATGTCCAATACCAACGTCTACTGACGTTGAGATTTTGTTGTTTTTAGGTTGTGTAACCAAAATCCAATGTTAAGTCAACGTCAAATTGACCCCGATTTAAATTTTTAACCAAAATACAACGTCTGTACGACGTCATGTCCAACGTCAACCTGACGTAACATAGACGTCTGGTGCCTGCTGGGATGAATCAGAGTACATTAATAAATAGTACTAGTGCTGTCAAACTATTAATAGCATCAAAATAAAAGTCTTTGTTTACACAATATATGTGTGTATACTGTGTATATTTATTATGTATATATAAATACAAACACATGCATGTATATTTTAAGAAAAATATGTGATGTTGTTTATATATATTAAATATATTTATATATAATGTAAAAAATAAGAAAATAAATGTATATACTGTATGTGTGTGTGTGTATTTATATATACATAATAAATAAAAATTACTTTTAAGAAAAAGTACACTTTCTCTTATAATTTTTCTTATAAGTGTAAGAAATTACTTAATAATTATTTATATACATTATTTAGATGCATGATGTCACATCACTTTACTGTTTTTTTACAATAATTTAAATAGTAATTTAGTTTTTAACTTGCAATAAACATCAGTTCCACAGTATTTTTCTACAAAAATTACATATAATTTGATGTTCGTCCATTTACAGTTTTACTGTGTATGGTAACTTGCATTTAACTAATTAACAGCCATTGACATTATAAACGAATATGAGCAGTTATCAGTTCGGCTCTAACTTCCTCTGTTTCTCTTTTATTCTGCTCTTAGGTGTTTGATCTTGTGGCGTCCTGTTCATTGTTGCATTGTGTAAACCTCACCCTCGAGTTTGAGCCCATCCACACAGATCAGTCCATCTTAGTCTCTCGTCACTCTGTTAAAGACTGTGTCCTCTTCGCCTACAGGTTATTAGTACATTAAAACACACAAATGCATGCACATCTAGATTAATTAATCAACACAGTATTTTGTTCTTACATGACAAATGCATTCTCACATAATAATAGAGTACATATCCAGTTTCTACCCATGTGTGAAAACAATGCCGATGTTCTCGGACTGATTTATATTGTCTGGTCACACAATGTATTATTTAAGAGTCTGCTTCTCACCCAACACTAAGGTGTGTGTATGTGTGTGTGCGTGCGTGCGTGCATGTGTTTGAACTACTGGTTACTTTTGTCGATGGTTTCGTGTAATGCTGTAGCTATAAAAAAGGGAAAAATGTGTAAAGGTTTCCCAGAAGCTGTTTATCTTTCTCGTATTTCATTACATGATTAAAAAGCATGGACTAATCAGGATAGATCATTTGAAAGGAGTAATGAACCTTTGCTCTTAATGTGATTAAGCTGGAAGCATCTAAACATACACGCTACTGGGTTGACTAGTAATATGAAAGTCTAAGTTTGCTATTAAAATAACAGTAGTTATCTGAGCTATGGATACATGAGGCATTCATATGAGGAATAACGGTCAGAATATTCCCCTTGTTGTGTGCCAGTTCCCTTTTTATCTCTCTCCCTAATGATTTCCTGTGTCCTCTCTAGTCTCTGTCAAAAAAAAAATGTCATGAGGAATCAAATATTTTGTTTCCACAGTACAATGAACTCTTTTATCACACTGTCAGAACCCCAAACTTCCACCCCAGTTTAAAATGACCTATTACTAAAACCAAGCTGCAAAAGTTTTTTTATACTTCAGCTGCTTTCTGACCACAGATAGAAGTACAGAATACATTTAAACAAAATGCCCACATTTACACATGAACTACTTCTGTTGAGAGTTCAAAAACTTCACAGGATAGATGCTATTATTACTAAGCATCAGAAGAAGTATGATAAGAGAAAGAAATGGGAAAGTGTGTGTTTGTGCATTTGCATGTAGCACCTGCTGCTTTGCGTGTGCTTCTAAGGATCCCAGTGTTAGGAAAGAGCAGCTGAAATGTATTTCTAACAATCTTCCTGATCATTTCAATCTGAACTTGTTTCTGTGGCACATTTCAGCACAAATTATTTAGTGAATATGCCATAATGTCACTGAGGCTTTGATTAAGAGGATGTTATTAAAGTATGGGACAGTTAAAAAATATATTTTTGGCTTGACCGCAAACATGCAACCTGTGAGTAATTGAAGCGCAGCACTGTTACTCATGTCACAGGCATATAAATCATGAAAATATATACAGTACACTGCTGTTCAAAAGTTTTAGGTTGGTAAAATTAAAAAAATATTTTTTAAGAATTTTCTTTCACACACTAATATTGCAGTGATTTGGTGAAAAATTACAATAAAATAGTAAATATTTTTACAATTTGAATTTATGGTTTTCTGTTTTGATGAATTGTAAAATGTAGTTTATTCTTGTGATGGCAAAGCTTAATTTTCAGCATCATTACTCCAGTCTTTATTTTGAGGAAAACGATCATTTTTTAGGATTCTTTGATGAATCAAAGTTTTAAAAGAACACCCTTTGTTTTAAATAAAAAATATTTTAACATTATAAATGTCTTTAATGTAATTTTTGATCAATTTGGTGAGCATTAACATCTTTAAAAAACTAAAAGAGTTTGGAAAATGGCTAATAAAACATGAATGTACTAGTTGTAAACAATATTTTAAAGCTTACATGCGAAGCCTTACTTTGCTGCAATTTCATGTTTCTTTTTTGCTTCAATTCTCATTTGCAGGGATGGAGGAGAAGCAGCAATATTCAATGCTAAAGGTGGAGTTGTGTCGGTCACATTGAAAGCTCAGCACCCTGCAGCATCTATACAGGCTGTAGAGATCAGCTCTCAGTATTTACTGCTCTTCTGCAGGTAATGTTTGAGTAATTCACCCAAATGTGAAAATTACCGTGATGCAACCCTGAGTTTTTATAATTCATCATATCTTTCTCTTTGATTTTTACAGATACCCCTATAAAAGCCAGAGTGAAATCATTCACATTGAACTCTTCAGCACAGCATCTTTCCAGTACCTGCGCTCTATCTTGGGTTGCAGTCAGGACTACATTTCCCAGGTCACCATTGCAGGGGGTGGGTCCCACATTGTGGCCTTTTGTCCCACTCCTCACAGCGCCACCACAGAGATTATTATCTGGAACCTTGAGACTGAAGATCATAAACACATGGCACGGTTTCCTGGCCTGCTGGCTCATGGTTTGTCAATAAACGTGTTAATTATTATTGTCTTAAGCACTGAACACCATTATGACTCTTTTGTCAAAACAAACACACATTGTTTGAGTCCAGTCCCATCTATATATAATGGTATCATTTGTTATAGTGCCTGTAATTTATACAGATAAATAAATACTACATAAAACAAATAATAACTAAAATAATTGTGTCCAGACCAGTGTTATTTTAATATTGTTGATATACTACCATAGTATCTATATTGTTTTCAGTCATTTTTATTTATTAGTTTTAGTTTAGTACTTACAGTTCAATTAAAATAAATGTTGTTTGACAGCTATTTTTATTTGTATTTATTTATTTTTGAATGGTTTTAGTTTTAGTTAACTATTCCAGGCATGAAATAAAATCTTTTCATCGATCACTGAGAAAGATGAAACAAACAAACTTGAAAGTAAGCACCCATGAGGAAAATTCATTATCATGTAAATAAATGACTATATTTTTGGTTTATAAATGGTGTATATATACATTTTTTTTTCTCAACAGCTGTATTTGTATGTATGTGTCAACATGGTTCTTCTTCACCATGTTGCAGGTGTGTGCTCTGATCTGCGGTACTGTGTGGGTTTCTGTCCCGGGGAGCGATTCTTACTAATGTGGAACCTGGGATCCAGAATAAATGACCAAACACTCACATATAACGTGCACAAAGTACACAGCGACGGCACAGCGGAGATTGTAACCATGCAGAGATATCCGAGGTACAAAGTTCACTGAACAACTGGCCACTCTGTGCAGTTTATTACTGTAGACACAATGAATCAGCACAAGATATCTTTTGAGGACCAGAATGTTTACAGCCATGTTCTGTGCATAATGTAACTATGATTAACAGCCTCAGTTACTGCTATTGTTCTGCAGACACCACCTTGTAAAGTTTTACCATGGCTGTGAGATTTCTGTAGCAGTATAATTAATTGAATGTGTTTATGTTATTTAATCAATACATTTGTTTTAATTTTATACATTTAATTAATTAATTAAATTAACAATTAATTTAAATTTAAATTTTCACACAATTAACAAATTTATGTTTATTCTAAACTATTTCAATAAATGCATTTTGAAAATGAATATTTAAATAAAATCAAATAGATGCAAAGTTAATAATAAACTATGTCATGATTTTTTGAGTTACCAGTTTCATTTATGTACAAATATTGATGACAAAGTTTGTTAAAACTGTGTCATCCAACTGAATGTAAATTTTACATTAAATTAAAATACATAAATCTAAAATGTATTGTTTTGAGTACAGTGTTATACCCAACAGCCATACATTTCATAAAATATGCCTGTCACATGTATAAAAAGAATGATATTTGTTTGGTGGAAAGTTGTAAAATTCCCTCTGTATCAGGTATGCAGTGTGTCAAAGCACCGTCCCGGGACTGTGAGAATCTGGAATGTGGCGCGGACGCGATTTAAGGGTCGTCCTGTGCAGGTGGAGCACGGCCTGTTCTCCAGTTCAGACATCGCTCTCGTACGAGACCTGAAACTCTATATTCTGTCTGACCGCGGTACCGCCAACTTCCCCGATACACCTACATCTGTCTACCAGGTACTTCTGTGCCCCGCACAGACTGAAGAAAGTATACAGGACCCATATTTATGCTTGTCTGTCACCTGAAATTGAAGCTGATAGTATAGTTATTTATGGTTATCAACCACGCTCACACTTGCATCAAGTCCATCTTCAGCAATGTCTCCAATTAATTACTTTTCACTTTTATTAATTACTAATCACTTTCTTGATGACTCATGAGACGCCTTTTCACAAGGATGAAGGACCATTGTTTTGTTCAAATACAGTTAACACTAAAATAGATCATTAGCTATTAATGAACAGTGTAATTTTTCAGTAAATCAATCAAATCAGTAAACTGTAAATAAATAAATACATAAAAAATTGGGAAAAAAAATAAATAAACTGTTATTTTTGTAATATATATATATATATATGTATATAAGATTGTAGCATTTATAAATGATTTGGATTAGACTTTATTTTTAGATTTATGTTTTTGTTTTTATTGTTCTCTTTTTTTGACTTTATTTTTATTTCTGGTTTAGTACTTTTACAAAAACCTATTCATCTATTAATTACACTTAATTCAATTTAACAAAAAGTTTAGTTAAAAGTAATAACATAGGAGGAAAGATTATGTAAGTTATGACCTGCAGAAAAAATACAAATTGTACTAGTTATAGATGAAATGTTACTGCCCTGCAAACTGTTTCCTATTGCACTTTTTTTCTGTAGACATTGCTGGTGTATGACCTTCTTAAAAAGAGCTACATTAAGAGACAGACTGGACTGTTCATCATACCCTGTCCTCGACAAGACTATCGGCTCTTAGATGGTGAAATACTGCTGGGCCTTTCAGAAACACGGTAAGAGCTCACTTCCTCATTCAGCAGAAACAGAAAATTACTAAATTGCTTAGTCTAGTTTGAGTCTAGTTTGAGAATTTTCATGAGATTGCATGGATATGGCATGATGTAGGGATCATCTGATATTATGGGATCTGGACTCTGGCTACATTAAAGGACGTATCAAGACGCCTACAAAGAAACCCTTCTCTCCAGCATGGACAGAGATTCCCAGATTATGTCTTTAAAAGAAAAGACAGGTAATAAATGTACACGATACTTGACTTTACCATTGCATTTATACAACGTCTCAATCCCACATAGATTTTCATACCATATTCAACATAAAAAAACAATCCTAAATCTAAACTTGCTACACAGGCCTAGTAATACCAAGGAACAGGCGCACCGAAACCCAGACGGCAAAAAGGAGGCGACAGGACCGTGAGGTGAAGAGAGAAAAAGATGAACGGCAGCGTCTCGAAAAAGAGAAGTTCAACTCTATAGACCAGTATCTTCTCAGCGGTGATGAGCGGGTAGAAAGAAGTTGACCAATAAACTAAAACACTGTTCTTTCCTGAATTATGAAATAATAAACCATATGGGATCTACATGGTTGTGAGCTGAACTCAAGTGTATAGATTCCATCTCTCTCACTTTTCTCTGTGCATCACTTAGGTGGTCATATGCTCATATTTTGCCCATCATCTTAACGTCTTCAGTGTGGTTTCTGAGGAGCATCTTCACACACTGGAGGACCGCTGGTCACATTTGAGCCTCCGTACTGCCGCGATCACTCATACTGGAGGGTACTTGGTGGTCTCCAACTACAGTGAGGCCCAACATGCTCCATACCTCACCGTTTGGGACACACAGCAGGGAAGAGTATGCACATCTGTTTAAAAATGGCTAACATTTTTTTTTTCAATCATGTTATTTTTAATCAAAATGAAGTTTGCACATTGCTCACTTTAGGCCCAACAGTTAAATCTTTACATTTAATAAGTATTTGCTTTAAGATGTAATTCATCTTCTCTATGTATGTATTCAGTAAGATGAATGTTCCTTGTTAAAGGTGCGGAAGAGATTGAAAAATGAACCTGGAATCTGTTGCATTGCTATAAGCGACGATGCCTGCAGAGTGGTTTTCGGCATTGCAGGATTCAACAAGTATGTGCCACCCCAGTTGCAATGTTCAATACCTGTTCACTTATAACATAGCTTTTTAAATACACTACTGGTCAAAAGTTTGGAATAATAAATAAAAATAATATAATAGTTATTATTTTTTAATGTTTTTAAAAAGTCTCATGTTCACCAAGGCTGGCTTTTATTTGATCACAAATACTTTAAAACTGTAATATTGTGAAATATTATTTCAATTTATAAGAACTGTTTTCTTTTTTTAATATTTTAAACTGACAAAGTGTCAAATCTTAATCATTCCAAACTTTTGACCAGTAGCGTACATATGTATTTATATTTACATTTGTATATACACGTAGCTCTTAAGAACATGGGGTATTGTTGCATTTATCTTAAAATATTCTTTATAAAAAATTAACTTTTTTTTTCTCCTAAAACTCAGATTAAAAGTATGGGAGCCGTTCCGAAGGAAACATAAAACCATCTCTGGCTATGGAAGTTTAAATCTGAACTGGTCCAGCTTGCTCTTTATCACTGAAGGACAATCCAAGGCTATTTTATTATCAGGTACAGCAGACCTTTGCTCATACTTGTGTTGACTTGTTCTAGATGATATCAGTTTAAACTAGGTCAAGAATAAGATTCAGACTTTGGTAATCTAAACTTTAATATGGGATGTGGTGGTGATGTTTTGCACATCTTATTGTTTTTGCACTTTTTTTATTTCATTGCACATTTTACTCTTTATTTCTCCTTGTATGCCCTTATGTTATGTTACTTTATATGTATTCATCAGTTTAAACTAGGTCAAGAATAAGATTCAGACTTTGGTAATCTAAACTTAATATGGGATGTGGTGGTGATGTCTTAAGGTCCTTGCACACTGAGTCCGAAATTTTCGTATGCGTTTTTTCATATTGCTACGGAATGCGAAAATGTAGACAATCAAACCTGATCCAAATTTTATAATGAGGGACGAAAGTTTCAGGCAGGTGTAAATGTGATTGACACAATGTGAGGTCGTATTTAATTTTTAATGTGCAAAAATGTTGTACTCCGTGTGCAATGACCTTTAATAGGGTCTTTGCATCTTCACAGTAGATTAATAATTTTTTGTGTGTTTGAGATACTAAAATGAGATAAAAATTGCCAACATTTGTGTACATGCTTATTGATATGGGATGCATCGTTCAGTCCTTTGAATTATTTGTTGAACAGAAGCAGTGAGCATGTGGGACCTGGACAATGGTACGATGCTGTCTGTCTTCACACCTGACTCCAAGATCCAGACCATCTCTCTGCATGGACCCGACAACAGCACACTGCTTTTGGGCTTTAGTGACATCTCTACTCTAATCTCCATGACGGTCAGCAAACAAGATGCACACACCAAATCCTGCACTGCTGGGGGAAAAGACCTGTTTGGGGAATCCAGCAGTAGTGAAGATGAGGAAGATGAAGAAACAAACAAGAACTGATAGGAAGAGCACTGGATGTGTACTGTATAATATAGAAATTCAGTCAGAATTGCAATAAAGGGCTTTAAGATCTCTTACATTCACTTTGTCTTGAAGGATTCTAGCTGTACACTGGAAATGCGATAGTATGTGACTTCTATCTTCTAGCAACGCATTACGATCAGCATTTCCAGTGCTTGTTTTTCTGCATACTATGAATTTACCAGAACTTCCCCGCCTTACCCTAAGAGTCACGAGATCCAGAGGTTATGATAAAAACAAATCTCAGCAAGCATGTGTTGTCATGTTACATGATTTCAATGTATTTTCCTAGACTTGAAATATTTGTTGGCCAATATTAAGAGAAAATATCTAATTGTGTGAAAACTTGGGTGTGTATTGAGACATGTTTAAACAGGCTCTCCTTCTGTGACTGTCATGCACAGTGAGTCAAATTTTCACTTCCTGCGTGTCACATGATAGACAAGCAAAATAACAACTTCCTACTTAGATGAATTTGTACTGACTTTTTAACAACTGTATTTGCATTATCAATACAAATACAAATGAACTGAAGCCATTTGTTGCCGTTTTCTTTTGTAATTATTCATTTTAGTGCTTTCTGTCTTTATTTATAGGAAAGTATGAGGAAGAGAAGGGGTGAAAACAGCACATGACCCATTTTTTGTTAAGGTTGCGTTGGCTGATATTGTCAGATTTATATGACACCTAAACATATAATGCAATCTTTTGACATCATAAAATATGCACTATTTGCAGTCAGCCATGATTTATTTACTCTGCAAAACTAAAATATCCAGTAAAATGAGGATTTGATCTTAACATTGCGGCCAAGTTCCATGTGAAATAAAACCACTTTTATGGGAATGTCTATTAATAATATTTTTCTGAAGTGCATGATATGTAAATGGTTTTAATGAGTGGGGGAAATAGCGATATAATGAAACAACTAATCTAAGTATGCATTCTTGTAAACAACATTATTAACGAATATCTGTTTCAAAGATGATTACCACGATAACAATATAAAAGCAGTTATTTTAAATGTTCCAACAAGAAATAGATATAGATATTATATCTATATAGATATAAGAGTGACAACCCCCTAACATCTGTTAATTTTCGCTTTCTACAAATCTAGCTCGGCCACTGTATTGAATTTCTGCGACGCTGAATGCCTCACTCGAGCTGTGATTGGACGAACACTCAAAGCGAGTGTGGTACGGTTGAACTTCCTTCACTTGGCTTTATCAGTGCTTTCGTTTCAGGCGAATAAGTGCAGTGTGTGACAGGCTTTCAACGACAGATACTTGCGCCGCTTTAGAGCTCACAATCCAGCGAGTTTTTGTGTCAGGTACATCGGAATAAGGGCGAAAATGAAATACGGATTATTATTGATCGCGCTTTTCAGTGCTGCAACAGGTAAAGCAGATTCATTTATTGCATTACTCGATTTGAAATATGGCTGTATCGTGTATTCACCGTTAATTAAATACTGTGGTTTAATTGTGGTAGTTATGTAGGGTACGTTGACATACCATAGTACTGAAAATGTATTAGTATTGCGCTGTTAGGAACTTGAAAGAATACTCCATGGTCAAAAAATGTGCAAACCAATATGAAACCTTTGTTTTTTCAGCATACGGAAGTAACTTACCTTAGTTGTGTTCCAACATGCAAGCTAAAATCAAATTCATATTTAAAACTTGACGCCAGGTTTACTTATGAGAACGATTTTAATTTAAAATAACAGGAAAGAGATTTATTAGCCTATTTGCCATAATTAATTTTCGGAAAACACCGCAGTTTCGATTCTAACGTTACGCTTGACTTGAATAACTTACAAGGCCATTAAAACAAACGCTAGGAAAACAAAACCTAAGATTGTCAAGTTTAATAGGCAATTTTACATTAAAGATATCTGTGCTGAAGATATATATATGACCACAACCACTTCCTTATTGCAGAAATCAGTCAGTTTTATTGCACTTTTTGGACACAGTACCATTGGCTAAGTATAATCGTTCCTCACATCGCAATTCAGAAATCTTTCAGCACTATTGTATATATATCTATATCTCCTCCCCCTTTTTTGTGTATATTTTCTCTTACTTCTCTTAATATCTAAAAGGGACAAGTGCACATCAGCTCACAAGCGTATCTTTTGTGTGGTGAGCTGGTAACATGCGAAACTGTCCCTAAACCAAAGAGAGTGTCTGTCAGTCACAATGTCAGCACTTACATTTCTTTTCTGCGGCTAATCAAACGATCAGACATCACGTGAAATCGACTGAAGTGAATCATCACATTTCCCTGTTGGGACATGTGTGTACACTTGTGACAGAGCGCGCTATAGGGAGGAAGTGAATGTGTGTAAATAGCACTCCATGCGCAGAACAGATGGACGCTCTGTTTATAGTCTATTTTTCTTTTTTTCTTCACAAAGACGTTTACCTAGCTAAATTATTTTTATAAAGGTAATTATTGTTTTTAAAACATGATGAAAAATTTTCTAGTTGAGGAGGTCTCTTAAGGTTTTGTCAGATTTGGGGAAAGATTTTCTCAAATTCTCTGTCTGTCTCTTTCTCCTCAGCGCTCACCTCGGGTGAATATACTTCAGCTTATATGGCCGAATCCGAACACAATCCGAACACAACAACCCACAATCCGAACACAACAACCCACAATCCGAACACAACAACCCACAATCCGAACACAACAACCCACAATCCGAACACAACAACCCACAGCCCAAAAACAACAACCCACAGTCCGAACACAACAACCCACAGTCCGAACACAACAACCCACAGCCCAAATACAACAACCCCCAGCCCAAAAACCACAGTTACCACTCCAATACCATCTCCAACGTCACCCACCAACATGGTGGTAGGCCATTATAATTTTTCTAAAGATGGCAAACTATGTATTATGGTTGAGATGGCGATTGGGATCCGTGTGAACACCAGCAAGGTAAGATATTTTCTGTTGGAGTGACAGATCAACATTCATATATGATTACTGCTTATATCTAAGCCACTTGCATCCTTCACATTGATTACTGCTTCATATTGCATAAAAATATCATCCTTTATTCTGAAACATTTCTGTCTTACTAGGTTAATGGCACATTCATTGTTCAGCCAAACCAAACCAGTGTCTCTGGAGAATGTGGGGATAAAGCCTATACTATCAGTATCAAATTCAATGAAGGCCAATTTATCCTGAAGTTTAGAAATGTAAGCCTGCTTATGGATTTTTGGAATGTTCATTACTCAAAATGATGTGGTAATTGGCAAAACAAAAGATTTGATAACACAACCTAATTTTATCTATAAGTTTCTCAAGAGTTTTGCATTCAAATTTAGTCTGTATCAGGCCAGTTATGTTTTTTGGCAAAAGAGTTCATGTGTCTTTCAGTACAACCTGAGTTTGTGTGGTTTGAAAAATGGGAACTTTGAGGCACTTGAGGAGGAAGTATAAAAGACTTGTTAACTTATGTCTGATAAAACCTGAAACCTGAGCTACCTCCCAGCAGTAATTTATCTAATAAATCTTACCGGGAGGTGCCAGGTGTTCTCATCAGTTTGACTGTGGTAAGGTGTGACCCACATCATATCAGTATGCTGCAGTTATGTAGATAATACTTCTTACTCATTAAGGGTCAGCTTTATAGATTATATTGTTTACAATATTAAGGTTCATTTTGTCGTTGTGCAGCAGACGTATTTATGTGTTAATTAGTTCTGGTTTTCAAACATATATTTGTTTTGTAATGTATGTGATGGTTTTGGGATACATTATGGTTCTTATTCTATTGTGTTTGTGTATTTTGGTTTACATTCTAATAATCTTCTATTTTTTTTTTTACTTTCCAGAATGAGACCATAAAAAAGGTCTATGTGGAGAATGTGGTGTATGACTTGACCTATGCCTTCAAAAAAGGAGGTACATTTCCTGCCATATATGACTGTTACGTTCGCCTTGTAAAACACATACACCAACAAACATCCTCAATTTTCTTTTATCTGTACGGTTCAATAGAGAGTGTATCTAAATTAAGAATAATCTACTGAAGACAGAATTCTTAGGACAAACAGAAAATCCCTTTAAAATGATATAAATAGCCAAGCCTCAATAAAACAAACACTAGGCCATGTAGGTCAACCAGTTTGGCAACAATAAATGTCACATTGGGCCGAGGAAGAATAAGGAAGTATGAGTGTCATTCTGGTTACAGTAAATAACATCTTTTCCACACTTCATTTTAACTTAAAAAAATCTTTTTTTAACTTTGCATAAAGACTGAGTTGTAGTGGAAGCGTTTGGTTATTATTTTGACTTATTATCACAATTATGGGATTTAGAAAAGGAAGAGACTTGGTTAATGTTTTTATCATGTTGTGCACATCCATGCCAACTCTGATCCAATTATTTTTTATTGTTGTCAACAGAGTCAATCGACTACTCAGGAAACAACAAATCTCTTGAGCTGTTTTCTGTGGAACCGGGTCACTCTTACTCCTGCCAGGCTGAGACGCTGTACATGGGAGGTGGTGTTAATCTGGACCTGACCCATAACAAGTTTCAGGCCTTCGACTTCAAAAACAATCAATTTGGACCACGTGAGTATAGAGTGATGATACTTCAATATCTTAAAGCACTCCATAGTGGATGACAGTTATTTTTAAAGTAACCTCTAGTTAATGTGACAAATTACATCAAGTTATGTTGCTTTTGGACCGACTCCTTGCATTTCATGCACTGTATTCCTTATGTCCTACATACTTCACACAGCTCGTTTACAAATATTGTAGAGAAAGGGTCATGGCAATCCAAAAGAGCTGGTTAGACCAGCCAGATGACTCTAAACAAATGGTACTAAGATGATGTCTTGCCCCTCATAAAGTACAAAGGCCATCTAACATATTGTTTTTACTAATGTGGATCTAATTCCCTGCATGTTTTTTAAATGAAACAAGTCTGCTACTTTTTCATGTAACTCTTATTAGATTTTTATTATTGTTAGACATGATTTGTTGGCTTTAAATGTCAACACAACTCTTGAAAATGAGTTGTGTCGACAACTCTTCAACACAACTGAAAATGAGCATTTGTTACTGACCACCCGTGTATAAGTATTATATGTGTGTAGCTATTCAATTATTGCAATTTAAGTTTGGAATACACTGCAGAAATTTTGTCCAATATTGCAGTGTGGACGAATCAATGCTAGTTTCCAAAAGTCACAGCCAGTATGCAGGATTTGGACAGATTTCACAGAAATACATGCAGTGTATGATGGCACATACTTACAATTCCATCCAGTTCGGAGGAAGTCAAACATGTTTGATATTTTGAGCTTATTTTAGAACACATCTGCTGTATCCAAAATTGAATAGTGTATAGATGCTACATTTAATTTAAAACTTACTTTGTGAACATTTGGACAATCTGCATCCGCCATGTTGTCGCTCTCATGTGACTTACTACACTGTAATTTGCATCACCACACTTCCATTCACAAATCCACTTCCGTGGCCTAATTCGCTAGTAAAGTGTCCAAAAGATGCACTTCTCAGAATCTCACCAGAAGTAGTAGCTCATCAAATCACAGTATTTTTGCATACTGTTTTATGAATAATGTGAATTTCAAAATACTACTCTGCTCCTACGCTGTTATTCACTGATATTGTATGGAACTGGGCATATTCTGACACAGGGATATTGTTTTCATTTGTCATGCTTCATCTCCAAGCAATGATGCACGTTTCACCACGAGTTTGTTGTGTTCAGAACGACTTGTAAGTCTTCAGTCATTAGTATGTTGGTAATTTCTTTCCTCTATAAGCATTTACAGAGTCAGTAAGCATCTGATACCTAGTGTTTTAAAATCGGTTCAGATTTGAAAAGTTGTGTAGCGTATACCAACTTAAAAAATGTTTAACTACAATATTGACTTCATTTTCATTTCTTACAACAAGTTACAAGTTCATTGTGCTCTGTTTGTGTTTGTACAACAGCTGAACTATGCAAGGCCGATCAAACTGACTACCGCGTTCCCATTGCCGTGGGCATAATCCTCCTCATACTCATCGTCATTGTAGTCATTGCTTACCTCATCAGCAGGAAACGGAGGACTGATGGGTACCAGTCACTATAGAGGCCTACAAGTAGTGATTTATGAGAATACCAGCAATTCCAGTTTACAGGAATCTTAATGCTGTTATGTATTTCTTAAGTGAATGTTACGTATGTATGATGAACATAAAGGGCCTAGGATCTGTCCAAATAATATTTACTATGCAGGGACAGTATGCCACATCCTAACACATGTTGAAGTTGCCATCACAATAAGATCATAATAGAACCAGATAAATAATTGGCTTAGTAAATGCCTTATTTTAGCTTGCATTTGTATACTAATTACCTTTTTTAAAGAACCTAACCTAATACTGACATTACAAAAGGGTGAGCACAATCTACTGTTGATCCATCTTAAGTGTAATTGCTCTTCACTGTCTGTCACATGCATTTTCTGTGATATAGGCTGATAAACCATTGTTAATCTGGTAAAAAAATGTACATTGCTTTATTCTTTCCTAAGGGGCCGTAAAACCTATAAAAGGGAATTCAGTTGCTTACATTGTGTAGTTAATAATAGAAAGGATTTTAAAAGCAGTATCATTCTGTTGTGTAGTATTCATTCTGTTGTGCTTTTTTCAGTTTTTTTCTTTTTTAAACTTGAAGAGCTTTACTAAACTGTATTGTGATCTGAAGCTGCATTTATGCGCTGAATATTGGGAGTAACATGTAATTTTGGTTTCAAATAAAAAAATAATTTGTTCAAAAATATGTTTTAATGATATTCTAATGAGCTGCTTTGTGATGTCACAACACCCGGAAAACAACGCTGTAGTCCAAACGAGTCGTTTGTTGTAGTTCTTGAAAAGGGATTTTTTTACAAATAAAATATCTCCCTTGGAGTGGACTTTGAGATTTGTAACTTTGTAGATCTTATGCCCAAACATACACATACACACTGACTAAAATTCATGACTAAAAGTTAAAAAGCATAATAGGACCCCTTTAAAAATATTTGTTAGAAGCCACATTGTTGTGACAGTAAATGTCATCTGTGATGTCTCAAATGCAGCCACTGTTAGCCTGATTTATTTGCAAGTTACAAATCACCAGGCCTGCTAAGTGGAGCTGTCATGTGTCACAAATCTGGTTGCCTCTCACCACACTACAACTGCACATCACCCATGGACTACAACTCCCATCATTCACTGCACTCACACATTCCTATCCACCATTACACCAATCACACAGCTGTCACCAATCACTCATCAACCCTGATTGTCTTGCCACACCTGCACCTCATTCACTCACCCACATATAAGCAGCACACTTCCCTTCACACGTTGTGAAGTCTTGTTCTTGCCCCGGATGACATTTCTGAGCGTTTACCATTCCCTCTGATTGCTACTTCTGTGCTTGACCCCGGACTGCCTTACCTTGGAACTCTGAACCTGTGCTTGTGACCTCGACCCCTGCCTGGTATTGTTTACGTCTCTGCTCTGCCTCTGATATTCCTGTTATTGCCCGCTGACCATTGCCTGTTTGATTCTGCCTCTGTCTAAATTTTTTTTTTTAATCCATTACCATTTGATTGCATTTATTTGCTAAGCTTGGTGTAGAAGAAAAGCTAGCAAGGTTCTCTTATTTTAGTATGGTTACTCACAAAAAAAGTTAATTAAAACAAAATAACCCCCCCAAGTAAACAAATGTTTTTTCTTTTCAATGAGGCACGTACTGAGATAATCAAGTGGCGCTCGAGAGCTCACGCGCTCGTGCGTGGGTGCAGCTTCACTCTGGAAACTGCTGCTTGGAAATATGAAACCAGCGCAGTTCAGGAAAACAAACACAGCAGTGGACTTGGTGAAAAGCGTTTCACATTTCTCAAAAAATAAAGAGGAACTGAATACAGCTTCGCCTTCTTTGTCTCGTCTCATTTAAACTACCAATATACACACCGTAAAGTTGTCTTTCTCTTCTAAAACCTGTTTTAATTCACATTTCTGCACGTTTGTCTAATGCATTTATATAGCTTTCATACTATAATAATTAGACGTGCTCGCTGACATCATTTTTTTGCAAACTTAAAGTTTTGAGGATAAACGCACTGTAAAAGACGTCTGTGGTTTCAAATTAAGTCTTTCCAGCTGTAATGTCGAAAGACTGTAGGAACTCTTCTTGCTCCAGATGGGAAAGGGGCGGACACATTCCCAAAACCCCACAACGGAGCCTTTTTAAGAGATTCTGGCCGCAATACAATAGCGATTGTCTTGAACGCGTACATTGAAGACCAGCAGAAGAAAATGACCAGTAAGATGTATTTTAAATGTGTGTTTTATAAATTGTTGTTTGTACCAACCGAGCAAGAACTGGTGCAAAACTTCTGACGATGTTTTGAATGTACAGGCGTAGCCGAGGAGCCACTGCCAGAGGTTTCTGGAGATGTTTCGTCTGGTGCTGCACCCCAGTGCGCAAGCGGCTCGGCCGAGGCGGGGACCTTACTGGAAGTTACTTTCCAGAGGAACCCCCGTCAAAAATACAAATACCTCGAAGCGGAACCCAAGATTTTAGGGGTACACGTCAAGTTGATATTGAAGAAAACAATGTAGTCTCAAACACATCTACTGAGATATTTTATTTGTTTTATCCGCAGGTGACAGAGATCTGGCTGACTGTCTTCTTCGTTGTTAGTAAAATACCGTTTTATATAGGACTATCTGAACCGTTTGTAAATAGCTTCATGCAGGCGTTATCATTTGTTGTAAGTGTCTATTTTTACATGTTTTTACTGGAATATGTTTGAACTGTACAATATATAGGCTACACATATTTCATATCGTTTGATGATCTTAAACAATGGTGATTTTGTTAACTGGTTAACATGCATGCATGCATGCTATATAGGCCTATATACACACATTTATTATTTTATATTTAATGTAATTTGTATGCAATAGTAATTTAATAATGTAGTAATAATATTTAATGTAGTAGTATTTATTACATTTATATTTAAATGTGTATTATAGTATATATGTTACAGCATTTCAGCTTTTTTTATTTGACATTGGCGTAGAGGTTTACAAAAATATCCTTCCATGTGATTTACCACTATGTTTCCTTTAAATAGGGCATTATCTCTGGCAGTGTGGCCATAGCAGCACAGAAACTTCACATGCCAACAGTAAGTTTTTAAGAGCCCAAACTACTAACCGGGAGGAGTTTTATCATGATTTATTGTCAAACCGTTTATCAATCGTTCCATCCCCGATCACTACAAAAACTATGAAATATTATCAAAAATATGTACATTTATGCTTGTTAAGCACTATGTATCAAGTGAATTTCACTGAAGAGCCACTTAGAAATAAACATTCCTGAGTGTGTGTTTGTCGTCATATTTCTCAACAGCTCAAGGCTTGTTTGGGACTGCAGGTGGTCACATGTGGTATATACCTTCTGTCTTCTGGGAACAGTTGTTGAGCCACACATCATTGGCTGCTGGCGTCGCTATAATGGCAGCGAGATAATACATGAACATTCTACATGTATAAGGTTAGAGGTAAGCAAACCATTTTAAATAGAACATTTTAATGTTATTAGTGTCACTGAACACTTTTCACATGCAAATCGCTAGGGTGTACAGTATCTCACAGAAGTGAGTACACCCCTCACATTTTTGTAAATATTTTATTATATCTTTTCATGTGACAACACAGAAGAAATGACACTTTGCTACAATGTAAAGTAGTGAGTGTACAGCTTGTATAACAGTATAAATTTGCTGTCCCC
Source organism: Gymnocypris eckloni scoliostomus (assembly GCA_027564155.1). Classification (NCBI taxonomy): domain Eukaryota; kingdom Metazoa; phylum Chordata; class Actinopteri; order Cypriniformes; family Cyprinidae; genus Gymnocypris; species Gymnocypris eckloni. The sequence continues at coordinate 32,512,914 of CM050413.1, read as the reverse complement.
TCAAAATAACTCAACACACAGCCATTAATGTCTAAACTGCATATTTGGTTCAGATGGTGTGAACCGTGTGTGGTGGTAACCAGGTGAGGAGTACAAAGACAAGTGTGTCTTGCCTACAGTCAAGCATGGTGTTGGGAGTGTCATGGTCTGGGGCAGCATGAGTGCTGCTGTCACTGGGGAGCTACAGTTCATTGAGGGAACCATGAATGCCAACATGTACTGTGACATACTGAAGCAGAGCATGATCCCCTCCCTTCAGAGTCTGGGCCACAGGGCAGTATTCAAACATTATAACGACCACTGCCTTGCTAATGAAGCTGAGGGTAAAGGTGATGGACTGGCCAAGCATGACTCCAGACCTAAACCCTATTGAGAATCTGTGGGGCATCTTCAAATGGAAGGTGGAGGAACGCAAGGTCTCTAACATCCACCAGCTCCGTGATGTCGTCATGGAGGAGTGGAAGAGGACTGAAGTGGCAACCTGTGAAGCTCTGGTGAACTCCTAAGAGGATTAAGGCAGTGCTGGAGAATAATGGTGGCCACACAAAATACTGACACTTTGGGTCCAATTTGGACATTTTCACTTAGGGGTGTACTCACTTTTGTGGCCAGCGGTTTAGACATTAATGGCTGTGTGTTGAGGGGACAGCTAATTTTCACTGTTATACAAGCTGTACACACTACTTTACATTGTAGCAAAGTGTCATTTCTTCAGTGTTGTCACATGAAAAGATATAAGATATTTACAAAAAAGTGAGGGGTGTACTTTTTTATTTAGGCTAGTTAAATTAATTTTCTGGTTACCAATATCTGAAGAGTACCTGCCCGAAGGTCTACCAGGGATTTAGAAATTTTGTGAGCCCTGATATATACACAGCAGTGAACAGTGTAAATGAACAGTCAGTTCTTGAATTTCATGTATTGGAATCAGGAATAATGGGCAAATGAAAAGAGCTGAGTGACTTAGACAAGGGCCAAATAGTGATGGTTAGACAAATGGGTCAGAGCATCTGCAAAACGGCAATTGTTGTGGGGTGTTTCGTGGTTACCTACCAAAAGTGGTGCCAGGAAGGAGAACCGGTGAACTGATGTCAGGATCATGAATGCCCATGGCCTCTTTTGTAGATAGGGAGTGAAACTAGCCTGTCTGGTCCGATATCACAAAAGAGCTATTGTAGCAAAAAATGCTGCAAAACGAAATGCTGGTTGCAGTTTGGTTCCAATCAAGGTTCAAGGTTTCTTTATTCGTCACATAATAAATTATACAGGGTATAATCAGAAGTGAAATGTGAATCAAATCAGGTCCGCTCCGTGGGCAGTGCAAAATAATAAAAATACAAATTATATAAAAGTAACACAACACAAGAGCATATATATATAGGTAAAAAAAATAGAAATAAAGAGTAAAATGTGCAATAGAATAAAAAGAGTAAAATGTGCAATAGAATAAAAAGTTCAGAGTGCCCACGATGACTCCTGTCCACTGCCAAAAGTGCCTACAGTGTGAGCGCCTGAACTGTGCCATGAAGCAATGGATGAAGGTCACCTGGTCTGATGAATCATGTTTAGATCAGTTGGATGGCCGGGTATGTGTGCATTGTTTACTTGGGGAAGAGATGGCAGCAAGGTGCACTATGAGAAGGTGGCAGGCTGGCGGATGTATTGGATTACTCTGAGCAATATTCTGCTGAGAAACCTTGGGATTCATGTGGATCTTAAAATGACAAGTACCATCTACCTAAAGATTGTTGCAGACCCTTTCAGCAGTCTTCCCCGAAGGCAGTGGCCTCCTTTAGCAGGATAACGCATCCTGACACACTGCAAAATTTGTTTAGGAATGGTTTGAGGAACACAGAGTTCAAGGTGTTGCCCTGTTTTCCAAATTCCCAGATCTCAATTGAGCATCTATGGGATGTGCTGGACCAACAAATCCAATCCATGCTAATGTCTTGGTGCCAGACACCACAGGACACGTTCAAAGGTCTTGTGGCGTCCATGCCTCGACAAATCAGAGCTGGTTTGGCAGCACAGGGGGGATTATATTATATTAGCCAGGTGGTTTTAATGTTGTGGCTGATCAGTGTATATTTATATAGTGTTTATACTCTTCACCTACAGAACGGGTTTCATCTACTGTATGCATTAGATCAGCTCACGGAGGTGACTCAGATTGTCCTCTCCGTCACAATAGCTGCATACTGCTGCAAGGTGATTCCTTGCTGCACTTCCAGATCTCATGTGGTAAGCAATGCTCAATTCATATCTGTCGATGCTGGTGAGCGATGTCAATGATGCACAGTATTATGCAGTTCTCGACTGTAAACCGTTTTTGTCTTTTTCAGCCAGTCATCGTTATGACACCACCCACGGATACGCAATGAAAGTGAGAGGGTGTACATCTAAAAAGACTAATAATACTAATAAAACAATCTTAGAACACTTTTTTAGATACTAATATACTATACCATACTCAAACATATCACTAATATATATCTCTATACAAAAATTGAGCATTAAAAAAATCTTGTCTTTATTAAATTACATTTTATTTTAACAATGTTCAGACTGCAGACCTATATCTGAATTAACATAAATGTGTATAATTACCAGTATTAATTAATATCTTAATCAGCTTTACAATACAACATATAAACATGTACAATATAAACATGTATATATGTGCAAATAGCTTTTTACAGAACATATACTGTATGTTCCGATTCATATACTGAAACCATTGGTGTATGGACAAATATAATAAAAAAAGAATTACAATTTTTTTTTTTATATACTTTCGGTTGTCATACTGTTGTATGTGTTGACATTTTTTTCAGCATATCATTTACCTTCTTTGAAGGTGTATTCCACCCAAAAAAGAACATTTCAATTTCATCGTCTTCATTTACTTGCCTTCATGTCATTCCAAACCTGTTTCTTTCATCTGTGGAACTCAACAGATATTATAAAGAATGTTGGGAACCCAACTAAATTGGAGCCCATTGACTTTGACCAAAAAAACACCTGGAACAACACGTTTCAAAACTGTATGACACTGAACATCATACAGGTGTGCGCATTATGATTTTTTTCAGCCAATGTGAAAACATAATAGCAATACTATTAATGTATCAGTGGCGATATATTTTTGCATTGCACTTCAACAAATAAAGTTCACATGCACCCATTGGCCTGATGTCCAAATTGTATGTAGTTTCTAAATTAGCAAAGAACAAAAATAAGTCTAAAACACTTCACAAAATGTGTGATGCTTAACACGATCTTTAATAATTTCATACTAAAATAAAGCTAATTTTCAAAGGGTGATTCAGCTTGTACACATCTTAAAATCATTACTGACAATTTAGAAATAATCAAATTAACGAATCTTCATAGAAGATAAAAATCGGATTCTGCAAATCTGTCTATTTAAAGTAAATGAAAAAGGTTCTGATCTCCTTCGGATAAATGGTCACATTGAAGTCCTGGTTTGTGGTGCTGAAAAAATCAGTTTGCTCTGTAAGCAGAGAGAAAACAACAACAGTTTTTGCACTGACATTTCTCATTACATCTATTCAATAGGATTTCATTACTTGTCAGATCAAATATTGTAGTTACCAATCAAGGGTGAAATCTCACCTTCTTTCCGTACACTTTCATTGGTTTTCCAGCTCCACCTCTGGAGGTCTGATATATTCCACGTTCCAGTGAGGGAACGCTCCTGAACTTTGGTTACTTCACCTATGCCTCTCATAACTTCCTGTTAATGAATTCATGGATGAATTTACTGTTAGGTGGTGATGCAATTGTTCTACCAATAAAAACAATCAAAAAGGAAACAGATTAAATGTACCTTCAGGTTAATAACGGTGGGTTGTGATAGGACTGGGTGTTCTCCCTCTTCATACAGGTGTGAGATTCTCAAAAGAATGCGGTCAAAGTCTATCTCAGACTTTCTCTCTCCCCCTTGAAAAATAATATGTACATTTAGAATATTATACTTCACCCTGAGTCTCTGTTATGAAACATGATTGTTTTGCCAGTTTTGTCGTGTACAGTATATCGTGGCCTGCCTGAGTTGAGACTGTGGAGGTGCTGGGTGTGATCAGGACTGTAGCTCCAGCCAGAGATGCTGAGGGTCTGCATGTGGAGGTTCTGGGGCAGCACAACCGGCTGAACAAGCGGCCCACTAAATTTCTCTCTCTGATGCCACGGCTTTTCTGTGTAAGGGAAAAGTTTACATTTCTGTCTTTGGTATTTTTGCTTACCAAAAAATGTACAAAACACACAAATATGGAAAATAAATGTTATTGTTGTTCAGTACAATTTAGGTAAACCACTGTTACTTCACATTGACAACTTTTTAAAATGATTTTCTTATTTTTAATGATACATACAAGAAAAAAAGACATTTCAGACAAAAGGAAGGTAATAATGAAAATGCAATCAAATAAATAATACATGAAGGTAAAGCATTCAAATGTACAACAGAGATAAAATAGTAGGAGCACTTAGTACAAACAATATACTATTAATCTTTCATCTGGATGATGACGCAAGAGTGCATATGTATGTTAAAAATGGGCTTCCACATTTTAAGTAAAATGTAGACCAGTGTTATTTCAGTATTTTCTTTCAATATTCTGAAATAGTTAGAATTTTAATATTTTCTGTTTTCATTTCAATATCAGTAAGAAGTTTTATTAATTTTGTTGTTTTTGTCATTTTATTCTTTTTTTTAATAGGACTATATAGTTTTTATTTCAGTTTTAGTTATTTTAGTACATAATATTAAATTATTTAAAAAAATAAAAAAAATAAGACATGTTGCCTTAGCACCTAGCAGAATTTTTTTCGAATGTATTATATTTCAAGTAATATGCATCTTAATGATTGTAGTTTATTTACTTTAAAATCCTTGGTACTGGGCCAATGGGAATTTCTATTTTTAACTGACAACTTTTTGATATAAATGTAAACTGCACCTGTGTGTCAGTAGTTGTACATTAGTAATGACAAGCATGTAGATTAAATATAACTGAAGGGTACGCTACAGTATGTTACCTATTATTGGGTTGCTTATTGTTACTCATTAAAAGGTTAACACTGAATGTAATACAATTTTTAGAGGAATTGAGGCTGAAATGGAAACTAGTCGAGCAATGTCTGTCTGCAAACTCACGGGGTTGGTCAATGGGCATAACCACGGGTCTGTGCTGCAGCTCAATTGCCTCCTGTTGGTAGATAGATGACAATGCAGAAGGGGAGCCCAGCAGCATCCAGAGAACGGGCCGCACCACAGACGAGTCATTAAGAGTCAGGTTATAACCCAGATTCCACTCCTGGTTATTCCAAAGCCGTCTATGAAGCATCACCTGATGCACAGAATAGAAATCATTTGTAAAATAGAAAACAGCTAAGTAAGGCCCTAGAGATTGCCACAACAGTGCCAAGTGTGTGTGAAAGGCAAATGCAAGCCCTCACTTCTAGCTGACCCTGACTTAGACTGGCCACTCCATGAGCTCTTTCACTGAGGAACACAACTCTGCTGGAATCATCTTCTATGTAGGTCGCTCGTACCATTGGGTAGTAATTCTGTGCATGTAAACACAACAGACATATAATAAGCATATCTCTTAATATCTGACAAACTAGAATGATTTATGAATTTTAGGTGTAAAGCAACCTTACACGGGCGATTGTGTTGTTCACAAAGGTCTTATATGTCCTTTTCATCATCTGATAGCCGTTGTTATCAGTAAACAGTGTTCTGTTATTCTTCAGACTCGTGCGGGTTCTGAACACGGTCTCTCTGTTCATCTCCAGAGGGCCCACTTTATAGCTCTGCTCCAGTCTGAAACATGCCAGCCGACCCTCAAAGCCTACCGGCACTCTGGTGACCACAGAGTAAGAGTGGTTCGTGTCTTCTTCCTCTCTGCAGAGAGAACACTCACACTTTAGGACTCAGAACTATTGCTAGATTTGTGGAGAAAATGTGAGTGGTGTTTAAAGTTGCAATGAAGCAGACATAGTGCCAGATTTATTTTCTTGTATACTGTGGTGTACATCAGAGATGAACAGTTTATTTACAAATTAAAATAATAGTATGCTAGGAACTTGGATTTATCTATCGGTTGTTAATTGCTTAAGATGTAGGCATTGCAGTCATAAAAAAGCAAGCTTGCAGAGGATCATGGTAGGGTTTAGGCAGACTAGATGATTGAAGAAGTCTGGCTTATGTGACTAGAAATAATTCTTATTCTTAGTTTATGACATTTTGATTTAAATATATGAAAGAATATGAGAAAAAAAACATGCATGGATGAATTGCTCACAATAAGATCAATAACATACATTTAGAAAATAGATTTTTCATTTTGATTTTCATTTTGATGCTGACTTTAAGGTAATTATTTATTTTGGCCAATTTATATAATAATAATTTATATAGGGTTTTATCAATCAGTTGTGGATTTTAATTGTGCATGCTAATTTCCACTTTTTACATTTAGACATAATGTTTATAACACTAATAATTTAATAACACTGTAAAATATATATTTTTATAAAACCTAAAAATGAGTATACATTTTTAATATTATATTTAACACTTCAAATAACTCACTGTGATTTATTTCATTATATATATATATTCTCCATTTCTCGGTTATCAGCCCTAACATAAAATGAATTATGGGCGTATCAAATTGACTAGACTTTTTTGTCATCCCTATTTTAAATAAAGGTTATATTTTAAATTGCTGCCTTGTATTTTAGAGAGAACAACTCTATAAGCAGACAGACATAATAGATTTAGGCTATCACTTTTTCTTTTACCTGTAGAAATACTGGCGTATCTCTGAGACTACCTTCCCTGGCACAATCTCCATGGCCACGGATTTGTATGCAGGAATAGCTGAGCCGTTGGCAGTAAAGATGTAGTTGTCTGAGATCGGCCCAGAGTGGATGTCCCCATTGGCCTCATACTCCCAGAAATCCTGCTGTACTCTAACTCTCATCTTTTCACACCTGTAATGGATAGACTAGATCAACTGATCTGTTCTATTGGACATAACTGTGGCAATCCGATGCATATTGAAGGAGAACTTGCCGGTCTGTGATGCTGTGCAGAAGGTTTGTCGCTTGGTCAAACATCAGTTTGTAGCACTCGTTCAGCACTGGTAACAACTTCCTGCCTGTCCTCTTCCACTGACTCACATTCTTCTTTTTAAATGTCACTACTCTGGCCACATGAGTCGCCCCACAGGCAGATCCAGTGTCACAGTGGGATTGTGGGAACTGCACAATGTACTTTCTGTACTGCAGTCCACCCAGCTCAACAACGAAGAACAGATCGTAGACAGTGGAAGACTCCATCGACTGCTGGATCTGCAGTTATTTATTAAGACTGTTATTAATTTAAACAACTGATAATGTCATGACAGAAGCAATGAACGAGATCAACAGAAAAAAAATTGTTTTGCAACCTGAGCAGGTACTGCCTTTCCATCATCGTCAAGCACAACTGCCATTGCATATGCCACAGAAATATTAATATATGTTGAAATGTTCCAAGCAAGTGGGTTGTACACGATGATATGCTGTTCAAGAACATTTCCAGAGTCTGAAACAACAACAAAACCTTTATTAGACAATCTAGCTTTTATTCAACCAAACTATACTTCACATTTTAAGATTGATAACTACTAATGCTGGAAATTAGACTGAAAATGTACTTAAACTTTAAATATTTAATAATCTATATATTATCTGTCTACATTATCAATAGATTTTAATAAGATATCTAAAAATAAAGAACCAAGAGAAGAAGCTAAAAACCACAAGCCAACTTTGTTTATCTACCAAAAACATATTACATTTAAACTTAACTATATTAACTATGTTACATTATTTAGCTATTAAGTTAAGATAACTGTAATAATAATGACATAAAGGAAAAATATCAATGTAATTACTTTTACAGCCAATCAGAATTCATCCTGCTCAAGCACTGAGCAAATGGCAGATGACTGGCAGAAACTGCAGCATGTGCTTACGATGAACAAAAGTTATTGTGTGTTGTGTGGATGCTAATATAGTTATTATAATAGTAATCATTATAGTTATCGTTATTGGTGTGAACGGCCTTTACTCATATCTTGTTGGCTGCTGATATATTTGATCCAGGTATATTTTTTAATTTATTTTTGTTTCAATATAAATTATAATTATTTAATTACATTTATTTTAAATCAAATAGAAGTCTAATGCATTTCAAATTCCACTGGTCAATTAACAGGAAAAGATCAGATCTGAACACAGAATATAGATCTGCGTGTTGAGAAGGATAAGAATATAAAGAAATGTACCGGTCTTCCCTGTAGTGGATCTGGTTTGGGGTGTGTGATGGATGTCATTGGAAAGTTCAAGGGTTTGAGGAAGCAAGAATATGGCTGCCAAGAGTTCCTCAGCTCCCATCATGCCTTGCATGAGATGCTCCATGTACATATCAGCCACTTTGGGTGATTCTGTCCCTGTGATGCCATCGTGGTGCTGAACCTGGTGCAAATCAGATGAGATATTGACCAGTCAATTTCTAGTCATACACAAATGATTAATGTCTTAGCAGGGTCATGTTTGATTTGGGCCTATGGGCCTGAATCATGAGAGATCGTTCATGAGAAAAAGATTTAGTACCAGATAGACATTAATGAATTTACATTTTCATCATTGCAGCTAAATACATTTTAAACTGCAAAAAACATGTTGCTTAAAAGGAAATGGTAGTGGCATAAATAGATGTTTAAAACCATGGCACCTCTGAGACGGCCCATCGCAGGGCCTTGAGTTTGTCTAAAGCCCATTCTCTCTGAACTGGACCTTCTGGGTAACTGATACAGTATCTAGTGAAGAGAGACTCTGCTGCATACAGGAGGGAACTCGCTCGTCTAGCTACTCCTTTCAGAACATTTCTGGACCCATAGAAACCCGTCCATGCCTGAAACGGTTCTGGAAAATGAGGATAAAAGACCTTTCAGGACCATTTGCTTTTCAGAAATGCAGAGGTTCAATAGCATTTCTCAAAAATGCAGAGGTTCAATAGCATTTCTCAAAAATATTGAGACATTTATTAAGATTGGCCAGAAGAGAGAAATTTCTAATTTGCTGTCACCGTCTTAACCTTTATATTAGAAACACTCACACAGCAGCATTAAATATTCTTTTGCAATTTAATGCATGGTAACAAAACACAGTGTAGTGTTACAATTTTTCATAAAATGATAGAACATCATCACAGTCTGTGAAAAGGGATCATCAAAATGATAGAAGTAGCTATAATATCCAAATTATAATATCCAAACCTGTTGAGTAAGGTAGGAAGTCTTGGTTTCCTCTCACATCCCAGGACAGATTTGTTTGGTGCACTGTCTGGAAATAGTCCTTTAGCGTGGCATACTGAATTGCAACTCCATACTTGTCACTGCGTGCGTTAATGTAGTTCATTAAAACATCCATGTTCATAAACTGCACTGAAGCATTGAAGAACTGCTTGTCACAACCCTGTAAATACAACATACCCTTGTAATACTGTATGAGTTAGTGAATATATCGAATAAATACTGTACGCCTGTGTGTTAGCCTGTGGTATGATGGCGCTGAACTGACCCAAGGCCAGAGAACATGACTGGTCGTGAACCACTGCGCTCTCTGTTTGATGTTGTCCACCATGGTCTGTGCGTAAAGCTCTACAGTTTCTTTGGTCACTGGCAGACTCATGTTGGGGTATATGCCATCTTTAGGAGGGTCCGGAAACAGAGCAACACCGTTCCAGTAAAACCCAGACCTGGGCACAAGTAAGAATATTAAATATTCTGAAATTATTTTGAAAATATATTTTCTATATTTTGAAAGAATCTTTTGCTCACCAAGGCTACATTTATTCACTCAAAATTACAGTACAAAATGTAATATTATGAAATGTTACAACTTAAAAACTTTATTGCTTTAATTTATTTAAAATATTATTTTTAATAGAAAGTAAAAAAAAAACAGCTTTCTTTTAAAAAATATAATCTTGGGGAACATTATAAATGTCACAGTCACTTTTGATCAATTAATGCATCCTTGTTAAGAATAATATTAATCTTACTGACCCCAAAATGTTGAATAATAGTGTATGAATTAATCAAACTTTCTAGATCTTCATGCTAAACAAAAATCACAATTGAAGTGTTACAAAATCAAAATAATAAGAATAAAGTTACTGGGCGTCACCTGTTAGAGAAGGGGAGACACGATGGTGTGCAGTAACTGAACTGGTCCATTGTGTGAGTGAATATCTCTTGTTTTTCCTTTAAGGATGGTGAACCTCTCCACACGAACTGCAATTTCTACAAAAACAGATGTAATATTATTACATGTACCAATTATATATAAGCAGCACATGCACCGCTGTATTATAAATGTGTTTCACCAAACCACTGATGCAAAAGCACAACCTTGTTTTTCTGCATGTCATCTTTAAGGTCGTAGTCGATGCGAGAGATGAGGTGAGCGTCAAACCCCGCAAGTGCAAAGAGGACCGGGGTGGTGGCTGACGCACCAAACGGATCTACATGCCATCCAAAACGTGGCCGAACACCAAAAGTCTCATACAAGAAGCCGTGTCCTCTACAAGCCAGAAGAGAGAGAGAGATAAGAAGATCTCTAACTGCATGCAACATTTTTAACACTTTAACACAGCGTTAATTAAAGTAATGTGTAAATAACATGTTATATATAAATGGTAATCCTTCAGCACTATGATATTTGTAAAGAGTGTTTCATGCTCACGCACCTGTGAGTTGAAGAATGGCATCATCTACATCTGTCACTGCTTCATCATGCATCACCTGACCCCCGATTATGAACTCCAGACGACCCTCGATTAGCAGCTGTCTCACCTGACATATAAAACAAGCCACCTTAAACCGGTTTATTTATTTGTTGGTTTTTGATCTTTCAGACGCCACAGCCCTCAAACGTGATCATACTTGCAAGAACACCATCCCAAAATTGAAAAAGCAGCTATGTATTTTCATGCATAAAAACACACAATTTATACTGTAAAAGTGTATTTATATAATTTAGTGCTGTCAAATGATTCATCGTGATTAATCGCATCCCAAATAAGTGTTGGGTTACATATATATGTGTGCGTATGTTTTTATATTTTATATTATTTATATTATGTACATATAAATACACACACATAAATATAATTTGAAAATGTATATGCATTTATATTATTATGTTTTATATTACATATATAGCATATTTTACTTAAATATATACATGCATTTGTTTGTATTTATTATGTATATATTGAATATATACTATAAAATATAATAATATAAATATATAAATGCATATGCATGTAAATATTTTCAAAATATGAAAGTGAAGTATGAAAGTGAAAACATGAAAGTAAAGTGACATACAGCCAAGTATGGTGACCCATACTCGGAATTCATGCTCTGCATTTTACCCATCCAAGCGCACACACACACCGTGAACACACACCCTGAACACACACACGGAGCAGTAGGCAGCCATTTATGCTGCAGCGCCCGGGGAGCAGTTGGGGGTTCGGGGCCTTGCTCAAGAGCACCTCGTCATGGTATTGAATGTTGAGAGAGCGCTGTACATTCACTCACCTCATCTACAATTCCTGCCGGACCGAGACTTGAACTCGCAACTTTGCGATTATGAGTCCGACTCTACCATTAAGCCATGACTTCCCTCAAAATATATGCTATATGTGTGTGTATTTATATATAGATAATAAATAAACACAGTACACATAGCCTACATATAGTATGTAAACAAAAACTTTTATTTTGGATGCAATAATCGCAATTAATCATTTGACAGCACTATTATAAATATAAAATATAATTTGGAAATAATTATTTTATTTTATGTTACATTATTATATTTTCTACTTGCTACAGTATTGTACTGTTAGATTTAATTATTGATTTATTTGTATTTACTTTAATCTAAATTTAATTTAATTTTGTCCAGTTTGAAAATCTTAAACTATAATTGTACTGATTTACCTTCATTACGTAATACTTAAAACTACTAAAACGACTTCTGTAAGTCCTTACCTGTTTCTTGTGCCAATCTGTTGCCACATTCACCCACCAGAGTCGGAAAAACTCCTGTTCAACTGCGATGAATCTACGGCTTTTGACTCGAGACAGCTCTTCGACTACACTGCTGTACACATTACTGGCGTATGCATGCATGCTCTCCTACAACAGAGAAGTTTGACAACACTGGTGAAGATTTCTCCACTTAGAAAACATACAAGCGTTAATGTCTGCGTCTTACCTGGACGGTGTACACCCAGCCAACATCCATGTGACTGTGAGGAATCACGAAAGCTTGAATCCTCTCGGCTGCATCGTTTTCAGAGACGGTCATGAGCAGTAAACCGAGAAATAAAGATAAAAACACCATAGCTACTACAAGATCATCGAAACATCATAACCGGTGTTTCAAGAGAGTCTCATGACTGCGTGTGATCAATGCGCATGCGCACTTTTACTTCCCATTTCATTCGCTGTGTTTGCAGCTTCTTTGAAAAACCTTTATCAGCGTTACATTTCGTATTTTGCTCATTTATAGCTCGTTTTAATATTTTGTGTTTATTTATTTGTTGCTTTTAGATTGTTGCATTTAAAATAAAATATAATATTACAAATGTTAATCACTTTCTTATTGACGTTTTCCAAAGAGGTGTTTTGCTGTGATTTCCTGAAGTAAGTGTAAAATATTTTAGGGTGTGAATAATGCAAAAAAATGGATAATAGATTTGCCAATGTCCAAAATTATTTCCTTCTAGGTTGTTGTGTCACAAACTATAAAGTATATATTTGGTCAAAGAAAAATAAATATTTAAAAAAATCGTCTCCTGACCAGTAGGAGGCGCCCAAACACACTCGTTTGTGTTTATTTATTTTCTATTTTATATATATATATATATATATATATATATATAACAACAAGATAAATACAAATTTGCATATAAATGCCATCAGTACACAAGATTAAAAGTCAAATAAAAATTAGCCAGAGGAAGAAAGAAAACATAAAATAAATAAATAAAACAACTAAAATAATAAAGATGGTAGAGTTTAACGCAGATAATGTTAGAAGTCCTGGGAGCTTTTTTTGGTATACATTTATATACCATATTACCGTATTGTTTAAATTCGTTGATAAAATAAAATCAATTGGGCTTACCACCCGACCACTTCATTTAGCGTATATGAAACTTCCCCATTACAACCAGTAATTGAATAATATACGCTTTATCCTTTTCTATCCCATAATCATCAACATATATCATTATATCAGACCCACCCAGTTTAACAGCTGTATTAAGTTTTCTTGTAATGAAATTCTCGACATCAACCCAAAATATCTTTGTATAAATGCAATGAAAAAATATATGAAAAATAGTTTCTTTTTCATTACTACAAAATTCACAGGAGTGGTCAATATTCAATTTAAAACGTTCCAATACATGTTTCACTGGATAAATTATATGCAATATTTATACAAAACTTCCTTTGCTTTGTTATTAACAAAGAATTTATCAACCATTCTCCAAGCCTTACGCCAATTTAAGTCTCCAAATATTGATGACCAGAAAAATCTAGCTGGAGGATATTTAACATAATTTACACAATTTCTAATATATTTATTTGGTATGTTGTTTTTTAAAATATTAATATTTCCAATAAAAATTGAATTGGTTATATAATCTAGATTAGGGTTTTCATTGCATTTATTTTTAAGAAGACATAATACCTTACTGGGTACAGCATCCATTACAATGGCATATTCTCTGGGTCGAACTGGGATTTTAAATTTGTCAAGAAACTCTGTATATGATAACACGACTCGAGAAGTTTTTCTCGTCTGTGTTTATCACGCTTGCTCGCGGCCTGCTTTACATGTTCTGGGCAAACTTAAGTGGTCAGAATGAACATCACCCTACGACAAAAGTGCTGAGACTTAGTTGGGAACATGAATAGAGAGCATGTATTAGTTTTGGACGGAGAGTGGTAGAGTTAGTAAGAGATATGAGATTGGAAGAGGTATGCTCCAATAATTCATTTATCTCCAGTGCCAATGTAGCTTATGAGAAAGAAGACAAAAGGAAGGATCACACATACGAGGTGTATGGTGTGAGGGAATGTATGGGGTCTAGGTTTGGAGGATATCTACACATTTACACATTGATATTTCAAAAGATCCAAAAACCAGGGCACGTGGGCTCTGCAGACCGGCAGCCATATCACCCTGCAGCCCAAGACTGGTTGCTCACTGAAGCTAAGCAGGGTTGAGCTGGTCAGTACCTGGATGGGAGACCTCCTGGGAAAACTAGGTTGCTGCTGGGAGAGGTGTTAGTGAGGCCAGCAGGGGGTGCTCACCCTGTGGTCTGTGTGGGTTCAAGCGCCCCAGTATAGTGATGGGAAAAGCACCGTCCTTCGGATGAGATGTCAAACCGAGGTCCTGACTCTCTGTGGTTCTGAAAATCCCAATGTGTGTAACCCCGGCATCCTGGCCAAATTTGCCCATTGCACTCTGACCATCATGGCCTCCTAATCATTTGCATTTAGCAGACGCTTTTATCCAAAGCGACTTACAGTGCATTCAGGCTATACATTTTTTTTTACCAGTATGTGTGTTCTGAATGGCTGATTGGCTTCATCACTCTGTCTCCTCTCCACCAGTAAGCTGGTGTGTGTGTGTGTGTGTGTGGGGGGGGTGTTCTGGCGCAATATGGCTGCCGTCGCATCATCCAGGTGGATGCTGCACACTGGTGGTGTTTGAGGAGATGCCCCCTTCTATGTAAAGCGCTTTGAGTGTCTAGAAAAGCGTTATATAAATGTAAGGAATTAATATTATTCATAATACCAAAGTTAAAAGTGAATAAGTGCAGTATTGTCAGATTGTTTATCAGTGTTTACTGGAGAGGTAAATGATGTTTGCAATAATAATGTTATGCAATAATAATGTTATGCAAGATGTTTGCAATAATAATAAAAATGTACTGCTGAAAGAAATGGGTTGAAAGAGGAACTAGAGAATAAGGGTGATCAGTTTACAATTAAGAATGTATTTAATCCAGAGATAAATACTAAATCATTATTGTTACAATATCTGGGAAGAACTGGTTTGAACAAGCAAGTATACTTGTTTATATTATTATTCTATCTTTTTTTCTTCTCTTTTCTCCTTCAAATCCCGCTTGTGAGGATGAGGGTGGACGGGGGAGCTGAACACGCAGCACGAATGAAGACTCTGCGCGGGTGGAGGGGAGAAAAGAGAAAAGGAAAGATAAAGGTGTTGGAAGATGGATTGAGAGGCTAGGAGACTGTAGGTAGCGTGTCAATGGTCCCTTTCAGAGATAGGTGGCGGTAATGCACCGTTATAAGTCTGCGATCCGCCGTAAAGCTAGAAGAAGAAGAAGATGCTTTACATGTTAAAGATGGCCGAGGTTGATAATGATGGGGAGCAGAAAACAACAGACAAAGATGACTTGCAAGTGTTAAAGGTTTGAACGCACTCTTTCCTTTCCCTCTGTCTTTTGGTGAGGTAGAAAAGAATAGTTATCACCGCTCTCAGGTGATGTCGATGGTGTGTAATGTACACATGGATGCTGCAGCGCCTGTCACTATAACAACTGATACACTGCGTTGTAACAACGGAGAAAAGGCAGGTTTTAGGACAAGTAACGTTAGCAATATCTTTGATTAAACTCCATGCAGTGTAGCCTGATCGTGTTATCTTCATGTGCTTTCCATTATGTCGTGTAATGCTTGTTTTATACAACATTCCCCTCTCACTGCAATAGACACTTATTGTATTGTAAAACTATAATAAATTGATTTGGGTTCTTCTTCAAACAGTCTAAGAAGCTTTCATCATATTTAATGTCATGTTTGATGACAAATACTTGCACAACTTTATTCTCAGAACTACAGTAGTTTTTCTTCAATGCAGTTATTACTGATATTTCATAGATTTACGTTCAATTATACATTTATAAGAGAAAGCAGCAGTAAAGTAGAATCTCTTCAGCTACCTTTTTTTTCCGTAAAGGCAAAAGAAGACATCAGTCACCATTTGCTTTCATTTTATTAAAAAAGAATGCAATGCAAGTGAGTGCTGACCGGGGCTGTCGTTCTGTTTAAGATCTCCTTTTGTGTTTCACAGGGTGATGAAATGATCTTAGAATTTATTTTGGGCTGAACGATTCCTTTAATGCATGAGATCTCTTGGAGTTTTTGATAAACTTCAAATGTGCCGTTGTTTATTAATAGCATGTTTCTCTCACAGGAGCTGGTAGATGACCTTTACTCCTTTAGGGACCGTTACTTTGAGACACATGGTGTTGAAGATGCTGGTAGGAAACAGAGTGATGTTGCTCAAGAGATGGCAAAGACACTTAAGAGACTGGAAGAAAAAGAAGGTGGGGATTTCTTTGTGTTCCACAAATTTTTATGGCAAATAAATTGTTTAATTAAATATAATCTGGAAATTAATGAAAAAATAAGTTAATAGAAAATACACCAGAATCCTTTATTATTGTCTCAGCACCATAAAAAAATGCCACAACATAATTGGTATTATTATATACTTTCAACAGATTTGTACAAACACAGTGCTCAGTTCCTGCTGCTACGCGGTCGGTGTCTGAACATCGCTCCGGAGTTCAGTCAGACTGCAGAGGAGTGTCTGTCCCGGGCTGTTAAACTGGAACCAGGTTTGGTTGAGGGCTGGAACACACTGGGAGAGCAGTTCTGGAAAAAAAGAGACCTGACAGCGGCCAAGACCTGCTTCACAGGTGCACAACAGCAGGTGAGTCTTCATTATAGCCAAGAACAATGGGGCTCATTCATTAAATGTGCATACACATGGTATAATCAATCATATAATTCTTATCCTGTATTTCTAGAATCTTATTCCATATCCTAATCTTCACCTATAATCATGTTAAGATTAAAATTATTTTATCTTATGAATTTTCTATCATATGGAGTATATTTCAAGCTGCTAGGATTCTGTGTATAAATTCTGTTTTATTGTCAGTTCAAAATATGTTTATTGTGTTTGAACTGGTTTTGAGGAAGGCACTGGTTCTTGTTGCAAGTGCTCAGGTGAGAGTTTGATTTTAAAGAGCATTATGTTTGCTGAAGAGTGATGAAATTATGAATTAGGCAGAATTTTTAGTCCGACGTTTTGCAAATAAATAATACACAACACATAAGCAATATACCATGAAAATAATAGTGAATGAGATCCAATGTCTTTTAGGATGTCTGTCTCTTTTGATATGGTACTGTTCATGAAGCTCAGAGATGATCTCTTGGTGTCTTATCTTCATCCAGAGTAAGAATAAAGTGTCTCTGAGAAGCCTGTCTATGGTGCTGCGACAGCTGCCACCGGGAGAAGACGCACGGGAGCAGAGCAAACGCATTTTAGAGAGCGTGGAGCTGGCCAAGCAGGCCGTGCAACTCGATGTCACTGATGGGACTTCGTGGTGTGAGTATATTACATGGCGATTGCTGAAAAGAACACATTAGGTGTGTGTTCCTAGTGGAATAACCTGTAAAATGTATATGGACCAAAATTGTGTTTATTCCGCTATGTTAAAGGGATAGTTCTTCAAAAAATGTGCAATTCTGTCATTAATTAATTGCCATTATGTCTTTCCAAACCTATATGACTTTCTTTGTTCCATGGAACATAAAAGAAGGTATTTTGAAGATTGTTGGTAACCAAGTGGATTTGGTTCTCATTGTCTTTCATTGTTTTTGTTTTCTTTGTCCATACAACGGAAGTCAACTGGAATTTGAATCGGTTTATAGCATTCTTCAAAATGTATTATCTTAGAAAGTCAGTCAGTTTTGGAACAACATGAGGGTGAGTAAATGATAACTGAATTAAGTTTTTGTCAAGTGAACTCCAAAAGAGATCCTTGCTGTCGATCAGAACGCAGCTCGTTTCCTAACAGCATTTCTGAATAGAGATAGTTTAGAATGTTGGTATATTTAAAAAAGAAAAATGATTTTATACTGTTTTGCTTTGACCTACAGATATTTTAGGAAATGCGTATATCTCCATGTTTTTTACCAGTGGACAAAACCCACAGCTCTCTCAACAAGCCCTCAGTGCCTATGCACAGGCTGTGAGTATTTCCTCTTTGTCTCACTCATGTATCATCCAAACATTCGTTTAAAATAATTAGCTAAAGCTAGTTGTCATTTTTTCCTTGCAATTTTATCTGTCCATATTTACAGGAGAAAATCGACAAAGCATCCTCAATGAATCCTGACCTTCACTTCAACAGAGCTACGGTAAGAATTCTTTGCACTTCCACTGCGTGAAGCAGACCTAAGAAACTCCTTTCTGTCACCAGTTGTTCCAGTATGAGGAGATGTACAGTTCAGCTCTGGATGGATACAGCCGTGCTGCAGCTCTGGATCCTGGCTGGGAGGACGCTCGGGAGAGAGAAAAACAGCTGCTGAATTACCTAAACCAGGTTACAATGTTAATGGAGAATAAGGTGAGAGAAATGAACAATGACATGGTTTACACTGCCGCAGAACAGGCATTTTCAGTGCATTTCTATGGGAGCTGAGCTATTGACAGCAGAAGTGTTGATAGCATGGAAGGACGAAGCCAATCACTGGTGTGGATAATGTTCTGTCATTTCAGAATATGCATATTTTACTGGAGTTTCTGTTAACGATTGAGTGTGTAAATCATATTATTTACATATTTGGATTCACCGAGAACTGACTATCTGGTTTTGCAAAGGTGTGTTAAATTGACAATACATCTTGATTTTTTTGGGGCATTGGAGACAAAGCTTGCATCTGTCCAACTGTTACGGTGTATATAATTATTATATTGAAATAAACCCATTTGATACAAAACACCCCGAATGTGAAGTGTTGTAGCATGTTTAGCAGCTTTATTTAGTTCTGTTGATTGTGTAAAAACTCATTGAAAAGGTTGTTTGGATGTTATTTTGGATTGTTTCCAGGAGATGACAGTAGAGTACATTTACATTTAATAGACTCATTTATCTAAAGCGAATTACAAATGAGGACAAAAGTACAGTCAAAACTAAATTCTGGAGGTCCATAAGAAATCTCATTAACCCCTCTCTCTGTGTTTCAGGGAAAAGTAAAAGCACGACGTCTTCGTAACATGCTGTCCTCACTCAGTACCTCCGCTTTGGGCCCATGCTCCTCCCCTCAGTTCCAGTCTCCCTCAGGCCGCATGGGGAGCCTTGAACCCCGCAGCTTATCCTCTCTCACTCACGGCCACAACGGTGGGGTGGCAGCGCTAGGAAAAGTGGTCTTCAGCCTGGCCTCAGAGGGTCGTATGGCTTTGTGAGTTTAAATGCCTCTGGCGCATAAACAACCTCTTCAAGTATTTACCGTACTAACAAAACTAGAAGGTTACAGGATATAGCTAACTGGTTGCTGATTGTATTGTTTTTATTTTTAAAATGGTTTTCTTGTTTTTGTCTTGCAGCACATTTGGCGTGGTGGACAGTGATGAGACCTGTTGTGTAGTCATGGTGTATAATACCGCAGACAGCTGGGGTGTTTTAATAGGGGATACTGTAGTCATTCCTGAACCACAGGTTAAACGGCACAGCGTAGCACAAAGATAAGGTTTGTAAACAAGACTTTTCATTATACTTTAAAGGTTTATACTTCCGCTTACACTACCATTCCACATTTTGGGGTCATTAAGATTTCAAAAATGTTTTCCACAGAAATCCCTTATGCTGCCAAGGCTGCATTTATTTGATCAAAAATACAGTGAAAACCAGTAATATTGTGAAATATTCCAATTTAAAATTAACTGTTTTCTTTTTATGTTTAAAAACGTAATTTATTCCTGTGATGCAAAGTGTCACATGATCTTTCAGAAATCACATTTTTTTATCAATGTTGAAAACTGTTGTGCTGCCTAATGTTTTGTCACAACATGATACTTTATTATAATTTTTTTCAGGATTCTTTGGTTAATAGAAAGTTCAAAAGAGCAGTATTTTGATAAATTTGATTAAGGATGCACAATATGAAATTTTTTAACCGATAATTAAGTCCTTCTCACGGTCGATACCGATAACCAATAAATTCATATTTTTATATTATACTTTTCATATAATCTGCAGTTTGTGCAGCCAGGAGAATACAACATCTAAGATGCACTGATGAAACCGACATTTAGAAGCTCTGGCCTAACTATAATAGCAAACATCAGTCCTGGCTCTTCAAATGTTTTTATTTTTTGTGTAAGGCACCACAGTACTTAGTTCTGTCAAGCCATTTCTGTTACTATGGTTTATCTGCAATCAACAACAAATGTATATTCAAGTATTTCATGCTTAAAGAAAGGCATCTGTTCAACCTTTTTAGTGCACGAGGATGAGAAAGTTATATCTAGGGACTTTAAGCAACAGCTGCGAATGGAACGGCTGCGTTGACGGAAGTAAGCTGTTACACCGCCTTAGCCGCGAACATCAAAATCATTGAGCAACCGTAAACAAGACTGTGCAAGGCGGCATTCAGTCATTTATTTAAATACAAATGATGGATTATGAGGAGGGTGTTTAGGCAATAATTACATTGTTCTCTTCACATATTTCTAGTCTCAGTGCTACCTGAGGTGCTGCTGCTAACAGCAGACATATCTTTGTACAAACGAAAACAATCGTTAAAATTAGCTTAAGTTTAAAACATAATCAACATAGATTAAATAAGAAAGACTAATGGTAAAATCGTATACTGATGGAATTAAATGATATATAACTTAAAATGCAACATTTTAACTACATAAACTGTCACGTTGTAACAACTACAGCAAAGCAGCTGTTTTCCCGTAGTAGACGGTTACAGTACAACGCCACGAAGTAGCAGCTGAAGTCACGAACGTGCAATATGACCGTTCCAACAGTGGAGGCTGCTTAAAGTCCCTTAATACAGCTTCGCCGTGATAACGAAGATTTGCTGTGTTAAAACTTGACGCCTTTTTCCTCCTCTCGAAATCCTTGCTGAACATGCGTTGCGAATAGCAATAGAATTGTCCTCCTCTGCCACCGAGAAAAACTTCCAGACCAGCAAAGACATGTTCACAAATGATGACGTAATGAGCGCAACACAAGCTGAGAGTCACTGCAATTTAAATCTGCAGTCACTTGCACTCGGAAAGCGGATGAATCTCAGATAAATCAGACTGATTGATTGATTTACCAGCAAGTGTACTTTATCGGATCTAGATATCGGATTTCATTTATTTATCGGAGCAATAAAAAGTCATTTTCACCCATATCGGTCGATAATTTATCTGTCTGATAAATATTGTGCATCCCTATATTTAATGCATACTTCCAGAATATTTTAATTTTTATTTACTTACTGACCCCAAACTTTCGAACAGTAGTGCACATATTTACACAATCAAACAAATATAAACAAGTTTGCAGCTGTTATCTGTGGCCACAGTAATAATAACCCTATTGTAAATGTAAAGTGATCATTTTTTTGCATTACAACAAGTGTTATAAATACAATGTTTTATAATATGTTTCTTCTTTGCTTCTCCCTATACAGTCATATGATTTCCGAAGTATACGTGTGGACACTCCCTTGCTCCTTATAGTCAATGGGAAAAGACAGGTGATGAAAAGCCAAAGTGCAGCCTTTGTTACTTACAAACCACAAAGTGAATGAAACCCCAGAGAGAGGACGTACAGTGAGAGCATTGAGATCAATGGGTAGTGTTTTTCCGTTTTGTATATATTTAGTTCTGCTCCTGTTTGTGAGGACAGGAAAACTTTTGTAAATGTTTTCTAATTATTTCCCTTTTTTAATTTTCCTCTTATTTGTTAAGATTGTGCTGCAGTCTGTTTCATATTTGGGTTGTAAAATAAATAAATAAATGAATCCCAGTCTTACTCTGATCAGTTTGGCAGTTCCTACAGGTAATAAACATAATTAACATAGAGTTTTTCACATATTTTAATTGCGTTATTTTCCACAAAGTCATTTACATTAGCGGAAACGTGTTGTGAGTATTTACAGCATAACACCTTCTTTAAACGGTGTAACAGCTTTATCTATAAATAACCAACTTGAAAGAACATGAACAGAATCAACCATATTTGACAGTTAGAAATGAAATCAGAATTCCTAAGTGAAAGAAACAAGCATCTGTGAAACTCATGTCAAACTTAGTTTTTCTTGATAAAAGATTGGGCTCTGTCTCGGGTGGGTGTGTTGAACTGGAAGAAAGTTTTAGCATTTTCTGGTCCCAGAGAGAAGAACCTGTCACCTTCTGGTGCCAGGAATGAAGGACTGCTATGCGATGAGCGCTGTTTGACCATACCTGATGACAATAATTGCAAAGATTTTTCATATTCTGTGCTTTACAACAGTTGATCACATCTGAATAATTTTGCTCTCAGTGGGATAAAGAAATCTTGACCTGGTTTTACTTATGCAGGGTAAAATAGACCATTACAATAATTTGTTTAAATAAGGAACCATTATACTTGTTTCTACCCATTGCTTTTCCCCCCTGACCTGTAGTGAAAGGATGGGAAATGTGATCTTTCTCTCCCGTTACCAGCGTGTGCATCCGTAGTGAGTCAAGAAGTCCCTGCAGCTTCTGATATTGCCTATTTCGTTCATTCAGCCTCTCCAAAACCTCATTGTACTTTCGCTTATATTCCTCCAGCACCTGCAGAATGTAAACGTTGAAAGTGAGGACACTGATTGTTGTTAAAGAAATACAAAAAAGCATCCTTCTCATGCTGCTATATATAAAGTACTTGTACACACTCGATCAAATGTTACTTGTGATCTTAAACGTTTACATTGTCAGCTAAAGGCACTCACATGTGTAACCACAAAACATGTTTTATTGATGCAGTGAAATTGTGAAACTATCAACATTAACAAAGTTGACTTTTTAAAATAAATTTAAACCAATTATTATAAGTTTGTAATGTAATAACAAATAGTTTTATTATTAACGATGTTTAAAACAGATGTGCTGCTTAATATTTAACCCATTATACATTTTATGTTCTTTTTTTATGAATAGATAAAAAGAACACAATTTATTTGAAATATATTTTTATAACAGTATAAAAGTCTCTACGGTCACTTGATTAATTAAATGCATCCACTTGTTGAAATGGATGTGGTGGTTTTTTGAAAGACCAAAAATTTTTATATATGGTTAATATCTTTGGTCAAAAATGGTCCTTCCATTTTTTTTCTTGTCATTTCAAAGTTTTGACGGCACTTACATTATTATAATTTTTGAAAAGTGATTTTGACTGTTACTGTATATAAACTGAGAGTGGACCATGGGTTTGATGGCATGATCATATCTGGGACCTTTTTCAGTGACGCAATCTCTCCTCTTAATGCATTTAACTCCAGCTCTTTGCTGTGGTTCTGCTGGATCATACACTTCTCCATCTGAAGCGCTTGTCCTCCAGCCCTGGACAGATTGTACTCCATCAGCATCCTCTCCTGATTAACCTGAAACAACCACAAACAAAAGTCAAAATTTGAAGGAAGGTGCATTGATCCCAACCTCTCTGTTTCTGCAGACATCAAACCTGGTAGGTCCAAAAGTCTAGCGCTTTATGACTGATTTCCAAAACCGTGTCAGGCTGTAGTCCGACCAAAACCATAGACTTGTATTGCTCTGATGGTGCCAGCTCGGTTCTAAAGACGTCCAGTTTGCCCGAGAGCATGGAGGAGCAGGCGGGGCAGATAGCAGGAGTGCGGCTGAACTCCTCTGAACCGTGTTGATCACAGAAGACATGAGAGCAGGCCGTGACCCACGCGAACCCACTCAGCTTTGCCCGGCACTTATGCGAATTACACAGCAAGGTGAATTTAGACGCAGACATGGCGGTTCTTATGGAAGGAAACGGAAATGTAAATTATTATATTTCTATATGTATACTGTTTTACAGGTTAAGCTGAGTTTGACAAAAATCTATAAAAGATTAGGCTATGTGTGCGCTTTACGTGCAAGTTAAGCTAGCAGCGCGGGAAAAGTATTCCCAAGCTTTCTTAGTTCTGTTCGAATCCTAAATCAAACTAATGCGGCTATAACATATATATTTATATATCGCTCTTCACAAATATGTAACGTTAGCTTTATAAACCCAAGATAGTTTACCGAGAATGTGCACGTGTGTTGTTCATTATTTACAGTCAGTCAGTCACAGGTAGAGCGCCGCGCGAGTTTGGAATGGCCTCATCTGATTGGCTGCTGACTGAACGAACTCAAATAATTCCAGAGGCGCCATGATGCACTTTAAATAACACGTCTGTTCCTCGAGACAAACATTCTGTAAAACAGTCATAAATAATGTTTACGTACTCAGAAAAAAGAAAAAAAATGACGTTCACTGGTCAAGTAGGCTAAGTGGCACTTACCAAAATATGTGGTGGTTTGGTCTAAGGAAACAGGAAACACATTTCATTATAGGTTTTATTTTGTTATTTTTTTATTCTTTTTTTTCATATTCTTTTTTTTATTTAATCAAGTTAAACAGGGCAATGTTGTACATCTCAAAAAGGATTCAAAACAGAACAAAAACAAAATGAATACAAACGTAAATTAAACAACATCAAATAATTGGATAAAATAAAATAAAACAAACGTTATACATACAATAGGGCAGTTTCATAAATTTGAAAAGCTTTAGAATTTGTATTGTTTTTATCAGCTTCTTATTTGGTGATCTCATATTAGAAAGGGTTTCACATTTCATAATAGGTTGCCTATACGTTTTTTATTGAACAGAATATACATAGGCTTATACAATGGCACCGATAAATGTAAATAAACAAATATTAAGCAAGGCACATATACAAAACAGTTACACATATTCTGAGAAAGAAAGGAGCAGTGGGGAAAAAGTCTTAAGTTGGTGTCTCTTCATTCCTCTTCAAATAAATATTGTTATCTTGGTTGCCTATATGTTACACACTATTCAAAATAATGTTTTTAAAATAAGTCTCTAAAGGTCACTAAGAATGCATTTATTTGAAAAGTGCTGTAAGAACAGTAATAGCCTACTGTGAAATATGATTACATTTTATAATGTCATTTTCTTCATGTGATGGCAAAGCTGAATTTTCAAAAGCCATATTACCATTATATTATCAAATTTTACTTAGAAAGTTCAAATAAAAATGTATTGTAGATAGAATGTGTAACAATGTAAAAGTCTTTACTATCACTTGTAATCAATGTAATGCATCCATGAAGTATTACTAACCCAAACCTAGTTTTTTTTTATTTTATTCTTATCTTTATTTATTTATTTTTAGACAAATGATTGTTTAAATAGCATTAAATATGTGGCAAGTGATCACATTGAGTGTTTCCTGGAAACACTGGTCTCCTCCAGCATATCTCTATAGCCAAAATACACCAATGGCCTTCTCAGAAGAGAAACTCACATGCAGCATTTCTCCATAGTGTCGAATGCATCACCTGGGCATGAGGAAGTTCTTCTATGTTTTTTTATATATCGCAATGTTGCGTTGTTTAGATCAACTTGGGCCAAAACTATGAGCAAACGCGAATTTGGAAAATAGTACCTCCTCCGAACAGCAGTAAATATTGCAAGGGTCATTCCTCGAAATCGGTACCTTTTGCGTCCCAAAGAAATAATCAAACATAGATTTAATATAACAACAAATAAATGTGCAATTTAAAAACATAATACTATGTATGCGTTCATCAATATTACATCAAAAAAGTCAATTAAATATTATTTTAAATAATTTAAATAGCATTTATGCTGGTAAGGGTAGGGTTTTTGGCCTGTCCCTCACTATGATTTTTCGTTTTCAACAGGACTTTTATATTTATATATATTTATATTTATGCATTTAGCAGACGCTTTTATCCAAAGCGACTTGCAGTGCATTCAGGTTATACATTTTAATTTATACATTTGAATTAACAGGTTATACTTTTAATTTGCAAAATTATATAAAAATCACATTTGCACATTGTTTTGAAAATGTGACCCTCTCTGTGAAATCCAGGCTAAAGTCTCAAAATCTAATTATGAGATAACGTGCATCAAAGTTTGATTTCTACCATTAATTTCACTATAATTTGAATCTTTGACATAATCGCACTCAGTCAATATTAAAGATATAAAGGTTACATTTTCACCGAATGTTGCTGTAGAAAACAGCAAATCACAAAAAAATGACTTTAGCTGGGTTTTCACAGAGAGGGTCACATATAGTCTTATTGTTAAGCAATGTTTCTGGCATAAGTATGCATTTGTTCTATAAAATATAAATAATTGTATTTGTGTCCCCTGTTTTCATGTCAGCCCTGTTACCCTCATCAAAAAAAAACTTGTAAAATACTGTACATTCAAGTGACATCCCTTCTAGGAGGTTACATCATCTCTCAAGCAGGAATCCTAGCAGGTTTCTCTATGCAATGTCAATTACTAGTTTTAATAAACAATTATTTCTTACATATAATATAATCAATATCTACAAGTAAAATCCTTTCAAAATGTACAATGTGTGCTTTTATGAACTTAACTGTTAGCTAGCAATTAGCTAATTAGTTTGAAATAGTCAAACCTGGTCAACAGGTTTTGACATTTGGGTAACAGGGATGACATAGATTAGGTTTGACCCTGTTTTTAAAGATTGTCTGTGTAAAATTAAAAAATGTAAGTTCACCCTCGGGATATTATTGAGCTAATACCTATATCATTCAGTGACATACGAGTTCTAATTAATCTAGTAACACTTGTATCGGTAACAGGGTTGACAAAAATTCCAAAACATGAGGTAGAAAAATAGTCATAAAATCATAAATTGCATAGCCTGAGATGGCACAATACAATTTATTGTCTTTTCAAGGTGTTTTAATTTCATGGATATTTAAAAAATATTGATTAAGCTTATTTTCACTTTTCCCCCGATCTCGTGGAATGAGCCACAAGTCAATCGATGTTCTGGCTGATTTGATTGAATGAGAAACAATTTTCAGTTGTACAATCAAGCATTGCAAGTTCTTATCTGAAATGTTTAGAAGAATGCCCAAACTTATGAAAATCAGCCTACATTGTGTCCACCCAGCCAAGTGCATGTTCACAGTTAAATTAAAACCAACCAAATGTAGAGCAAACCATTCCAATCTGGCAACACTCATGAGTACAGTATACAACAAATTAACAAAAACTGAAGAAATGCTACAGATGCATGTGAACGATGATATGGTTCTACACTGTCTCTCTTTCTATTTTTAATTAACGGTTTGTCTTTAATCTACAGTATAATATTATTATGACTATTTTAATAATTTTTATCTTAAATTATATTGAAATACACCTGCATGAACAAACGCACACTCATGTAGCCTATAAGAATAAAACCTGCCTTATGGTTAGTGGATAGCTTGGCCTTATATGAGATACGGTGCAGGTCGACTGCTTGTTTTTGATACATCTAATTAAAAATGGCTTTTCACTTCATCCCTCCTCCACGTGGTGTATGGGAACAGAGGCGGGGGTGAAAGGGGGGCATTGTGCAGAGCGGGAATGGATCCTGGGGGTGAGGAGAGAGAAAGAGATGCCTACTCAACTGTGTCCAGGTTGCCATTGTTGGAAATTCCCTTCCTATTCAATGCATTTTAAATAGAGCTCCGAATATTCGGACGTACCGACAAAGTGAGCAAGCCGCAGGGGGTCTTTATTCCAACAGCTCTTGCAGTTATAGTCTATAAGCTGCCTGACGTATTAGGCCTATCTCATCCCATCACCTTCCTCATCATCTCCCTTAAGTTATTTTTTGCTTCGACAAATTATTTTAATATATATCCCATACACAACCTTCACATAGTGAACTTTTTACATGCAAACGATCCACTATATTACTTTCGATAATTGAGCTATTTTATATTTTCTTTCTGGGTAACCTGATAACAGTCTATTTTATTGTATCTCCCTGCGAGTCAAATATCACATAAATCTTAGTAGACCTGCCCATACAAAAAGTGTCTCGTTCTCAATTTCTCTCAATGGGCGCACTAAATGAAGTGTGGTCATTAAGTTGTTTAAAACAGACAGATGTCAGAATCTTGAGGGGTATAAACTCCCTTTTTGCATACATTACAAGCGTATGTTTAAATATAAAAAGAACGGAAATTTTGTATTGACTCATTTTGATATAGAACTCAGTTGTCTAAATTACTAGAGCTGCTATTAGCATTAAGAGAAACGCAAAAGAGGGAGAAAGAAAGAAAAAGAGACGGTGTTCCGCGCCATTGAAATGCAAATGTCAGAACAAGGAGAGATTGTATTTTGTGTGAGAGTGTGTGTGTGTCTTTGGAGGGGAGGGGAGAGGGTCTGCAGAGTGGACAAGTTTGAGAAAGAGGGGACTTGTTGAGGAAAAACAGCCACACACGCACTCGCCAGTTCACACCGCAATAGCGGACGACGTTATGGTCCGCTTCAGGAGTCCACGCGAATTTTAGGTTTATTATTTGTTTTATTTTATCATTATTATTTTTCAAAAGAAGCCAATGTTGTCTTAACGCAATCCTGCAAGGTGGATTATTTACGAACAAGGGAGTTCGGTATTCATCTATTCAAAACCGCTTTTATAATTTGCGTTGCAAACTTGGTTGATGCCCGTAACTCTCACCGGCTGCTCGTGAATCATGTCACGCCGGAAACAGAAACGGCCCCAGCAGCTCGTTAACGCCGACCCCGGGGGCACGCGCTTGATGCCGCAAGGTGAGGAAATCATTCCTTTGTTAATTATTTGTTACTTTGGACTAACTGATAGTGATGCTTTATTATTATTTTTTAAACGACTGGTTAATTAAAAAGTTTTGCATAACTGGTTATGTAGTAGCTTAGCCAGCATTTGATGTGGATCAAAAAAGTTAATCAAAGTTGTCCTAAGACAAGAAAGCATTTTGATTGTAGGTTTTAGGACAACGTTGATGAAAGGTTTTGATCCACTTCAAATGTTGACTACTGTAGTTTACCAAAAGCACCTGTTACCCAAAACTATTTTATATTGCCTACTTTTTTTCTTTATTGCTTAAAATAGAAACACTTTAAGACCTGATGAATTATGATACAGGTTTAAATGCACTAGTGCTTTTGTCCCTCTACTCAGTGAGCCATTGTTTAAGAGCTGCAGCATACAGCTCACATTTCTGCCATGACCTGACTTTTAAAAAATAGGTAGTTTGCTGACATTTCCCACTCAAAATGTCTGCTAAATGTGTTATGTTGAAAGCAGGCTCTTGAAAATATGGCCAGAGTGTTGGTCTAAAGATGTTCAGCCGTATGGCCGGTCATTATGTTGACATGAATCACTCAGGGGCCATAACTGCGTTAGCTTTTCACCAATGTCAATCCTCCAAGAGACTTGCAGCATAGTCAGTTTGATTGCTGGGGGTCTTTTATGCATTTAGAGGAGTCTCCTATTCAGTGTGAATAAGGTGTAGGCAAGGGGGAGGGGACGAAGGGGGTGTTTGGGTAAAGATTAATCTCTTCTCACTCTATTCTCTCCTCTTCTCCCTTATTCTCTCTCTCATGTTTCCATGTGCTCCTCTTTTCTGCTCCTGCTGTGTTTCCCCCTTCCCACTCCCTTGCCTCTATTCACTTTGTACCTCTGCTCAGTTGGGGGTTCCACTGTTAGAATACAGAGAGGAGAAAGAATGCACCATTGCGTGCATGCATGGAAGAAAAGGTTTGCTAAGGAATCTTAAAGATACTGCACCTTTTTAAATCGATTTCTATAGCTTTTGGCGAAAACAGGTAGTAAGTTGTGAGGGGATTTTTTTTTTTAGGGTTGTGGGTTTCTGGTGCATTTCAGCAGATTAGATTCCACAAGTATGTATAATAATTTTGTGTATCAGTATGCCAGAGAATGGAAATAGTTTGTTTGTCAGTCAACCCACTATTTTCCCAACCCCCTTCTTCTAGTTCTTTTTCTGCGCTCAAGATTCTAAAAGAATTTGACCTTAGCTCATGAGGTTAGGTCATCTAGCCAATCAGAGCGCATGGACAGTGCCCAAAACCCTTTCTATGCCCTGACCTCTAACCCTGTGTTGGGACAGGGGGGGAAGGGTGAATAGAGAGATGAAAGATGTAGTTGATGGACAGAGGGTTGGGTTAAGAGGGGTTATGGGTTGTTGTGGTGATATCTATTGTGCTCTAAAAAGCGTTGCAATAGCCACAAGGTGGTTGGTGAGTTGTGGCAAGAGTGAGGACAGAAGATGTGAGTGTAGTATATGAAGGTTGTGATTTAAGGGTGAAAGATTATTAAGTATGCGGAATGACAAGTGGTATTCAGCAATTTGGTAAAAGAAAACCGTTAACAAAGCAGTTGGCCTAAATAGGAGGGCTTTCTCAGAACGGCGTTCTTATAGAACTCAATTACAACAATTCATAAGTAAATTGCTTTATAAAATAATGAAACGATGCCATAATATTGTTTTCAAATAATTGTCATTGTCTGATAATAAATGCTATATACTTATAAACTGATTCTTTACTTTCTTTATTTTCCAGATGACCAGCTTTCAGTGAAATCTCCATCCACCTCTCTTGCCTCTGAAGCTACCTCATCATCTTCATCCTCCTCTCCTACATCCCTTCAGGACTGTCAGCCTCCTTTGGCCCCAAGACCATCTCCTGGTGGCATTCACGCTCCCTCGCTCCCCAACGAGAGCTCATCTCCTCTCCACTGGCCAAATCACATTGCCTCATATTCTACATCTCTGCCTAATGCACACTCATCTCTCTCTCCGGATTTCCCACATCCTTCCCTGTCATCACAGACCCACTCTCCTCCCCCTAGCCAGCAGAAATCCACACATATTCCAATTCATCAGCCCCACTCCACTGTGACATCCCCACCAATGGGTATTTCTGCAACCACCACTACCTCCTCATCCTCGTCTTTATCCTTTTCATCATCACTGGGTGCCCCACCTCATCAAGGAATTCCTAGTCCCATCTACCAAACTGCATCACCTTCAGAGCAACTCCAGGTGCCTCCGACCCTCGCTGTACTGTTAGAGGAGCTTAGGGTCCTGCAGCAAAGACAGATTCACCAAATGCAGATTACAGAAGAGATCTGCAGGCAGGTGCTGCGCCTAGGTGGTATGGTCAGTGCCCAAGATGCACCTCAGGGATCTGTGGAGGGTCAACAGAGTGATGCAGGCTCTAGCTCCCCACCTAATACTGGTGCCTCTTTAATTCCCCAAGCTCCTACATCCAAGCCCAACCAATCTAACACAAATGGAACTAGAGCTCCTTATTCCACAACTTCATCTTCAACATCTTCCTCATCCTTAGTGACCTTTTCGGCCTCTGTGCACCCTCTATCTCTAACACTAGGACTTCCACCTCGTTACCTCAATGAAAAGTCTCCCAACACCTCCATCAGTCATGGCAATGGCGTGAATTTTCCAACTCCTCCCTTGCCCACAGTCAGCCTCTCCCAGGACCAGCTATCTCTCAGTTCCACTGTTAGTATGTCAAATGGATCGTCAAGCTCCTCTTCAGTCCGCCAGCAGCACATGTGCCGGTTCTGTGGGAAGGTTCTAAGCAGTGACTCCTCATTACAAATCCATCTGAGATCCCACACCGGTGAGCGTCCATACCAGTGTCCGGTCTGCCTTAGTCGTTTCACTACCCGTGGAAACCTCAAAGCCCACTTTCTCCGTCACCGTGAGCAGAATCCTGAGCTGTCACTCTCTCTCTTGCCACCTGCTCTGTCTGAGCAGAGCCAATCAGGATCTGGCTCAGGGCCATCACAGAGGCGCAGAAAACGTAGAGCGGAGGATGAGGAGCCTTTTGGGATTAAAGGTAGTGTAGGTGTGCCAGATAGTTTAGCTCTTGGTTTTCTGTCTGGGTCATCTCATCCATCTCCTTCCTCTCTTCCGTTGCCACCCAGTGTTGATCTGGCCCTACTTTCCACCGCCCACTCTTTGCTACAGCTAAACCGTGCCTCAGCCACAGCCTCTGTTTCCACTAGTGCGCAGTCTTCATCTTCATCAATCACCTCCTCTGCAATGACTGGCCAATTCAAAGGTGCAAAGCAGCAGAGGTTTGATGAGAATACACCACCACACTCGTCCTTACATCCTGGTTCTCCATATTCCCAGCTGGCACATCTTCCAAAGATTCTCTTCCCATCAGGCCCCTCTGCCCACCATCCTAGCCTTGCCCTTCTTCGCCCTCCTCACCTCCCACTTACCTTCCCTTTCTCCTCATATCACAGACCTCAAAACTCCTCTCCTCCATCCTCCTCTCTGTCCTCAGCCTCCACCACCTCTGACACCTCCAAGCTGCAGAGACTGGCGCAGAAGTTAGAGAAGCAGCCCCTCCCAAAAAGCACCAATGAAGGCCAGGCTCAGGCTAATGACATATCCACAACCTCCAACGCTAATGCTATATCAGCTTACAGGAGGGAGATGATGGCGGCCCTAGGGCTGAACCCGAATCCCAGCGGTGAGCTGGCCAGCCAAGAGCTCCAAGGGTCAACTGCCTTCTCTTTGGTTCCTAATCAGTGCGGGGTATGCCTCCGTGTCCTCAGTTGCCCAAGGGCGTTACGTCTCCACCAGGCCACTCACTTAGGTGAACGTCCATTCCCCTGCAAACTCTGTGGCCGCTCCTTCTCCACAAAGGGAAGTCTAAGGGCTCATCTGGCCACACACAGAGCACGTCCAGCCAACGCACGTGGCCAGAATTCATGCCCGCTCTGTCAGCGCAAGTTTACCAATGCCGTGGTACTGCAGCATCACATTCGAATGCATCTTGGGGGCCAGTTGCCTCCGGAAGGTAATGGGAACCTGCAGTCAGAGGAAGACCCTGGTCAAATGGATGGGGTTTCTTTACCCAAAAACCTTCAGTCTCTTCCTCTAAATATGAGCATGTCTTCCTCTGCCAGTTTACTGGAGTCTGGTGCTAGCCTAAGAGATTCTACATTAGGTAACGCAGATCAGCACATAGAATCAGATCAAGATCCCTATGACAACACAGCTGAGACTAGTCCAACCGTCACCCTGGAGAAGGGGGGTCCCTCAGGAGAAAACAGTCCACCTGACAATTCAGATGAGAACTATTATGGCACAGTCTATCAGAGCAAATCTCAGGTTGTTAATGGCTCTGCAGAAGAGGACGAAGACACACCCTTATCTCTCTGTACCCGGACCAACTCCCAGGACACCTTATTTGATAAAAAATGGCACAATGGTGCTTCATATCAAACAGTGATCAGCGGGCCAAAACCTAGTTTAAACTCTGAGGGTCTCAATCTGTCACCTGCCCTCACTCCACCCTCCAGCCCAGGGTTGTCCACGGAGTCAAAATCAAACCAAAGCAGCGAGCAGACAACGCTTCACGTGAATGGAATAGAGCAAGTTCTTGAGCCCAAGGATGGTGACTCTCACCCAGCCACAGAGAATGCTTCTTTGCACATTCCAGCCGTAGAGCAGAAGGGGAAAGCTGGGGATGCAAAAGAGTCGGCAGAGGAGGATCAAAGGAATGATAGAGAAAAGACCGAAGTGACATCATCAGAGACTCCTGTAGCCCCTCCACAACCACAGCGCTCAGAGAAACCTTACAACTGCACAGAGTGTGGAAAAGAGTATGCTAGCCGCAGTGGATTGAAGGTACATATGCTATTTTGAAAAGATGAAAAGTTAGATGACATTTATATCTATGAAATATGCATTAACAACCTGTAATATGTTTATGTTAGAAACAAGACTTAGAATGTTTGTGTTTCAACAGGGGCATATGAAAATCCACAGCGGAAGTATGAATCAGTTGGCCAGTACTGCATCCTCACAGTCCTCTGAGGGAAAAGCTGTGGAGCATATGGAGGAGACGACCCATCGAAAACTGAGAGGAGAGGATACTAAAAACATGTCAGAGGAAAGTACAAATAAATTGTCCTTGACTGAGGATCCGGTGTGTACTACTGACGACAGGCCTGAAGACACTGCTTAAAAGAATGTGATTAGTTTTAGCACTATTCTTGTTTACTGATTTCTATGACAACTTTTTTTTCAACAATGTGGTTAGGAGTAGTTTTTAATTGTTTGATATTGTAGAATATTAGTAAATCATTCCATATATAATAGTAGTGCCTTTTCATGAAGACAATTAAATCATATTGATAAAGACTTGGTCTACTTCAAATATCAGGATGCACAGAAATTGGATCTTGAAAATAGTATTTTTGTATAACAAATGACAAGCAAATGAATTGTGTGTCTAAGTGCAATTTCAGAAATCAATTTGGAACTTAAGGATATACATAAAAATACACGTAAAACATAATAAATATATAATTTCGAGCTAAATCTAGGAAAAAAGGGACTGACCTGATGTGTGAGATGAGAGCGGATTATAGGGATCATACCAAAACTGATCAACTGATGTGCAGCTGAATGTAAATATCAATTTTGTTTTATGTACCTTGTTTTTATCTACTTTCATGCTGCTGTACTTTGTAGGTGTTTCTCTAAATAGCTGCACTATATCTGTGACTGCTGAAACTCTTATTGACAAGGGAGGTTTATGATGACGATGATGGGACCGAATTGCTGAGGGTCAGATTTACTTTCTGCACAATGCCTGTTCTTCAACTTACTTTATTTAAAGTCCCCACTGATTTGTATGTATTAAGTTCTTTTGTATTTTTGACTATGAAAAAACGCAAATCATATTAGTTTTCACAATGCTGCAGATGAGCAAAAGCTGCTCAAAACTGCTAAAGATTTAAGTTTTCAATTTGTTTGTAATCTTGAAGGTTGAAGCAACTTTGTTGGCTCTGTTGAACTCTAAACAACTTTTTGTTGGATGTAATGTGGTCCTAACTTGTCAAAAAAGATAAATAAAGTCAGAATGAATGTCTCAAGATTAGTTTTTTTTTTTTTTATGTATGTGCATTATTTGAATTACATTGAACAGAAAACTGCCA
Organism: Gymnocypris eckloni scoliostomus; assembly: GCA_027564155.1. Taxonomy (NCBI): domain Eukaryota; kingdom Metazoa; phylum Chordata; class Actinopteri; order Cypriniformes; family Cyprinidae; genus Gymnocypris; species Gymnocypris eckloni. The sequence goes on along the minus strand of CM050413.1, from coordinate 32,477,794 downwards.
CCTGTTAAGCTATTTTCTGCATCCCACGAGGCTTTTTGTTGTTCCATAAGGCATTTTGTTCTTCAGCAATTGTTTCACTCCCTCTCCTTTAAAAAAAAGTCTGCTTCCTTTTAATGTTTTAGTTTCCCAGATTGGTGGTGTGCATGTTGATGGCTGTAGTGTGTGTGTGTGTGTGTGTGTGTTTGACACACACACACACACACACACACACACACACACACACACACACGCACACATATATATGTGCAATGTGATTGAGTGTGCAGCTGTACAGACTTCACTCCCTCCGCTCAAACACCCTCTCGCTTTCTGTGTCATGATCTCTTTCATATGCTCGCTCTTTCATTTTCTGTTTCATTCTTTACCTCTTTCACTCTCTTTCCACCCCACCCCCCTCCCTGTGTAATGCGGCTGACACACAGGAAGCTCTAATCCTTGCACAATGTCCCCCCTCATCCCCCCTGAGCGTCTCTGTGCGGGATGAAGGGGAGGTGGAGACCGACCCAGCCAGCTGTCCCTAAAATGGCTCCTAATCCTGCCTTTGCCAGGCCCTTGAAACCATGACAACCTGTAACTAAGGAGAGAAATTTTGAGGTTGAGAGGGAGACGAACAATGGGTCAGAAACAAGGTATGTGGTTGAAGTTTGTCCACATGCATTCAGGAAGGGATAAAGACATGTCTCAATCAAAAATAAGTAAATCTTCGGGAGACATTGCCAAATATACCAAAATGTAGCCCCTTATGAGGCAAAAGGCAGCAAGATGTGATACATGGTTTTACAAGAGCAGTTGTCAAAGGGCTTTAAAAGATGAATTTATGAAATCAGTGGATGTAAAGTAAAGCTTCTTTCCATTAGACTCGGCACTGCAGGTGGTTCATAAACCAGTAACCCCACAATATATGTTTATGTTTCTATATGATAAGCATATTTAATTTTTATAATGTTTGTTTGATTTTGTTTATGGCAGTTTAGTAATTATCTAAGTTGCAAAAAGAAATACTATCAAAAGAAAAAAAAAGTGCAATAATAAAATAGATAACATTTAAAGCTACTAAAGTACCCGTAAAAACTGCAACAATGTGTTCCTGTGACTCAGTGGAAGAGCATTGCGTTAGCAGCGCAAAAGGTCGTGGGTTCAATTCCCAGGGAACACACATACTGACAAAAAAAAAATTATGTCCTAAATGCACTGTAATTCACTTTGGATAAAAGCGTCTGCTAAATGCATAAATGTAAATGTAAAATTGTTTCCCTTGCAAATCGTGAAAAACAGATGTGGTGTAGTATCCCATTTTAACCACACGATGGCGATACAGGTGTGAATTGCAAATAATCCAAAAGTAGTTGCAAGCACTTATTTTCATATGGTATATGGGGAAATACAACATTCAGCAAGATGGCTGAAATGCAAACCAATCCTAAAATATTTATAACGTTTTTTTTTATTCATTTTAGGAAAAAATGAATATAAAATAAGAATAGCCAACAAAACTCTTTCAAAACGAAGTCTATAATATAATCTTATTTTATTTAAAACATTTCCATTCACGAAGATACTCGGGGCCTGTCACACGTTTTACTCCAGTGAGTAATTCTCAGGGTATATTTTAATTTTTAAGTAGCCTATTCTATTAAGCATCCATATTCAATTTCTGTAGGCTATGAGTTTCGTTTATTATTATTTATATAGACTACAGTAAATATTAATAATTTGAATTAGCTTTTATTTTATATTTTAGTCAGTTTGTCATTTGTATTGTTTTTTTTTTAATTGTAGGCCAAATTTCACGTTAGCTCTAAAAAAAAAATCAGTAGTTGAGTATTTTAGTGGCCTACTTCGACTTTCAGTAAGCAAGGCGACGTTTTTAAGTTAAGTTATTACGTTTTTTTGTTAAGTTACGTTTTTCATCTAATATTTACTGTTTTATATATTTCAGCTATATTTCAATTAAAGATGTCGAGTTTTAATAGTTTTAGTTTACTATAACAACAGTGCTTAATGTTCAGACAGCTTAGGCTACCTAATGTCTCGAGAACAAAATGTCCTTCATTTTGAGGTCTGTTTATATGGTAGCCTATATATCATAAGTTCATCCAGACGCTCATTATCTAATGGTTCAATAGTTTAGAGCTGCGCTCTGTCTCTTTTCTCCTCCCCTTACTCGCTGTCTGTGTGTGCTGTATTTGACCGAGAGCAGAAGTTCATCAATCTCCTTCAAACGTCTGAACGGAAGGGAACTCGAGCGCGAGCCGTGACACAGATCTCACACGGCGAAATAACATGAATGCACTTCGACTTCGATCGTGTCAGTGTAAATGATCGGCAGATAAAGCATCAGTACAAGCTGCATCCTGAATCGTCCTGATGTCAGTTCAGCACCTGGAGGAAAAGGTAATGCACACCGTTCCGCTCAGCTGTACTGGTCATCTAAAGCCAGAATTATTATTCCATAAAGCTTTAAATTACATAGACCTCATTGTATTGTATACTTACAGGTTTTATGTGGACAAGATTTAAGCTTACTATACATAATTATCATGAATTTATTACCAATATAGTCTAAACCTTCACTCTTACAATGTTCTTTTAATAGATATTGCAAGTAGTTTACTGTTAATTTATATAGTGCACTGGTAAAAATCATTTTCACTTAATATTCTGCTTAACAGCAAGGCTCTGGTGGCTTAGGCTGTAACCTTGAGTGATTTTGTTTTATAGTTGTTTTTTCAGAGTGCTTATCAGCATGTCCTGAACCTTGCTCTCTGGTCCCTAAAGATCTTGCTTTGGTGTGGCTGTTTAATTATCACGTGCAGTAATTGCCTACTGTCCACACAATCATCTCAGTTCTTTAATCATCCTCTCTATCTCGTTTTGTCTTTCCTTTCTTCTTTTGTGATAAGACCTTCCCAACCATTACACAGGGCAGTAAATCAGACCTATACGACCGCTGGAGTCAGTGTGTGAAAGGTGGGAATGATTCTAGGGGCCTGCATGGCATGCAACAATTTCAAATTCTAAGTTTGAATTCTACATAGCTACCTTTTTAAAATTTTGAATTTAAACAATCAGGTGACCCAGAATTCTACAGCCATACTGTATAATGTATACCAATGCAAAATTCCCTTTCAGTTCAGATTTCACGATGTCTTAAATCTTATTAGTTAACCTATGTCAAAATTATGCCTTGTCAGTGTACAGTTTGGCATAGTCAGCAATAATGGCTCTCAACTTTGAGCTTCAAAAATACAAGCGGTCAAGAATTAACTACTCATGTTCCTTCATGTGCACATTTTTAATATCGTCACGTGAAGACGTTTCGCAGCCTGTGTTCTTGAGCGTAGCTCTTTTGAGTCCATTGAACCTTGAGGAGCATGTGACAGATCAGCATGCTGACGCACCAAGAAGTCTCCATGCTAAAAGTGAGAGCGAGAGTTGAATTGGATTTGACTTATTAAAAATCCCTCATTTGGTCTTGGGTCTTGGTTGACTAGAAATCAGGTTGATCAATGTCCACGTCAGGGATGGTGATTGATTAAGCCGTTGGCTAAGATACACAATCCTGTCTCACGCAGTAAGGAATATGAGCAATCTGGATGTTTTTCTTACATGTAGACCTTTTTCTCTGTGCGGCTCTGTTTACACACCTTTAAAAAGCCATTTGCCATGACGTCTAATGGATCCGTAATAGCCATATGTACGTTTGAAAAACAAGCGTGTGTATGTGAGCTCTTTATGACTGCCCTGTTTCTTTGGTGATTATTATATGAGCATGCATGTGTGTATAAATAATGACCACTCTTCTCCTGTTTTCCCCAGATGTCACCTGAAGATCTCAAGAACTAGCTGGGAACTTTGCAGACCTTCCTAAAACCCTTGTAGCTGACTGTAGAACTGGTTTAGACAGTCTTTTTTTGTATCATCCACCCCATCTGCCCTTTAAAACAATGGCGTCCTACAGCCCTGCACCCACGGATGAGCAGTCCTCAGAGGTGTCAAATGGAAACCTGAAGGCAAACAGCTCACAGGAGTGCATGAAACTGAAAAAAGAAATATCTTTGCTCAATGGCGTGTGTCTCATTGTGGGAAACATGATCGGCTCCGGGATCTTCGTCTCACCGAAAGGCGTGCTGATGTACAGTGGCTCATATGGGTTGTCTTTGGTAGTGTGGACAGTTGGTGGGATCTTCTCGGTGTTCGGGGCGCTCTGTTATGCTGAACTCGGGACCACCATCTCCAAGTCGGGTGCCAGCTATGCCTATATCCTGGAGGCTTTTGGAGGCTTTTTGGCTTTCATCCGTCTATGGACTTCTCTTCTGATCATCGAGCCCACCAGTCAAGGCTGTGATAGCCATCACCTTCTCCAACTACATGGTGCAGCCCATCTTCCCCACGTGTATAGCACCCTACGTGGCCAATCGTCTGCTGGCTGCAGCCTGCATATGTGAGTTAATGCATGTGGATGTGTCTATATGTTTGGGAACTGCTTTTGTAGGTTATCTGTGAAGGTTTGTTGAACTAAATGTGAACTAAATTTGAGCTAAAAGGACGAATAGTTAAATTTTTTTTTTTTTTTTGCTTCAGTGGAATACAGAAGGAAAACTTTTGAAGAATATATGCCGTAGTTCAAAAGTTTGTGGTCTGTAAATTATTTTTTGACTGCAGGATGCATTCAATTAATCATAAATGCTGTTTATCTTAACTTAATTTGCGTTTAATGCGCCATGGTTTCCACAAAAATATTAAGCAGCACAACTGTTTTTAAGATTGATAATAATCAGAATTTATTATGAAAGTGGAAGATTTGCGTAATGGCTGCTGAAAATTCAGCTTTGGCATCACTGAACACAAAAATAAATGTCATCAAAATACATTAATATTGAAATTAATATTTTAAATTGCTATAATATTTCACATCATTAGCATAAGAGACATCACTGACCCCAAACATTTGAACATTCATGTGCTTTGCCACTGTAGCAACATATATTTCAATCTGTTCCTCTAAAGTTTAGTTACAATATAGTCTGGTAGACTAGGTTTATGATATTTTATGGTGTTTTTTGCCAGTTTGGAGCTTGACAGTGATGTTTGTTGGGAAAGTAGGTAACATTTTGAAAGACTGTGTGAACAGTGAGAGAACTGGCAGCAGGAAGTGGGTAGTAGGTAGCTTGTAGATTACTATTACACAAACACATAAACACAGAGCTACATTTACCACAGACAGCGAGAGTGCATGAAGTAGCATAAAACATCACAAGAAATATATTGAGTTCAAAAGACTCACAAACGAAGTAAAAAGATCTATAGTTTTATCATCTGATACCACATCACTTAACTGTGGTACCATCACTGTACTTTTTGGTAAAGGGAGAAAAAATATATTATGACATTATATGCAATAATGAAAGCCTGTCAGTATTTGATGTTGTGTGGAAAAGGGAAGGAGAAGAGAATGCGTCAGAGCAGTCCTGCTGATGTTGAGGGTTGCATTCACGTGATTCGTCTCGCTCAGCACAGACATGCATGATACCAAAAAAAGTGCAAACTGAAACAGAAAATTACAGTTGAACTGGCACTTCTTGAAATGCTCCAGAATTTTGAAATCTGAGATTTCTTTCACACACACCACATAATCTAAATCAATGGCTTTCAATCCTGGTCCTGACACACTCAAGCTCTCACCTAATGAGCTGATGATCTGAACCTGGTGTGTTCAATAAGGGAGACATACGAATAAGCATTGGGTCCCCAGGACTAGGACTGAAAACCACTGATCTAGTTCAGTGGGTTTTAACCCTGTGGTTCTCGACCCTAGTCCTGCATTGACCCAGGTGTCTCGGACAAAAGAGACATTTAAACTGTGCCGCATTTGAGAAACTCTACATGAAGATAATTTGTGCCAAAATTATTGTTTCATAAAATGTTTAAACATATTATACCCACACATTTAAATTAATAAACTAGAATCTAGATGAAGATATTTTGTGCCAAATTAAAAAAATATGGTCTTTCATAAAATGTGTTTAGACATATTATATCCACAAATCTAAATTAATATTATCTGATTGCAACACACACATGCACACTTCATTGAAAGATAAGAAGTACTACAAAGAACTTGCTGATTTCTGGAAGGTAAAGTCCTTCCGATTAACAATCTTGCCCCTATGACTAATAGCTAATGACAGCTCCATATGGAATAGAGCCAAAAGCACATTGAGAGGGAGTGCGATAACCATCTCAGTAGACATCTAGAATCTCAGGAAAAAGAAAACTTTCATTTCTGTCTTTCCTTACGAATACAATATGTACTATTCTTTTGATAAAAGGCACGGTAATGTCAACCATGTTAATTTTATTAATAGTTGTCCTTGTGGAATAGGTCAACCCAAAAATAAAAATTATGTCATAATTTGCCTGCTCTCATGTCGTTCCAAACCTGTATGACTTACTTTCTTCAGTGGAAGACTAAAGGTAAACACCACACTTTTTGGTGACCACTGACTTGGTTCATTGTAAGGGGAAACAATATGACATTTATCAATATTTATCTTTATCATTTATCAAAATATCTTATTTTATCTTCCACAGAAAGAGAGCATATCAAACATGTTTGTAAGGGCATGCGAGTGAGAAAATGATACAAGAATGCTGTTCATTTTGGGTCAACTATACCTTTAAGCATACTTAATATTTAGACTATCTCAAATAAAATACAATCACATTATAGCATAGACTTATTCCACAAAAAATTATAGTTCACCTCAATAGTGGTTTTGTCCTCACTTACTCATATAATTTTAGCCACATGAAACACAGCATTATATATTAGTGATATTATATATTCATTATCTAACATAATATATATATTAGTTTCTATACAGTGAAAGTGAATTATGTTAGTCTTACATTTTCATTGTTTATTCATTATAAAAGAAGACATAACCATACAGGAATGAGACACATATCTGTCTCTGTGCTATCTGGCCTCCTTAAGCAGAGAGACTGTAGATTAGAAACGGGTGTGCGAGCACTTTATGAACTTGAGGCAACATTGTTAGCAGCCATAACAGATAAGATGAAGTGCAAGACTAGAAAACATTTTTATTTAGAAATGTGACCAAAGTTTAAATGAGTGAGGGAAGGTTTGTGGGAGAGAGAATTATAATATTCACATATTATATAGTTTTTTCCAGTTGTTTAATGGGTTAGACAGTGACAGTATCTTGTAAGAGTTAGAAAGTCATGTAAAACATTGTAACTTCCTCATTTGTAGTTAAGGCTATTTAACACAAACTGTCCTGTCTTACTCTCAATTTCAGTTCAGTTTCCACTGTTTTATTTCCTGTGTGAATGCACCATCAAGGGGTAGTTGCAGTACAAAGCAATACATATTTGTTCTGAATTGCATGCGCCCTCATGGAATGCAATATCAAAGCACAGGTGCTTACAGTTGGATTTTCTGTACGATAGAAAAAATGCCCTGCTCATGCATGTAAACTTTAGTGCTGCTCTAAGCTATTTTGCTCCTTGCAAAACAACCAGCAGGAGTGCTAGAGTCAGCAGCCTTGCTTCCTCAAGCCAGGAAGACTACCTTACAACACACACACACACACACACACACACACACACACACACACACACACACACACACACACACACACACACACACACACACACACACACACACACAAATCAAGACATTCCAGGATTAGAACAAACTGACCCCTGAAGATCATTGATCCTCTTAGAAAACAAGGGAAGACCGTATCCATTTCATGTTATTGCAGTGATGTTGTGACTAGACTCACAAGAACACCCATGTGGATCCTTAAAGGGATAGTCCAACCACAAATTAACTGTCATCATTGACTCATTCCAAACCTGTATGATAATTGCTTTCTTCTGTGGAACACAAAGAAGATATTTTTAAGAATGTTGGTAACTAAACCATGTTGGTTCCCATTGAATTTCATGGACACAAACACATACAATGGAAGTCAATGGTAATCAACATTCTTCAAAAATGCTCTTTTCAGCAGAAAAAAAAGATATGCTTACAGCTTTGGAATGACATGAGGGGGTGTAAATGATGACATTTTGGGTGGACTATCTTTTTAAAGCTTAATAGATATCCACCCTGAGCACAAAAACACCTGGGCGAAATATAGAAAACAAAAAGTGTTTAATCTTGACCTGTGTTTGTTCTGTAGGCTTGCTGACCTTTGTGAACTGTGCCTATGTGAAGTATGGAACACGCGTTCAGGACTTCTTCACCTACGCAAAGGTCATCGCCCTCATCGCTGTCATCATCACTGGCCTAGTCAAGATATTTCAGGGTAAAGACTTTTTGCACCTGTATAAGGTTTTTAACATTGTATCTGTATATATATGATCTGACTATGCTGGTTTCTGTGTGTGTTTGTGGTCTAGGTTACACACAGAATTTTGAAGGGCTCTTCTCAGGTTCATCTCATGATCCAGGTGATGTGGCTCTGGCGTTGTATTCTGCTCTCTTCTCCTACTCTGGATGGGACACGCTCAACTTTGTCACAGAGGAGATCAAAAACCCAGAAAGGTTATCTATCTATCTATCTATCTATCTATCTATCTATCTATCTATCTATCTATCTATCTATCTATCTATCTATCTATCTATCTATCTATCTATCTATCTATCTATCTATCTATCTATCTATCTATCTATCCATCTAATCCATCTATCCATCCATCTATCCATCTATCTACAGTATCTCACAGAAGTGAGTATACCCCTCACATTTTTGTAAATATTTTATAATTACATCTTTTCATGTGACAACACTGAAGAAATGACACTTTGCTACAATGTAAAGTAGTGAGTGTACAGCTTGTATAACAGTGTAATTTGATGTCCCCTCAAAATAACTCAACACACAGCCATTAATGTTTAAACCGCTGGCCACAAAAGTGAGTACACCCCTAAGTGAAAATGTCCAAATTGGGCCCAATTAGCCATTTTCTCTCCCCGGTGTCATGTGACTCATTAGTGTTACAAGGTCTCAGGTGTGAATGGGGAGCAGGTGTGTTACATTTTGTGTTATTTCTCTCACTCTCTCATACTGGTCTCTGGAAGTTCAACATGGCATCTCATGGCAAAAAACTCTCTGAGGATCTGAAAAAAAAAATTGTTGCTCTACAAAAAGACGTACTTCTACATAAGAAGATTGCCAAGAGCCTGAAACTGAGCTGCAGCACGGTGGCCAAGACCATACAGCGGTAAAACAGGACAGGTTCCACTCAGATCAGGCCTCGCCATGGTCAACCAAAGAAATTGAGTGCATCTGCTCAATGTCATATTTAGAGGTTGTGTTTGGGAAAGACATATGAGTGCTGCCAGCATTGCTGCAGAGGTTGAAGGGGTGGGGGGTCAGCCTGTCAGTGCTCAGACCAAACACCACACACTGCATCAAATTACTTTTAAAGATGATGCACAAGAACGCCCGCAAACAGTTTGCTGAAGACAAGCAGACTAAGGTCATAGATTACTGGAACCATTTCCTGTGGTCTGATGAGACCAAGATAAACTTATGTGGTTCAGATGGTGTGAAGCATGTGTGGTGGTAACCAGGTAAGGAGTTCAAAGACAAGTGTGTCTTGCCTACAGTCAAGCATGGTAGTGGGAGTGTCATGGTCTGGGGCTGCATGAGTGCTGCTGTCACTGGGGAGCTACAGCTCATTGAGGGAACCATGAATGTCAACATGTACGGTGACATACTGAAGCAGAGCATGATCCCCTCCCTTCGGAATCTGGGCTGCAGTCCAACATGATAACGAACCCAAACACACCTTCAAGACGACCCCTGCCTTGCTAAAGAAGCTGAGGATAAAGGTGATCTGTGGGCATCCTCAAACGGAAGGTGGAGGAGCGCAAGGTCTCTAACATCCACCAGCTCTGTGAAGTTGTCATGGAGGAGTGGAAGAGGACTCCAGTGGCAACCTGTGAAGCTCTGGTGAACTCCTAAGAGGATTAAGGCAGTGCTGGAAAATAATGGTGGCCACACAAAATATTGACACTTTGGGCCCAATTTGGACATTTTTACTTAGGGGTGTACTCACTTTTGTGGCCAGCGGTTTAGACATTAATGGCTGTGTGTTGAGTTATTTTGAGGGGACAGCAGATTTACACTGTTATACAAGCTGTACACTCACTAATTTACATTGTGGCAAAGTGTAATTTCTTCAGTGTTGTCACATGAAAATATATAATAAAATATTTACAAAAAATGTGAGGGGTGTACTCACTTCTGTGAGTATCTGTCTGTCTGTCTGTCTATCTATCTGTTGCCTGTCAAATCACTGAATGTCTAATTGAACACAGCAAACATGTGATTGGATCACATGCCTTTTGTGGGATTCTCAGGTCCGTCATGTGACAAGAGCTCTCCTTCAACCTTCCTACCCACAAACTATCCAAGCACTTCTCCATTTGGGTCTCTGGGTAGAAGTAACAAAATCTGTGGACATGTGAAACACATTTGTCAGCATTAGGCAAAGTGTTGCTCTAAGAGCTTTGCGAGTAGTAGACTTAATTGTAAAGGTTTAAAGGCCAGGTATTGTTCGTATTATAATGATTTCTGCTGTCCTCTGGTGGTCATCTCGTTTTGCAGAAATCTCCCGCTGGCCATCGCTATCTCCATGCCCATTGTCACAGTGATCTACATTCTTACCAATTTGGCTTACTACATAATTCTGCCTATTCCTGCCATCCTGGACAGTGATGCCGTGGCTGTGGTGAGTATTTATCGCTAGTGGTCATTTGAAAATGTTTTTATTCTTTTTTTAAAAGAGCAATACAATAACATACACTACTGTTCAAAAGATTGAGGTCGATACGATTTTGAAAGAAGTCTCATATACTCACCAAAGCTGCATTTATTCGATCAAATACAGTAAAAATAGTAATATTGTCAAATATTATTATAATTTTTAATTTTCTTTTTTGTTATATTTTTTTAGATATAATGTATTCCTGTAATGGCAAAGCTGCTTTATCAGCAGCCCTTACTCCAGTCTTAACTACTAGAAATCATTGTAATATTTTACTTACTATTTTTGTGGAAACCATCTTTTTTCAGTCTTCTTTTGTGAATAGAAAGTTAAAAAGAAGAAAAATAAAAGCAATATTATAAATGCCTTTACTGCCAATTTTGATCAATTAAATGCATTCTTGCTGAATTAAAAATATATATTTATTTAAATAAACATTAAAAAAGTAAAGAGAACGCTGGGAGAAGCTTTAATCATCTAGCTTTTCTATTGAGTTTCTTTGCTAATTAAATGTTTATTTCACAGACATTTGCAGACCAGGTATTTGGGATTTTTAATTGGACAATACCAGTCGCTGTTGCCTTCTCCTGCTTTGGAGGATTAAACGCTTCAATAGTTGCTGCATCAAGGTGAGTAGTATCTAACACATGTAGCATAACCAGTGTTATTGCTGCCATCTGATTCACCACATTATTTCATCTCAGGCACCATTTCATTCTCAGCTCATTTCTCATTTGCATATCTCTACTCAGGTTGTTCTTCGTGGGGTCCAGAGAGGGCCACCTGCCAGACTACCTGTGCATGATTCACATCACACGCTTCACCCCCATCCCTGCCCTACTCTTCAATGTCAGTTCCCATCTCATCATCTCCATTTGTGTCATAATATGCTGTGTTATATGTACTAATGTTCTGTTTCAATCCTGTGTTTTCCTCTTAAGATCACGTATTTGTCTGTATTCCATGTATGTGTTCTAATGTATCTGTAAAGTATTCTGAAATATTAACATCTCAAATGTCCTGTTGTGTGACAGGGTGCCATGGCTCTTGTGTACCTGTGTGTGGAAGATGTCTTTAAACTGATCAATTACTACAGCTTCAGCTACTGGTTCTTTGTGGGTCTGTCTATCCTGGGACAGCTGTACCTGCGATGGAAACAACCGGACAGACCACGACCACTAAAGGTAACCACACAAACCAGCGTCTGCCATGTATTTGTGAAGTAAGTGAGAAAGCTAAATCCAGCAACACCTTATTTTTATTTCAACCAAACCAATGCAACTCTGAAGTGTTGCTTATTAAAGCGAGGTTCTGCCTCAGAGTAAAAAACAACAACATAATAATTAAAATAAAAAACCAGGGACCTGCTTATGAGATAATACTTTTAAATCAATAAAAGTCACATTGTGAGATATAAAGTTGCAATTATAATAAAGCCTAGAAAGTTGCAATTATGAATAATAAAAGTCACATTTGCGAAATATAAATATCTGGCATTCTGCTGCTGTAGTTATTATAAATGGTATGCATTAATATTATATTAGTGTTCGCATTCTGTTCAATCGCTTTCATACAGTACATAAACCACAGGTAGTGTCATTACTCTTATCTTTATTAAAGATTTTGGCTTCACAAATATATCTCAAAGGAGTGCCAAAATACGATTTGCATTGTATGAGATGTACTACTAATGGAAATAACTCTAAAAAGTTAAGACTCATTGAATAATTAAACTCTTATTTGTCTCACCTTTTCTTTCAGCTCAGCCTGTTCTTCCCAATTATATTCTGCCTCTGCACAGTATTTCTTGTGGTGGTGCCTTTATATAGCGACACGATCAACTCATTAATCGGTATTGGCATTGCTTTATCGGGAGTCCCCGTCTACTTCCTGTGCTGCCATCTACCTGCCACACGTAGGCCTATGTGGCTCAGGAAGTTTATTGGTAAGTCTCCTAATAGCGGCTTAGGTTTAGAGGTCATATATTGCTCATAAAACTAATATGCATATGTTTATTTTCATTTCCTCTTCACCAGCATCTTCGGGTATTCTCATTCAGAATGTGTGCTTCTGTGTTCTTACTGAGATGGACAAAGAAGATGAAAAGGCAGAGTAGAAGTGGACGATGCACTGACAAGAAAACTGGAATATCTCTGGATATGCCTTACACAAGCTGCTGACTCCACGCTGGTTTACACAGATATCATTTTAGATTGATCAGATGTCAAGTGAAAACGACCCCCATTCAAAGCAAGTCCTTTGTATTTATTAGAGATATTTATGCTGGTTTGATGGGGAACAGTAAACCAACTCGAACTCGAGTATGAAGAAATTACCTTTGGACTCTAAGGGTTGGTTTGGGGCTTGGTAACATGATGAAATTATAGCACTGATAAGAGAGGAGTTATTTAGAGACATTTGTACCATTGCTTTGAAACAGCTATAAACTTAAATCTTGCACATTAATTGAACATAAATTTAGATGCGTGTACACTGAAAGTCCAATAACACACCTTGTGTGTTGAAGGAAGGATTTGCCACTTCAACATCTTTATCTTTACAGGTTTGTATCTGAATATTGAAAACAGTATTTTCTATGTGTTCTTTTCCAAAGACTGAAATGACAAAGGCAGTGTTATTATGGATTTGTGATAAATAACAGGTTGAATAAAATTAAACAAATAAAGGACAAATAATGCAAAACCTGTGTATGTCGATCATGATTTATTTAATCAGCTATTGTTGTTTAAGTGCTTTGGTTAAACACTACTAAACAGAGATTCATTTGTGTATGTAAGCATGTAAATGAATGGAGAGAGCAGTAAGGCAGTAAGACTGCTCTTTAATAGCAAGACACAGCACAACACCTTTTCCATTAAACACTTTTTTAGTCTTAATTTGACCACCCATCCCTTAGTCTTTCTCAATACATATGTACAAAGCCTTCACAATTCTCCATCGAGGTCTTAACCAATCGTATCTTCCCACTGCCTCTTCTTGTCTTGCTTCGAATGACTTGATTTTCCTGTCGACATTGGTGCTGCTGACTGCTGAAGAGGGTTATGGGTAAAAGTCTGCCTCAGAGGACCTAAAAAAAAAGGGGCAGGGATAAATAAAAAAAAAAAAAAACTAACACCTAATATAGCTTCACAACTGTGCAGTGCACACATTCATAATATGCCAACAGAGGTACAAGTATTTTCAACAAGATACACTTAAATTTAATTCAGTACCAAAAAGTATCTAATTTCAAATGTCTTTTTTTTTTTTTTCGCAGTAGTGCAGGCAGAAGACGCTCACTAGGTTTTGAAACAGAGCTGTAGAGAGCAAACCCTCACCTTTGGCTGCCATATCCAGGTGTCCTTTAATTCTCCTTTCTCTCTCCTCCAGCTGCTGAGCCAACTGAGCATTATTCCATCCTGAGGCGGACAGATACAGAAACCGTATATTGAAAGTATAAGACAAAGAGACAAAAACAAGTGATTCAGATACAGAACAGTGTTGTTATTGTTACTACAACTAATATTAAATGCCTTTTTCAGTCATTGAAATAAAGCTGAGAAACTATAAATATTATATGAAATATTACCTTGGCAACTATCTAAAATACGTTTAAACTGAAGTGCTTAAATAACTACAACTGAAATAAAAAGCTAAACATATATAATAAAAATGCAAAAGGCAAATAAAGGGGACATAAAACACATACAAATTACTAAACTTTAACTAAAATTACAATGAAATCTCAGTATAGAAATAAAAGTTGATTCAAAATGATAATACTATGTTAGTAGAGTATATAAATAATGCTAAAGCAATATTGATACAGAAGATGAAGCAGAAAAATGATTCACCTTTCTTAATGGTTTTTATGAAACCTTCATTGGGAGGAAGCGCTGAAGCTGGGTGTGTGATGCGTTCTGGGATGCGTAACTTCTGTCTCACGACCGGGTGCTTTAGCAGGGCCACCTGACCCAGTGAGAAGAGGTTAGAGGTCATCCAGTAGGTGAACACTGCCTGTAAAACACACAGATCAAATGACACTATGGAAACCATAACAGCATGACAAGAGAAGACATAAGATCCCATAACAAATACAGTTAAAAAACTTGTGGGAGGCAGGAGTGTGAGAGACTAACCGTGGGGAAGTTAATCGTCATAGGGAGGATCACAAAGGGCATGATCCTGAAGACAGTCTTCATGGCCTTTAGATTGGGGTTGTCTACGCCAGATTCAGCTCCCAACTGTAAAAAACAATTTGAAATATTTTAAATTGTTGCAATACCTCAAAAATGTCTGTCAAAATACACCATTATTATGTTCCACACATATGGTGATTTTTGTAAAAAAAAAAAAGAAACAGTCACAATATGATTTTCATTGTATAGGAAAAGAGTTTCTTTAAAATATTTCAAATATTAGCTCCAATAGAGAAAGTAATTCAAATGGTGTTGGAATGACATGACAGTCCATAAATGGTCAATTCTTTCACAGTTTTCATTAACTACTCCTAAAATAATTACCTCTAATATGGCAAACATAGTGCCAGTCACGGCAATGGGGAGAATGTAAAATGGATCAGCTGCGCTTAGGTCTGTGAACCACCAGAGGCCACCAGTCTGTAAACTCGGTACGGGGAGGTATGCCATCTTACGCAAGGCAATGAAGAAAGAGATGAAGATTGGCGCCTGAAGAGTAAAGGTATATATGATTACTAAGCACCAGTTGACTAATCAAGTTATTTGATCTTGACACCTAAACAGTTGTTCACAATAATAAAAGCATTAACGGTCACTGACCTGTATCATGGGCACTAGAAAGCCACGCAAAGGGTTCACGTTATGTTTCTTCTGAAACATCATCAAGTCAGTGTATGCTTTTGAAACTGGAGAAAGAAAATTAGTCCTTTTAAATTAAAAATAATTAAAAACAACCATTACTAAAAAGACTAGAATGGGGACTAGAAATTAAAAAACACCAGAGGATAGAAAAAAAAAGTCGATACATAAGATAAAATCATGTATACACTCTGATAACAAAGGCAGAAAAAGAGAAAGCAAAAAGTATACAAAGAAAATGAGACACTTACAATCAAATTTGTTACCGCTCTGTTTGGCCTCGTTCATGCGGTTGGTGAGCTTGGTCATCTCTGGCATGACGTTGTTCAGTTTGGCTGCTTCCCTCTGTCCCTTTACAATGACTGGGAACACAACACACCGAGCTAAAATGGTGCCTGAGAAAAACAGACAGAAAGTTATGGTCAATTAAAATAAACTAATTAATAAATTACATACAAAAAAAGAGAATATGAATTCAAAATATTTTGTTAAATGGCGGATGCAGTTGGATATTCAATAAGTACAATTATTCTATAGAGAACCAGACAAATAAAATGGAAATATTCCATTTAATAATGAACAGATTTATCGTTGTCAGTTTTTTGTCATCTATGAAGACTTTTTTTTTTTGCTTTAAAAACTGCCAAATTCTACAATTAACAAAGATGCTCAAGACCAAAGGCTGTTGAACGGATTTAAAAGATAATAATAAATGACACATCATTGATCAATAAATTACACTCATTATAAACACCTTTTTACCTGCAACAATGGCCCCCCACCATGGCAGCCCAATGCTAACATGCATAAACTCCAGCAGATTCTGGATCAGGCCCACAGGAGTGCTGCTGCCCAGGCCGAGCTCTGATAGGCTGGCTTCAGCTCCAACCTCCCGCAGAACATCCAATGCAGTGAGAGGAGCCTCGGCCAACTGCTCTGTGATTGGTGGTGTGACTGAGGGGGCGGGGGCAACAGAAGGACTTAGAATGGAGACTGGGACAGATACTGCAGCATCTACAGGATCAACTGGAGTTGAAATGCTCTGCACAGTTTCTGTCGTCTGTAAAATAGGCAAAATTATTATTAATATATCACAGAAGTCAATTCACAAAAGGATCTTCAGAGACCATTTAATTTAATTGAGATTAATACAGAAAGTAGTCCTTTTGAGAAACCCACCAGTGAGCTGTTGTGTCTGACCGCCACAGCACTGGCCAGCAGGAACTTGCCATGATTGGGACACGTAAGAAGTGCCCTAACTAGAGGAGCCCTACTTCCTCTGCCAGTGTGAAGATGTGATCTCGGTACAAACCACTGCAACAAGATAGAATTCAGAGAAAAAGTCAGAATGCAGCAATAAACACAAGCCTTTTTTAAAACGCAACAAACTACAAACAGAATAGGCTGATATTTACGTTTATTATTTCAGTAGATGCTGTTATTAGTGTTCTCACTGTTATCAAGAACATCACAAGCAATTTGATGGAAGAGTAAAAAATACTTACACTACTATAATTAAGTATAATATATTACGAAAATATGGGTGTCAGAATAGATAAATTAGCGACAAATCATTCCATGATTGCAGAAGTGTCAAGAACTCTTCTTAAATGAAAAACAACAGTTATTGATCCGAAAAAAGAAATATGACTTTTGTTTACTGATTTTAGCTTATCTAATTTTTTGGTTGCATTATAAGATAGACAACTAATTAATATATCAACATTATAAATATATTAATAATTTATATATATATATATGAGAAGTGAACAATCAGTCACAATTTGTTATTATTATACGTTAAATGTACATAATACAAACCACACACACAAATATATCACATAAAATGCACAAAGTGTGAAATGTACTTATGGATCCCATTACACAGCCCAGATCATGACACCTTGCTACCAGGCAACATAGCAATTCATCAACAACCAGTCAAATAGTTTTATGTTAATAATAAACCCAATGTTACTTAATTTTGAAGTAAAGCGTGTTGAATATGAAGTTAAGAGACGTGAACACCGGGTCCTAGCTGCACAACCTCAGCTATGCTATTTAGCTTCTGTCAAAGTCAAGTGAAGTGGTCTATTCCGTTTTCCCATATATTGGGCAGCAAATTAAAACAGACCAACATGCCACTCACCTTATTCCTTGTCATAAAAATAGGAAGAGTGGAAATGCTCGCTGTGCCTGTTTCTCGAAAAATACATGTTGTAAGACATTCTGTAACCACTCTGCCCCCGAGCGCAGCCATCTTGGATTGAATGAACACATTGTACGGTAAGCGGTAAGGGACAATACGCTTTAGCGCCTTCGCCTTTCAAATAAAATCATACACACTGAAGGCTTGCTTGATGTCTGTGTGTGCTGGCTGCCCGAGGACATCATTGCGGTACTTCAGGGGATCTCGTCTTGATCTCGTACCTGTAGTTTAGTAACGTTATAGACTAATTATATAACTTCATTTTAAACGTCAAAATGACGGAAGATGATGATAACTGGGATGAAGATTTGGAAGAAGACGCCTCGATAGCAAGAGACTTCCAACACTTGAGTAGGCTATTGACTTTTATAATTTGTTTCCATTTAAATATTTTTTGATGTGTTATAAATAATGCTAAAAATAAGATTATTTGATTAAATGAAGTACTGTAAAATAAGAAAACAACAACGATCGCAAAACCGAAAGTGAAATTGACCGTCATTAACTTTAAAAATACGTTTTAGAGGAAATAAGAAAAATTTGTATTATTGCTTTTAAAATCCAGATATCCACAAACAACACATTGAGGAATCAGGTCTTAATTCTAAAGTACGACCATCAAATGAAACAGTGGACTTCGGTGAGTTGACCTATTTCCGTCGATCAAATTAATCAGCAGTCGAATAGAAATGACCATTTAAAAGCGTGATTTCAGCATTTGGTGTATGCGTGTACTTTGTAAAGTATCTTGTTGTTGCTGTTATCAGTTACCTTGCCCTGTGATCATCGAATGCCGACAGACTATGTAGTTGCTTGGTTCAAGTATTATCTTAAACAGGTTGGTGTATATTATTTACACTGTTTACATATTGACTGAGTTTGATGCCTATGCTACAATTTTATGTTCAACTGGTTTTATTGTCTTTCAGAAAAAGACCGAGTTTTCCTGCCCTCACTTCCCCAATGTTCAGGGGAAACCCTGCAGTAAAACCCTATCTTATCAGGATATCTGTCAGCTGATACCACTGACAGACCATCAACGGGAATTCATTGAGGAGAATCTCGCTGCTCTCTTTGCCAGAAGACTGTTTGACTTTAAAGCTGTAAGATATATCATTTTCTCTGTTTGCATGCATGTGGCCTCTTACACACAAGTCAAGTCACCTTTGTTTATATTGCACTTTTAACTATACAGATTGTGTCAAAGCATAGTATTAAATAGGAAAATAGTGTGTAATAATGCAAAGGGACAACAGTACACCCTCAATTTTCAGTTATAGTCAGTTCATTATATTGATTCAGTGATGTCATCGTCCAGCTCATATAGTATCAATAGTATCTGTGCAATAAAGTACAACTATCCAAAATGCATCAGCTTGTCAATGCTGCAGTGTCCAGGATGTCAGTCTCATGTGGAAAGACGCGATCGAGGTAACCTGTGTGTACACTGCACCATCTGCACGGCCAACCTGAAACGAAATTACTACTTCTGCTGGAACTGCCGCAGGGAATGGAAGGGGCCGGCCAATAATTCTGTGCGCTGTGACAATACTGGCTGTGGACAGAGAGTGGTGAATACAATCTAACTTAATTGACCAAATAAATGTGTTTATGAAACATAATCTTTTCTGACATATTATGATTTTGTTGCATCCAAACAGAGAACTTCAGATCCACTTATACCATGCAAACCTGAGTTTAAAAAGAAACTGCTTCAAGAAAAGGGAGACGATGTAAGTTATGTTGTATATATGACAATACTTGAAAATGGCTACTCTAAAACAATTTGAATATTTTGTGCAAATTAACGATAATACAATTTTTATTCTCTGTCAAGATATACCCAATAAAAGACAAATCCCCTGACAGAAAACGTTTGGCACTGCTTATCAACAATGTAGAATTTAAAAACTTAAATGACAGGACCGGGGCAGACAAGGATGAGCTGAGTATGGAAGTGCTGCTTCAAGGTCTGGGTTACACTGTGATCACACTCCGAGACCTCAGTGCACAGGTGCATTCAAGTGTACAAATAAGCCAACTTTTTTGTTTTGTTCATATTTTGATCTTGATGGTTTGGTGTTCAGGGAATGCTTGCTGCCTTGCGAGACTTCGCCCAGCGAGAGGAACACTCTGAATCGGACAGCTGCTTTGTGGTGTTGATGTCCCATGGAAATGCCAGTGGAATCGGTGGAGTTTTTGACTCTTCCGAGAATGGAGATGAAGAGGACCTTTTTCAAGTAGATGAAATTTTTAATTGCTTGAACACTCCGAACTGTACTAGACTGAGGGACAAGCCAAAAATCATCCTTATCCAGGCGTGTAGGGGTGGTGAGTTACAAAATACTATTTTAGAAAAGAATAAACTCTTACTGTTTTTTGAAAAGAAAAACTCTACTGTTTAAAATGTTGTCATATTTGATTGGTCAGAGCCTCATCAATTTCAACATTCTTTGGCAAATGCTGCCCTCATGTTATAGATAAAGAAGGCAGTGTGGATGTCCAAGACGCTGTGCCAAGACGCAACGGAGCAAAAGAGCACCGTGAAAAAGACTTCTGCTGCCTGAGATCCTGTACTCCAGGTAGATATTTCCTTCCATTATTCCGCTCCATTTACGATAACATCACATTACACACAGAAATAAAATGATTTGTCTGAGTGACAGGATAGTTCACCCAAAAATACAAATTCTGTCATCATTTACCTACCTTCAAATCCATTTGAGTTTCAATCCTCTCCTAACACAAAATAATATTTGAAGAATGTGACAGAACAGTAAAAATATTTTCTTCGGTTTTCAGCAGCAGAAAGAAATTCATACAGATTTGTAACAAAATGAGGGTGTGTAAATGATGATAGGATTTAAATTTTGGGTAAAGTGTCACTTTAATGCTGAATATATTGATTTAAAAATGTGTTAGAATTATGTTTTATTGGATTTGCATCTAAGAGATGATGTCTATGTCATAATTTGTATTCTCTATACAGATACTGTGTCCTATAGAAACAAAGAGAAGGGCTCAGTTTTCATCCAAGACATTGTGGAAATATTTAATCAGCATGCTCACCAGGACGACGTCGAGGAGCTCTTCAGAAAGGCAAAGCCACGTTGTTTAGCACGACAGACAACAATCTGTAGACATCAACCCTGATATGTGTTTTTTATATTTGATTGAATATTTGATGTGAATGTTCACTTTCCTTGTTATTTAGCATTGTTATCAGTAGTATTGCATATCAGTAACAATAAAGCCTAGAATAAAGAAAGTTTTATTTTTTTAGGTCATGTGTGGATTATGATATTTATTTTTATTTTTGAAACAGGTCCTTAAGAAGTTTAAGATGTCACATCCTGATCAAATGCCATGCAAGGAAAGAACAACGTTATCTAAGAGATTCTACCTCTTCCCTGGGTTGTAGGGCACAGCAACCACAACTTCGGACCTCATTAACATGATGTATGCATCTCTTTATGGTCATCTCAGGAGTTCATGTTTGAAGAAAACAAGAATTGTAATGATTTTGCATGTTCATATAATACTTGATATAATTCTTGTCCAGCTTGAAACTTGACTTGTCCACCCCCAACCCACAATTCTTTACAAACAAAGATAAAAACAATTGATTAAAGGATTGATACAGTCTAATGAGCTAGCTCTATAAATGTATACTTAAGGTTCTCCATGTTAAACTATACTATTGTCCTACAATTTATTTGAAAAAAAAAATGGACAAGGATATTGGAACATTATTTATGAAATATGGCCATCAAATCAAGAACGTAAACATCTGGATGTACTTTACTGTGAACATGATGTAATAATTTGTTATTCATTTTATTTACTGTTATGTTCGGTTTGTTTAAATTTTAAATAAATTCTGAACAGTTTACATGCCAAATTACATAGTTTATATTGACCTGTTCGTTTGGGAGATCTGCTGATCTTGATAGACCCAGATATCATTTCTTGTAATCACTCAGCTGTAAAGTTGGATTTCCTGTAATGTAAAACAGAAACCATCTACACTGATCCTGAAAAACACGTTTGTTGTAATTAAGCTGGACAGCTGTGTGTTATCTGTCTTTGAAATCACACAGATGGAATGAGACTTTGAGACGTACACTTTAGTTAAAAAAACAGCCGTTTTTCGTTTCGTTCATTTTTATTTAAACAAATATGACTTCTCAACGCTGTAGCCTACGATAATCTATATTCTATGTGGTGTTTCTGTTTTAATTATAGTTTTTCCTTTGAGTTCATGAAGTACAGTGTGTGGTCAAGTTGGTTTTGGAAATCTCTCTATACGTGCTTTGGTGAAATCATGGATCCGCAATCCGAAGCTGGCTCAACAAATGCACATCCTTGTTGAGTTGTGAGAAATAGGCTTACCGGTCGAGTTAGTAAATGAATTAGGTTTAAAACATATGATAATTGGATGCTCAGAGGCTTCAAATGCAAATACATACAAATTGCAGCAGCTTCATTGGCTGCGCTCGTCGATGAGTCGTTTCTAGTTTCCTATCTTGATCGTCCAAGTTTCCAGTTTTGTTACGATTGAATGTGAGTCAGCTGCAGACGTCTTCTTTCTTTGGATGACGATTAAGCGACCGAATCAATCCCTGAAGGGTAAGTATATACGTATATAACAGAATACATTTGATTAGACTTAATTTGATTAGACATGGACAAGCTTTACGGTAAATGGATGCACTTAATTGTGAAGACAGTTTAGCAATGGTTTTACGAACGATTTCACAACGTTGTCTTGTGTTTGTGTGTGGAACTTTATGTATTTTAATTGTGGTGAATAGAAAAGTGATAAATATGTTACATAAGGCTTGATTTGTGTATATGCTACAGACCTGAACATCAGGGTTGACTAGGCTAGGTTTGGCTATAGACCCTAAGGCAAAACTGATAGTCTACACACCCAAACCTGCCATCACAAGAGGTATGTGTCTTTATGATGCTTTTAACTTCATCAGACACATCTTTAACACTACCCGCATGAAAAATACTCTAGTCATTTATAGTAGGCTATACACTATAGTGTTTTTGAACCATACTATAGTAAATTACTTCAATAATTTTTTTGTGGTAATTATATAGTTGCTGTGGTAATATAACAACTATAGTAATATGAATTAAATTACTAAATTACTGAAGTTTTCTACAACAATAGGGTATATTATACTACAATGTGTAAAAACTAGTATACATTATGTATTACAGTAAATTAGTTCACTATAGTTAATACTAAAGTATGCTGTAGCATTCATTAACAAAGTGTTGTAAATACTATAATATATACAGTATAATACAATTTAATATAGAATGGTTCAAAAACACTACAGGATTTACTATAAATTACTATAGTATTTTTTCATCTGGTATCAAGTACAATAAAAACAATTTACCAAAACATTTACCAGTGGGACATTGTTTTGTTCAATTTATGAAAACAAAATGGCAGATGTGCTTGTTAGATTTTTAGCGTGAATAACAACAGCGTTATAGGATGACATTTTGGTGACTATAAATTTTACAGCTGCTATAAATGTCATTAAATCATGT
The DNA here is from genome assembly GCA_027564155.1 of Gymnocypris eckloni scoliostomus. Lineage (NCBI taxonomy): Eukaryota > Metazoa > Chordata > Actinopteri > Cypriniformes > Cyprinidae > Gymnocypris > Gymnocypris eckloni. Next base: position 32,454,358 of record CM050413.1, on the reverse strand, counting down.
AATTTTGTTTTCAATGTCATAATTTGAAATTCTTGATCTAATGAAAAATTAGCTTGAAAAGTGATTTCCCCCTCTATTTCTATTTGTCTGCTAAATTCAGTTAATATAACTGATGTATACTGAAGTATATGAGGGTTGTTTGTTTATGATTTCAGCTGTAAAGTCATGGCTTCCTCCAGCAGTGTGTCTAAAGAAAGCCTCACATGTTCCATATGTCTGGACGTGTACACTGACCCTGTAACCACTTCCTGTGGCCACAACTTCTGCATGGTCTGCATCAGAAGCCACAGAGACCGCAGTCCATGCCCAATGTGCCCATTGTGTGGGAAGGCATTGGACTCAAAACAAGATTATAACATAAATAGAACCATTAAAGAAATTGCAGAGGGCATCAAAAGGAAACGGGTCCAGAAGAAGTCTGAGGTGCCCTGTGATAGTTGCCCAAAGAAAAAAATGCGGACTGCTATTAAGTCGTGCTTACACTGTGGAACCTCTTTCTGTGAGTCTCACTTGGAGCCCCATAAAATTGCAGAAAAACTCATGAAACACAAACTAATTAATCCTATGAAGAATCTTGAAGAATACATTTGCAAGAATCACGAAAGACCTCTGGATCTTTACTGTAGAGATGATCAGACAGCCATCTGTCAGTTCTGCACCGAGAGTGACCACAGGTCTCATAATTCTGTTTCTCTGGAGAAGGAGAGTTTGGTAATTATATCTAGAACACTTATAACAAATATGAAAATGAACTAAACTCTTTCCAACATTATTAATATTACCATCATTTGCATGATGATGCTATATTACATCCATTTCTTTTTTCACAGAAATTACTGATGAATAAAAAGATCGCGGTGCAGCAGAAAATGCAAGAGAAGTTGAGGAAGATTAAAGAAACGAAACATGCTTTGAGGTTTAACAAAGTAAGTGGCATTGATTTGATTAATAGGATTTTATTTATAAAGAAATTATGCATTGCTTTTATACTTGTTTGGTCAATCAACTTTAAGGTCCTCAAGATCATTTAGTTTTATTTTGTATCATGCTTTGACAATGTAGTGATGATTTTCCATTTAATTATATCATCTTTTTAAACTCGCAACAGAAAGCCAAAGAGAAGGAGACTGAAGAGAACATCAAGTTTTTTAAGGAAGTCTTTGACAGAAGCAATGCGGAGCTACTTGAGCTCACAGAGAAAAAGCATAAAGAAACAGAAAGACGAGGAGAAGAGCTCATCAGAGAACTAGATGAAGAGATCGCGGAGCTAAAGAGAAGACAAACTGAGCTGGAGAAGCTCTCACATCATATGGATTTTACACAAGTCAGTCTTATTCAACAAACTATGGTAAGAAATGAAGCCACATGCATACTTGGCTTAAGGGCCTTTTCCCCTCTGTTGTAGATTATTAGCCTCCTGCCCAACTCCAAATCTACCAACTGCTCAAAAAACATCAGCATTAACACTCTTGAACATGGAGGTATTCTGAGGGAGACCATATCACATCTTCAGAGTGTCCTGGATGAGAAAATGAGAGAAACTGGTAAATATTCACCATGTAACCAATTATATTTACTCCATACACAATGTAATTATTGTTATTTTTCTTGTTGTAGTTGGCAGAGAGCTGCGGAGTATAAAACATTATGCAGGTATGGTAAATCTGACTACTTAAAGTTACATTTAGCATACTAAAAAATCCACAGTTAATCTGAAGGCCTGTTCATACTAACTATTAAGGTAACAATAACGATAACTATATTAGCATCCACACCAGTGGACCATAACTGTTTATTTTAAGCATGTGCTGCTGTTTAATCGTCTGCCGCGTTAAATGGTTAAGCTCTTTAAAGCAGGATGGATTCTGAGAAAAAATATTCTTAAAGTGAGTTCAGCTATATATCCTTGGTGTGAATGGGCCTTAAAGGGATCCCAAAATTATAATTTTGCCATTTTTTACTTACCCCCATGTCGCTCCAAACCCGTAAAAGCTTTGTTCGTCTTCAGTAGACAATTTAAGATATTTATTTATTGACTGCCAAGTAAATTACACTGTCAATGTCCAGAAAAGTATGAAAAACATCACCAGAATACTCCATCTGCCAAATGCATATACTCTTCTGTATCAGCCGGGCCACAAGGGTGTGCTGTTTGCGTTAAAATCAGAGCGTAAATCGATGAAGAAGACCCATCCCTGTGTCGAAGGCTGATAGAAGAGTGTACGCATTTTACGTCCAGGGGATAATCTCCAAAATGGCGCTACACTGACTCAGAGGAGTTGTTACGGTGCCTAAATGTTGAATTAAGTACTTTTTTTTTTTCATACAAAAAGTATTCTCGTCGCTTCATAACGTTATGATTGAATCACTGATGGCAGATGGAGTATCCTGGCGAAGTTTTTAATACTTTTCTGGACCTGAGCAGTGATACTGATAGCTATAGCATCCCGACTTGACCCATGCTATTTAGATTAATATGTAATGTGTTGTGTGTGTTCCAAACAAAATAAAAATGGAACAAACTCCTGAAACAAACACCAAACAAACTTTGTTTTAGCCTGGTGACGTCACACCAGGGTTATATCGGGGGCCTTAAACTTTACAAACAGAAAATAAAATAATCCTTTACACTGATTTGTTAAGCACTTAATAAAGTTTTACATGAATAAAAGTGAAATAATGACTTGTCCAAAAGTTTACAAGAACCTTTATATCATTTTTCAGTGGATGTGACACTTGACCCCGACACAGCTCATCCTGAGCTCATGCTGTCTGATGATGGTAAAAAGGTCTGGAATACAGGCAAGACACAGAAGATTCCTGACACCCCAAACATGTTTGATTGTTGCTCATGTGTCTTAGGAAAGGAGGGGTTCTCCTCACAGAAAAGTTACTATGAGGTTCAAGTCAGTGGGATGGATTGGGATTTAGGTGTGGCAAAAGAATCCATAGACAGAAAAGGGGATATTGGGCTCAACCCTGAGAATGGATATTGGACTATATGGCTGAGGAACAGGACTGAGTATGCAGCGAATGACCGCTCCTCTGTCCCTCTCACCTTGAAAGAGAAGCCAGTGAAAGTGGGAGTGTTTGTGGATTTTGAGGAGGGTTTGGTCTCTTTTTATGATGTTGAAGCCAGGTATCATATCTATTCTTTCACTGGGCAGTCTTTTCCTGAAAAGCTCTATCCATTTTTCAGTCCTTCAGAATGTGAGAAAGGGCAGGACTCACATCCTCTGTCCATTACCCCTGTTGACTCAGTCGAATAAATCAACTTTTAAAGGAAATATTACAATTAATTGTTATGAGTCTTTGTAGTCTTAACCCTCTCAGACCTAAATGGTGTTAATTGCAAGTATGACCATACTTTATTTCTTCTCTAAATTCAACAATGAATGATAATTAATCAAATGACTCAACTCATTCTTTTTAAAACAATTTATTTCTAATGTCTGTTACATTGTTTGAATTTGAATGTCATTGTTAGAAGCAGGTAAGGTTAAACATTATAAATGTATGTATAACAGTATAAGATTATTAAACAATTAATACAAAGGAACAAATAAATGTGGTTAAAGCATAAGATTAATTTAGTTCCATTTAAATTTTTTATTTTTGAACGCTCTTGAAGAATCAGCATTCTTCAAGAACTTAATTTGTCAAATGTTTTTAAAATAATAATGTACAAAAAAACATTCAAAGGAAATAAAATGGAAATATAAAGCATTCGGTGATTCACCACATTCTAAATGAGTTCGTCTTCCCTCATTATTCACACTTTTTGTGCACTCAATTTCTTTTGAGTGTTTTTGTCTGTAAGACTCAATACGTTTGATCTCTTTAATGTTTTATGGATATTTGTCTTCATCTTCTTCCTCTTCTTGTACAACGCTTTAATTGTCTTTTTGAAATTGCACTATACTCTGATGTCACCATCCTGCTGAGTTTTTTAAGCAGTTCTGGGTTGTAATTGTGGTCACCAGTGATGTCAACGACATGGTACCCGTTCTGACAACTACGGACCACTTTACCAAGCTTGCTGTGTTTGGAATTCAATTTTTTTATGGTTTGCTCAAGATTTTCAAGCTCTCTCCCTTTTGTGAGGATTATCATCATATGTTTTGTGGTTCCTGAATCTAGTCGTTTTCTGAAGGCATGGAAAAGACCTTGTTGTTGATCGTTAAATTTACATATTGGTGTGACCCAGAGAATCACATTGGGGCCAGGGTCACATAACTCAATGCATCTTTCCATTTCCTTTCTCCAACTCGATTCTTCGAGGGAAAAGAGATTTGGAGTGTCCACTACAGTGATCATTTCCACCGTCTTTGCCATGGACTCTTTGGTCACAGTCTCTGATCCACTCTCACAAGGAAAGTAATTTCCTCCAAGGATGATGTTGCCTACTGTACTTTTCCCAGATCTTGAAGGCCCTATTAGAAGGATCCTTAAAGGATGTGGAACCGCTGTTTTGAACAACACATAAACTAAACATGAACATTTTAAGGAATATTTTACAGCGTTTTTTGTCTCTGAAACATCAACATGTTAAAAAGTTGGAGTTAGTGTATTTCACCCTTACCTTTTCTGTACATCAGCATGTATGGTAGGTTTGAGCTGTAAACGAAGAAGAAAAATCTTTTTACTACCAAATACTACTTTCAATAGGGCCTATATACTTTTCACATTCTTTACAAAGAGAGAACAACACTTGCTTTTTCAGTGATGCTTCTGAAGTCTGTAAATATTACATACATAAATGTTAAAGAATAAAATGTACAGTTTGAGTCATATAAATGTGCAATATGCTATATTGCTAATCAAACCAACAAACAAATGTACCTGTGTTACGGTGCAGTCATCAAAACGGTACCATAATTTGTTTTCATAAGATCTGATGATTGCATCGTAGTGTCCACCAGAGTATCCACCCTTATGATTGATAACGGCATAAAGATCATATTTAGGCCAATTATCCTGCAGAGACAGACAAGGGGTTTTAAGGTTTAGACTATTTTGTATTGATTTTAAGTAGCAGTTTATATTTGGTATGATGATTTATTAATGATACCTCATTGAAGGTACTTGGAGGTAGATTTAGAGGTACATCCAGATGACATTCATTCTTCTTGTATCTCATCTGTATGTAATCAAAGTCAAACCTCTTCAGATGCAGAGTGAGAACAGAGGGATATGTATCTATTTCACTCCACTGCAAAAGTTGGAAAAATTGCATGGACAAAAGAAAAAGCACATGTTGAAAACTCGTACTTTCCTTTTTTGACAGTTCCGACGGTCGTCTGAATGAGTGATTGATGTTTACATTTTCTTTTACTCACAATTTCTGTTTCTGTTTTTTGGTCACACATCACAGTACATCCAATCATCCTCTTCTAGTTTTGAATGTTTAAAGAAGGTTTTCAGACCGTTTACCTAAAGGGTCACCATGAAAAGAAATACACCATGCAGTTTTAGGGGGGAAATGGGCCTACTGTTAAACAATGAAGAGTCTCCAAGAACAAAATGCTTTGCTAAAATAAACTTAGTTTTTTTATATGACGGGCATGATTCGTCTTCCTACCACATCATAAGTCTCATCATTTCCAACATCGATAGACAGAAGTATGGAGATGAAGTTGTTGGTTTCTCTTGTTTTCTTGCCACATTTAAAGCATTTTGTTATGTTGCACATATTCCCTTCAAAAGCCTGGAAAAGTGGAATTTTGTGAAAGTCATTTTTGATAAGTAGCCTACTTCTTAATGTTATTGCATATCCATAAGCCGTGAATGATAATAACAGACTTAACAGTCAGTTGTTTAATCTCACTCAGGTTGAAACACTGAATATGTGGAATACCTGAGAGGTGCGTGTCCCCACCGCTTTCAAAATCTTCCGATAAAACTCAACTGCATCTTGTTGCTCAAACACTTGAAGATTAAAAACATTTAATAATAACTATATATATATATATATATATTCATCAAATGCAGTTTGGTGGAAAATAAAATGGTTTTGCTAATGAGCATTTAACCTTTTCAGTTAAATGAAACCTTTATTTAAATTTTGGCTAATATAATTTGTTATTTATCATATGTCAACATTGTGTTGACTCGAAAATGAAATGAACCCACCATTTCTTACTCCAAGACAATTGGTTATTCCTTCAGTCGTGGCTGTTTTTCCTGACAGCTGTTCAAACAGCTTCTTAAGCTGTAGCAAGAGATTGTCTTCACCACACTGTCCTGGGACGGCTTCATACCTAAATCGATAAGCGAAAAATAAAATAAAAGGCAGTCAAGAAAAATATAGATAAAGAATTGTAGCATTAGTCAAAGCAATAATCACAATTTTGTTGTTATAAAACCGTTTTAAGGTTATTTATTCATTCATTTTACCTCACTGCCTCTCTGAATTTTGGGGTCATGAATAGACATTGCAATACTGCATTTAAGTAGCAGGTGGCACCTTGATTTTTCAGCCCATTATATTGGACTTCCTTCCCGAATAGCCTACAGAAGTAACACACGTAACAGAAACGTTACGAAACGTTCCTCAAACTGTCCTGCCTAAGTATTGGCATTAGCAAGCTATTTCACATAATACAACAGATAGATAGCTACACAATTAGCAGAACACACATAAAGAACCTCGATCTTTCGACAGGTACTTAGCGTTGATTGTGGTGATGTTAGTCAACCCACCTGCTGGGGGGAGATGCATGCTTCTCGGCTGTGATATTTCCAGGGGTTTTCATGCTGTAGCAGTCAAAAGGAGTGGACAGCTGATTTAGGAGGCTTCTAAACGTGTCTGTACGGCTCGGCTAACCAGATTTGCACCTGTTGACTTTTGTTTGATATGTGTATGAATAAACACATTCACAGATTTTGTTAAACGCATAGGCCTAATTTATACTAAATTCCATTAAGTTGAGTGTAAAACAATAGCCATTTATCACAACGAAAACTAGTGAATTAAATTATTCGAATATTTTGCATCCGAACTTACCTCAGCTGAAAGTCACCTTTTCTTCTGGTACACGGAGGAAATTCACAGAGGACAAAGCCCAGTCGTATTTCTGATTAATTTTCTGTTGCAAACTAATATAGCAGGTCCAACTTCACATGACAACTGACAAGTTATAAACTCAGTTTTACTTTCGATTTCGCGCGATATAACAACGATGGAAACTGAAGTTGACAGACCTTTAATGCAAAGAACATCATTCCAAATGTATCATTTTATTTCATATTTTATTAGGATAATATCATTCATTTGAAGAAGAAAAACTAAACAGTTATGATTTAATAATTGTACTGCTTAAATAATAAAATAGGATAATTTGTCAAAGAAGCAATTAGAAGTCATAATTCTTAAAATCAAAGATAATTTCTTTATCGATCAAATTCCTGAGACTGCTCTGATTATCCCAAATGTGAGGTGACAGATCAGTGACCCGTTTACAATAGCCCACAGATCCCATACTCATGGCACACAATAGGCTGGCTAACAACACATTGATTAGTCAATACATGCAGTGTTTCAAATGTTGTCCTGTCGACGAGATCCTTAAGGTGGACGTCATTCCGGCAGGACAGTTTCTTCTTCGCATGTTTGGAAACCTCCGGGTAGACGTAAGACCATGAAGAGAGTGGAGCGATCCTTAATTTGGTGGTTTAAAAACGTGTCATCGTCTTCTAGTTGTTTATCTGTGTACAGCAGCCTCAGGGACGATGGATCATCGCCTGTGGGAAGATTTAAGAAACAAGGTTAAAACATTCGAACTGAATTATTAAATTATCAGAAAAAATAGAAGTAGCCTACATTCCTTTAGTCTCTTTTCTCCACAAATGCTTAAAATTAGGCAAAATATTGTGCGCAACGATCTGGGGTTCCACAACCAGTGTCACGACAGTTCGCCAACAAACGTAACAAAAAATACAACAGCTAACTTTTTAAGAAATACATGGGCCTGCTGTTTAATCAGACTGTGACTAAATGGATTAGCATGTTTTAGCATTTCATCGTACCTGCTTGGCCGGGCAATTTTTCTGCAACTTTCTTTTTGAACTGCAAAATTGTCGTTGCGTTAAATTCTTCCTCTGAAGTCGCAACATCGACCGTTTTCTTCTCCCCCTTTATTCCAACCACTATGATCTGGTAAATCTTTCCCATTTTAGGAGAATACTGTTCAACACTGCACAACTCCGTATGAACCGCGGACGTTTCACTTTCTGTTTATATGCTTGAGTGTTGGCGCCCTGCCTATTTGATACAAAATAAATGGGTCATTTAGATCATAACAATAATAAAAATCACATCTCCTTTTTTGTCCAAATGTATCATTCATGTATTAATTTATTCTGTAGGCTATATAGCTAGCCTACTCATAAATATAGGCTGCAGGCAGCAATTGGAAAGCCTCTTGAGAAGAGGAAACACACACACTGGTAAAATAGCTACTCATTTATTAGCCCAGACCTTAGTCTCAACCCCTCTTTGTGTGTTTGTGTGTGTTCCCCTCAGACGAGAGACCACGTGATAAACTGGAAAGAGAATAAAACATTGTCAACAACATACAACCTAGTTTCATTTCTAAACTGTCGACTGGAGCAACAATGACGGAACAACAGCAGGAGGAAAAACTCTACGATCCTAAAGACACAACGCTTAAGTTTGTAACGCGTCAGGATGACATAAGTATGTATAGCCTTACATTTATGTAAACTCACATTAGATTAAGACGACAGTCATCTCGGTGGGGTTCCCTTTTTTTACATACAGGCAAAGAGAAACCAAAAACAAATTGCGCTCAAAGCATGCAATGACTATGGCCACTTTAACATTTAAAACGATACTATGGCAAAGTACACTTTTATTTTATTTTATGAGTACATGATTGACCTGAAGAATAAAAGCTATATCATACACTTGGACACATATGAGCTATATCATGCTTGTAGATGCTAGGGGTGACCATAAACTTAGCTCATGAGATGAGACAAAATACAGAGACTTGGTTCACTAGTATGAGAGTATTTTAATTCTATCTTTAAGAAATGTTCAATTGCAAAACATCTGTCTTTTAATCACAAAACATTGCTGTTGTATTTTGAAATGTTTTAACTAATCTAGGGCCATTACTAACAATTATTTTGGTAATCACGAAATCTACTGATTATTTTGACAATTGAGTAATCTGATTATTTTTTGCAATAAAAATAAACCTACGTGAAAAACAGGCTTTAATATGACTAATTATATAATCGGTTCAAATAAAGTATAAAAACCAAGTAATTACAGTACATGGTTTTATTGAATAAAACTGTCAAAATACAATGTAATATGCCTATGATTATGCCTAATTAAGTACATAATGTATTGTAACAAATTCCTGCAGAGGTCGCCAATGTTTCATTTTCAAGCGTTATTCAATGACGTTTAAATCCATTTAACACAAGCAAACTCAGGGTGACTTTTATTTTGAAATTGCGATGTACAACAAATCGCATGTTTAGAAATATGTTGATGTATTCTCCTGTGTTGGCATAGGTTTGTAAATGTCGCCATGCAGTGACTCCACAGTCACTGACTGCATGGTGTCGTAGTCTACTGGACCAGGTGATACATTTAGTCAAACTAAAGAATCAGTTCTTGTTAACAGGCACATATAGTAAACTAAAAGTAAGTCCTATTCTCAGGGTCAGCACAAGTTCCTATGCCCTGCACTTAAAGAAGGCACACTAAAAGATGCAATGCAGAATGGCCCTATGTGGAGGTGCGGAGGTTGGCTGTACTAACACAAGAGGAGCAGTGCCATTTTGAAGAGACGTTTTTTGCACATGCAGAGGCAAATAAATAGAAGTGAATTTCAGGGTTCGTACAGAAATTGCAAAATAAAATTCCAGGATTTTCAAGCTCTATTATTTTGGTTTTCAAGGACTAAAATCAGAGATCTCACTTATCAAACAATACTGTTATTATCTTTTTAAAATTATAATACATAAACTAATAAAACAATGGTACAAATCAAGTGAACTTCATACTGATATCGCGAGAACGCTTTTCACCTCAAGGAATAGAATAACATCGCGAGATCGCGTGAGCTCCCAAAAGCCCGGAGAAATGGCAATTAACACACGCAGCAGTGTTAATTTTGGTGGAAAATATTGTTTTTATCGAAAACAGAAATGAACACTCATTTCATATATACTGCCTTTTAAAATTTCAAGTACTTTTCAAGTAAAAGTACTGGCTGGCTTGCTGCCTGGGTTTTCAAGTACTTTAAAGCCAGGCAAAGACTGTACCATCTGCGACAGCTGAGGAAATTCAGGGTCTCACCAGCAATCCTGAAAACTTTCTATTGAGGGGCCAATGACTGCACTTTTTAGAGTGGCCTTTTATTGTGGCCAGCCGAAGGCACACCTGTGGAATAATCATGCTGTCTAATCAGCATATTGATATGTCACACCTGTGAGATGGATGGATTATCTCGGCAAAGGATAAGTGCTCACTAACACAGATTTAGACAGATTTGTGAACAATATTTGAGAGAAACAGGCCTTTTATGTATATACAAAAAGTCTTAGATCTTTGAGTTCAGCTCATGAAAAATGGGGGCAAAAACAAATGTTGTGTTTATAATTTTGTTCAGTATAATAAACAATGTGTTTTACTTTTAGTTTATTTCATACTGAAATCCTCAATCACAGAGGCCTTCTTAACCTCTTCTAAACCTTTTAATTTGTTTAAAGAAATCACATTAACTGCTAGCCAACAGCAGTACATCATTTGAGAAGTGTGCTTGGACATACTGTAATAGGACTATCAATACAGACTAATAAAGAAAGACTAATGATGCCCTCTGGACTAGTGTGCAAGTATGCAAATAACCCTTAAAAGGTTGTTGTCAGCTACACATTAAGCATCTAATCTGTAACCGTAAAAAAAGACTTACATTAAAGGTTTGCAAACATTTAAGGAACAAATATCTTTATATTCCCACCATGATTGAGGGCAGAGAAGGAATCGCATGAAAGCAATAGTTGACCCCAAAATTAAATCTCATTTACTTATCCTAACGTGGTTGATAGGAACCGGGGCTGTTTAAAAAAAACACAAACACACAATGGCAGCCTGTAAAATGTGTATACTCTTTCAAAGGACTCTCTTCAGAAGCAAATCTCATTTATGCTTCTGTAAATTCAAATTGATGTTCAAGCCTGGTTCAAACAATCTAGATATCATGAGCAATCTTCAGCTTTCAAAACTAAAGTAAAGACAGTTAATAATGTCCTTAGTTTTACCATCAGTTCAAGCCTGAGAGGGGAACTGAGTAGCGTGACAGACTCAGTGATGATGCTCTTATGTATATGCAAACAAGCCGCGATTAAGACTTTGACGCGCTGTACACTGTGACCGTTTCTCTCTCTCACACACATACAAGTCGCGATTAAGATAGCTGATGTGACCCTGTCTCTCTCACACACACTCTCTGCAACAGTCAATAGGAAGTACTTAAACTAATAACAAACATACAGTCGCTGATTCAGAAGCACCAGATTACCATTGCAAATTCAGAATTACCTCCTCTCCTAGGTTCACGAAACAATCATCCATAAAACGCGTTGCTGTTCACAGCTTCTCCCTGTCATGGCTGCTTCAACACTACTGCGGTTACTGAAACCACGCCTAATGCAAATATTTCCACACCGTGACATAGACATGTGGAGGCGTGTTTGAATTAGCCATTTTAGGGGGGTGCGGCAGAATCTTAACTTTGATAAAGAATATCTCTTTGGTTTTGAGACTTCAGTCTTTGCAACTTCAGGGATCTTATCTATGCACAATCAGCTTGTAACACTCCAAAGAGAAAGCAAAACTTGAAAATCGCATCTAATGACCCCTTTAATACTAATGAAAACGATCTCAAAAATTTTAAGACATCATCTATTCCTCCTAAGACACGTTTTGCTTTAATATTTAAATATTTTTCGTTATAGAGTACACATTACAATGTCTTAGAGACATTTCAAAACTTAAATATGCACATAAAGAGACGTCATGAAGAAATGTCTGATTGTTACCTTTATTTAGCATGAGCCAATGCATTTAATTCTAAACAAGAAAAATTAATAAAACTTTACAACAAAACAACTTAACACAAAAAAACTCTTAAAAGGGGCTATTCAGAAGCAGAACTATGACTGGGTGTTGTCTGTGTTGAGCAGTCACCCTGCTTTTGAGACTTGAGCTTCTTGTAGTATTTCTGGAGGAGAGGAGGAGGAGAACAATTTAATTAAGTACCACCAGTATTTTAAACCAGTAAGAAATTTAAGTGCAGTAAACATTCAGAATTAAGTTGTACCTCCATGTTCTGGTAATGCTTTAGGCTACAACAGTGACTTCTCTTAGCGGTTTCCTCGTTGCCATAGAACAGAGAGCAAAGTCTGCAGAAGAAACCCGTCTTGGGCACCACAAAGTCACCCCCTATGTAACATGACAAAAAATGAATAAACCTGAATTAACTTTGTTTGGCGGTAATGTTGTGATAATGCATTTGATTCCAGTCATTTTTCACAGCATTATCAAACAAATACTTTTTATGAAACCAATAAGGTTTGCGCTGATGGTAGCATAATTTCTAGTGGATCTCTTACCAATGGGATTGTCAGGGTTAAACGGGGGCAAAGTGAAGTCTTCAATTCCAGGGGAATGTGAGCGGGCCTTCTTAGCCTCTGGTTCCTGTGTTGGCTCAGTCTCACGCCGTTGCTTGGACTCTTCTGCAAATGAAAATGGAAGAAAAGAATAGGTAAGAACAATGGTACAATGTTAAACGCTAAATGACTGTTAATGAGATTAAATACCTTTGATTGAGGATTTTTGGTCAGAGACTGTTGTGTCAACAGCATCACTCTCTGACTTTGCGTTGTCATCTTTAGCTCGAGTCCTGGCCTCTTCTGACCCTGAAGAGACCTTTGCAGTCGATGATTCTGGAACTTTCACAGTTTCAGCCTTTTGCAGTTCTGGCTTAACATCGAGATCCATGGATTCGACAGCTGTAGGAGGACTCTCGTTTACAGAAGCAGCCGCCTCTGGTTCACACTCTGCATTTGTCTCAGGTTCCTCTGCTTCTTCAGCAATCTTTGATTCTCCTCTTTTACCTCTTGTGGATCTCCTCACTACAGAGAGCAAAAGGAGAAAACCTGCTTGCCACTTTGCACTTAGAAATACATCTAATCTGAGGGTTTAATGAGAGAGAAATTGCTTGCTCTCTTTTACTCACCTGGGGCCTGGCGAGTTCTCTTTTTGGCCCTTGTAGCTCTCTTTTTAACTTGCTTCTCCTCTTTGACATCTTCGCTGAGTGGTTGTTCCTCTTCCTCCTCCCCTACTTCGTCCACAGTTACAAAGTTCATATTGCGCAGCTCTTCAAGGTCACAGGGATCCTCTTCTTGGTTTGGTGATTTCACAGGCTCTTCGGGTATAATTGGTGTTGTGGTGGTTGGCTTGTCTTCACTATGCTCCACTTCCTCATTCTCCTCATCATCACCCTTGGCCTCATCCAGGGTTACAAGAGTCTGGAAAGACAAAGAAGAGGTCATGCTAACTTACAAGAACTTAAACAAATCAAGGTAATCTTAAATGATTGTTTTAAGAAAATAAAAACTGACCTCAGGATTGAAAGAATCAAACCCCTCTTCATCAACAATCTCATCTAATGTAACTAGGCCTTGAAGTTCTTTGTCCAACTGGTATTCTTCACCCTCCGTTTCATCATCTCCAACCTCATCAATCGTTACAAGTGTCTCAGACACTTCATCAGCCTTCGAATGCTGTTCCTCATTCGTTTCATTGAAAAAATCTTCCTCACCCTCACTGACCTCATCAAGAGTGACCATTACATCATGGGATGGAATTTCTGAGATCACAGTTGCCTCATTATTGTCCATCACTGGGGCAGAGGTTTCAGGCACCTCGGGATGGATATCTTCCGATTTCTCAAAGGTTTCTGCAGAAGTTGGTGGGCAGAGTTCCTTCTGTGAAGTAGAGGAAGAAACTGACTCGCTTGGCTCAAATTCATCCAAGGTCCCAATGTCAGGGTCTTTTTTCATGGTTAGTAGGTTCTCAACATTGTTGTCCATCTCTGCTGAAGCAGTTTCTGCTACAGTACAAGGCTCTGTTGTCTCGTCCTCATTGGCAGTTTCCATCTCGTCTGTTCCCAGTGGTTTATCGGCACTCTCTTCCAGAGACTCTTTCTCTTCTGGGTTTGGAAATGCAACAACTTCTGCAGCTGGAGTGATTTCTTCAATATTGGATTCTATTTTCTCTGCGCATTCAATAACTTCAAGTTTTCCTATCTCAGAAGCAACAATCTTGCCAGTTTGTTTTGTTTGATCAGCTGGATCTGACTCTGCAATAGGAGAGACTATGGAGTGGGAATCGGGTTTATCCTCAATCTTCTCATCCTTGACTGAAGACTCAGTATTTGAGACCACATTGTCTTCTGCTTCATCCCCTACTTCATCAACGGTCACAAACTCATCAAAGTTAAATGGAAACGGTTCCTCATCTTTTTCCTGGAAAGCACAAAGTCTTAATCAGCAACGCCTATCTTCAGTTATTAGACTGCAGACATGTTAAATTTAGACACTTACCTTTTCAGCTGTCCTTATTTTTGAGTGACTCCTCGAAGGCTGTGAGTTTTTGCTATGACTCTATAAACAAGCAAATAAACCAAGTAGAAAGATTAAAATTTCAGAGAGGTTAATAAAAGCAGAAACATCAAGGTATCATTACAAACATCTTAAAACAATATAAATACTTAGTACACCTCACCCTGTGATTAACATCATGCCCCCTTAAACGCTTTGATGGAGGAGTGGACTCCCGCCTGCTCCTCCGGGAGGATGAGGACCCACAGGATCCCCCATGTCTGGTAGTAGGGCCATCTTCTTCAGAATTACCCTGCTCCTGTGCCTAGATGTTGGCTCTTTCTCTTGGGACGAGGTGTCCGTAGGCTTACTCTTTGACCCAGAGTTCTGATAACTTTTCTCTTTCTCTGCCTGAATCTTTTTGCTCTCTGCTTGAGTTGTCTTCTTGGTTGCTTGAGCAGGCTTCTTTGAGCTTGACGGGCCTTTGGTGGTTTTCCTCTCTGCAGCTTTTTTCTCTATTTCTGCTCTCTGTTTGGCTTCTTCTTCAGCACGTTTTAGTGAAGACTGTAAGCGACACTGATGGACAGCTAATTCAAGTGCCTTCAAAATCTCCTGTGTAACCGGAGGAAAGTCCAGAGTAGTTTCATCAATCTGGAAGGGCTCAAGCACCGTTTGAGGACTGTTTGAGGCACATGTAACTGTGACAGGTGAATTACTGACTGTTTGATCAGAAGTGGAGGGTAGGTCAGAGGCAGGATCAAAAGCTGGAATGGAGTCAGATTCAACAGTTACAGGAACATGCTCTTCAGCAGGTTCCTTTTCATTACTACACTGCAGATTTATGTCCATCTCTAAAGGTTCAGTTGGTTTTAAGTCATTCGATTGGCCCTTGTTTTCAATCTTGAGCTTCTGTGTTTCCAAAACATAATCTTTGACATCAGTGGCTTTGGTAGTTTCTTCTGGACTCTGGGTCTCCATGGGCTCTACAGCAGTTCCCTCACTGTTAACAGTTGAAGCAACAATCTCCATTTCCGACTTGGACTCATCAGTATTGATTTCTAACTTTGAATTGTCAATTTTGCTTTCTTCCACAGATGTAGGAACCAATGTCCCTGTTTGATCCGTCGAATCTATTAAAATGGAAGTTTCTAAGGAAGCCAATTCATGCTCTGCAGACTCCACAGAAGCTTCAGGTTCTGAAGCAGAAACAGCCGATGCAACCTCAAGCTCTATTTTTCCCGATTCTGAAGCAGGAATTGAGGATCCAATTTCATGCTCTGTGTTTGAAAATTCAACTGAAACAGCAGATTCTGCAGGGACTGAAAATTCAACTTTAAGCTCCGCTTTCTCAGACTCCGCTGAAACGGCAGATTCTGAAGAGGGAACAGAGGACTCAACTTCAAGCTCCTTGTTCTCAATCTTAGATTCAGTCGTGGGAATTGAGGATGCAGCGTCATGCTCTTTTATCACAGATTCAGTTTCAGGGGTCTCCATGACAGTTTCATTAACAGATTGGGTATCCTTCTCTGCTTTATTCTCAGAAGTAGTCGTTTCTTTATTAGCAGACCCATCAACTTTAATGTCTTTGGGAACTGTTACTTTAGTTGCAGCGGGATCAGCATTCATCTTTTCATCACCAACACTTTCTTTCAAACTTACTTCACTATCGCTTATAACAATAACTTCACCATCTTTAGCCGCAATAGTAGCATTAGTTTTTGGAGCTTTGTCTTTTGTAGTAGATGCAGCAGAAGCTCCTGCTGCAGTGACTACCTTTTGGGCTTTGACAGGATTCGTTTTTTTTGTCGCTGCTGTTGTACCAGGAGGGTTTGCTCTAAGATGATGAGAGAGAAAATTATGTTGACATTTCCAGAACTGTTTTTATAAAATAAAAGCAAAATATTTACTTTCTCCCCTCTTACCCTTTTGCTTCTGTCTTCTTTTTAAACTGTTAAATACATAACAACATGGTTAATTGCATTTTTAATTCATTGCCTCTGTAAAACCATTGAGGTGATGCCACACACGTAAATGGCAGACAATACCAGCTGAACTACCTTGACTGGTCTTGCTAGTTGGAAGCTAAGGGTACTGTTCTGGACCACACAACGAAACTTGAGGAAGCGAGAGAAGATAGTCCTAGCGGCAGCAGCATTCTCCATTTCAAAAATAATCTGAGATTAAAACAAAATAAAAAAATTAGCAACAGTCAGCCAAGATCTCATATTTCCCTTTTATAATAGAAAGCAGATTTTAAAGGTCCCATATTGTCAAAACTGAAATTTCCTGGGTTTTTTCATGATAACAGAGGTCAAGGGGCTATGTAACTGCCATATAAGTTTCAAAACAGTCAGTCCACAGTAAAATGCACACAGCCTGCATGAACTAGCTGTGCTTTTTCACGAGCCCTTGTGACTTCCGTAAAAATATGACGTCTGAACTACTCAGTCACCACCTTCAGTCTCCATACCGGGCACTCCCATCTATCCTCCAGCCACAATTAATCACGACAATGTATATAAAATTACAAATGATTATAAATCGTCAGTTTGTTTTACTCACATGCACACAGACATTATTTCATACACAATATAGTCATGAGATGCAATAAATCTTTAGATGCACCCACAATAACAAAAGACCACACTTTATTGAACCTTTTCAGATAAGAAGTGTGTGCTGCAAATGTGATCATGTTTGACGATCGTTTCTGTCCAGTCTGCTCATTTTACGCCATTTAACCACAGCTGTCGTTGTTTTTCTTGTCTGGCAGTGACAGCAAGTATGTAATCAAATTTCCAATTTGAGGCTGTATTACATCAATTCTGGCACTCAACATCACAACAAGATGATATGTTAAGCTCCTTATGTAGCCAATCTTCACTAGTTTTGCCTCCAGCTTAACGCGGTGACGTAATTGTGACGTCAGCCCTAACTAGTTACCTGTGGTTGGCCTAGCCGTGCGTCACTCAGAAAACAACAGGCCAATCAGAAGAGAGGCTCATGAATATTATTAATTAGACAGGACAAAATCGACCTGTTATTGGAAGAGCTCCTGGAAGAGGAGCTGTAAAAATATATTTAGATGTTTTTTTTTACCCCAAATATATATTCTTAAGGACACAAAACCTAAAATAAAACTCCAGAAATGTGTACAATATGGGACCTTTTAAAAAAAACTGGAAGATAAAGACAAATATTAGTTTATAGTCTCTACATTATTGTTTTTCTTGTTTCTCTGTAAATATATTATGAGAAAAATATATAAATAAGATTGTTTAATTAATATAGAAGATAGATTTGAGGTGCTTACCCTGCCATTGAGAGGCAAAACTTTCTTGAAGGCACCATATCTTTGAATTATGGCCTCTACTTCCTTGATTGCCCTAAGTGTTTTTGGCACATTGCCAACAATGAGAAGGCGTTCAGGCAATGTGACTATTTCCTGTGATCAGGAGGGAAAATAGAGTCTTAGACATGATACAGGTTATTTAATTTTAATTCATATTTTTGGCATTTACTTACAGGTGATTTCTCCATGCCCATTAGCACTCTGAATACTGACTCCTTTGGGGCAGATAAAGATAAAACATTCAGTCACTAACCAACCAGAACAATAACCAGAATTAATCAAGCGAATATACATGTACTCGAGACAAAATGCTCTCTCTCGGATAGACAACAGAGAATTCATTATTATTGCATTTTTAAGTGAGAACACAGAATATTTATTACATTTGGATTAAATATCAAAACGTTTCATGGAAATGTATATTATTTTACAGATGGAGTGCACACTCACAGTGTAATTCAGGTTGATAGGTTGCATCATCATCTTAACAGTTATCTCATTGTCTTGCACTTTAGCTGGTGTCTCAGAGTAGGCCTTCACCATTGCTTCAACTGCCTCAGTGTTGGGCATCTGCATTAAGGCCTAATAAAATCATTAAAAAAAATAACAATTTATACACAAAAAAATAATAATAAGCATATTAGAATAATATTATAAAAATTATATAATATAAAAAAATATGTATTACCTTTTGTTGAGTGATTGCTATGACAGGAGTTGCAACGAAGCCATATGGTTTAGCAAGGTTGGTGAGGTCATCCTCAGTAACCCCTTCCTCTGGAAGATTTGTAATCTCAACTATATTTCTTCTCCAGGGTAATTCCTGTAGTCAAAGAAAAAGAATAGAAGTAGATGATTTAACAAAGTGAATAGTTTTTAAATGAAAAAATAAAAACAGTTTAGACAGAGAACACAAAATAACATACCTTCTTTACCAATTTCTTTGCAACTGCTGTGTCTGTCAAATTTCACAAATAAATGTTATACAGTTTGTCCTGCATGACCACAAGAATTACAGATGGAGATGCAGTCACTTACCTGAACCCTTAGCAGGGGGTTTAGCTTTAGCTGTCTGAATAGTATTTTTGGGGTCACTTGGTTTTCCCTTGGTTACTTGAGACGTCTTGTTGGGGACGCTTGGTTTTCCCTTGGTTACAAGAGCCGTCACCTCCTTTGCTTTGGCTGGCTGAGGTGCCTTAACTGGGTTTGCACCCTTTACTTTTGCTGACTGGGTTGGTTTTGTTGTTGTAGTCAACTCTTTTCTGTAATAGGACACAATGCATTTATAGAACCTTTTGCAATAACACTTATGTATAATTCGAAACCACTGCATGCATGAGAACTTACTTCTTAACAGGTTTTTCGGTCTTAACAGATTTTATCCCATCATCATCTCTTGCATCCTACAGAAATGCACAAATGTGATTTAAATGTCAGGGCTTGGTATGGTTCATCTGTAAGTGGAACTGACAAAGAGTCAAACATACCTTCTCCATGCAGACTTTAATAACCTGCCCACAAATTGTCAGGTTCTTACAGTTGAGCAAAGCTTTGGCATCCTCCTCTCTCTCCATACACACCGAGGCCTGAAGAGAGTGCAAACCACAAAAACAACAGCTACAACAACTACATTTCAAATGCACATATTTGCATTACACTACCATTCAAAATGGTATTGTGCATTTTTATAAACCCAGGATATATAAGTTGTTTCAATGTTCTGAGCTAAATAAAAACGTATTCAAAAGTCACAAAAAAGTATTCAAAATGAACTTTGTTGATATGAACTGGGCATTTGTTTAGGCACATCTACAAAAAATTGAATATCATGAAAAAGGTAAAAAACAATTGTCACTCATTTCAGAAAGTGAAACCCATATATTGTACAGAGCGAAATATTTCAAGCCTTTATTTCTTGAAATGTTGATGATTATGGCTTACAGATAATGAAAACCCAAAATTCAGCATCAAGGAAAATTTGAATATTACATAAGATCAATAAAAAATGCTATTTTAAACAGAAATATCAGGCTTCTGAAAAGTATGTTTATTTCTATGCACTCAATACTTGGTTGGGCCTCCTTTTGCATGAATTACTGCATCAATACGGCGTGGCATGGAGCCAATCAGCCTGTAGCACTGCTCCGGTGTAATAGAAGCCCAGGTTGCTTTGATAGCGGCCTTCGGGTCATCTGCATTGTTTGGTCTGGTGTCTCATCTTCCTCTTGACAATACCTCATAGATTCTCTGGGCTTCAGGTCAAGCGAGTTTGCTGGCCAATCAAGCACAGTAACACCATGGTCATTGAAAATGAAATCAGCATCTCCATAAAGCTTGTCAGCAAAAGGAAGCATGAAATGCTCTAAAATTTAAAATCTCTAAAACACAGTTGACCAACACCCGCAGATGACATGGCAGCCTAAATCATCACTGACTGTGGAAACTTCACACTGGACTTCAAGCAACATGGATTCTGTGCCTCTCCACTCTTCCTCCAGACTCTGGGACCTTGATTTCCAAATTAAATGCAACATTTACTTTCATCTGAAAAGAGGACTTTGGACCACTGAGTAACAGTCCAGTTATTTTTCTCATTAGCCCAGGTAAGATGCTTCTGACGTTGTTTCTGTTTCAGAAGTGGCTTATCGCCCTTTTCCTGAAGATGTCTGAGCGTGGTGACTCTTGATGCACTGACTCCAGCTTCAGTTCACTCTTTGTGAAGCTCTCCCAACCAAGTGTTTGAACCGGCTTTGCTTGACAGTATTCTCAAGCTTGCGGTCATCCCTGTTGCTTGTGCACATTTTCCTACCCAAATTCTTCTTTCCAGTCAACTTTGCATTTAATATGCTTTGATACAGCACTCCTTGAACAGACACCCCTTTCAGTAATGACCCTCTGTGACTTACTCTCTTTGTGGAGGGTGTCAATGATCGTCTTCTGGACCATTGCAAAATCAGCTGTCTTCCCCATTATTGTGGTTTCAAAGAACAAGAGATATCCAGAATTTATACTGCATGGATGGTCATTTATTGAAACTCAAAATGTAAATATTCTAATATTTTGAGATACAGATTTTTGACTTTCATTAGCTGCAAGCTCTAATCATCACAATTAAAACTAAAAACTTTTGAATAAATATGAACATTTCACTTTTTAAAATAATAATAACTTTTTCACCATATTCAATTTTTTTTTTATAGATGTACCTGTATATAAATGACTAAGTCTGACATATAAAAATGAGAATTACAAAGTGAAGGCCACATTTTACAGTGAGGTAGATAAGCAACTAATTAACTACCTGCACATTCAAAGATTAATGCAAAATAAAACCACAAATGATAAACACATTTCTACCTCTCTGATTGCCTTGAGGAGGATGGCAGTATAAATCTTGCCAAAAGGCTCAATGGCATCATTCAGTTCTTTGTTTGTAGTCCCATTAGGAACTCCAATGAGCCTCAACAAACAGGATGTGCCAGGGGCATCCTTGGGTCTAGGCTTCACATCATGCAGAAACAAAGATTGCAATTAGATTTCATGCATTTATTACATATTAGAACAGATACACCTACATTCATCTCTACTTTTTTCAAAAAGGTTTTCTAATGACCCTGATAGAAATACGACAATACAATTGGCCTTATATCTATAGTAATGGAGGAACAAACAGCCTGTAACTGCAATATGAGGACGTACCTTTGGAGTGCTGGAGGACTTTGAGATGGAGGTTCTGATTGACTTGGAGTACTCCGCTCTCTTAGGAGAGAGAGGCCGTTTCCAACTACTGGTGCTACTGCTTGCCTTTGATGAGGAAGTAGTGGAACTACTTTTCTTCTTTGCAAGCTCAGCCAGCAGGGCCGGTGCCAAGGATTTCACCACAGCCTTCAAAGTACTACTGTCTGCGATTGAGGAAAGCTCAGCTGTGGGCAAGAAAATAACAATGCATTAGTCCATCAAGTGATTTGAAGAAAAACTGTATATTACATAGCAAGAGCATTGCAATAAGGTCTTACCTGAAGACATGAGCTTCATGGCCAATCGTTCACTACTGCTGGATCTCTGCTGCCAGGAGGGGCTGCTCCGACGGGGGCTTGATCGGCGTACAGGAGAGCGCCTACTGTAAACTGGAGACCTTGACCGTTGAGATGGGGGACTACGGGATCTTCGTCTGCAAGGACTGACTCGAGACTTCCTATGGGGGGACTGGCTGCGACTTCTGGAACGCCGGTACCTTCTAGGGCTTCGGGAGCGAGAACGGGATCGCTTACGGCGGCTTGAGGAGTCATGGTGCCGTTTCGGACTGGGGGATCTAGAGTACGATCGGGTGTGCCGCTTTGAGCTGCTGTGATCTGCTTTGGACTCAGGTCTGTGGATGATTGACCATTTTCAAGTGAATATATAAGCCTTTTTAATATATAGACAATTATAAGATGAATTTTAATGAATTTACCTTGAAACAGAGACAGCCTCATTATTCCAGTCAGGATATCTACAATAACATAACAAGGACACGATTTTCCATTAACCGTTAAACAAGAAACTATCCAAAGGAATTCTTGAGCAATAGAAGCCAATCATATAAAACACTCACTGTTTCCTAAGACGTCTACAACTCTCAATGTGAAGATTTGTATTCTGATGTTCAAGCCAGTTCTGTGAACAAACAAAACTGCTTTAATTATCAATGTCTTTGCTTTAATTACCGATAGAGTTTTAAACAGTGCAACGGACTTAAAAAAGATTCAAAAAAATTCTGATTATAGAGATAAAAACGTTCAAAAGACAAAAAAGAAATAGCAAAAGTCCAAATTTGTGACATGATAAAGCTTCTTAAATCCACTATAGTCTTATTAGAACAAAAAGTCGATGATTTTCATGACAAAACTTTTTTTCCCCAGCATGCAAAAGTTCAAGGAGTTGCTTCAGGTATTACGAAGGTGGAGATCGCCATCTGCCTTTTGTCTTCTGCAATTGTGGAAAGTCATCAGGTCTGCCTCCACAACAGGTACAGCATTTTTTTTTGTTCAGCCAGTCCAAAGTCTTACACTAGGTTTCAACAAAATGTTTTTTCATCGGGCTTCTCCAGGCTTCCAGAAAACTGGAACTGATAAAACTCCTTCCGAAACTGGAATTGGCTTGAAGATACATTTTTTTCCCAGCCAGTTATTCTATTCACATCAGCGTACTGGCTAATACTTTTTAACCCATAATATGGCAACTGAACAATTAATAAGCAATTAAAGTTAAACAAAAATGTAATTACATGTTTCTGACATTTTATTTAAGTTTAATACAGTTTTAGCTCAAAGTTCACCAACACATTTTAAATGAAACAGGAAGTGAGACCTTTTACATACAACAACAAAAAATGCTTTCAAAAGAAGCACTACTGGGTAAGAAGATACTCACCTTAATCTGGATACATTCAATGTTACATAGAGAGCATGTGTGAGGAAAGATTCTTGGCGTAGCTGCTGAGTAATCATTCATCATGGTTGGAGTTGGAAGCCTCTTCATGGGGGGCACACTGATTGGAGGTGAAAGGAACGGAATCCAGTTGGCATTCGGACCTCTGGGAATATTGCCAACAGTCATCATAGGAAGAACACCAAGTTGAGGCGGTATCTGCGGAGGAGGTCGACTGGAAGGCTGCAGAATAGGCTGTGAAGAAGGGGGTCTCGCTGGAATCGTCTTAGTGGGTCTCGGATCCACTGGTGGAGGTTTCTGAAGCTTTGGAACTTGTACAGGGCCTGGAGCTGGCTGACGCGCCTGATGATGCTTTGTGATGTCCATTCCAATGAAGGGTTGTCCAGAGACCTCCCTCATAAACTTTGGTGACTCTTTAGGCAGGTGTTTACTTGCATAGCTATCCGGGCTCTCCTCAGGATAGTCAAATGTACTAGAATGTCCATAGTCAATAACTTTGCTATATTCAGACCTCGCATCAATGTCCCTCTTCGCTTTACGCATTCGGATGTCTCGCAAAATGAACGGTAGGTTGTCGGGGGTCAGCTGATCATCTGGATAGTGGCTTAGAAGTTCTAGGTCCTCACTGGAGAGTCCAAAACTTGCTAGGATGCTGCCGGCACTTTCAGAGGTGTAGCGTGAAGGCCGCTGTTCTGGCGGAGGCTGACTGTCCAAACCACTTGATCCTCCAACAAAACTTGCAGAAGGGAACAGCTGTGAAGAACCGGAATCACGGTCCAAACTTGAAGATGTGAAGAGCTTGCTTGGGGCTTGATACATGGACCAGCCCACTTCATCAGATCGTGAAGTCGCTGAAAAGCCGCTGCCAGAGGGAAGCACTTCATCCTCTCTCATGCGGGGATCAACTTTTTTGGGTTGCTGGAGCATTTGCGTGAGAAGGCGAACTTCCTCACGGGCTCCCCGAAGGTTCCGGCCTATGGCGGCTTCGAGATCTGGGGAAATCTGTGACTGGCGTTGTCCCAGTGAGAATGGCTGGTTGCCCAGCAACCCCCCGCGAGAACCGGATATGGAACCCAGGCCAAGACGGGCTGCCCCAAGCTGCATTCGAGGCTGTGACCCAAGACCATACTGGCCAGGCACGACAGGTCTCTGACCACTGGGGAATGGCCCTCCACGGGGATTATATAATGGATGCGACATGGTGACCTTGAGCAAGTTGTGCAAGGTCAAAGCAGGTGAAGCAATTGAAGGCGGTGTGACACTTGTGCCAACAATTGCATTCAGCTGGTGCAGTGCCAACTGAGTCTTTATCTGTGCCAACTGGAGGGAGACGGGGCCTAAAAGCGGCAGACTCCCAAAATGCCTCAATGCAACAGGGGGCACACAACCTTCCAAGGACAATGAAAAGCTGGAAAAATTAGGGGGAAAAACACACAGATAGGGTTATTGGCTTGTTGTCTTCATGTCCTCACACAGAAATGGCAAAACGGGTGCGACCATTTTCCCCTTCCGTCAAACAATCTCAAATCTCCAGCTTCAAGGGATTTAAACAGGTTTCCATGTCTTCACTGAAGAAGAAAAACAGCAAGCAAAAAGGACAAGACAGACAAAGCAAAATATCACATTTTAGGAGTATCTTAGGAGTTTTAGTAGGGTTCTTTTTGCTTAAATGTGAACAGGGAGGGACAAACATGCCTCAAAGCAGGACAACAAGATACGCCAGACTGATCCTTTATAGATATTAGGCAACTGTACTTTTAATAACCTGTCAACAGTACTTTGACCTTTTACATTAATGCTGGTTTGAGACAGCTTAATGCCATTAGAATTTTGCGGATTTGTAATTTGGTAGATTATAGGGACGGTCATGTCTGGACTATCAATATTGTCCATCCCTGTCAACAAAGATCACTAAGGTGAATCCTCTTCGTGAACAGTTCAATTAAAAAAAAAATAAAGAGAAGAATCTACTTCCTTTAAAAAAAAAAAACTACAGAGCCGTTGACCAGAACATTTCTGAAATAAATCAAGAATTTCTTACTTAGCAACCAGGCAGTGTTGCCAAGTCTAGGATTTTCCTGTGATACTGGGCTACTTTTATACACTTGGTTTTTGTCTGCTCCACTCCCCTTTTCAGTCAAGGTGAATCCCCTGGAACGAGGTTTTGATCCACTGGAACACAATGTCGATAGCCAATTTCCACTGAAACGTGATTGTGCTAGTTTTGAGTACCAATTGTGCTGGATCTGTTATGCAGAATTGGCAAACCTGCAACCATGGCTGCTTTTTTCCATGGTCTCTAAGATATACTTGGGTATATAGGGCTTTTGGGACACGCAATTTATTTTACAATTTTACTTCTCCCTTTATCAAGTTTTTCTAACAATAAAAGTGTCAAAAAAGGAAACAGCATTTACCACCTATTCTACTTCTATAATGTTACATATTACAAAGATAATAAATATATACTGTAGGGCAGGACATCATTTTATCCAAGAACAATTCCTTTTCCGATCTCTTTTTATTTGCCATCAACGCCATAACCTTAGTTAATTGGCATTGTAGTCGTCATTAAAATTAAATTTCTAAAATGTCAGATTCTTTTCTTCTAAATAGATGTTATTGATCTTATTGCGAATAATTCACACATGTATGCATTTGAGAGATGAATATGCATTTTGTTGAAATATTATAAAACCATTTTTCCCCTCGTTAAACAAAAAAATTATACACAGTAAATTAGTTCAATTTTGATTCCTTTGATATAACCGATTAATTCACGTATGCATAATAGAACGTATGCAAAATTGCATCATCAAACATCCATCTGAAACCTTAAACCGCTGGATTTTGGATTGCACTTTCTGTCATTACCCTGCATGAAGTGTTTTAAAAGGGAACGTTTACTGCAATACGAAACTGACTCAGACGTGAATCCGCCATCAAGCGACTGAGAACAAAATGTCCACTCAACAGTAAGAGACCAGACCGACTCACACAGCAGCCATTTCTAAAAACAGGCCTAAACCTGTCGTGCATGTCATCCACTGGACACTAAACGGAGATCTCTTCCGGTCATTATGAAGAACGACGCAGAAACACAAGGTGATGTTACAACCCAAACATCTGCTTCAGTTCCCCTCTTGCCAAAACTAGAGCCCATGTACTGCAAATGGAGAGCATATAACATGCAATATCGTGTAAACAACTGCTAAAACACATTTGACATGAGACTGAACAGCGGACCAATCGATGGTGAGGAATTACACCCAAACAATGATCTATAACGCTTCCATTACAAATCGCGGGCAATGCTAGATCGAGCGTCGATCATTTTACTGGAAGCATCATATCTGGATGGGGCGATGTTTTTGTGGCTAGTGTGCCGCATAAAGCTAAAAGCAGTGTATCATTACATGAAACACGCGGTAAGAGTGATCTGATGGGCAGATAAGTCATGAAATCAACCAGATTCATGCAGGCCTCAGTGTATCGTTTACCCCGATCAGTCGACGTCGCCATTTTATAGAGGAAAATCCTTTTATTCCACAAATAAATTACCACATTTACACCAGAAGGGTTTCCAAAATATGTGAGATGCACTACAATAACATACCTTGCACTTTGATTTGCAAAATCTCACTGTGGAAATCCGGCGAGGAAAACGCTCCGCTTTCTGGGGACGTTCGGCTCGCGTCTCAGACACGATCAAATGATCGAAGAGTTAACCCACGAGTCAGGAAAACCAATCAAACCCGAACCCTTGCGACACGGAACACTTCCAATCCTTAACTTATTATTCAGTAAACCGTTAACTTATTATTCAGTAGACGAATCATTTCACTAGACGGTTAAACTTGTTTTCACAGTAAGTTAGTTAATAAGAGACAGGCTTTACGCTGTTTCTTGAAAACAGTAGAGAGGGGGTCGTTTTCCTTCAAGATAGCCAAGAGATGGCAGTGTTTTCATTTTTGAGACTAGTCGGACTGTTTTTCAGTCAGGCAAAGACTAGACCTACGTCCCAATGTGCATACTATCCATCCTATCTTCTATGTGATATTAGTAATTTTCAATACAAGGGCAGATAGGATGGTTAGTATGCACATTGGGACGCAGGCTATGTCTGAACATTGTGGGCCTACAAACATTTAACTTCCTAGTTCCCACACACAACAATGAAGCTATAGGCCTACATTTATGTGTTTTAGCACATTCAATGTTGTCTAAGTATGTGGCATGACTGATTACGTTATTGTTCATCTTGAGTATAACAAAGCAGCTGTAAGTACTTTAATAATTGAACTTGAGTGTTATATTTAGGATTAGTTTTTGTGGAATTTGTACTTTGCTAAATAACTATTACATTTCAATTGTAAAATCATACTTCTGGCTCCTCATAAACACTTTTGTGAACTTGGATGAAACAAAGGAACTTAGGCTATTTGATTGAACGAAACAAAGCCACTGTCTCTTAATTCCAAAAATCAGTTTGTTTAAAAAATGCTTCACGTTTACTTTACTACTTTACGTTTAATACTAAATACTTTGACTAATGTCTGAGTAATATTTTAGCATAACCACATTATTTAAGTGCAAGTTCCCTTTAAGAAAAGGCCGTCATAAACAGATGCAGAAGTTCATAATTGCTGCATGTTGATGTTCTTGACATCGAATCCTCCACACAAGGTCAGAGATTTTGGCAAATTAATGTCTCTCTCAAATTTCTGAAGCTAAACCTTCTTTTACACATCATCACAGTTTTAAAAGAAAAAGTAATTAGATTTCTATTCGTATTCTTAAGTGTATTTATTTGATTGTTAATTAGACTATTTGAGGTCATTTAGTATTATATCCCTGATGCATTACCATAATAATTTGCAAGAAACATTGCATTGACTACATTGTTGAGTTTCATCTTTAACGAACTCATCTAGTTCTTATCTTTAGAAAGAGTTTGGTTTGGAACGCTGGTAACGTCATGACTGAAAGTGTAATAAGAGAGCTGTTATTCTACTTAGGTGAAATTTATGCCAAGTGTTCTTTCTTAGTATCAAAACGGACAAGCAACTTTATTTAACCCTGATGACATCATGTAACATATTATTTTGGCCATTGCAAAACATTTAGATATAAATAAATATGAATAAACAATGTTTCCCTTTCCTGTCTGCAAATATTTCCAGCTCAGTTTATTTTAGATTATTTTTTAATGTTTAATGTTTAATATTAAAATATACAAGCACACACTGTCTTACTTAAGCTATCTTATTTTGTTTGGTTTGATAGAAAGGCTTTAGCTTCAATTAAACGTGACTGCTCATCCAATCAGTGCATT
The DNA here is from genome assembly GCA_027564155.1 of Gymnocypris eckloni scoliostomus. Classification (NCBI taxonomy): domain Eukaryota; kingdom Metazoa; phylum Chordata; class Actinopteri; order Cypriniformes; family Cyprinidae; genus Gymnocypris; species Gymnocypris eckloni. Next base: position 32,425,592 of record CM050413.1, on the reverse strand, counting down.
TTATTTAGTATGTTTCAGTTCTGTAAGGAAACACCCTGATTCCTCTCTGCCCATCATTTCAGATGAGGTTCCTTTAAGTAGCCCAGGGTAGCATGCTTTTATTGTGTGAGAGCGTGAACCTGTTTTTCATACGGCACATTTTTCTTGCTTATATACTGTATAGACTACTGTTCAAATATTTGAGGTCAGTAAGATTTTTACAATTATTATTCAGCAAGCCAAGGGCACCTAAACTGATCAAAAGTGATAGTAGATAATTTTACATTGTTACAGAAATAGATCTATTTAAAATTATTTCTGTAAATCAAAAAAAAAGTATTACGGTTTCCATACAGAACATTTTTTTATGTTGATAATAGTAAGAAATGTTTCTTGAGTGCAAAATCAGCATATTAAAATAATTTCTGAAGGATCATGTACATCATTACTGCCATCATAGGAATAAAATATATTACAAGTATTTAAGTATTTTATTTACAGTTACGTACATTTAAATAATATTTCACAGCATTACTGTTTTTCTTGAATTTTGATCAAATAAGTGCTGCTGTGCTGAGCATAAGAGACTTCTTTCAAAATTTTTTAAAAATCTTGCCGTCCTTATTAAACTTTTGATTTCAACAGTAATGTAGGTTATAAGGCTACTCAGTTATGGCGTGCTCATTAAGCCATTGTTTTTAAAGTAATACAATTCTCTGTCTGTCGCATCAGTTTGGCGATCCCAAACTCACACCCTGAGTATTTACTGTGCTTGACCACATGCTAATCTACTGGGCAGAACTTGAGATCAGTTAACCAAGAGAACGAGTCTGTCCTGCTTCCCAGAAACATTATAAGTGGATTGTAGAAAGTTATTGAAACCAATGTTTTCTGCGATCTATTTGGGCTTCTAATGCTTTTGGGAGACTCAGCACCAAACACTTCATTGAAGTGAAAGACACAGAAGAGGATATTACTTTGCTTCCAATCTTAACACTCATCTAGTTTTCCTTTGTCACTCTTTTCTTCTCCGTATCCTTCTCACTGGCCCTGGTTTATGTCCAAGTTCAGCATAGTGACATACCGAAATTCATAGTGACAGACCAAAATCATTCAAGCACCAGGGGCCAATTTCAATCAATAACAGGTTGGGCACAAAGAGAGAGAAAGAGAAAGAGAGATGGCTGTATTGCAAACACTCAGACATGAGCGACAGAAAGAAAAAGAGACATGATGAAAGGTATCATTTGCAATTCTAGCAAGAGCAAGAGAGTTAGATGACCTGTCCACCCTTTTCATCCCACCCCCCTTCAAGCATTATTGTAGCACACAACTTTGCACATGCTGTAGCTAAATTATGGGCAACTGGCATAACACCATTTGTCCTTGTCTGGCAGGGCAGATGATATGGACTGAGAGGGGTCCTGTTAACAGATTAATTAAATATAAGAAGAATAAATGCCCTCCAGGGGTTGGGGGAATACCTACCACTCAGCACTACAGGACAGACTCTCCCAGGAGCCCTTCGGTTCTTAAAAGGTCACGATAACATGATGTGCTCATGGCAGATGGAGCTCAGGCTACACGTATTTTCAGTTTGCATGTAACCCTCTGGGGTCTTATTTTAGATGCCTATGTTTACTGTGTCAGATCAAAGGATAATTTACATCATATATTTTGCGCTCTGTTGTTTATTGTATTAAAAATAGATTAGTTTATTATTTTTAAAAAATAATTAGGTTCATGGCTGCATGTTTTTTGAAAACCAACGTCACTGCACCCTTTTACCAAGACATTTTGGAGCACTTTATGCTTTCTTCTGCTGACCAGCTTTTTAAAGATGCTGATTTCATTTTCCAGCAGGATTTGGCACCTGCCCACACTGCCAAAAGCACCAAAAGCTGGTTCAATGACCATGGTGTTGATGTGCTTGACTAGCCAGCAAACTCACCAGACCTGATCCCCAGAGAATCTATGGGGTATTGTCAAGAGGAAAATGAGAAACAAGAGACCAAAAAATGCAGATGAGCTTGAAGGCCACTGTCAAAGAAACCTGGGCTTCCATACCACCTCAGCAGTGCCACAAACTGATCACCTCCATGCCACGCTGAATTGAGGCAGTAATTAAAGCAAAAGGAGTCCCTACCAAGTACATATACAGTAAATGAACATACTTTCCAGAAGGCCAACAATTCACTACAAATGTTTTTTTTATTGGTTTTATGAAGTATTTTAATTTGTTGAGATAGTGAATTGGTGGGTTATTGTTAAATGTGAACCAAAATCATCACAATTAAAAGAACCAAAGACTTAAACTACTTCAGTCTGTTTGCATTGAATTTATTTATTACATGAGTTTCACAATTTGAGTTGAATTACTGAAATAAATGAACTTTTCCACGACACTCTAATTTATTGAGATGCACCTGTATGTGACTACTGGCCATGTTTTATGGACAGGCCACCTGCAACAAATTCCGATTGATCAAGTAGCTTTCTATTGTATAATGATGGTTATCATTGTACATTTTAATATGAAAAGCAGATTTTGGTAGTACAATAATGTTATCTCACTAGTTTACCTAAAGATTTGCAAAAAGAAAAATGGTTTTCATCTTGAAACATGGATTTATGAATCATTAATCACTTCCTTCAGTCAAGAAAATCCACCCTGATGTCATCCAAGATTAATTTGTTTCTTCATTCGACCAGATTTGGAGAAATTTAGCATTGCATCGCTTGCTAACCAATGGATCATCTGCAGTGAATGGGTGCCGTCAGAATAAGTGTCCAAACGGCTGATAAAAACACCACAATAATCCAAAAGTAATCCACATGAATCCAGTCCATCAATTAACATCTTGTGAAGTGAAAAGCTGCGTCTTTGTAAGAATCGAATCCATCACAAGGCGCTTTAACTTTAATCCGTCGTGTCTGGCCAATACAAGTCCATATTAAAGCTTCCTCTATAGTGAAAAAAATCCACCCCGTTTTCTTTCACCAATATATATGTTTAGAACTGTTTTTACTTGTAAACTCTGTGCTTGATCTGTGCATGCATCTCTCCCAGTTCTGACTTTTTCACTGGAGATAGCAGTATTGAATCGAGAGTACTTGTAGTGGATTACTTGCAGATTATTGTGATGTTTTATCAGCCGTTTGGACTCTCATTCTCATGGCACCCCTTCACTGCAGACGATTCATTGGTGAGAAAAAAATCTGTTCAGATGAAGAAACAAACTCATCTACATCTTGAATGAACTGAGGATGAGTAAATTGTAAGCTAATTTTCACGTTTGGGTGAACTATTCCTTTAAGTCCTTACTCAAAATTTTAAACATAGACGTGAAAGTGAACTCTCCAAACTTAAATTTGTATAATTCATGAACGAAACCGGTTTGTAACATGATTTTGATGTTCCATTTTGATGTACATTGCATTATGATGTTACCATAATGCAATGTCTGATTTTAAAATGGTTTTCAAAGGATGAATTTTGAGATTTAAAGTTTCAATTGATAAATAATTTCTGATGATTTCTAAAGTGTGATAGAAAAAAGGCAACGAAGAAGACTTTTTGTGACAAAGGTCAGAACACCTGTTATTATGTAGATTTTTCAGGTGCACTCTTGTCATAAATTAATCTGTTACTTTTCCAACATATTTTCTTACCACGAAACAGTGGTCAAATATCTATTTAGGAGTCTATAGTTTGTCATGATTAGATTAGGATTTAATTGTAATATAATATAATAAATCTAGGCGTCCCACAGAGGTTGACAGTTAAAATATATGGTTATATTAATGTAAAATGAATGTTAATGTTTGGTTTGTTTGTTAGTATGAAAGAACATCCTCTCACAGCATCATTTCTTATGATATCTGCTGTTTAGATCAAATGAGCTGGTTGATGTTTCCGTATTCAGTTCAAGTGGGCTTTAGTCTCATCACCCCATCCGAAATGACTTCTTCCAGCACCTTGACACCTTCTATTTCAGAGTACAGACACACACACATACACACTTCCACACCCTCATGCAAACACAACCCCTTTAACCTTCTCCCACACCCGTGATTTCAGAATTGTGCTGGCGAGGCGTTTTGTGGTAACTGTGTCCTCAGATATGTTCACCATCTTTTCAGCTGTAGCTGAAAACAGCTTGCTCCTCATTTCAGCTGTCCTCATCTAACTCTTTTTCTTACAAAGAATCCTGGTTCCATGTTCATGTGTTTTGTAAAACTACAATCTTTTGAGCTTTGGTCGTTTGTATAAAATCTCTCAAGAAAAAAGACCTGTTTTGATTTGAATATAATATATTTAATGTGTTATAGGTTAATCAGTTTTAACAGTAGTCAAAGTAATATAAAGTTGCTGTCAGATAGTGAGCAAGACATAGTCCAATAGGTAATCTGTGAACACTGTGTATTTGCACTTGAGGTTTGGGACTGGTTGTGTTGACATGACACCCTTTAAATCAGCATAGCTTCTCTGATTTACCTCACACAGTGTTCAAGAGTTTCTGGCCAGTTAATGGAACTATCACTTGCCCTTTACTACTAAAAATGTTACATTCATTAAATATCTCATATAACCATTTTTAAGCTTTGCAAAAAAATGTTATGCCTGTACTATAAGACGCCATATTTAATTCTAGCTGTGGTATGTTAGGGCCATAAGCTCTTAGCATGCAATAACTGTAAATTATGCATGCCCATAAAACATCCAAAAACATATGTAACCTTTCTGAAGGAGGAACCCATAAATCTTGTTAAGGGCCCAGATATAGATATCCACTACTGCCCATCTACGGTCCTTATGGCATTAAAACTGAACCAAGGCTAAAAGCTAAGGTCACGCCAGCATGTGCTAAGACCATATTTGTAGATCCATTAGGATATAGCTGCATATACTGTATTTTCATACATTTTAGTATGATAAGATGTTACTTTTTGCCAAGCTGGTTGTTACAAGGTAATGTCACTCTCCACTGCGAAAGGTGAAAAGGAACCACATGAAACTTTCTAGTATTCAGTTTCTGATAACAACTAGCATCATGAGACTATGATTAACACGTCTAATTCTGCCAATAAGTCTTGCCAAGGTGTTCAGACTACTGGTCTGGTCAGACTTTCCTTCCCATATTTATCTTAGTTTTGACTTCATGTCAGCTGATTTCCCTTTTTGTATGTTGATAAATTGAATAAATTTGTACCTTCCAGAATTCTAAGCCAATAGTTACCACACACACACAGCTGGTTAAATATTTGAATAATTATGAATTTTTGAAGGATCGTGTAACAATGAAGACTAGAGTAATGGCTGCTAAAAAACTCTGCGTAAATTATATTTTTTAATTGCTATTTTATTGGTTTTAAAATTGGTATTAATACTCATCACTTTAAAAATGAGCTTTAGCAGCTGGATGAAAACTAATGTTGTATCAAGACCTTATTTGGATGACATTATGGGTAAATTAATTGGCTTTACTGCCTCATAAACCTCCAGTTTTAAAGGCTTGCATTAATTTTGGACATCGTCCAAAAAGTTCACTGTATGTGTGAGGTCCACAGATTTGGCCATTTAGTTCACAGTATGATTGTTTGGACATTTCTTATGCCATTTTGAAGTACATACATAGCAATTGTAAAAGGGAGAGTAGAGAGGAAAGAAACCATAATCTCCTGGTATGTATTTTGTCAACGTTTAATCAATGGCATAAGCCTGTGGCTGTGACTACTTCCAGAACCAACAAAACCAGCGTCATAAATCTGTTTCAGACTGTGTACAGACTTTCCTCAAGCCATGGGATCATCACCATAGCTTTGTGTTCCAGGCCACATCACTGAACTCATTTAGATGACAGTGAAGCGACAGCAGATTGTCACCTTCTATAATACAACAGTCCATGTAATTGTTTTTGGGAGATTTCTTCACTTACATTTAATCAGAACTGAACTGATAGTAAGCTAGCAGGTGTCTGATGAAGGTCATCATTGAGCACGGTTTAGCTCACCATCTTTTAATTATGACCCTTTGCTGTGTGCTGAATTTACGAGTGCAATCATGCGTTGTGTGTAGCTGCTTTATTGAGTTTGCATTCAGCTGCTTGACATAACTAGCCCTTCAGCTCAAGGGTCTATTTGGAGCAAGCAGCATGTTGTGGTAGTGTAATCCAGACACACAGCAGGAATACATTGTGTTCTTTGCCTCATGTGTTTTGTGAATGTGTCATGATTATCTTTAAATTCACAATTAGTTTGCTATCAAGATGAGTATAATGAAAATGCAGATTTTGATGATCATACGACACTGAGAATGATATGATCGATTAACACTTCTGAGGTTAATAATGGTATTTCTGCAATGATGATGAGGATAGTGACAAGAAAACAAATGTTTTTCAAATGAAAGATGAGCTGTCATAGTGTGTTGGGATGGAAATGGCATATCAGTCTGAGCATAATGGAATTACAAGAATACCAGAGCAGACACATTGTGGGCTTCTCCAGACAGTCTCGACACAGTCCCACACAACCATTATGTGCAAATGTCAATGTCAAATGCGCAAGCCACAGATTAGCAACAAGCTTTCCCACTGTGCTGTTTCTCTAACTGAATGTTACAGTTACAGTAATGAACTTACAGTGAAAGTACGCACAGGGCAAGACCCCTAAAATGTTTAAAAGTGGAAATATGAAGCTTATGTTTTTGTTAAAGCACTTACATGATTGAATAAATACAAATCATTATTATTTATGTTGTAAGACAACTTTTGTAACAACTTTAAGACAACTTTTGTAGGCGGTGAACATGCATGTGGTTATGCATTTATGATATGATTGTGGATGGAGTCATGCTCAATTAAACAGTCCTTTCCATGTAGTTCATGTAGTTGCATATTTTCACTACAATGTCTCTTGCACAAAAACAATTTTTGTCTTGTGGATGTCAATTTATTATATGTTACCTTGTCTCTTCATTATATGTGTAAATTATATTTAGTTCTAAATTCTATAGTTAGTTATGTAATAATTGTATATATATTTATATAGTATGCTCTTGAATATGGCGGTGGAATATGGAGACCCCCCACATGATTGTAAAGCACTTTGGGTGTGCAGCAATACACAATAAATCGCTATATAAATGCATCATTCATTCATCCATCCATTCATGCATTCATTCATTCATTCATTCATTCATTCAATATTATTTGACAGATAATGCCAAAAACACAATGAAGTCGAAACAAAAAAAGTCATTTTTAAAACATGTTGGTTTGCTAATCTACCGAGTAGAGTTGGTTTGTGTTAGATCAATACACGTATGGTCACTGCTCCGACAGCAGAGGAAGATCCATTGTTAGGGTGAAGAATGAGGGAGGACAGAAGGATGTGAATTGGAGAGAGAACAACGAAATCCTTTAATCCAAAGAATTAGTGGGTTACATCAACCAGTTCAGTTGGGGATGGACGGGAACATACCAAAGCAACAATCAGTCCATAATCATGGTACTTTTTAAGTAGTCCTAATAGCAAATACTTCTTTGAATTAAATGTACAGTACCTAGATTTATTTGAAGGTTAATGTTGGTTCTTGTTTTGTTTTGACTGTGTCTTTCATTCAGGTTAATGTGGGAGATTCTGTAGGTGTAATGTTATCTGATTCTGAACCAGTGTTAATCTGGGCTCAGTGACAAGAGGAATGTGACATGAAGTAAGCAACAGTATCCTCTAGTCATGTGATCAAGAGAATAAATCTAGGCCCCAGATGTAAAGCTACAAAGCTTGTAAGAACAAAGGTAGGGTTTCTTAGATATGACACCCAGTTCATGTCAAAAAAAAAAAGGTTACAGTTTCTTCAGTGTACTTCTGATATATTACAATAGTTACCAGGTTGACTTTGGCAATATATTGCAGACTTGTGAAAAGCTCATGTTGGGTTAAAAGGTCCAAGACTGCATTTTATACAAGATAATGACATTCATTTGCATAGTAAACTGCAGAGATGACAGGTGCTGGTCCCTACAGGCAACGGAAATGCTAGTTGGTCTAAGGGCCATTATAAATGAATACAACATGGATTATATAATTAGACTGTTGCTATCAGAAGATACTGACTCATATGAAAGGAATGAAACCAGGCATGACTAGACTATGATTATAGATGCCTTCACCAGCAAATTTGATTTGATGTGACACTGCCAAAAATTTATTTAAAGACTTTGCAAATCATATTCAAATGAATGCTAATTTATTTGATAGAACTACACAGCAGAAAATCATATTATTAAATTAGTATTTTTGCTTTGATTATCTGTTAAAATATGTAATAATCATTAAAACAAGATACATGTAACTGAGCAACACTGAAAAAATTAAGACTTGTTTTCAAAGACTGTATTTGAACATTAGTACAATTTGTCCTATTGCATTGGGAAAAAACGTGAACTATTTATACTTACAAAAGCAAGTGAAAATTAAGAGATACATCAAGAAAACAAGCTTCAATAATAATGAAAATACATTTATCTTGTTTTAAAGATTTTCAGAAGTAATGTAATTTTTTGCAGTGTAGGTAAATAATTACTGAAACCCATTTGAAAAGTTGTTCTTCTAACTTGTACTTCTGGAAAGCCAACTGATTCAATGTCAACATAAAGTTTCAACATAAAACAGGCACATGAGCAGGACACAGAATGCAACAAATCTCACATCCAGACAGGTTAGTGAATTAAACAGCTTAAGAGGGGAGACAAACACTGTTTGTGTCAGAGCCAACGTTTCAAGCCACACATTTTCAGACACAAGTAACACTTAAGCGCTGAATCTGGATCAGCTCCAACCCATGAAGATATCACAACTTATTTAAAATCAGTTTAATAGGTTGGTTTAAAAACACGTCTCCACTTACCTATTTGGGGTATTCGGTTGAGAGAAGAGAGCCAGGCTGTTGGCCTGTTTGTTGACATCGTTATTTGTGATAGCATTTTTTGAGCCATCTTGGGAATTTTGTTTCTTATTGCTCTTTATCATGTTTCCACCCCTAAAAAGCTGAATGGAGGGTAAATGTGCTCCTGTAGCACTCACTACTGCTCTGCCCCCAAAGAGACCTTAAAATCCACAAATAAACCGACGCCCAGGAATACAGAGTCTCCGATTCACAAAAGTTTTTCAGAAGGATGAAAAAAAGTCTAGAATTCAACACATGATGGGATGTTGGTTGTTGTGGATAGTGTTAAGATAATTGATTGGTTGCTGATCCTTACCTGGAGGTGCAAACAGGCTATTGTTTATGGGTTGCTACATAAAATGATTTGGTGGAGGGGCAATAAATAAGCGCTGAGAATAACGGGTCACAGAAAAGCAAAAACGTCCCAAAATAATGACAATATCCAGTGCTATGTAGGTAGAAAATCTTCAATTGATGTCCGTTGTAGAAAATTTTCTTTCTTCAGCAAATGATTTGATAAATTCAAGCTGGCATTGCCTTGTTGAAAAAAAAAAGACAAATATGTTGCAAATACTATATAAAAAAGGAACGTCTCAAAACAATTCACTTCTCCATCCTAGATGTCTTCACTGACAGCTATTAAAGATAAGGCTGGGATTGCAAAGGGTGTCCTGGGATTTCAAGCCACACGGCTTCTGCCACCCGGATCGGTCAGCTGGTGTAGCTGGGCCAAAGTGTCACATGCCGGATGTCTGTTGGGAGGGGAGAGTGAAAGAGAGAGAGAGAGAGAGAGAGAGAGAGAGAGAGAGGTATGGTATTTCCCTCTCACTGCTTGGTAGCAAAGGGTAATTTAAAGAGACATTCCTTCCTTCTATATCCTATATCCTATGCCCCATTCCTCTCTCTCTTCTTTATGTCTCTCTTGCTCTCATAGCTGACTGCTGACCCCATGTGTTGGCTCAATCTCTTGGACATTTTCATTTTAATAGATATGTTAACAAGATTACTCTCATCTGATTCATTTAAACGATTTAATTAAAATATCATTAGCAGCACTTTTACTTTTTTACTTTTACTTAATTTACTTTCAAGGCCTAGATCACGTCACCTGTCCTTTGTATCGTACACTATTTATGGTCGGGAATTAAAGGATTGTTAACCATTCAGAGTTAAATTTAGAAGGCCTTGTGAATTACAATTTAATCATATTTGAATTAAGATAGCATTAGCAAACAAGATTTAGAACTGCGATTTGAATTTGAATGAAAAGGAAGTGTAATGAAAATTTGAATTACTTTGTTTGAGAAAAAAGCTTTTAAGTTTGATAGGCCTTATGGAGGGATGAGCTTGTCTTGCTCTTTGTCAAATATAACAAGTCATTGTATAAGTTTTGGAATTGTACAATCCAGTTCCCTCATTTGAATTCATGCCCAGTCAACTGTGTTGAAGCCTCTATGAATTATTTTAATCAGAGCCGGAATGCAAACCTATTCTCCATTCAAAGTCAGCTGTCACTGGAGGCTCAAGGTATGGAATATCCCAATAAGTGTGTCCTGTGTGAGAGGACAGGTTCAAATATACCTCTGCTCCCTCCAACCACTGGCAGTAAATCCCTCCCTGTTGACTCAGAAATCAATAACCACACTCTTACTGTGCAAATAAGAAAATGCATGGCTGCAAATGTAGTTGGTAGAACTGCTAAACGTTATGTTAAACATATGAAACCCATCCTTTCCTGTGTTCATTCCCTATTGAAACAATTTATAGGTCATGCTCTTTTTTCAATTATATTTTTAATTTAAGTTTGGAAAACTAAGGATTTTTAAAATACATTTGAAATATAATTGCCAAAAGTTATTAAGTTATCATTATAATATATTTGCAAACTAAAACACAAACTAAAAGCCGTTGCTATCATCTTTCTCTGCTGAAGTTCACACTGCCAAATCCTCACATTTCCACAACAAGATCAACAGCGCTCCAGACATGCGTAATCTCTTCAGAACATTTAATTCTCTCCTCTGTCCCCTTCCACCACCTCCCATCACTTCTATAACAGCTGATGACTTTGCCACTTTTTTCACAGACAAAACTAGAACAATCAGTAGTCAGTTTTCACCGCCACACACACACACAGGACCTCCAACCAACCACATCCACTGCTCAAGCTCCCATCTTCTCCTTCTGTCCCCTCACTGAGGCGGAAGTATCCAAACTTCTCCTCTCCAGCCATCCTACAACATGTCCTCTAGACCCTATCCCCTCACACCTTCTCCAAGCAATCTCTCCCACACTCTTACCAGCACTCACACACATTATCAACACATCTCTCCTCACAGGCATCTTCCCCACTGCATTCAAGCAGGCTCGGGTAACCCCACTGCTAAAAAACCAACCTGGTCTCATAAGAATACGTACCTCTGTGCACTTTCTGTTGCTACAGGTACATATAGCGGTGGTTCAGAATTCAAATATCTGGGGTCTGTCCCTAAAAGTTAATGTTCTATCGTGTTGGAAATATGCTCTACACCAAACCTAACCCTAAACCTACCCGATAGTTTTAACAAATGCAAAACTGATATAAAAGTGTATTTATTGTTGCAACCGTGCCATTTCAACTTCCTTATATGCAGACTGAAACTGCTTTGTTGAACCATGATTAAACAGGATTCGAACCGGAGCTCCTCACCTTCTAGGTATGTCTCTGTACTCCGTGAGCTACCGAACAAACTTACCGTCTATGAAAACCCATAGATATGAAGCTGGATATGTGCGATGCTAACTTTCAAAAGCATCAGTTTTCAAATCTCCCCACTTTTTAATATTCTTTTTAAGTCGCAACATGATATTCTTCAAGTAATTGTTCGAAAACTATGCTTTATTAATCAAAACTCTGTAAATTAGTTTGAAACGGAGTAAAAGGTGTCAGCGTTTTACTGCCTCTAGTGTTTGTTTCTTTTGGAAACTGCAGTAATATGTAGTTATTGGTACGTATTTGATGTCTCGCTAAAAAGTGCACCCAGGTATGTAAATGCCATGAGACCAGGTAGCAAAAAAAACTACATTAAACACTTCTCTTATAGAAAACTACAGACCTGTCTCTCTCCTTCCATTCATAGCCAAAGCACTCGAATGAGTTGTCTTCAACCAGGTCTCTTTGTTTCTATCACAGAACAACAAACTGGACGCTAAACAGTCAGGTTTCAGGAGTGGCCATTCAACTTCAGCCGATTCCAAATCATCAGTCCTCATTCTGCTGGATCTGTCTGCCGCTTTTGACACTGTCAAACATCAGATCCTCCTGTCCACCCTCTCATCACTGGATATCACTGGGATTCCACTTCGCTGGTTTGAATCCTATCTCACTGGTCCGTCTTTCAGGGTGGCCTGGTCACTGGGTTTCCTCAGGGATCGGTTCTTGGACCCCTCCTCTTCTCCACATACACTACATCACTGGGTCCCATCATACAGGCACATGGCTTCTCCTACCATTTCTACGCTGATGACATACAGCTCTATCTCTCATTTCAACCAGATGATCCAACGGTAGCTGCACGGATCTCAGGCTGCCTGGCGGACATCTCGGCATGGATGAAAGAACATCACCTACAGCTCAACCTGGCAAAGACTGAGCTTCTTGTCTTTTCTGCCACTCCAACTCTACAGCATGACTTCACGATTCAGTTAGGTTCATCAACAATTACCCCGTCAACTTCGGTCAGAAATCTTGGTGTAATCTTTGATGACAATGCTCTTCTGGCTGGACTTCCATCAAACACAATCAAACCTCTACAAACGATTCTCGTTCACCGTTCCTGGCTGGTGGAATGATCTTCCTACCCCCATCCAGAATGCTGGATCCCTGTCAATCTTCAAGCAACAACTGAAAACTCATCTCTTTCAACACTACTTGACTTCATCCTAAACTAAAAAAAAAACGTTTATCTTTATATTTATCTCCAGAATGTGTTTGTCAGATAGAGGAATGCCAGACTGTAAATGTCAGGAATGTCATTCCCCTGAGGGTGAGTAAATCTTTGGCTAATTTTCATTTTTGTGTGAACTATCCCTTTATATACAAATGTCCAAAGTTTGGGTGGCACACTGGTGCGTGACAACACTGTTGACACCTAAAGTGTTCGCACTAAATATAACACATAATAATACACATAATAAAACTGCGGAAGGATAGGCTCTGAGAAGAGGCACTATTATTGTCACCTGTTAATGTCCTTGCCAACTAGTGCCATCACAGACAGACTTAGCACCTTGTTCTAGGAAGGTTAGATTCTGGTTATAATAACCTTTCTGATATGATGGGATTAATTTAAGTACTGACACTGTTAGACACATAGAGAATAAAGAGGGCTAGAGGTAGTGTATAGTAAAAATCAAATGAAAACTATAGCATCACTGAAGTCATCTAATGTGGGCCCATAGTCAAATTCATTAGATATTGGTGATTTATCTCCTGTATTCAAACTGGAATATGAGAAACATTAGATCTTTGAGGTTATGACTGAGTAGTTCATCTTACAGTAGGCCTATATGTTGTATAATTCATTAATTTATCATTAATTGTCTCGCTTTTTTGTTTTATTCTATGTTGTTTTTAGGTGTATATGTTTGAGAAGTTTATGTGTATCACTGTATATGTGATTTTTGTTTTCCATCTTAGCAACTCCCACAAAACAAGACAAAACTAACAGAGTAAGTCACTCTTTAGATATGTCAACAACATCTTCCAAGGTTGTTTTGAAATGTAAAGGTATGTCATTATACTATGCATCAAGTTGGCTCTATAGATTATACAAAATCTATATTTACTGTTTGCATAGTTTCTTATGCAACAACATTTATAAAGTGGTTGGATATTCCAGCTCACTCTGTATGTTTATTTCTACAAAACCATCTATCTATTCAACCATAGTAAAATCACCACCTGCAGAGCAAAAATTATGTTAATATGATAAAATGAAAATAATTTGGCTCAAGTTTTTATTGACTATAATTTTCATATATGTAATTGACATGTCATACACAAATGCACTGAAAGAATGGCTACTGGAAAATGACAAATAATGCATTTAGATAAGGTTTTGCCTAAATCAAGTGAAAAAAAAAGATATTTCTATAGACTTTAAACACAAATTTGGACTCTTGTCTGAATTCATCTTGTTTTTCTGGAAGTCAAGGCATACACTGATTATATGTTTTATTTCTGAGTTTAAGAAACTAAATGAGTAATAGGAGAATACAGACTCAAGTCCAAAGACAAGCCACAGACAAAAAATGTACATTTAACTGACATGTTGTTGTTGTCATTTATTTATGTATTGTTTGTTTGTTTGTATGTATATGTTTCTTTCAGAAGTGACAGAGGTACAGTACATATATCAGGTTAGACAGGAAGGATGGTGATGAATTCAACTTTCAAAACTATTTTTGATTTATATTTTTGACAATTAAGTTGAGTGGTCTATAATTGATCCATTCATTTAATTCACACCTTCTGCGTACTGTATTAAACTAAACATTTTATTACCTTCCACCATTGCTTGAAACTCAAATGGCTTTTATCCTGGGGAATATGAAAGGATTTGCCAAAATATCAGTTGCTCTTTTTTAGAAAAAAAGTATGCATGCTGATTATTTCAAAAGGTTTATAATAAGTGGGGACTTCATCTACATCGGTTGAACTACAAAACTGTACTACTATATTAATAAAATGTTATTCAATTACTTAAAGAGCTACAAAGTTGTTTTTCTTTAGTCCTGTCTTACAGTATCTCACCAGGGGCACCAAGTAAGCCAAGACCACCACTGGTATGGGAAGAATGTATTAGAATGTTCAGTTTGTTTCATATACATAAATATGAATTGTTTAGATATTGCACATATCATTTGTACAATGGCAGCATATTATACTTTGAGGGAATCTGTTATCTGTTCATGAGAGAGAAAACATTTTTGGTGTGCAACGTGCAGGTGTCATACAATAAAATTGTACAATGAAAAGCCTATAAATCGCTTTGTCAGAACCTAATCCTTGTCTGTAAAGGCAATTAATATAATTTTGATTCACTTTAAGCCCAATGACATTTTAGAATAAGTTTAACATGAGTGATTAGTGTTAGGTTTGATTACATCAGTCCTTCTGAAACCTCTAAACTGAATATAATTGGGTGTTCGGTTCCAGCAGCATTTGAATATGATCATTTCAGGCATAAAACCTCATCAGATCTCATAGGTGCCTCAGAAACGTTGTTGACACAAACCTTGTAAGTGTAAGGAACGCAAGATATATCATCTCAATGTTCCTGTAAAAACGCGATCAGGTTAGTGGGTCACTTTTGATTTGTTATTTTACCGTGTTTACACCATGTCATCCATGTGAAGTTGAAAAGCAATTCATCATAATTATTATTATGATTATAATTGTGAGTCCTGCTTTTCAATCTGTTGCTTTTATCGTAAAAATGTTTAATTGTAAACATTGTAAATAGTTTTTTATCATCATTCCTCTTAATTTTTTTCAGACTTCAGGCAAAAGCAATTTGGATGAAAACATGAACACCACTATATCTGTCAACCGGACGTTCTTCTATTATGAATGTATGGACTCTTACCCAGGGATCATCATAGCACTGAGCTCTTTACTTCTAGACATCATTTTCTTTTTGCCTTTACATTTCTGGATCCTTTTCATGTGCTTCAAACAGCTGACCAAAGGAAAGGGCATCCCACCTACTGACATCTTTACAGTTGTCTTGTCTGTAATGGAAATTATCTCATCCATAGGCTTTTTCATGTGTATTATTTCACTTGTTTTTGAAATTGCCTGGACCACATACATAGCTATGTTCATGCTTGGGAAGTATCTAATTGGACGGCCCATGATGAACTGCTTGATTTGTCTGGAGCGCCTCATTGCTGTGGTCTATCCCGTGGTTTTCCACAGGTTCAGCACTCTGAGGCTCAGATGCGTGTGTGTTGCAGTGGCCTGGCTGGTGACCTGGTCTTATGGAGCATATACCATTTTCACTTTCCCACTAATCCCACTGAATGGCTACAGTATATTTCTCACATTCAGTCTCTTGTTCATCACTGCCTGTAGTTTAGGAGTGCTGAAAGCTCTGTTGAAACCCAGTCCTGGAGATAAAGAGAACGAAGGGATGCGCAATAAGAGAAAGAGGAACTTCTGTGCCATAACACACATTCTAGTTCAGTTATTTTTGTCCTATTTCTTATTGCTGGTAACTGCATTTATAAAGGCATTCGTTCCATATGACACTTTTTGTTTGGTGACAGGCATTAGCATGTGGTTTCTGAGACCAAGTAGTGCAACACAACCTATCTTGTATTTGTCCAAGTACAACAAACTGCCATATTTCAAAAAAACATAAACAATATTCTTTTAAAGGAAAATGTATGTAGGTGAAAGATGAAAAACATGGTTAATGAAATCAATCCTTATTTAAAAAAATTACTTTGTGAATATTTGTTTTATAAAGATGAGATCTGTTAACTCATTTTCCTTCATGAACTGGGGTCATGAGTGAAAATATCAAATTTAACAGATTATTTCATGTGTACCCTGTAAACATTGTGTAAACATTTGTCTTTTCTTTTTTTACTTTTAAATCTGAAGGTTTTTAAAGTGATGATACTTGATAAAACTTCCAGACATTGATTTTTTCATCTTTATTGAATATTACTGATAAATAGAACACTACCATTGTTTTACAGGGCATAGATGACAGAGGTAAACAGTCTGATCATTTGAATACGTCTCTCATTATTGTGATAGCTCATGTAAATGCCATTACTTCATACATCAACATCTGTCTTGAAAACATTGCTTGTGCTACTGAAGGATTTGCATGCAGTAGCCTACATTTTACTTAATATTTTGCTCTATCTAATGTAGAAACTGGGCTAAAACATTCAAACATTTATTCTATACAGTTAGCAACTCATGACAACTGTATAATAATGCAGAAATTATGTAAATTCCTGCACATTATGCTACCTGTCATGTTCCATGTACAAATAAACAATTCTTCAAATATGTATATCTCTGAAGGCTTTGCAACATTGTGCCTCTCCTTATATTTATTCCTTCAAAGTGAAAAAATTGTGCTTACATTTGGTAGAGCAATGCAACATTTAGACTATATTAATTCTTAGTACCAATCAACAACTGCTTAACATGTTTGATTTTTCATGTAACTACTGATCCATGGGTAAACAATGCGGGCTAAATAATTAGTAAACTTAAATCACTTCTCCAGTTTCCTCATAGTCCTCTTTTAATATGGATGAGAGGCGTGGCTATCACACAGACATATACTGTATTCAAACACTATGTTCTCACAACACCCTATAGACATACATGTGCGAGTAAGTGAACTGATTTTTCTATTTGAAATATCAAACATCTATCATAGCTTGTGAAGTTTTTGGAATACGTTGTTGTGGTGTATGCTTTATCATGCTATGTCTTAATATTTTTGTAAATTTCGCCAATTGCCTACATGGGATTAATAATGCAATTTAATCATTAATGTATTTGATATAATCTTATGAACTGATTTAATTCTACACATATTCCACACAGAAAATAAAGGAGCTTCTGTGCAAATATGGCAGTGAACAACACTATGGATTTATCCAACAGCACCTTCCGATTTAAAATGAACTTTTCTGATGATCCATATTATGAGTGCATGGACTCTTATCCAGGAAATATTCTCCCTACCATCAACTTACTGTTAAACACCGTCCTTTTCTTGCCTGTGAACGTCTGGATTCTGTGGCTGGTGAAGGGAACGGCAGGGGTTGCATCCTTCAGACTTTGTCATTTTGAATCAGTCTGTTGCTGAGATCATTAATGGGGTTTCCCTCATTATCCTTGTCTTCGGTGCTTTGCTTAATAAGAAAGCTCTTATTCTTGTTTCTATTTTCCTGTGCAGTACATTTCTGGTGGGTCGACCGCTCTTTCAAACTGTTTTCTGTGTGGAGCGGTACCTGGCTGTGGTCCATCCGTTGGTTTACCTAAAACACACAAAAACCCTTAAAATGAAACTGCCTTTAGTTGTGCTTGTCTGGTTGATTATCCTGGTGCTTGGAATCTATTTTGTGAATTCCTACCCAAAAATGCCTGTATGGTTTGCAATGGGAATGTATCTAGCAATGTTAGTTGTGTGTTCATCTTGCTCTGTCATGATTTTGTGGGTTTTGAAAAGGCCCAAGCCAGGAGACGGAGAGAAAGAAGGAGCACATCAACAGAAGAGAAGGGCTTTTGTAGTCGTCACAGTCATCTTGATCACACTGGTGTTTGGCTATGGGACAGTCTCGTGTGTTATTATACTGAAGGATCAACTTCCATACGATACTTATTGTTTAGTTCTCGGTTTAAGTTGGTGGACTCTTATGCCAAGTGCTGCAGTTCAACCTTACCTCTACCTGTCAAAAGTGCATAAAGTATTTTTTGTGCTGAAATTCTTAAGGAATCTTCTTGCAAATTTTGGTAGCAAAATCTAATTTTAAAAGATTAAAAGATTGTCAGTTCACTAAATTAATAATTGTGAGCAGTTCATGCAGAATAGAAATTGATTTTAGCAATAACTTTGCAAATCCCTTATCTCAGTGATTGTTCCACTAATGTTTAAAAACAAGAAAGTAGCACAATAGGTTTTATTTTAATAGTAAATCTCTTCAGGCCTCACAAACTCATTTCTGTGTAATTTCATTGCTTGAAATTTGTATTGGTTGGAATACACTTTTACGTTTACATAGTTTTAAGCGTGGCTTACATGCCTAAACAATTTGGGGGCCACTATTTGTACCATTATCTGAGCCTTTCTAATTTGGATTGGGATAATATCTAGATATTTCTTTAAGATTAATCTGCATGTGAATATATTTATTCAAACTCCCTGTTATACATGCAGATTAAGTTTTTTTATGTATTCTGGAGTATTTGATTCTGATTGGTCAGTCAATGAGAATGCAGATGTGTCACCATCACCAGTTCAACTGCACTGCATTTCCCAGCATCCCTCTGGCCATTCACCTGCACTCAGTCAAATCACTCACACCTGACCTCCATCAGGGAATCCTCCTCACCTGTTAGCACCAATCAAGCTCTCTATAAGACTGCACTTATTCCAAACACTCGTTGTCTGGTCTCGAGGTTACAAGCTCTTCATCGGTCTATTCACCAATCTGCTGGATCGCTGTGGATGTCTTCCTCCCGTTGACTCTACTAAAGGGAGAGCTAAGAACTACTAATTCCTCAGTTTATTGAGTTTCATTGAATTCTGATTTATTGTACTTACCTGTTGAGATGGCTTTGTTTGTTTAATAAAGAAGCTTACTTTACTCATCCTCGTTTGCCTCTCCAATACAGTATGTGACAAGATTAGTATTATGAAAAAAAATTACTACATAAACCTGTATTTAATGATACATTTATAAAAATACACTTTTAAATGAAACCATTCCTAGTAAATTTGACTGTTTAACAAGAAGATCAAGGGAAGCAAGTGGAAACAAGGATCAAAATGCAGTGAAAACAAACTGAATCCAGGAGAACTGAAAATAACTACTGACCATGGTCCATGACTCATTGGGAAGCTAGGGCTTAAATACACAAGTGTTAACAAAACACACACACAAACATGTTGGTTCTTATGGTTTACGGGGACTTTCCATAGGCGTAAAGGTTTTTATACTGTACAAACTGTGTGTGCTATTGCCCTACACCTAAACTTAGCCTCACAGGAGACTGTGCATTTCTACTGTCCCCACAGAAAACTCACTTTGTATGGTTTATAAATGTTTTGAATTATGGGGACATTGAAAATGTCCTCATAAATCACCTTCTCCTTGAAATACCTATGTCATACTCATGTCATTATACAGGGACATGTGACGTTATATAACAGAGCACTTCATGCACAAACTAGCATTTGAGACATAATTATTTTTTAAATTAACATTTATAAATATTTAAACAAATATTATGGTTCAGATGATGACATGAGTTAGATCTTAACCATGTCTCCCTGCAAATAACTATAAGAAAAGAAACAGTTGTGTTTTGTGGGAGAACAACAAATACTGTACCTTCCCTCACAACTATTTTATGTAATATTATGCTACTAAACTGACATAGACACTTAGATTTAGTCAATTATGTTCAGGGGGCACAGAAAACAATAGCAGCACCCCTGAATGGCACTGTTAGGTTAAAGGGTAAACCAATAGTCTCTTTGGGAACTTTCATTTGCAGTTCTGTTTTATAACAAGAGCATGTTTTCTTTTTGAAGTGTGACAAACACGTGACTGCTGCAGTTACTGAACATCTCTCTATGCGTGAGAGGAGTGGCCATCAGAACAATATATACAGAATAAAAAATAAAAGCCCACAATGCACTTCAGGCTGCACATATACATGTAAAACTATAATGTGTAAGTACGGGGCTGGGTTTCTTTTTCAAAGCAATTGAATATTGCTTTTATGAAATATACCATTTCTGAAATGATACATACAAAATATATGTATGGACTATTTTTCCCCCTATTTCATACCAGGGCAAATCTCGCTGAATATGGAAGTGAACAGCACTGTTGACTTCTTATCCAATTGCATCTTTCTATCTGGAAGCAACTCTTCTGGTGATCCATTTTATGAGTGCATGGACTCCTATCCAGGAAATGTTTTCACTGGCTTCTACATAGTGGTAAACGTTATCCTTTTTCTGCCTCTGAACTGCTGGATTATGTGGCTGGTGTGGAGGAATAAAGGTGTTGTATGGTCAGATATTATCATTTTGAACCAGTCTGTTTCTGAGATCATTTGTGGGATTTCCCTCACTATTTTTCTGCCAGGTACTTTGCTTAATAAGAGAGTTGTTATTCTCATCTCTAATTACCTGTGCAGTACATTTCTGGTGGGTCGACCGCTCTTTCAAACCATTTTTTGTATTGAGCGCTACCTGGCTGTGGTCCATCCATTGGTTTATCTAAAATACACAAAAGCCCTTAAAGCTAAAGTATTATTTGTTGGGCTGGTCTGGCTGATAATCATGATGTTTGGATTGTATACTGTGGATTCCTACCCTAAACTGCCTCTGTGGATGTTCTTGGGCATAAATCTTGGAACGTTAGTTGCATGTTCATCTTGCTCTGTCATGATTTTGTGGGTTTTGAAGAGACCCAAACCAGGGGAAGGAAAGGAAAAAGAAGGAGCGTATCAACTGAAGAGAAAGGCTTTGTAGTCGTCACAGTCATCTTGATCACACTGGTGTTTGGCTATGGGACAGTCTCATCTGTTATAATACTGAGGGATCAACTTTCATACAATATTTTTTGTTTAGTTATAGGTTTAGGTTGGTGGACTCTTTTGCCAAGTAGTGCCATTCAACCATACCTCTACCTGTCAAAAATCAACAGGTTGCCTTGCATCAATAATGTTTAAGATTTTCAGAAATTATCATACGTGTCATTAATGGAAAACACAGATTTGACTATTTTTAGATTGCAAAAGATGGCAGAAAATGTGTTTAATTATTTTTGTGAAATATATCTATAGAACTCTGCATAAACATTTGTACAATATAATTATAAAATATTGTTCCGAGCGAAGATATCAGTGATTCTCCTACAGAATACAATTGTTTTTGTATAGTTATTCGTAAGGAAATGCTTAAAATTGAACACATGTTCTGAATCATTATATCAGTTTCATTTGTTTAAAATATAACTATATTTTAGATATCTGTTTCTTATAATATTCTATTTTATGCTCTGTTATACAGTATGTCCCATGCTCCCAGTTTTGTTTCACATGTTTGGACTTTTGTATTGTAGTTCTTGTTTCTTCTTAGTTTTCTGTTTCCTGTGCTGGTGCCGGAGTCCTTTGTTAATTCTTTGATCATTGGCTCCTTTGATTGTTTCATGTTCCATGTTAACACTTGTGTATTTAAGTCCTTGTGTTTCATGGTCACTTTATACAGTTATATGGGTTTTCAGTTTTCCTGGATTTTGATCCTTTTGCTTCCCTGGATCTTCTTGTTACAAATAATTATTTTATTTAAAGTTTTTTAATTGTGTAATTAAATATGGGTATAAGCTGCATTTTTTTTATAATCTAATACCTGCGTTCAACTTAGCTTCTGTGATTGACCAATCAGAATCCAGTATTCCACAGAGCCTTGTGATAAAACTGTTAAACTTCATCTGCATGTGAATAAACTTGTTCAAACTCCCTGATTTGTATAACTGACCAAGAACATGTTTTTAACACGCACACGCACACACACACACACACACACACACACACACACACACACACACACACACACACACAATAAACAGTCTTTAAAAAACAGCTTATGCATTTGGATCTGAAGAAAACCCAAATCTACAGGTATAGTGCAGATAGTATGTCAACGTACAATATGTTTATTCTTCAAAATGTGTACTAAATTAGTCAAATTACACACTGTCTGCTGTAATCACCTCATAAACTTCATTGTGGATGAGGTGCGTGGCCAGCACAGGACACAGTCCTAAATCCATCAACACTAGGCTGAGCACATACATGTGCAACTATTCATACGTGAGGATGTGAGTGGACCTTCTTTACTTCTCATTGCAAAAAATGGAACTTGTTGTTGTTTGAGATCTGTCTGTTATTAACTATAAAGTCATTAAATAGTCTTAAAATTACAAAAAATGATCAGCATATGTAGTAAAGAATATTTTTCCGCATGGTCAACTAATAGTGTCTGTATATAATGGTATAATGCATTTTATCCGATAATTCGTTTTCTTCTTTATTTGCATCTTGTCGATTCCTAACCTAACTTACCTATATGGCTTTCCATGTATCTAGCAATGTTAGTTGTGTGTTCATCTTGCTCTGTCATGATTTTGTGGGTTTTGAAAAGGCCCAAGCCAGGAGACGGAGAGAAAGAAGGAGCACATCAACAGAAGAGAAAGGCTTTTGTAGCTGTCACAGTCATCTTGATCACACTGGTGTTTGGCTATGGGACAGTCTCGTGTGTTATTATACTGAGGGATCAAATGTCATACCACACTTGTTGTATAGTTCTAGGTTTAAGTCGGTAGACTCTTTTACCAAGTGCTCTAGTACAACCTTACCTCTACCTGTCAAAAAGTGGACAAGTTGCCATGCATCAGACATGTTTAATGTGTCCGCATATGTTGTTTAATACAGATTACAGTATGTATTAAATAGTGCTTGAATTTTTTCAGTGTAATATATAATAATATTTGAGAAAATGCTCTTGTTTGATTGTTCATATTACCATGATTATTTAAAATAAACAAGTTTCAAATACTACCTTAGTTTCTCTGTGTTTGTTCAGTGTAATATTGTGAAATCCCAGGTGTTAGTGTCACCTTTGTCAACAGGTGGTCTATAGGCTTGGTGGAAAGTTACTATAGGAGGCACAAACCCACAGTGTCATCAGTTTCAGTTCATTTGAATGTAGGGTGAACTATTATGACAACCTCTTTACAAAGGGTAAACAAGATATAATTAATACATTTGCACTTTTCTGTCTACAGTTTAATCAAGTTTGGAGCTAAACCGCAGAACAGGTCTACGATAACATGGCTAGTAACCACTGTAGCACAGCAGAAGCGAGTTACTACTTTTGGTCTTCCATGAAAGAGAGTGGTAGCCAAAAGACTCAATTAATGTGTAAAAATGCCTACGGTACGTAGCACAGCTCACATAGAACTCACTTTCAAAGCAAGCAGATTTTGTTTAGCCATTGTGGCAAATCCAGATGTGAAATCTGCATGGGGAAATCTTGCGCAAAGATTGCTATTGAAATGAATGGATTTTGTATGTGTAAGTTTAATGAAAATTATAAATGTTTCTGAATTTTATGACAATTGGTTAAACTATTTCCATGGTTTCTAAATTAATCATTATACTTAATATCAATCAAATTCGCAAATGCTCACTACTGATAGGCTAACCATTTTTTTATTTACACCATTATTAAAGTAAATACAGTTAATAAAACAATTGTCTGTGATATTTACTATTGTCACGCCTGTCAACATATTTATAGGCTTGGTGGAAACATGGAGCTCGCAGGAGGCACAAACCCACAACATCATCAGTTTCAGTTCATTTGAATGTAGTGACAAGCTCTTTACATTGGCACATCAGTGTTTTTCTTTTGGGAAAATTATTAGACACTGATTTGCCTGAACTGGGTATGTGCTGCTTGAATAATACAAAAGATCATCTTTTTTCTGTCAAAGGATCATGTGTGCCTTGTATTTTCAATCATTAAGAATCATGTTTATTTGTTATGCTTTCTATGTATTCATGGTTCCCTCAATGAACTGTAGCTCCCCAGTGACAGCAGCACTCATGCAGCCCCAGACCATGACACTCCCAACACCATGCTTGACTGTAGGCAAGACACACTTGTCTTTGAACTCCTCACCTGGTTGCCGCCACACACGCTGAACCAAATAAGTTTATCTTGGTCTCATCAGACCACAGGACATGGTTTCAGTAAACCATGTCCTTAGTCTGCTTGTCTTCAGCAAACTGTTTGCAGGCTTTCTTGTGCATCATCTTTAGAAGAGGCTTCCTTCTGGGACGATAGCTATGCAGACTAATTTGATGCAGTCTGCGGCGTATGTCTGAGCACTTACAGGCTGACCCCCCACCCCCTCAACCTCTTCAGCAATGCTGGAAGCACTCACATGTCTATTTCCCAAACACAACCTCTGAATATGACGCTGAGCACGAGCACTCAACTTCTTTGGTCGACCATGTCGAGGCCTGTTCTGAGTGGAACCTGTCCTATTAAACCGCTTTATGGTCTTGCTGGAGCTCAATTTCAGGGTCTTGGCAATCTTCTTATAGCCTACGCCATCTTTATGAAGAGCAACAAATCTTTTTTTCATATCCTCAGAGAGTTCTTTGCCATGAGGTGCCATGTTGAACTTCCAGTGACCAGTATGAGGAGTAAGAGCGATAACACTAAAATTTAACACACCTTCTCCCCATTCACACCTGAGACCTTGTAACACTAACGAGTCACATGACACCGGGGAGAGAAATTGACTAATTGGACCCAATTTGGACATTTTCACTTAGGGGTGTACTCTTTTTGTGGCCAGTGGTTTAGACATTAATGGTTGTGTTTAATCTGTTTAATTACCCTAATTATTTTAATTAAAATATATTTTAAATACAACTACTCTAGTTTACTCCATTCATTGGATTCATATAAAATCACTGTGGTTATCAAACACTATGAAATCATTTATTACTGTCATCTTTGTTAGCGTATGGTTTAAGTAGGCTTGGTGGAAACAGACCACACAATCCCACAGTGCTATCAGTTTTAGTTCATTTGAATGCAGTGCACTCTGTAGTGGCAACCTATTTAAACTGTCACATCAGCATTTATTATATTGGCAGGATATACGGGTTAGTCCATTACATATGCAATCAAATGCATGTTATATAAAATCCTGTTTTAACATACATTATAAATGTATTGCGACATATAATCTGTAACTTCAAATTTTATCAAAATAAATAGTAAAATATCATTTTATGCTGCAGTCCCATATGATCAATTTGGATAAAGGGAGGGGTTATTATAGCAACATAAACATTATAAAGGCAACATCCTCACAACACATTACAGGCTTCATGGATATGAGTGCAACTATTCATGTGTGAGTATGACAGATGATTTAAAAAAAATACTGTATATAATAATAATAATAATAAAAATGAAAAGTAATTAAAATGTATTTGTATAAACCCGCATGACTAACACTTATCTACAATGTACTATAGAAAAGTACTCATACAAACCACACTTATAATGTATGTTTCCTTTGATTTTTTCTTTCTGTTAGACAAACCATTTTACCTTCTTTCCATACAGAAAAGAAAGGAAAATCTGAGCAAATATGGCAGTGAACAACACTATTTACTTTCTCTCCAATTGTCCCTCACAGTATAAGAGCAACAGTTCTGGTGTTCAAATTTTTGAGTGCATGGACTCCTATCCAGGAAATGTTTTAATTGCCTTCTTCATACTTCTCAATGTTGCTTTCATGTTGCCTCTGAACTGCTGGCTTCTGTGGCTGGCAAGAAGAACAGGTGTTGCATCTTCAGATTTGGTCTTTTTTAATCTGTCTGTTGCTGAGGTCATTGGTAACACCTGCATATTTATTTATCTGTTAGGTGCAACACTTAATGAGAAAGTAATTATTCGTATTTCTAATTATATGGTCAGTATGTTAATTATGGGTCGACCACTCTTTCAAACATTTTTCTGTGTGGAGCGATTCCTGGCAGTGGTCCATCCGTTGGTCTACCGTAAATACACTAAAGCATTGAAACTTAAACTGCTATTTGTTGGACTGGTTTGGTTGATAATCCTGGTGTTTGGTTGGTTTATTATGGATTCATTCCCTAAAATACCAAAATTTTACACAGGACTGTTTCTAGCAATGTTAGTTGTGTGTACATCTTGCTCTGTCATGATTTTGTGGGTTTTGAAAAAGCCCAATCCAGATGGACAGAAGGGGAAAGAAGGAGCACATCAACAGAAGAGAAAGGCTTTTGTAGTCGTCACAGTCATCTTGATCACACTGGTGTTTGGCTATGGGACAGTCTCGTGTGTTATCACACTGAAGGATCAACTTCCATACGATACTTATTGTGTACTTGTAGGTTTAAGTTGGTGGACTCTTGTCCCAAGTGCTCTAGTACAACCTTACCTCTACCTGTCTAAAGTAGGCATGCTGCAATGCAGCAATATTCATTAACCTTATTTACTGTATGTAGAGATGTCAGTAGTTTATTCTGTGATTAAATACGTTTACATTATTTAGATATCAGAATGACTTTAACGACTCATTGTTTCCATGAACAATTGACTGCATTCTGTTGATAAATACTTTTCACTTTATATTTTCTCCTCTCTATTCTAAGCTTGTATCTCTCCAAACAACTTTGGTAATTTGAAAACATTTGGTAGTTTGTATTTTAGCACTTCTCATCTTACTGCCTCCTTAGTACAATTTACTTGCCACATTCCTCATTTGTAAATTGTCAGTAAATGTAAATGTATTTTGGCAGTGAACAACACTATTTACTTTCTCTCCAATTGTCCCTCACAGTATAAGAGCAACAGTTCTGGTGTTCAAATTTTTGAGTGCATGGACTCCTATCCAGGAAATGTTTTATTTGTCTTCTTCATACTTCTCAGTGTTGCCTCTGAACTGCTGGCTTCTGTGGCTGGCAAGAAGAACAGGTGTTGCATCTTCAGATTTGGTCTTTTTCAATCTGTCTGTTGCTGAAGTCATAGGCAACACCAGCCTACTTACTTATCTGTTAGGTGCGACCTTTAACGAGAAGGTTATTATTCATATCTCTAATTACCTGTGCAGTATGTTAATTGTGGGTCTTTCAAACCTACTTCTGCGTGTAGCACTTCCTGGCTGTGGTGTGTCCAATACCTAAAATATCTCAGAATCTGCAAAATGTTGATTATTTTAAGAGTAAGTAAGAGGGATCATATAAAATGCTTGCTATTGTTTATTTAGTACTGACCTAAATAAGATATTTCACATAAAAGATGTTTACATGTAGTCCACAAGAGAAAATAATAGTTTAATTTATAAAAATTACCCCGTTCAAAAGTTTACACACGCTTAATTCTGAATACTGTGTTGTTACCTGAATGATCCACAGCTGTGTTTTTTGTTTAATGATAGATTACACCAAAGGTGGCAAAGTACAATATAAAAGGCCTAAAGTAAGATACTCTGTTTTAGGTAATAATTATATAATTACAAAAGCACGTCAATAATCATGCCATTTATATTCAAATGTCACTATCAGCTCACTTCTCTTCTTTTGAAGAGATTTTGGAACTATGTAAACATTTGACAAAAAACAACAAAACATTAAAGGGCTGCTTTCTATTTGCATATTTTCCAGGTATAATTCATCCTCAGACGCAGCTGTTATAATGCTCACCGAGGTGAGATGAACTACACTGCATGTAAACTATGGAACCACTTTAATAGTTACCTGTCCAGCATTAGGTCAGTATACATAATAACTGCGTTTCTGTGACTTTTGCTAACAGTTAACTTTTTCACTAAAGTGTGTACTTTCTTCTGTTTAAACATTTTAAATGAATCTTTCATTGTACCGCTTCATTTCATTTCCAGTTGCTCTTCATGTTTTTTAGATACTCTTAGTTGTTTTGGCCGAAGAGCAAGATGAACACCACTTACTCAGCGAACCAAACATCTCCTCTTGTTTTCATATGTACAGACTCTTACCCAGGGAACTTCATTGGACTCAGTGTTACAGCATTTCAGGTCCTGGTCCTCCTGCCCATCCACACCTGGGTCCTCTGGCTGTGCACAAGTGACATTAGAAAAGGAGGGAATCTGGCAACCTCAGATATCTTTACAGTAAACCTGTCTCTACTAGAAGTTATGACTATCTGCCTTTTTCTGTTTACACTGGTTGCTTTCGTTCTTAACTATCAACACACATTGCTCCTTGCTACGTTCTTTTCTGGAAGCTACATAGTCGGTCGTCCCTTTACGAATTGCTTGATTTGTGTTGAGCGCTACATAGCCGTGGCCCATCCGGTGATCTACCGCAACCCAGCCTCTGTGAAGCACAGATATATTGGTGCTGCTCTGGTCTGGCTGCTGACTTTGTCTTATGGAGGTTTTGTTATTTTCACCTTTCCAGATCCCCCCATTGCAGCCTACCTAGTCTCCCTAGCAATCAGTCTGTTGGTGATCACAGCTTGTAGTCTAGGAGTGCTCAAGGTCCTGCTGAGACCAAGTCCTGGTGAAACACAGAAGGAAGGGAAGTACTGTCAGAAAAAGAGGGCATTTGTAATCATCACTGGCATTCTAGTTTGCATATCTATTGTATATGGTATGGATGTGTTTATTTTCAGTATCAAGAAATACATCACTTATAAGACTTTCTGTGTGATGTTGGGCAGCAATATGTGGTTAATTCAAGGAACTAGTTTCATACAGCCTTCTCTCTATCTATCCAAGCTTGGTAAGTTTTCATGCATCAAAAATGTCCTTAAATGTTCAATCATATGATCATGCACTTCTTGAAAATCTACAAATGATGTTATAAAAAAGCTTAAAATTAGTTTTTAATGCACAAAACTTTTGCTGCTATTGAGGTGTAGTACTGCAGGGTTAGGCTGGGACATGTTTGATGGGATGGGTCGGTTTAAGGGTTGATTAAGGTGTCAGAAGTGTAGAGGGGTCAGTTTGATAATTATAAGGGAACACGGTTCAATATGTTTTTATTACACTGTTTTGATAAATAAACAAGTGTTTTCTTGAAAAACTGATTTGTTTTCTCAATTGATGTATGATTCAAGGAATATCTTGTTTAATGACATAGTATGTTAAATAAGTGTTGTGGCAATACAACCATATTTTGCACCCAAATTACAATTTGCATGTTATGTCTTTAGCAAGCATTTCACTAAACTTAACTAGCCAAACATTGTTACAGCAGCTAAAAGTCCAATGACCATTGGTATTAGATAATTAGTGTATTTAATATATTTGTATAAATATTTACAAATAAAAAATAGTCTCAACTTTAGATTGGGAACTGTAAAAACATGGACAGCCATTGAGATGACTGCTCAAAGATAATAATGACTGATACACATTTAGAAACATTTACAAATGATGAATAGTTTCCACATTAGATTGAGTATGCAAAAACACGAACGAAAGATTAATAAATGATTTGTTGAGATGTGTAAATAATAGAAGTCTACACATAAACGAAGACCAGGTATACATGATGAACTTCATACGCTCTGTGATTAAGACCCGATGATCTTTATGAGATCATGAATAATATGTTAACATGAAGAGTTTGTGAAGTTGTCACAGTTCTGTCACGGAACACTCAGGGAGCCAGGAACGAGGAGACGAGGATATACACAAACAGAAGACTTTACTAGTAGGTGGAGGTAGACAGACACAGATGACATTAACTGTAGACATATACAATAACCGACAGGAAACATGGGGCAGAGCAGACTATAAATAGGGAGACTTAACAAGACACACCTGGAACTAAATCAAGACACAGACTAATAAACTAATGATGACAGGAAACAGGAAGGACCAAATATGGGCACATTACACAAGGGTAAGGAAACACAAGGCAGAGGGAGACAAAGTCTGACAGAAGTGCTCAAAACTGCTAAGTAAGCTATCTTTTCACATTTGTCAATTTAAAAAGAGCATTAGGTAATACATAAACTATAGTTCAATAATAATAAAATGTGTAATAAGAAGGCTACAGTAATAAACATTAACATGCACATGATCTCATATTTCTAGCAGTGATTATATATTAACGAATGATCTGTTAAGCATTATATAAGGTTTGTTAATGATTCATTAATGAACGTTATTGTAAAGTGTTACTCAATAAACAAATAAATGTTAGGAAAAGCCCATAAAACTTGGTAGAAAGTATTTAAATCATCTTTCGTAGGGTCTCCAGTGGCCTTTGATAGTGTTTTCTCTGATGTGATTCTTCCAATATTAACTGTTTTTCTTGGTATTAACAAATATTTGCAGATAATCTGGAAAATGTATACAATATAACCAATTAGGCACAATCAAACATCATATACTCTATCGCTAAATGTTTTCATTTTTATTTAATTACAATTTTATATTAACTTGTATAATACAGTATTTGTAATTTTATACAATATTGTCACACTGCTAGACCAAAAAAACGAGTACTTATGAAGTAATTATGGTAAAAATGTTAAAAGAAACAGTAAAGGACCTAAGATTCCTGGAGGACGACTATCATGCAGAGTTTAGCTCCGGCCTATCAAATCAATTTAATGTTTAATAGTATAAGTAATACATTTGATTTAATTGTGGTATTTGAAATGTTTGACAGGAGGACCAGAATTTACTGTAAATTATTTCAATGCAAAAATTTGATAAAGTTGACTAGATGCAGTACATACGGACTTTCCCTAATACTTCACATACATTTTCAATGGAAATCCTGATTAGTTTAATTAATTATATTAATACACATCAACACTATTATCATCAAAGTTAGAAATCAGAGCATTAAATTTACATTCAAATACTGCAA
Organism: Gymnocypris eckloni scoliostomus; assembly: GCA_027564155.1. Lineage (NCBI taxonomy): Eukaryota > Metazoa > Chordata > Actinopteri > Cypriniformes > Cyprinidae > Gymnocypris > Gymnocypris eckloni. The sequence continues at coordinate 32,394,420 of CM050413.1, read as the reverse complement.
TATCAGTTTTTTAAGTTTAATGCTGTCTTTCATTCCATATTTGCATATTTTCCATTCACTAATCAAACTTTGACATACAAATGCAGAAATATAAAACCAACTGCAGGAACAACACTGGAACAACTCTGATGGTTGTCTCTCCATAATCAGGTCAGTTTAATTTACTTGGTTACATTTATTCACGATCACCACAGAGAATAAGGAACTTGTTTAGTTTGGCAAATGTATTTTTAATGTACCATTGTATTGTATTTGTTGTTCTTCATGTTTTTTAGATACTTGACATCTTGAAAGGAAACATGAACAGTACTCTCTCAGAGAACCAAACATCCTCTCTTGTTGTCACATGCAAAGACTCTTACGCAGGGATTTCAGTTCAACTTTGTGTAATAGCACTGGACTACATTGTCCAACTGCCCGTCCAAATCTGGGTCCTCTGGCTGGGCATAAGTAAAATTTGAAAAACAGGACGTCTGGCAGCGTCAGATATCTTAACAATGAACCTGTCTGCACTAGAGTGTCTTGGAACCATACTTTATTCTTCAACTATTGCTGCTTTTGCTTTTAAAAGTCAAGAAACAGTGCTCTTTACTACGTTATTTTCTGGATGCTACCTGGTAGGACGTCCCTTCATGAATTCCTTGATTTGTGTTGAGCGCTACATAGCCGTGGCCCATCCAGTGATCTACCGCAATCAAGCCACTGTGAAACACAGATATATTGGTGCTGGTTTGGTCTGGTTGCTGACTTTGATTTATGGAGGACTTGCAGTTTCTCTCTATACACGATACACAAGGGACATCTACATTTTGTCTCTAGCAATCAGTCTGTTGGTGATCACAGCTTGTAGTCTAGGAGTGCTCAAGGTCCTTTTGAGACCAAGTCCTGGTGAAACACAGAAGGAAGGCATGCCCCGTCAGAAAAAGAGGGCATTTGTAATCATCACTGGCATTCTAGTTTGCATATCTGTTCCATATGGCCTTGATTTGTTACTTTTCAGTATTAAGGATACTATTACTTTTAATGCTTTCTGTGTGCTGCAGAGCATTATTATGTGGTTATCGCACCAATGTAGCATAATATCTCTTTTATATCTGTCCAAGCATGGTACATTTGCATGCATCACAACGGTTCTTATTAAAACAACACTAAATGTTGAAGCCACGTCCTCGTAGAAAGCGCAGTGCTCTCAGATAGGAGATGCAAGGTCAATTCTGGGTTGGGTTTTGTAGCCATGGTCTCTGCCAATCATTTTCATATCAAGGTTGCTTTAACACTATTGTTAAAAATGTAAGAAAAAAGTCCAATAAAAAACAAACATCAATATGCGTCAACCCTGTTGTCCTTAACAAATCAGACAAATGCTACAATATCAGTTTCCTTTTGTAATTATATTTTGATTTTAAAACTGTGAACACAAACTCCATGGAACAGATATTAAAATGCTGCTTTTTATCCCATAATTGCACATTTCCATATATGTTTTCCTTTCGTAATTTACACATCCAGATGCAAACATACACAATAAATAAACAATAGGAATAATTTTGATAAGAATTACATTGCGTTTAAATCTGGTACTAATAAATATTTGAATTTAATGTAAGTACATCATGTGAATAAAGCAAATTCTCCCAATTAAACAATTAAATACTGTAAAAAGTATGACATGTATCGAGAATGGTCATATAAACTAATTTTTTTCATCAAATAAATATTTCATGATCTCAAATGAACTGAGATACTGCATGTAATATTTATACTTTTGACAATCAATTTGCCACAGAAAAATTAATCAATCAATCAGGTGATTAAAATGAAATGTCCATTTAGAACATTATGTGATACATCAATCTTACTACAGTCACAAATCAACAGTGTTTATGAAATTCACTGTTTGCTAAATATCAGTTTTCTTCAATCATATTTTGAGAGCATTCCCACAAATATACTTTCCTGTAGTCTACTGTCCCTTCAACAGATATTACATTATTTTAATTCATATTTGCATATTTCAAATTAAGATACATAATACTTAGACATACAGATGCAAACATTTGTTTTGACAAAACCAATAGTCAGTCAATCAATCAATCAATAAATGAATCAATCAATCAATCAATCAGGTCAGTGAAATTGTTCATGGTCCATAAAACACATGTTGACTTGTATTTATATATTTACATTGAATGTATCTTCTGTCACAAATCAGAGCATTAAATATGAAATTCACTGTCAAATGCTACAATATCAGTTTTCTTCAATTCATATTTTGAGAGCATAAAACTGTGAACACAAATATACTATTCTTATAAACTCCAGTGAACAGATGTTCCAATTATTTTAATTCCATATTTGCATATTTCCATATGTTTTCGTTTCATAATCTACACTTAGACATACAGATGCAAACATACATCATGTGACAAAACCAATATGAGATGAGCTGCTGAAACAACCCTTGAACATTTTAACAGTCAAAACACTATCCTTTATATTGTGTTCTTTTCTGGAAGCTACCTGGTAGGACGTTCATTTATGAATTGCTTGATTTGTGTTGAGCGTTACATGGCCGTGGCTCATCCAGCGATCTACCGCAGTCCAGCCTTTGTGAAGCACAGATATATTGGTGCAGGACTGGTCTGGTTGGCATCTGTGGTTTATGGAGGACTTGCTGTTTTCAACTTTCCCCGCCCCACAATTGATGTCTACATTTTGTCTCTAGCAATCAGTCTGTTGGTGATCACAGCTTGTGAAACACAGACGGAAAAGATGCACCGTCAGAAAAAGAGGGCATTTGTAATCATCACTGGCATTCTAGTTTGCATATCTGTTCCATATGGCATGGAAATTCTCCAGTTCATTAGGATGAAATATTTGACAAATGATACTTTTGGCCTGCTAGTGGGCATCAATTTCTTGATAATGCGACTAAGCAGTGTAATACAGTCCATGCTCTATTTGTCCAAGAGAAAGAAATTTCCATGCACTAGAAAAGACTCTTCATAAAAATGTGGCATCCTCTGTTTTTTGTTTACAAATGTAGTTCTTAGCTTTCAGTTGATTGTGACTGTAATTGTATTAGTTTTGTTGATCTGCTTTAAGTAAACACTTTGAGTGTAATAGTAGTATAAAACATATAAATAATAATCATCAATGTTGTGTAAATGAAATATGTGCCTTGTTATATCGCTGATGTAGTAATCATTATATTTAATAATAAATAGAAGAAAAAATTTGAATTTCATTACTCTACTATATGAGTATATGATTATTATTATAACATTTAGAGCACAATAAACAGCAAACGAGAATAATTTATTTTCATTGCAGCACACATCTATACATAAATAAAGATGGATTATTGGAAGAATAATAAAACTCAACATTTTCAAAAAAAAAAAATCGAAATAGATCGTAAGTTGAAGATACACTCAGTCTTGCTCAAGACCTATAATACTATAGTAATTTATAGTAAATACTGCAGTGTTTTTGAACCATACTAAACTCTTAAAAATAAAGGTTCTTCAAGCGATGCCACAAAATAACAATTTTTGGTTCCACAAAGAACCATTCAGTGAAATGTTCTTCAAAAACCATCTCTTTCTTACCTTTTTATAATCTGAAGAACCTTCTTTCACCACAAAAAAACATTGTGTGAAACAGAAAGGTTCTTCAGATATTGAAGGTTCTTTATGGAACCATTTAGACAAAAGGTTCTTCTCTGACATCGTGAAGCATTTTATTTTTAAGAGTAAATACATTATAGTAACACTTTGTTAATGAATGCTACAGCATACTGTAATATTAACTATAGTGAACTGATAAACTGCAATAAATACTGTAGTATACATTAGATTTTACTACAGTAAACTGTATTGTACTGTAGTATAATATACCCTATAGTTGTAGAAAACTTAGTACAGTATTGGGTAAAGTAATTTGTTTATATTACTTAAGTTGTTATATTACCTTAGCAACTATAGAATTACCGCAAAAAATGAATTCAATACTTTACTATGGTATGGATCAAAAACACTATAGTATTTACTATAAATTGCTCACGATCTGGGGAGGGCTCTGTGACGTCATCATCACAGATGCTTGTCAGTGTTGCCAACTTAGCAATGTTGTTGCTTAATTCAGACTACCCTAGCAACTCTTTTTTCCCAAAAGCACTATAGCAACAAATTTAGCTATTTTTAAAATGTTGCTTTTAGCAACTTTGGATAAGTGACTCAAAAGATAAAAATGCACACATTTACCTATTAACTTACACAAAAAAGAGAAAACAAAATGAATTAAGCTGCTATTTGCATTTGTTTAATTAAATAATAATAATAATTGAATAATGTTTATTTATGATACACTTTGTTAGTAGCTTGAACTATGCGATTGTTGATCAGTTAGTACCATAGACTGTGAAAAAAAGGTTAGAACACTGTAAGGTCTAGACTCTAGAAAATGGAAATGGTACTAGTCATTTTCCAGGACATTATCCGCTGTAACGACTGATCTATCAGTGGTTGTAACCTGTTTTTTACAGTCTATGGTTGTTGTAACCCTGTAACCCGAAAACACAAATACAATGCGTAACTAAAGATACAGGTAAAAAAACGGGTGGAAAAATCAAAACAAAAAATGTATTCATATTAACATGGTAGATTGTACTACATACTATCTACTAATACACTGCTTAAAAGTATAATTGTTCAGAATGAGTAGTTTTGTTTGTTTACAAAAAAAAACCTTAAAATTGCAATCGTTCAAAAATGGGTCAGTTTTCAATATTTCAATGCATTAAAAATAGTCATTTATATTTTATATTAATATATTATGCATTTATATTATTAAAAAAAATCTAAATTATATATTTTTTGCTGAGATTTGATGTAGTGACAATTTTTCGTAGTGATTATGTAATGACCCGCTCGCGCAATGACGTCACAACGTCATTAAACAAATAGCCCTTCCCAAAGAACGTGTCTCATTTGGACACACAAGATTAAATAGTACACTTTATAAAATGGGTAAACATGATACGGGAAGGTGTGAATTTTGTGGGCAAGAAGAATCAGTGGAACATGTTATTTTGTACTGTCAGAAATACGAAACTGAAAGAAGGATTCTAATGCAAAATTTTGAAAAAATAAAAATGCAATTTAAACTTAGAGATATATTACAAAATGACTCGAGAAATGAATGCTATAGTTGTATTTTTCAGTACCTTAAAATCAGTGTTGGGGAAGCTACTCTGAAACTGTAGTTTGACAAGCTACAAGCTACTCGTAAGTTAAAGTAGTTAAACTACAGTCAAGCTACCCTTTTGGAAAAGTAGTTAGCTACACTACAAGTTACTATCAAAAAGTAGCTAGCTACATTGAAACTACTTTTGATTTTTTTGAACAACGTATATTATAAATAACTGAATAAGTGTCTGAGGAATGTTTTAAGTAAAATATTTAGTGTTTAAAACAATGCAATACAATTATGATTTCAAAGAGTATTGTTTTATTACACACAACACTCAAATATCTCAGACTGTTTGTCAAAAGTGCAAAATTGCAACAAATACAACATTGCAAGAACAAAATATACATCCAACGTAAATTGCATGTAGAACATTTTCTCAAAAATACCGATTGTGAGATGGTTGCATTTTGGCAAGAAAATACATTGAACAACCGCTCACATGTGGCACTGGCAGGGAAATAACTATCTGGTGTAGTTGCAGTAGACTGAAACCTCATCCAAAACATTAACCTCCAAAGGGTCAAAATGTTATAATTTGTAATGTTACAAAAGCCTCAACTGAAGAGTAAGAACGCTTGGAAAATGTTAAGTATTTTAGTTGAACTGGCATAGTTAGTCACTGTTATTGTTATACCACTCAAGCAAAACAGGAATGGTTTCACACCATCAGTCGAGAATTGAGGTGCAGTGTCCTTCTAATAAGAGCAGGCAATAACAATAAAAAGTGTCAACCCACTTCTGTACGTCAGTGAACCGTTAGCCGCAAGATGCGTGATTAAACAACAGGTGGCGGTAATGGCAAAACATGAGTTTGTAATCTAACAAGAAGAATATCCTTGCATCGCGCTGATTCGCGCAGGCTCGACAAAACGCAATGTAGCTTTTGCTCGCGCTACACCGCTACTTGCTGCAAAAAGTAGTTAGCTACTGGAAAAGCTACACTGTTTAAAAAGCAACTGAGCTACTGCCAAGCTACTGAAAAATGTAGTTAAGTTAGTAGCGTCGCTACTTGTAGTTAACTACTCCCCAACACTGCTTAAAATAACAAATTTGTTGGAGAGAATATAAAAAAAAAAAAAACAAGGGGGGAAGGTAGTAAGTCATTTTGATCCACACTCCATACCAGTTGGTGGCGGAAATACACTATTTTGTTGTTTGTCAACCGCCAATAAATTTAAAGAAGAAGAAGAAGAAGAACGTGTCTCTGACGGTCTGCTCCAAGTAACGGTTGCCAATTATCTGGCAACACTGGGGCCTTGTTTGCGGAAGTGGTCGAGCCAAAGGACGAAGGTCATTATGCAGGCATGATGGAGGTAGGCAGTAACGGGTTCTCCTGCAGGAATCTTTCAGCGTGTTGACTGCTGTTATTATTTTCTCTGTGATGATTTTTAAACGCTGTGTAACTGCTGTATAGTGACGGATAAGCAAAGGTTTATAATGTATTATTTTTACATCGTCGGAGCAGGTGCGGAGGAAATTATTGAACTCGGTTGACAAGTGTGTGGATGAGGCTTTGGAGGGTCTCGTCAGGAGTAACGGGGGTCTGGCGCTGCTCCGGGGGCACAGAGTTGTTCTGCGGTCCGATCTGGAGAGCATTAAGGGAAAGGTAGCGCTCCTGTCCGGAGGAGGATCTGGCCATGAACCGGCGCATGCAGGTAATGCGTGATACACCAGCCCCTCCCTCTGCTGGCTCACTGGTCCTGACCCTGATCCACCCTGAACCCACGCAAGTGCACGTGAAGGGTCCATTTGGGAAAGGGCCGCGTGCTTTCGTCTCCTTCTTGCTGGCACAGCTTATTTTTCTACTTGAATTAGCTCTTAAGATACATTAGTTTATGTAAACTAATGTAGTCAGAAGGATCAGTCATTATAAATTACATTTTTTATTTTGTATAAATAATATTTAAAGTTCTTTCAGATGATGTACATTTTTATGTCACCTGACGAATCCTTGTATGCTGTAGTACATGAGCACAATACATTGAAATATTAAATATTCCTGTGTGGACTAGTAAATGTATCTATTTTCTTAAGTTTTTGTTTTATTTAATTGGAGTTATTTTAGTAACGTAACTTCAACATTCTACATGGAAATGAAATAGTGTGTGTGTATATATATATATATATATATATATATATATATATATATATATATATATATAGGGTGTTTGGCTTAGTGACATGTTAGAATCATTATTATACAACCTTTTGTTGTTTTACTATTTGAATTGTTTTTAGCTTTATTTTTTGTTAATGTTTTGTGTTGAAATGTTGTTGTATGCATTTGCCATTTTTATTTAATTTCTTAAATGTGTGTGTATATATAGTATTTATAGAGTTTTAAATTAGTTTGTTACTTTTTCTTATTTGTAAGTCACTTTGGACAAAAGCGTCAGCTAAATGACTAAAAGTAAAGTAAATTCTAAGTTTAAAGTGATGGCCAAAATTATTAGCTTACTTGTATTTTCACCAGCTAAAAATGGTGTTAAGTCAGTTATTTCTATCTTTTGCTGTAGTGTGTCAGAAGCAAATATCAGTTTCCATTTCCAAACATTTATTTTGCAATTAATTGTAATATTCCAGTGAGATTTTAGTTTGCACAAGGAGTCTGACAACAGCCAGTGTTCCACACATAGATCTGATCTGATCAACATGTAGTCTGTCTGGAATCACATGAAGAAACACAACAAACTGAATCCAGAAGAACTGTGACAAGTCTCCAAGATGCTTCAAGAGACCTTCCTGCAAAGCTACAGTACTGTTAGAAGTTTTAAGCACTTGTGTAAAAATACTGTAAAATGAGGATTCTGTCAAAAATAATGTCATAAATAGACTTTCTTTATCAATTATCTTATATTAACTAAATTAAATCAACATTTGGTGTAAACATCCTTTGCATATAAAGCAGCTTTTTCCCTCGGTGCACTTGTGCATTGTTTTTCAGGTCGCTTTGCAGGAAGGTCTCTTGAAGCATCTTGGAGACTTGTCACAGTTCTTCTGGATTTAGTCGGTCTCAGTCTGTTGTGTTTCTTCATGTGATTCCAGACAGACTGGATGATGATCAGATCAGATCTCTGCTTTTTGAACTAATACGACATTTAATGAACCTCACTCTCGTTCAGGTTATATTGGCGTGGGAATGCTGTCTGGAGCTGTGGCAGGAGCAGTATTTGCGTCTCCTCCTCCGGGCAGTGTGCTGGCTGCTATTCTGACTCTGTGGAAGGGAGGAGCTTCGGGAGTGCTGCTCATCGTGAAGAACTACACGGGTGACCGCCTAAACTTTGGCATAGCTGTTGAACAGGCCCGGTCACAGGGCGCTCGGGTGGACATGGTGATTGTGGCGGATGACTGTGCCTTCACTCAGCCCAGCAAGGCCGGCAGGAGAGGCTTGTGTGGAACAGTGTTCATTCATAAGGTACCATAATGAGTTTGAGTGGCAACATTAATGTAATCATCAATCATACATTTTTTTTAAATGAATGCGGTTTTTATTTTCAGATCGCTGGAGCTTTAGCAGAGAAAGGTTGCCCATTGGAAGAAATTGTTGCACGGGTGAACGAAGCAACAAAAAATATTGGTGAGAAAGGCGAGCATAGCACTATCTGGGTTGTTTAGCTTCCATGTTGCAGTCCTGCATTAAATTAGTTTTCAGTGTGGAAGTACAGCCACTGTCCTATGTACAAAATGATTTGGTGTTTGAACAGGTACGCTGGGTGTTAGTCTGTCTCCATGCAGTGTGCCTGGATGTCTTCCATCTTTCCAGCTTCCACCAGGAGAGATGGAGATGGGACTGGGTAGGAGAGATTTAGAACTAAAGTGTAAAAATATTGAATTATTTTACATAGAAGTATACTTATATTTTTTAATGTTTTAAAAAAAAACTCTCTTATGCTTACTACGGCTGAATTTATTTAGTCAAAAATTCAGTAAAAGCAGTATGAAAAAGCTGAATTTTCAGCAGCCATTTCATTCTACTCATATCTTCTGTCACATGATCCGCATATACTGATTTGGTGCTCAAGAAACATTATTATCAATGTGAAAGAACATCATTTATCTGAACTAGAAATCTAGCATTATAGATCTTTTTACTGTACATTTTGATGAAATTAATGCTGAAAAAATTATTGGCTTCTTTAAAAAACCTTACTGACCCAAAACTGTATATATATTTCGTACTTGTACATTCAAATGTACTCTGTATATGTATTTGTATAGGGATCCATGGAGAACCAGGCATTAAGAGATCAAAAGTGAGTCTTTTTTAACGTTCTGATAATCTCTACAATAAAAGCTATATATGGTCCTTTGAGATTGCTGGTTTTGATCTTTTTACAGGTAGCCTCTGCTGATGAAGTTGTGAAAACTATAATAAGTCACATGACTGATTCCTCAAACCAATCACATCTGTCCCTGAAATCAGGTAAGAGGTGTAACTGGTCAGCACAGGGTTGATTCTGAAGGTGTTTGTGTATTTAAACCTGTCTTTCTCGAACAGGAGACAAGGTGGTGCTGTGTGTGAATAATCTTGGTGCTCTCTCGTGTTTGGAAATAGCTGTGGTTTCTAAAGCAGCTGTACACTGCCTAGGTGAGGCTCAAGTAGCACAACTCATTCTATATCATATAATAGATGTGCAGCATTCAGCTTTACACACTTTTAGACAATTTACATTTTTTTGTATGACTAGAATAAATAATGTTTCGGTGTTTGTCATTTTTCAGAGGAGCGTGGTGTGCTGGTTGTCAGGGTGATGTCAGGATTGTTTATGACATCTCTGGAGATGGCGGGAATGTCTCTTTCTTTAATGAAGGTTGATGAAGAGATGCTCAGACTGTTTGGTGTGTTCTGTTTAAAACCAATTTTACAAGCATACTTGCCTTGAGTTTGAAGACATTAGTTTATTTTCTCAAAAATAGTCATTTTGACTTATAACTCATAATGATAATATAAAAACATGGACAAATTTCACTGCACGCTCTCTATTTAAAATACTAAAAATACTCAATTGTTAGCGTACTCTGAAATGAATATGTAGCGGAGAGCCTCTGATTTGTGTTTCTCAGATGCTAAAACCACAGCCCTGGCCTGGCCTAACCTCAGCACTGCCTCTGTGAGTGGGAGGAACCTGTTCATGGAACCTGAAGAAAAGCTTGCCGCAGATTCACATCATTTTACTGAAGGTAGAGAAGAGACAGAGAGACTATCAATATATACAGTGTTCACATTTGAGACATATATGCCTCAGTTTATTTGTATTTCCTGTAATGTTATTCAGGTTTAGATATGTATTTAAACCTTATTTTACATTAATAATATAAATCTAATATTTGTAATAAAAAATAACATGGTTATATACTTTATGACAAATAATATCCTGTTTATAATTTGTTCATGTTTTTGAAAGATGTCTCTTATGCTCACCAAGGCTGTATTTATTCAATCAAACATACTGCAAAAACACTAATATTGTCAAATATTATTACAATTTAAAGTAAATACAGTATTTTTAACGAGTTTTCTGTTTTAATATATTTTAAAATATCAATTGTTCCTGCAATGGCTACGGTGAATTAGGATTCTTTGGTGAATGGAAAGCTCAAAAGAACAACATTTATTAAAAAATATTAATATTTTGTAACATTACAAATGTCTTTACTGTCACTTTGATAAATGTAATGCTTCCTTGTTGAATACAATTATTATTATTTTTAAATCTTACTGACTTCAAACACGACCACAAACTACGGTAGTGTATATTTTGACCAAAATACCTGAAGTGGTGTTGCTCCACAGGTTCGCTGTCTTCCGTCATTCGATTAGTTTTGGAGTCCGTGTGCACGAACCTCCTGCAGCACAAAGAGGAACTCAATGCTTTGGACCGTGCAGCAGGAGATGGAGATTGTGGGAGCACACATGCTCTCATAGCTAATGGTAAAACATTTAAACAATGCACATATAATTTAAACCAACATATTGCTTAATTTTGTGCATATGTATTATGCTCTTTAAACGACTGTTTTACTTGCCCTCACAATGTTGTCTACTTCAGCCCTTCAGGAGTGGCTCCAGACTAGCAGAATCCCGGGGAACCTTGGCCAGCTTCTAGCAGATCTTGCTCTTTTGGTCCAGGAAAGGATGGGAGGATCATCAGGGGCGGTATGTGGATGTATATCAGGTTCAAACACTTGACTCTCTAAACCAATGCTTGAGCTGATTAGTTACTCTAAAAATCTGGATGTTTTTGTCATGAAATGATCCTTAATCTTTTTCTTCACAGTTATACTGCCTCTTTTTGTCTGCGGCTGCCCCTCATCTGAAACTAAACTGTGATGGTGCGGCTTGGGCAAAGGCATTGCATGCTGGCACAGAGGCCATGAAGAGGTCAGTGTAGTAGCTGAACACATTGAGGCTGAATTGTTTTCCTTTATACTTTGGCATTCTCTGTATAAAATATGCTAAACTTAGTTACGTGTATGAAGTGTAAAGATGTGGCATTTCATTGCAAATGTAAATATCTCCTTGTTTTCTAACAGATATGGAGGTGCTGAACCAGGGGACCGGACCATGGTATGATTGAGACATGAATTAAGAGTCATATTCTAGTTGTAGTAACTGTTTTATACAAACTGTTAATCTATATTCTTGAGTTGGTAAATGTAGATTAGGTAACATATACATGAATTACATTACTGTTTAAAAGTAAGCTCCATTTATAAAAAAATATATATATATATACTGATTTTTATATTTAATAATTTTTGTGATTTAAAATAACTGTTTTCTATTCTAATATATTTTAAAATCGATAATGTATTCCTGTGCCACAAAGCTGAATTTTCAGCATCATTGCTCCAGTCTTCAATGTCACATGATCATCAGAAATCATTATCATAGGCTGATTTGCTGCTCAAGAAACATTTTCCATAATTACATAATTTCCATAATGTTGAAAACAGCTATTTTATATATTTTTTTATGAAAACTGAATTTTTTTCGGGATTCTTTTATGAATATAAAGTTTAAAAGAACAGCATTCATTTGAAACAATATTTTAAATAGTAAAAGTCTTTATTTGGCATCCTTGCTGAATAAAAGTGTTTTTTTATTATCATACTGACCCCAGACCTTTGAACAGTGGTGTAGTTCCTTTTTACATTTAAAAGTATATTGTGCATTTAATGATGATAAGTTTATTGGATAACTGTTTATATTGATCAACATTTCTGTTTATTTAATGAATATCAATGATTGATCCCTGACACCAATGAAAATCTACACGAGCTGTATTTTTAAATGATTAAGCTGCAGGTGTTATCATAGTACCATCATTAAATCAAGCCTTTGATACTTGCTAATTATTAATCAAACTGACTCAGTGTTATATTTTAGCTTGATGCCCTGTGCCCTGCTGTGGCAGAGCTGATGAAGCTTTCCACAGCGCCTTCTGATGGTCACTTAGCTATACTACAATCAGCAGTGGAGGTATGGACTACCACTTAAGACATTTGTAGCCTTCCTGTGTTATCATAATATCTTGCATCTATAATATTGCCCTCTTGCTTATCTTTAACAGAAAGCAGATTTGGGAGCAGAGTCGACCCGCAATCTCACTGCAAGGGCTGGACGTGCCAGTTACGTTGCATCTCAACATTTGACCCAGCCTGACCCTGGTGCCGTAGCGGTAGCCATCATTCTGAAGGCCATACTCAATGCTTTGAAGGCCTAGATGAAGAGAAGCTCACCAACAGTTTCTTAAAGGGATAGTTCACCCAAAAATTAAAATATTTTTTTAAATAGCTCTGGTTGAATTCATCTGAAAGAATGAATAATGATGAATAATTATGGCATTTTAGCTGAACTATCCCTTTAACAATAGTAAAAAAGGCAAAACAAAACACGTGTTTTCTAACATTTGATTATTGCTGATCTTCAAGATGATGTGTGTAATTTTAAAATACACACCCTGTTAATAGGATGACATACTTAAAGGAGTGTAAAAACTGTTGCTCAGCATTCAACTATGTTTGGCCCACATAGAAGCAATGGCTCAATCATTTGTGTGATTTTGGTCCAAGGAACCTTGTTATAACAGTCATCATTTTTGCATTGCAGCTTGGTGCCACTAGTTTAGCAGAATGTACAAATTGTTTTAGCTTCAATGTTGGAAATACTGAATAATAATTCAATGTACTGCCATTAATGAAACAATTAAAAGATAATTGACTAAGACCAACCAGTGTTAAAATTATATATGTCTTTTGTTTACTATTGTAAACGATTGTCGTCAGTTAATACTTGTAATTTACAATTTTTTTAATAAATAAAGTTTGAATGGAAATTTAGCATTATTAAAAGTCAATATAATACTAACAAACATGTTTTAACATCTCATTTTAAATGCAAATTAGTTGTAAAATGAATTGATGTGACTAATAAAAAAAAAACATTTGCTACATTTTAATCTGTGGTGACATCATTTTGAATAATCAGGTGTTAAAGGGATAGTTCTCTCAAAAATAAAAACAATCTGTCATCATTCACTTACCCTCGTCATTCTATACCTGTATGACTTAATTTGTTACTTTTTGTGACCACCGACTTCCATGGGGGGGGGGAACTATCCTTTTAATGTGATGATAATGCGGTTTTTCCTGTATGTTAAGGGTTACATGCTCATGATACTCCCACCCGCATGTTCATACAGATCTACACGTGAAAATTGACAATCCCGTATTGAGCCCAGGGGACGTACTATTTGTATTACACCCATTGTGAAAGCCTTGCCCTGCTGCTAATGATTAAATGACTGAATTATGTCTCTATGTAAAGTTAAGCCTGACATCTGAATCAAAGTCCATGTTAGATGAAAACGTTAAAGGCAGAACAAAAACGAGTGTATTTAAATCTACACCGTGACACAATCAAGCTGGACATCTTGTTTCGTTTCTCTCTCGCTCTTTTTCTTTACCTTTTTTTCTTCTAGTCATCCACCCACAGTTTCCTGACTTCCTGTGTCTTCATGCACACAGTCAAACGTGCACAGTAGGTGTGTGAAGAGCAGGACCGTAATGTTGCTGGCTTTCTACGCAGGCTGAATGACAGACGCTTTATTTTGAACCACCGTCATCACCAGGTTGGTACATTTCAAACATAGAGTTCATCAGAGATGATGCCCTCGTGGCTGTTTCTATTATACTGTATATTACCATGTATCTTGTATCAGTAAAGTCAACCCCTCACTCATTTTGCGTGTAGTTTCAATGAATACTACCATACTAACATTGTATTATTTTATACATCTATAAATTATAACACTACGGTGTGTTGGCTCTTGGTTTTAGCTAACTTTGATAGAAAAGAAAAGGAAAGAGCAGAGAAGAAAATCTAAAACTGCAGTTGGCTGAGGCACATACTAGCATTGTTTTAATGATTAATCACGTCGTTTTCTGGATTATGATCATTTTAGAAGGAAATCACACTGTGATAGTGTTTACCGCATGTGTAACTGCTACCAGCAACTGAGATCAAAGTTAAAGTAAACCATTTTAGCAGGAAATGAAAGTTACAAAAACGACAATCTTGCCGAAACTGCACAGAAAAACAGCATTGCCGTTTTCAGTGTACACAACTCAACCAGGAAAGTGTTAAGAGATACGTGCTGAAGTTGTTATTTTAAAGTGCCTGGGCGTTACAGGTTTCTATTTTAATTTGACTGTAAAGAACAGAACTCGATGCTAGTATAATTTCTGACTGTTTTTACCAAGACTTTCTCTTTTTCTTATCAGCCACAGAGATGGAGTTTGCTTGCAGTCATGTTGTGTGTAACTGGATGTCTGAGAGCTTTACAGAAGATGAAGCCAAAGTCTCAAATCAAGGTCAGTTGTAAGCTGTAAATGTATTAATGAGAATGAAGAACTGTTGGGACTGTACTGATGAGACATGTAAAGAGACAGAATTACTGAATGAAGAATAATATGTATAAAGGGAAAGCTCAGCAACAACGCTTTGAGACCACAGTCCAGTTACACATGCCTGGTTACCCTAGCTATGTCAGATTTAATGTCAGTGCATTGTCAGGTTGGACTGTTTATTTATGTTTTGCTGTTTTGTCAATTGTTTTGTATTTCAAAATCATTTTACTGTTATAATTTCACTTAAATAACATTAAACAGTCTGTAATAGGCAGGTTCCCATTTTGACAACTTGCCCCATGTTGTGTTTTGGGGTATTTGTATATTATTTGGCACAAATATTCAGTGTGTAACTCTATCTATCCCTCATCCCGCTCATGTTTTGTAGCTTCTGCCTCCACTCTACCCTGTGGTCTGTCCAGAACTCAGTCTGTCTCCGATCATCCTTACGACAACCGCGTTACCTTCCTTCAGAAACCAGGTGAGTAAATGACACTGTTTTTCATCTTAGCGTTGCCTTGTGAACATTGTTCTGAATAATTGAAGTGGCTTGTATTCTCTCTGTACATGTGAGAAACTGTTATTTCTTTAATGTAAGTCGCTTTAGATAAAAGCGTCTGCTAAATGACTAAAAGTAAAGTAATGTTGTTTTGTGTTAATTGTTTTGTTACTAGTTCTCATAAAGAACAGCAGAATTGACTCATTTGTTTGAATGAAGCTTTATTCGATTGACTTTAAATGTTGAGTGGAACAACTCTTTTGGTTCAAAAGATACTGTTCTCTTTGAAAGAAAATGCTGGTTGGAAAAAATAAGATCACATCCTTTATGTGGGTGTGAAAAATTGATGACAGAGAAACTTCATAGGTACGAATGATGTTTGATTTATATAGAGTTGAGACAAAATGACGCAAAAGGCCATTTTTAGTAAAGGTGTATATAATTTGTGTAGGCTGCAGTGAAATAACAAATGTAGGTAGTTTTTGTTATTTTTATCTTTTCATTGTTTGTACTCTCTGATTTGTATATTAGGCCCGTTTACACTAGTGCGTTTCAGTGTTGCCAACTTAGCAATTTTGTTGCTAAATTTAGCAACTTTTCAGACTACCCTAACAACTTGTCCTTCCCAAAGCACCTGGCGACAGATTTAGCTATTGTTAACATTTATTTGCCAACTTTTAGCAACTTTTGATAAGTGACTCAAATGATAAAAAGGCACACATTTTCCATCTAAATTACACAAAAAGAGGAAATCAAAGATGCATAGCAGTAAACACAACACATGAATTAGTTTAGCAGCTATTTTCAATTGTTCAGTTTAATAATAATAATAATTGAATAATTGTTCATTTATGATACACCTTGTTGTTGGTAGCTTGTACCTGCGATTCTTGATCATTTAGTACACTGTTAGAAAAATATCTAGACAATGGTAAAGGTACATGTCATTTTCCAGGACAGATCCGTTATTCATTATCCGCTGTAACCCAAAAACACAAAATACAATGTGTAATTTAAAACGCAGTTAAATGGTCATATGATGTTTTTTAAAATATCATTATTTTGTGTATTTGATGTAACATAATATGTTTGCATGCTTTAATGTTCAAAAAACACATTATTTTTCAAATACTGTACATTATTGTAGGTCCTCTATGCTCCGCCTCTCTCAAACGCTTTGTTTTGTACAAAGTCCCTCCTCCCGAAAAGCACAGTCTGCTCTGATTGGCCAACTGACACAGAGCATTGTGATTGGCCAAACAATACAAGCATGAGTCGAAAATGTAACGCCCCTTTCCATAATGGGAAGCTTTAGCTTTCAAATTAAATGTAAAGACATTTAATAATGTCCTTAGTTTTTTTTACCATCAGTTCAAGCTCGAGAGTGGAACAGAGTCGTGTGACAGACACAGTGATGAAGCTAGTATGTGTTTACATTTACATTTAGTCATTTAGCAGACGCTTTTATCCAAAGTGACTTACAATTGGGAGTACATAAAGCGATTAATCTTGAAGAGGCAAACATACAGAGGAAGTGCCCCTAACACCAAGTCTCAGGTGTTTGTGTAACGGATGTATGCCAGTAAGGGCTGAGTGTAAACCTCACTCTCCTGACCTCAAAAGAGGCGCTCTAGCGACTGACGCTAGAGGCTGTAGCCTTTGGCGTTCCTTGTTAGAGCGCCCGCCTCCCGCGCCGGAGTCCCGGGTTCGCGACCCGCTCGGTGAGCTGGTGCGGACCCGTGTCGGGGGGGTTACATTGGTGCCGTGACCCGGATGGGAGTGAGGTTTAGGGGGGTGAGTGTAACGGATGTATGCCAGTAAGGGCTGAGTGTAAACCTCACTCTCCTGACCTCAAAAGAGGTTTTAAAACGAATAACTTTTGCTACGGATTAGGGGTGTGCGATATATATCGTCTGCGATAATATCGTAATTGTTGTTTTAACGATATGCAATTTGACAATATCGAGTATTTTGCAAAACCCCAACAAAACAGCTACTTTACGGAGTGCACGCATACATTAGCCTGTGGTGATGAAGGGGTTAAACAGTGCACGCGCGCATTTAGAGCGTGTTCTTTCACTGCGTGATTCAGTCGAATTAAAATGCATTAAGAATGATCGCAAAATTCAAGATATGGGGCAGAAAATGTATTTATTTACGTTTCATATGATTAAAATCACACAAAGAATGCAGTTTTTTCTTCAAAAATAAGCACGGTTACAAATGTGATATTGATTTTATACAACAGTTCAATAAACAATGAGCTAATATCAAGAGACTTACATTTTAGGCACCATATTGCCTGTTTTTGCTCCATTTCGCTGACAAAAAATAATTCCAAACAGCTACAGCGATGTTTTGCGTCTGCAACATGACGGTGATTCGTTCTTGAATGAATCAATGAACCGTTTAAATGATTCGCTTCAGTCGCAATGACTCACTTGTTAACAGTGACGTGCTGCCACCTGCTGGCGATTTAATTTCACTTTTAAAGTCCATTTTCATTTTTTTAATCATTTTAAATATCAGTATTCATTGTTTTATGTTTAAACCGTCAAATAATGCATTTGTAACTGGTTAAAGCACTCTGAGCTGCATTAAACAGTCTGTGAATACATCTAAACACCTTCAGATGCAGCTTCTGCAGAGATTAATGTTGATAATACTGGTTTCATTTGTTTAGGAGCAGCCTAAATGTGTATTATATTAATTGACTGGTTAAATATAACAATTTGACTCAAAAGATGTACACTTTTAG
This sequence comes from Gymnocypris eckloni scoliostomus, assembly GCA_027564155.1. Classification (NCBI taxonomy): domain Eukaryota; kingdom Metazoa; phylum Chordata; class Actinopteri; order Cypriniformes; family Cyprinidae; genus Gymnocypris; species Gymnocypris eckloni. Next base: position 32,375,998 of record CM050413.1, on the reverse strand, counting down.
AAAAAAAATGCTTTATTAAAAGGTAAAAATCTAATTTAAACTTAAATGAAAAGATTAATTACTATCACCGATGTGAACTAAGCACACAGAATATGAAGAATATCATAAACTGCAGCTGTGCACGGTATTCAGATATCAGCACAATAACACACTCTGCAAAATATCGTCTAATTATCATTATCGAAAAAATCCCCAAAAATATCGAGATATCAGTTTTTTTCAATATCGCACACCCCTACTACGGATACACCTATCGTTTACACTACTCCGGCGTTTTCAAGATCGAAAAGGCGTCTTTTAAAAACGCTGCAGACCCCGTTTTAGTTTGAAAACTCTGTGGTAGCGTTTCAGTGTAAACGGACCAAAACAAAGACTTTTAAAAACGATGGCATGGCTGCCCACATTTGCTCTGCGTATGCTTAACAACCGTGTAAACAATAACATCATGCTCAGTATTGTACCCATATATAGATATGTATAGTTAGATTCCTCATTCGACCGCTCCAAGCACACAGACGTGTCTGCAATCTAAATAATAGGGTCTACCTTTACATATCTATGGTTGTACCTGCATGAATGGTCATGTGACATGGGTTTTTGATTGTGTAGTGTAAACGGAGATAGGTTCTGAAACGCAGTGGATACGCTAGTGTAAACGTTGATCGTTTTCATTCTAAAGCGCTGTTTTAAAACGAAAACGCACTTGTGAAAATGGGGCCTTAGTATAGTACAAGTTGTGTTCAGCAGTGGTTGTGGTTTGTGAAATGGGTGACTTCACTTGGCATACTTCCACAAACAACAAATCACGAAAGCCCCTTTAGCAGGAGGGTCAGTAACCTTAAAACCCAATTGTTTGGTGTTTTAAGAACAGCAGTCATCTTGATTATGACTGCATATGCAAAGCATGGCGAGACTTCATTAGTGAGATAAAGTAGCTGGCGAAAACTGAAAGTGAACAATAAGAACAGTCAAACACTAAGAAGGATTGTGTCCAAACAACAAAGAACAACTGCAGCAAAAGACAGCAAACTTCATTTTAACCATGAAGACCCTGTTTGCCCAAAAACTGACCACAGAGAACTTCACAAAGCCAACAATCATGAAAGAGCTTCAACTGCTAAAAGTTTAATCACAGACACCACTGCTAAAATGCAAAAAAGATGGTGTCATGATGTCAAACCTGGAAGATAAAACATCTGCCCTCGCCAGACAAATCAACTGATCTGAATATTATCAAACCGTTTTAAAGAGAAGAATGGATAGCCGATTCCCTCCTCCAGCATCTGTATAAAACCTGCCACGTGTTCTGACAGATGACATTCTAATGAAGACTATTACACTGTGGCATAAATTTAGTCTAAGAAGGCTGGAAGCTGCATTAAAGGCAAATGATGGTAAAATGCATTAATAAATAAATTATTGCTTATTTCTTAGGCGTTTACGTTATTTTGTCCAACTTCTGTATAAATAGAAAGCTTTATAAATGGAAGTCTGTTATGCTCACCAAGGCTACATTTATTTGATATTTATATATTTGAATATAATAAAATAGTAATATTGTGAAATATTATTTAATAATATTAATATTATTATATTAAATATTATAAAAAAATAAAATAACAGTTTTTTATTTAAGTGTAATATTAAAAAAATCCTGTGATGCAATAAAGCAATAAGCCCTATGAAGCCGTGGTTTACAGTGAATTTATAACAGCTAAGGGGCGTTTGTTAGGCACGATGCAAAACGGAGTGACTAAAACCCTCTTAGCTGTTATAAATTCACTGTAAACCACGGCTTCACAGGGCTTATTGCTTTTAAAAAACGGTTATTCCATATATGTAGTAAGGTTTCACAAAATAAAACAGAGCAAATAAAATGTAATGATATTAATAAAAAACATTATTCTTCCACCAAACAATGTAGTTCCTCAGAAGCGGTTGTGGTTGCAACAAAGTGAGCAACACACAGATGTAACAAAGGTGTTTGTTTGTGGAGTAATTTACAACAGCTTCGAACGCGGCTCAACCAATCAGAATCAAGGACTGGAACGATCCGTTTTAAAAAGATGAATTTTCATCATCCTTCAGGAATCATTCTTATATGCTGATTTACTGCTTAATAATAATTTGTTTTTATTATCACTGTTAAAAACAGCATTTATTTAGAATGGAAATCTTAGGTAAAATTGTAAATGGCTTTACTGTCATTTTTGATTGACTTAATGCATGCTTGCTGAATTAAAGTGTTACATTTCTTTAAAAAAATCTTAATGATACACTTTTAAACTTTTTTTTGGTATAAGAACATTTTATTATTTTTATCATTTATTTACTGCATTTTATTTTCTATTTTTACAGCTCCATCGATGGCTCCACCACCTGTACCGCCCCGTACCATACAAAGGAGAGAAACTCTCTGTAGCGCACTCCCACCACCATTACCACCGAGAGGTGAGAAGTCATTCCCACTCTCTTCGTAACACGAAAAAGCACTGAAAATATTAGTTATGCTTTAACTGAAGCGGTGCACTAAAAATACTATGATGTTTGACAATAAACGGGTTCACCCTCACCCTCCTTCACGCTCTTTCTCAGGTCTGGAGAATAATGGAGAGACTCGACTTAAAGCTAATGTAAATGTAGTGTCGCTAAAAGTGGGAAGCCTTGTGGACGTTGGTAAAGGTGTGCTAAACTGCTAAACAATCTTTATGACAGCATAAACTTCCTAAATGTTACATCTGTTCAGCTCACTTACTGTCTCCTTAGCATCTGCTATACAGAGCAGCCAGAAACCAGTGCGTTGTGGGAAATGCAATGCCGTCATGTCCTCAGCAAGCAGCCCTGAGACACTCCAGAAAACAATAGTAAGTTATACCAACAGGTGCAAAACCACTGTGTTTATATGACACTTACTTTTGTTCAAAGTGTTTCTTGTCCCTTTTTTTTTAGAAATGGAGCTGTGAGTTTTGCGGCAAGGAGAACGCTTACCCTCAGACCACACTGAAGGGCGGCCGATTTCCTTTGCGCAATCCTCCTGGCAGGGATATACTTTACTTGGACGACGATGAGGACACAGATTATGAGAATCTAGACGACATGCTTATTGTCCTGTGCGTGGACATTTCTGGAAGTATGAGCGTCACTGCTGAGGTGCTGATCACTTTCATTCCAAACATCCAGAGCTGTTTTTATGTTTTTAAACCCTTACGTAATGTTCACATTAAATATATTTTCCTCTCAGATCTCTCCCGGTAACAGCACGCGATCACCCTCATATGTTTCACGACTGCAGGTGAGAGGTGACATTTGACTTTAAATAAAAATGATTTTTGCTTGTATAAACAGGCACAAGACATGTGAAGTTACTCCCATGTTTTGGATTCAGGGAGTCCAAGAAGCTCTTCAGTTGGTGCTGTCCTCCCTGCAGAAAACCTCACCCCACCGAAGAGTGGCACTGGTGACGTTTAACAATGAGGTAAAGATCATTTTTTGTTCATTTTTGTTAACTCGAGTTTATACTTGATGCCTTTGTTAATGTATATATATATATATATATATATATATTTGATATCTTATTTGAAATAAATTATGTATATTTTATTATATATAATGGAATTGTTAGATGTAGTTTTACTGGAAATATATTTATTGTGAACAGTGCTATACGTTCACATTAGAATTTATGTTTATGCTGCACAATATTATTCCAATGTTTGGTAGAAAATATCAATGTAAAATTTGCTTTCCCTTGTGCAATTTTATTTATTTTTAACTTCCAACATGTTTTCTTTATTATTGACATGCTTTTTATATAAATGTCTTTAAATATGAAAATATAGAGCTGCTTTATATTATATGTAGGGTAGCTTTCAATGTTTAAATACACCCGGTATAATATATTTTGGATAGGTTAGTGGCTAAACAACACTAAAAACTGTTGTTGGACATTTTACATGCCAGTCAGATGGTCTCTTCATGTCTAAGTGTGTTATTTTTTGAAAAATAAGCAGCTCTGTGGAATAGAGTTTATGCTGGTAGATGTTGGTGACACGGAGCCAGGCTGACTGTTCCCTGTAAATCATACTGTGCAAGAATCACATACATGAGAAAGAACTACATTGTGAAGCCAAAATAGACCTGCAAAACTTACTGACACGTCAAGCTGTGATAACAGGGCATTTCCTATTCTTGTTTTGGTTTTGAAACGCATGTGGCTTCTGGTTTGTGGAAACCAAAATTCACTCTGAAGGAACTAAGAAGCATCTGAAACTACTAAGTTTAGCAATTGAAAGACATTTCATAGAACTAGATACAGAGGTAAAGAATAGCAACATAGCTGTCATTGTGTCATTGTGTTACTGTCACGTGAATATATATAGATTAGAGTTCAGAAAGACATGAACAGTTGTATTTGTGGATTTTAGGTGACAGTATATGGGGATGGCACAAAGATTCCTCTCACTCTGAGAGACTGGGCACTGGTGGACTATGACTATCTGAAGAGGGAGGGTGAGAACTACAGCAACCCTCACTGCATTGCAGAGACTATCCAACCTCTCACCCTGAAAATAAAAGAGTGAGTGGCATGTTCTCAAGTTGTATCTGTCAATGGTCACGTCATCTTGTCTGTATTTTTATGTGTGTGTGAGCAGGCAATATTTTGACACTGAGCTGCTTTCTGCTAGGCTGCTTGAATTTGTGTTTTGTGCTTCTGTCTGTTGAAAAAACGTCTGAATTGTTTTTGTTTTTAAGATCAACGGCTTTATGAAACCGCTATATCCTGTTAAATATGTTAGAAATAATCCAAGGCTAGGCTCAAAAAGTGAGCTCAAAACCCACAAATATGACTAGGGAGGCTATTCATGTCCATTCGAAGGCAGCATAAATATAGATATCGTAAGCTGTAAACAGCTTTGTTGCATTACATTGTTATTTTAAACCGTTTAGAACCAATCACAGGAAAATATTTATATTAATAATTGACTGTTTCTATAGAAAACCATATACCAGTGCTATAAAATAATGCATCCATGTCAAGAACCTATGATATGATACTTATATGCTAAATGAGTAAATGTAAATGTATACATTTTTATATATACATTGAATAAAGAGAGAAAGAAAAGCAATGCATTTTAGTGAGAAGTCAGTACTCTGTCTCAGTGTGTGATTAATTAAGGTTTCATCTTCTCAGACTCAGAGAGCATGGAGCCACAGCACTGGGACCCGCGGCCCTCATCTCTGTTGCCATGGCATCTCAGTTCACAGGGTCAAAAGTTTGTACCATAATTATGTGTTCTGACAAATTACCTGTATTGTTATGATAAATATATATGAAGAGCTCTTTTCCAAAATGTGATAAACACCAAATTTAAAAAAAATGAGTTCGTCATGCCATTTTGCTGTGTACTGAACCTATTCACTGCTCCATCAATGTTTCATGCCAAATCGCTATATTTCCTTGTTTAAAATGTACTGCAAGATGCAGTTCTTTTCCAAACCGCTATAAGCGCCGAACCTGTTTTTAGCCTAAATGCGATATGTCCTCTCGACCAATCAGAATTCGTTCGATGCAGTCCAACATGACGACGCTTTGAAGCGTTTGTTTGTGCTCAGTCTTCAAAATGAGTGCTTTAAACTCTAATAACACTTTTGATGGCCTGGATGAGCCAGTGAGACCTACACCTGGGGGTAGAAAACGCAGACCGGACAAAGAAAATCACAAAAAACAACAAAAAAGAAGGTTCTCAGGTGGTGCGTTAATACCCATATTAATACCGCGTTAATATGGGATGTCAATGTAACAGATGTGTATACCAGTAAAGGTGGTGTGTAAACCGATTGATGCTAGAGGCTGTAGCCTTTGGCGTTCCTTGTTAGAGCGCCCGCCTCACGCGCCAGAAACCCGGGTTCGAGACCCGCTCGGTGTAATGGTGCGGACCCGGTGGGGTTACATCAACACAAGGCTGGGGCGACCGGTTTATAGTATGAGTCCCTGATTCATGTGTTGCATGTTCTCTTTTTTTTTTTTTTTAAGACATAAACCAACATTAAAAAAAAAAGGATGGATTTGTAGCGTTTTGAAAAAACAAACAAAAAACTTTGCATTTATAATCAACAATATTGTTGTTTCATTTAACAATCATTGTTTAACATGTTCAGACTGAGCCAACAGACCATTTTAACAGGATAAATTGAATATTAACAAAATGTATGGGTCTAGGTAAAAAAATGTCATTTTCATGAAAACTATTAAAATGGATTTATAGCGTTTTGGAAAAGAGCTCTTCATATATATATATATATATGTGTATGTATATAAATATATGTGATAAAACCACTACTCACTAAGTTAAGCCATAGTCTAGAAGAGGACACTTATCATATATTATATTGCATATGTATACACATATTTGCTTTAGCTACTGATGCTATACATATACATGTGTGTGTGTATATATATATATATATATATATATATATATATATATATATATATATATATATATATATATATATATATATATATATATATATATATATATATATGTGTGTGTGTGTGTAATTTTTTATATTTGTTTTCAGGTTATAATTTGCACAGATGGGCAGGCCAACATAGGTCTAGGCCAATTAGATCAAGAGTCTTCCCATTGGCCCGCCCCCTCGCCTTATTTTTACAACCAGTTAGCCCATTATGCTGCTGAAAAGGGGTGAGCAACAGCAAAACACGAATCTCTTTCTGAATTGTATGTTAGTTTCTCCCAGTGTGTGATGGGTGTGATGCATTACTAAGTAATTAATCACTCAAATGTAATTACTTTTCCCTCAAAAAGTAAAGTAAGAGATTACTCTTGATTCTGATTTCTGTAATTTAATTATAGTTACTTCGGATGTAATTGCATTAAAGGAGTCCTATTATGCTTTTTCACTTTTTTAATCTTAGTCAGTGTGTAGTGTGTATGTTTGGGCATAAAACTATCTATAAACTTACAAATCTCAAAGTCCACTCCAAAGGGAGATATTTAGTCTATAAAAAATCCCTTTTCAAGAACTACAGCGAACGGCTCGTTTGGACTACAAAGTTGTTTTCCTCTATTTGTGACATCACAAATTTTAAATCCCGCCTACGGATATTTGAATGGTTGGGGGGTGAGGAGAACACTTGGTTGAGCTCGGCACGTTTCAAAATCAAAACCTGGGCTGGTGTTTTTAGATCACTGTATTTCTGATGGAAACCAACTGTTTTCAGAAAATGTTGGATGTCATTTTCATTGCATCTTGCATGTAATGTCTGAAAAAGCAGCGTTTGTGAGTGGAGCTCTGATTTGTGTACAGCGTTACCGGGGAAACCTCGATATCTACCACTACAACAGTGCCTCCAGCTGGCAGAGAATTTAGATTTACATTTATGCATTTAGCAGATGCTTTTATCCAAAGCGACTTACAATTGCATTCAGGTTATACATTTTTAATCAGTATTTGTGTTCCCTGGGAATCGAACCCACAACCTTTTGCGCTGCTAACGCAATGCTCTACCACTGAGCCACAGGAACAGAATTAATCTGCATATATATGCGGCCACAAAAAGTGCTGTGGGACTATGGCATAAATTAATTCAACTGTATAAAAGTTTCAGTGCAATTCATGTTAAAATGTTAGAATTAAAGAGCAATAAACATAATACATACTACCGTTGCACTTATCTGTGTATAGTCAATGCAGTTATTTTTTGCAAAAAAAATAAGCTGTTGTTGTCATCCTATCTAAAACCTGATTTAGCAAAAAAAAATTTAAAATGACATTACCACTTTAATATGTCTTGCAATATACGTGCTTGCAAAGGTTCTGCACGATCCTCTTGTTCAATATTCTCAAGGTCTGCATTTATATGGCAATATTGACGAACTTGCTGTTTTGGTAAGGGGTGGGGCAGTACTGAAATGCCATCTAAGCTGTTCGCCAATCACAACGCACTGAGACAGCTAACCAATCACAACACATTTATTTTTATGGAAGGCGGGCCTTCATCAAACCCTGAACTAATCGAGTCTTTTGTGTCAGGCTGGGGAGAGAGGTATTGTAATAATGTAAATAATGTGAAAAATAATGTGATTTTTGAACAACCGAGCATGAGAGCATGTTCTAGTACACCCCCAAAACAAAATCAAGACTTTGTAAAAGAGTATAATAGGACCCCTTTAAATACTGTATAGAGCAATTTTATACAACCCGAATTCCGGAAATGTTGGGATGTTTTTTACATTTGAATCAAATGAAAACTAAAAGAATTTCAAATCACATGAGCCAATATTTTTTTTTACAATAGAACATAGATAACATAACAAATGTTTAAACTGAGAATTTTTAAATGTTATGCACAAAATGAGCTCATTTCAAATTTGATGCCTGCTACAGGTCTTAAAATGAGACGGGGGCATGTTTACCATGTGTAGCATCTCATCTTCTTTTCAAAACAGTTTGAAGACGTCTGGGCATCGAGGTTATGAATTTCTGGAGTTTTGGTGTTTGAATTTGGTCCCATTCTTGACTGATATAGGTTTCCAGCTGCTGAAGAGTTCGTGGTCGTCTTTGACGTGTTTTTCATTTAATGTTGCGCCAAATGTTCTTTATAGGTGAAAGATGTGGACTGCAGGCAGGCCAATTCAGCACCCGGACTCTTCTACTATGAAGCTATTCTGTAGTAATAGCTGCAGTATGTGGTTTTGCATTGTCCTGCTGAAATAGATGTCCTCTGGAGGGTAGCATATGTTGCTCTAAAACCTTTATATACCTTTCAGCATTCATAGTGCCTTCCAAAACATGCATGCTGCCCATACCATATACACTTGTGCACCCCCATACCATCAGAGATGCTGGCTTTTGAACTGAACGCTGATAACACGCTGGAAGGTCTCCCTCCTCATTAGCCCGGAGGATGTTTTTGCGTGATAGAATTTTAGTTGGCGTCTGCAGATAGCACGGCGGATGGTGTTTAACGACAGCAGTTTCTGGAAGTATTCCTGGGCCCATTTAATAATATAAATGACAGAATCATGCTGATGAGTGATGCAGTGTCTTCTGAGGGCCCGAAGACCACAGGCATCCAACAAAGGTATTCAGCCTTGTCCCTTACGCACAGAGATTTCTCCAGTTTCTCTGAATCTTTTGAAGATGTTATGCACAGTAGATGATGAGATTTGCAAAGCCTTTGCAATTTGACGTTGAGGAACGTTGTTTTTAAAGTATTCCACAATCTTTTTACGCACTTTTTTAAGCCTCTGCCTATTGAAGACATCCCTATTATAGCTAATCATTTTACAGACCTGATGTCAATTAACTTAATGAATTGCTAGATGTTCTCCCAGCTGAATCTTTTCCAAATTTCTTGCTTTTTTAGCCCTTTGTTCCCCCGTGCCAACGTTTTTGAGACCTGCAGCAGGCATCAAATTTGAAATGAGCTCATTTAGTGGATAAAACTGTAAAATTTCTCAGTTTAAACATTGATGTTATCTATGTTCTATTGTGAATAAAATATTGGCTCATGTGATTTGAAAGTCTTTTAATTTTCATTTTATTAAAATTTAGAAAACATCCCAACATTTCCATAATTACGGTTGCATAAAACAATAGTGAATTGAACATCTAATGTCAAGGTTTTAATGTAACCTTGTTTCTTTTTAAATACCTTTATTGGTTCAATAATAATTTATGCAGTTTCATATTATGTATGTGGTCGAGGCTGATTTTAGATGGAATTACTAGCCAATAATGTATTACTTTTTTTTAGAGAACAGTGGTTTTAGCGAACAACAATGAATATAGACGAGTGTACTTAATGAAATCATGCCATGTCAAGTGTTATTTTGGTAATAAGTCACAGATTTCTGTTGTTGTGGTTATTTATAGTGTGATTGTGTCCGTGATGACCTTTGAAGGGGAGGACTGTCGTTTGGCAGAGGTTGGGAAGTTGGCTGATCACACAGGAGGCAGAGTGAGTTACTGCTGCTGCTCATCTGCAGTGTACCATTTTGTTTAGTAGTCTGGGTCATGTTGCTAGTATCAGATAAGATGGTAAAGACTGATTATTTTAGAGAAACCTAGAGGTACATGAGGATTGCAGCAACTGTCATTTCTCCTGAGGATGTTGTCTTCCACCAATTTGGTTACATCTCACACCCTTATAGCTCATTGTAAACTATGTGAAAAATGCTCACAATTTCTGTATAACACCTTCGCTCAATTTCTGTCACTACATCAGTTATATCGCAGACGTCAAGCACATCCTGAACCTTGTGGGTAAACCCCCTCTGTAGAAGCTTAATCTGTTTTAATTGGTTTAGGACATGTAGCTTGAAGCCTTTTTCAAAGAAACTGATACTTCTTACCAGTGACACCCACACGTGCCAGGAAGGAGTATTTTGTGTTCAGTATTTCCTCTTCTGCTGTCTTTGAATGTGAAAAGGAATTTTAGCTTTGAAACAATGATAATAGGAAACTGGTGCATACGTTTGCAACACAAGTTTACCTAGTTTGAATAATAAGCACTTCTTTTCAAACGTTTGGGGTCAGTATGTGTTTTATTTATTTATACTTTTGTTTACAATCAAAAAAATTTTTTTTATTTAAAATAGATTGTTTATTTAACTTTTCCATCACAGGAATAAATGGCTTTTTAAATATATAAAAATAGAACACAGTTATTTTAAATTGTAATAATATTTCACAATATTATTGTGAAAAATATAACATTTTGATTAACAAAATTGGTGAGACTTGGTGAGCATAAGAGACTTATTTTAAAAACACACAAATCTTATACCAACCCCAAAGCTTTGAAACTGCAATATTATATACATCTTACATCTGCAAGATCTTAAATGTTAAAAACTAATTGTTTTTTTTTCATCCACTTTTCAGATAAATATTGTAAATATTGGTACAGTTGCCACAGAGATTCAGAATGCTATAGCTGACAATGTCCTAGCAACTAGCGTTATAGCAACACTGTTAGCACCGGTTGGCTTGTAAGTATCCATTAATGACCTTCACTCACACAAACACATATAAATACATGCAAACATAAATATGCATTGCACACATTGCATAGCGTCTGTCTCTATTTTTCTCTGATTGACGCAGGTACTTCCCCTATGAGGAGGATAATCATAGGTTAGTACGAGAGATTGGCAATGTAACAGATGGTGTTGAGATCACCTTCCAGTTTGCAGTCAGACCAGAAAAAGTTGAAAGTAAGCGCAAAATATACAGTGCAATCCAAAAGTAAAAATAAACGAGCATTTTCATATGGAACACAAAATATAGAATTTTTAAATGCGTGTTTTTAGGTTTCCAACGACGGGACCGGGTCCCTTTTCAGCTGCAGCTGAGTTTCAAGACTCGAGATTTGCAGAAAGTGACGAGAGTCATCACTCAACAGAAACGCGTCACCACCAGCAGGCAAACCACTAAAAATACTACATGATAACAGCAAACACCCTTCAGAGCGACAGCTCATGACACATCTCACTTTATTGTTTTGCCATAAACTGCTTGGTGATTTATAGTCAGCTGTTTGACATGCAAAATATCTGCAAAAATGTAATTGTAGACTTAAAAAGTCATATATATCTCATCCTTTCTTCCTCCATCTCTGTGTCTTGTCCGGTGTGTGTAGTTGGGTGTGGGCAGGCAGTTTAAATATGTCTGTATTGGGCGTTCACTGTGCCCAGCTGTGTGCCAGGCTGACTATGGAGGGCCGGGTACAAGAAGCACAGAGACAACTCCGAGCTCAACGGGACCTTCTCAAAGACATCAGGTATGGCAAACCTCCCCGGACAGCTCTTTTTTACATCATATGTGTATGTATAAAATATCTCTCTCTTAATGTTTATCTCACAGTCAACAGAAGCCGAGCCCTAAAGAAGAGAGCGTCTATGGGAATTGGATCAGCACCATGAGTATGATCTGTAAAGACCTCACCACGGACAACCAGGTGTGAATACACCCTCAACTTTACAAATAATAGTATAAATAATTGATTTCATTTATTTTTGAATGTTATGAATTTCCAGCATCATTACTCCAGTCTTCACGGTCACATGATCCTCCAGAAATCATTCTAATTTGCTGCTCATAATATTTCTTATTATTATCAGTGTTGGAAATAGCTGTGCTGCTTAATATTTTTGTGGACTATACTGTAAATTCCTGTGTTAAATCAACACCAAGCGATTTAACACCGGGAAATTTACTGTGTATGATACATTTTTCAGGATTCTTTCATGGATGGAAGATACAAAGTAAAAATTAAAACATTTATTTGATGTAGTAATAATTATAGATGTCATTATTATTATATATGTATAACAATTTATTAAACATGTATTATTATTATTATACATAGTAAACATTATACATGTCTTTACTGTCACCTCTATATATTTCTGAAGGATCACGTGACACTGTAGACTGGATTAATGGCTGTGGAAAATTTGGCTTTGCCATTAGAGAAATAAATTACACATAAGCAGTTGTTTTAAATTACAATAGTATTTCACAATATTATTGCTTTTACTGTATTTTGATTAAATAAATGATATTTTTTTTAATGTTATTGTTATTATTCAAAAATTTCTAAATGGTATATAATCATTAATATTATTAAGCCATTAAAACATTATGGAATATATAACTAATCCGTAGGTTGTGCTATTCAAATGTGAATACATATCAAGCATTTTTATTACATGAATACGTTTATGCATAAAAAAAAACTATATAAAAAAATACACTTAAGCAGAGCATTTATCAAGCATTGTTATTGTTTACTTCAGCATACCAAAGTCAGGATAGACACACGCTCACATGCTCTTAGATATGTGTCAGTGATTGTGTTTATCATTCAACATGTTTTGAAATCTGCTCAGCTCCAAAAGAGCCTCAAGTATTATTAGCATTATAGATGAATCATTGTGACTAAATGATAAAGTCCTTGTGCTAAAAACATGCCACACTTTTACTCTAAACAGAACAAAACAGAAACTGACACCATACCAGCATCCCGAACACCTTCCACTGCGGTGAGTCTCCCACACTTTATATAACAGAAAATAACAGAATTTAATCTCGGATGTACACAGAAACTTGTTAGGATTTTGAAAAACAGTTATATATAAAATGAATAAGAAATAATGCTTGGATATCATGTATCATCACATCAAATGTTTTCTCCTCCAGAGTCTCTCAGATGCGGCGGCCAATGTGGTCTACCAAATGAAGAGAGCGAAGAGCGTGAGCAGAAAGGGACAGAGAGTTGCCATGCTGGAGCACTGAGCTCAGATGTCACCAAAACTCATTTCAATGTGAAACCAGTCATGTATCAATCATAAACCTTGGACAATGAATACTGCTTGGAATATATGCAATACTAAATATATACAAACTATGCGTTAATAACCTAGTATCCGGCTGGTGAGTTTCTTGTCATGCTATCACTGCTGTATTTATCTTTGGCTGGTCTGTGCATTTCAGACATTTTTACGTGAGCAACTTGTGTAAATCTATGTCAGATTACCATCTTGGATACTAGGGACTGTATTAATAAATATAATGCAATCAAATAAAACATATTTTATAGAAATCACAGACTGATTCCTACTCTTTCTACTTGCATCACCATAAATTGTCAATCTTCAAATAATTGTATAATGTTTGCCGATTTAAAGAATAAACACTGATAAAAGTATGCCAACAGAACCAACTTTAGTGATGTACGTGACAAAAATGCCCTGATCATTTGCACTCTTTGTGTTCTTTCTTATCTCTCTCTCTGTCTTTCCCTAATGTTAACATTAGATGTAAAGTAGTGTTTGACTTTTGAAATACCATTCTTGAAATGAGGCAATTCTATCTTTCTCTGCAGTATACCTAACCTGTTTCACCATCTGGTTCTCCCTTAAGAAAAACATCTGTTTTTCTGCCGGTTTAACACTGTCATGTTTTGCTCATATGACCTCTGAACCAGAGTATGTGATCAGATCAGATGTGAACCACTCTAAACTGACCACAAAAGACCTGTATTTCAGTCATGTCATGATCAGGTCCAGATCTCTGTAGAACCGCAGGGTTTGCAGCCCCATCTCCTTGTTAATTATTTATTTTATTAATTTATTTATTCATTCATTCATTCATAATTTTATGTTGTAGTGTCATCACACAATATTCAAATCAAATCCATTTTTCAAGAAATAATACAATAAAAAAAAATCAAACAAATGATGTAAAACCTTTTGTCAGAAGTAATTTTTTCAGTCACACTTTATTTTAAGGTCCAATTCTCGCTAACAAACCATTAACTATGACTTTTGTCTAAATAAACTACTAGTTTGCTGCGTCTTAATGGTAAGGTAGAAGTTTAAGTATTGGGTAAGATTATAGATGTACAATATAGTCATGAAGAACTACTAAGTACTAATAAACAGCCACAATGTTAATAATAGGTATGCTAATAAGCAACTAGTAAAGAATGAAAATTAGTCCCTATAATGAAGTGTTACCAGTTTTGTGGACTTCTAGCAATGACTTTATTCAACCGGTGTCATTTTGTGTAGTTCATCATATTATATAGGCCTACATGTATTACAACAAATATATTTCATTCACATTAACTTTTTTCTTAATTTTGAACCGTATAGAATAACATTTCATCTTTGCCGATTCTGTCTGTGTTTGGTCATCATGATTATTGTCAGTGTAATAGTTACATCAAAATGTAAACTATTATGTTCCTGCATGATTGATTTGACAAAGCCTGACAACGAAGTGTGTCTGAAACAAGCTTGGAATCTCATCGGACCGGTTTAAGATCACTCTATCTGGGAGAAAGAGAGATAGAAAGAGCGCTGAGGAGGGAGGGAGGGAGGGCAGATCGGCCAAAAGCAAACCACATGTAAGGTTTTCAATCTTAGCTGATTCGAGACAGCTGGATACAACACGAGGACAACGGTGAGAGAGACCACTGGATAAAGAATAACAAGTCTTGCAAGGTAATTTACTCCGAGATTTAATGTCAATACAATTTCATGACTGTTAATATAGATTTGGCGCTAAGCCTGTAAGTCAAAAATTGTTAGAAAATTATAGTTCATACTAAATCATTAGTATTTCGACGAAAACAAATTCTTGACACTTAAGCCTTAAAAACGAAGGAATGTAATCGATCAGACTACGAATTAAACCATTTGAAAGAAAGATAGCACAAGTAAACTTCTCAAGCAAAACTACTTTTTAATATTTTTTTTATGTAAAAAAGGACAACACCTATCTTCCCACTTGTCAAACTCGATTCAGAGACACTGGTGAAGCACACTGTGAAACTGAGGGAACTGACCTCATACATAAAATCATGGGACTGATCGGTTTAATGGTCTATCACTGCAAATGGCTCAAACAGAACTGATTTGTTCTGAAGAAGTGGTTCATTTGCTAGCAGATGTAACGTGGATTGATATTTTGTTGTCTTTATTCAATGACATTCTGGATTTTTAAGTGCTTCTGACATAATAGTGCAAATGAATGGCAGCATTTGTGCACGTTTGTTCATTTGTTTCCTTCGTTTGAAAAGGGTTTGGATTCCCAGAACCCACCCAGCTGCTCCACAGGACTAAGATAGTTAGCGGCTAAAGGAAGGAACATACCACTGAAATAGACAGATCTGAAACGTGACAAGTGCTCTTACACATCATGTGCACACTTTAGCCAGTAGTACCTCATTCCAGTGTGAAACTGCTGATTAGAGGTGAGAGAGAACACCATTTTCTAATCTGTCTAATTTAGTGAGATTTACTAAACATTTTATATTTTCTCAATAAAACTATTGCTACTAACATACTGCTGGTATGACAACTATATTTGGCCTTATTTACTGCATTTGAATGTGTTATATTGGCTCAAGTTTTAGTATTTGTGACTATTCTCACATCTTTCTCAGTACATTTGCATTTATGCATTTAGCAGACGCTTTTATCCAAAGCGACTTAAAGTGCATTCAGGTTATACATTTTCAGTATGTGTGTTCCCTGGGAATTGAACCCACAGCCTTTTGCACTGCTAATGCAATGCTATATCACTGAGCCACAGGAACTACCTGAGCCACTGAAACTAAAGTGACACAAGTTGTTGTGAAGCATAAAAAATGCTTTATCCTCCAATATGAAATAGGAAAGCACTAGTAAAAGGGTTATAGTAACCTGAAACTAAACCCATAAAAATGTGTTACTTGAAATAAAATAAATATTACATGTAATAAACTAAAACATGTGTATTTATTTCAGCCATATGACGAATCATTTTTTTCAATATTAAATACAATTATTAATAACATAAAAACTTACATAGACATAACACAACAAAATGACTAACATTTGAACTGACATTAAGGCAAGGCTAGGCAAAGTTTATTTATATAGCACATTTCATACACAATGGTAATTCAAAGTGATTTACATATAAAAGGAATTAAAATAAACATAACAAACATAATCACAACAATAAAATAAGGAATGTGGAAATGTTTATGTAATTAATATTAATTATTTACATTTTAAAATGAATTAAAACAGTAAAGAAATATTACTGTACATAAAATGCAGTGCAATGAGTTTGGACATAATAAGAGTTATGAGTGGATTGCACTTGTTGTGAGTGAACCCTTGGTATTTCTAACTGACTTGATCTTAATGATCTGAGTGGTCTGCTTGATTTATATTCAGTGAGCATTTCTGCAGTGTATTTAGGTCCTAGTTCATTGAGTGATCTATTAACGAGTAGTAGTACTTTAAAATCAATCCTAAATGTAACTGGAAGCCAGTGTAAGGACCTGAGGACTGGTGTGATATGCTCATATTTTCTGGTTCTAGTCAGAATCCTGGCAGCAGCGTTCTGGATGAGCTGCAGCTGTCTAATGGTCTTCTTTGGAAGGCCGGTGAGGAGATCATTACAATAATCCACCAATCAATGCTGGTGATAAAGGCATGAACAAGTTTCTCCAAGTCTTGACTGCAAACAAAACATCTAATTCTTGCAATGTTTTTGAGATGCTAGTATGCTGATTTAGTTACTGCTTTGACATGACTACTAAAACTAAGGTCCGTCTCCAGAATCACGCCAAGATTTTTTACCTGAATTTTAGTTGTTTGACCCCTAGAGTCAAGGTATCCATTCACCTTGAGAACCTCATCTTTGTTTCCAAATGCCATGAATTCAGTTTTTTCCTTGTTTAACTGAAGAAATTGCTGGCAAATCCAACTGCATTTCTTCAATGCATTGGCACAGGGAGTTGTAGTCATTTGGTGATAATGCTAGATAAACCTGGGTATCATCTGCATAGCTGTGATTTGGCTCTTTCTCATTATTTGACTCAGAGGGAGCATATACATGCTGAACAAGAGCAGTGCAAGAATTGAGCCTTGTGGGACTCTGCGTGTCATGGATGTCCACTTCGACTTTTGAGGACCATCCCAGAAAGCCAGACCCAGTTTTCCAGTCTCTCTAGAAGTATGTTATGACAATCGACAGTGTCAAACACAGCACTAAGATCTAATATTACCAGCGCTGATATTTTACCAGAATCAGTATTTAGGCAAATATCATGTATTATCTTTATAAGCGCTGTCTCTGTGCTGCGATGCAGTTGGAAACCAGATTGAAAATGGAATTGAAAATTGTCCAGGTATCCATTTGTGTTTAAGTAGTTGTTCAGCTGATTAAAAAGTTTGGAAAGGTCCCAGAAAGAAGTGAAGCATTCACTACTTCCAAGAGATCTGCTTCTAAACACTTAAATGCACTTTTGAAAAAAGATGTGGGAAGTGTGTCGAGGTAGCAGATTGACGATTTAATGTGCTGTTCAAGTTAACATTTAACAAATTAACATTATTTAATATATTATAAATGAACACAAATGAACATGAATCCATAATACTATAGTTGTAAATGACCAGATTAAGATTTAAAAATTTAACCAGATTTAAAAGGGTTGTTCATTTACTGAAGAAAAAAAAGATAACCTACAATTAACTTTAGCAAAAAATGAATATATTTGTGTAAAACAAAAAGTTCTCTTTCACTTTTTCAAAATCTTCATCTTTATCTCCTTCCCTTGCTAGCTTGTACTTATTTGAACAATGCCTGAGACTTGGTGTTATGGGCACTTCCTCTGTATGTTTGTCTCTTCAAGATTAATCGCTTTATGTACTCCCCAATTGTAAGTCGCTTTGGATAAAAGCGTCTGCTAAATGACTAAATGTAAATGTAATAATCCAATATGCCATGTTGATTAGTCATATTTATATTAATTTTATATTTAATATTAATTTTAATTTATGTTAACAAATTAGACTTTACTGTAAAGCGTTACCCTGTATTGTTTTTTCTATCATGTCTTTCCAGTCAAGCATTTACATTTCTTTAAAAAAAATTGCATCTTTCCTCCATTGTCATCTCTAATCCTGCCATTTTCCTCATCTTCTCTGTTTGTTTGCTGTCTCTCTGCACAGCCATGCCATTCTCGCGAAGCTTCCTGTCTGAAGATCAGCTGCTGTGCTCCATCTGTTTAGACGTGTTTGATAATCCGGTGTCCACACCATGTGGCCACAGCTTCTGCATGACCTGCATCGGCCACTACTGGGACTCGGTGAAGCACTACCAGTGCCCACTCTGCAAGCAGACCTTCAAGAGAAAGCCCGATCTCCACATTAATCGAACTCTCCGCGAGATCACCGAACAGTTCAAGCGCATGAAGGAAAACCCGGGGGCCTCTGGAGGGCACGGGGCAGGTAGAGATGCTGAGGAAGGCGTAAGAAATCATGACTCAGTGGATGGGACTGTAAGGCCCGGCCAACTTCCAGATTATATTCTTGAGGATATGAAGCGGAGACTCACAAGGCACAGAGCACACAGCAATTCTCTGACCTCTCACAATGAAACGAGGTCTGAACAAACTGTCACACCAAACACTGAGAGAACTAGTGACACCCAGCCGTCTGGTTTTACCAGACAGCTGTCCCTACGAAGGTATACCCTGAGTGGGGCAGCAGATGCCATGAAAGTGCCCCTTTGTCCAAAACATCACGGTAACCTGGAGCTGTTCTGTCGGTCTGATCTGGAGTTTATTTGTGTCGAGTGTGGACAAACGGAACACCAGTCTCATGACATCACATGTGCCGAGAAAGAGTGGCAGAGTCATAAGGTAGGATAAAATGAAGAATAAGCAAAAACAGGTACTAACAGAAAATCTGTAAAAGCCTTCACATATAAACCAACCAATGGCCCCAAACTTATTATTACTTAAGTCACTTTAAAATATGTGCATTTTATTATATTAAGAAAATTATATTAAAGTGGCATTTGTAAACAAATCAATCCACTTTTCTGAGTTTTAGCAGTGACTTTTAGGGTGAATCCCATTTCTCTGTCTTACCCTTTCCCCTTCGTCTCATCCCTAGCCCTTGTCCCTCGAGACCGAGTGGTAGGCGCTAGGGGTGAAAACATACCCCTATGAAACGAGACGTCACTTTACGAGTTACGTCATCATACATCATCGCTAGCTGGCTGCTACGTCACCAGAGGTCGCTTCAAAAGTGTTGATCTCAAACTCTCCATCTAAAAGTGTGTGTTTGTCGATTGCGTGGGTATTAGTGATGTTTTCTCTATTCAGAGAAACGTGGGACTGTTGTGCAAATCAGCAATGTAACGTTAGCGTGGAAAAATAGCGATTTTTAAAAACGTTTCAATTAAGAGCACGGTTGCAAATATATATGTAAGTTATAGGACTGTGTAGAGCACAAAACAAGACTCTTAATTTTAAATAAATTATTTAAGCCGAAAATACTCTCTGGATGATCTGGCCGCAGTGTGTTCTGGGTACCCCTTAGTTTCAAGTAAGCTCGCAAAAATTCTTAGTTTTAAGGGCTATCCACCCCTTCCCTTAGCCCTACCCCTCGATCAAAACCAGAATTGGGACAGCCCTTACTCTCACGTGAACATGCAAAACTAAGGGGAAGGGGTAAGACAGAGAAATGGGATTCACCCTTAGTATACTGTAGATCATCAATAACTGGTTATAAATTAAAATAAAATAATAGAGAAGTATGCTTGTGTTATTGATCTTTAAAACAAAACACAGCGAAACAATAAACACACAAAAAGTTAAAATAATTATTGTGCTATCTTTGAAAAAAACGAAATAGTAAGGTAGGATTGAATGAGGAATAAGTAAGAACTGGTACTGAACTGATACTGAAACTTTTATCAATGTTTTAGTTTTAGCAATGACTTTTCACCAACTGGTTCATTACATTACATTGTCTTCATTTTTAAAAAAGTATAAATTCTGTTTGAAAAGTGTGTTTATTTGATCAGTAAGTCTTACAAAATAAAATAAATTATGAAATAACAAAATAAAACAAAAACTATATATAAAGCGATCATAAATAAATGTATTGTTTTGTGCTTGTGTTTTGTAAACAAACAAATTAAAATGAAACCTTGTTTGAAAATTATGCTTGTGCTATCAAGCTTTTGAATGAATTAATGTAACATTTCTTGTTTGAAAGGTGTGATTGTGCTATCAATATTTAAAACAGATTATAATAAAAATATAACTTGGTTTGATTTTGTTAACTAATCCCATGGTGTTCATACACGGTCAGAAAAACGTTTGCAAACATTGTACCTTCAGGGGTACAACAGCTTGTCACAGGATCAATGCCCTCAAAATGACACCTTTGTACCTTCTTTACCCCTAAAGGGTGCATATTAATACCCTTCAATACTCAATAATAAGGAGAAGTAATACCCTTAAGGTAGTAATATATACTCTTTGGGGACTAACATGCACCCTTTATATATAGAGGTGTGCCTTTGAGGGTACTTAGCCTGTGGCAAGCTGTTGTACCTCTAAAGCTAGAATTGTAGCATTTTTGTCTGAGTGTGTATAATCGGAAGTGTGGCTTAAGTGTCCACATACTTTCTGGGTCCACTGAATATTACTGATCTTTGGCCACTACTATTAGGCCTATTCAAAAACAAGAAGTTGTCACTTAAAAACACGATATTACATAGGACCTATGGAAATAATACATGAAGCATTGACATTTAAGTACTTGTTTGAACTGGTAAAATCTGGGGCACTTCCTGCTACATCATTTCCTGTTTCCTTTCACACAGATGAAGATTGGTATCACAGAGACCAAGATACAGGAGATGACCAAAGAGAGGATGCAGAAAGTGGACGAGATCAAACAATCAGTAGTTGACATCAAAGTAAGTAACGCAGTAGCTTCACTTGTTTTTTTCATCCCACACCATTAAAAAATCCCCAAAGTCTTAGTGAAAAGTGAACAGTTATGGTTTTAATATCCGCTGATATTTAGTGATACCAAGCATGACATTTGGTCATACAGTATCAGGGTTTTTCCATCACCCTTAATTCTAGATATATGATGAAAACCTTCCATCATCCTTGCTTCTGCTTCCCCTTGCTCCAGATGTTGTCAGAGCATGAAGTGCAGCGCAGCATGCAGCTGTTTGAAGAGGTGATACGCTCTCTGGAGCGCAGTCAGGCCGGGCTGCTGGAAGTGACTGAGATGAACCGTCACTCAGCAGAACATCAGGCTGAACTCATGATCAGAGAGCTGGAGCAGGAGATCACAGAGCTGAGGAGGAGAAGCACGGCGTTAGCTAAACTGGCCCAGACTGAAAATTACATCACCGGACTGAAGGTCTGTAATGTTGTTATGTGTCAAGACAACATACACATGCCTTAGGAATCAGATTTCATTTGAGTAACAGACTGTCCAGGTCATCTTTTCAGTCTCTTCTCTTCTACTATTTATTTTATTTTAAATGTCATAGAGACAGAAGTGGGTAGGGCTGTGCAATTAATCGCATGCGCATCTCATCTGTAAAGCCGGCTCCGTGATTAGCGCCTCTTTTTGAGGTCAGGGGAGTGAGGTTTACACACAGCCCTTACTGGCAAACATCCGTTACACTAGCAGTCAATGAAGGCAAACTTTTGACTATGGGAGGGAAAATAAGCATGACTTGGCAAAAAAATCAAGCTCAGCGATTGATCCTGGGGCGAGTTACATAACCTAAGACCATGTTAAGATTGTGTTTTAAGAACTAGTTTGACCAACTAGCAGTTGCCAAGGGGTAATCAGTCTTACTTTTCCAATAAAACAAGACCAATTTACCTTTTCATAACTGAATAAAAAAAAGTTATGACCAGTCTTGAAGAAAAAAAAATAGATGACTAACTGTTTAAGACTAAACAGTTTATGGAACCGGCCCCTGATCTTCCTCAACAGGACTACTGTGACTTCAGCACTCCGATGTCAATGAAAGACTGGACCGGCGTCTCACTGACCTGTAACCTTGGAACTAAAGCAATTTACACCTCTGTATGTCAGCTACTGGATCAGTTTAAGGAGGAGCTTCAGAAAGGACCTGCAGTCAGTGAGTGACAGGAGTCAGGCAATACACTACAGTGCCATCTAGTGTCAGATGGAGAACTTACTGCATGTGTTTTCTTTCTGCTCTAGGCCTGTCTGTGTCTGATAACCAATCACTGGTGAAGTCACACACAAGAAAGACTTCTGCAAGCAAGTGTTCGTCTTAACATGATTCGATATTTAACTGTGGATCTAGAATTACGAAATGCATTTTTAAACTTCATATTTTCAATAACAATGATCTTATTTTAATGTTTTGCAGAAGTGAAGAGAATACAGGAATATGCAGGTATGTGTAAGAGATTACATTTTATTGCAGTGTATATATAAACAGGTGCTATAAAGATTTTTTTTCTCAAGACTTGATAACAGGAATGCCCTGTTATGTGTAAAGTCCTAAATTGTTGAGATAACAGTTTATTGATTGTTAATTCTTGCACATCACATCTGTATCCCTTTAAGGCATGAACTTCAGTTCTGTTGTGCTTGTGCAAGTTGTTCTTGGCTTGAATGTTTCTGGGCATTTGGGAACTGTGCTATACTTAATCTAAAACTATGTCAAACTGCATTTTCTAGTTTGCTTAATAATTTCTAATTTGTATTTAATGAATTATTATGTACATGCTTATTATGTTAATTGAGACAAATCATATATTTCTGTGCATTATACTTTCTAAACTTTGTTTAAATTAACTAAAATTGATACATTTTTTATATAATTAAATTTACTTAAAAAGTGTAATTTATTCATGTGGTGGTAACGCTACAATTTTAGCATCACTACTCCAGTCGTCAGTGTCACATGATCCTTCAGAAATCATTCTAAAATGCTGATTTTAGTGCCCCACATCTATAGTATAATATATATAGTCAGTGTTAAACATCATATATATAAATGATAATTATTTAAACTTTTTACACCAGTGGTTGTGACCCTGGACTCCAACACTGCTCATCCTCGTCTGATCCTATCAGAAGACAAGAAGAAGGTGTGGTGTGGTGAAAGGCACCAACAAGTTCCCAACAACCGTGAGCGCTTCGACCGTGTAGTCTGTGTCCTGGGCTGCGAGGGATTCACCAGTGGCCGGCACTACTGGGAGGTGGAGGTGGATGGAAAGACTGACTGGGACCTGGGAGTAGCGAGTCATTCCTGCAACAGGAAGGGTAAGATCATGGTCAGCCCCAGCAACGGCTACTGGTTTCTTAGCTTGCGGGACAAGAACAACTATGCCTTCAGGACTGAGCCTTCCACTGCCCTACCCCTCAGCCAGAGACCTCAGAAGATAGGGCTGTTTGTGGACTACGAAAAAGGCCAATTGTCCTTTTATAATGTGGACGCAAAGATGCACATCTACACCTTTAAGGACAACTTTTCGGAGACCATTTATCCATTTTTCAGTCCTTGTACCAATAAAACAGGCAAAAATGATGCTCCGCTGGTGATCACACCTGTCCTTCTGGATTGAACTGTGAAATGGAAACGTGGTTCAAAATCCTTTTTTTTGCCTTGTACAGTAAATGAT
This sequence comes from Gymnocypris eckloni scoliostomus, assembly GCA_027564155.1. Lineage (NCBI taxonomy): Eukaryota > Metazoa > Chordata > Actinopteri > Cypriniformes > Cyprinidae > Gymnocypris > Gymnocypris eckloni. Next base: position 32,351,967 of record CM050413.1, on the reverse strand, counting down.
GTGTCTGCTGCCACATTGGCACTTCATTTTCATTGATAACATAAAAAGCTTGGATCGTACGTTAGAGCATACGTCCAAGTTTTAGCTTTGTTTTCCTATTATGCTATTAGTCTACAGTCCTCATACATTATATGAACAATGCCTGCATGCTACTGGTTAAACTACCTTTCAGTCATTGCCTTAACAAATATGAAAACAATAACAAAACAAAGCCAAATACCAGACATTTTAGGCAATTAAGAAATCCTGGCCAGGACATGTCCGGGGAAAAGGGGGCCTTGTTAACTCTCAATCTTTTTATACAAACAGATATGCTAATTTACCTCAACATGAGTTTTTAATTAATCTTCTCTCCAGGATGGAAAGACTAAAATAAAACAGGATATGTTTCTTAAACAAGAATGCACTGCAATCCACTACAACAACAGATAGCCATTACTTTTCAGGCATTAAGGAGACAGTGAATACTTTAATACAAGATGAATATTAGTAAATCCATGTTGTTTCGTTTGTAAATTTGCTTCATCCACTGTTGCAGGCCTATACAGTTCATTTGGACTGTTCTGAAATGTACCCTATTTCTCACACACTGCTCTTTAAAGTTTCTGTTACCATGAGTGTACTTGAACATGATGAAATAAACATTACGGTTTCAGATGGCAAGTTTCTGCTGGTAATTTCTTACTCACCCTCCCCCATCTCTTTTTTATATACCGCAGTATCAAGACTGGGCACTATTTCACAACAGTGGAGTGAGACTAAAGTTTTACTGCTTATACTTACATAATACCATTATAACCACCTCGTGTCTGTTAATGACACTGTAATCAACAGTAACTGTCTTTACATTGTTGTTTTTACCGCTCTTGGTTACTCCCAACCCAAATCCTAACGGTATTTTCTCTGTGTGCATCGTTCGTGTTGCAGCATGTCAAAAAGTAACTGTCGGAGAGAAAATACCCGAGGCAGGGCTGACTGGAGACGCGAGGCTGCGTTTCCTCAACGCGCCGCCAGGTGGAAGACTACTGGTTTTATACCTGCACTTTTTGTATTGGCATATAAAACTACATAACGCAAACTTCACAGATGCTGACCTGCCAAGAGATGCCACTGCCAATCGGTTGGACTGATCCATATGGACATATAAGGGAGACCCAGGATACTCACATCAGCAATATCTCAGTATCTATTGTTCTGTATTTATTAGTCGTTTTACTGTTTACATTTGTCTGAATGCTTAACGGTAGTTTCCACTGTGAATGGATCTTCAAATGGTCATAGTGTGTTCAAAAATATGTTTTTGGTCTTTTTGGACACCAATAGAAGAAACGTTTTGTTTTTTTGCCAAAATTTTAAGGTAGGCTATGTGTCTATTCAGGAATTTACTTTCAAAAGTAAATATAGAATGAGAATTATTCACTAGTAAAATTTTGACATCTAGTCCTATCTCCCTATATGCCTTTTTCACTGATAAAAGAGGGAAAAACGAAAAGGTATAGAACAGGTAAAACATCTGAAAATTCCCCCATTTTAACATTTTTAGGGTGTTGATTTTTCTTGTATTTAATAAATCATTTTTGTTTTTCCTTTTCTCTGACACCAGTTATTTATGTGGTTTAATGTTAGTTATATATGATACTATCACCGCTAAAACATGACTAGAACTAATTTAATACTTGCATCTGAAATTGCAAAAGTGACTTGTGTAGCATCTGTAAATATGTCAATGGAATTCAACAGATAGAAATGTGCATTCGAGGTCTACTATAAGGAAAATGAATAAAATATTAATTGTGGTCAGACATTAAGCAAAAATATTTAAAATGTTGTAGCAATAATGCTCTGTGGAAAATTCCTTTATAGTTTTATTTTTGAATACTTGATGTATATGTCATTGATATTTTGTGCTCAGTTTATATATTCGATTCCGAAAAGTTTAAATATCCAGATATCATGCTCAACTACTGTCAGGTGCTTATATATACTGCCTCAGAAGTGTATGTTGTTGAATGTGTAGCTAATATGAAATATGATTTCATTAAAGCTCTAAAAAAACACTGAACATACAGAAAACACTAAAAAATCTAATTAAAACTCTTAAAATATGGGCATCATTCCCTTATAATTATCATTATTTTCAGCTACTTTTTTCATTTTGATTTGATGACTACCAGCTATAGGCCTATAATGATCTTCATAATTAAAATTACTTTATTTAATTGATTCATTTGAAGTATTTGACATAAATGGCCAGAACACTGGTTTGAAGACATGCCCTCATAAGGTAAAAGAAAAATGCATCAAAACAATTCCACCCGGCAAATGCTGTCACTTAATAACAAAGAGAAAAATGATAGTGATGAGAATTAATAAGCTATAAAGTTTTCCAGGAAGTTCAACAGATGATTGAAGAGAAAAATAGCATCATGTAAACTCATCATGGAAGACATCACAGGTGTGACAAGCCAAGCAGGAATGCACAACTGACATAACAAAAAAGGCAGAATGAGAGCGCATGTGTGTGTGTGATGACTATTACCATATTTCAATGGTAGCGAGCATTCCTCACTAATACACTCTAGAATGTGGATCTGTGAGAAGAGTTTTTCCAAACTACCTTTTAAAACCGCAAATCGATTCTAGTCAACAGGTGTGACGCACGCTAAAGTCATGTCACTCAAATACTGTGACAGTAATACATGCTGGTCGCAACTCCACCCAGCTGTGGAAAAAAACATAGCTTTAGTAAAAGTCACTACCAGTCATTCCTTTGGCTTAGAAGTGAATGAAACAAAGCAAGAGGAGAAGAAGAGAAATGGGGGAAGGGATAGGGTGATTGTCAGAGAAATGGTCGTAGGCCGTCTATCAAGTTGAGCTTGAATGTATTGACTCTTGCCCTCCTACCAGCTCTACTTGCATGGCAGCCAACGTCTCCGTCTTTGAGACCTATGTTTGTAACTGTCAGGTTACAGTATGGGACTTCCTTCTTGGGGCTGAACTGATTTATAACCACTTGTAGAATGCAAGGCCTGCAGAGTCTGGAAACGTTGATTGTATTGTCACGTATAGATCCCTGGCTAAAAGTTTCAAATTGTGATAATTTCTCAGAATAAGTATTAAAGAGCAGTTTTAGTGAGGGATGGATTGAGAGGCTGATTAAAAGCCAAATGTTCAGCCTCAACCACTCCAACAGCCCAAACAGCATACCTGTCATTCTGCACGCCTACACTCCTTCTTTCACTCAGTCTTTCTCTTTCTTATTTGTGCTATCATGTCTTCATCTTTCCACCTGTTTGCATGTTTTTTTTTTTACCTCAGCTGTTTTATATATTGTTCTCTCCTCCCATTATCTGGGTCATTTACAGCTAACGCACATGTCTGAGGAAAAATAAGCATGTAAAGTTTGCTTTTCATATCATTCAAGAACTCTGCAGGCCTAAGTAGCCAACAGCATGATCGTTTTTGGCAATAGTATGTTTACTACATGGTATGGTTCTTGTGGCTTAGTGGTAGAGCATTGCCTTAGCAGCGCAAAGGTTGTCGGTTCAATTCCCAGGGTACACACATACAGACAATAAAACTGTAAAGCTTGAATGCACTGTGAGTCGCTTTGGATAAAAGCGTCTGCTAAATGCATAACATTTTTAAATGTTCAACACATTTCGGCTTAAACGAAACTGCAAAACTGCTGCTGTTGTCTTCAGAAACATGCATGCCAACACGAAACCCCTGGAACTGAGTATTTTGCTAATAGTTTAATTAGCATCATGATGAACTGCTGTTTTTGTACTCTTGTGGTTCTTGTTAGTTTAACTGTGGTTATCAATTGCCACATTAATAAGGTGTGAAATGCTGGGGGGATTAGACCTCAGACATTTCAATGCAACATAGTTCAAGTTTTATTTTCAGAGGAACAAACAGCACGCAGTTGTATTTGTCAATAAAACTTTTATTACAGACTCAAGATCCAGATTTAAAAAGACATTTGACAACATATAAAACCTATAGCATCTATCACAGATATAAAGAGTTACAAAATACAGCAATACCAGTGTCTCCAAAGCTTTGACTGATATCGTGTAGTAATAACCCCTATATTTGATAAACCCACAATAATCAAATGTTTAGAAGCATTTAGCCGACATATAAATCTATGCATAGGATTTCCTAACAGTGCTTTAAAAGTGATTACTCTTGCACTCACAAACATTTCACGTGCACTATGCCATCTAGGCCTCCTTAGTATGAATCTCATTGCATCATTATAAGCTATACTTACAGCTTCTGTAAACTAGATGCTCTGTAGTTACACCACAAATGAGCAGTATATAGTGATGTACAATATTCTTTAAAAAGTGTCACCTTCACCTCATCTGAACAAAAACTAAACTTACGTAAAAGTATAATCGCTTGCATATACATCATACGGTGTTGCCTTTCAATATCCTCATCATCTGCCATGCGTTCAGTGATAAAATGTCCAAGGTATTTTACTTTCGCACATACAGTGAGACTCTTAATTGTTAGACTACTTTAAAACTGGAAAATGTATACGTTTATCCTCTTTAGGCAGTTGAGTTACAAAGAAATTATCACACCACTGGCTGTTCCCATATCTAATGCTTGGTCTAATGAACAATAAACTAATTTGAGTTATTTTATACTCTAAACAAGCAAACAAACAAACAAAAAGAGCTGTTTCGTCCATGTTTAAATGCATATGCGCACTTAAGAGAAAACGCCAAAGAAGAAACTACAGTCTTTCAGTTTTTGTACATGACGTAACAGGTAACTTTAACTGTAGTAAGATTTATTTGAGCTCGTTTTTAATCACATCTTGCCTCGCTTTCTCACAAGTACCTCTACATTCACTTCGCTGCCACCTTGAAGCGGAATTGTTCAGGGGAGGGGAGACAGAGACAGAAAACCGGTTGGACAGGTAACGCAGAGGCTGGACTGGGTCGGGTTTGTTGTCACCGTTATATTCAGACGCATGCGCATTGTTACCTGTTTCCTCATGAAATGTGTACCTGCGCTCTAATGAGCCACTGAAATTCGTTTTGTAGTGCGTCGGTTGAGCAGTTTAGAATATTTACCTGCCACAAACATCACCTCCCACCTTGACGAAGACACCTAGCTGTGTCTTAAACTACCGGGCCGGGTGAATTTCGTGAAGACTTCGTGAATTCAGAGTAGCGGAAGACGGCGGAAGGTGTAAGCAGAAGCGGGTGAATGCAGTGGGAAGCTCCACGGAAACCTGGACAGGTACAACAACGTTTGAGTCGAGAAGTGTGCGTATAGAGCGAAGAACTCGGCTTTGCTTTGCCAAACTGAGGAAAAGGCAATTGGAAACACCATCTAATAAGGACTTTACACTTGTTTTGTATTGTGGAGCAGTTTTTCCAAAAGTAAGTCGGTGTTTAAAAGCCTGCCGTTTAATTTTGAGACATAGCGGGGAAGGAACTCAGGAATAGACCATGCCACGAGCTTTCCTAGTGAAGAAAACGGCAAATTCACCCGGCAAGAGAAACTGGAGAGATCTACCAGATCGTGAACGCGGAGACATTTATATTCCAGGTGAGTAGCCTACAAAAGTAGCAAAAGCCTAAACACTTTTTTATCTCAATCTGGATAACGGTGCAGATGCATCGAATGTCACATTCAGAGACACAACAGTTTATTCCCAGGTAACGTTAGTCGAGCGGGGGTTAAGTAACAGACCTTATTAACAGCTTATTTTGTTTTTACTTTTATTTAATTGTTTTACTTTTTTGTGTTTTGCGTAGCTTTCTTTTATAGTAGCATACACTATTAAAAAAACTATTTAAAAAAGGCTACCTAAATTTTACAATTTCTTTGTGTGTGATATTTGTGTGTGAACTAAAAATGCTCTTTTAAATGAGTTTGTGTGTAAGAGGGCCGTTATTGCTCTTTTAGTTGACCTTCAGACCCAACTGTCTTCCTTATAACATGAAACTCATTGCAAGAGAGTACGGTGCCAGTGGCCTACACAAAACGTTTAGTGCTCTGAAATTAAAGCACATATAGCCTAATATTTATCTTTCTTTTCTACTGAAAGTTGATATATTAAACTAATTACTAATCACTGGAATCACTTTTTAGATAGGCTATTGGATGCTATTTATTTAGGCTACTTGTATTACAACCAAGTTACTGATAAGTGCCTAATATTAACTGTTTTTGGAGGTAAACAATCTGGCTATTGTATCAGGCTGCTGCGGGTCACTTAACGGAATAGACTCCGTTCATGATGAGCCCCTTCTTCAATCTCTACACAGATTAGGCTACTGGCGTTATGAGATATTCTGAAATATTTCTCTGTAGAGACATTTTAAAATATTAAAGTTAACAGCTAAAGACTAAATGTGTAGCCTATATGCCAGTATACATTTGTCATTTTAAAAGAATGCTTTCAACAGTTTTTTGTTCCACAGCCCGCGGGTTTTTGTGAAAGATTCTTTTGCATAACAGCCCATTCACAAACTGAACCAACTTGAAACAGAGACATTTATAGCATTGATTCAAGCAGGTATGTCAGGAGGTTGTTTTTCCATTCGTTGCCATAACGATCACCGAGTTGTTTAACGTTAATTAGCCTAGTGTTAATCGTTGATTGAATTGATTCTGATATTCTTCTTACAGCAATCCTGACATGAAAGTTTAATCTTTCTTTTCTTTCTTCTCAATGCCGCTTTAACGCGTCGTGGTGCTGTAGTGTGGGTTTGGGTTAATGTTTACAGCGGTGAAGGAAATAACGGGCTTCGCCGCGCTGTCTCTCTTTTCCCGCTACACCCTTAGCAAACACACAGCGAGTGTACCTTTCACCTCACTTTTCGATATCAGCTGAACAAACCCGGAGCACAGGCATTGTTGTATATTTATCGACGTAGCCTATACCCATTTTATGACTCCTGTTTGAACCCATTCGTTAACATAGTTTCGTTCTTTAAATTATTTTGTTCTACTTCACCTTGCATGTAACACAAAGAAACGATCAAATTGACTTTGAAGCTTTGATAACAAGGAATTTAATAATTTGAAAAAATATTATAATAATATTAATAATTTTGAAAATCTATATTAATTGCAAACTTGCTTTACATTGCTTGGATGACTGATTGGATCAGGCTATTGCAGACTTTAGGCTATATTGCGTAAAATATCAAGAGATGTATTTTTAATAGTTTGCATTTAATTTAAATATTTTTTCATTCATTAAAAATAGCTTTATCAAAATTGAATAGAGTCGAATATCTATTTGTGCTATTTAAGATCAAATCCGTTCATGTTATTGTTTGTGGTGTTGTCTGTGAAGGGAGGGGTTGGCAAATATCAGAGCAAAGGAAAAAAGAAACAATCACTGCTATGAACTGTTTTTACGTGTAGTCTGTTAAAAAGTAGTAATATTAATACAATATAACTATATAGCCTACAAGTAATGTTTATAAACTATACAGACATTCTGGTCTTTTCAACTCTGAAACTACTAAGCTGTCATTTGGTTTCAAGTCTAAACTTAGGTTATATGGTCGTTATGAAATATAGATTGTTGCATGTTACCGTTAGGCACTGCACACATCAGATATTTGCGTTATAATTTGCAACCCAGTTGATTGTTCCACACCAGAATCAACAGATTCATTGTTCAGGCCACTAGTATTAGTGTTTTGGATCATCTGAAATCTCCATGCAACCAATGTTGTCTCTCTATCTCTCTCTCTCTCTCTCTCTCTCATGTGACCTAATAATCTCTTCAGTAAATGTGTGGGGTATGATCGAACAACCTCTTAGGAAAGAACATGATAGTTTACCGGCAAACATTTGCAGATTATCCATCTGATGTATTGTGTCGCATGGAGATTTGTATAAAGGGAGCTGGAGCCTGTGCCTCTAGCTCAGCTGGTCTGACTGGTAAAGCAGTAACAGGAGTGGTTTGACTTCAGCCCGGCACAATACACTCACACACTCATGCACACCAGCTAACCCACCCACTCACACTTGCATTCTCACACACCTGGCCCGGAGGCACAACTGTCCCCCTTAGCCTCGAGAGCCACATACACACCCAGTTTCTGATTGTCTAGCAATCACATCCTTCATCTTCAGCTATGTAGGATGTAATCCACACTTGATCACAAAGCCAAGATGTTATGCAGGAAAGATTTGCACATCATGCGCCTGTCATTATTTGTCTTCTTTACACAATACTCGGGCCAGATATGCAAAGCAAATATTGTGGTAACACAATGAAGGATGCTTTTTTGCTCTCAGTTTGCACTTCTAAAATCTGACGCCAACATGTCTTTCTTTTCTTCCAGTCTCCATGGGTCCCATTGCACTTCGAGAGGATACCGAAGCCAGTCCGGCAGAGGTGGCACTGTGCCTGTCCACTCGCAAGGACCACAGCATGTACACATACAGCCAAATGTACACCCATGACCCCGGTGCAGTGGTTCCTGCGGCTGAGCTCCCATCATGCACTGCTATGGGCCAGCGTGCAGAGACCGAGCACATCCGAAGCACACACAACACTATGTATGTGCGCACTAAAATAAAGGTGAGGCTTCTGTAAAATGTTTACTTTTACTATGTTGATCTAAGGTCTAGTTACGGCGGCAATAAGCTCATATTCAGCTGCGGAGCCATTGCCACCATTGGACATAATTGATTTGCAAATTGCTTTTGTGTGTGTGGGTTATACTCGTATCACTTTACTAGTCTGAATGTTTACACTACCACTAATTTCATCTTTGTTTGTTCTCTCGCTGCAGGTTACCACAGGTGAGCTTCCCAAAGAGCTTCCACCTATTGTTCCTAGCATAACTACAAGTCCACCTGCTTCTATAGCGACACCTTGCTCCCCTCCTGCCGCTAAGTCGCCTTCAGTGCAGTCGAGTGGTGGTACTTATGTTTGCCAGGTGTGTCAAAAAGTTTTCCAGTTCCAGCGCATGCTAAACAGACACCTGAAATGTCACAGCGAGCAGAAGAGACACCCGTGCGACTTTTGCGGAAAGGGCTTTAACGACACCTTCGATCTCAAGAGACACGTCCGCACACACACAGGTAAGTGATGACCATCTGTTTGTGATGAAAACGGAAGTAGCCACAAATAATTGGGTTCTGATTGCATTCTGAGATGTTCACTGCAATTTCACTTTAAATACTTTAAAACATTGAGGTCCAAAAAACTATTTGTAATATATAGATAGACTAAAGGTAAAAAAAAAACGCTTAGAATAATTAAGACTTTTAAAAACTGTAATATTGTGAAAAGTTATTAGCATTTAAAATAACTGTTTTCTATTTGAATATATAAAATTTTATTTTATTCATGTGATGCGAAGTTTAATTTTCAGCAGCCATTACTCCAGTCTTCAGTGTCACATGATCCTTCAGAAATCATTCTAATATGCTGATTTCCTGTGCATATTATTGAAAAATTATCATTGGGAATAAATTCTTTAATTATCATTTTTATTATTATCAATACAGAAAACTGAAATCATGATACATATTTATTTCCAGGGTTCTTTAATGAATAGAAAATTCAAAAGAACAGCATTTATTTGAAATAGACATATTCTGTAACAATATAAATGTCTTTACCGTTACTTTTGATCAATCAATTTAATGAATTCTTGCAGAATAAAACTTTTGAAAGGTACAGTTCTCACAAAAAATAAGAATTTAACCATTTTAACAAGATAAAAAAAATAATTATTGAAATGAAATATTTCTTGATTAACTAATCAGCATATTAGTTAAAAAGAAACAATTTGAATACTTTTTTTTATTAGAAGAAAAAGTGCTATGTTATACCAACAGGCAAAATTCCCACATTTTTCAAACAAGAGTTTTCTTCTGTTCCTCCTGTAGGTGTTCGTCCGTACAAGTGCAATGTCTGTGAGAAGGCCTTCACTCAGCGCTGCTCTCTGGAGTCCCACATGAAGAAGATTCATGGTGTCCTGCAGCAGTATGCTTACAAGGAGCGCCGCAACAAGCTGTACGTCTGTGAAGAGTGCGGCCATACAGCTTCTACCCAGGATACATTGCTGCGCCATCTCCACACTGAACATCCAAACAGTGCCTTCCTGCGGGCCAAGGTGGCACGAAGACAGTCCCCAATGTTGAGCGCTACCGGTGATGACACCTCCCAACCTGGTTCCCCTCTCTCTCCTAATAGTGACGACACTGTAGAGTCAGGTGGGAGGTAGACAAAGGGATGCTTCCTAAAAAAAAAAAATATATATATATATAAAGGGATGTGATTAATGTGCATTCTGATGATTTATTGTTTCATTCAGAAAACAGACATGAGGGAAGAGGAATTTAAAAAGGAAAGTGAAGTCATGCAAAATGCTGTTTTAATGGCAGTACCCTGAGATTCAGTTTACACTTTTGCTGCAGAATCAGGCTGTACTTTTCCCTGTGAAACACACAAAAGCAGACAGCATAAGTATGCACTACTTCAGTTTACATAATAATATTATTATTATTAAAATAGATGAGATGACCCACAACTCAGGAGAAATACACAGATCAATGTGACATTAAATTGTACAATTTTTACTGTGTGGGACAATGATTTTATGTAGCAATGTTTCAACACTAAAATGAACTCTGCAGCGACTGATAGTTACATATCAGCAGTCCATGAATGTTTGAAAATACATTTTGAAAGGAAATTAAATTTGTGTGTTGATTTACTACTGTATGTAATATTGCATAAATTTATCATAAACGATTTATATTTATCTTGGTGTAGTTTTATATTTTCCTGGGTATGTTTTTTGCTAGATTTTATACATTTACTTTCACATGTAACAACCTTTAATACTTGTAATACTGTGTTTTTGGGTTGCATTATTATTATTTTTTAACTTTTTATATTCAAATGCATAAAATGTAATAACATTTTAATTTCTTGTCACTGTTAGATAAATTAAGTAGGCTCTGTTGCAATCTATAACAACACACCTATACAATAAATGTGTTTTTGTTGATGGTTTAAAAATAAGTGTGATTCATTCTCTCCTATTATTTTGGGAACATGCTATCAGAAACCCGGCTACTTACTCAGAACTTAATTATTATGTTATAAAGTCTATTCTATTAATGATTGCATGCATGCATACAGTTATGGAGGCAGATTAGACCAATAAAGCATTTTAGAATTTGCATGCAAGAGAGAATGAATAAGAGACAGCAGAAGAGAAAGAGATGCAGTGGGTGGAGGTTGGTGGATTCCAGATCCTTGTTTGGTCTTGTTCGTGGAATTCAGTGGCTGTTTCATTGTGGGACCATCAGGCATTAACGGCTCGAAGGTGCCTATCCCTTCAGAACCGTTATTTTCAACAGAACCAACACATTCTGTACCACCTTTCAAACTAGCACTACAAGAATGTATCGTTTAAAACTAATTACAATGAGATTAAATGTTCTTATCAATCCAGCCCAAATTGAGGAAATGAACTAGCCTACTAGTTGTATATTACTGCAAAACATTAATCTAAACATCATCCAGTGATATTGTGTGTGTTTAGACCTCATGCAGAATGTCATGTTTCACAGCGTTTTGAGTTTTATTAAAATGCACCATCAACCCTTTGAGCGGCGCTACTCGTGTATCGTTGGACGGAAATGACGCAACTACAATACTTTCGAAAACACAAGCGGGGAACCGGTGGGTAGCCAACTAAAGGTAAATATAGCTTCCCAAAACCCCGCAGATAATAATAGTAATTATTTACATGCATTTTATAAGATGATCACTCTAGGATGTGACATAGGGTGTAATCTGAATCGTAGAACGTCGGTTGCAAGCAAATAACTAAACATGCAAATGCTCATTTAGTTTTTAATGTACATACATAGTATGTGTCCATTCTTGTATAATGAGGTTAAGTCAGATGCATTACAGATATATATGCAACATGAATATCTTGTACTTTTTAGGCTGTAAATTGCACGTTCGATGCAGATATGCCGACGGATCAGCTGTGTTTGGGTCGGAAGCGCCCTGTCCCTTCATGCCCAAACCCTCTATTCCTGCAGTGGTTAACAGAGTTGCGTGACAGCGCCAAAGAGAAAGGCTTGAAAACGCAGTATGTGTATCAGAAGGTGAGCGACTGTGTTGGATTTACTTTCGAATATTGGATTTAACTGACTGTAAACACGCAAATAACCCCATAGTAACTGATTAAACTTAGCAACTGCAATTCTGTGCTTTTTCACAGGCCATAAACTCTTTGAAAAAATATCCTCTGCCGCTGAAAAACGGAAAAGAGGCGAAAATCCTGCAAAATTTCGGCGACGGCATCTGCAAGATTTTAGACGAGCGACTGCAGAAGCATTCTCGGGAAAACGGTGAGGGACTTCAGTGTAGAGCAGACGTTGATTTTCTCTGAAATGTTTAGAGTATCTACACTCTTTCTTTATCTTAAACAGTTGTTTAATCTGTTAGTGTGTCATGTTTACAGTCTTCTGTTTTATTCCTGAAAGGTTCTGATGCTCAAATCCACTTGGCTACTTCTTGCCATAAGAGCAGCATGGCTTCCTCCAGACAGATGGAGGAACCTCTGAAGCAACCTTCAGGAAACTTTAGTAAACATACGGTTGGTTTAAAAAAATGAAATAAGTTGCTATTACATGTTCGAGTTAATATTAGAAAACGAATAACTTGTTTTGCAGAAGCAAACACAAAAAGAAGTAAGAAAGGAGAAGGGAGCTAAGAAAAAGAGAGAATATGTGCCACAGAAGAGGTCTGGAGGTTATGCTGTACTGCTCGTTTTGTATAGACACACACAGGTAAACAAGCATTTATTTTCATCTTACTTTACGATTTTTTTTACATTTCCTAAGGCTGATAAAAAAGCCAGGCATTAATGCACTCTATAAAATGTAAGTGTATTATTTATTTCTAGATGCCTGGCAGTAAAGGCTTTATGTTTAGGAATGAACTGCAAACTGAGGCACAACCCTTGTGTGATAAGTCCTTCACAGTGGTAAGGCAAACAAACACAATTCTACAAAAGACTCACTATAACCGCTGCTTGTACCCTAACTATGCTGTTTTCCTCTACACACAGCCTGATCTTGGTAGCAAGTACACTGCATGGTCATCAGTTAGCACACTCATTCAGAAAGATCTTCTGGTGAAGACACACAATCCTGCCAGGTGAGATATAAACTGCAATCACTGCCCTGGATTTCTGCTTTAGCTTGAGTCCAGTTGCTCTTCATCTGTCTCTGTTTTATTTTAGGTATTCATTGACTGATCAGGGTCTGGCTCTAGCCGAGAAGCTGGATTCAGAAGAGACCGGGATGGCTAAAGAACATGTGGAGCAAATGAGTGAAGAAGAGGACACTCGGGATGGACCAGATGTTGTAGACCTCACTTTAGAGGAGGAGGAGCAGAAAGAGAAAGAGGGTTGGTGAGTAGTAGCAGGTTGGATTTTGCATAATTGCAATGACGTTTCTAAAATGTTTTGCATGTTGGGAGGGTATGAAGCAGTGCCGTAGTGGCATATTAACTGTATCGTCCTGCCAATAGGTCCAGCAATCTTCAGAAAGGCCTGCCACAGCTCTTTCTGTAAACCAGGCCAGAGGTCACTTCTCTGAATCAGATGTCACAGGAAAATCCCAGACCTTAGAGACGGGGAGAACAGCGATGGGTTGGCATCTTCCACCTGGCTCTATGACATTGTGTTATGTGTCGACTTCATCGAAACAACAGGGTAAGAGGAAAAAGATTATATGTGTAGTAAAATTTCACTTTTAATAATAACAATATAATTTAATTTCAAGTTCTTCTAATACATAGTATTTTCTAAAACAGAAAATAGTTTGTAGAACTTGTGTTATTCAGTTGTATTTTGGACTCGACAGGGGAAACAGTGGTCGTAAACCAGAATTGGTTAAGGAATTGCAAAGGAATGGTGTGACCTTTGATGTCAGGAAACTGAATGTGGGCGACTTCCTTTGGGTGGCACGTGAGAAAGTGACACCTGTTCCTGGTAAGTCACTAGCAAATTTTCCCGTTTTAATGAGATGCTGGACTAGTTACTAACCAGCAGGTGGCAGTGTTGCTCTTAGAAAAAAAGGGTTTTTAAAACTGTTTTCTTGGGACAAATTTTGTAAGTTGTTGTAAACCTTTGTGAGTTCAAGACCCCCCATTTGTCCAAGACAATATTGGAATGCCCTTCTATCTCAGCTGTTATGTACTTATTTTACAATAAAAGCAAATAATCGAAAATTATGTCATATCATATCAGTTTAATAATAATAAAAAAAATAAAAATGCTAAATTATGTCAATATATCATGTATAATATATTCATATAAATAGTTCATCCCAAAATTAAATTTGAAAAAATGTACACACCCTCAGGCCATCCAAGATGAGTTTGTTTCTTCATTGGAACAAATTGGATTTTTGTGATGTTTAAATCCGCTGTTTGGACTCTTATTCTGACGGCACCCATTCAGTTGCAGGGGATCCATTGGAGAACAAGTGATGTAATGCTAAATTTCTCCAAATCTGTTCTGATAATGAACTGAAATCATTTACAATATTTGAAGGCCAAGGGTGGTGACATTTTCAGCCAATTTTCATTTGTGGTTGAACTATTCCTTTAAATAATTGTAAGACTTATTGTGCTCCCTGGAAGATTGCAGAGGACTTATAGTTTAGAACCACCGTTTTAATAGATTAAATCCATTAAGATTTGTTTTTATTCTAAAGGTTCCACATTCAAAATAACAACTGTGTCCTCCTTCAGGGCAGCTGCGTCCACCTGTGGGAAAAGAGCTGGTGCTTGATTACATCATTGAGAGGAAGAGGATGGATGATCTGTGTGGAAGCATCATAGATGGACGCTTCAGAGAGCAGAAGGTTTGAACCATGACACACACACACACACACACACAAAAGTAATGAAAATGACTCTTGAATCCCATTTTCCCCTATATCCTGCTTCGTTTATCTGCTTTCTGGATATAATGAAAAGATATGTGACTTCATTTGTGATTTATCATTTTCCTGTTTATTTTCTTCTGTCGCATTCTCCCTTAGTTTCGACTGAAGAGGTGTGGTCTGCATAAGCCCATTTATCTAGTAGAGGAGTGTGGATCAGTGGCAGCTCATCTCAGTATACCTGAGAGTACATTACAACAGGCTATAGTCAATACACAGGTATAGGAGCAAGCCATAAAGACCATCATGCAATAGTGGATGATGATGATGATGTGATTGTATGAGTGTGTAATTCATAGGTGGTTGATGGCTTCTTTGTGAAGCGCGTACAGGATGTGAAAGAGTCTGCTGCTTACCTCACCATCATGACCAGATACCTCCAGAAACTCTACCAGGTTTGTTTCAAAGCCAAATCAGTGCAGTGTGGGTAAATCACATCTTCCCTATTATATTCTAGAATTCCTCATTTATGTCAGGATTTGTTTGTGCTTTATTTCCATTGAGACTTAGTCTTTTTTATCTTCAGAATTGCACATTATTCTGTCGCTCCAGAGAACTGGAGGGTGATGGAGAAGATAAGAGTGAGCAAACTGGAAACCTCTCATGTTCTCTCATGGCCTTCACAGAATTTAACTATGGGGCTATTAAGAACAAGGTAATGTCAACAAATCAATGAACATTTGAGAAAGTTGGTTTGCACTGATATTAAAATGATGCCTAATATGATTTGCTGATAACATGAAAATAATTATTGCAGATATGATAAATGGCAACATTTAAAAATCTGTACTAAAATAAAAATATAATGTATGCATGTATATATGTGTGTGCTGTATATGTATATGCATGTATAGATTTATTATTGTGTATGTATGTATTTATTTTTTTTCTGCTGGTGACCTTTGTTGTACTGTTATATATCATGCGTTGCTTTGGAAAAGTGTATTTTTCTTCATAAATCCTACTATTATTTCTAATCAAGATCTCTGCCTGATACAAACAGTGCCAGACAGTGCGGGAAGTATTTGCACGACAGCTTATGCAGATCAGTGGAGTCTCTGGGGATAAAGCAGCCGCTGTTCTTGAACACTACAGCACAGTCAGCAGGTGTGACTCACTCTCCACTATTGCAGAAACACTCACTCATTACAACTAATTTACATTCCACTATCACAGACACTCGCTCGTTAAATTACTGTGTACTGCCCTGCTATCACAGACACGCACTCATTAAATCACTCATTTATATTCTACTATCCCAGACATTGATTTACTCACTGTATGAAATTACAATGATTGTATTCCATAACAATTGCTTGGTAACATAAATGGATGACAACATGTCAAGGTCATGTCATTTTACGTCTTGATTCACCCAATCGTTTGGCTTTGCTTGATTTTTATCATTTTTTATTTATTTTTCTAGTTTATTGCAAGCATATGATCAGTGCTCCAATGAAACCGATAAAGAGAAACTTCTTTCATCCATCAAATATGGAAAACTCAAAAGGTTTGTTTTGTTTGTACTGATTTGTTTATGGTCTGTCTGTCTATCTGCATGTATGTATGTTTAAAATTAATGTAATGGCTTTGCTTGCTCATCTGCTAAGAATAGCTATATAAAAAATATGAAGAAAATATTAATAAATCTATATTTTTATTCAACAAGGATGCTCTAAATTAACCAAGTGACAGTAAAGGTTATTTCAAATAAATCCTGCTTCTCTGAACTTACTATTCATCAGTGAATCTTGAAAATAATGTATTGTGATTTACACAAAAATATTAAGCAGCACAACTTTATTCAACACTGATAGCAACAAGAAATATTGAGCACCAAATCAGCACATTAGAATGATTTCTGAAGGATCATGTGACACTGAAGACCGGAGTAATGATGCTGGAATAAATTACATTTTAAAATGTAGTAACAAACTAAATGCATTCCTTTAACCTAAATGACTTCATTTATTAATCTGATGTTTTTTGTTTTAGTTGCTATATTATGATGTATATTCTTTTTTATTGCAGGAATATTGGACCGGCCTTGAGTCGTACTATATATCAGCTCTACTGTACACGTGGACCTCTGTCATAGGCTTTCCCCTTATGACAAACACGTGTTTTTTGCACTTCAGTTTAATCATTGCATTTTCATTTTGTACATTTGTTGTCTCAAATAATGTCTAAAGTAATAAAGATATAAATGACAGTTTTTCTAACTTGCTGTCTGTCTGTCTCTCTCTCTCTCTCTCACCGCTCTGGAGTATTGCAGTTCAATTCCATGCTTCAAAACAAAACTGCAAACTTGCTGTGCCTTAGTGTTCATCACTGAAGCGTAAGATTTCTAAAAAGGCTAAATGTGCATTAAAATGAGGGAAAGAATTGCAAGGGGGCATTGGTGCAATGTATTGGGACAAGCTGTGTGGGGCAGGTGGGTGACATCAGTGTTAAGAAAGGAGTGTTGAGTACAGTAACAGCTGCTCTACCTTACAGGAGATTGGAGGGGGACTCCGCTGACGTCCTCTGAATCTCCCTCAAGGAGAAACACGCATAACGACAAAAACAAGCAGGGCGCCTTGGATCAACGCTGTTTGCTTTCGTGGAAACGTGTTTTGACGTTTTACTGCCTGCATCCAGCATTCAGACAGACGCGTGCGTTATAAAATCCTCGATGCATTCTCTTCCCATCATCCATGTTTCTCGACCTACAGCCATAACAACCTCATCGTCACCACAATGAAGGTGATGAAGCTGATGGTGAGATGGTCAGAACCGAGAGACTATTTGAGAAGATATGCATGCACTTGATGTGTGAAGGGCAAGGAGACGGAGAGTGCGGGTGTGTAATGTGGCGTTGTTCATGCGACTTCGCCCGGGCTGCCGCTCTCGAGCAACCGTATCGGGACCAGCGCCGGATGGGGTGACTTACCCGAGGGCCGCCCGCTACATCCTGAAGCCATCCCCGGGGTGCCTCCGTGGGGCAAGGGACGGAGGAAAGATGCAGGAGGCGACGGCAGATGGAGAGGAGCCCATTCTCGACGGAGCTGGGAGGGAAGAGGTGAGACGAGGGCGTGTAAATTCTCCCAAATAAATGGTGTATTTTTGTGTTTACATATACAGGTTAGCTGGAATTCTGTAGTACAGTCAGTATTAGTGTTGAGCACAGGAAGACTGTCACGACGGATATGGCAAGCCATTTTAACATTTGTTAATGACATTTTAATTACTTGCTAAACAATCCAGAGTTGTATCTTTATCGGTTTCAATAGTAACTATTAGATACTACTACTTTTATATAGTTCCACTAGTAGCCTACTTTTTAGATAGTTAGACCTAGTACCTTTATAAGAAAAATATCTCCCATTTGTTACTAGTAGCGTTTCTTATCTTACATGTTTACTTGTCATATATCATGACTAGTCAGAATGGCTTAGTTATAATTGAATACAAATATTGACAATTAGATTATAAATGTTAGCAACAATATAACTACACTAATAAATATTATGATCATTTTATTATTATTATTTACAATAGCTACTAAGAGTACTGGAAAATATACTAATGTTTTAATGGTTACTGGATACTGACAAAGTACTAATACCCAAGTAAGTTGCTAATAGCAAAATAATACAATTAGAATATAGGCCTAACGAATAAATATGAGTTATAGTGACTGCTGTGTGTGTGTGTGTGTGTGTGATTGAACATAATGAAGAGTTATTACTAAAACTGAAATACATACAGGCTATCATTGGATTGCTTGTATAAAGTTTGTCAGGTGTGCCCGATCCTGTTCTTGGAGATCTACCTTCCTGAAAAGTTCAGCTCCAACCCTGATCAAACATACCTGAACCAACTAATTAGGATCTGAAGGATCACTTGATAATTACAGACAGGTGTGTTTGATCAGGTTTGGACCTGAACTCTGCAGGCCAGGATTGGGCACCCCTAGTTTAAGTATAGTAACATAAGTACTACTAGCTGATTATAAGAAATAAATATCACAAGCCATGTAAACAGCTTGCCATATGACATAATCAAGCTATACTGTTACCAGTCTTTTAGTCTCATAATAGTCTTATTGTTAAATATTGAGACCAGTTTAATTATATATCATGTTTCTCCACAGCAAACATTCTGCAATATATTCCTTGTTAACCATATGTTTTATCTCTGCACTGCAGTTTGTTGTGTCCCCAGATTTTTCAGTCCTCAGTCTGGCTATCTTTTCCCTTTTGAAAAAAAAGGTTGTATTGGCACAAAATGTACATTGATGTGATCAATATGCTAATATAGTGGTACCAAATTATGTTCACATTAACATTTTGCATGGTATTGTAAGGTACTTTAAAGAAAACCATGGTAGTAGCATGGTAGATATAAAAACAACAACATTGTATTACCATGGTGTGAATCCCTGTTTGGCGGTGTAAAATCATATTTCCCAAGCAAGCTATGTCCACAGATGCATTAAATTGGTAATTCACATTTTATTTTTTTTCTCTTCTGAGTTTATTAATTAGAATGTTACTAAAGAAAGTGTGTTACCCATAGAACATGCAACGTGTATGATGAAGTGATCTATATTCCTCACACAGGGTAATATGCAGGTGTTTACCCTCAGGTCTTGGCAGAGCTTTTCCCCTGGGGCTGTTGTTTTACTACCAGCCTTCTCCGCAACGTCTCTTTCTCAGTTTGTCTGCCACTGTGCTTAGCGCTTTCTTTTTTCATTTATCATGTTCTTCCGTCTGATAGATGACCTCTCACTGGTACAGTATCTGATCAAAGGAGGTCTGTGTTATTTCAAGGCAGACAATGACTTCGGTTAGGTAAAAAAAACTGTGACAATGCTCAAGACCAAAGTCAGCACTGACCTCCAGGCCCTCCATATTAACAAACTACAGCATATTTCTCTCTCTCTCTCTCTATTCATTCATTGGTGCTGAGTTAACCTCCTGTCTCTTGTTACATGAAGATCAATAGAAATGGAGACAGCTTGAAGGGAAGAAAGCTGTGAGCCATATCAGAAATGCAGTTTTAAATTAATTTGGTTGGCAGCAGTAATAGGCTTCAACTGATAGTGTGCTATTTCTGTACATTTTAGTTTGGCATTAATGTGGCAAAGGATGCTGAAGGATGATGAAAGACTGAAGTCAAATGAAGGATGCTGACATAGTATCTGGCTTTGACATATCGCTCTTCCTGCCAACAATACAGTACTTATCTCTCTGACTGTAAAGATGTATCATACTCTTATATAACCAACGTCTTTTTCTGTATTATGTTCCTTTCTCTTGCATAGCCCACTTTCTTTCAGTCATTTTCAATTAACCAATCCACAAATACAGAATCTTAAGATTCAAGTAGCTACAGCAGTCATTCAAAGGCCACGATCCTCTGTCTACTTCCACTCCAACTTCTGAATTTGTGGTTTAGTTAATAGAAAAAGGGCAATGGAAGAGAGATTATTATAAAGAGTGGTTGAGCGAGTGCAAAAGCACATTTCAAATCTAGAATGTGCAGTTTTATTTATTTATTTTTAAATGTCTTAACATGGACCAGATTTACTGTATTTTTCTTTCTTTCAGAAGACTTCACGTGCATCCCTTATATGCACAGAGCATTCAACATTCCTCATTCTTTTTCTAAACATTAAATATTTACAATAATACCTTAGATTACGATACAAGATTTGAAGTACTTAGAATATTTTTTTTCTAAACGTTTGAAAGAATGTTCCTGTGAAATCTGAATGAAGGATTCTCTTTGGCAGAACTTTTTGATTGCATGAGAGAAAGAATGAATTGCAACCAACACTGTTTATAGACTGAAATTGCTTAAAAAAATCAGAATACAGTTGATCATTAGAATTTGCATAATATTATCCATATTTGCAAATGTAATTTAATATCTATTTTCTCCAGGCAATAAAATCCTAAATATGTCTGAATTGTTATAACCTATTGTCCATATTCTCACTCTGAAATATTCTCTCTGTCCTCACCTCTCTGCAGCAGCGTCCGGCGAAGCAGTCCTTTGCTGCCTCTCTGTGTCGCGAGTCTCACTGGAAGTGTCTTCTTCTCACTCTGCTCATGTTCGGCTGTTTTGGCACCCTGGCCTGGTGCAAGCTGTGCAAAGTTCCAGTGCTATCTCCGACAGAGCCCGAGGCTGCTGTTGTGGAACCTGAAGATCCCTCTATGACCTCAGCAAGCTCCGATGTCTACATCCCCCTAGAAGTGGATCTAGATAGTCCCTGTTCCAGCGGTTACATTTATATTCCTCTCGCTTTCCTGGCAATGCTGTACGTGGTCTACCTGGTGGAATGCTGGCACTGCTACTCCAAGACGGCCATGTTGGCTCAAGCAGAGGTTACAGAGGTTTATGAGCGTGTGCAAAGGCTGCAACAAGCAACACCATGCATCTGGTGGAAGGCCATCAGTTACCACTACGTTCGGCGGACAAGACAGGTAACACGCTACCGCAACGGGGATGCCTATACCACTACACAAGTGTATCATGAGCGTGTAAACACGCATGCCGCAAGCTCAGAGTTTGACTATGCGAGGTATGGCGCCAAAGACGTTTCGAAGGAGCTTAGAGGCCTAATGGATTACCCAGCGGTACGGCTGCGCTTCACCAAATGCTTTAGTTTCGCCAGTGCCCGAGCGGAGGCTGCCTACCTCACCCAGCGTGCACGTTTCTTCGGTGAAAACGAAGGGTTTGATGATTACATGGAGGCACGGGAGGGAATGCATTTGAAGAACGTGGACTTCCGTGAGCACATCCTTGCGTTCCCGGACCCGGCCAGGCAGCCCTGGTACGCCAGGCGTAAAGTTTTCTGGCTGGCCTCGGCTCTGCTCTTGTCCTGGCCGCTTCGGGTCATTGCGGAGTATCGCACTGCGTATGTGCACTACCATGTAGAGAAACTGTTTGGCGACGCTGATGATAGCAGTAGGGGTGATGTAACTGAGAATGGTGGGGGCAATGAAAATGGAAACGGACCTGGGACTGGATCAAGCTATCGTGCCATTTCACGTGTTAATACGGTGGACATGACAGAGCTGGAGTGGCACATTCGCTGCAACCAGCAAATGGTGCCTAGCTACTCTGAGGCCCTGTTGATGAATCCCGGTTCAGGGGGTAACCAAAGTCCCAACACTCCTCCAGCCGGGCAGGGGACTAACTCAACAGCGGGTGGCCCGACTCTTCCAGTGGCCTTCGCTTCGGCGTACTTGCTCCAGAACTGTCCTCGTTGTCGGCACACCACAAGCAGTGCTTCCTTGCCGTCCCGGCTTAGAGGCCCAACTGCAGGCCTGCTGAGTGGAACCATGGCTGGGATAAGAGCAAATGGATCAGGAGGTGGTCCTGGAGGCCCGGGACGGCTTGTTCTGAGCAGGAGTGGCTTCTCATTGGGGCGTCTCCAGGCTCCTCGGCCGTCGTCCCTCTTCCATTCCCGAAGTGTCGGTGGAGGACTTGCAACAAGAGGAGAAGAGGCAAGTGGGGGAGGTGGTTTCTTAGGTTTGGGAGCTGGACAAGATGAAGAGAGCAGAAGAGTGCTGGGGGAAGAGGGAGATGAGAATGAGGAGGTGTCAAATGTGGTAGAAAGAGTAGAAGGTGAGAGAGATGGGGAGGGAAGAGAGCAACAGGAGAATGCAGAAGAAGAGGAAGCAAGGGAAGGAAACGGACCTCCTACATATCAGGATGCCTTTTTTTTCCCAGTGTTGATTGTGCATGGAGAGGAGAGTTGCCATTCAGGTGAGGGCATTTCCTGAAGAGCCCCCATCAAAAAGTGCATTAAGGTAGCAGGAAAAAAAGACGATTAGAAAAGTCAAGGCTAAATAGACTGTAAATTGAGCTCCACTCCCCTTGGTCACTGTTGCTAACTCAGACAAATTTGACAGAATATACCAGAGGAAAGAACTAGGGATATACATAGTGAGTTTTTACATTATAATGCATGCATATAATTAATAAGTAAAAAAAAAAAAGGTGCAAACCAATAAGAATGCTGACCACGGAAAACTGAAAAGACACAATTAATTTTTAAAAGATGAATCAACACGTATTTGGTTAAAGATCAGAAAAATTAAAATAAAGCTGGTATCAACTCTATGTACTTTTAAGTGACCTGGTAACAATGTTTTACCATAATATCTGTACAATTTAATATAAAAGTATCCAATCTCTTAGACTTTCATTAAAAGTGCAAAGGCTTGTCTGAGAAAACAACGAATGGCAACAGTTGCTAAGTGGGATTGGTCAGAAATTTTTTAAGGCAGCATTTAAAGAATGGTCAGTCGGTTCAGTTTAAGACTGATGCATAAATTGACCAAACAATGATTCATGTTAATATAAACTTATCTATGCAAAAAATAAACCGCAAGAGCGTGTCTGTAAAAATTTAAGGGGATGCACAACAAAAGAACCTTCAATAAACTGCACCTCCTCTGGTCATGGAGCAAAAGACATGCTAGCAAAAGACAAGACTATTGGAAAGTCTTCCAAAGATCATGAAGAGAACAGAACAGTTCAGTTCATCAAGAGGAATGTTATTAATCTATACACATAGCCAACATACAGCTGTGTCCCACAAGTCAAAAAAAGTTTTGTTTTATTTAAAGAAAGAAAAAAAGACGAACCTCATTAACTTGCACAAAATGTTGGGATTCAGCTTCTTGAGTTCTTTTCCCCCCTCACTGCATCTACTGTTCTTATGAATCGGATCTTTTATAGAAGTAATGGATTCCATTATTATTGCAAGGAATATAATCATATTAAGCAATTTTCTTGCAGCCTCATTGAGAGTATTTTCTTTCTGCTAGCTTGCAAGTCCCAGTAATACATTTTTGGTTAGCTTATCAGAAAACTAGTAAAAGCTTGTGGAGATGTTTCCTCTATGAAACTACGACACTAAATCTTGCTTTTGTGAGGTGCTGTAATCACTTTTTGTTCACTCTATGTATTTTGTATTTATTGTTAGTCAATAATTGTTTATTTGTACATATCACCAATTTGCCTCATGAAAAGCTTGACACAGAAGAGCACATCACAGACATAAATAATGGTACAGCATGTTGCCCTCCATCATAGCCTCTGTGCTCGTCTGTGATTGGCTGAAGAGTCATGTGAATAAATAGGCCAGTCGTAGATGAGACTGCTTAGTGTGCCAAGATACATCCATCTCCTGGTAACTGTGGATCCTCATGAGACGTCTTAGTAGTGAATTCATTGCAGCATACACATGTGAATGTTTAATAATTGAAAAATGTGTACAAATGTAAATCTTCCTACTTGTGTAATGCTGTCAAGCTTCAAATATAATCTGCAAATACACTTTGGAAGCAGAAATGCACACGCTTAGTCCTACCATAAGCCTTCATACAGCATGCAGACATGCTCTCTCATTTATCCTTTAGCAGGTCACATAGATATTGCAACTGTACTGCAAATTATTTGATCAAACACCTTTGATTAAGAAAACGTTCTTGCAATACTGTCGAACTGTTCTGTCGCACTGTGAATGTTGATCTAACAGTGATGTGGTGTCTATTTAAATCACAATGAGAATGTAAAGTATATCATCCGTATTTGACAGTGCAGTGTTTCATTCATTAGCCTCTTGTTGATACCCAGATGGTGGAAACCTGGATTCCCAGAATACTTGAATTTCTAGAAATCGTAATTGTTCAACTGTCTTCCGGAGTTTAGATGGATGACGAGAGTTATTTTTAGATTTAAGTTGCACAAAGTTCAGGCAGTTTTGAAATCAACTGTCCATATGTTTGGCATGTTTACACAACTACCCTTTTGAGACACATAAGAACCCTTTAATATTTAACAGTAGCATCAAAATCAAAAAGCAATAATTTCCTTTTTTGTGACAATGACATTTCAGATGTAGCTAAATTCACTGAGATGTTTGTATGATACAGAATGTTTCGTTTGTTCTGTTTAAATAAACAGGAGCTTTACATTTGTCCTTCCCCAAAATTACTAAGTTGTAAACAAGTAAAATAATGCTGTTATGCCTCAAACAGCCCTGCTAAAAAAAGAGCAATAGAAACCATCACAGAAATGCCAATGGTTTCCATTAAAATACCATTATAAACCATTAGCTTTTTCCAGTAAAACCATTACAAAATTCCTTTTTGTGGTGTGTTTTGGGCATTTTTCCAATAGAATTTAACATCCCACCAATAGAATCCATCACATACCAGTAGACACATCATAGTTTTCATTAAAACCAATACAATTCCCAGTATAACCATTAAATCTATTACATTTTCTATTGTGCTTTGGTGAGGGTTCTATTGTTTTTTCAGCAGGGAGGTTTGCCTGAATTATGTTTTACAGTGAATTGGTTTGGAGTTACGAAAGGAGGAATGTAAGTGTGTGTGTTTGAGGAGGAAAGTGTGTGTGTTTGAGGGCAGGCTGAAAATAAGGATTGTCATAAATGATGATCATGATAAGCGTAACACTGATGGTACATAATAAACTGCTTAATTTGAAATCATCTTTGTGCCATGACATTGTTATCAATTTGGTGTCTAGTTATCATTTTGTAAACTTAACTGTTTATGTAATAATTTGTTGTGTAAGAATGTATTTTGACCATCTGATCAAAGAATGCAAAACATGCTTGTGATTCCTTCATCACACTGCAACTGAAGAGGGTCAAGTTAAATGTATTTGACCTTCTCATTGATTGTAGTGCCTCTCACACTTTGTAATGTAAATATGCTATCCAGACATGACTACGTGTTTTATCTGTGTATTTAGCCCTTGTTTGTAAAGCTGCTTGCTTATGTCACCGATTAAGTTTAATGTTTTAAATCTAAGTCCCCGTTAGGTCCAATATTACTTCATAAAGACCGTTTTAGTTTGTGGAGGTCAACATACCTGAAACAACAGCAGTGATTGAACAACGAAACGCCATTGATCAACCAATCCGAATTGAACACGCAGGTTGTATTACGCCGCCACGCGGCCAGTGCTGGTATTACATGTTCCTAACAGCTCGGGATTAATATTAATTTATTTGTAAGAACTTTTCTCTTTTAGTCCTTATAGTCTACTTTACATTCAAAAGGTACAGAAATTGTAAATAGAATCATGTTATGAAAATGCCTCTCTCAGTCTCCGTCTGTCCCTGTCTCTCTCTTAATCCTGTCGTATTTAATTTGAGGTGAAGTAGATTTAAGCCACTCGTTAGAGAAAATCACGGATTTAACAGTCACGCTGAATCGCTCAGAGACAGCAAGCAGAAAACTACATGACCAAGACAGAAGGGAAAGTCTGGTAAGTCTATTATTTTATCTGATTAATGTGGAAGGTAATTTGCGCCTTTGAGCTGTCTGCGTTCAACTGTAAAGTTTGTTTTGGGATGCTGAGTTGTCAAAGACAAGAACTGCATAAAACACTCACAATACCTTGTATATATATATATATATATATATATATATATATATGGCGTCATTGAGATTTTTACGACTTTACCCGCTGTTGTTTTTTATACTGTCCTGTGTTTTAACAGGAGCTAATGTTCGTAATCAGTAAGATGTGACTGATGTGAGGGAGGCTCGGTAAGCCTCTGTAAGCCGCTTGAAGCCCGGCGGATCAAACCGAGTGCCGCGGCTGTATAATGAGGCGTCACGGCTGATGATTGACGCATTTTCACTTTGACCGAGTGTAAATGCTCGACTAATGTCTGCTAGTATGCATTTAATGACAGTCCTTGCCAAGCACTATATAAATCATTCCTACTTTAGGACGCAGCTTTTGAGTTTCTGCCGGTTGAAGCAGGTATAGAATACATTTGATGCACAAAGAAAGACGAGTCGTCTATATTTTTGGTCAACATTTAGAAGTAGACTAGTGAGTATATGTTTAAAAATGATTTTACAAAATATATAGGCCTATATGTTTTATAACCACCAAAGTTGTGTTATCTTAAAGGGATAGTGCACCCCAAAAATAGAAATGGCATTGTTAGGGTCCTGTTGTTCCAAACCTGAATGAGTTTCTTCAGTTGACACACACACACACACACACACACACACACACAAAGATAATTTGAATAATGTGGGTGACCAAAGTTTATGGTATGGTAGTTTATTGACTTCCATATAATTTTGTTTTCAATACTATGGAAGTTTCTAGAATACTATGAATTTTCCAGAAATGGGACAGTTAAGTATATTCTATTCTATTCTATTCTATGTCAGTGGCTACCACCGGCAACTGTTTTGTTATTCTTCGAAATATCTTGTGTTCAGCAGAAGAAAGAAACTTTGCTATTGCCTTCTTTATTCTATTTTAGAATAAATAAATACAGTTTTGGTCAGCATAAGATACATCTTTCAAACGACATAAAAAATGTAACCCGCCGTATTAGAATATGCCTTTATTCCTCAGTTCACTTTCAGTCTTCACCCATGGCCATGCTCCCCTCTTTCTCTCTGCCAGATGATGACTGAGATAGTAAAGGCCCAGACCGATTCTGTGGTGTTCAGTGTGGAGTCCATGCTGGCGGACGCTGTCCGAATACAAACACAGTCCAAGGAGTGCAGCGCAGAGCTGGCTGCGGCTGCAGTGGAGCTCCACGAGGAGACCCAAAGCCTGCGGGAACAGTGTGAGACCACGCAGCTGGACATGGCCCGCCTCCGACGGACACTAGATGAGCTTCTGGACACAAAACACGCCTACGAGGCCCGTGAGAGACAGACCCGAAAACTTAGCAAGCAGCTTTAAAGAAAGAGTACAATTTTAATGGACATACAGATTAGAATCAATGTAAAATATTATTTATATAAATTAAGTATATAAATAAAGTTTTTACGCAGAGCAAACAATGCAGTCCTCTAATAACTGTACAAGTTTTCCTGCACTATTTAATGTTGAATATTAAATTAAAGTCCACCTAAATATTAAAATCTACTTTCAGGCCATTTAAGAGTTTTCATAAAAACATGATGCAGCGTCTTGTTTTCCAAGATATGAATTGATGGACTGGAGTTGTATGGATTACTTGTGATGTTTTTATTATGTTTTTTTCTTATTCTGACGGCACCCATTCACTGCAAAGGATCCATTGTGACCAAGTTTATGTAATGCATAAATGTCTTCAAATCTGTTTGATCTGGTAAATATGATCAAAGAAGACTGTGAAAATGAATCTGCATTGTTAATCATATTGATCTTTTATTGAAAAATTCACAAAAATGTAACATTTCATTGGATAATAAGAATTTAAAATGGGGGGAAATATAATTATGAAATAAATGTTTTTCTCTAATACACATTGGCCACAAATAATGGCAACCTTTTATTCAATACTTTTTGAAACCTCAGTTTGCCAGTTTAACAGCTCTAAATGTTCTCTTATAATGCCTGATGAGGTTCGAGAACACCTGACAAGAGATCAGAGACCATTCCTTCATCCAGAATCACTCCAGACCCTTTAGATTCCCAGCTCAATGTTGGTTCTGTTCAGTTCACTTCACTCATGTTCTACAGGGTTCAGGTCAGAGGACTGGAACGGCCAAAGCAGAAGCTTGGTTTTGTGCCCAGTGACCCATTTTGTGTTGTTTTTAAGGTTTGTGTTTGGATTATTGTCCGGTTCGAAGATTCAAACATGGCCCATTATAAGATTTCTGACTGAGTCAGTCACTTATTGATTTTTATCTGTTGGTATTTGATCAAATCTATAATGCCATGTGTCTAAACAAGATGTCCAGGACCTCCAGCAGAAATATAGTCCTACAATATCAAAAATACAGCAGTATATTTCATTGTACACATGGCATACTTTTTATCCCTGTGTTCACCAAACCCATCTTGAGTGTTTGCTGCTAAAAAGCTATTGTTCCCCTCCGGGAACATCGAGCTGCGTCGAGACGCTAGGGGAACGCCATCAGCGTTGTCCAGCTCTGAATCATATGTGTAATCAGTCAAAATTGACGGCCAGACGTCAGGTGCGGTGACGTCACGACCAGGATGCTTAAAAGCACGTGATGTGCAGCCGGCGCCAGCTTTTTTGTCATTCAGCAAAGCTCTCTGTGTGTGTCAGTCGAATGTGTTCTGTGAGTCTGTTACTATCAGATAGGAAATAAGAAAGTTTATTCTTAAAAGATAGGCAAAGAAAGACTAGAAGCAGACATATCAAAGGCCAATGAGGGCGAAAGTAGATCACGTTACAGACTGTGTGTTCCTCTCTGACTGGGCGAAAACTCTCTTTGAGGAGGAGTTTTCACCTGTGTCCGCAGCACCTGCCACGCTGCCGCTGAGGCGGAGCAGTGGCTGTGCTCGCAGATGATTAGATGGAAGATTAAGGCGGGTGATCCCCTATCTTCTTTTCCCATCAGATCCAGCGTCCGCTGTAATGCATTGTGCTCCGCCGGGGCACGCTCCGAGGAGTGTGTCCGCGCCTATGATCTCCCAGTCCGCTGCTGCTGAGGCACCGCGGTGAGTGAGATCACGGAATCGCACTATAGATCTGGCGGACGGGTTGGAGACGGGTTCGCCCTATTTCCACCTGTATTCCCCAGGTCTAGTGCTCTCTCGATACACACAGTTTTTGCGATGATCTGGCTGGAGGCGAAAACCTCTTTGAGGAGGAGTTTTCACCTGCGCCCTCGCAGCACCTGCCACGCTGCCGCTGAGGCGGAGCAGTGGCTGTGCTCGAGATGGATTAGATGGGAGATTAAGACGGGTGATCCCCTATCTTCTTTTCCCATCAGATCCAGCGTCCGCTGCAATGCATTGTGCTCCGCGGGCACGCTCCGAGGAGTGTGTCGCGCCTATGAATCTCAAGGCTCCGCTGCTGCTGAGGCACCGCGAGTGAGATCACGGGATCGCACATAGATCTGGCGGACGGGTTGGAGACGGGTTCGCCTTATTTCCACCTGTATTCCCCAGGTCTAGCGCTCTCCCGGGGCGGAAGCCTAAGCTGTAGTTCTTCCCCCTTGAGTGAGAGTGCGCTAATCTGCAGCAGTTTCTCTCCAAGAAGATTTATTTGTTTTGTTCCGGCTCGCGCTGCTGCGAGGCAACGCATTATGGTATTCTCGGTTCATTTATGCACTTCAGACCGTGTTTACTTGTCTGGGT
The DNA here is from genome assembly GCA_027564155.1 of Gymnocypris eckloni scoliostomus. Lineage (NCBI taxonomy): Eukaryota > Metazoa > Chordata > Actinopteri > Cypriniformes > Cyprinidae > Gymnocypris > Gymnocypris eckloni. The sequence goes on along the minus strand of CM050413.1, from coordinate 32,321,862 downwards.
GTTTGACTGCATTTAATTTTGAATAATTAACTATGCATTTTATCCGACTATGAAAGTTAGATATATATTTATACATATATATATATATATATATTGTAGAGAAATATATACAATTATATATCGTATATGACATACAAGAGCCTCTTGGGATGCTTCTCAAGTGAGAGCACAATGTTTACCTCTCTTCCTCCAAGGAGGTTGAGGTGGTCAGCTTGGGCTGCTGGGCGGAGCAGCCCCAATTGTGTTCCAGCTCCTTATTCGGGGAATGTCACTTGCACTCGCCAGAATCGGAGTCAGAGTGACGCCGCCCGGGCGAAGACGGATCTGCGGATCGATAGTCTTCGGCCAGAACGCCTGATGCAGGGCCTTGAGGGCCGGCCCTCTGGGAAGAGCGGTGTACACCGCATTACACGGTGCCCGCCTCTCCTCAGTGCCCTCAGGAGATCAGTCTGCTAACCCTGCCAGTGTTCTAGGGCACAGCGGTCTCCAGCGAGCGCTTCTCTCAGTCTCTTCCGCCCAGAAATGTAGCGGAGAGGGAGGCTCGCCACCCTTCGGGGTCTCTAGAGCAGCTAGATCGGCCGTCCCCTGCCGGTCCTCCGTTCCAGGGCACCGAGCTAGCCGCTCTAAGTACACCAGAGGCCAGTCTCAAGAGACTGGTTCCCTTAGTAAGTCACCTGGCGGTGTGGGAGCCCTTGCCAAGCGTGTCTTATTGGGGTCTGCCTGAGCAGACTCTGGTTCCTAGTCTTCCTTAGAGATGACGTAGGTCTGAGGACCGTCATTTCCAATAGGAGGCTTCTGAGGCAGTCCTGATGCCAAAGCCCAGGACTGGTGAGGGCAGGCCCCTCTGGGGAAGAGCGGTGTACACCGCATTACACGGTGCCCGTCTCTCCTCAGTGCCCTCAGGAGATCAGTCTGCTAACCCTGCCAGTGTTCCAGGGCACAGCGGTCTCCAGCGGCGTTTCTCAGTCTCTTCCGCCCAGAAATGTGGCGGAGCTGGGAGGCCACCTTGGGGTCTCTAGAGCAGCTAGATCGGCCGTCCCCTGCCGGCCTCCGTTCAGGGCACCGTGCTAGCCGCTCTAAGTACACCAGAGGCCAGTCTCGAGACTGGTTCCCTTAGTAGGCCACCCGGCGGTTTGGGAGCCCCTTGCCAAGCGTGTCTCATTGGGATCTGCCTGAGCAGACTCTGGTTCCTAGTCTGAGGCCTTAGAGATGACGTGGGTCTGAGGACCGTCATTTCCATTAGAAGGCTTCTGAGGCAGTCCTGATGCCAAGGCCCAGGACTGGTGAGGGCAAGCCCTCTGGGGAAGAGCGGTGTACACCGCATTACACGGTGCCCGTCTCTCCTCAGTGCCCTCAGGAGATCAGTCTGCTAACCCTGCCAGTGTCCAGGGCGCAGCGGTCTCCAGCGAGCGTTTCTCTCAGTCTCTTCCGCCCAGAAATGTAGCGGAGCTGGGAAGCTCGCCACCCCTTCGGGGGTCTCTAGAGCAGCTAGATCGGCCGTCCCCTGCCGGTCCTCCGTTCCAGGGCACCGAGCTAGCCGCTCTAAGTACACGGGTCTGAGGACCGTCGTTCCCTTAGGAGACTTCTAAGGCAGTCCTGATGCTACATTCCAGGACTTATGAGGGCAGGCCCCCCTGGGGAAGAGCGGTTTACACCGCATTACACGGTGCCCGTCTCTCCTCAGTGCCCTCAGGAGATCAGTCTGCTAACCCTGCCGTGTTCCAGGGCGCAGCGGTCTCCAGCGAGCGTTTCTCTCAGTCTCTTCCGCCCAGAAATGTAGCGGAGCTGGGAGGCTCGCCACCACCCTTGAGGGTCTCTAGAGCAGCTAGATCGGCCGTCCCCTGCCGGTCCTCCGTTCCAGGGCACCGAGCTAGCCGCTCTAAGTACACCAGAGGCCAGTCTCAAGAGACTGGTTTCCTTAGTAAGTCATCTGGCGGTGTGGGAGCCCTTGCCAAGCGTGTCTTATTGGGTCCTGCCTGAGCAGACTCTGGTTCCTTAGTCTTCCTAGAGATGACGCTGGTCTGAGGACCGTCGTTTCCAATAGGAGACTTCTAAGGCAGTCCTGATGCTACATCCCAGGACTTATGAGGGCAGGCCTCTGGGGAAGAGCGGTTTACACGCATTACACGGTGCCCGTCTCTCCTCAGTGCCCTCAGGAGATCAGTCTGCTAACCCTGCCGTGTTCCAGGCGCAGCGGTCTCCAGCGAGCATTTCTCTCAGTCTCTTCCGCCCAGAAATGTAGCGGAGCTGGGAGGCTCGCCACCCCTTGAGGGTCTCTAGAACAGCTAGATCGGCCGCCGTCCCCTGCCGGTCCTCCGTTCCAGGGCACCGAGCTAGCCGCTCTAAGTACACCAGAGACCAGTCTCGAGAGACTGGTTCCCTTAGTAGACTATTCGGCAGCGTGGAACTGCTGCCAAATGTGTCTCGATGGGTCACGCACACTGTAGAACAAGGCTATGTGGCGCTCTGCCGCAGCCTTTCACGGCGAGCAAGCTCTGGTAATGGAACAAGAAGTGGGCACTCTCCTGAGGGAGGAGACCATCGAGGTGGTCCCTGCTCTAGACAAAGAGTCCAGGTTCTACAGCCGTGCTTCATTGTTCGGGGAAAGGGGTTGCGTCCGTCTTAGATCTAAGCTAACTGAACCGCTCAGTCACACGACTGAAGTTCAGAAAGCTCTCTTCGAAAGCACGTTCTCTCACCAGATCCGAGGACTGGTGGTCACGAGCGATCTAAAGATGCATACTCCTTCCCCATCACAGGAAGTTCCTGAAATGTGCTTTGGGGGCAAAGCGTATTAATATCGGGTTCTTCCCTTGGTAAAGGATAGGAGCAGCCATCCTGTCGAGGCAGGCATCCAGCTCCGCTAAGGGGCTGGATGCTATGGTACAATCGTGGCTGAGGCTTCGTCTGTCGCCTCCCGATCGCTCAGCTCCTGGGAGTTCTAGAGAGTGCGCATGGACGGGTCCTTCTATTGAAAAACCCTGTTCTGGCCGGGCCGAGTATAGTCTCTGACCCGATTTCTCTCCTCGGACGGCTCTCCATGGGGATTCCCGTCAGGAGGATATCCTCTCACTGGCAGCGGGCATGATCTTTCACCCCCGCTCGGAGTTGTGGAAACTATGGGTGTGGCTCCCGAGGGGGCACAACTCATAGCCTCTGGTCTCTCAACTGAGGTTGCTGAGACCATCCTCCAATCTAGAGCTCCCTCAATAAGGAAACTGTACGCCCTGAAGTTGAGACTCCAGGTGCGGAGACCGCCAGCTTGATCCAGTTAACTGCCTGTTGGGACAGTGCTGGAGCACTCGCAGGCCCGTTTCTCCGCAGAGTTAGCCCACTCCACCCTGAAGGTCTACGTGGCGGCTATAGCACCTACCACGCCCCTCTTGGTGGCCTTTCAATAGGCAAACTCTCTTTTTACGTTTCCTCCGGTGGAGGCCAGGGTGCTTATGCTAAGTAGTGTATCTGGATGCTCTCCTATGACCTCGAGTCCTCTGATCTCCCTCGCCTTTGGGAATCAAGGCTCACTCTACTTAAGGTATGGCGGCCTCCAAGGCCTTCTGGCAGGTGTACCTGTGCAGGACATCTGTGACGCTGGTGGGTGGGCTACGCCCCTAACTTTCCAGGTTCTACGACCTGGCTCTGCGAGCCACCCCTGGCTTGTCTTTTCCCTTGCCATAGCTGTGCACTCCACACACTAAGCAGGGATTTGCAAGTATGGCGGCGTGGATATCTCGTTCCCCTAGCGTCTCGACGCAGCTCGATGTTCCCGGAGACGTCCCAGGTTACGTGTAACCCTGGTTCCCCGAGGAGCGAGGCGGCTGCGTCGCAGGGCCATACTTCCGGCATCCCTACTAGAGCTATGCTTCATTCCTGGAAGCTGGCGCCGGCTGCACATCACGTGCTTTTAAGCATCCTGGTCGTGACGTCACCGCACCTGACGTCTGGCCGTCAATTTTGACTGATTACACATATGATTCAGAGCTGGACAACGCTGATGGCGTTCCCCTAGCGTCTCGACGCAGCGTCTCGTTCCCTCGGGGAACCAGGGTTACATACGTAACCTGGGACGTTTTGTTTCATCTGACCATAGAAGCCAGTCCCATTTGAAGTTCCAGTTTTGTCTGAAAACTGAATATACTGGAGTTTGTTATTTGATGAGCTAGGATCTAGGTCGGATCATTTTTCTTGAATCCCTCCCAAACAATATGTGGTGATGTGGGTGCGGTTTGACCTTTTCTTTGAGGTTTTCTGACCCAGAGACTCAACTATTTCTCCAGTCACGGTCCTTGGAGAGTCTTTAGCCACTCAAACTCTCCTTCTCACCGTGCAGTAGGACGATATAGACACATGTCCTCTTCCAGGCAGTTTCATAACATTTTATATTGATTGGAAAATCTTAATTATTACCCTGATGGTGGAAATGGGAATTTTGGAGGAAATCATAAATATATTCTTTGGTTTTCATCATTGTGATGGATGATTAAGGGAATTTGGGCTTTGTTTTCCCTCCTATTTATATTTCTGTGAAACAGGTCATGGCTGGATAATTTCATGTTCATAATCACCCTTGAGTGCTCAAATTTGTGAATATTATTGGGAATATATATTTTACTCATAAGAATTTCTAGGCGTACCAATGTGTATTTGAGAAAAACATTTATTCATAATAATATTTCCACCCATTTTAAATTCTTATTAGCCAATCAAAGTTAGATTTTTGTGATTAAAAAAAGATCAAAAGTATTAATGCAGATTAATTTTCACAGCCTTCTTTGATCATATTTACCAAGGGTGCCAATAATTCTGACCACTACTGTATGTAGAAACAAACTACATAATCTTGTAGAAAATTGTGCCATTCAATTAAATCTTTAAATTAAAAATATCAAAGAAGTCATCATGCACCTTTAATATATAGACATTGTAAGACCATAAGCACTTGGCTGACCAATTTAATTGCTTTGAAATATTCACACAGCGATAAACTCTGACATAGTGGGTAATACAACACATTTATTATTCATGAAAACATCAGTGCATAATCCATAACCAGCAGTTCTAAAACAATAGTAACAAGTTGGATGAAAATGTACAAAAAGTTGCAGAAAAGAGGAGAAGAAATGATTCGATGATGAAGCATTTAGTGGACACTGGACCTGGACACTGTGTTGCCGGGATGAGAGGAAGGACACGGTGTTTCTGAGGACTTTAGTGCTGTGGGCAGCACCTCGGATTTGGCACTTCGCCTATGGAAAGCAGATACCATCACAGGCCAAATTATGGATTTATGTCCCTGTCATCCCAAACACACACACACTCCTACCTCCCATGGCTGTGTGTAGGAAAAAGACATTAAAAAATGACATCTCTACTGGACTTAAGATTAATAGCCAAACACTCCCAAGCAGTTTTGCTCATGTTAAGGACACCAAGGACTAAGAGTAGGAGAAATGTGAAATTAGAGTAGAAAAAATACTTATGGGAGATTCCTGGCCCACAAAATATGCACACGAGCACCGTCTAATGGGATTTATGGAGTAATTCATAAAATAGACAGCAGAGGGCAAAAATGTTGTACATCAACAAAGAGCAGACTTAAGTTAAGTTAAAAGTTACAGTACAGTGGTTAACTTGGTTTCACTCCAGGTCAGTTCGGTTCAATTTAATGGTTGATTGGCTAAAAAGTCTGTGAATTTACATATGTACTTATGAAATATTTTAGCCAGATAGTCATTGTGTAGAAATATCCTTATTTGAAGATTTGAGTATGAACTCCTCACGTTTATTTTTTTATATAATTTTGCCGCTTATGAAAACACTGACAATGTTGTCAGATTTGATCTCTTTACATAAAGCTGTCTCAATCAGTTTAGGTCACACGACCAATCTGGCAACCGCACACTATCACCTGCCAGGTCTGTGCTGCCAGCCACAGATCAGTAACCATGGCAACTAACCCTTGGCAATCCTAGTGAACAAAATCAAGACCATATACTGAAGCTGCCAAAATCCTCTCGGCTCAGCTACCCAACTGCTAGCCAGCAGTGTGATTGTCAATGCGAGCGTATGTGTGTGTGTGTGTGTGTGTGTGTGTGTGTGTGTGTGAGGGAGTGTGTTCAAGCAGCACATAGACTGTTTTAGTGTGGAGCGACATAGATTAGCTGTCTCGGTTCACTAAGAACGTCCTGGGCGGTTGAAGAAGGGCTCTGTTTCAGAAGGGGTCACTGATGAGTCCTCTCCTTCTGACTGGATTTCTGACCCTTTGTTACGCTGGACCAGGACCAGAACTACTATGATCAACCAAAAGAAGAAATTCACCCATACTGCTGTCTGAGAGAGAGAGAGAGAGAGAGAGAGAGGAAAAGTTTCTTAAAGATGATGCTAGGGACAAAAAATATATACAAATAAATAAATACATTTAAATTTTTAGGACTTTGTAATTAAAGGCATTGCATAAAAAGTAAAATATTTTCATTATATGGAATGATCATATTTTTTTATTGCCATGCCTGAAATTTCACTCAAAACTTAAAATTTATAAATAATTATTACAAATAAATAAATAAATAAAATGTTGTAGGCCATTGTAATTACAGATACTGCATAATAAAATAAAATATAATCATTTAATTATATAATATGATCCTATTTTTTATTGCCATATCAAATTTCAAGTTTTATGTTTTTATTATTGTTTTATTTGTACCTCTTATAAATTATATTAGAATGATTTCTGAAGGATTATGTAACTCTAAAGTAATGGTTGCTATCATTTTTGTAGCTAGTTGCCACATTCCTCATTTCAAATCATTACAATAGAACATTTTATTGTAATAATTATGTTACAATATTAAGATTTTTTTGCTATTTGAAAAAAATAATGCTATAATATATATATATTATGTATCATTTTTTTCTAGCTAGTTGCCAAAACATTTCTCATTTTAATTTAGATTAACCTGATGTACTAAAATAACTAATAAAAACACCAAATGACTAAAACTTTAACTGAATTTAAAACAGAAAATACAAAAAATAAGAACTAATTGAAAATATATCTGAAATGCTATTCTAGTATCTCAGTGTGTTTGTGATGAAGGTTTGTAGCGACAGTACCTCTGCACTGTGTAGTCTGGAGTAGAACTGACTCCCGCTTATAGGGCTCATCCAAGGCTTATTTTGTGCTTCCTCACACCTGCAAATTCACAAAAGCTACAAGTCATTTATGGTTGTTATCATGGTCAATACTCTCTGCCTGTAATAATCAAAAGCTATTACAGAGGTCTCTCGCTCACACTCACCTGGTTATATTTCTCACTGTTTGAATCACGGAGTCACACAGTCGGTCTCGGCCGATCTTCAGGATGCATCCCGTTACCAAGAGGAAGAAGAGGAAGACTCCAGACAAGCCAAGAGTAACAGTCATCCATAACTTCTCTCTGATATCAGACAACATTGCAGTGTTTGCATTACATTTTAGAAAATAATATATTGTTGCTATTATTACATTTCTATCTTGATGTATTTAAACTGAGTTTGTCCTGAGTATTCAGTTATGAAAAACACTTCTTCATCTGTTCATATGAACAATATTTTACACCCCGAGAGTACTGCTGTAACATCTCTTACTGAATTTGAAATTAGTTTTTTTTCCCTACTTTTAATAATGTTGCATTGAGGGGATTTTTATCATTTTGTTTAGATCATAAAGTATTAATAGCTTGTTATTAAGATATATACACACTACCATATAACTGTTTGAGGTCACCAAGTTTTTGTAGTTAATATTTTTGCTCACCAAGGCTGTATTTATTTGATTAAGCTACAGTGAAAACAGTAATACAAAGAAATATTACAATTTTAAATAACTGTTTTACATTTTAACACATTTAATATTTTGATTTCTTCAAAAATCATTCTAATTTGTGGATTTGGCATTAAAAAAACATTTCTTATTAATACCAAATCTGAAAACAGATGTGCTGCAATTTTTTTTTATTAATCTGAATTTTATTTTTTTTTACATTATTTAAGTCATTTCCATTACTTTTGATCAATTTAATGCATTGTTACTTAAATATAAGTATACATTTCTTTAAAAAAAAATCTCACTGACCCCAATGTCCCATATCTAAATACTAACAACTTATTTTTATGAGTTTGCATCATGTCCGTTTAGAGTTCCTCCTGCAAACCATTCATACTAAAGCACGGCATAACAGGAAACAGATACGGAGGAACCTTCAGATAACCTCTGTTCTCATTCCTAAAGCAAACTCACTAGCACATGATTTACTGGATTCCTGGACATACCTTTTCACCTCTCCGTCAACACAGGCCATGTAGATCCAGTAGAGAGTGAGTGAAAAGCAGAAGACGGCCACACACACTGATATGGCTGACACAAAGTAACAAAGGGAAGGAGAACTGGATGTAAGCACACCGATGGACGAGGTGTTCAGACGCACTGAACCGTACAGCATGCACTTCCCATCAAAACTGCCCTGTTTGAGTGAAAAAAGAAAGATAAACTCTGTGTTATAAACATGCATCTTATGACCAATGTAAACTCTTCTCATGAACAAAGAGCTAAAGGAAAGGGGAAGAGCTATTTAAAATGTCTACTCAATTTCTATCGGTTTTGCCTGTTTTTTTCAGTAAACAATTTATTTAAAAAAAAAATCATAAGAAAAGTTAGGAAGGGTAATGATGAGATTACTTCACATCATGCTACGAAACGTCCACATTATGTTACTTAAAAATACTGCACCGAATATCTGCTTAATAAATTGTCAAATTATGATATTGTTTTGAATTTTTGGATACGGTTGGATAATTGACCGTTCAATACCTCAAAGTCAAAATGAAGGGGTGGAATACAGATATTTGTGCATTTCAAACGAGATACTTTTCATGTTTAATGTAATGTTAGGTAATAGTTTATCTTGTATCTAAACACATGGGATTTGTGCCTCTAATGCATTAAAAAAACATCATAGTATACTCTATTACGTTTTTTTCAACTGCTTACATTTTCTAAACTTTACACACAAATGAAAAATGCCTAACATCTCTTGCATAATGAAGCATTATTACTTGAAGCAAAATATCACAAACACATCTCAAAAGCAAACACCTTTGCCATAATATTAATTCCTGTTAGATTTTGGATGTTGCATAGAGAATTGTGTTGTAACAAGTGTTTTATGAAATTGAAAACGGAGTCAAAGGCCGAGAACTATGATTGTTTTGCAGATTTGGTGTGTGCTTCTGGTGTTTGAGTGTCAGGTTTCAGAAATTGTGTGTCAAGTATAAACCAGTCCTACATAAAAAAAACATAATTCTTGGTGGACAATATCTGTACTGTTATTTCCCCCACTCCTTCATTCTTTTCCCCGAGCTAACAGGATGAAACCTGACTGAGGCGTCTTCAAACACTAATTTCACACATCTGACTTTAATAAGGCAATTACTCCTGTGAGCAGATTCTCAGCTGGTCACATGACAGAAAAAAGTGAAGAGAGTGACAGTTAGAAGCTTTAGTTTAGTTGCTTCTCCTATCACGCTTTCAGTTTCTCTTCACTTCCGTGTTTTACTTTTAAAACGTATTAGTTCAGCAGGGATAAATACCAAATACACTCGACATTATTAAAAACACTGCGTCTTCTTACTTTCTTCAGTCACATGACTCTGCGGGCAACTCGTGAGAGTGCAAGCACAAAATATCTCATGAGAGAAAGTTACGAGTTCATATGTCGATATTTCTAGGGAAAACACCGAAACGACTTTACTGCGCTAAACAACGCTGTAAACAAGTTATCTAACATTATTAAAGTTTGAACAAGCACTTTGCTGTGTTTCCGAGCGCAAAGCGCCGTGTTACAACAAGGTGAAGTATGTTATAGTTTTCTACGAGAAATAACAAACAGCAGATACCTGTGAGATTGTAACAGAGGCGGCTGTGATGATCCCGCAGATAAAACAGCTGGAGTATAACAGCAGCTCCAGCAACAGCAGAGGCCTCGGCAGCGCCATAATAACTCCACACCGTCTTTAACCAGCAGCGGCGGCGCAGACACTCACGAGTCAACGACAACCACGTGATCGAACCACATTCCCTTGCATCTCTCTCAAGTATAGCATCAAAATAGGTCTAAATTATGATATTGAGCATACCACCTTATTTTAGTAACTACAATTAGTTGTATTGTTTGAGTGTTTTACCTACTTCTAACTACTATGTTAGTGTATAACTAGATTAATTGTGATTAAACCAAGACCTTATCACTTGTAAATTAATTTTAAGTTACTGTCAAGATCCCTCCACGCAGCAAAAAAGCCCTTACACTTCCAATAACTAGTCAACCAATCTTGGATGTAAAACAATACAAATCTAGTATTGACTGTAAAAGACGTTCATTCCAGCTTCAGGGTAAGTAACTGTCAGTTTCATTGTTTGAGAACCAGGGTCTCTTTACTCTCCCACAGCAGAGCATATTACATTTTCATGTTGTTTAGTGTACTCAGCCAGTAAAATGTCATGTAAGGCTGCATATGCCTTTTACAGTATGCATTTAGCACTAAATTGTAGCAAGGAGTGTTTGACTTCTTTTATTACACGACACCACAGGTTCACAGAAACTCAGCAACATTATATAACAAGTAACAAGTAATATAAAAAATCATAAGCCAACCAGGCCTGCATTTTCAGATAAATTAATAAACATTAATGTAACAGCAAATAAAATGAGAATTTTTTTCCATTTAATCAGAATGCTTTTCAGTGCCTACTGGAATAATGCTGGACTAAAGTAGAATTATCAGCCAGATAACGTTTTAACAAGTAATACTTTAGAGCATCATGATGATGATGATAATAAAGCACTTATTCAGTGTTCTCAATCTTTACAGCACAATTTAGTATTTTCTTAGTTCTTTGCCATTAATTCAAATTGTTAAATGTTCTGTGCACAGTTATGATATCAATCCGTGCACAGTGTTTTTATGAGGCTGTGCATGTGTGTGTGATAAACTCTATTTAACCCATCCGATAAGAGTCCGTGGGGCAGCCTGGCAGACGGAAGCTGTCAGGCACCGGGCTGTCTAATTTACATATGATCTTGTAGATGGCCTTCTTCCAGCACGGATCAGCATCCCGACCATTCTGTATGGCAGAGAAAAACTCCCTCAGGGCCACCTCAGATACCTCCACAAACCTCTCTGGAATCTAGAAAATGCACATGATGTTATTCACATAATTAAACCGTTACATGCACCACTCGAGTCTGTGCACAAACTGACCTGATAATCATTGCTCTTATTGTAGTGCATGTTGAGAATGCGGTAGAGCTCAGTGTCTCTGCCCAGGCGGAGTGCTCTTTCCCTGGCAGATGCAAGCCCCTCTCTGGCTGCCTGACGGGCAAAGCGCTCCATCTGGATATAGAAGAACTCCCGGAAGTTACTGAACCACTTAATCAGCTGGGAAGTGACACAGCGATTGAACTGTGTAGAGAAAAACAGAAACGGAAAGTTAATTCCGGCAGCATTCCAAAAGATGGCATATTATGATTCTAAGTAAGCACATTTTAAGACACTGTGTGATGTTTAACATAAAATACATCAATACAGCTTTAATATAATATACAATTTCAATAATTCCATAGATATTCATTTATTATAAATGCAGGAACATTTTCTGACAGTTCTAATTGAGCCAAAGCGTTTCAAAAGGAACCCATGCCACACTGCTGTATATAGGTCAGCGTAAATTCATTCAATAAGTCACTAGCCCATATAATTTGTGCAGGTTATGCACACTATTTTGTGTTCAGGATATGAATGATGCTCACTTTGACATCAGGGAAATATGTCTTGAGTGTGCTGGAGCTGGGGTAGCGCGTGTAGAAGAACAAGAGTTTGGCTTTCTTCAGGTGGCATGGAGAGAGACCTTCCTGAGAGTGCAGATGGTTAAGGAATGTTTGATACAAATAAACAAACAAATACTACCATTCAAATGTTAGGGGACTGCAATATTTTTTTTATGAATTTTTAAGTAAATGTCTCATCCTCACCATGGCTATTTAATCAAACATTCTGGGAAAACAGTAATATTATTGCAACTTAAAAAAACAGTTTTCCATTTTATTTGTTGCTGTAATGACATGCTGAATGTTTAGCAGAAATTACTCCAGTCTTCAGTGTCGCATTATCCATCAGAAATCATTCTAATGCTGATTTTCTACTAAAGACACATTTATTATTATTATTATCAGTGTTGAAAACAGTTGTGTTGCTTAATATTTTGGTGAAAACCGTGAATTGTATTTCTTCAGGATTCCTTGAATGTCTCATAGAAAATAGAAAAAATAGAAAATAGAAAAAATAGAAATAGAAAATAGAAAAAACGGCATTTGTTTGAAATACTGAGTGACATTATAAATGTATTCAGTGTCAATTTAAAACATCCTAGCTGAATATAACTATTATATATATATAAATTATACTACTATATATATTTATACGTGTATCTATTTTCACAGCTTTTATAAAAGGATATTGACCCAGCAGCAAGATAGAGTGCTGCATCTCCTCCATCCACCCCTCCTGCTCCTCTCATCCCTACTTCCCTCGCTCTATCCGACCGAGAGGGGTCGAGATGGCCCAGCAACGGGAGGGGTGGGAACGCAGAGTTGTGTGAACGGAAGTCCATGAAAGACTCAGACAGGCAGTCCTTATGAACAGGCAAACTGGAGAGGGAGCGGGTAAAGAGATTCTGCATGGTGTAATGAAGAAGGGGCAGGGGAACGGGGTTGTCTGGGGGATAGGAGGGCAGGAAGTGATTTTTGCTCCTAGGGGGTCCTAAAAGAGCTGAGAGAGGAGGCTGGGGAAGCTGAGCGAGGCTGGGATTGGCTTGAGGGAGGAGGAGGTCCTTGTGTACACTGTGAGCAATAGGAGCCCTCTTGTCTTGAGGACTCTTTGTGACAAGTGGCAACGCTTCCACCTGCTCTGCCGCATGCGTTCTCGGTCTCCAGTCTGGGTTTAGATCCAACGTCATGCTGGTTTCTTGAGGAACGGCAGTGGATGTGACTGCCGAGGGGTCGCTTTCGGCATAGAGGCGGACAACTCTGTCGATAACTTGAGCCACAACATTTGCCAGCTCTTGTTTTAGAGCTTGAGCAAACTTCTGCCCTCCTTCTGCGCCTTCCCACACACCTCTGACCAGGCTGCATCCCAGCCACACCTGATCGCCATTTAACTCCAAATCCAGGTCCACAGAGGTCTCTGGAAACATCCCGGCATTCCCATTGGTTTCATTGGGTTTCTTAGATGAACAGCGCGGAGGAGAAAATCCACTGCAGATGAGCGGATCATCGCTGTCAGAAAACATCTCCACAACCTCATCGAGATTGATCGCCCCGTTCTCTTGTTCTTCCTCTCCTTCTTTCTCATCATCCGCCTGCCCTCCGTACACTTTCCACACCTTGCGTTGGAGTTCAAGAAGTTTCCCTCTGGTTTCCTCCAGCTGGAGCTTCAGTTCTTGCCGCTGTCGCTTCCTACCTTCCCTGCTTTCCCTCTTGTTCCCTTGTTCTGCTGCCTTCCTCTCGTCCATTCTAACTGAAGCGGTACTCTTCCTCCCCCTCTTCCCTTCTCTCCTCGTTTCTTCTTCGCTTCTAGCTGCCGAGTCCATCCTGAGTCTCTTAACTCTTGCAAAATCCTGCGCCCAGTCGCCAGGCTCAGGAGCCGAACCTTGCCCCCGTTCTCCAGGACAGAGCTGCGAAGATGCCGTAGCCCCAACGGCAAACTCTCTCTTCCCAAACACATCCTCCTCATTTACATCATCATCTACCAGAAGCCCAGGGAACAAGCACTGGCGCTGTCGGAAACTACCCCACCTTTGGGACGCACTGTTGGGGTGCATGAGAGGGGAGAAGAGCGGGTGGGAAGAGAGGCTGCCGGGGGAAAATCGGTGGCTTGAGGGGTTGGAATCTGGCAGGCTGCGATACAGTTCGAAGGGACACATCTGGGAAGGCTGCTGATGAAATCGATCCGAAGGCGAATCCATAGCCCCCTTTTCCGTTCTGATCTGGTTAGGATCTTTAAAGAGAATAATAAATGCATAATCATAGAAAAAAATATGCAGCTATTTGGACGGGTTTAAAAATTGTTCATAATCCTCTCATTGTTATCAGCATCATCATCAGCTCTTTTTTTCCTCTCTGCATGTGTGCGTTATCTATCCGCTGACAGCTGTACCCTGTGTTTGTTCAGACTGTTGACTCTATTGCTCTCATCCTTCTTTCTCTCTTTCTCTCCCTCTCCCACACACATACTCAGCACAACACAAATACATGGATGGTGAGACAGTAAATATTTTAATGTGATTACTATAGTCCCAAAGCTCAAAATTTGCATTTTAACTTCATTCATACCTTGTAGTACTAAATAGAGATTTGTTTATAGATAGATAGATAGATAGATAGATAAAAACTCCCAAAATCATATTCTATCTTAAAATCAGATTAATGGAAATTACTCTCCTAAACTGACGTTTATGCCTTTTGCTCATTGGCACAAATGCCACAGATGTCATCAGATTACTGCTGGAATATAAAGCCGTTTAACTGCCGTGAAAAAAAAAATGTAACAGATGGAAGGACAACACCCTCACGGATAAATTATAGAAATTGATTTTCGTTAATTACTGGCACACTAGCCAACTCGCAGTAAATAATATCGCAGAGTTCGCATCAAAGTTACATCGGATATATCGCTCCTGCTTGAATACCGGTGCAGAGCGGACATTTGCAAACTCCGCGCGCTCGTGTCGCAGATTCATTAACAGATAAACTGATGAGGCGCGTTTGACAAGGACAAACAAATACGCTCACGTCCCAAAAGGTAAAAAGGAACAGACAAAGATCTAAAAACTTACAAAACAGTCAGTCAGAAAGCATTCCCCGGTCGGTCCCTGTCCTGTCGTGTTATATTTCGGTCTCGTCGAGGTGTCCGCTGGTCACCGGCACCATCAGCGTTAAAAGCGCCACCGAGTTTCCTGTTATTGCTGTCGCTCCTGTCTCGCGCTGTCCATCTCTCATCCTCGCGCACTCTATCGCGTTGTGATCAGCCAGTAGGCGTCAAGGCGTGAGGGAGGGATGTCCGCTGCCCCGGTGCGCGCGCTCGCACACACACACTATGGCAAGCCGTTTTGACTTTTATTCATTCTCAGGACATGAATTCTTGATATAAACATTTCAGTTTTTACTAGTTAAAATGTTCATTCTTGATATTAGGAATTATATTTCTACTATAGTAACAATTGCAATTTTTGATATTAGCAATTACATTTTCTCTAGTTAAAAAGCTAATTCTTGATATCAGGAATTAAATTTAAACAAGTAAAAACTATAATTCTTGATATCTGTAATTGTATTTCATTAGTTAAATGTAACCATAGACTGACATTCAAAATCAATTGTTGATTTCAAGAATTACGTTGTTGATATCAACAATTTAGTTCTTGATATCAACAATTGAATTGTCACTAGTGACAACGTTCATTTTTAATATCTGAAAATGTATTTCGATATCAACAATTGGGAGTGTAATTTCTGATATCAACAACTTAATTATTGATATCAAGAATAGGCATGTTTACTAGTAAGCATTGTATTTCTGATATGTGATATTGGAATTTAAACTAGAAATAAATTCATTCTTGATATCAACAATTCATTTTGAATAACAGCCTAGCCTACTATTTAACTAGTGAAAATACAATTACAGATATCAACAATTTAACTATTGATATCAAGAATTAGTATTTTTACTAGTGGAAATGCAATTGCTGATATCAAAAATAGCCATTGTTACAGTAGAAATCTAACTCGTGATATCAAGAATGAACATTTTAACAAGGGCTGGGCGATAAATCGATTTTATCTATTAACTCGAGTGTGTAGTTTACATCGACTTCTTTGAATGAAAATCGGTTCTCTCTCTAACATCCACCGACGCTCCCCTCTAGTTCCGAATCATACCCCCCGCAATCCGCCGCATCCCAATACCGTGTACGGAAAGAAAATGAGAGTGCTTAAACTCGCGCTAACCTTAAGTCCGTCATAATGTTCTTTGACAATGTATGTTCTGTGCTCACATTCTCTGTATTCGCTGTTTAAAATAACTGTGGAAGGTACAGATAATAAAAAATGTATCCATTACCTCGTTCGTGAACATCCTCCTTCATAGCATCATCAAGCTTCGCCTTTGTTACTGTAATGAAAATGCGACCTCTAGTGGCGAAAACTTACATATTGTACTTTTAAACCTGTGGAGCGGCAGTACATGAGTACAACACATTTTACGATTATGTTTGTCAGTGGTGCTCAAGATCTGCATATCATTCGTCATCGTCCCGCCAAAAAACAACCTACAGTCACTGATATTTAATGCCGTTGAATGTTTTGTTTGCACTTTATCAGAACTACCTCCTATCTACAGAATAGCAAGATGTTAAAGTTGTGTTTAAAGAAAACGAATCAATGGTCACATCATATATTTTCACTGTTTATAATGGCAATGCCTCACATCTTGTCTTTTTGGCTTGTTTCTGATTGTCCTTTCACCCAGAGGGGGAAATCCAGATCAAATCCCAGAAGGGGAAAATTAAAACAAAATAAAGTTAAAACTTGTTTTGAACAATTTCTTTGTCATCTGTAGATTGATTTTAAGTAGGGGGAAAATAATCGATTTAAATCATAAATCATTTTTTTTCTTAGGCCATATCGTCTAGCCCTAATTTTAACTAGTGCAAATGTAATTGTTGATATCAAGAATTCATATCCTGAGAATGAATAAAAGTCAAAACGGCTTGCCATACACACACACACACACACACACACACACACACGCAGTTTACTGATCCTCTCTCTCTTTGAGTCTCTCACATACTCTCCACGTGGGGCAACTACTTGGTTATGATCCTGCACCAATCAAAAGCGACCTGATTGACTAAAATAATCTGATCTACTAAAATAATCTGATGTACATATATGGTAAGTATACTATGGTGACCTGTTTTTCTGACAAAATTATGTAATAATTTAAATTAATGACTGATTAGTAATATAGGATCACATTCAAGCAATTTAAGAAGCTTTTGGTTTCATCTAAAGTCATAAATCGAATAGGATTTATGATTGAAAGTGATTCTAAAAGGAGAGAAAAGAGAAATTTTAGAACAGAACACATAGTAGCTCTCTCTCTCTTTTTGGTACATAAAGCTCACCACAGAACATTGTTCACATAGCCTATAGGATAAAATGCCCCTGTCCTACACTAATGCCCAACAGTTTGGGGTCAGTAAGATTTTATTTTACTACTTGAAAGAAATACTTTTATTCTGCAAGGATGCATTACATTGATCAAAAGTGAAAGTAAAGATTTATATAGTTATATATACATTTTCTAGCTATTAATCAAATAATACTTAAAGATCAGTCTCCCTAAAAATTAAGGAACATTTTTTTACATTCATAATAATAATAATAGTTGTTTCTAGAGCAGCAAATCAGCATATTAGAATGATTTCTGAACGATCATGTGGCACTGAACTATAGCGTAATGGCTGCTGAAAATTCAGCTTTACATCAAATAAATTACCTTTAAAAATATTAAAATAGGAAACAATTATTTGAATAATATTACATAATATTTATGTTTCAATGTATTTTTGATCAAGCAAATCCAACCTTTTTTTCAAATGCATGAATCTTTTTAATAATAATTTAACTTAATATCTTACCAAGCCAATCTTTTGAACAGTAGTGTATATATCACAAGCAATGTGAAGACAATCTTTCACAATTTTAACCCTTTATAGTTCATTTAAATGTCTAGTAAGACATTATCAAAATAAATTAACAATAAAGAACATGCAAAATGGCTTCCAAAAATCCTTCATTCCATAGGAACATATTTGCTTCTCTAAGGATTCTATTTCTGTCTTCACTGGAATGCTTTAGGAGAGGTCCTAAATAATAAAAGAACTCTAATAAGAACCATGCACACATTCTTTTAAGTTCTTTTATGTCTTTTTCTCCTCATTTTCTTATTTCATGACAATTATGACTAATACAACATAAGAGCTATATTATAGTAACACTGACTGTAGCATGTTAGAAACCTACGATTACATTTTTTGTAGAATTGATTGTTTTGAGAGAGGATGGATATTTACCAATGTGCATAAAAATGCTAGATAATAGGCTGATACATAATATACACAAACTAAAGGGTCTGTTTTTTGTTTTACTAAATTCACTTTTTTTGATTATGTATTCCCCCAAATATGTGCCCTATGAGACTGTATGCCAAGGCCAGAATGAAAAAGCATCAACAGAGCTCTTCATAAACAGAGACTCCTCCACCCCTCAATGTGTGAAAGCTGATTATCGGTCCCTGCACTCCTCTTCCTAGCACCCCTTCTCTCTCTTTCATTGTTTCCATCACTCTCTCTCTCCCCCACTTCACTGAAACACCCCTCAACCAACCAAACTGTTCACAATAACCACTGGCTCCTGTTGTTATGGAAACAAGAAATGTGACACAAAGCCTTATTAATAAAAGGTGTTTGCGACTATAGAGCGATCTAAGTAAACACATGTAATTGAAAGGAAGTTTTAAAAACACAAATATTGGACAGACACAGTACAGATAGGACATTAACCACCCTGCATTCTTTAACAAGCAGTGTTAATGCTAAACGGATTCCTGTCTGTTTCATTTCTGATTTAATTTATTTATCTGTAAAACGGACTAAGTGTGCAACGCAGGTGTTAAATTCCTTGTTAAGTTCATATGCGTTAATAGTCCATTTGCACTGTAAACATACACACACCTTTTGTAAGGTCAGGCCGAAAGGCTTTTGAACTACATTAGCAAATCACACTGAATCCTTTGAACCGAAGCCAAATGACTGACAGCAAACAATATTAAAATGCATGAGCAGTTAACAAAGAGCTATGAAATACACCAAAGGGACGCAGCCATTTGCGAGCAGTGTTTTAAAAATGCCACACGAATGTCGATCCTTTCAAATGGTGGGAGACATATCAAAATGTCTCATTTGAATGAGTCACGATCAAACATATTGCATTATGAGTCGGTAATATGCACAGAATGAAAATGCGGTATCCAGCGGGGAGAGAGAGAGAGAAAGCAGGAGTGGAGATAGACGTTTGAGGGGGTCGATGGACAGGCAAAGTGTTTGCCCATTGGCCGCCTCTGAGGGAAAGTGTGTATGAGAGGAAAGAGCACTCACACATTCAGCCTTGGGCAAGGTGACTGAGGGGAGACAGTGAGTGACAACTGCAGTTGAACTAGAGGATATTCAATCTGAAGGGGACAGAATAATGAATACAGTCCTCAGGAATTAGTACCACATAGACATCAAACCACCAGGGAAGATAAATCCACACAAGCCGGATGTCAGTGTTAATAGTATATAAAAAGAGGATATTATCTATAAATGTATACACACACCGGCCACTCTATTAGGTACACCTGATCAATTGCTTGGTAACACAAATTGCTAATCAGCCAATCACATGGCAGCAACTCAATGCATTTAGGCATCTAGATGTGGTGAAGACGACTTGCTGAAGTTCAAACCGAGCATCAGAATGGGGAAGAAAGGGGATTTAAGTGACTTTGAATGTGGAATTGTTGTTGGTGCCAGACGGGCAGATCTGAGTATTTCATAAACTGCTGATCTACTGGGATTTTCACACACAACCATCTCTAGGGTTTACAGAGAATGGTTTGAAAAAGAGAAAATATCCAGTGAGCGGCAGTTGTGTGGATGTAAATGTCTTGTTGATGTCAGAGGTCAGAGGAGAATGGGCAGACTGGTTAGAGATGATAGAAAGGCAACAGTAACTCAAATAACCACTCGTTACAACCAAGGTATGCAGAATACCATCTCTGAACGCACAACACATCACATCGAACCCTGAAGCAGATGGGCTACAGCAGTAGAAGATAACACCGGGTGCCGCTCCTGTCAGCTAAGAACAGGAAACGGAGGATACAATTCACACAGGCTCACCAAAATTGGACAATAGAAGATTGAAAAACGTTGCCTGGTCTGATGAGTCTCGATTTCTGCTGCAACATTCAGATGGTAGGGTCAGAATTTGGCGTAAAGAACATGAAAGCATGGATTCATCCTGCCTTGTCTCAATGGTTCAGGCTGGTGGTGGTGTAATGGTGTAGGGGATATTTTCTTGGCACACTTTGTATAGTGCCAATTAAGCATAGTTTAAACACCACAGACTACCTGAGTATTGTTGCTGACCATGTCCATCCCTTTATGACTACAGTGTACCCATCTTCTGATGGCTACTTCCAGCAGGATAATGCACCATGTCACAAAGCTCAAATCATCTCAGACTGGTTTCTTGAACATGACAATGAGTTCACTTTACTCAAATGGCCTCCACAGTCACCAGATCTCAATCCAATAGAGCAGCTTTGGGATGTGGTGGAACGGGATATTTGCATCATGGATGTGCAGCCGACAAATCTGCAGCAACTGCGTGATGCTATCATGTTAATAAGGACCAAAATCTCTGAGGAATGTTTCCAACATCTTGTTGAATCTATGCCACAAAGAATTAAGGCAGTTCTGAAGGCAGACGGGGATCCAACCCGGTACAAGCAAGGTGTACCTAATAAAGTGGCCAGTTAGTGTATGTCAGCCAGGCTGATTAAATGGGAGATATTTTGAGATTTGTAGACAATAACTGTGCAGGATGACCAAAAACTGTAATTTTACCTAGTGTCAGTATACAAGAAAATGTACAAAACGTTTTATGCACATCATGCACATCTGTTTTCAGATATATATTTAGTGACCTTAACAGTAAGGTTTAGCTTGTTAGCCTTAACATGAATGAATTTTGTATGATTGTTTCAGGTTTTCACATTTAATTCAGTGTTACTTTCCAATACTTTGTTATTGTTTGTAAAAAAAGTATCAGTTTTTGATAGAAAACTGTTTCAAAGCCAATTTTGTCAGTTTTTATTAAAGCATTTATGTATATACGTTCGTTCAATTATCTATATAATAATTGTTTGAGGTCTAGATTTTTGTATTTAAAATAATTTACCAATTTATTTTTTACTTTTTTTAACGAAATCTCTTTTGTGCTCACCAAGGCTGCACTTATTTTATCAAAAATAAATAAATGCATGCATACATAAGTTATATTATACAAACATATTACAACTTAAAACGACTTTTCTTTTTTAATATATACATAAAAATGTAAATTATTTCTGAGATGTTTATTTGATTATTTTTACTCCAGTCTTCAGAATCACATAATCTTTCAGAAATCTCATATGCTGATTTGATGCTCAAGGAACATTTCTTATTATGATCAGTGTTGAAAACAGTTGTAATACTTAACATTTTGTGGAAGCCTTTTTTTATTCAGAAAGTTGTTTTAAATAACAGCTTTTACTTGCAACATAAACCTCTCGTAAATCATAGATATATTTACTGTCACTTTTGATCAATTTAATAAATCCTTGCTGAATAATAGTATTAATTGTAATGACCCCAGACGTTTGAACAATTATCGGAGCGCACACATAAAATAATAGTTTTGGGTCTGTGAATTGTAGGGCTAGTCATCTATATATCTGCATTATTTCAGCAGCCACCCTGCTTTATAGATATCAGTCGAGCACTATATTTAACCATCGCAGCACTGGATGCTGGATCCAGTCGAGCCCCTGTTTCAGCTGCTGTCTGATAAAACTCCTCTTTACTGAAGCTCTGTTTTGAGTTTACGCCTCTGACCTTGAGCTTCAGGAAACTGACTGCGGTAATGCACATGATTAAAACCGTGAGTGTGTGCATGTCTTCAATGGATTGTCCTTGTCCTCTCAGCACCGCAAACATATTCTTTGATCTTTGACCGGAATGACTCTCACAATGCGGTGGAGAAGCTCAGGAATACAATGTAATGCACCGACTCGCGCTCTCAACCGCGCACAGATCCCACAGACGTGAGAAAACGCGCTCGCACGCGCACACAATTTCACTCACTCTCCCTCTCAGTCTCTCCGCAGTACTCAGGTTGCAATTATCCTCTTTGGCTGGAGTGTTTTGATGGTATAATTGCCATGGACACTGAGGAGAGAGGGATTGGTGAGTGAGAGATAGAATGAGGGATGGAGAGGGGGAGAGAGGGACATCGAGAGCTGACACTCTCAGCATGCTAATGCCCAAACACACTCCATCTCCCCCCGTTTTCCTTTTTGTCACTCTCTTCATCACACACACACACACACACACACACACACGGTAACCTCTCCATTCCACATTCTCTCCAGGCAGCAAATACACAAGCCCGACGGGAGAGCGAGAAAGAGAAAACAACAGTAGGAAGGGAAAGAGAGGGATATTTCCTATCCACTGACAATAGAGATGATCCACGCTCATCCTCTGCTCATCCCTCAGTTCTTTCTGCTACGTAGTCCTTTATTTTGTCCTTTATATTCGTTTCCTTTTACCCCACTCCAGAAACAGAGCCAAAGTGCGAACGACTGCCTTAAACACGATGGCCTTAAGAGATGGGGATTTATCTGCGCTGATGTCTTCATCGAGTCTAGGCAAAACAATGACATCTGGTGGTGGATTAGGAAACTGCACTCAAACTCGTTAAAGTTAACATGACACGAAAATGGACATATTCCCAGTGTTGTGCCAAATTCTGACCGCCGCTAGATTACTACACAGCATATATCTCTTATCCTTATTCCATACAGTTCAAATGATCAGTTGAGGACATGGCCTCGCAGCTCTTGGGCGACAGGGTTTAGACTGAACTCTTGATACAGTACCTTATCCTATGCCCAAGCATATGCCTAATATGTCCAGAACTTCCTGGCCATACTTCCATTTTATAAAACATATTTCTTGGCTTGTGTACCACACAGATGTAATGCATATTCTCATTGGATATACCACTGCACCACCCCTTTCAATGCAACTATATAATGTATGGATATTATAATAAACTTTGAAGAAGTTTGTGAACAGAAAATTGGCTTCATATTCATAACTCTTTCCATGGACCCATGCAAGGATTGGGAATAGTCGGATGGCATCGAAAGATAAAGAGCCAAGACATTCTTAACAGTTAGGATTAGGCAATCAGGTAGCGATTTCAATGAGAGGGAGTAATAATTTGGCAGGGGTTGAAAATGGGCATATTGGTCCTACTGTGCACGATTCATAAGCTTGTCTTTCAAATGGCTTTTCTTTTTGTTTGAGGTCACCTAGGCAGTGCTGGCTATTGGTTAATATGTACTGATAATCAAAGCCATTTAGACATTTTTTAAATGAATATTCCAAAGTCAAAAAGCACTCAAAGGATCAGTTCATCCAAAAACGAAAGCAGTGAATGGGTGCCGTCAGAATGGGAGTCCAAACAGCTGATAAAAACATCACAATAATTAGTCCATAATCCATAATAACACTTTCTTCAGTGAGAAAACCTATCGCATGTTGTCCTCTTACATCAAAATCCATATTTTTAAAACACTTTTTGCTTGTAAGCAATGCTTGATCTGTGCATATTTTTCTCCTGATTCAGAAAAGACAAATCATATGGATAGAAGACTTGCATTTTAGCCAGAAGCAATGATTTGAACTTAAAAAAGACTTCTTACAAACATGCAGTTTTCATTGGAGTCACATGGATTACTGTAATGTTTTATCAGCAGTTTGAACTCTCATTCCAACGGCACCCATTCAATGCAAATGATCCATTAGTGAGCAAAGATACAATGCTAAATCCAAATCTCCAAATCTGTTTGATGAAAAGACAAACACATCTACATCATGGCCTGAAGGCGAGTACATTTTCAACTTGTATTGAACCTGGAACATTTATTTAAGCTACTGTTGTATAAGTTGCAGTTTGCTTGCCAATATCCAATGCAGCAATTTAATGCCAGCTATAGCTAATGTAATAAATGCAACAGCAATAGCCAATAAAAACTGTCTACCCAAAATGGAGCACACTGTTTTAGGAGTGGAGTAACCCCATTTACAATCGACTGCAAACTCTGGTATGCACACCCACCATCCAATTAATTCCCACTGGAGGGAATCAAGTCCCTTCCTACATTCAGAATACACACTGATCATCCCGTTCCACACTGAATGTCACATTACGCAAGTAAAATTGGTCACAAATGCCATTACACGTTCATAATAACAATTTATATATTAAATTGCTTATAATTTACCAAACAGGCAGATTTCATTGAAAATGCAATGTCTTCATTTAAACAACAGTCATTTACATAACAGCTTCAAATACACAATAGATCAACCATTGAATTAAAAAAACTGACATTTCCAGTTCCTTAGTCTCAGAAAATGTATCACATTATTAAGTTAAAATAGTGTCAAATCAAGCAAAACTCTGTTGTGGTGGTTGTACAGTGCAGGGAGTAGAATGCTGTTGGACATATCCTACAAGTGTAACTATTTGAGTAAGCGGGAAGGTAAGTGTGGGAGTCAAGTGTGTGTATGTGTGCATGTTGACTGTGTGGGTGGCCAGCGAGTTGCACTTAAGTGAAACTGTGGTGGAATTATTGTGTGTGTGTTAGTCAAAACTCAGTTGATGAGAGTACGTATGTGGGAGTGTGCTTGGGTGTCCCAGGTTTGATGAAGCTTGAGTTAGTATGTGTGTGTGTGTGTGTGTTTAAACTGTTTCTCTATGTATCGTGGTCCTGAGTGGGAGTCTGTACGGAGAGAAGTCTCTCTGCATGCTCTAGGATTTCAGCAATCTTCCTCTTCACTGCTTCTCTCCTCTTCAAATCTACATCTCCTAGCGAGAGAGAACGAGTAATAGAAAGAGAAGAGAAAAAGAGTAGAACAAAGGGATGTTGTGAGGTTAGGTTTCCTCCAACCATTTAAATATTTTGCATTGCATCCAAATAGAGCTAATTTCCTGCTTTGAGGAAAAAAAACATTGCATGTTAATGTCCTTGTGTTGAGAGGTACTCTGCTCTTTCCTCTCAAATAATTGAATCATGCCAGGGTCATCCTGACCACAGCAAATGGGCATTTGGCTGATTTAGGATCTGTAATCTGCATATGGGGCCAGTTTTTCATTTTGAGTCTTGTTTAGATAAAAAACCTAAAATTTTCATTGAAACGGCAATATTTTGGTCATGCAATTTATTAAACCATTGTGGTGTTATTAAATATTGGAGTTCTAACAAGCAATGACAGTGTATAGAATTCATAATTCTCTATTAATACTATTTTCCAACACATCTGCCTGCAACCATTCAGGTGAGGGGTGTTTATTTTTTATAATAGGTAAAATGTCATCCAGTTATAAATTAATATACACTACCATTCAATGTTTAGGGTAAGTACTATTTGTTTCAAATTTTGAAAGACAATACTATTATTAATAAGGACCAATTTAATTGATCAAAAAAATAGTAATACAATTTATAATGTTTAAAATCAAATAAATACTCTTATTTTGGACTATCTCTTCATTAATTAATGCTGAAGTCAAGCACATGCATTGTGGGATAACTATATTCCCTACACTGTGCTTTGTTGAATACACATTGAGAAATGTAGTATTTAGTATCCCTTGCATACAGACTATTATCACAGTGTGTACAGTATATACATGATATGCTACAGTTTGTTAGTCTATTATCAAGAACAGCCTCCTTCTCTTACCTTGCACTCCTTTCATAAATGTATCAACAGCCGTCCTATATCGTTGTACTGCTGCACTGTATTCGCCGTTTCTCTCTTTTTCCTGGGCGGCCTTCAGCTCTTCATTGGCCTGGTACACGTAGTTCACATCTCCAGCAGACTCAGTCTCATCTGGAATGGTTAGAGGAACGGACAGGAGTTCAGCGGCGTGGCTGGGTGATCCATACGGTTGATCTGGAAGATTGGGGAAGGTGATGAGAGAAGTCTGCATTAAAAACCCAGAAAGCCAATTATATGTGACCCTGGACCACAAAACCAGTCTTAAGTGTCAATTTTTCAAAATTGAGATTTATACATCAAATGAAAAGCTGATTAAATAAGCTTTCCACTGATATATGGTTTGTTATAGGACAATATTTGACTGAGATACAACTATTTGAATATCTAGAATCTAAAGGGGTGCAAAAAAATCTAAATATTGAGAAAATCACTTTTAAAGTTGTCCAAATTAAGTTCTTAGCAAAAAATTACATTTTGATATTTATGGTAGGAAATTTACAAAAATATTAATGGAACATGATCTTTACTTAATATCCTAATGATTTTTGGTATAAAAGAAAAATCTATCATTTTGACCCATACAATGTATTTTTGGCTATTACTACAAACATCCACGTGTAACTTGAGACTGGTTTTGTGGTCAAGGGTCACATATGTAGAAATGATGAGTTAAACTTCACAGACTTTAATACCTTCTTTGGCACATGGGTCAAAAACAGCAAGGTCTGTATCTGAAAGCAGAGGCGGGGCCTTGTATGAATGTTCGTCCAATCCTGAGTCAAACAGTGAATCAAACTCCTCTGATTGGTCGACTGGAGAACCCGGAATTTCAAGCGAGGCATCTGGAAGAAGAAAAGCGGGAATAGAACAACTAGCTATGATGGAACTCAAATAAGACATAATAGGATTGATAACTGTAACAAACTAACGTGTTGTAGTGTCGGTAGCAGCAGAGCATTGGTCTGTGCCGTTATTCTCATGTGTTGTGATGTCAGTCTCTCTCTCTTTTTCTGTCAGTCCTTGTATTTCTGTTTCGGTGTGTGTTTCTTGTGTGAGGCTGCTTTCCGTGTCACTGAGAGCCTCAACTGCCAACTCAGGTTGAGTTAGATCGGTCAGTCTTTGGTTGGAATCCAGCTCCTGAACCTGGATAGGAGACTCTCTCCCCGTCTCCTCTTCAGCCAGCAGCTCAGTGTTTCTCTCAGGTAGGGGAATAAGAGGAGGAGGAAGAGACGTAGAAATGGCAGCTGTCTCCATTGGTCTTCTCACTTCTGCTCCCTAAGACGAGAGAAATAAGACATTCTGTCATTTATTCACCCTCATGTTGTTCCAGACCTGTTTGACAATGGCACAATGAGAAGTCAATAACAAGACACAAAATCAGAAGAATATAGGACAAAGTCAAGTATGGACAACTCATGGTACTTTTAGAGTGATTTATCAGTCTTGCAATTGACAATTCTCATTATGCACTCTGAAAAGGAGAACACACACACACACACACACACACACACACACACACACACACACAATAGCCAAAATACACTGTATGGGTCAAAATTATCAATTTTTCTTAAATGCCAAAAAGCATTAGGCTATTAAATAAAGATCATGGTCCATGAAGATATTTGGTGAATTTCCTACCATAAATATATCAAAAGTGAATTTTTGATTAGTAATATGCATTGCTAAGAACTTCTTTAGGACAACCTTAAAGGCAATTTTCTCAATATTTCGATTTTTTTTTGCACACTCAGATTCCAGATTTTCAAATAGTTGTATCTCGGCCTAATATTGTCTGATCCTAACAAACCCATACATCAATGAAAAGCTTATTTATTCAGATGTATTATGATGTAGAAATCTCAATTTCGTAAAATTGACACTTATGACTGCTTTTGTGGTCCAGGGTCACATATAATATATGAAACAATATTTTATATATACAGTTAAATATTGTTTAAAGAAGTCTTAACTTTACATTTTCAACCAAGACTGCATTTATTCGATCAGAAAATCTGGAAAAAAACTGTAAAATTGTGAAAATTATTTTAAAATTATATTTAAATGTAATTTATTAATGTGATGCAAAGCTGAATTTTCAGCATCATCATTACTCCAGTCTTCAGTGTCACATGATCTTCAGAAATCATTATCATATGCTGATTTGATCAAAAATGACGTTTACATTACAGCAAATTATATTTCAGATAAATACTGGTTAGTTTAATCACAGTTTCAAAGGTTAGATATATTAAATTTGAAAGCATATTTTATTATCAATGTTGAAACTGCTGCATAATATTTTTGGTAAAAACTGTAATACATTTACTTTCAGTATTCTTATGATGAATAGATTACATTAACCTATACTGAAGTGAAACAGAGTTATCTGTAAAAATGAAAAATTCTTTACTGTCACTTTAGACAAATTGCAGCGTCTTTACTGAATATATATATTTTTAAAATCATACTGAACCCAAACTTTTAAATGGCAGTGTACAGGTTTTATAAGGAAAAAATCAAATAGAATACATAACATGATATAAATATATTTTCCAGAAGATTGGTACATGTCTTACCCTGAAGAACTCTTTGAGTTGAGGGCTGTTGTACAGAGCAGGAATATTTGTAGTGAAGAGCAGCATGGCCTCGGCAGCTTTCCTCCTCTCTTCAATCACAGCCTCATCGAAACGCCCTGTGAGAGAGACACAGAAAAAGAAAGGCAGGACAGAGAATAGAGAGTGCGGTGGAAGATATTAGAGAAACATAAACAAACAGACAATTGCATCAAGTCATAAAAGTTTTATAAAACATACAAACAGGTGAACCGGGTTATTTCTCTTGTTTACCCATCATGTCTAGCAAAGCATTGACCTTACCAAAAACCTGTGCTCGTGGAAAAGAGGGAAACTCTTCTTGCCGTCTGAACAGGTTCCTATGAGTGTACGCCAGCTCTCCGTGTAATTTCTTCAGCTCTGAGTACCTCTTCCACACCACAACCTGCCAATCAAAGCAACAATGAGCCCAATGCAACTCTGATCTATCATGCACATGTGCAAATACAAAAGGATGCTCATACCTCTTTAACATTCTCCGGCTGTGTCTTTGATACAAACTACAGAGAAAGATACAGATAAATGAAACCTCACAACACCAAAGGGAGAGGATTTGAAAGGGCTGATTGTAAGCATTAATGAGGAAGGGGAGACTGGTGCATGAGACACTGAGTCACGTGACCTCGTCCAGATTCTTTAAATCACGAGTTTCACTAAATACCAGATAAACAATGCCTTGTACTAGTAGTTATTAACCCCTTCTATGAGGATCAGATGATCTTATTTATGCCTTTTGTATTTATGAAGCACATTTTATCAGTGTACAAAGCAGTTTAACGTTACGCGTAAATCATAAACACCTTTAATTAGATTAGATAATTACCTAGACTTAACACAACAGTCCATTCAAAACACTCAGATATATGTGGCCCAGATTCAATCAATAACTATACAGTATCTACAGTATTATTCCACTCGGTGATAAGGAGATTAAACGTAAATATGATAAATTATAATACAATAACGTTTCATTATTGTGCTAACGTTACTAACCCTAGCTTTGACTTTATATTCCGTGTGTCCTTTCTCGTGTGTGCGTGGATCTGTCACAGTGAAGAAGCGGTAATATTCCTCTGTTTTGGTCTTTCGAGACATCACTGTCACAAAAATATCTTTAAATTTACAATAATATAAATATGGGGAAAGAATCAAGCTCCGTGACTGGTACTGTGTGGACAGTTTGGAGCAGTTACTTCCTGCTTTGAGAGGAGCGCATGCGCAGACCGATGACGGCGCGACTTTCCAGTCACTTCAAAATAAAAGTCATGCTAGGTCAAAATAAGATTTTTGTTTCTTCATTGAATGTGCTGCTAAATATGAGAGTGTGTCCCAGTTTAGGATCAACAGCATGCAAAGAAGAGAAGTGAGAAACCCATCTATGTGGGCACCTATATTTAGGGTATATTTGTATGGGTGTGTACTGTTCATATCATTTTTAGATAGGCCTACACATGTGAAATCAAGTCTTACAACATCTTTCTAGTTTGACGGAAAAAAATCAATCTGTAAAAATCAATCAATATATGATTGCAAAAAGTGCAATATATTAATATATCAAGTTACAATCAAACAATTGTAAGTCTGCCAAATTAGTGACATTCTTATATGTAGCCTAATGCTAATCCACACAAACAGTGTATCTTCATTTTTTTCCAACATGAAAGAAGATATGTAATAACTTAAAATAATTAACAAATGTATACACATGTTTTTATTTAATATTTAAATAGTTATTTAAATAAAAAAGGCTTGTCTGCACATTCCATATAGAATATACACATGTGGTCAGAATTGTTAGCACCCTTAGTAAATATGATCAAATAAGGTTGTGAGAATAAATGTGCATTGTTAATCCTTTTGATCTTTTATTTAAAAAAATCACAAAAATCTAAGCTTTCATTGGAGAATAAGAATTTAAAATGGAAGGAAATATCATTATGAATAAAAGTTTTTTTCTCAAATACACGTTGGACACAATTATTGGTACCCCTAGAAATTCTTATGAGTAAAATATCTCTGAAGTATATTCCAATTCATATTCACAATTTTGAGCACACCAGCGTGATTATGAACATGAAATTATCCAGCCATGGCTTCCTGTTTCACAGAAATATAAATAGAAGGAAAAACAAATCCCAAATTCCCTTAATCATCCATCACAATGATAAAAAACAAAGAATATATTTCTGATTTCCTCCAAAATTCCCATTTCCACCATCAGGGCAATAATTAAGAATTTCCAATCAATATAAAATGTTATGAAACTGCCTGGAAGAGGACATGTGTCTATATCGTCCTACTGCATGGTGAGAAGGAGAGTTTGAGTGGCTAAAGACTCTCCAAGGACCGTGACTGGAGAAACAGTTGAGTCTCGGGGTCAGAAAACCTTAAAGAAAAGGTCAAACCGCACCCACATCACCACATATTGTTTGGGAGGATTTCAAGAAAAGAATCAAGAAAAGTGAATCAAGAAAAACTCCAGCATATTCAGTTGTCAGACATAACTGGAACTTCAAATGGGACTGGCTTCTATGGTCAGATTAAATTAAAACATGAGCTTTTTATCAGCAAACACTTTGGTGAACACGGGGATAAAAAGTACCCCGTGTACAATGAAATATACTGCTGTATTTTTGATATTGTAGGACTATATTTCTGATGGAGGTCCTGGACATCTTGTTTAGACACATGGCATTATAGATTTGATCAAATACCAACAGATAAAAATCAAAAAGTGACGGACTCAGTTAGAAATCTTATAATGGGCCATGTTTGAATCTTCGAACCAGACAATAATCCAAACACAAACCTTAAAAACAACACAAAATGGGTCACTGGGCACAAAACCAAGCTTCTGCTTTGACCATTCCAGTCCTCTGACCTGAACCCTGTAGAAAATGAGTGAGGTGAACTGAAGAGAAGAAGCACCGTCATGGAGCTGGGAATCTAAAGTGTCTGGAGTGATTCTGGATGAAGGAATGGTCTCTGATCTCTCGTCAGGTGTTCTCGAACCTCATCAGGCATTATAAGAGAAAATATAGAGTTGTTAAACTGGCAAACTGAGGTTTTAAAATTTATTGAATAAAAGGGTGCCGTTAATTGTGGCCAAAGTGTATTAGAGAAAAACATTTATTTAATTATAATATTTATTTTAATAATAGATCAAAGGGATTAACAATGCAGATTTATTTCCACAGCCTTCTTTGATCATATTTACCAAGGATACCAACAATTCTCACCATGTGTGTATAATGTACCTCAAATTGCAGGTCAGACTATAACACTTTTTTTTATAAAGCACAAAAAATAAGACAGACAGGACGGACGGACGGACGGACGGACAGACAGAGACAGATAGACAGACAGACAGACAGAGAGAGAGAGAGAGAGAGAGGAGGGATGGATGGATGGATGGATGGATGGATGGATGGATGGATGGACGGACGGACGGTCGGACAGACAGACGGACAGTCAGACAGACAGACAGACAGACAGACAGACAGACAGACAGACAGACAGACAGACAGACAGATAGATAGATAGATAGATAGATGTCACTTTATTTAAACATAATGTTAATTTATTTCACGCCTCATCTACGTGCCCAGCATGCTGCTCATAGCGCTGACATGCCCACCTCTCCCTTATAAATGTTAATGGCCACCCATTGACACGACCAAGTCTGAGTAATCTGAGATCTCGAAGTCTTAGTTCATGTGGGTTCAATAAGGGGTGCAGATTTAGACTATAATGTCACCCAGCTGCAAACATGTCCACGTGTCAACTTTGATCGGCTAGACAGGATCTCTCTCTCTCTATATATGCAATGCAGTCAAGTAAATCACCAGAGATGGAGGATGGTGTGAAATAATGACTAAGCAGACCAATTAACATTTGAGTCACTTCGTATCATTAATTCCACAGTCTAACGAGGACCTCATAGTGAGCACAAGACAGAAATGCACGGCTCTCCAAATCACAAGTGACACCACACACCTTAACGCAGCATAATAGCATCACCGCCCTGTAATAATTAACACCCTAGCAGTTCATTAGTACCTTGCCACTGAAGTTAATAACATTTCACCTGTCAAACAGGAGTATATTAAGTCCCAGATTATGCATTTTTCCATGATATATTGTTGCAAATGACAGAATCGATAAGTCTTCTGATGCAAAAGTAACACCTCGGTGTGACCTTATCAAACATCTGTCCTACTGGGTCTGGGAGTCCCTCCTCACGCACAAATGTCTCTTCACCCTTTACCCCTGCTCCTTTACACCCACACATCAACACCACCACCTCCACCGTCCTTCGTGGTTATGTTTCGACCAATAAGATCTCTAATCGACCCCAGAATCCCCCTTTTGTGCCTATAAAAGCCTGTCATCATTAAACTCCTCTAAAAGGCAGTGTTGTACAGTGCTGAAAGGATGTGCTCTCCATTACAGGTGCTTGTGGCGACTCTGTCCATGTCTCTGCTGCTTTGCAGCGTCAGTTCGGCACCAAGAGGAGACCTGCTGCTCCAGCTGCTCCAGTCAGAAGTGGATCCCAAGGAGAATGAGGCAAGACAAACTTTTCAACAGAATTGTTTTAAACTTCAAAATGCCATATTTTAATGATTCAATGTGTTACCTGCCGTTTCTTTGTAGTTATTTGTGAAAGTTGCTAGTAAGTACAAGCAATTTTCACTTTGAGTGGTTATTGAGTGTTTAACAAGAAATTACTATTTCAGTTTTTCTACCTCAATATAAATTTTTGTATTCAATGTGTTACAAATAGGTAGCAAATTTGGAAAAACTTGACAGTAAAATTCAAATGAACTAACATGAAGATGAATAAATACTGTAATAAATGTGTTAATTGTTGTTAATTTTGTTGTGAAATGTTGCTGTATATTTCAACTGTTAGCTCAATTTCACTAAATATTTTTAACAGATGCAGGTTTTGGTTTTATTACTAAATATTGAAATTAAGATTAAGATCTATAAATACTTTAAAGTATTCTTCACATAGTGAAGTGTCTAATGAAACCTTTTTGTAAATGTAAAATGTACTGGCAATTTTGAAGTGACCATTTTTAATCCTTTAAAAAGGGCTTTGAAAACAATTTTTACTCAGAAACTGCTAATAAATAATACATTGAATTAGACATAAAATGCTTAAGTAGAAAGGCTGAAATAGTTTAACCAACAACCTTTATTTACAACTTTAAAATAAAATCATTTTTTTAAGTGCACAGTCTTGAAGGTAATATCTGTGTGGATACAGAGAAAACAATAACATGCATTTATAAGAACTACAGCATGTTCAAATTAAAATGCTGTTTTTGACAATGAAAGGTTTCTGAATTGTCGTCTTTTCTCTCTCCAGCTTCAGGATCTCTCTCGTTTGCTTTTGAAGCAGCTTTCCGAGTCGGTGGCACCGGAGGAGAAAGATGCTCTTGAAAGCATTGATGATCTTGAGGTTCGTAATGAAGTGGTTCGCCAGATTCCTGTTTCCCAACGAGAACGCAAAGCAGGCTGCCGGAATTTCTACTGGAAGACCTTCACCTCTTGTTAGTCAACATGCTTGGTTTAAAATGTCAAGACCCTTACAAACATTGTTATACTTGTGTAGCCATCAAAATAACTTGATGTATTAGAGGATTTCTGGTCCTGTGCATATATAATGGATTGTAATAATCAACATGTTCTTCAGTTTCTTCTCTTTCTGCATTAACCAAATGTTCCTTAAAAATCACCAGCACCCAGTAATGACACCAGGAACACCATTCCAGTATAAAGAGGGATTCAATCTGACATTTATGCAGCGTATGCTATAAAATGTTTGTATTAGTACTATTATCGATGGCCAGAGATTATATGATTAATGTTTAAATCTTGATTATAGGGCTTTTATGTTGACCTTGCGACAGTGTCACTGGATTGCTAGTCCTCTGTAATAAAGTGTGATCAGGGAAAGTGTGTTTGTGTGATTGGCTCTCTGGGATGCAATATAAACTGCAAGAACACACTACAAACTTTTGTCAGTTTTTTCCTTCACATTTTATCAAATCATAAATCAGAACATTCAGTACAAACTATGTCAATAGACATTTGCAGTAAAAACAGATGGATTTATAATGCTGAACTTTTTACCTCCCTAAAAGTCAACATCAGAAAAAAGCAAGCTCATCCAAACGTGTCCTGAAATAAACTGGTAGCTTAAAAAGTAATTCCGCCATTAAAACCGACTGTGCAGTACCAGGGCACTTCAATTAGCAATCATCTGCAATGACAGGTTTAGAAAGTTTTTTGGCAGCAAATTGACCAGATGGACACAGTTGGAATAAGCTTACAAAATATTCCAGACAAATCAATAAATAAAGCATGCGACCATCTGAACCACTTTATGCTTTTAGTTTCTAAATAATTGTAACTATTGGTCAACGCAAACACTAGCACTTAATTACTTCGCTTCAAACAATCAACACCTTATTTGAAACCTTTTTATATAATTGAATTAAGCAATGGATGCTTGTTGCTACACCTCTTTCAAATAACCGACCATTAAAAATGCATTTTGACATGAAATAAAGCAAATAAAGAAAACCAGATTTAAAAAATAAAGCCAACCAGTAAAAATATCTGCACAAGTATCAATCTGAGTCACTTCTCTAGCATGTACTTTACCTCCTTGTAACCTTCATACTTGACCATGTAATGTCTGTTAGTCATTACTCAACATATATTTAGTAACAAAATCGTGACTTTCACTATTCAAACTCCTAAAATAATCCACCCTGCTGCCAAAAACAAAACACTGAATGTAGAAATAAACTGCAGCTACTCCGCTTTAAAAGAAACCAACCACTTTGATCCACACACACACACACACACCTGTCAAAAGATTTCCTTCATTGAAGTGATCATTCAATACACCGACCCTTTATTCCCATCTGACAACACTTCTCTAGTAACCGTTTCTGAAATCAGCGTAAACCTAGAGCTAGAGACAGCACGGAAAACAGAACAAAACAGCTGCCTGTGATCAATTTTCC
The DNA here is from genome assembly GCA_027564155.1 of Gymnocypris eckloni scoliostomus. NCBI lineage: Eukaryota > Metazoa > Chordata > Actinopteri > Cypriniformes > Cyprinidae > Gymnocypris > Gymnocypris eckloni. Next base: position 32,286,376 of record CM050413.1, on the reverse strand, counting down.
ACCCATTTAACCCGAACTACAATAACCTCATGATGAATGCAATGTTAACATCAAGTCGGTAAACTAAACAGTAATATCCTTTAACAATCATGATTCAAGTATTAAAATGAACACTGAATATCCGCTGACATCAGGTTGAGATGATAAAAGAAAAGAGATGAACTGAATGGTGACAATGAAGTGACCCCAACTGCCAACAGAATTAGGGCATTATTTGAGGAAAGTGTGACATGTTACTATATTTCATTAAAGGTAATTATTTTAGTGCTGTAAAAGTGACTGCTTCTTTAAAAAAGGTAGAAATGCCAAATGTGAGCCTCGTGAACCAGGTGCATAAACATACGCTGAGGATTATACACAAACACCATCATATTTCATTCACCACCTGTTTTTCTATATTCTTGAGGAAACAGCTCTCCAGTGGAACTATTTTTTTTACAGTGGAGCTATTTTTTTCTCCTTAGCTCTATGCTACCCTGAGAGGGACGTCTTCATATTATTTGTGCGATCGACACGTAAAGTCAAGGATGGAAGAAATGCCAGGTGGTGGATGATGTTTAGATGGTGTTACAGTCTGAAGAATAACTAAGAAGAGAAGGGAACTGAGTGACGGAGGACGGAAGCATTAGCAGTCAGTGGAGATTTTGGCAGAAAGATCTTGAATGCGACGAGCGCTGCAGCTCTTGCAGAGAATGTGTCCGTCCAGGGGATAGCAGCCTCTTCCCTCGCCCTCTGAAGAGAGGAGAAGACCACAATCCTGCAACACAAACCGTTTTCTTTAGCATTCATTTAGAACATTTCACTTACAGGTACATCTCAAAAATTTGAATATCATGAAAAAGGTCAATATTTTTTGTCACTCATTTCAGAAAAAGTGAAACCCATGTATTATATAGCTTTATTACACATCTTCAATATTGAACCTTTTCACAATATTCAAATTTTCTGAGATACTGAATTTGGGGTTTTCATTAGTTGTCAGTTATAAATCATCAAAATTAAAAGAAATAAACACTTGAAATATATCAGTCTGTGTGGAATGAATGTATACATTATACAAGTTTAACTTTTTGAATGGAATTAGTGAAATAAATCAACTTTTTGATGATATTCTAATTATATGACCAGCACCTGTACATCTAAATAAGACGCAGCTTTTTAGTCAACCATTTGTTAATGCTTTATTTAAGGCAATACGATACAGGCAAAACAATTTTTTTAATTGACCAGACACTGGTCAGTTTGTTTTTTATTATTATTTTAGGCCATTTTGCTTCCATAACTTGAATTCTTTCAGAATGGCGGAAAGAAAACTTACACTATCTAGTTGCATCTGTAGATTTCAACTGCAATACATATCTTTTCTCAAATATTTTTTTTCCTCATGCAAGGAGCCATTTTTCAGCAGCACTTGTACATGCATCAAATCTTCCACCTCTATTCCTATTTATACTACAAAAGGTGTTTGTTCAGATCATTTGCATGCTAGATTTTATGCTTAAAAACAGTGAATTTAATTTTTACTGATTTATGGATTGATAAATTAAGATTCTTCAAAATCTCCTTTTGAAAAGAAAATCCCTCCAAAAACGAATTTTAAATCTGGTTCTATCCAATGTTCAGATTTATATTCTGTACATTTATGCATATACATATAATTAGTGCACATTTAATAAAACACGCATTACTCATATTTAAACATTACACTTATAGAAAACTGGTATGGTAATATTTATCTATAATTACCAGATTCACCTGTAACGTGTTTCTGTAATTGATTAACTGTACAAGGGTGGGGTGTTGATTTAAGTTTTTTTTTTTATGTATTAACCCAATTACAATAATATCAGCTTTTTGGGCAGTCTTGCAGACCCTTAAATGCAGCTGCAATTTTACATGCATGTTTAAAATAAACCCAAATAAGTGAGATTGCATTGCATAAATAATTAAACGAAGTGGAAGTCAGACCATTCTTACCTCACAGACGTAGCAGTTGACATGGAAACTGCGATCCAGAGCAACGATCCTCACCGTCTCTTCCTGCCCAGGCTCTGGCATTATGGGCTGGCCAACATACTGAGCAGCGGGGGGCAAACTTTCTGTTCACAAAAGCAGCAAACAAGGTTTTAGTAATAAAATCTATGTAGTATTTAGACATTTGGTGGAGCTTCATGTCCATTAAACACAGCAAAGATTTAGTGTGGGGGAAAAACAACATGCCATTCCATTATCTGCATATGATTGTTTATCATTAGAAAGCGACTTTAAACGACACAGAAACTGAAAAAAAGAAGTTGTCGAGTACCTGTGAAAGTCCTCCGTACAGTGGATCTGAGACGTAGCGTCCACCGTAAAAGGCACTCCATCCAGGCAACAGCCACAAACCACACATGTGAAACAGTGAGGGTGGTAAGCCTTTCCCATCGCCCTCAGGATCCGGTCTAGGATGGGCTCAGAGCATTTCGAACAGCGCTCAAGTGTGCTCTGGGAGCAGAGGAAGAACAAATGATAAGAGTTTGAATGGAGAAAGGAAAAAACTAAGGCCGAAACCAAGAGAAGTCGACAGAAACAGAACTCACTATGTAGCAGCTCTCGCAGTAGCTCTTCCTGTCTAGTGCGTAGAAAGGCTGGCCTCTCAAACGAGCATGACAGGTGATACAGGTGAAGCACTCCACGTGAAACACCTGCTCCATGGCAATACAGCCACTGCCTTCTCCCAAAACATTATCCCCACACCGAGCACATCGACCTGAGGGAGAAAGATGGAGACAGCGAAATCCATGACCCTTATTGAAACGCATGATGTAAAAGCAAAAGAACAACACAGAGGATGTAAAATGCCGGAGCATACCAAAATAGTCCTCAGTAGGGGGATGATTCATGTCATACACCAACTTCTTGGTGAGTCGATCCAACTCTTCCTCTGGATGTGGTGCTGTCCCCTGCTGGCAGAACATGGAAAAACATTGATCAGTATGCTGGACAAAACATTTTTTCTTTCTTATACAGATGTATTCTTTATACAGTCTCATACTTTTTAAAGAGTTAAAAAGTAAATCATATGACCCCTCAGACATGTTCACAACTCATGTGAAATCAAAGTGCAGTTAATTGTGTTGCAATTAAAAGTCTAGTCAAAATGTATTTGCATATAATAAGACCGTTTCTTGACACACTTAAGTACACTTAATTTTTTTACTAATAATGCTAAATTAAATGGTTTTACTTTAAGGTACATTTTAAATAATTGTTTTAATCTTTTTATATGCTTTAAAGAAGGCCCTACATTTATTTTGATGTGTTCACTAACTAAAGTACACGTAAGATACTTGTAATTGTAACCGTAGTGTGTTATTCAATTACATTTAAAGTACATTTTAATTAAAAATATATTTAATAAATACATACAAATTTCTACAGAAAGTACATTACAGTATATTTTAATTTATCATAAATGCTTGACACTTAAACCAGATTTCAAAAACAAAAATCATGCCATTACATATGTGACATGCGTGTCTTAAGTCGCTGGGGTATATTTGTAGTAATAGCCAAAAATACATTATATGGGTCAAAATCATCATCATTTTTTATACCAAAAATTATTAGGATATTAAAGTAAAGATCATGTTCCATTAAGTAATTTTGTAAATCTCTTACCATAAATATTTTAAAACTTCATTTTTGATAAGTAATATGCATTGTTAAGAACTTCATTTGGACAAATTTAAAGCCGATTTTCTCAATATTTTGATTCTTTTCTGATTCAGATTCCGGATTTTCAAATAGTTGTATTTCAGGCCAAGTTTGTAGCTATTATTCAGCTTTCGGATGTATAAATCTCAATTTCTAAAAATGTACACTTATGACTGGTTTTGTGGTCCAGGGTCACATAAAATTAATTATATTCTTCTATACGGTTTAAGCACTCTAAAAAGTTAACTAATATATTTTATATAATTGCACTGAAGGACAATAAATATTATATTTCTTAAAATGTACTATTTTGAACTTCCATAATCATCAAGCTACAAATATTTAAAAGAAACAGCACATTTGCTTGAATCAAAACTATTTGATTTATTTGTTATCAAGTTGGCAAATAAAAGACGATTCACCTACAATAAATAAACCATAAAATATAAAACTTTTCTTTTATCTATATCGTTTTTTCATGACAGAAAGTTTCCATCTCTGCTACAACTTGACAAACCTGCATCAACCTCACCGACTAATACGTCTTACCTTGTTAGACTGATGCGCTGACACTTGATCTGGACTCTTCTTCACTGGCTGTCCCGGGCCAGCTCTCCCTCCTGGCATATTACCTGATCCTCCCTTATAAGCAGCAGGATCTCCATGTGGTTCTTGTACAGGAGGAGGTGGAGGTGGGTACCAGCCCTGTCCCTGTGGCTCATAATGTGGTCGGTCTTGCTGAGGGGGGCGAGGCGCATGCTGACGTGGTGGTGGAGGGGTGTAAGCTTGCTCTGCCTGCCGTGCGCTCTGAGAATAGGTGACAGGCTGAGCTGTTTTCACCTGTACGGTGAAGCGTGGACCGGTTGGGGTTGAGGCCGTGGTGTAGGAGGCAGGCACTGGCTGGGGGTAAGGTTTGTGGACGGAAGAGGCAGCGGAGGAGTAAACATAGTCTGGCTGAGGTGAAGAGGTGTAAGGTGGGGCGGGGTGGTACTGGTTTTGAGGAGGGGGGTAGCCCATTGAGGGCCTGCTTGATGGTGCAGCCCCCATCTGGTTGGGAGGGTTATAGCGGTCGATAGGGAGGTGCTTGCTATAAGGCACATTGTCATAAAGCTGTTGAAGAAATAAGATATTTATTTTTGCATACAATATGTTTTTTAATGGAAAAAAATTAACAAAAACAGACCAATACTGAATGTTTCCTAAAGGCTGGAATACATTACACAACTTTTTAACATGATGATTTGCAATCTGGGTCACTGCTAGTGATCCAGAATCATTCTGCAGATTTTGGGCAGACTGAGACTAGATGTGCATCTCAATAAATTAAAATGTTGTGGAAAAGTTCATTTATTTCAGTAATTAAACTTAAATTGTGAAACTCGTGTATTAAATTCAATGCACAAAGATTTAAGTAGTTTAAGTCTTTGGTTATTTTAATTGTGATGATTATGGCTCACATTTAACAAAAACCCACCAATCTCAACAAATTAGATTATGGTGACATGTAGAGATCGACCGATATATCGGTTGACCGATATTTTTCCCGATATTTAAGCATTTTACCATAATCAGTTTTGTAAAAAAATAAAAATATCGGTTTTGAATATTTTTTTTTTTTTACATACATAATTATACAGAGTATAACCAGCAGTGAAATTTTGTTCTCTGCATTTGACCCATCCAAGTGCACACACAACTGGAACACTGTTCACTCAGGAGAAGCTCCAGCACAACCACCGCATGTAACTTTATACAAGATTAACTTGTTTGAAACACGCTGAATTATATTAACATTTACTATAGAACCATTATTTCGCCAATAAACATCTAAATAAATACATCTCTATCGAAATTAATTATTTATTTTCTCCACAAGCGATCGCAGTTTGAGTATAGTTCTGTGTAAACAGATAAACCACGCTGTCAGCAGTTTTCATAATTTAGAATGTCAAAAACATTTGAATAATTCTGATAAAACATGCCAGTTGAGAAATGCAATAAAATACGATGTTTTGTTTGTTATAGCTTATTTCAATATTCCAGAGAATATTATTCAGGGAAATAACATTATCCAGTGAATTATTATTATTCACTCTTTAGCCTATTAAACAGCTTATTAACTGTAGTTTAAAATGAAGTTGATATTTTGTTTGAGTTTTCCCTCTATTCCTTATAGGTTTTAAATAAGCCTGTAAGCGCCGTCTGCGTTTTACTTGGACTTTAATATCAGCAGCAATTCGGTGTCAAGCAGTGTTTAAAATAAAAACAGCAAATACTGTGGAACCAAATAAATGAGAAACGAATGTTTTTTAACATTATCACTTAGATCAGGGTAATAGATCGTATTCACCTCTCTCGTATTCTGTGTTTAGGAGGAGAAATACGGTTCTCATGGCGCTGTGAATACAGACTGAACGGCGGCTCAAAGCCGCTGTATGAGAACATGATACACAAACTACTGCTCTCGCTGGATAAAAGAAGCCAGTGTCACACTAGTACACACAAGTTTGGATGGGCAAGTTTTGTAATCAAGGTAAAGCTGATTACAGTGACATGATCGTGCATTAGGCGCGCGTTATGTCCGTTATAAATGATGCGCAAACGAACCGTGTATGTGCGCTTTCGATCTCTATAACATCATATTTCTGCTTGAATACAGCTCAGTATATAGTTGAATACAGCGACGTGAATAATAATAAAATACTATTTTATTTATTATTAAATTAATGCAACATAAAGATACATCACAACAAGCCTTTTTAATTATTTATTTAATGTGTATTTTATCATTTATTTACTTTTCACTTGGTAGATCTCAGTGAGTTTTCTCCCAGACTTAGATTAATGTCAGACTCAGAAGTCAACATTAAAACGGGCACATTTATACATTAGGTTTTGAAACTCTTCCGCATCGTGTTGTCTGTCACCTCACTCTTCTTGTCAGTGTCACCTCACTCTTCTTGTCAGTGTCACCTCACTCTTCTTGTCAGTGTCACCTCACTCTTCTTGTCAGTGTCACCTCACTCTTCTTGTCAGTGTCACCTCACTCTTCTTGTCAGTGTCACCTCACTCTTCTTGTCAGTGTCACCTCACTCTTCTTGTCAGTGTCACCTCACTCTTCTTGTCAGTGTCACCTCACTCTTCTTGTCTGTGTCACCTCACTCTTCTTGTCTGTGTCACCTCACTCTTCTTGTCTGTGTCACCTCACTCTTCTTGTCTGTGTCACCTCACTCTTCTGGTCTGTGTCACCTCACTCTTCTTGTCTGTGTCACCTCACTCTTCTGGTCTGTGTCACCTCACTCTTCTGGTCTGTGTCACCTCACTCTTCTTGTCAGTCATCTCTCTTCACGTGATAAATGAAATCTGATCTGTGATGTAGAGGTCTGCGCGGGACTATTTTAGGTTGTATTCCGCACACACCGCTCCTTGATATATTCTGTTTGTTCACATTTCTGCTGAAAGAAAGAGAGCTAGGCTAACAAATAAAAGTTTAGTCTGCACAAAAGTGTAGTTATTTTATTCGTCTGGTCAAGAGTCTTGAATTTATTGACTGATAAATGTCAATAACATTTTGCTGCCAACACGGAATAAAGTTATACAAAAATTGTAATCCCTATTATAATTTGTTTTGTCAGGATATAATCCGTTTATGCTAACATTCAGCCTACAACACAATAGGAAAAAAAGGTAGGTTTAGCCTAATAGCTATTTTATTAGTCTTGTCAAAACACAATTCATTTAACATCTTGCTGTTAACACAGTGAAAAGTGCAGCAGAGAAAAAATAAATAAATTCGACACAGTCTGTCATTTAAAATGATAGGATAAGCATAATACAAAAAAAAAAAAAAAAGGAAAGAGAATTGCACGTCCTTCAAGGACAGCGGAGTAAGAAATCTGGTCGGGACAGCCGGCAATGCAGACCTAGACTGCTGTGATGCAGGACTCTCGTTCGTTCGGTGCGTTGCATTTAGCAGCAGCGTTCAGTTTTAATTTTAGTGTCCTCTATCTGAACGAATTTATTTGTATTACTATAAAAACAAACAAAGGTGGGGGCGGTTCCACGGTGAGCAAGTGATGTAACAGTGTTGCGGCTTAACACCAGTATAACCGTCATCACGTCTATCACGGCAAGCCTACTTCACTCTATTTACTTTATAACAGTAAATAAATATCGGTTAATAAACGTATAAATAATCGGTAATAAAAAAAATCAATATCGGTCGATCACTAGTGACATGCCAATCAGCTGATCAACTCAAAACAACTGCAAAGGTTTCCTGAGCCTTCAAAATGGTCTCTCGGTGTGGTTCACTAGGCTACACAATCATGGGGAAGACTGCTGATCTGACAGTTGTCCAGAAGACAATAATTGACACCCTTCACAAGGAGGGTAAGCCACAAACATTCATTATCAAAGAAGCTGGCTGTTCACAGAGTGCTGTATCCAAGCATGTTAACAGAAAGTTGAGTGGAAGGAAAAAGATGCACAACCAACCGAGAGAACCGCAGCCTTATGAGGATTGTCAAGCAAAACCGATTCAAGAATTTGGGTGAACTTCACAAGGAATGGACTGAGGCTGGGGTCAAGGCATCAAGAGCCACCACACACAGACGTGTCGAGGAATTTGGCTACATTTGTCGTAAGAGGCGTCTTACCTGGGCTAAGGAGAAGAACCGGACTGTTGCCCAGTGGTCCAAAGTCCTCTTTCCAGATGAGAGTAAGTTTTGTAATTCATTTGGGAACCAAGGTCCTAGAGTCTGGAGGAAGGGTGGAGAAGCTCATAGCCCAAGTTGCTTGAAGTCCAGTGTTAAGTTTCCACAGTCTGTGATGATTTGGGGTGCAATGTCATCTGCTGGTGTTGGTCCATTGTGTTTTTTGAAAACCAATGTCACTGCACCCGTTCACCAAGAAATTTTGGAGCACTTAATGCTTCTTTCTGCTGGCCAGCTTTTTAAAGATGCTGATTTTACAGCAGGATTTGGCACCTGCCCACACTGCCAAAAGTAGGTTAAATGACCATGGTGTTACTGTGCTTGATTGGCCAACAAACTCACCAAACCTGAACCCCAATAGAGAATCTATGGGATACTGTCAAGAGGAAGATGAGACACCAGACCCAACAATGCAGATGAGCTGAAGGCCGCTATCAAAGCAACCTGGGCTTCCATTACACCGGAGCAGTGCCACAGGATGGCTAAAGAGATGTAAGGCTGAGAGTTTTTTTGTGTTGGGAATGACTTTAAAGTCTGGCAGTGTGTGTGATTCTCAGTCTACGATGCCCAGTTTTTTCTCTCGAACTATTTATAAAGTCAGCAAGTATATAATGTCTGTTCCGATTTTTAAAAGTTGTGCAGTGTATTCTATCCTTAAACACATTTACTCATCAATATACCCAAAAGCGTTTGTCCTGGACCTTGTATAATGCAGTATAGGGTGTTGTACCTGTGCGCTTGTGCTCTGAGGGTGACTGTCCAGGTCAGCTAGCATGCAAGTAAGAGAGTCTATCTCTGCATCAATAGTAGAGATGTGCTTCTCTGATCCCCGATTCTGAGCAAACAAAAGCCACAAACAAAACGCACATTAAGATACATGTATACAGATTTAAAGGGATAAGTCAACCAAAAATTGTAATTTAAACATCCTCACATCATTCCAAACCTGTATGCTTCCCAGTGAATTCCATTATATGGACATACAATATATTAGAAACCAAAGGGAACTTAAGATATAAAATATCTTTGTGTTCTGCAAAAGAAAAGTCATACATATTTGGAAGGACATGAGGGCAAGTAAACGACAGATTTTCATTTTTGATAAGACCATACTTTTTTCCCGTTCCATAGGCACATTTAAGAAATAATTGACTAATTGAATCATCTTTTATCCAGTTTTGAACAGTTCTGCAGAGAAATGATAATTAAAACTGAACACGTGGATGTGACTGACGTGAAGTTCATGGCTGGCCATGCGGAGGTTCCATGTGTGGTGGTCTTCTTTGGGCCCCTGGCCTGGAGCATAGTATCGGTCTCCTAACTGGGGAGTCAAGGGGTTGTATGTAGTAGACCCTGAGCGATCATCTTGATGCTGGTGTTGCATGGCTCCACCTGAGCACACAAACATCAGTTCAGGTGACGAAGCACAAACTGTCAAATAGTATTCCAGCATTAGATTATTTAAGATTAAATTCAACGAAACAGATAATACAATGGGTTTCATAAAATCTTAACTGTGTTTTGAGGTTGACAGGTCTAAATTTTAAACAAGAATTTAGTGTTACCGGACCATTTGGCAAAGGCATAAGTTTGTTCATTTCTTTGGTTGTATTTTTAGTGAAAAGAACTGCACTCAAGTTATTACATTGTAAAATATAAATATGATATTTAATAACAGCCCTCCATATTGAAACTAATTCTGCAGGTTTGTTAAAATAAAAAAAGTGTAATACAGCTTATTTTGATCGTTTTATTGTTTAGTTTTATTTCGCACAAAGGATGGAGATTATTCTAATTGCATACAAGTATGAGCTTAAACATTTAAAATGAACAAACGGAGCCAAAAAGTTAGCATTCAACATTTATTATTTAACTAACAATCTGCAAAATACATTTCATGTCAAATTGACCAAATTAAACTTCAATTGGATTTCATTCAGTAATTGATGCAGACTGGTGTAATACAACTACAATATTTAACTAAACTATTTGCATTAACTTCAACAAAATCCTTTTTGAAGCCCTCAACAGAAAAAAAGAAAAAGATTCTTCAAGAAGCAAGCATGATGTATAAACATGCATTGAAACGTTTAAAAGCTATTGTTACAGGGCTCTTACCTGAAGGTCCAGTAGCCATATATCTTATAGGCATAACATTTCCTCCCGTTCCACCATTCTGGTCATACATGTTATATTTGGGCCTCTGGTCAGGCAGACCTTTCTTGGGAGGTCTGTAGAGAGCGGGGCCAGAGTGTGACATTGGTGTTGTGGCTCTATCTGGGCTACCCAGGGTTCTTGGAGGCAGCCAGTTGGGACCGGACATACCACGCTTCTACAAGGACAGCACAGAATGTGTGTGATGTCACTGTTGTGTAACTTCTCATTTCTAAGTGTTTTACATGTGCATTCTGAACACGTGTGACCACAGTGAGTTATGGCCCTAAGCAGTACTACCCAAGCACTGTACCCAAGCTGTAAAAATGCAATAACTGTAACCACACAAAACAGGTTGATGTTGGGTTTTCACTGTCAACGCATGGTTTCCACGATAACAATAGGTGCCAAGTTAAAAAGCAGGAAAAGACAACCATTCCCAGCCGAAAGGGGAATTCCAGGGTTCCTTAGTTGAATTGCATTTCTCACTCGCACATGCATAAAATTCCCACAGGTGCACAGCACTCGCAATGTATTCGTTCCACTCTCAAGTCTCCCACTGCTACAATAGCCATTGTCCCCAACACTTAATCCACAATCCTTTATCTACAGAGTCTGTCCATGAAAATAATATAGGAAATGTTGTCGATCAACTTCTCATTTGAGCCACCTGGTGTCCGCTGGACAATGTCCTGTGTATCCAAGTGCTGAGGAGTGTTTGTTATTATAATAAGCTTATGAAAACAAAAGAAAAACTTCACAACAAAATAAGAGGCCAATGAATGTTGTAAACACTATAAGAAAATATATCATCTTAAATATTAAGACAAACATGTCCTTTGAAACTGTGCAGGATAGTCCAGCTTAAGATGGAGCTGGTTTCTAACTGGTCATTAGCCAGCTGATCAGTTATCATGCCCCCAAAAAACAGTTTGACCACCTTAACTAGTTGCTGGTTGGTTTGCTGTTGGTCCTGGATCTGAGGGGTATTGCACAAAAGCAAGATAAGGGATTAAGCTGGGATTTTCCAGTTATCCTGGTTTAACTTAGCCCTGACTCAATTGCATAAAAGCAGGCTAAATTAAGCTAAATTATGTAACTATGGAGATTCATTATTTGCAGCTAGCCTGCTCTCAACCAGCTCCTCTAACTCTGACCAACAGAAACGCATCGACATTACCGGTGACTCTCACATACAATTAATTGACTTTAATTATTGGTCCAAAATAAAACAGGAGATACACCTTAAATAATCAAATAAATAAAAATGGGCTATAAGCAACTGTATTTAATGTATTGTGCCCAAAATGTAGGCTAATGCTCTTTAAGATATATGAAAGATTTGTAACATAGTTGCTACTTATGCATTCAGTTGATCAGCAGTTTATAGCCATGCAGTCTTTCTCTCTGATTGTATGACAACTGTACCTTTTATGGTTATTAGAGCATTATAAATCTAGATTTGCCCTTTAAATAAAGAATTCAAAACACGAAATCAAAAGTTAAAATAACTGAATTAAAAATGAAAATAAAATATAGAAATCAGACTACATTTTAACTGATAAGAGGAACACCCATTTAACTCATTTGAGATAGTATAGGGCTTTATTAAGCTTACATTTGATTTACGGTTTACTGCCATCATAAAAATACACTTATATACTCCTGATGAAAGCACCTCCGGGTTCTTCCGGCTGAATATTTCCTTGAGGATCAGCAGGCTGCGGATCAGCACCAAGTTGGGGTTTTATATGCAAATGATGATAATTTACTGTATTTTAGAGACGGACGAACACGAACATATGCGGCTGATTTTACGTTTACGATTGTTGTTGTTTAAAGAGATGAGTTACAGCCTACATTGCTTAATGTGTCACAAACTTGTAGGTTATAAAGTGCTAATAAAATGTTTTCATGGCAAGCTCAATGTTTCCTTGTTTATATCTTAATAAAATATTTGAGCCTATATAGACCCTTTTAGGGCCGACGTCACAATTACTTCACAGTGCTAGCTGGAAGCAAAACAAAGCGAAAACTGGAGGCGGACAATTCAAAACAGAGCAGATTCGTCTACACAAGAAGCTCAAATCATCCTCTTGTTGTGATGTTGGGTGCCAGAATCGATGTAGTTAACACATTAACACATATCTGCTTTCTCTGCCAGACAAAAAAAAAAAGTGATGACCACTGTAGTTAAATGAGATAAAATGAGTGGACTGCACAGAAACCATCATCAAACATGATCGCGCTAGTAGTGCACACTTCTGATCAGAAAAGGTTCAATAAAGTTTTGTTTTTTGTTTTTATGGGCATGTCTGAAGTTTTTTTTGCATCTCACGAATATGTTGTGTATGAAATAATGTCTGTGCGCATGCGTGTAAAACAACAAAGCTGACGATTTATATGCTTAATCATCTGTAATTGTATATAGACATTTTTGTGATTATTTGTGGCTGGAATAATATTGCAGCTGTAAAATAGTTTCCTGCAGAAATTGAAATATATTTACATCTTCATGACTGGATAGACACAGTGAATTTGTCTCTACTCTTCAGGTTAGATATGAGTCACTCAACCAGAGGTAATCCTGTCAGATCGTCTATTCTTGGAGTTAAAGCTTGTGCTGGTCGCCCAATCTGGTTTCCTGCATTTAAGTTAACCTTTTCAAATAACTATCAAGGTCCCGGACAGTGCGTGACCTTACATATGCAGGTAAAATAAAAATTATCCAGTTATTGTTAAAAAAAAACAAGCCAACAGACTTCATAACTAGTGTTAGTGAAGCGGTCAGGGGACTCTTTCTGCCTCCACCTAAGCTCCACCCACAGAAAAACGTCACTATGTTTACTAACAGATAAAGGGTCTATTGATTCTTTTACAGTTTTTAAAGGTTCCGATCTTATAGTAAATAAGTGTCCGTGATATCAGATATAAAAATCCAATGATTTATGAATCCACACCCTTATTGTGTGTGCATGTTCTAATCTGTGTACGGGATGAATTTATTCAGTTATTAACAGTCGATCATTGTAGCCATATAGACCTGCATATCTATCGAATATTAAATCACTCAGAGCTGTAAATCTGTGCAACTGGTACGTGATCACTTTTAATGACTACAATAGATCTTCTCTGGGATTCATATTTATTAAAGAATATAAAAACTAAAAATCAGTAGGCCTAATATAGTACAGTGATTCCTGGTTCTTTTTAAAGGATTGAGCCACAAAACCAGTAATTTAATTTGTGCATATAGCCTATATATAAATGTATAAATAAAAATGCTGCAGAGAAAATTTAAATGTATTGCTTAAATACGCACCAAAGTACATTAATAATAATAATAATAATATTTGCTGTAAGTCAGATTTAATAACTGTTTTAGTAAACAAACATTTAAAATAGGCCTATATGAAAAAAAAACCATACATATACACATACTTATTATAGTTTCAGCAAGGTAGTTATTCCCATTATCCACACATAAAACACCAGTTCACGCTGATTAAATATTTGGTATTATGGTCTTATTTGTCACCGCAGTTGTTCTTTAAAATAAAAACATTTGCGGGTTTGTCTATGTCTTATGAACTACAGTGAATTATCATCATATACTTTTTCTTTGCAAAAAAACAACAACACTTTTTATAAGTTTTTTCTTATCCACGATCCTAAAATAAAGAATATAGCCTACATATAAATTTATGTTACACAAAAAAAAACTAAATCTCAAACAGTGGATCATTTTTATCAACATCGCCCAGCTAAAACTGCTCAGTCATGTACAGTGAAAAGTGAAATAATATCTGCACGTCATTTAACGTGCAAACCCACCTGTTGAAATGGGGACCACTATTTACGTTCATCACACAGGAAAAATATATTTCTCATAGGTGAGGCTATTTATAGCATAGGTAGGACTATATCATGGCCACGAATTAAGAATTTGTTCCCCAGACTTAATTTGTGATGGTGAGCTACTCATATTACCCAGCTCTGTTATGCCCGAAGTACGCGGAGATGCCGCCACCAAGCATTTGATAGGAACTTAATAGAACTAATTTGACATAAAAAAGCGTGCACATCTTATTATCCGGAATCATTGACCCTGGATCGAATTAGTGAGATTGAGTGAACTTGAATTGTCCTTTATAAATATATCTATCATCTTAAAATTTATTTTTCACCTGTGATTTTTACTCTGATCTCTAATCACTAAACTACATCCAAACAAATGCGACCCTGTCTGTGAAAACCCAGCTAAAGTCATTTTTTGGAGATGTATTATTTTCTGCATAAAATCATCCTTCATAATGTAATGAACATGATATCTTTAATATTGACTGAGTAAGACCATGTCAAAAATTTAAAACCACAGTGAAATGAATGGTTGAAACTAATGTATGGTAATTGTGTACATAAAACAAATATCACAGAAACCAAACTTTGATGCTTATCTCAATTAGATTGAGACTTTAGCCTGGGTTTCACAGACGGGGTCACAAATGTGCAAGTTTGCAACCAGAGAAATGTCCAACCTCACCGCCTTGGATTGCACTGCAATCCGTGAAAACTCGTACTCAAAGCCGGGGATTGTTAGGCCGATGAATCACCCGTTTGAGAATGCGTTTATCGTATAAAACCCATTCATCTGCGACATATAGGCTAGTGTTACAGCAGCTCTCGGCTGTAGAAGCCAATGTAACATCGCAAAGTTACATCGACGGACAAAACGCAACACGCCGCGCATGGACGTCATGCTCATGGGAGTTTGCGATAACAACAACTCATTTTGTGGTAACTTGTGTCCGGTGTTTGTTGGAATATTTAAACAATAGAATAGGACATTAACGATTTCCCGTACCTCTTGAAAACGCTGCAGACTCCCAGTCTACCGAGCATCTGCTTCACCTCGTCTCGTTTCCATCTTCAAAATTAAAGCTCGTGAAATGAACCGGTGCGCTGCGTCCGGTCTATCTATTTATATAGTACATAGACTATATAGTATTCCAATTGTAAACTTTCAGTTAATCTAATTTACATTGTTTATTTGTTTGTTAGATAATGCGCCTCGGCTGATTTAACCGAGATTTATTCTTCTAAGAAGAACACTCACACGCTGGAAGTAAATACTATCAGCAAGCTTTGTTCGCTTTAGGCTCGTGGCTAGCCTAATACACTTGTGAAGTACTCTTTAGTTCTCTGTCGGTTTCATTTTAGTAACCTACTTTTCCTGGAGGATCCAGCAGCGGCTGACAGAGGCCTGTGTGGAGCGATCCAATCGCATGACGTCACATGGCAAGCTGATTTAACATTTACACCAGGGGTGTCGATCTCAGTTCCTTGAGAGCCCTGCATAGTTTAGTTCCAACCCTGCTCCAACACACATACCTTGTAGTTTTCAAATAAGCCTTAATGACTTGATCAGCTGGATCAGGTGGATTTAATTTAAGTTGCATCTAAGGGCCTGTTTACACCTGGCCCTTGAGTGATATCTATCTGATATGTTCAAACGTTTCTATTTACACTTATGCATTTAGCAGACGCTTTTATCCAAAGCGACTTACAGTGCATTCAGGTTATACATTTATTGTCAGTGTGTTCCCTGGGAATTGAACCCACAAACTTTTGCGCTGCTAAAGCAATGCTCTACCACTGAGCCACAGGAGCCACACTTGGCCACATAAGTGTGTCTTTGCAAAACGGATATAAATCCGTTCTTGGGAATTGAGTTCACATCAATGAAAGCAATATATGCGCTGTATTTTATTAATTATCAGCTCATTTCAATACCAGAGACCACAATAGGAGAGAGCACAGCATCAGCACTGGAAAGATAGGTTAGTTTCACTACTTTTAATGAAGATGATCGCGTGTTGAGCGTCTGCGACTTGCTTTCAGTTTCATTCGCGGCAGTATGCCTGTCGGCTTGCTACTCAGCAACTCATCCGTGGCGATGCTTGTTGCATTAGTTCTGTCATATCTGACTATAACATGCCATACAGCCTGTAAAACTCTCTCACACGTTTATTATTTGAATATTTTGTGAGGAGTAAAATTGGCATATATGGTTTCAACAACCAGATGCATTTACACTTGTCCAGTTTCATCTGGAATGCGGCCCAGACCACCTCCTGAAGTGATTTGAGCGATCGGATTTATATCCGTCTCGAATGTGTTTTGGAGGGCATATACACCTGGTCTTTTTAAGATCGGATAGCTATTGGTCAGAAAAAACTTATGAATTGCCCAGGTGTAAACAGCCCCTAAACTGTGCAGGGCTGTGGCCCTCCTGGAACTGAGTTTGACACCCCTGCTTTACACTAACTACGATCTCTTTTTATGTTAGAGTATTTTTAAAGTGCTATTAAGAAATTCAGTAGTGATATTTTATTTAAAATATTTATTTTTTCTGTAGTTAGGATACTTGAATTTACATTTTCATAGTTACGTTCAGGGCCTTCGCTAGTGGGGTGAAAGGTGGTGATGATTACACGGCTGTGTGACATCGTGGCCCGTATTTATCAAGCTTCTCAAAGTGCCATTTTAGTCTTAAGTGCTGAGAATTTATGAAATGTACTCCTCCTTTCAAACTTAAGTATAAAAGCAAGGTATCAAATTTCTTAAGGCTAAGAATCACTCTTACTCTCCCAGTAATTTAATAATTAATAATGCCAGCAGGGGCTTGTGATGACGTTAAAGAGACAGAGACGTGCGTGAATCTTTAAAGAGGAGGAAGAATCTTCTTGAAATGTTTGGTAACGAGCACATAATCAAACGGTTACATTTCCTCAGTTATAAAAAAAACATATGATTCTGGAATTGGAATTGATTTTCGATTCCCAACCCTATTTGTCACTCTTGAAATAGAGACTAGTAGCAAATGATTAGATACTAGTTAGTAACGAATAAATACTTGTGATTAATTTGATAGGTTGAATTGAATTTTTAAAATTAACATTTTGATAATTTCATAGTCACATTTGGTAAACTATAATATCATTTTATAATAATAGTACTAGTGAAACTGAAAAGATCACTATTGGATTACTTATTAATAGTGCTGTCAAATGATTAATCGCGATTAATCACATCCAAAATACATTTTTGTTTGCATAATATATGAATACTATTTATTTATTATGTATATATAAATACACACAGATGCATGTATATATTTCAGAAAAATATGTTAGGTTTATATATTAAATATATTTATTTATAATATAAATTATATGAACAAAATTATAAACATGTAAATAATGTCAAAATACATACTGTATGTGTGTGTATTAATATATATACATATTAAATAAACACAGTACTCATACATATATTATGCAAACAAAAGCTTTTATTTTTGATGCGATTAATCGTTTGACAGCACTACTTATTAATAATTTAGAGATAAGTGCTAGTAACAAAAAAAAATTGTTTAAAGGAATACATGTTAATATGTCTTGCCATAGATGTCAGGGTGTTGTGGAGCATATTTTGGGAGACCCGCTGTGTGTGTCCCATATTGGAATGACATATGGTGGCAGCAGTGGCGGCTGCTGATCTTTTAAAGAGGGGAAGCTCATTTTCGGCCTAAATCATAAAAATTGTCCATTTATTTATATGTAAATTCTGCCCTACGTTCCTTTTCAAGAAAATGCTCTGTAACCCTGTCGTTCCAACTAGGCGTCTTTTCCAGTGACTTGACCAGTGTCCTCTCAATGGCCAGCAGAGCTAGGCTGCTTAAACGGCCTTGGCCCATTGTGTTACGGGTGTAGGACTTGAGCCGCTTTAAACAGGAGAAGCTCACATCAATAAGGCGGTTTAGGAAGGCCCTGTTTTGTTTAACAGTTTCATTATGTTTAGCCACTTGAATGCGAGCACCTTCATTGATTGCATGCTCAACCCTGATCCTGCCCATGCAACTTAATCTTGCACATGCACTCACATGTTCATTGCTATTATCATGCCTTTTATATGCCCTGTCAAAGTTTGACAGATCTCCAAACCCCAATTTTGACCAAACAACACATCCATGAGATGGTTTCATCAAGAGACATGTCCAGCAGTACATTTTCTTTTTCACAGCACTTCCAGTCAGCCAGCTAACTTTGTCATACCAGGAGAGCTGAAAAGACCTGTTACTTTTCCCTATCTTTTGCACTAAATCAATCTTAGGTGTTGATCTGCCCTGCTGTTTAATTCTAAGTTTCTCCTCGTAAGGAAGACTTTCTAATGGCTTTGCCAAAATCAGGTCGACAATATTAGCACTGTCTGCCATCGTGTGCAGTTTGCTAGCTGGCTAGTTCAGACTATATGAATTAATGAACAAACGATCTAATATATATATATATATATTTAACTCAACGGGAGGAAATGTGGGAATTATGTTAAACTGAAACAATGAATGTGGTGTGAAATTGTGTGAAATATACGATGAAGGTTGCAGCAGTTTGTCTTTCGACTACACATGCAAAATCCATGATGGGACTGAGTTGGAAATGGAGACACAGAGTGATACGCGTCATAATCTGAAGACCACGCCACGCCCACACCAACCGTCTCTTTGCATTGCGAGCTGCCGCCTCCTTGTCATTTATTTATAAAAACAAAAACAAAGAAATGTCTAAGCTGATATGTGACAATGTGTATAGCAAACAAGCTAAAAAAAAACAATAAATACGTTTTATAAGCTGTCGACCCCAAAAAGAGCGTTTTAGGACATAAAAGTGGATTAAAGAGATGACAGACCCTCAATCATCACATGACGCTGAGTCCGGCCAGCTTATTTTTTACATACATACAATACAATAATTATAAATATACAATAATTAATATAAAATATAATTCATAAATATACTCATATACATAATAAATATAATATTAGTAGAAAGGTTACCTTTCTACTAAAATTTGTATCCAATTTTAATTAATTAAAAGAACCAACCTCTTGTGAGACTTTAATGATACTTGCACTCTGTGCTCCACTTTAACATCCTGCTTAGATAATATCTGCTCTCTCACCTCCAGGCCAACATGTGAAACACTCTCCAGCATCTGGCTCTCTGAAACTCTACGTGACCATCAGAGTAAACTCAAGGGCTCCTGAGAGGAAATGGCTGACCTGAACCAGTATGAGTCTCTCCTCTTTCTCCTTCAGCTATTCTGTTGCCAAGGTTAACTACTACTAAGACAAGATCAGGATCAGATAGACACAGAGTTCATAACATTCACCTCCTCACACCATCTCTCTGACTGCTGATGACTGCCGGCACCTGCTGGTACTGCCAAAGAGAGGTAGGCTGCAAAACCACTTTCTAGAAAATTCACACTATGACAAAAGAGCTGACCATTAAATTCTGACCATACATTCCAGGTGTTTCCCATAGGTGTTGATCAGGTTGGTCACTCTCACTGCTGCTCTTCACAAAGAGATGTCTGGTATTTATAGAAGAAGTGTGAATTAATGTGTACATATTGTGTATGTACACAATATACTTCGAATATTGTGTGTGTGTATATGTGTACATAATGTAGAATGTGTACATACTGTGTATAATGTGTATTGATAACTGTATGACTTAAAAAGTACACTGTGTGTACTTATTATATGTATGTGTATTCTGCACATTGTCTTGTGTATAAGTATGCAAGTATGTACTGTCTATATGTAAATTGTTTCTGCACTGTCTGGAGCACGCTCTCAAGAATTTCACTCACCAAGACATATGTGCTGTGGTGATGTGAAAATAAAAGTGATTTGATTTGATTTGATTTAATGATCTTCATGTGAGAAGTCTTAAAGAATATTACCGGTAATTGATTCCAGTATCTGGGTATGATCAGTGAACTTCCTAAAATGAAATAGGTTTGAGACTCCCATTAGAACCTAACCACTTGGGGAAAGTTGTTTAGGCATTTATTTATATATATATATATATATATATTTATATTGGCAATGGTTACTTCTGTATCACCTTATGAACTCATTTCTGTGTACTTTCATATAGGAACAAAAAACGGTGACAACTTCTTCATGTAACACATACTATTTCTTATTAATTTTAGTAAAATTCTCTAAAGACGTAATACTACAAAAGTTTGCTCTTGGCATAGTTTTCTTCAAAAATACTTGCTGACAGCGATATGAATAGGGTATTGTTGATTGTAGGAATTTTTCTTAGATCTTCTGCTGATAATTCTTAATGTTGCATTAGGTTCTATGAATAGCCGTGTGGTGGTTATAAAAAAGTAACCCTTGACCTGAAATATCTTACACATATTTAGCTGCAGACAATTCAGCAAAACATCTTGATTACTTGGCTGCTCATCTAATGATCCTGGCACAGCATTTTGAGAGAAACTTTGTTCTCTATACAGGGAGCACCTACGTCAAGATTTCTGGGGTTTGGAATGTTAATCATTTCTGGCTCATATATGGTTTATTTATTACATATTTATTTTTTATAACAAAAACATTCCTTATTTTTAATATTAATATCTATATAAGATTGATAATAAAGGTCATTATCATTTTTCATGTTTTCCACAAAAATATAAAGCAGCACAACTGTTAAATAAAATGATAAAAAAATAAATGTTTCTTGAGCACCAAATCAGCATATTATAATTATTTCTGAAGAATCATGTTACACTGGAAACTGGAGTAATGATGCAAAAAATTCTGCTTTGCATCACATGAATAAATTATATTTAGAAAATATATTCAAACATAAAACTACAATTTTAATTTGTAACATTATTTCACAGTATTACAGCTTTTTATTGCATTTTTGATTAAATAAATGCAGCCTTGGTGAGCATAAGAAACTTCAATAAAAAAAAAAAACGGATCCGTTTCAGTACATCCTAATTTTCTTCATTGTCCATTTTTGTCCATGTTCCCTCCTCCTTCCACCTTCCTCAAGAGGACAAACATCCCGCTTCATCCATACTCCACACCGGACGAGCTCAAAGCATGTCCTTATATGTTCAAATCTCACAGCTTCAACAGGAAGAGGCAGTTTATTGAAAGTACACTCATTGTTTCTGCACCTTATAAACACAGTTAATATGTATTTCATATGGTATGGACACCACTGACTTACACTTTATAAGCAAAAAAGAAAGACATTTTTCAAAATATCATCTTTTGTGAAAGAAAGTCATTCATTTTTGGGTGAACTCCTTTTAAGAATGTGAATCTTCAGTGTGTCTTTGTCAGAACAACATTATTCCCCCTTTTCATTCCGTGATTCATGCTTTGAAAGCAGGAACAGTGACTCAACTAGGCTGCAGCTACATAAAACTCATTAGAGAGCTCTGAGAATCACAAAGCAGTGGTCCCAGCCCACTGCGGCCGTGCTGCCGGACACTAGCTGAGGCGCGCAGCTCTGAGGA
The DNA here is from genome assembly GCA_027564155.1 of Gymnocypris eckloni scoliostomus. Taxonomy (NCBI): domain Eukaryota; kingdom Metazoa; phylum Chordata; class Actinopteri; order Cypriniformes; family Cyprinidae; genus Gymnocypris; species Gymnocypris eckloni. The sequence goes on along the minus strand of CM050413.1, from coordinate 32,264,414 downwards.
TCTGATCTATATAACGGTGCTACTGCCAGTCTGACAGACTGTATGGTTTCCGCTAATTGGCCGAGCTCGTTTAGTAATGGTCTCACTTTTCCTCGGCCGCCCCCTCTCTTCCGTAGCTCGCACAATGCCTGGAAGTCGCCTAGACCCACATCTCCCTATCAGTTTTTTTCTTCTGTTGTTTTTTTCTCTCTCTCTTTTTTCCCCTCGCACTAAAGACACAATAGATCCAGCCAGCATCAAAACAAATAGGAACACAAGGACACACACACGCACTCAACACCCTCATCTAAAAGATACTTCCGACTCGCATTAACAAAGGCGGTGCATGTTTATGATGGCTGGCGTTATTACTTGGTGTAAAGGAGAACTTTGATCCATTTCACTTTAATATAAGAAAATGACATCAGTTTAAGAAATTTCAAATAATTTGCATGTATTTGGTTTAGTTATGTTCATTTTGAATTTATGTAGTCCTAATTTTAAGTACATAATATATTACAAATGTTCTGAACAGTATAATAGATTTGACATGTGACTAGTATATTATAGCCTATACTAAAATATGATATTCACATGTAACATCCAAATATTTCTCTTTATTTTAATAAAATGATCTGAATGCTTGACAGGGTTGTCATTCTCGAGCCATTATCTATCAGCATGTGGCTCATTTGTAGTTTTTTAAATCAGTCGTTCAATGCTGGAAGTTGTTTTAGGCATCCCAGCATTATCATTTTCATTGTTGGAAATGGATATTTGTTTTGAGATGTTAAATGTTACATTTAAAGTTGCAATTATTACATTTTCTAAACATGAATGATGGCTTGGCAATCAAAATGTAAAAAACTATTAAATAAAGAAATCTCTGTCCGTACTAATATATTATGCAATTTTAAGCAACTATTGCCTGGTAGACAATGAAAAAGTTAAGTAAATTTTTATGAACAAACCTGAACAACATTTAGCTGTATTATTATTATTATTTTTAAGTTTTGTACATTTCAAAGTTTTCTTAATGGGCTCCCAAAAATTAAGCAAAAACCGCAATATTGTGAAATGTTATTACAATTTTAAATCATTGTTATATTTATAATAATTTATAGCATCTATTACTCCAGTCTTCAGTATTATTTCATTACTAGTGTGCTATATATCTTTGTGCATACAATGATCTCAACGGTTATCTAAAAGTGTCTATGCTCAATTAAATATCAGCTGATAGCAATACACTAAAAATATCTATAGCCTAATACAAGCCAATAGCTATGCATGCAAGCTAAAGCAGTCATTGCATGAAAAAAAATGAAGTGAAGGAACTTGAACCATATTAAAGAGCAGAATTTCATATAGCCTTAATTGTCTGTGTCTTTATGCCCATTGGTAAGTTTTCCCCCAAACTCTCCATGAACCATGAGTGAAGAAGGTGAGGTAACTTTCCGCTTGTTTTTGAGCTATTGGAGACCCACACGGGCCCCCATATCCCCTGTCTCATTCTCCTGCCTGCTTTATTGACGGATGTCCTGCGCAGGCGTTTCATCCCTGTCTCTGTGTGTGTGTGTAATTGTGTGCGTCTCACAGGAAGCCTTTGGGGGGGTCAAGCTGTGGAGGGGGTGTTCCATAGTTCCTGCACATCTGCAGGCTGCATTTCTCTAGGTGTCGCTCAGTTGTTTTTCAGTCGTGAGAGAGGGATATCACCCGTATCACTTTTTTTAAAACTCTCCTATTTCCTTCCGCTCATTGCCCATAACAAGCTAGAAGCACACACACACTCTCCTGTCACAGGAAGCCAGACAGAGGTTTCCGGCATCCCTTGAGAGAGGCAGGTGAGGCCTATTTTGGCCGTACCTGATGACCTGCTGCATTCGCTGAGTTGCTTATCTTTGGTCTGAACTAAGGTCGTGCTCTTTGTTTAGGCCATGTTTACTGAGCAACCTGGTTCAAGCGGTCCATTCTAAATTACTTTTAGGAAGTTAACTCTCCAGACTCGTTTCAGATGGCCTACTTAGATTACTAATGTATCCTCAGTGTATTGGAGGTGATTAAGTTGAGTTGGGGCAAACTTTGTGCTATACAGCCATGGAGATATGGAAATCCTATATACTAATATTCATTTTTTTGACTAAGCATTTTATCCAAATTGTAAATTAGTGGATAAAATGCTCTAAAAAGCTGTTAAAAGTTACGACAAAAAAGTAGGAATTTTGTTGTAGATAGTTGATATATAAATAAATGAATTTATTATTTTGTCATTACCCCTGTAATTAATTACTTTAAGTAGAATGTAAAAAAAAGAATGATACTATAGATTTTTCTGTATTATATTTATATACATGAATAATACTTTAATTTATCAAGGATGCATTCAATTTATCAAAAGTGTCAGTAAAGACTTTTACTTTGTTACAAAATTGTTGAAATGAATGCTGTTTCTTTGAACTTCCTATTCATCAAAGAATCTTGATGAAAAATATCACAATTTCCAACAAAAATATTAAGCATTCAGTGACACTGGAGTAATGATGCTGAAATGCAGCTTTGATATCACATGAGTTTTTTATATTTTAATATTTCACAATACATATTTTGCATATATTACACACGTTCTAAATTTGTCTGACTATGGTTTTAAGTTTGCCAAACTCATTTTAAAATGTATCCTGCAGCATTAGATTGCACAGTTCTACCCAATCTTATACTTGTTCTCCTTGACATCACTCTCACTCCACAAAAGACAAGCTTGTCAGAAGAATTCTTATGACAAAGTTGATGTATTTGCACAAACTTCCTCTGAAGCCGTTTCCCTTGTCCTGGACAGAGACTGGGTCGCGCACGTTTGCTTTGGTTAGCTGAACTCCTGGACAGTGTTGACAGGACATCTGACCCATTGACAATGCTCATAAGCCCACGCAGGCCAACACACCCACACACGCTAACACACAAACCCTAATACATTCCCTGAATTCTTCACTTCCATACAAACATTTGCAAAACGCACACAACATGCATCAAAAAGCACTCTACCCACTTTCCTGTCATCATTAAACACAAAAGAGCTCTAATACACAACTATAAATACTGACACACGGGGGCCTGGAGCCTTTTCCCGCTGAGTTTCCAGCACGTGGGCAGCATAGGGGGATTTAGCTTCGTGTTTTTTTCCCCTGATCAGAGACCATATCTACATCCGGACCTCGGTCATTATAAGAAACGCTCTAAAACTGACCCAGGAGCGGTATGAAAAGGCAGCGTCTACTAACACAGGAAATAAACACCCTGACTGAATGAGACTTCCTGCACGGTGTTATAAAGGATACTCTCTCCTAGGTCAGACTGGTCAGTTTTCAGACACACGTTTGAGTGAGGGAGGTTAAAGCGTGTGTGTGTGTGTGTGTGTGTGCAGCTGGGATCTGAGTAGAGGAGCTGTAAGAACAGGGCGGTGTGTGTTCTCGTCCCTGCTGGTCGGGGTGAGTTTCCATTCAATCTTTTTTACACATTTTTAAATGTTTTATATGTCAAATAGTTTCATTTTTAACATATTAATTCACATTTCCATTTAGTTCCTCAAAAATGTGATGCTTTTTGACTGTTATGCTCAGACCACATGCAAAATCTTGTCTTTGATGGATCCTTACTCGGCTAAAAAGGTGTTATGAATGAGGTTTGATTGTTTTTATGGGAGGAGGCCCATCGCAGGAAAAATGATGAAAGAATGACAACATGGTCATTTTTTCACTGTTATATGGATTATTACAATGCATTTGTTAAATGTGCTGTGGAATTTAATAATTTTATGAAAAATATTTTTTATAAAGCTTTACTCTCCCCATTAGAGTTTCGCTACTAACTGGACTAATGCAATACTCAGTGCAGCACAATTATATTGTTTATGATATTTCAGTTTTGCAGAATTCTGACACCTGCAGATGTGAAGTTGTTGTATCAATGATGTTGTTTAGAAAATGAAATTTTACTTTATGCATGCAAGTTAGAATATTTTTTTCTTTTGTTTTATGGCAGGTACGAGTAGGGAGCTGGACTCCCCAAATAGACACTTTTGAATCTAATTTCATCATCTTTGTCAGGTATTGTTTTTCTTTGGCAACATATTTTCTGATAAAGCTTCACAGGAGGACCATAATTCATTTGACTAGACTATATTGTTGTTTAATTAACTTTTGGTTTATATTTTTAATATTTATAAAAATACAAATTAAAATATAACTTTAATATTAGTTGACTTTAAAAATCTTATGTAGTTTGTTAAATATACATAGTAAATAATAATATTATTTATAAATATCAATGCATATTTTATTTATATATATGCTTTATGAAACAGAAAATTGAATGCAAATGGAAGAGGGATCCCGTAGCTCCTCCGAGCACGCTGCAGCCGCCCATGTGATGGAGGTGAAAGGCTATATTAAGGAGTTCACCCGTCACTCCAACGACGTGTTGCTGAACTTAAATGAACTGCGGCATCGGGACATCCTCACAGATGCCACGCTGCTTGTGGGCACTGCCAGGCTGCGCGCCCACTGCGCCGTGCTCATCGCATGCAGGTTGGTCAACAGGGTGTACAGTCATTCACTTTCTCCCACCCTCCCTCACTTCTTCTTTCCTGCCCCCCCTCTGGCTGTTTTCCTGTTTGTGCCAAGATTTGTCTTTGTCTGAAGACATTAGCTCACTCTTGCATGAGATCATATTCCGCCTGTGGCACATCTTTTGTCTCACAAGTGTATTGTATCACAGTAAATGCATTTTATTTTGTAGTTGGCTGAAACTTAGTTTCTTTGTTTGTCTTATTAAGATCTTTCACTGTTTCTACAATACATTTGTTATATTACAACTAGTAATCCACACTGCAAAAAAGGCTTATCTTACTTTATATTTTTGTCTTGTTTCTATAGTCAAAATATCAAAAAATCTTAAATTATGAAGCTTTTATAAGCAAAGATATTTAGTCTTGTTTCCAGGGGAAAAAATAAATGATATGCATTTTGCTTAAAACAAGTATCTGCCAGTGAGGTAAGTAAAATACTCTTAACAAGAGTATTTTATTATTTTAAGCAAAATTCACTTAATTTAATTTTTTTAGTGGAAACAAGACTAAATCTCTTATGTCATTTTGGTTATCTAGTAAATGCATCTTAATTTAAGATTTGTTTATATATTTTGACTAGAAACAAGACAAAAATAGGCCTACTAAGAAAGATAAGCCTTTTTAGCAGTGCATGTTTTGTCACCCTTTCTTGCACCCAAATAAACATGTTTTCCACAGTGGATTCTTCTACACGGTCTTCTCTCGTCGCGCGACCGGTGCTGGCGGTGAGCGGGGTTTTCTCACTCTGCCGGAGGGGCTGGACGCAGGCAGCGTGTCCCTGCTGCTGGACTTCATGTACACCTCCTGCCTCCCTCTCACGCCCCGGACAGTATCTGGCGTGCTTGCCGCTGCCACCTATCTGCAGATGGAGCATGTCGCTGACACCTGCCGAGCATTTATTCACAGGTGAGAGTGAAGACCAGAGCAGAGGAGGTAACAGAACACTGCAGTCAAAACTAGTTCTGGCGACACCAGACAATGATGCTTCAAATTTGATTAGAGCTCAAACTTTATGCACATAAGCAGCAGTGTGACGCAGAAACTATACCCAGCTAACAAAAATATGTTATTATAGGAACTAACATTAAGTAAGAATGGCTTTCAGAATGTTATCTTGATGTTCAAAAAGTGCATTTATATATATTGCAGAAACTTAATATATTTAACTTATGGCAAAATTTGGTTAATTATGTATACTGTCTGAGGGTTGGCTTCCTCTGAGGTCCTCCGAGGGGTTGTCATCATCTCTTCTCAGGTGTTCGGTCATCTCAGATCATTTAAGGGTTGGATCCAGACTGAAGCTTGTGTAATTCCTAGTTGCAAAATAGAGAGACATAATTAGCGTAGCTGTTTTTCCATCCAAGCGAAAATTATTTGTTCAACCCAAGCTAAAGCATAATAATGTGTGTTTGTTCAGATAGACTGGCAGTACAAGATTGTGAGATGCATTATATGAATGCTTGGCTAATGAGATGTGTCTTTAATCTAGATTTAAACAGAGAGAGTGTGTCTGAACCCCGAACATTATCAGGAAGGCTATTCCAGAGTTTGGGAGCCAAATATGAAAAAGTTCTACCTCCTTTAGTGGACTTTGCTATCCTAGGTACTAGCAAGAGTCCAGAGTTTTGCGATCTTGGAGCGGTTTGGATTGTAGCGTGATAGAAGATTAGTTAGGTACGCAGGAGCTAACCCATTTAAGGCCTTATAGGCAAGTAATAATATTTTGTAACTGATACGGATCTTAATAGGTAGCCAGTGCAGAGACTGTAAAATCGGAGTAATATGATCATATTTTCTTGACCTGGTAAGGACTCTAGCTGCAGCATTTTGTACTATCTGTAGCTTGTTTATTGAAGATGCAGGACAACCACCTAGCAGTGCATTACAATAGTCCAGTCTAGAGGTCATGAATGCATGAACTAACTTTTCTGCATCAGAAAAACTTAACATGTTCCGTAGCTTGGCAATGTTTTTAAGATGGAAGAACATTTTAAATGTTTAGAGAACATTAGAAGCGCCATTAGCACTTTTTTAATGATCTCTGAACTGCCTGAAAGTTATAAGTTGTAACATTTTAAAACAAGTCCAACTAAAATTTCAGCAAAACATCCATAAACTATGAATAAATGTTTCTGTGCCAACATTTTGAGAACGTTATTAAAGACCAGATAACTCTGAACAAGCGTTTAATGTTCCTGGAAGAATGTTTGTTCAGAACTTTGAGAATCTTGCCAGAATACATTCCCTGTTATTTCTTAGAAAAGGGTACAAAGCTGTCACAGAGGCAGTATCCCTAATGTACCTAAGCTAAAAGGCACATCTTTGTATTTTATGTAGCCCTGAATGGTACATATTAGTACTTTAAAATAAAATATTAGTACCTAAAGTGTCAGAACACCCAACTTCGGAAAACAGTTTTCCCTTGTTTCTGTACAGACAGAAAGTTTTTCTTTTCTCTGCAGTGAAAGGATCTCTGTGAGTCCTTCTTTGGTGGAGCCAGCCTCCAGAGCACCCCTCGGTGGAAGGTCACCACCTGCTCATCCCACCATCTTCTCCTCACCCTCCAGGCCAACCGCTGAGGCAGAAGATCCCATCCCAGACCGAGCCAGGTAAAAGGGTTATGGGGGGATGGTCTAGTAATAAGTATCTAAATTGCATTTGACACTTCAACTGTATCCTATCTCAAAAATATCAAAAGGCATAAAATGCATTTACTGTATCTGCAGGGTTCCAAGTGAGAGTTTTGCCTCGCCAGATCCAGAAACTTGCCAGATTGCTGTCCCCAAGTCTCAGACCTTAAACTTAGAGGATCTTCAGCTGCAACCACATCTACACCATCCCCAGACCGTCCTTCCCATTCCAGCGGGCAGCCCAACTCACCTGCTGAGTCCAGTGGCTGCAGTCTGTCTCCACAGTTAAAGGTGTGTTGTTTATATGAACTCTACCATTCAAAAGTTTGGGGCCTGTAAGTTGTCAGTAATGATTTCTGAAGGATCACTTGACAACAAAGAATGGATTAATGGTTGCAGAAAATGTAGCTTTGCCATTTACGTTTTAAAATAAATTAAAACCATTATTTTAAACTATAATAACATTTTCATAGCATTATAATTTTTCCTGTGTTTTTGATCAAATAAATGCAACCTTACTGAGCATGAAAGACTACTTAAAAAAAAAAAACAACACTTACCAACCCAAACGTTTGAATGGTAGTGTGTGCAGCAATATGCAGGGGTGCTGCTACATTTTGTGGGGCCCCCGTTCCCTCGGTAGACATCACATTAGTTCCATCGTCGGGCCCTTAGAGTTGTCCTAACCCCCCTTACGGTGCCCCGGCAATATGCATGCTTTCAATCCATAGAGACTACTTTAAACGTTTCAGAATTTGTTTTTCTTTATGCTTTATTGTATATTTTCAATGTTTTGCTGAGCCTAAATAAATTCATATTTCCTAATCCAATATGTCTTCCTTACAGAAGCGATCTGAATCCAAGCCTACTCCTGACCCAAAGGCCTGTAACTGGAAGAAGTACAAGTATATTGTCCTCAATCCTCTGTGTGCCACACCTATAAAGGAGGAGGGGCCTGAAGAGGAGCAGCAAGCACAAAGCCACGCCCCCTATGATAATGATAGGATGGAAGTCTCATCTAAAACAACAAATAACATTTGGACAGGGGAGGAGCCTGGACTGAATAATAGGTTTGTTGTGTCCCTTTTCACCTAATTGATCCAAAGAACTTCTGATGAAACTTTTTAGTAATATATCATTATGTAGGAATGAACAAAATCAGTGTAATGCATTGATCATTGTTCTGTTTACTCTAGGAAAGCATTGTCTCTTCCATATAACACATCACAGCAAAAAATATATTTTAGTCCTCATCATGTTGTGGACAGCAGTTTGCATCCCCTGCCCCTTTCGATCGGTGAGGATAAAGGTGAGTGAGCGTCACCTTTAGCTTGAATAGATGTGCTTTCAAAAACACACCGACTGATGTGATCCTCTTCATTTTTCAAAGGTCTTTGCAGCCCTTACATTTGTACCCAAATTGCCAATCAGAGTCATTTACTGGGCCAACACCCAATCAAGTTTGAGAACCTCTCTACACAGCTCAGTTACTCTGGAAATCAAGCCATAAACACAAAATCGTGCTGCTCAGGTGAGGCTACTGACTCAACACATAATGTTGGCTGAACTATGTAACCTTCTTATAAACCAATTAAGTTGTGGAGTCTACTTCCAGTTGTGATTTGTGTGGCACAGTCACTTAGTACTTTTAAATCTTACTTGACAACTTGTTTTTTATGTAGTTTCATGTATATGTTTGTATTATGTAAAGCACTTTGAGAAGGTTCTTTTAAAGGCACTATATGAAATATAAAAATATATATATTGTAATTATAAATGTAAATTTAATAATTGTAAAAAAAAAAAAAAAATGTATGACCTCTTTCACATTCGCTTCACTCTTTTATGCGTCCGCTGACTCAGGAGACAAGCCTTACCGCTGTAATGTGTGTGGAGCACAGTTCAACCGGCCTGCCAACTTAAAGACCCATTCCCGCATCCACTCTGGAGAAAAGCCCTACCGCTGCGACACATGCGGAGCCAGATTTGTCCAGGTACATCTGCACAGAATCGCATGTATCATTCTCATTTTCAAGCATTTAAAATATATTCTTGAGTGAATGTAGGTGCAGAGGTTTTCTTATATATATATATATATATATATATATATATATACACACACACACACACATGCATACATATGTTAAAATAAATGTTGATTTATTGTCTTTTTCCTTTTTTATCTATCTTGTTGAAAAGCATCAATAAAATGAGTTCAACTAAAACTATGTTCTTGTAAAATGTGTGTGTGTGTGTGTGTGTGTGTGTGTGTGTGTGTGTGTTGTAGGTAGCTCACCTGCGTGCCCATGTTCTGATCCACACTGGGGAAAAGCCGTACCCATGTAACACCTGTGGAACCCGTTTCCGCCACCTGCAGACGCTGAAGAGCCACCTGCGCATCCACACTGGAGAGAAGCCTTACAGCGTCAGTTATATTTGAACAAATATGTACAATTTATATATTAGTGTATACTATATTATAAAATATACAATTACATACCTCCATACTGCAAAATGATGTTGAAATCTCACTCTCTGCTCTAATCTTTTCTTCCAGTGTGAGAAATGTCACCTGCACTTCCGTCATAAGAGCCAGCTGAGGCTTCACCTGAGACAGAAACACGGCGCGATCACCAACACCAAGATCCGCTACAAGGTTCTGGCTGACCCGTACCAACCTGGACCCCCCCTGCTACAAGCTTGCTAAGAGGCATGTCGAAACATCTCAGGCACCGTTGCTCTCTCAGCTGATAGGTCAAGATCTAAACTGAAGATTGATGGATCTATAAAACAGTATTGTAAAGAGTTTAAAGAGGTGGAGTGCTGCATTCGAGGACAGCTTGACTATAAATGTACCAATGAATACAGTCTTCCAAGAATGTAGTACTCCTGCACTAGATGTGCTGACTATTATCTTTATTATTTGTTAAAATGTTTTTATTTATTTTGTTTTGCATACTTTATTTTCCTCATGCTATTTAATCAGTTATTTTGTTGTCGTATTGGCCACTTTTTCTGTGGCAGGAAAAATGGTGAAAATCATTGTCAGAAACAAAATACGGCCATATTCAGATGGTAATTGTTTCTGTTTGGGAATATGAGAGTATTATGACAAGATGCTGAACAATTATCATCCAAATAGGGCTTAAGACCTTTCAAACGATGCATGTTATTTGAAAATACTTTAATAGATAAGGAATTAAATGTATTTTGTTGCTGTTAAGACAAAGATGGTTTGTGGCAAAGTGTGAAGGCGTTTATTAGGAGTTCAGATTTGAGGTGTAAGATGAATGAAGGTAAAAACGATAGAATCTATGGAATTCTGCAAGAAAGTGGGAAAGATACGAAAGATAGATAGAGAAGAAAGGAAGTGTAAAAAAGGAATTAAGCATGTTTGAGAAAGAACAGACATTTGTATGATTTTTTTATTAATATAATGTCATTTTATTTATTTATTTCGTTTGTTTATTTTGCCCAAAAGTATTGCTCTTATTGTTCATGGATCCTTTCTGGTGTCTGTACTATATTCTGTTTCCTATTTAAGAAGATAACAGAACAACCAGATTGTAAAAACTCAAATATAACATTTTAGTTGTTTATTTACCAATTATCAGTATATTAACTTACTAATTTAAAAGGCCTGGAGCCTATTTAAGTAATACGAATACAAATTGTAGAGGACTAGCCTCTCTGCATCTACTTAATTATTCTTATTTTTGAGAGACCGTTTCGTGATTTTGATGGTGTATTATAGTTGCTGAGAGTCCAAGCAGGTTGAGGACTTCTAGCCAAACTAATGTACATGTAAAGATTGATGATGAGGAGGATAATGATGTCAACAACACTATGTTGTGCTCTTTTGCTGGACAAAAACAAGACCCATTTTATATAAATTAAAGTTAAATTAATTTCTCATTAATGTGTGTGTGTGTGTGTTTGTCTGCTACAGTGTTGTTTTAGTAGTATGGTGATATAGTTTTTATTTTCTGTTTTAATTTTGAAGGGTTAATAGTTTTTGTTTGTGTTGATTAAAAAAAGTGTTTATACAGTTTTTACATCAGTTAAACGTAATACAAATAAGAACTGTTTTTTTTAGATTTTAGTTTTAGTTAATTATAACCTTGGTCAGCTGTTCTCATACAATCCTAATTCTTTAAAATCACACGAAGAGTGGGTAAGTTTCTGAAGTCAATCAAGGCACTTACTAGTAAACTTAAATGTTTCAAATCTAAATTCAATGTCTGATTCTTGGAGCCCAGGAGAACAAAGAATTCACCTCCTAGTCCTTCCTTCCTCCAAATAGCTCACAGCTTAGACCCGACTCACCCTAAATTGTCTCAGCTTCTCTATGGGTGGTGCTGGAATAGGAACAATGGAGCAGCTGGCACCTGTTTCCGGCATTAGACACAAACTGGCCACATGCACACACTACCTGTCTGTCCATATGTATGGAAGTTTTCCTCTTAGGTTGACCTAGGAGCACCACCTGTGGTTTCTTATTTTATCAATGACCAAATATTGGAAATGCTCACAAAGCACTGCTCTTGTGTGCTGACATGTATTTCTGCGGTTTAGTCCAGTTCCTGCTTCCATCAGCTCCTGAAGGCAAACATGTGGCATGTGGAGATCGTTGTATGGCATTTTAACTATCACAGCTCACAAAGTTTTATACAGAACCAAACTAAACAACTCTCAACATCAAGTTATACATATACAGTTAGGTCTATATATATCTGGACACTGACACAATTTATTTTGTGTTTTTCACTTACTGTGTTCTGAGTTATATGGTACAGTGTACATAATCTATTCTGCGCAGAACCATATTTGCGTTTTTTTTTTGTGTTATGAGGAGCACATATCAGTGACGCACACAATACCTCGTGCGGTGCGATGACAGCGCCATCTTACTAGGAATGGGCGAAAGCTCTTCTTTATTTTCGATCCGATACCGATATTTTTAAGCCCAGTATTGTTGATATCAATACCTCTAAACTGATCTTTTCCATTATTAAAAGAATATAATCAGTAATTATTATACTCACTTAATATTAGATTTTAAAGCCTTGAATTATTAAATTTTTTTACATTTCATAGGCCTTTTTTGTTTACACTGTCAGAAATAAATATACTAAAATTGTATTTTAGCCCTTTACTGGGGCAGTAATCTCAAAGATGCAACTATACCCCTAAAAGGGAGCATAATAGTACCAATACAAGCATGCATGCTTTAAGGGTAGATAAGGCGTCATCCAAGAGACTGTACGGCGTTCACGTTACATAATTTGACTGACTTTTTATGTAGAGAGGGTGAGAAAGCACTGCATTAAAATAATTAAATAATAAAATGTAAATGATCGTATTTTGAATGCTTTACTGTGACTGGTATATCTTACAAATTTCTCCTTTCTGTCTGAGTGAAGGAGAGAGACGTGTGTCCAAATAATTCATTTGTGCTCTGTTTCTTCAGGTATGCTGTATGTTGTGTTATATGTTGATAAATGTTTAAAATGTTTAAAATCAACTTTATATGAGTTTGATATAAAAAGTGAGGTCTGCAGTGTTGGGCAAGCTACTTGGGAAATATAGTTAAACTAAAGAGGTCTGTTTGCAAAAGTGACGTCATATTGAATATTTTGATACATTATACTTGCATTTTTATTTGATACAGTCATTTTATATACATATTTGATACATTCAAATTTTAATGTTTGGTTATTTGTGTATAATTTCTGATGTTTACATTTTCCATTTTATTGCTTATAGGAAGTATATTCATTTTATAGGAAGAATATTCTTCCTATAGTATATCTATACACACAATATTATACCTTATGTCATACAAGGTATACCTTTTGTTTATTTTTTTATGTTTTGTAATTACTTTGAATATATTAACATCTGAGAATCTTTATTGAATAAATCCACAACCCGAGGAAAACTGCTACACATGCTCATGCCATCACACTGCCATGTTTCACAGATGATGTTGTAGCTTTGGATCATGAGCTGTTCCCAGCCGTCTCCGTACATTTGCTTCCCGTAAGTCTGGTACAGGTTGATCTTCATTTCAGCCATCCAACAAATGTTTTTCCAGAAGTGATCTGGCATTTTTAGATGTTTAAAAGTCTAATCTGGCCTTGTTTGCACCTTGTGGTGAACCCTCTGTATTTGCTCTCATGACCTCTTCTCTTGATTGTAGACTTTGACAGTGACAGGTCTACCTTCCGGAGTTGTGAAATGTTTTTTCTTTTTACCACAGAGAGGATTCTCTGATCATCTACTACTGTTGTCCTCCGTGGACGTCCATGTCTTTTTACGTTTCTGAGCTCACCAGTGCGTTTTTTTTTTCTCAGAATGTACCAAACTGTTGATTTGGCCACTTCTAATGTTCCTGCTATCTCTCGGACACATGTTTTGTTTTTGAAGCCTAACAATTGTCTGTTTCACTTGTATGGAGAGATCCTTTGACCGCATGATGTGGGTTCAGTGCAACAGCTTCCAAATGCAACTCCAGACCTTTTACCTTCTTAACTGATGTAGAAATAACGAAGGAATAGCCCACATCTGTCTATGCAATGGCTTTTGAGCCAACTGTCCAATTACTTATGGACCCTTAAAAAAAAAGGGGGGCACATATAAAAGAGCTGTAATTCCTTAACCCTTCCTCCAATTTTGATGAGTATAGCCTCAAATTAAAGCTCAAAGTGTGCACTTTATTCATTATATATTACTGTAACTTGAATATGTTTTGGTCAACAGCAATTGTGCTTGTGTCCAAAAATATAGGCTATACAAAGAGGTTGTCAGGAAAATGGGAGTAGCTTTGAAGTGTTGGTGAGAATAATGTATTACAAACATATACCATCCCGGCTGAAATAATTAAAACACACAAACTTTCAAATAAGTCTAAGGTGGTTTGTTCATCTCAGTCACCTTACTGGTTTAAGGGAGCCTAAAACAGATACACACCAAACAGTCCAATTTAGAAGAGTAAACCACCTTAGTCTGCTTTAAGTGTTTCCCCCCCAGCAGGGATATACTCACAGTAAAAAATAAATACAAATTAAATCAAACGTATTTATGGCTGGGGGGCTGCTTTCATCCCACAGAGAATGTTAATCATCACAGACACTAGTTTTAATGTATGACAGCATGGTCAATGTGCTGTACTGATGCCTTGAACCTTAACCTTGCACGCATAGTTTATAACTGACCGGAGTACATATTGTAAACAAATGAAAACTAGCTAGCTCGTGAGCGCGCTCTAGAGGCGGAGCTTCGCGGAAACGAAACCAGCACGTGCGAGAAAAAGCCGCTTATGTCAGGAGCAGGTGAATAAGTAGAAGTAGCCATCGACGATGTGCTTAACAATATGTGTTGATTATCTATGTATTTAAAAATAAACTGTTTATTTGATTATGACCTAATGATGACTCGACAGGAAAAAGCGTGAGCGGGTTATGGGTAAGTTAAGTAACTACCGGTGTGTTCCAGACACATTTACCGGTGTTACAAATGCATTTTTAAACGAATTACATTTCACTTGGAATATTTTATGGTATTTTCACAAACTCGGGGTCGTGTATTGTATGTCATGCCATCTGTTCGTGTCATACCGTTTTGTATAAAAGGCTTAGTGTTTCATTGTACCACATTGTATCAGCTGACAGTGTTTGTGCGGCACATCCACGATAAAAAAAATAGGCTATTCGCGTTTGTGTTGCTACTTATGTCACGAATACATGACTAAATCGTGTCATTGTCACTGACTGTCATGTAACAGTGTGCTGAATATCAACAATACTAGATAATATGAACGAGACCGGTTTGCTATTGGAACAACAAGACTGATCTCATGAATATTAATTAACTCACGCTCTGTATTCGGCTGTCGTGTTACTTAATATTTATGAGCCATATGCCTGATTTTCATTGGACGTATTTTTTTACGTGTAAACTTTTTTAACATTACCATATAATTGTTATTAATTCGGTGATCTAGTGTTGACCGATTGACCGCTATTTTAAAACTCTATTTTTACTTTAAAAGTACATTTGAAATGTACTTATTTTTTGTAAAGTTTTCAAATGTGTACGAGCACAAATTAACATCTGAAAATATTTTCATAAGACTTCTAATTTTATATTATATTATATGCACCTGTAAAAACACAGTTTACGTAATAATGTGTGCATTGACAGACTGTGTCTGGCTGTGTTCGAAATGGCATACTTGCTTACTGCCCAGTACACGGTGCATACTGCCTACTATTTTTTTAAGAATTGTGTGTGGAAACGTATACAATAAGCAACAGATGTTTCAGAGTAGCATGCTTAATTTTCACATGACAAACATAAACATGAATTCAGCACAGCTGTCAAGGTTGTTACCTTACAAACAAATGTGCTAACTATTCTTTTAACAAAGGCTTGTTAATAAGGCTTAATTTTAGTAAACAACTCATATATCAACAGCACACATCTCGCGTCTTTTACTCACTGCATCACTGATTCTACTGAAGTACGCGTGTCTTTTGCAGTGCTTGGGCGAAGTTCATGTAAATAGCCTCTAATAAACAAACTGGTCTATTTGTCCTTAGAGTAAATACACTCCGTTTCTTTTTAGAGCTACTTGACAGCAGAAAATATACTTTTTATTTATATATTATATTACTGCAATATTAAATATTATTATGTAATATCTTTTAAACAACGTTTAAAGCGCTATAGAGATAAGGTGACAAATTTAACTTGATCGGAAAAGTGCCTTTTATGTTTAAGTACAATTTATGTCCTACAAATGATATTGTTTTTAGATGCACAGTGATATTTTTCGTTTATATGTACATGTATATACGTACATATACAAGTGTAACATTTATAATTCTATTCCCTGCCTCCAGTTCACTCACGCGTTTGATGAAACATCACATGGAGCGCATTGCGTTCTGGGAAGTATCCCTCGCAGAGTTCAGATGCATACATTAAATGTAGCAGGTAATCCTACCATACATACAGAAATGCACATACTATTCACACAGCATACTGCAGTATAGTAGGAGTTGTATAATAGTATGCCATTCGGCAACACAGCTTCTGTACTGATTTCAGTATACCTGAGTTATATTTAGCAGATTCTGGCAAATATAGTAGGTCATCCGGGTATTTCATGTGTACATAAAATGTGCATACTATGGGCAGCACACATACTGGATGCTGCAGAAATAGTAAGAGTAGTATGATAGTATTATTTCAAACACAGCCTCTGTTTCGTCCGAAAGGCAGATGAGATAGATAGAGAGGGCAAAAGGTAGGTGTATTATGCTTGTCTTTATTTTAGCAGTTATGTTTGCTATTTTATTTATTGTGCTTATTTAAGTTCGTGTAGGTGCACATTCAACATTTAAAATCAAATTTTCTTGTTTGATTGTGTCAAGAAAATTACATTGTAAGCTGTAAATATTTTAGTAGTTTTAATGAAACATGCTAAATTAAATATTAGTTAATACAAATTTTAAGTAAAATGTATAATTTGCATGCATATATTTTTATGCACAAATATGTATGAAGTATGATTATTGGAGAAAATTATATTTAGGGCAGTTTGCATGTTATCATTGTCATTATTTTTATTTTTTATATATTATTTTTATAAGTAATACTTATTATTTAGGGAAAGGAGCATTCACAAAGTCCACTGTATGAACAATTACAATTTGCTTGGCTGTGATTAAACATGGTCCTGCAAAATAATATTTATCTTTCCATCTTTATTGCACACATCCCACAAAGTCTAGATATAAAATTAAAGCCTCTATCTACTAGCAAGTGGTGAGGTCAACAATATGCTTAATAGGCCTATATCAAAATGTAAAATGAAAGTACATTCATGGATATGTTTTACAGTATATCTCTGGTATAGCATTATAATAATAAAGAAGTGCTTTTGAGGTAGCTGTATTTTAATAGTACTTGAACATATAATTGGTATTTTAATATATTATACATTTTTTTATGTAAAGTTGTTCAGCAGGTTTTTTGGAGGCTTGTCGTGTTACATCTACAATTAATCAGATTTTATCCGGTTTGTGATATTCTTCTCTATCTGCAGGTATTGATTTGTGGACTAGTCTCTCTGGAATAATTTTATTTACCAATAGAGTCTAGAATTTAGTTGTGGAGATGTTTAGGTCATATGATGTTGCTAAAAAGAACATTGACAAAAGAACATGTGTATTTGGTGTAATGCAATGTATTTATGCGCTTTAAGGTTCAAAAACACATAATTTTATTATAGCTCATCATTCTGAGAAGTGAGGTGTGCTCTGATTGGCCAGCTATCCAGTGCGTTGTGATTTGACGGAAATGTTACGCCACTTACCATGTTGTGATGCCAATCCCATTCATGCAACACCAGAAAAGCAATGTGATATGCTGTTGTCACTATGTTGGTCGCGTCAGCACCAAGCTTCAGTCACGCCCTCCGTCAAGCATTGATGCCGATGCCACGTGTGAATGGGGCGTATTCTGTCTTTTTAAGTGTCACATTGCATCGTGCCGCAGGAACATTACCGTGTCTGCATTTGTGATCGGAGAAACAACAAGCACTACTCTAGGCTGCTCAAAACTCACATTTGAATCGTCAGTGGCAAATTGTTTAAATAAGAAAACGTACTTACAGGCTGCGAGTCAGAAGCGCCAGACTGTTCTTGCAAAGTTGGAATTGCCCCACTTTATAGAAACAGCCTTTGTGCATAGATAGCAGGCTACGCCCAGGTTCAGGAAATAGTCCTCCGTAAATGCGCTGCACACACTAAAATATTTGGGTTGAACTGTTCTGGAAGAGTGTTGTAAATACAACTTAACCACTGATTTCTAATTGTGTCCTCTTTTGGAAGCCCAAACAAAGTACTTTCACAATGAAACACAGCATCTCCAGGACATGGCGCCGGCGGCAGAAACAATAGTGCTACAGTTAGGATAAAAATCACACCCCCTTTCTTTGTGTAAACATTTGGGCAGTGTTTTGCAAATCTTCCCACACCGTGATGTAGACATGTGGGGGCGTGTTTGAATGGGTGGCGTGTCGAGTCTTAACTTTTATAAAGAATATCTCTTTGGTTTTGTGACTCAAGTCTTTGTAACTATAGGGATCTTATCTATGCATGAACAGCTTATAACACTCCAAAGAGAAAGGAAATCTTGAAATTGCATCATATGACCCCTACATTTTTTTTTCATAAATTTAATGTGAATATACAGCTTTTTAATTTGCTAGAGACTTAAAACTCAGCTGTCTGTGCATTAAAATACTGTTAAGGCTTAGTATGGGTTTGGTTTGGGAATATAGCCTACATATGTGCTGCCTGACACAATGTGTTTCAATACATTTATAACAGTAAAAGTTTTTATGCACTGCAAATGTTTTAATGCATTTGTTAATAGTACATCCTGTTTCTACCGATGTTTTAATGTTAAAGTTAGCTCATTCTGAGAAAAAACTAAACTTTGTTGATGACCCAGCGGTCATCCTGACCTGAGCAATCAGATTTTGATTGGTTCAAATTTTCAGACCACTTGTAATGACAGTTCAGAGTCCACCTCATGATCAACGCATGATCAACATTTTGTTTTAGGACTAAATTAAAAGACTTTACTTCTTCAAAATAACATACTGGTGTATGTGTGTGTGCTAGAGGAAATTAAATCAGGATAAGAACTGACACCTGACTGTTAAATTAATATAAATCATCTTAGTTTTAGAATTTAAACTGCTAGCTGTTTAACAGCACTGTTACGCAGAGTGAATGTGTTTAGTTTCAAGGTAATGTTAAAGAGACCATGAACAGTATGATAGAGACCAGTTATTTGTCAAGAAACAGAGCCCTCTGTAGTAAATGGGGTTAATAAAAAAACCCTAGAAGCAACCTAATTAATTTTATTGTTTGGTTGAATATGTTATAATGTTATCTATGACACAGTTAAAGGATATGGACATGCAGTTGCACTAGTCTTCTCTTAAAGGAATATGAAAAGTTCCTCACGCTTAGGCCATCCAAGATGTAGATGAGTTTATTTTTTCATCAGAATAGATTTAGAGAAGCGTGTCATTACATCACTTGTCTAAACAGCTAATACAAACATCCCAATAATCCACATGACTCCAGTCCATCAATTAATGTCTTGTAAAGCTAAAAGACAAAACAAATCTCTCATTAGGCATTTTTAACTTAAAACCATTGCGCCTGGCTAAATATGAGTCCTCTATCCATAATATTGCTTTCTCCAGTGATACAAATCATCTTCTCTGAATCAGGCGAGAAATATGCACAGATCAAGAGGATAACAGGGGATGGAAGTTTCGACTGAAGGAGGCATAATTATGGATTATAGATTGGTATTTTGTCAGTACCAGACATTAAATATGTCTTGATGGATTTGTTTGAGTGGAGTCATGTGGATTATTTGTGGATTGCTGTCTTTTTCTCAGCTGTTTGGCTCCCATTCTGATGGCACCCATTTACTTCAAAGGATCCATTGGTGAGCAAGTGATGTAATGCTAATTTTCTCCAAATCTGTTCCCATTAAGAAACAAAATCATCTATATCTTTCATGGCCTGAGTCAGTTTTCATTTTTTTGTGAACTATTTGTTTAATCTGTCTCTTCAGTGCAGTCATGGAAAAGCCCCAAAAGACACAGGAAGAGCAGCAGTCGTCCCCTCAGATGGTGGCACCTGATGGGGGTTGGGGCTGGGTGGTGGTGGGGTCTCTTTTCGTGTCTTCTGCCCTGGTGTTCGGGCTCATCCGCAGTCTGGGCGTCTTTTTTGTGGAGTTTGTGGAGTACTTTGGTGAGAGTGCCCAGGCCGTGTCCTGGATAACATCCATTGGCTTGGCCATGCAACAGCTAATGAGTAAGTTCACTCCTTCATTTGTTCATGTCTATATTAACAAACACAACTGGGTTAAACACAGTTTGGCTTCAGCATTCAATTAATTACATGTCTGCCTGCAGGCCCAATAAGTGCCACCGCATCTAATTTATACGGAGCTCGTCCGGTTGTTATGATGGGAGGATTCCTCTCAGGCCTGGGATTCATTCTGGCTTCCCAGGCAACGTCTCTTTTGCATCTTTATCTGACTATGGGTTTAATTTCAGGTAGATGCTTTTGTAAATAGTGTCTTTAATTTTAACCAGTGTCAGGATTCTGATTCGTGTTTATCTCTGTTAGGTTTCGGCTGGGCGCTGATCTTCACCCCTACTGTTGCGTCAGTGATGCAGTACTTCAACCTGCGGAGATCTCTAGCCATGGGCCTGGGCTTCACAGGCGTCGGACTTGCCTCTTTTGCATTCGCTCCACTTTTTCAGTATTTAGTAGAAGCCTATGCTTGGCGTGGGGCCTTGCTTGTCCTCGGAGGCCTCAGCTTCAACATGATTGCTTGTGGAGCTCTCATTCGGCCTCTAGGGAAACCAAAGGTTGAGGTGAAGGTATGCGTTTTGATATATACAGTATACAGTAAATACTATATATGTA
Source organism: Gymnocypris eckloni scoliostomus (assembly GCA_027564155.1). Taxonomy (NCBI): domain Eukaryota; kingdom Metazoa; phylum Chordata; class Actinopteri; order Cypriniformes; family Cyprinidae; genus Gymnocypris; species Gymnocypris eckloni. Next base: position 32,243,646 of record CM050413.1, on the reverse strand, counting down.
TTAAATATAAATTATTAGTTTCATTCAGCAGAGGAGTTTTAAATGGATACAAACTGACTGAAAATGACATTTATAATGTTGCAAAAGATTTCTATTTTACAGCGGGTAAATAAGTATTGAACACGTCTCCATTTGTCTAAGTAAATGTATTTCTAAAGGTGCTGTTGACTTGAAATTTTCACCAGATGTCGTTAACAACACAAGTAATCCATACATACAAAGAAAAACAAATAAGTTCATAAATTAAGTTATGTGTAATAAAATGGAATGACACCGGGAAAAAGTATTGAACACATGAAGAAATGGAGGTTCAAAAAGGCAGGGAAAGTCAAACACCAGCAGAAATCTATGAGCAATTAGAAAGCATTCATGCCACTAGTAGGTGGAAATTAATATTAGCTGGTTCAGTCCCAACACCTACAGTACCAGGATGAAGAAGACGAAACAAGGGTGGACATTTCAGCAAGACAATGATCCCAAACACAGCAAAGGAAACTCAGTCGGTTGGTTTCACAAAAAGTAAAGCTGCTAGAATGGCCAGCCCATCACCGGACTTGAATCCAATTGAAAATAAGAACTAAAGATCAGAGTTCACAGAAGAGACTCATGGAACCTTCAAGATTTGAAGACTCTGTGGAAGAATGGGCCTAGATCACACCTGAGCCATACATGCCACTAGTTTCTCCATACAGGAGGTGTCTTGAAGCTGTCAATACCAACAAATGCTTTTGTACAAAGTATTAAATAAATGTCAGTAGTTCAATACTTTCCCTGTGTCATTCCATTTTATTGCACAGAACTTAATTACTGAACGAATTTGTATGTATTGATTACTTGGGTTGTTAACTACATCTGGTGAACATTTCATATCAACAGCACCTTTAGAAATATATTTATTGGGAATAATGGTGATGTGTTCAATACTTATTTTACCTGCTGTAAATAAAAGCTGTTCTCTTGGACTTACAGTTAGTTAAAGAATACTGAAAAATATTTCCCCAAAAATAAGCAGAACAACTGTTTATCAACAAGAGTGCAGAATTGTGCAATGAAAAAAAGTGACAGTAAAACATTTATAATAGTCTAAAATATATATATTTTACATAAGTGTTTCTATTCATCAAACAATCCAGACAAAATGTATCATTGGTTTTGACGAAAATGTTAAGCAGAAAAGCTATTTTCAACATTGCTATTAATAAGAAATGTTTCTTGAGCAGCAAATCTGCATATTAGACTAATTTCTGAAGATCATGTGACACTGAAGACTGGAGTGATGATGAAAATTCAGCTTTGCCATCATAGAAATAAATTACATTTTAAATTGTTAATATAGAAAACAGTTATTTTAAATGATAATAACATGCCATAACATATCCATTAAAATTTGTAATTAAATAAATGCATCTTTTGTGAGCATAAGATACCTTTTTTCAAAAACGTATGGAGCCCAAACTTTTGAACAGTATTTTAATAAGTATTTATAATATTTAAATATTAATTTATTTAACAATCAATGACTAATATATAGATAATTATACAATTAAATACATTTATATTTAATCAAATACATTTATGATAATGATTGTTCTGCAGTTTAACATAGAATATATGAGGCTTAATGACTATATTGCCTTGTTTCTTTTTGTGCTGTTCTCAGACTGAAAACTCGACCAAGCTCAACAAATGTTCTTCTTTGTTCTCCCGTATCTACGAGGGCTTTGAGCTCTCTCTGCTTTCACACCGAGGCTTCCTCACTTATTCTGTGGCCATCACCTTATTCAATGCCGGCTACTTCATCCCTTACGTTCATCTGGTCGCCCACAGCCGTCACATTGGTTTCACTGAGTACCAGGCAGCCTTTGTAATCTCTGTTACCGGTGTGGCAGACATCGTGGGTCGTGTAGCCTCCGGCTGGTTCTCGGACCTGGGCAAAATGCGGAGGCAGCACATGCTGGCGGTGTGGACTGGGTTACTGGGGCTCTCTCTGATGCTCATTCCTGTTGCCGTGGTTTACTCAGGACTGTTGGTTGTCGGTGTGGTCTATGGGCTCTGCGCAGGAGCGATGACGCCGCTGGCTTTCGCGGTGATGCCGGAGATCGTAGGCATGGAGCGTATACTGGGAGCCCTTGGCCTGCTGCAGCTCATAGAGAGCGTTGGAGGTCTGCTGGGAGCGCCACTGTCTGGTAGGAGCTCATGAGATCATCACAATAGGTTTATTTAAAGGAAAAGTTCACCCAAAAATGACAATTTGCTGATAATGTAATCACCCTGACGTCACCGAGGTCTGGGGACCTCCTGGGAAAACTAGGTTGGTGTTGGAAGAGGTGTTAGTGAGGCCGGCAGGGGGTGCTCACCCTGTGGTCTGTGTGGGTCCTAACGCCCCAGTGTAGTGACGGGGACACTATACTGTCAAAAAGCACTGTCTTTTGGATGAGACGTTAAACCGAGGTCCTGACTCTGTGGACCATGGTCATTAAAAATGCCATGGCACTTCTCGTGAAGAGTAGGGGTGTAACCCCGGTGTCCTGGCCAAATTCAAGCCCTTGTCAATCATGGCCTCCTAATAATCCCCATCCACTTGATTGGCTCTATCTCTCTCTCTCTCCTCTCCACCTGTTGCTGGTGTGTGGTGAGCACATCCACTTGATTGGCTCTATGACTCTCTCTCCTCTCCACCTGTATCTGGTGTGTGGTGAGCGCATCCACTTGATTGGCTCTATGACTCTCTCTCCTCTCCACCTGTAGCTGGTGTGTGGTGAGCGCATCCACTTGATTGGCTCTATCTCTCTCTCCTCTCCACCTGTAGCTGGTGTGTGGTGAGCGCATCCACTTGATTGGCTCTATGACTCTCTCTTCTCTCCACCTGTAGCTGGTGTGTGGTGAGCGCATACACTTGATTGGCTCTATCTCTCTCTCTCCTCTCCACCTGTAGCTGGTGTGTGGTGAGCGCACTGGTGCCGTTGTCCTGTGGCAGCCGTCGCATCATCCAAGTGGATTCTGCACCCTGGTGGTGGTTGAGGAGAGACCCCCCCCGATGATTGTAAAGTGCTTTGGATTTACAGCAATACACAAAGCACTATATAAATGCATCATTCATTCATAGTAAAGGATTAATACATTTTAATGCAATAATTATGAATTAAAAATGACCATCCCTCCAAAACAGAGAAAATATCTTTACAAACATCTACATGCATGTCTCTTTTAAAAGTATTTATAGTGTTTATAATGAGTTGTATTTGTAGGTTTTTTATAGCACAATTCTTTAACCCTACCAACCCCCCAGCATACACCGGATCTCACAAATTTTCAAAGCCTGGCTACAGCTATGCCCTCAGGACATCCAAGATGAAGAGAAGTTTGTTTTTTCATCTGAACAAATTTGGAGAAATACTTGCATAATGTATCACTTGCTCACCAATGGATCTTCTACAGCAGTGGTTTTCAAACCTGTCCTGCAAGCACCCCTGCCTTGCACATTTTGTGTGTCTCCCTTCTCAGACACACCTGATTCAACTCATCAGCTCATTAGTGGAGACTGCAAGACCTGAATTGGGTAGGTAGGGTGCACAGGTTTGAAAACTCACTCTACAGTGAACCCAGTAGATAAAAACATCACAACAATCCACACAACTTCAGTCCATCAATTAACTTCTTGTGAAGTGAAAAGCAGTGTGTTCATAACAAATCCATCTTTAAGGCATTTTAAATTCTTGGCTAATATGAGTCCAAAATCCATAATAATTTTTCCCCAGAAAGTAATCCACATGACTCTAGTTTGTCTTGAAGTGAAAAGCTGCAGGTGTGTAGGAAACAAATCCAACATTAACACATTTTAAACCTAAAACTGTTGCTTCCAAATAAAATCCGGAATAAAATAGTCCTCTAACCAGAACATTGCTCTCTCCAGTGAAAAATTGTCTTGTTTGACTCATGAGAGAAATATGCTCAGATCAAGCACTGTTACAAGCAAATACAGGTCTAAACAAATATGTTGGTAAATTTTGATGTGAGTGGATAACGGGATGGAATTTCTGGAGGAAGCACTATTATGAATTTTGGACTCATATTTTAGCCAGAAATGTTAAATTTGTTATGAACACACAGCTTTTCACTTCACAAGAAGTTAATTGATGGACTGAAGTTGTGTGGATTGCTTGTGGATTATTGTGATGTTTTTATCAGCTGTTTGAGCTCTCATTCTGACGGCACCCATTCACTTCAGTGGATCCATTAGTGATATAATGCTAAATTCCTCCAAATCCGTTCCCATGAAGAAACAAACTCATCTACATCTTATATGGCATGAGCATGAGTACATTTTCAGCAAATATACATTTTTGGTTGAACTTTTCTATTAAAATGTCAAACAAATTGATTCTGATCTTTGTTTACAATCAGCATTAAAATATTTGTTCCATCTCTATTTTTTCCTACCAGGCTGGCTGAAGGACTATACTGGGACGTACACAGTATCTTTTATCGCTGCTGGAAGTTTCCTCGTGTTAGGTATGTTAGTTACAATGACTCTTCCCTATTTCTGGTCTTGTACGGCCCCTCCACCCCCGTCACCGTCAAAGAAGACGTCTCGGGGTGAATCTATTGAAGATGGACTTCTCAAACAAACTCTGTCCTCAAATTCTGTACCTGAGCTATCCGGTCCCTTGGATGATTTACCCTACTCGGATAAGGAGTAAAAGGAGTGTTGGAAGAGTGATGTTACACATCTAGTGCAAGAACGAGAAGAAATACCTCAGGACATTTTCTAAATATTTTGAATTTTTAGAAGGATATTTAGCGTTGCCAGACAGGATATAGGCAACTATTGGCATTGGAATCACAAATCATATTGCACTGAATGTTTTATACCACATTTTGCACTTAGTGAAATGTCCCCCATCCCAAAAGAAAAATAAATCATTATGTGAAGTTTGCTATTAGTGCTTTCGCCTAATAACAAGACAATACATTTGATGGAAGTTCACAGTTTTAAGAGTTTGAAAAGCAACAGTCAGTTTACAGCTCAAATTTCCAGTTAGCCAAGCTTGTATAAAGTTCACAACACATCTGTCTTGATGTTAAATCTGGATTGTTTAATCATTCCTCATATATACAAGTAGTCACACACGTCTTTGGACATGCAGCAAAAAATGAGTGCCCTTCAAAAGTTGTATAAATCCTTATCATGCCTTATGAGCATAAATCCTTATGACGTAAATGGAATAAAGTAACTTTGCAGTTATCAAGACCAGCTTTTCTTTTTGATTACATAATAATGGTAATATATGGTTGCCACAGTCAGACACCGCAGCTGTCCGGTGTTGTTTTAGTATATTTAATATACTATTATAATTTTAATATTTTCAGTTGTCATTCTATTTAGCTTTGCTGATCGATCGACAGCATCCTTACTGCAACTGTATCCATATCCTGATGTGGAGATCATTTCTTAGACTTTCGAAATATAAACACTTTTTTTATTCTGCTTCTAATCTTTACAGTTGTACAAATAATTTTAGAGATACTTATCTCTAGTATTTTTCTGTTCTGAAATCAATATCTTTTTATTTAAAATATGTTCAATTTAATTATTCATTCAAATTAAATTATTTTAGTATTTTTTATTTATTTAAAACAAATATTGTCATATCCCTTGTCAGCTCAAAATCACCATCAAAGAAGGATTTGTGCAGATATTGTCCAAATACCCCACTTTGACTTGACCATTTGAAAAATGTATTGAGGGCACTGTATATTAAATATCATGGTATAACTCTGCACCTTAGTACTGCCATATTACTATTTCTAAGAGTATGCTGGCAAAATACTATTTATTTGAATTGATTGTTTTTAATATATTATTGTTAACATTTTTGTACTTTTAAATTATTGCTGCATACCTGGCTTCCCTGACAGGAATTGAATTATGATGCACAAATACAGCTTCAGGCTTTGGTGGAAAGACTGATGCTTGTGGTTTTGTTAATCATAGTTACTGAGGAGCATTTTGTATTCATGCTAGCAAGAGTTTTCTAGATTCCAAACAAGCTTTTAACTGCTTAGTCATCATCACATATCTGTTGTCACGTCAAGCAAAAGCTAAAATGAAGGCAGAGCATCTTCTTTTGCCAGTAAGTTTGGTTCTGAAGGCTTCTTTACAGTACACAAAAGCAGGAAGGCAAGCTAAATGCTAACACGATGCTAATCCTGTTCTGCTTCTCATGTAGAGCTTTTTCTTTCACTTCTTTTACACACAACTTGCTTTACCTTTCCTTGATTACAGATGGACTGTTCTTGAGTTGCATATAGAGGAATATGATGAGCACATTATGTTATTAATGGTACTAGCATTGTCAGAGACATGGCATTTTTCTGTTGTCCTTTCAGGGTCAAACTGGACCATGTGATTTGTGTATTACATTGATGCTTTTTAAATATTGTATGATGGGAATCTTGCCCAACATGAAGGGCTTTTACGGTGATCTTCAAGATCCAGGTTTCAGAGTGAATATTGACTTATTTCCCACGGAGGTCGCTGACGTGAACAAATTCACTTCGAAATCATTGACCAAACATGTCACGCACCAAAGTCTTTTGTGTTACACATTACACTCTTCAGCGTCTTTTTGTTTTTATTTTAAATGTTTATTTCACTTAGTGCAAGAGCTTTATTGTGCACAAACTGGTGTCGGTTCATTTAAACCTTGTTAATTCTGTACCTTCAATGGAAAGACCTTGAATACTAGTCACTAATGCTGTTTTAAAGATACACTTCTTGTAAAAACCAAACACGTGAGCCTTAATCTTCATAGACTGCGAGTCAATGAGCTCAGCTACAGCTAGACTTTGCTTTCTCATGTGAGAGGCCTTTATTGCTTTGAGATAAACAGCACTGCCTTTACACACCGTTGTCTTCAAATGCACTGTATTAATGCAATTATACATGCTCTTTAGCCTGGTGACCTCAATATGCTTGTATAGTATCAGAACTGAGACTGGGATGAATTTAGATCAGTTAAGTCTATTAGCTCTGGAGTGCCAGAGCAGGCATTTAACAATATTTCATCATCTGGTTCTTTGAACTTTATAGCTTTAGAACTACACTGTGCAAGACCACTTTTACCTTTAACCAGGTTACCAGCCCATGTCTTGTGCATTATGTTTAAATTTTACAAGAACAGAACCGTAAAAAATGTTTTAGGTCGACAGATTTGTGTTTTAATGTGGTTAAATAAAAGGCTATTTCTGTTTTTATTGTAATATTGTTTTCTTGCTATATGTGACCCTGGAGCACAAAACCGGTCTTAAGTCGCTGGGGTATATTTGCAGCAAACTAGCAATAACCAAAAATACATTGAATGGGTCAAAATGATTGATTTTTCTTTAATGCCAAAAATCATTATTATATTAAGTAAAGATCATGTTCCATGATGATATTTTGTAAATTTCCAACCGTAGATATATATAAACTTAATTTTTGGTCCGTAACATGCATTGCTAAGAACTTCATATAAAAATGCTTTAAAGGCGATTTTCTCAATTTTTTTTTTTGCACCCTCAGATTCCAGAATTTAAAATAGTTGTATCTCGGCCAAATATTGTCCTCTCATAACAAACCGATTTAGAAAAATTGACCCTTATGACTGGTTTTGTGGTCCTAAGTTCAAATATTATGATCTTTTATGAAAAGTAATGGTATGAAACATTTAAACTAAGATATTATGACAGAATTATTGGTTTCAGAACTATTTCATTATAGACCGTTCAAAAAAATAGCATTTATTTCAAATATAAATATTTTGTAACATGTCTTTGCTGCCTTCTTGATAAATAAAACTAATGAGGGAAAAATACAAAAATCGTACAGACCCCAAACATTGAATGGTAGTTAACAGTAGTTTGTGTATGGTTTTAGGTTTTATTGCAAAATTCTCAGAAATGCAAGTAGCATAAGTCATGAATCATTTATTTACTTAGCTACACATTCAACCGATTTCATGGTTATTCATTTATAATGGTTGTTTAGAACATTGCATGCTCACAAAACACAACATTTGAACATTTTCAAACAGGTTTTGTTCTTATAAAAAGAGACATTAAAATGATAAAGAAGATAAAATGTAAAAATTATACAGGGGAATCAAGAAAACTGATCTCTCACCCAAAGTAACAAGTACATTCAAGTTGCATTAACACTGTGGCTCATAACATAGTGAATAAAAAGAAAAGCAACTTGTTCACTGAAAATCATCTGAATGAGGAACAATTCTTCTGGCTTGTTGTTTTGCTTTCATACCATTTGGAATGTAAACTTGCTCAAATGATAAATTATGACATCCTAAAGCCTAAACCAGGATAAATACGCAGAAACACCGATGTTCAGACCAACACTCATGTACACCAGACAAACCAAATGAAGCAGCATTTCATTTTGTCTACTGGAGTGTGTGTGTGTGTGTGTGTGTGTGTGTGTGTGTGTAACATTGACATCTAGTGGTCAGGTGGTTCATTTCATGTCAGCGCTACGGCGCTTAAGCTTCTCTGGATTGTTGGAGGCCATTTGGGAGAAATCCCTGAAAATGTCATGATAGGTATCATCACCTGTAGGAGGAAAGAAATACAGAGAGAAAAAAACATTAGCTGAACATTGTCTTGGGAATAAGCAGCACAGTATTTATGCAAAACATCAAGTTTTTTGGTTGTTGCATCCTTACATATTTGTTGCAAGATTCTGTTCACATGATCACATTTTACATCCAAAACAAACAAGACTATGTATTACAATCATATTCCGTAAGAGAGTGAAAATTATACCCCTGTGTGTGTCCACTGAAGTGATTGAAACCTGGAGTCTAAGAGTTTAAGAAGGTCTAAAAAGATGTTTAAATCAGCTTGTTGAGAAACACCAGCACCCAGAGGAAGTCTAAAAAGATGTTTAAATCAGCTTGTTGAGAAACACCAGCACCCAGAGGAGAGCTTTGATTTGGATTTATAATTTACATAAGTGCAGCAGTTATGCATACATAAAAGCATACGGAAGCAGTAAATTACCTGTCGCACGCAGTGCAGAGGACACATACGGCAAGCAGTAGACACCTGGCCACCCGTCTCAGGACATGCACATACACGCACGCACGCACGCACAAACAGCAAAAACAGATTTGTATACAGAGACACAGATGGACAAACTGCCTTAAACAAGCCCCACAGCAAAACAACAGATGCAAAAAGCATAAGCACCACAAGAAAGCACACCTTTAAACACCTGGCACTGCATTCAGAGTAACAGAATCCTACTGGAAAGCCAAATACTAAAAGTGATCAGAACAAATTATCACCATGAACTGAACTTTAGACTGAATTTGCTGTTTGATGTTTTGAATATAGTTATGATGGTCAATTGTAAACATGTGGGTTGAATGGTGATGATACCCCAAACAATGCCAAATATCCATGTCCATCCATAACAGCTGAATCATTAGCATTTTCTGAAGGAATTACTAGTGCTTGCAAGGCAACGTCTTTAGATAATCTGAGAGAGAGAGGAGGATAGATAGATAGAATAATAAGACAATAGAACGGTAGAATAGATTTGATCAGTGTTAATGTAAGTCAATGGGAGCATTTCTAAATTAGGTTATGTAAAAAAGTGGGGTCTATGTTAAATAGTTCGTTGAATTATGTAATTGTGGCAAATTGTAAAGAACAATTACAAGAAGAAGAGAAATTTCAACATGCTGATGTCTTGCAAGCACTGTAATTCTGTGGAGTTTTATCCTTTACATTGTTAAACAAAGTTGTAATGCCTGATCAGGCCTGAAAGAACATAAAATAAATCAAATATAACTTGTTAGTGGAGCAGTATTCTGATTTCTCAAAATCTGACGCCTATGACGGACAGAGGAACCACTAAACACTCCACTTGAGGTGATTCTAATAGCCCAACAAACACCAATCATACAAACAAGATCAGATTTGTGTAAATGCAAAACCACTCAGTACAAACAGTACTGATACCACCTTATAAAACATACTACATAACCTTTTATCAAAACATTACCATATAGGTACTAAAAGCACTGGAACAGAAGTCCGATTCATTTCTTGCTACTGATGCGTAGTGTTACCTATTAACATTCAGTGTTTCTATACATTTTAAAGTGCTTTATCATAGTGCTCAAATCCATAATACTGTCCTTTCCTTTTTTTAAATTCTCTGTTAAGCTCAGTTTTCAATTAAAAATGTACAGTCGGTTAATTCTGGCCACCTGGTGCCCGACCACTGAGGTGGTTCTTGATAGTTTGAAAGCTTTTCTTAGTGTGTCCAATCACAGACCCAGTCCCGCCCCCACCACCAGAGCCCCGCCCCTCAGAATGACCTGATGGAGTGCCGTCCATCTCCCGCATCTCCTTGTTCATCTTGGCTATCCGGAGTCTAGGAGGAACAGCACAGTGGATGATATGTTAATTGAGTTATTAGCAGGAAGCACCTCATCAAATGTACTGTAAGCTAATTAGTGTCCTTTACAGCTGATACTCTCCAAGACTACTTACAGCGTGACGATGTCAGCGTTGGCGTTATCTATGGCTATGCCGATTGGGTCCTTGTCTTCAATGTCTTTTGCGTTGTAGTCCGCTCCTCTCTTAAGAAACAGACACACTAACCTACGACAACACAGAGAAATGTTTGAGTAGCATGTTTGACAGTACATGTATAAACGCAACACTTATTATTGATACTGATTTGATTCAGTTCGTGATTCCTTTTTTATTCTGATTTCATATAGGGTTGATTCGATTCTGATTCATTTGGACATACAGTATAATATCCAATTTGCTTCAGTTTGAAAAAAATTCTAAGGGAACCTTCAAAATCGGTACATTACAAAAATATGGATTTTCATTTTATACTTTAATAGATAATAATCAACAGCCAAAAACTGCTCCGTGGATACTGAAGTAAAATGTAAATGTATTTCTTAAGTAAAACTGTCATAACAATATGTCAATTATTATTAAATTAGGAACTCTATTTAAGGAGTATAAAACGTTTTGTGTGTGGTTAACTGTTTTTATTTTGACTAAAACACCTTTAAGGGTCATTCACTACACTAGTTGTGCTGTATTATAGTGCTTTTATGTCTCATATTCTATCAAATAAAAATTAAGTCATGCATTTAAATGATCTTCAGGTTTTATTTCTTTAAGTCTTTTTATGATTGATATATATATATATATATATAATATAAAACAGTGCAGTTCATTTTCTATTATTTAATTTTTGTACTTGATCAGATGGTTATATATACATAAATTTTGCAATGAGTCTTTAGATTCAACTGCAATATCATAAATTCAACAGCAGGGTGCACCACTGCTGAAAAGTGTTGCAGGAAACACTGAGCGAGAGTAAAAGATCAATCTTAGGATTTTAAGAATCAGTATCGCAATTGTTCAAATGAAGAATAATCAGAATCTTTCAGAAAAACTACTTCTTGTTTTACCCAGCCCTAGTATTTAAGTATGTGTACCCCGTATGTCCCAGTATGGTAGCATGGTGTAGTGGTCCCCTCCCGTTTGAGTCCACCTGGTTAACATTAGCACCGTTCTGTAGGAGAAACTCACAGGCTGCCAAGGAATTCTGCAGAGACAAATACACAGCAATTATTCACTGTAACAATTATGCAATACACACTCAGATCATGAACAACAGACTCGTTCTCTTTCACACACACACACACACACACACACACACACACACACACTTACAACCATTGCAGCTTGTATCAGTGGAGTTTTGCTGTCTTCAGCCACATTGACCCAGTTGACATTAGCGCCGTGCGCCAGAGCGTCTGCCATGAGAGGGAAATTCTGCATTGCAACAGATCGATACAGCAAAGCCCCGGGATGAAGACCACTCAGATCCTCCTCTTCATCATTCTCTGTACATGGAGAGAGAGAGAGAGGAGGAGTTTGTGGGGTCAAATGGATGTGTGAACATCACATCTGTGCGAGTGTGTGTTTATAACCTTTATGAGAGCTGGAATTGTTCTTCATTATGTCACTAGGGTTCAGGCCTGTAGGGGAAACATCAAGCAACAGCCCAGTGATTAGATCAGTAGAAACTGGAAGAGACACTTATTTTCATTGTTTCAATGTACTAGTGTCGTCATGCTTGTTTGTCACAACTACAGTTACTATACAGTTTTGCATTCGTTCCTATTTTTAATACAATTTTAAGATTTACTGTATATTTCACTTTGGTTATTGTTTATTTTTGTTAGTTACAGTGTAGGTTTTATTTTATAGCTATTTTTCTATTTAGTTTTCATATATTTTTAAGTGATAACAGTTAAGCAATCAGTTGGGGAAGCAACAAAACTTTATGACCAATTCATATGTTTTTCTCCAGTCTTTTGTGACAAATACAGAGGTTACACTCATGTTTTCTATATTTATACTGACTGTAGAAATTCCAGTGGCCTTTTAAAATTGTATTAATTTTCATGATTTTTCCATTACCTTTTTTTAAAGACTGTACTAATTTCCATCATTAGTTTTTTTTCATGACTCGCAGATTTTCCAAAGCTTAAGCTCACTCATGCAGAATTCATTTACACTGAATTATTACTCCGCTGCATCTTCAGGATTTTAGGTGCATCATTTAAAAACAGAACCACAAGAGGATACGGTTTTATGTTCACAAAACCGACCTTGACTGCAAGCTACATGAAAGTTTGTTTATAACAGAATGCAAGGTTCTCTCTGGTGTCTGTGGTATAATTAGTGTCCATCTTTGTTATCAGTATCTTCACTGGCATCTCATTGCCATCTGCATGTAGGATGTCTTCCCCCACACAGACACACAGGTCAGGTTATTCCATGTGATGAGTGTTTGAGGACTACTAAAACAGTTATTTATGCTTAGTTAGTTTTTCAGCTACTATTTTTGGTTTAGTTGTACTTTAGTTTTTCATTTACTTTACTTTGATGGAATAACTAATAATAAATGACTTGCGCTCAGGCCATCCACGATGTAGGATTGGAATAAATTTGGAGAATTTTACCATTGTATCACTTGCTCACCAGTGGATCCACTGCAGTGAATGGGTGCCGTCAGAATGAGAGTCCAAACAGCTGATTAAAACATCACAAGTAATCCACACCACTCAAGTCCATAAGTTAACTTCTTACGAAGCAAAACACTGATTGGACTCGTATTCCAATGGCACCCATTCACTGCAGAGGATCCATTGGTAAGCAAGTGATGCTAAATTTCTCTAAATCTGCTCTGTTGAAGAAACAAACTCTTCAACGCCTTGATTATTCAGAGTTTGATAAAATTTTCATTTTGGGTGAACTATTCCATGTTAGGGATCCTATGCCTATTATTTTTTGTTATTTACATTTTTTTATTTTACTCAATAGTTCCAATAGTATACTGTGTTTTTCTATGTTGAATTGTAGAAGATAAACAAAAGATAAATACAGTTTCTTGGGCGCATGACTGATACAAATAAATTCAGATGACTGTGCATGTACGTGTGTAAATTCTAGCATGCTTTTTGGCATGCGTGTCTGTGTACCTGTGAGTCGTGGCAGAGTGGCTCGGTTGGGTTTGGGTTTGAGGGCAGGGCGTATGTTTTGTCTGTCTTGTGTGGTTGCTCTGTTCCGTTGGGCACTGGAGCGCAGCAGGACCGTTCCTCGACCAGTCTCCGGGAGCTTGTGGATGAATTTCTTCTCTACATATTTAGAACGAATCCACGTCTCCTTATCTTGTCTGAGAAAACAGTCATATGCAGACTATATTTAATTAAAAACATATTTCTGTGTTTTTTTGTGATTACTATAATATATAACACTCACTGTACCTTGGATTAGAGGGGTGGGGCTTCTTGAGTGTGATCTCATCAATACGCGCCTCATAGATCTTGTTAATGGCTGTGTTTCCTAACTCACACATGAGCTAGAAAGAGAAATATAGAATAAAAGAGAGAGCGTGAAAAAAAGTGTAACTAATCAAAGTGCATGTTTAAAAAAAATAATAATACATGAATATATGAGTATGATGTCCATGATTACTTTTATGAGCTCTGGCTCCCATGAGTCCAGCGTCAGGGATCGTACCTTCGAGAAGTGGACACCTAAACTCCTGCAAACACAAAAAACAATTCAGATGCATGTTCATGTGATACATTATATATAATTCTGTGCGTGTATATGTGTTACCTGTGTATGCCAGAGCAGGTAATGCACAGCGTGATGCCCAGATTGATCGAGGCCCAGTCAGGTCCAGGCTCCCCACAGTCACAGCACTGCCCGTTCCCGGAGATGCACTGCACCTCCTCCAGAGCCTCCCGACCAGACAGTTCCGGCTCCCCTGTACTCAAACGCACACTTCCCCCAGACACTGAGCTACAGCGATCTCTCTATTTAACACACACACACACAGACATCCTTCTATAACACTCACATTTATCTCCTTCATTAAAATATAGCATTTTAGCTAATTCTGCTTTATTCAGCACACTTTGGGCATGAGTGTGTAAGTGGAAACTTATAAATTGCTTACTCTAAAAATAGTAAGTATTATTACATAAATAAAAAAAATCTTATAAATAAAATTAAGCTAATCTAACATTAAGGCAGGTCTATATTTACACTTTAGGGCTTAAGGCACAAGTTTAATATATATATATATATATATATATACACACACACTCACTGGCCACTTTATTAGGTACACTTGCTAGTAGTACGGGTTGGACCCCCTTTTTTGCTTTCAGAACTGCCTTAATTCTTCGTGGCATAGATTCAACAAGATGTTGGAAACATTTCTCAGAGATTTTGGTCCATATTGACATGATAGCATCACACAGTTGCTGCAGATTTGTCGGCTGTACATCCATGTTCGAATCTCCCGTTCCACCACATCCCAAAGGTGCTCTATTGGATTGAGATCTGGTGACTGTGGAGGCCATTTGAGTAAAGTGAACTCATTGTCATGTTCAAGAAACCAGTCTGAGATGATTTGAGCTTTGTGACATGGTGCATTATCCTGCTGGAAGTAGCATCAGAAGATGGGTACACTGTAGTCATAAAGGGATGGACATGGTCAGCAACAATACTCAGGTAGGATGTGGTGTTTAAACGATGCTCAATTGGTACTAAGGGGCCCAAAGTGTGCCAAGAAAATATCCCCACACCATTACACCACCACCAGCCTGAACCATTGAGACAAGGCAGGATGGATCCATGCTTTCATGTTCTTTACGCCAAATTCTGACCCTACCATCTGAATGTTGCAGCAGAAATCAAGACTCATCAGACCAGGCAACGTTTTTCCAATCTTCTATTGTCCAATTTTGGTGAGTCTGTGTGAATTGTAGCCTCCGTTTCCTGTTCTTAGCTGACAGGAGCGGTGTGTTCTTCTGCTGCTGTAGCCCATCTGCTTCAGGGTTCGACATGTTGTGCGTTCAGAAATGGTATTCTGCATACCTTGGTTGTAACGAGTGGTTATTTGAGTTACTGTTGTCTTTCTATCAACTCTAACCAGTCTGCCCATTCTCTTCTGACCTCTGACATCAACAAGGCATTTTCATCCACACAACTACTGCTCACTGGATACTTTCTCTTTTTCAGACCATTCTCTGTAAATCCTAGAAATGGTTGTGCGTGAAAATCCCAGTAGATCAGCAGTTTTTGAAATACTCAGATCAGCCCGTCTGGCACAAACAACCATTCCACGTTCAAAGTCACTTCCTCTTTCTTCCCATTCTGATGCTCGGTTTGAACTTCAGCAAGTCGTCTTCACCACATCTAGATGCCTAAATGCATTGAGTTGCTGCCATGTGATTGGCTGATTAGCAATTAGTGTTGCTATTGAGCAGGTGTAGCTAATAAAGTGGTCGGTGAGTGTATGTGTATATATATATATATATATATATATATATATATATATATATGTGTGTGTGATTTATCTGCCCCAACTGTTTACCTTCACTTAAGACAAATTGACAGTGCTGCCAAGATGCAAGGCATTCTGACCATGAAGCACATTTGCCCATAGCAAAATATGATTATTCACAGAGCATACGTCTAAATATGCATTTGTTGTTATTGTTGTAACAGATTGTTATCATTACGTTATTATTTATTTTAGTTTAGACTTGGTGCTTCTGACATATCTAGTCTGTAGTATTGTATGACATAGTATGGTATGTCTACAGTTAGGTGCTTAGTGAATTTGCATGACATACAGGGCCAAGATTGTCATCTCTTCTGTCCTGGAATGCTGAGGCGATGCTGTTCTGGACAGCACTCATCCAGCTTTGCTGCTGTCGCTCTGAATCAGCCTGTAATAAACAGCTCCTACAGAACACACACACACACAGATCCGGTCATTTGGAGCATAGGTGGGTTATGCACAGACTTGTCTAAATGCAGAATAATATTTTACAGGACTGTTTACAGTCTAAATACAGCCAGAACCCAAGCACAAGAACACAGGAATCAGAAAAATGTTGCATGCTCAAAAATACACATACACATTATATTCCAGTTCTGACAGATTTGTGTACAGACACACAGAGACTCACTTGGAGGGAGAGACGACCTCAAAGCAGAATCGTCTGTCTTGTTCACTGTAGGGCTTCACTGTGCATAAACGCAAGTCCTCCACAACAACAGTGATCTGCTCCTGATACAGAGACAGAGAGCTTGTTTAAATAAAACAAATGTGGTCTGCATGTGCAGGGTATAATGTCACCAAAAAAAAGAGAACAATTAAAACAGACTCTCAATTCTCTATAATTTTCCAGTTTCCCAACATTTCTTCTGTTGTTTGTGGGGGTGTAACTGCATCAGTATGTGTGTGTGTGAATCAATGTGTCATAACTGTTATTGGTTAATGCTATGTTATCCTTATGTTAAACAATCTGATACTTACATTATGTTTCTTTTGGTAAACCAACTGGTTCTTCTGAATGGAGAACCAGCGCCTGCAGTATGAACACACACACACACACACACACACACACACACACACACACACACAGACTCTGAAATCACACTCAATGAACAAATGTGCAAAATGGAAAGAGGCAGAAGAGCAAACGTATCTACTACAGGAAACCATAAGTGTAAAATATAAATGCAAACGAATAAAAAACTATATGCCAATAATGAATGAAATACAATTCTATGGAATGTAATTGCAAAATTTTTTGTAGACACATATTTTTATGTTTTACACTTGTACTTGCTCACAAAGTTGCATATAAAATTATTACTCATAAAATAAAACAATTCCCATTTATTACAGCTTTAAAATACAGCTAAAGAAATGAATGAAAATTTAGTACATTAGATTATTTTTTGTATTAATTCAGTTTTTAATATAATTACTTTGCTTGTTAAATAAATGTATGTATTCATGTTAATTATTTGTTTTACAATAATAATTTCTGTGATTGAATCACAAATTGCTGAAGTGCTGTACCTGCTCCATGTTTTGAAAGCATTGCTGGCTCTCTTGTACAGGTAACCTTCCATCGCGATGCCATTGAGTGCATCTGGGCTGAAGTCCATTATAGAGTCATCATATGACACATCCTAAAGACAGACATACAAATATATCTTCCCTTAGATGCATGTATAGTGTCTTTGTGTACAGATACAATGGTGTGCGTGTCTGAGAAAGAGAGAGAGTCTTACTACCTTTTTCTTGACAGCACCATGTCTCTGCTCCATATCCCTTTTCTCTCTTGCAGAATTCAGGACTAGTTGAGTATACTGGACAAAAAGAGAAGAAAATGGCAATCATATTTTACAGTTCAGTGTAGTATGTGAATGTGTCTAAATCAAAGTCATACGGGCGATGTTCACACCACAGTAGGCCCAATTTCTGTGTGTGTGGATGATGTGCAACAAGCAAAAGTCACAGTGACTGACATTTTAAATTCTGACCTGGGTCACTTTGTTATATGTAGAAATAAATCAGATTCTAATCAGATTTTTGCTTTGTGGAAAGTCAAGTTGGAATGAAGTTATTTGATTTTACATCAATCTAATTTTCATCAGAACTGCAAGTTTAATTTGTCTTCAACGTGACCTATAAATAAAACTAATCACGAATTGAGCTAAGAAGTGCACAGAAAAGTTGTGCAATAAATAAAATATTACATTTTAAATACATTTACATTCCTATGTATGTGTGTGTATTTTTCAATTTACATTTGTTATATATTCCTGCTTGCTTAGACAACCATCTTATACCGATTTAAACATCACGTGACAACCTCACAAACATCAGGTTTGAGCTGAAAGACTAAATTTGGCATGGAACGTTATAGGCAAGAAAATCTTGAAAAGATGGAAACTCTTTGAGACTGAGGTTTGGACCATTTAACTAGATCTCAGAATGGAAGTTTAATTGCATATCATACAATTATAAACACATGCACGGAGGCTCAGTCTAAATCCCCACTGCTGTGTAGTTATTATGTGACTTTCCAGTCAAGAGTTGTGATAAGTCTGCTATAATTGCAGTCTATCTAGGGTGCGGTGGGTTTTTGGACCACAGTTAGAGTGAAGAGTCAAAGTGCACGTCACTCAGGGCTGAACTGAATAAGAAAGGATGTAAGACATGCTGGCACTTGCTCAACTTCCTGACCTATATCAAGAAGAGGTCACCTCTCACCTCCACCTTCGCTTGTTATATCCCACGGACTTTCCTGTTCTCTCCCCTCTCTTTTCCACTCCCTGTTGTCACTTTATCAAAACAATACATTTCCTCTCGTCTTGGTTCTCTAACACTAAATCTGTAAAAACACATCTCTATCGCAGCCAGCCCTGATTTTACGTTGTCCCTGTATCCCAACAATGTTTCCATCTTCTCATTTTCAATCTGTATATGCTATAAAAAACATTGCTACTATGAATAGGCTCTAGAAATCTCTCTTGACATTTGTCTTGCTAAGCTTTTCACCATTTCCTGTGCTTACAGGAAGCTATGAGCAGGTTTTGTGGTTTTCGCAGGCCAGTAGAAGGTGAGTAAGTTTCCTGTCAAAAACTTCTACATTTCAACATTATGCTCCTCAGTAACATCCACTCATTACATTGTCAAAACATTGTTGCATTACACATGTATCTTCAACAGCTTTTAAACATCAAATGAACAGTTTCTGGTCTTCTCTGTAAAATTAAAATAAAGATATTAGCAGATCTTAGAATTTGCATGTGACTTAAGTCCACAAACTGCAGTTGGGTGTTTGTTTATACTCTTGAAAAGTTTTGAGCTGTTTTTCGGGCAATATTAAAGTTCTGCAAGCACAGAAGTGTTTGCAAACACACACAATACCCGTGTGTGATACATACGGTTTCCTGTTGTTGCTCACTCTGGCAGAACACTTCCTGTCATGATGGGCCATCATGTGATCTCTGAATGTACCATCACATTCCTGTCAGTAGACCTTCTGTCCTCTTTTTCAATTCAAACTTTACACTTCTGATTTTTTATTTTTAACTTTAAAACATGATCAATTCAATATGTTCCCCCTCAAAGTAACACTTGTATTTGTCCTAATTGGTACTTCACACTTTTCCTTTCCTTCCTCTTTTTTCAGTCATGTGTCCAAGCAGCTTTACACAGTTTTGACATACATATTAGCTGATAGATAGATAGATGGATGGATAGATAGACAGACGCATAGACAGACAGAGACAGACAGATATTTATTACCTCCTCACTCAGTTGCTTGCGGTAGCTTTCCAGTTCTGTGAGGGACTCGTAGCCTTGCTGGAAGAACAAAGCCTGGGCCTCCATAAGAGAAAGCATCTAACACACATTCACACACACACGCGAGAGAGACTTTAAGTTACCATTCAGTCCTGATCATTACAATAAAGATTCTCCATACATACATATATATATATATATATATACACACACACACACAGATAACATTATGACACATACCGCCATTAGAATTTCAGTCTTCTTTCTGGACTCAATGACATTAATCTAAAGTTCGGAGGAAAGAGAATGCCAATAATATATCTCGGTGTACAAAAAAAATACAGAATGATTTTCATTGCATTAAATAATAAATCAAATCTGCAAACAATTGATATGTGATAACCAGAATATGGCATAATACGGTTGTCTTTTTAATTTTGAACAATATCTGCAATGTTGTTTTATAGTTTAAACCCTAATATATTTGTTTCATTTTTTGTAAAAGAGTGTTCAGATAAATGCCAGTTAGTTTGATACTGTAGTACAGTATATGATGTAAAGATATTTATAAATGTAGATGCGACTCAAGTGTCTAAATACATTCTTAGGCCACTGTATATGTTTGTACCTGCAGCACATAGTCCAGTGCTCCAGATCTGAAGGCTTTGCGTGCGTTCAGGAGGTTATTGCTGGCTTCTTCCACCTCATGCTGTTTTCCGCGTGGTGCCTGTGCGTTCCTGCTCAGCGCCGTCTCCAGGTTCTCACTGCTACGCTCAAACTCCTTCCGTACATCCTTAAAACGCTTCACATCCCTTCAGGAGAGATACAGTAGAGAAGAAGTTAATAGTTACAAACTGTTCTTTCAGAAGGGTCAGTAATAAATGGAAAAATGCACGAGATTTATGAATTATTTTTTACTCCCAAGTTCATGCATATGTTTACAGACTGATTCATATTATTGGTAGTGTGATGCAGAAATTAAAATGTGCCTTAGTGAAGAAGAGGCAGAGGAAGAAAACACCTTACTCTTTCACAAAATTCTGTAGCTTCAACTTCACAGACTTTTGTGTGGTTTCAATCACCTCCTGTGGATAGAGACATCACTCATGGAATGAGACAAGCCGGAAGAAAAGTAAAGACAGGAACAGGATCTCCAGAGAGATTGTTGACACATTGGTCACCAGTAGTAACAGTAAAAGTAAAAAGAAAGAACTTGACTCACCTCTTGAGAAGTGACAATGTCTGACAGCTTTTTAGAAAACTTTTCTAAACATTCCTGAAAGAAAGAAGCGCGGCTTCTATTAGGATTCTATTCACTTTCAATCATTTTCAACTCGTATAACTACACAGGATCTTCATTTTCAATTCAGCTAACACTTACACTTTTGATCATGTATTTTTGTGTTTAAACTCATGCTTACCGAGGCTACATTTACATGATCAAAAATATAGGAAAAAACTGTAATACTGTGAAATATTATTATAATTTAAATAACTTTTCTATTGTAATATGTTTTCAAATGTAATTTATTCCTGTTATGGAAAGCTGGATTTTCAGCAGGCTTCAGTGTCACATGATCCTTCAGAAATCATTCTAATGTGCTGATTTGGAGCTTAAGAAATATTTCTTATAATTAATCATGTTGAAAACAGTATAATTAAGAATATCTCTACAGTCAATCTAATGCATCCTTGCTGAACAAATGCTGAACCCAAACTTTTGAAGTCATGTATACAGCTACGGAAAAAATTAAGAGACAACTTGAAAATTCTCAGTTTCTCTGGATTTACAAGGTATAAGTTTGAGTAAAATGTTAATATTTGTTTTATTCTATAAAAGGTCTGATATCATTTCTTCCAAATAAAAATATTATAGTTTAGACCAGAGCATTATCTTTAGCAGAAAATGACAATTGTTCAAAAAATAAATGCTTTAATTTATTGTGATTGAAAATCAGGGTTATTCCACCAAACGCTGATTTCTTAACTCCTCTCAAGTTGAAACATTGTTATCGTGTTGTCTAAAAATGAATATAACAAGTCTGAAAACATGGCATATTTTTTGTTATGTTGACCAACTGTCATTTAATGCTCTAAATGACAACATTTTATCACAAATTTGGAAGAAATGTCATCAAAAGTTTACAGAATAAAACTAAAATGATGTTAAACTCAAACACAGCTATAAACTGAAAATCCAGAGAAACGGAGAATTGTCCAGTGGGGTCTTGATTTTTTCCATAGCTGTATGCTCTATGTTTTCTTTATTAATAATGTCTAGGCACACATATGTTCTGTTAGCACTTAGTATTTTCAAATCTTTGTCGCTTCCAACCTCTACGAGACCAGCAAACATCTTCACATCCCATATTTTACACTACACTGGTCATTTTTGTTGTTTCTCATATTGATCCGGATTCTACTGTACAGTCATGAGTAATCATACAGTTCTGGAATTTACAATAATGTTGTATCACTTCCTTATTATTTTGATGCTGTTATGGGTGATCACATGTTAATTTCTCGTCTCAAGTACCAGGTTGCCCACATGGGTTTTGTGTACAGTAAGTAATGCTCATTTGAAATCCGTTGCAGGACTGTTGATACACTCACCCCCATGCTTCGGTCCTCAGAACAGTGGTGTCCCAGCTCTTTGAGGCCATTTACAAAGCCCTTACTGTTCTGGCAATAGGCACGGCCTGCATCCAGCATAGTGTGGCACTGTTTCACCAACTACACAAACACAGGTTTTTTCCAGGACGTTAAATAATGTCATGTTATTCGTAACATACGCATAAATCTCATGAAAACTTCAGAAACAAATTTTGTGGGCAATTGTTAAACAAATAATCATGAGTTATCAAACCATCCAGTCTAATAAATTCAAGGGAAGTTATCTTGAATTGTGGTTAAAAGCTTTTCAATTGGCAATTCCTCTTTGTAGTTCCTCTGCATAACACTATACCTCTTCACAAGAACATGGAGCGGGAGACGCACGCCAGAAGAGAGGAACAACGACTTAGTTTCAATTTAGGGAATTGAGCACTGAAGGTCAAACGCATAAACCCTGCAGCGATGATATTTGGGTGACTACTTTGTATTTATGGTGTGAGTCTAAATACGAGACTGCGTTCTGTTATGGTTTAAAACAGTAGCAGAGACTTTTTTACCTATTCTGAAGAAAACATGAGTGGGTGTGGTGCTTGAACATGCAAAACTCACTGTGGAGCAATAAATAGTGGCCAAAATCACAAGATATGACGTCAATATAAGTCTAGAGGATTTGTCCCCCCACCTGTTATATGTTTTATCATTCACAAGGTGCAAGGTCATAAGTTTAAGCACTTAGAAAAGTAGTACTTTCACTTTTCTCCTCAACAAGCCACATGTTTTGAGCTATCAATCATGTCCGTAGTAGACCGAGTTACATTTGGTTTGTTCAGAAGTATGAACATTAGTCAGAGTGATTCTGCACTTAATGATGAGTCTCTCAGCATTTCCTCACCTTTTCAAGTCTCGTCTCCAGCTCACTAACGTTGACCTCCACCTTCTCGATTTCTGCCCTGTTGAAACATAGCACATCCTTTTGAAAACTGAAAAATATTGATATCATATTTAACTTAACCTGTTAAAATGCTACATTTGCTTGCACAACACAACTGAATTAGGCAAGGGAACTATTATTGTTTCATTCAGTAGTGCAGATGGCCGTGTGACTGTGTGCATATATATATATATATATGTATGTATTCAAATGTTGGTTTGTATCAGTGAATCTTTGCTTATGTGTGACAGACTAAGAACACAGAGAAAATGAGCTCAGATCTTTGTGGTTTCCCGCTTTTTCACACATACAGTACAAACAGACAGATATAGGACGCTTATATTCTTCAACTCAAAATTTCATGTAATTATTAGACACAGAAACAGTAAATGAGAAAAATAATATTACAAAAAAAGTACCATACTATGTGTTATTTAAGTAAAGCCTGGAAAACATATGATGTTTGCTCCAATTTGTGTCTAGGTGAAAGTCTGCAAAGCTGACAGATTTCACCGAAAATCGCATCGTGTATGATGATCCCAGACTTGGCTTTTTTAGCTTCAGACAATGATTCTATCCAGTTGGAGAATATTAAGCATGTTTGAGATGTCGAGACATTTTTTAAACACATTGTTTTCACTTATCATGCATCTCCTAACAAAGAGGATTGCGTGATTTTGTTGTGGTCGACATGATTTGAATTGGTGTATGATCATCAGTCGTGTAGTCTATGATGCCCAGTTTCTGTAACCATTAACACAGTTGGCACATGTATAAAGCCTACTGTTTTGGAATCTGTAGTGTATTCAAGCCTTAATGTAAACTTCCATGAATGCGTATGCATCATAAACGCACTTTTTTGTGCATAAATGGTGTGTATTGAAGAAAAAGTTGCAGCTTCCGAAGCAATCCACCCCTAAAACACACTTCCTGTCTCCTGTTTATCATTTCAGTATCACTCGCCTCACTTCCTGCCCCCCACCACTACCCGGCCGTCACTTAGCAACCGGAGGCAGCCGCAGACTGAAGTAAACTAGGCCTCGAATGTGTTCAAGCCAGTGGCCTTCTTACACCTTCATGCAAATTTTCTTTTCAGTTGCTTTCTGTGTATGAAGGTCAAAAGCGGCCATGCACAGTTCCACATGTGCCGTATGTTTAGATCCGCATATGACAGATGAAAAGGGATATTGTGTGTTTATGCAAGTATATTTCGGAGTGGTGATGACCTACTTTTTGAACTCACTACACCCTCTGAGTCTGTTCCCTCTGTAGCCACTAAAACATGGCACTCAAACTTTCCATTATGCTGCCCACTAAAATCTACAGCCAAACCAGAGAAAGAAAGAAAGTCGAATACTGATTTTAAAACTACATTTACAATGTCCATTAAATAAATTATTTTCTAGACAATATAGTAGCATTATATATTCACGTAAATGGTAAAGAAAGGTCATCAGAGTGAAAAATCCCCTCCCACTGTCCACAGAGCAACTTAATCATCATCCCATTCATTCCTTCTGTATGGACCGAAGCAAATTCTTTCCAGTGCTGTGCGCTACACTAACCGTTCAGGGCTGATCTGAGATCAGTTTTAATCAAGCACGTCTGGGCTAAAACCTTTAAGATGAACTCATTGACCTGATCCTGGAACTGCTTGGAAAGAAACTTGCTACGTCATCCCTTCTGCACATGACAGTGAAGTTTATCGTTTTAATGTGGGGCACGTGACCAGTCTTTTATTAGAAAAAAATATTAATACATAATGTACAGTCGATATTATTATTAATATTTATCAGTTAGCACAATACAAATGATGTCATTATTTTGTGTTGTTAAATATTTACAGTGATATATATATATATATATATATATATATATATATATATATATATATATATATATAAAGAGTAACTTACCTGAATCGCGGGGAGTCTTTCAGGCATTCTTCAAAATCCAGTTTGACAGTCATGTTGGTAATTACAAAGAATACAGTCGATGCGAACAATTCTTTTAATTCCTCCCAGTTCTTTATGTGGTGTGCCCTAATAGAGTTCCTTTACGCTGTAAACGTCCAACGCTGTCGACAACATCGGGATTGTTTAGAAAAGATGAATTAAACCAGTCGTTTCCATTGGATGGTTTCGCTAGAAATATCAGTCGGGTGTTGCCTTGTGAAAGCAAAAAGCATCTTTTTAAAACTAAACCCAAGTTTTTTTTCCGGTAACGTTAAGTTAATTCACTTGAACGACGAGTCACACAAATGAAATATAAATAATTCGTGACTAATATAAATATATAAGAAAACTAAGTAAACAGTACCGATAATTATGGCCTCGTCTCTTTACTTAATTTTCAAGAGCACGCTTTCATTACACGTTCCCTTCTGCGCGTTTCCTCCATGTATTAGTCCATATATATCGATATGTGCTTCAGCTCATCAAACGGCATGTCCGTGTACGTTTCCCTTGAGAGACCAAACTTGTTCGCACTTCGCAGAAGAACGTTTTTCTCTTGAAATTGCCACAGTTGGTCCACCCCCCTTCGCGCGAGCGCACTTCATTTCCGGGTTTCAGTGCACCGACAAATTAAAGCAGGCAGTAGATTAGCTGTTTTCAGGAGAGATTAACACTTATTTCGTATGCTTCTAATGGTATTACTGATTATTTATGTTTTAAGTGACCAAAGGTCTTTTACTAATACAAATATCTTGTTTTAAGTATTCTACTTTAGTCCAGTCATTGATTTCATAACGAAAAGACAAGTGAATGATTATTCCTCCACATCCCAGTTTCAGAAGAAGGGTTTTCAGGGAGTGTTCCCCACGGTTTCTAACATCACGTGTCAACAAAACCACACTGCTTTTGTCACTAATTCTGCTAGCAGTTTATCCATACTTTCCCCGGTTAAACCTGTTCATAAGAAAGCCCCACCTGACAGCAGTGAAAGCAATCAAACCAAAACTGAAGCACAGGCAACAACTGAGAGTCTGAGTCAGAGATGAAAATTTAAAATAATCCCATGCAGCAACTGTACACCTATTACCTCTGACATAGACTATGTAGGCTTATTAAACCTTTACATACATTGATCTCTCTCTCTCTCTCTCTCTCTCTCTCTCTCTCTCTTGATGTAAACGAAGTAGTAGCAAGCCCTCTACTACAACATAACCCATTTAACCCATTTTAGCATAGCTGTAAAATAATTTGTACAGAAACATCAAAAACAGGGGTTCTGCAGGTTTTATTGAGGTTCATTTATATTTCAAAGAGATTTTTAAGACCGAGTAAAAAAAATAAATCGAAGGGAACACAACACATCAATATGTTCTCTAAATATGTTTATGAAAATGAGTTTTAAAGTTGTATAAAATTAGCAACACTTTTTTAATTTAGAAAATAAAACTTCCAGTTTACTTTTCAATTAATTTTTTTTTTTTTTACATTTTTTAATTACTTAATTAAAAAAAGCCTTGAATACCTGTGTTCCCAACCACTAAAATATGGAAATAACTTTTACAACCTCCTGAACACCTTACAAAAAGTGGTGTTTTTCCTTCGTATTGTTGTGTTGTTTTCCAGTGCAAGTGTCTCAAGATTCTTAAATCGAGATACATTTATATGAAAGGCAAAATGAAATAAGACGCCTTGTTCTTTTTGATAAAATTGATACAATTAAGTAGTTTTATGATTAAAACAATAATAGGTCAAAGGAAAAACTAATGTTCATACCTCATTGACAGATACATTTCTTGTTTTAAACTCACTTAATTTTCTTCAGTTTTTCAAGACTTCGAATTAAGACTATTTAAGATTTGCAGAAACTTTGGGAAATATGGCTACAGATTAAATGTCTGTTAACGAATGACAGCTAAATCGGATGCTTGACGAAACCGCTCCCTCTGCTGGTTGGAAGTCGCCACTGCAGTTCACGTATCTGTGTTTTCTCTCACTGCAAGCCCAGGAACCAGGCCAACATTACATCAGTAATAACTGCTGAGATGTCTCCGCTAATGTGATTTAACACACGCATGTGTCAACAGAATGCACTCGCTTCGAAGCCATCTAAAGTGTTCTCCATTTGACCATACGCTATTTGTGTTCAGTCGCGGTCCCTGAGGGACACTGCGTCTTTGATCGGGCACTTCACGGAAAGAGTTAATAAACACGAAGGACGAGTAGCATTTTTTATGTCAAACGTCATTCAGAAGGGCGTGATAAATCCTACTCGCGTCCAAGATAAAAATCTCACGTTGCTGGGTAACACTGGAAATAAATAAGCACAAAATAATGAGCACGCAGCCATCATAAACAAAATATTGTTAAGCAGATTAGTCCCTACTTATGCCGCTGCGTTCATGCGCGCTTTCCAGAAGCTCAGAGTTGCCTCCTTCGCCCTCGTCTCGCTTTCTTTTCGCGATCCCCGGAATCAGTGAGAGGAAAGACGGGTGCGCAACAGCAGAGTCTGAACGGTGTGATAGCGCGCGAACGGAGAGGAATCAGCAGAGTGAGGAAGAATAATGATCCCGGATTGTCTTTCCGCACAGAGGAGAAAACCGCAGCGATTAATATATAAACAAGGCGGTTGTGAAACTCCGCGCGGATCCGCCAATCGTGACCACGGGAGACTACGCATGTAAGATCGTTTCATGTCAATGCAAGTAACGTTAAGTCAGCGCATGAGAAGACCTCCAGCCGCATAGTCGCTCTCAGAATGCGGGCGTGAGAAGAAACATAGGCTACTACGGCGGGGGAGTTAAAGTGCAACGGCGGGCGAGCGAACGTCTTGAGGGCCAGGGGGTGTGTGCGACTGCAGGACACCAGCATGTCGAACCGAAAGCACCGGGACAACCAGGAGATATGCGCCCGCAAGGTCCGAGAGCTCGCCCAGACGGGAGTGAACAAGCACTGCTTCGAGTGCAGCCAGCCTGGGGTGACTTACATCGATATCACCGTGGGCTGCTTCGTGTGCACCTCGTGCTCTGGAATGCTGTGAGTGATTATTATAGCATAGTGATTATGTCAAGATGTTTATGTTTTATTCAAGCTATTCTTCTGCAAACTCTGGAATATACGTGGCTACAATGCGTGAGTTTGAGAGATCTCTAGTTGTGTTTACACTCAAGACAGTCGGTTATTAACGTTACTACTGTGTCGTTTTCAGGCGTGTCCCAGTCCCGCTTGCGTTACGTATCATTCCGTCACGATTTCAGGTTTGACATCCATATACGCGTGTTATCTGCATGTCAGCAAGGAATGTGATTCCACTACTGTTTCTACGATTTCATTTTGCAACTGCACTCACAAACACTGGAGGGTGTCCTTCACGGTTGTGAAATTTGTTGCTGCAGGGGTTCTTGCAGTTTACTATCACGTTCACGGCCCTGTCACGTCCTGCGCCGTTTTCTCCCACGTTCCTACTGTTTGTGTTCAAATAAATGCCAACCCGTTGAACGCTTAACCACGCAGTTTGTTTCTGTTTCAGGAGAGGACTCAACCCACCCCACAGAGTTAAGTCTATTTCCATGACAACCTTCTCTCAACAGGAAGTGGAGTTTTTGCAAAACCACGGCAACGAGGTGAGTGACAGGTCTTCTAGTACATAAATGATGCTGTGCGAGTTTCTGAACGGGAGACAGCTGCTAAACATTTGTCTTTTATTTTGAGGTAATGTAGGCTGAAATCAATCTCTTTTGTTGTGATAGGAGAGCATATGGGACAGGAGGTGAGGAGGGGCACAGGATGGGAAAATGTCAGAGGCTATTAACGCCAACACAATTAAAAGGTTCAATATAATTTAATGTAAAGTGGTAGTTTATCCCATACCTTGCATTCCCTTTTTTAATACACTTAATGTATGCACTTTTCCGTAATGAAAAGAGCACATACTTTTTAGGACATCATATAAGTTGGCAAATTTGTATTAGTGTTCAAAATCATACCCTCCCTGGACCCCAAAGTAAATCAATTGATTTGGTGCCTGATTAAAAAAAACTTTATTGCTTGTTAATATATGTCGAGTTAATTCATCAAAATATATGAATTAATATTTTGTATTGTATATCATATACCATAGTATATAATCAAACACAAATAGTCGTAATTATAGATAATTGCTTGGAAAAAATGATGTTATAATCAGAATATAGGGTTATGTTTGAATGAACATCAATGGGGACATTTCTTTTTTTGCCATCATAATGGTAGAAATTCCTTACCCCTGGACTAAAGAGTGAACCCAAAGCTCAAAATAAACATAGCACTGAGCTGCTACTCTTGCAATGGAGGTGTTTACACAGGAGTCTTAAGCAAAAATATAACTCTGACTAACATTAAAAGAGAACCTTTTATATACATATACATTTATAAAGATTATATAGTGCTACAACTTAATAACAATAGCCACAAAAAGTAAAAATAAAATCAGTATTAAAAAACAAGCAAATGTAGAACATATTTTGTATAGACATATGTTATGTCTCATATCAACAACTTCATAAGTAGCATACTCTGAATTCTATTAATAGAAAATACCACATGTGTAAGAGATAAACTTTCACAGTTTATTTTCAGCTGTATTTCTTAAGTGGATGTGGATCAAAGAAAGTCCATCCTCAGAAAGGAAACACTGAAAACATTTGATGTCTTCAATAATATAAACCACAAAAGCATGATAAATTAGTAATGCGTTGAGCAAATGTTTGACAGCTTGACACTAAGAGCCTCTGTTAAGTTTTGTATTAAATCATCTGTGTTTAAATGGTGTGTGGGCACAGCATAATAGAGTTTTTTAGAACATAATATACTGCGGTTTTTTATGAGCATGTGAGCAAATCTGAATGGGGTTCAAGTACAGACACTGCTCTTTCACTCCCCAACCGACACACACATACTCACATTCACACCCACGATTGACACTACAGGAGTCTTGCTCACTGCCGTTGAAGCCAACTCTGAATGCTCAGAGGGTGGGCGCCGTTGCTTGTATAACACTGGCAAAAATGATCTGACTCATTCCTCCTCTTACTGTCAGTAAAGCACGTTTTATTATGAGAAGGAACAGACAAGCACAGCAAAAAATCACAAAGCGTAACTGAGCCTGATAAATTGCATCTAAGCTTATTCGATGCAAGAAATGTGTGCATTTGGTCTTTTTTGTCATTTATGTCACTGAACATCTGGGTTAAAGTCTAATTTGTTGAAGTACCTCAGAAACATCACATTGGAAAAGAGAGTTTTCTTATAATGCAACAAACAGTAGCAGTTTGAGGTTTACATTAAGTATTAATGTTCAGTAATAATAAAGCTTTTAAAGTTAATTGCAAACACAACCACAAAGATGCAACATGCTTCCTAAGTAGTGCTGCACAATCTCAATTTTACATTAAAATGCTAGCAAATGTCTCCAAGGAAGCATTCTGTGCTGTATGACGATTAGCCGGTATAAACGTTGTTAATGAAGCTTTGAAAGGAGATTAACTATGTTCTTGGTTTATGGGGTCGTTAGGTTGGAAGGAGGACCTGGCTCTGCATATTTGACCCCAAAACAGACGGCTGTTTTGACACACGTGACACACAGAAGCTGAAAGAGTTCCTGCAGGATAAATATGAGAGAAAGAAATGGTGAGTGAGAAGAAGTGTGGTCATAAAGGCAGTTTCAGTGTGGATCAAACTGAATGATCAATACATGCCCTAAAGCATTCTGCTTTTCCTCCCTACATTATCTATAGATGAAAGTCAAAGAATGCGATACTAAGAAGTGTCTTTTTTCCAGGCATTTCTCTAAAAGCAAGATCCGCAGGGATGTGAATGAGTCACCATGGGCTCCAGGGGTTCAGGCTGTTCCAGCTCCACACGGACCCGCTCAGAATCAGCCTCCGCCAGGACATCCTCTGAACACCACAGCCCGGTCCACCCGGACACTGGTGAGAAAAACATGAGGAAAGCTCAGGAACAACAAGATTTCAATAGACAACAGAAAATGACAAAAAAGTTCTATGTCTAATTACATTTATTTTTGTATGTTGGTTTATTCAATTATTATTATTATGCTAAATGATCATTATTATGTAATTTATTTTCCAATTAATATTGTGATCAATAATTATTATAAATGCAATTTACAATTTTATTTTGAAGGAAAATAGATTATACAAATAGATTTAGTGTCAGTAAAGATCTAAAGCTGTAATGTTACTTTAAAGAGTTAATAATAACAACAATTATCATTATTATTATTATTATTGACAGAAAATGCATCAAATGATTTCACGAGGAAAAAGAGAACATTAAAATGGGCTTATTGTCAGTGCTTTAAAACTACAATTTCACTTACATTAACTAAATCATTATTGTTCTAAATGTAAGAGAATTTTACAAAAACATATTTTACAAAGAAAATAGATTAAAACAGGCTGAGCATCAGTAAAGAAGTCTAAAACTGTAATTTCACTTGTATGAACTGGATCTAATAATGAACTAATATAAGCACATTTCTGATGTATTGCTTGATTTGAACTGTAAGACCGAAAGAGGGTTTTGGGTGGAGCTGTCTAACATGCTGTCATCTCTGATCTGAATAGCAGCCCCAAAATGTGTTGCACCGAGGGTGCTGATCTGATTTTTAATACCGTGTGTGTGTGTGTGTGTGTGTATTCCCACAGTCCCAGTCCCAGTTGTCAATATGGGACAGAGCTCCTG
The DNA here is from genome assembly GCA_027564155.1 of Gymnocypris eckloni scoliostomus. Lineage (NCBI taxonomy): Eukaryota > Metazoa > Chordata > Actinopteri > Cypriniformes > Cyprinidae > Gymnocypris > Gymnocypris eckloni. The sequence continues at coordinate 32,211,665 of CM050413.1, read as the reverse complement.
CTGTCTCTCCAGCTGATAGCCGTACTGAGGTGTTCACTGCCAGGCCAACTCGCTCACAGAGCTTCAGAGATCATCCCATTAAAGGTACAGCCTTCAAACTCTCTTCTCTACCCATCTGTTCTTCTTTCCTTTATTCAATCTGTTTTTCTTCCTCTTTTCCGGTCTCCTCTCCCCCTTCCTCTGTCTTGTCTACCTCCCTCCTCTCCTGATTATTAACACAGATGTACTGTACAGTGAGTCATCATTAGATTATGATTTATTCTTTTGAACTTTTATGTAAATGTTTTAATGTCTGCTCCTCGCTCTCTGTCTAAGACACATTGTTAAGTGGTGTGGAGAGACAGAGGCCAGGAACAATTTCTTCTGGAATGGGACACCAGAATCATCCCTCCTCCTTTCCAGCCCTTCCACGTCCTTCAGGTACACACACACACACACACACACACACACACACGCACACACACGCACACACACACACACACACGGATTGTGTCTATCACATAAAATACATTTCTGTAAGTATATAAAGTATTCCAGATTGAAAATCTAAGGCTTCCTTTTATTTAAACCTGTGGCAACACTGTGAACTTTTATCATGATATGTTTGTTCATTAACTTTGAAATGCATCATTATTTAAACACATGAGCAGAGTTCATGCTCTTCATTTCTCTCCAGTACAGTAGGAAATCAAATTAAACGAAATGTGGATGATGTTAACTCTGACAAAATGATTGACAGGGCAGTTTAAACAGTTACAGGATGCTTGTAATTAAGCAACAGAGTATCCGTTAAAGACGCAGCTATGACGAAGTAGTATGTCTCAAAGCTTGCCTACTATTCTAATACATACTCAAAAGTATGTACTTTTTCTTCAAAAAAAGATTACATCCTTTTAGGGCATAGTATAAGTAGGCGAATTGGGACGCAGAAAATGTTTTAAACACTTAAAACAAAGAGTTTTGTTTTAAATGTTATGATTTAAAAGTAAGTTATGTAAAATTCTAAATAATATATTCAATATAATTCAGATTAGAAAGTAATAATTACAATTCTATATTTATAAACCACTAATCAACTGTAAGCAAATTTGTTATATTAAATGAAATTCATGTACATTTTAGAGTTAGACTTGATAAAACATTTTATTTTAAATTAGAAATAAGCACTTTAATCTACATCTCAAAATTATGGATTGCAATGTATATCTACATTTCTGTAGTGTTTAAAATTAATTGTCTCTCAAGTCTTTCTTCATTATTGAGCCAGAACAGTTCCATTTAATCTCATCTTCCTTTCCTTATCCTTTATTTCACAGCAAGTAGCACTTTCAAAAACAGCTTTACTTTAGGTAAGTCGCTTAAACGATATATGTGATTATGAGTGATTGTGCAATACAGACACTAGACAGCAATACCTCAGACCATCTGGCTGCAATGCTGAGTGAGCCAGCCATGACAAGTAAAAATAAAATGCATTCATTAGTGTGCAGATATCATTTTGTGCATATGTGAGCATATTCTATAGAAAGAGGCAGAGGAAAAGCTTGACGCTATGCAGAATCGAACCCCCATGGAATAATGCTGTGAACAAGAAACCGGTGGAAAGACTATGGTTTAGATCAAGATCAAATGACCAAGCTAGTCTAACTGTAAGATAAATCCATTCAGGATGTTAGCAGTTTGTGGCCACAGTGTTATATAAGCCAGTGCAGTGAAACAAGCTACAAAAACTAAGAAGCTATTTTAAAAAACACCTTAGCTCATCACCCAGTTCAGTCCAGCTTCAGAGATGTTTCTCACTGCAGTGGCCTCAGACGGAGTTTCTAAATACCAGCGGTGCCATGCTAAAGTCACAGAATGATATTGAATGTGTCCTGCGTCCGCTCAAGCCAGCTACTTCAAAGCCCTACATCACAGCGCTGCCAGGTCAAGGAGAGACAATCTGCTCTTTGATAGTGAAAAAGGCACAGGCTTTAAAGTAAAGGTATATTTAGAAAATCGGCCAGACCAGTCCCTGCTTTGTCTCATGTCTGTACTCACTCATAACCTGTTGATGTGGAAGAATGTGTAGAATTATTTGTAGAATATACTGCAGTATTAATATTAAAGGTCACATTTTATTTTAATTCTTGCTATTAACAAACCATCAACTATGGTGGTCATGCATGTATAGACTATAACATCAAAGGAATGACATGAGCCACATCTAGAGACTAGAATATCATAGAAACTCAGGGTGAAACCTTTTGACTTGGACCAGTGAGCAACTACCTAGCAACTGCCCAGAATACCTTAACAACCACTGAATGATGATTCTAGAACAAGCATAACCACATAGAAGCAGCATCACTCTAGCATTGTGTCACAGAGTTCTGCACTGGAATGCTTTTCATGAAATGTTTAGATATAGTATAGAATTGCCTGGGTGTCTGACTTTTTTCCTTTGAATCTGAACATGTGTATGTTTAAGATTTAGATACTTTTCAGATTGTATGGGGAAAAATTAAGAGGTTATAATCTTAAATCTAAAAAAATATTATTTTAATATACATTTTAACTAATATAGTTTTTATAAAAAATTTGAATTAGTTGCTATTTTTATATATATTTTTTTTATTAATTTTTTTTTTTTTATTATGTGCTTTGGCATTCTTATTATTGTTTTTAAGGATTTTTCTGTTATGTTTAATTACATTTTTGTTTCAGATTTTGTAATTTTTGTGGTTTAACTTAAACTTTTATTTAAATTAGTTGTTAAAGCAACATTTCTAATTTTCATTAAAGTGTTTAATATTTATATTTTATTCAAACTTCATTTCAGTTAATGAAACTTATTTGTAATAGTTTTAGGTAACAATACACTGACTTCAACAGCATTTAGAGCACAATAACTGATGGCCTTTCTGATTGGTTCAGGTCGCACTCTGTCAACTGGGGGAGGAGCTCCATTTAGAGCCTTCCCTAAATCGCTGAGTTTGGATTTTGGGGGTCTAAGCCACGCCCACAACACACTAAGTTCTGCTGCTCCGCCCCCTGTCACTCAGGATAAGTATGCAGTCTTTTCACGGCTTGATAAAGTGTTCTCAGACAACACACCCATCACAGGTAAGAAAGAAGGTTCTGGGTATTATCTATGCTTTTTTTTTCTTATAACATTATTTAGCCAATCCATAAGATAATTCTAAACTTAATCTCAATATATCAAATAACCTAAAAGGTTTTATTGCTACATACAGTATGCAGATTTGACCATCACTTTTACACTTTTGTAGCCGTTACAACAGCTCCCTCTGAATGGACTGCCTCAGTATAGCACCCTCTTTAGTAACCGACTCTCCTCCAGTTCCACACCTGCAAGGTAAAACTTATTCCGTTATTAAGAAAAACTATCTTCCAACCCACATTACTGTTAAGATGTGTGTTAATGCTAAAGTCATTTCTGTGTACTAGTCTATTGTCTTTTTCTCAGTTTTCCTGAATCAGTCTATTTTCTCTCTTTTTTTAGCTCCCCAGGTGTTCCAGAGGCCACCCTGGATCTCAAACGTTTGCACGTGAGCAGTTCAGAGTTGTAGTTTATCTAGATAACCCACCCAGAACTGATTGTGATGTACAGTAGTCATTACCTTTCAGTTTTCAACTTTAACTTAGTCTTTAAAGCAGCTATTTTTATAGAAAATAAGTAATAGTAGATTGAAATATATAAATCCTGAATTATCCCATTTTTCTAAACAGGACCATAGCCTGAGTGTGACATGCAACATTTGGATGATCTTATATATCTGAGATGGAAACATCTGTAAATTCACAATAATTAAGTCAAAACAGGGACTGAATCCAAAGTACAATTTGTGCTAATGAGAGACCTTCAGCCGTGTGACACATAACCAGACTTTTTTGCCCTCTCTGATTCAGATTTCCCAAACCCCTTCAATTCTACACCCAGCTGCACCCAGCCCGTTCGGTCTCCCAGTAACCCCTTCAAAAGCACAGCCTTGGGTAAGAGATGTGCGCCCGTGTTCACTTCAGAGTTTGACTTTTAGAAAACCGGAAGACAATTCAGCACAATGCAGTTTTTGAAGCTTGATGTTATAAGCACTTTTGGAAAGATATGATCAATTTTTATCTTTAATATATCAAATAAAGTATCTTTATGGACTGACTGTTAAGAAATACATGCAATCCATTTAGTCTCTTGACCGCAGATTTACCAAGCCTTCATTTGACCAGTGACACATATGGACATTTCTCACTGAAAGTCTATGCAGCCAAGGGTCAGCATTAATCTGATTGTGGGACACAAGCCCATAGTTATGTCTTGTGGAGGATACATTTTTACAGTGCTATAAATCTGACAGAGTGTACTTGGCTTAAAAGGAACTTAATCCATAAAGCAATGAATCTGATCATTGGACATGCTGGTGTTCCCGTGCGGAAATATTGCTGCAGAAGTACTTCTAATAAATCAAATAAAATGCTTACTCCCACAAATGCTGTAAACCTAGCGGTGGATCTCAAAGCCAACAAAAACAGTGATGTCACCTGGTGAAATCTCAATGCAAAGAGAGTGGTCTGTTGGATTTATTATTGGCTGAATTCTAAGTGTTAGAGGAAATAATACACGTTGTTTTTAGTGGTCAGCACATTTATCTACATTTCCTGAACACTGAGTTCAACACTCTTTTCAAACATGAAACTGTCTTTTACATCCAAAGTAAAACCCAACACTATTTATAAATTGTCTGACTGCATGTCTGCTGATCTACACATACAGATAGACAGAAGGACGGATGGATAAATAGATGGATAGACTGATCGATTCAATCAGATGACGGACGGATAGATAGATATATAGATTGATTCATGTTTGTTGTATTTAACTGCAATGTTCAAGACATCATGTCTTTCTGACTGACAGATGATGCCTCCTCCTCCTCAGCCGTCTTTCCTCCGTCTGTCTCTTTTCCTGCACCCACCACCCAAAGTGCGTTTTCACACCAACAGCCTAGTAACCAGGAAACAAACGGTAAGTATAGCAAGCTTAAGTCTTTAAATCTGAAACACATATTCTTAAAATAGTCCATTAATCAATTCAAATAATCAGTCAGGAATTAGCGCTTAAGAAGAGACACTGCAGCATGACCGCAGAGAGAGGCCGTTTTGTTGACCTGAACTGAAATGTGTGCTATTTTTATCTTGTTGCTTGTTTGTTTGTAGGTTTCAACTCATTTCCTGCTCCTGAGTCTGTCCCTAAAGTCCCACGACCAATGTCTGTCAACCCTTTTACTGTAAGCATGATCTTCTTTCTATGCTAAGAGTCAAAAAATAACCCTGTGCCTATATATCGTAAATCACTTACAGACTGTAGTTTCAACTCTGCCTCATACAGTGCTGGGATGTAATTGATTTTATGCTATTACACATTTAGATTCCTAAAAATCAATTACTTGTAATTAGATAACATTAGGTGGCTACAATTAGACAGAAAATTGAGAGGCCATACAGCATTAATTAAATACACTCTTAAAAATAAAGGTGCTTCAAAAGGTGCTTCAAGCGATGCCATAGAAGAACCATTTTTGGTTCCACAAAGAATCATACAGTCAAAGGTTCTTTAAAGAACCATCTCTTTCTTACCTTTTCATATTCTGAAGAACCTTCTTTCACCACAAAGAACATTCAGATGTTAAAGATTCTTTATGGAATCATTTAGACAAAAAGATTCTTCTATGGCATCGTGAAGACCCTTTATTTTTAAGAGTGTATTTAGTCTATTTTTATTGTTTTGTTTTAAAATTATTTATTTCTGTTGATTTACAATTTTTAAGGTTTAAAGGAAGTTAACCCCAAAATTGCTGCAAATGTACTCAACCTCTGGCCATCTAAGATTTAGATGAGTTTGTTTTTTCATCAGATTTGGAGAATTTTAGCATTACATCAATTCCTCACCATTGAATCCTCTGCAGCGAACGGGTGCCATGATACAAGTGTAAACAGCCAATAAAAACATCACAATAATCCACAAGTAATCAACCTGTCCTTCAGTTAACTTCACACTGTTGCGTCTGGCTAAAATACGAGTCCTCTAATATTCTTTCTTTAATGAAAGGCTGTCTCGTTTGAATCAGGAGAAAAATATGCAAATAACAAACACTGTTTACAAGCAAAAACAGTCCAAACAAATATGTCCGTGGATGTTGATGTAAGAGGAAAGGGAGGTGGGGGGTGGGGGGACTTTTTCACTGGAGAAAGTGTTATTCTGGATTATGGACACATATTTAGGCCAAAAGCAAAGGTTTAATGATTAACATTTGAATGATGGATTTGTTTGTTACAGACATGCAACTTTTCACTTCATAAAATGGTAATTTATGGACAGGAGTGGTGTGGATCACTTGTGGATTATTGTAATGTTTTTATCAGTTGTTTTCACTCTCTTTCTGACGGCATCCATTTTTTTTTATCAATTTACAAATCCCCTTCACAAACCCTAGTTTGGGAAACCTTGCCAACGTGTGGTGTTTAACCAGCACTAGTCTTTTTATTTCTACAAGCACACAACATTTCTTAGTATGTGTGTGTGAGGGGTTAAGAGTGTTTCTATGACTTCTTTTAGGGGAATGTTTACCCGAGCAGAGGAGCATCACTGAACCCTTTCATCTGAACCACCTCGGCCCTGGAGAAAGAAGAGAGCGAGTGGAGCTTGTTTACTTTGCCATAACTATACAGAAAACACCCAAAACTTCTGCGTGTGTCTTCGTGTGTGTGTGTGTTTGTTAGCAGATATTGTACATGTAACTATTTGTACATGCTTTGTTGTATGTGTGTGCGCGAGTGTGTGTGTTTGTACATGCCCTTTTGTACCAGATGCTATAAATTACCCTTTGTGTGTGTGTGTGCGTGTGTGTGTGTGTGTGTGTGTGTGTGTGTACATTTGTGTGGGTTTTGTCTAATATCAGAGGAATTTTTCTGATAATAGGAGAACTTCAGATGAAAGGTCACAAACACACACACACAAGCTGCTGCTTTGACCTTTCCACACAGTGAACTTCTCGTGCCAACATCGCCCTAACCTGAGTGCCCACTTACTTCACTTAATCACTGAGGTCGACACATTACAATAAAATAGTATCTTCAGATCATATCCGTAATACATTTCTCCTCAGTGCCGATTTGGTTGAATTGATTCATATGCATGTTAAAAAGACAGGTATTTCCTTCACTTTTCTGTCTGTGTATGTATGCCGGGCTCGTTTCTATTTATTTTGACGTCGGCGTTTCATTTCAAACGTTAATAAGTATTTGTATGTGCATTGTCGAACTGCATGCGCTTCTCAAGCTGAGCAGGAAGCTGCTGAATGTACTGCAGTTTCAGTTATTACGAGGGGGGAAAAGTTTCTTGTATGGACCAAAAATTGTCTAATATCGTCAAGTTTTCTGTATAACGTAGAGATGGTTTCTTTTGCAAAGGATTCATATAGAATGTCTTTGTATTGAGATGTATACATATGCATAAAGCTATCCATAACTGTCGTGTCAATGCTTGTCTGTGTGATGCAAATCAAACTGAATTAGCTGCTTTTGGAATTTCATGCAATATCTTTTTATGACAGCATCATTTATATTTTTCTGTGAAGATCATTATTGCATTTCGAATGTATTTGCACTCTATGATCATTAGGGCTTTCAACTGAAAATTAAAAGTATAAATTTCACCTCACCTGACCTAGTCAAATTTGTTATGACTGACAGAGTTATAGTTGAAACAGCTGGTTAGTGAACATGTCAAGCAATGTCCTGTAATGCTAAGCTTAATCTAAAACTTTGTTGTATATCTATCTGTTCATTTATGTTCTTCTAAATTTGACTTTGGTGAACCACTGCAGCTTCTAAAAATGCACACATCACCATATACATTTCATGCATGTAATTTTTATTTAATGTTTAACCTAAAATTCCTGTCCACGTTGTCAAATACCCAGCTGCAATGGACCAATTAATTCACTAGATGTCGCAAGTAATCCATTTGAATACGACTAAATAAGTATCAAAATGATTTAATCAAGAATTTGAATATTTTATTTATTTTTTATAGAATTATGTTTTGTAATGTACACCTGCATTACTGACTTATTCATACTGTACAGCTACAGCCAAACCCATTTTTTATCACGTAAAACCAAAAATGTTTGGCATCTTCTGAATGTATTAAAGGATGATACAACAATATTAGGTCTGCCTTATTTTGAAGTCTTTAGCCTATTGTTCTTCTTCTACTGTCACTCCTGCATTTATCTGCAATAAATTAAGAGATTTATGACGACAAGGGTAACAATGAACATTTATTGCTTCAAACTAACAAGTGTGTATTTTATGCAGGCTAACTGTTGTATCCTAGCTACTTAAGTGTATGTATATATAAACAATTGTATTAGTAACTATTCATTGGAAACGAGTAGTACCATTAGCCTACTTATTATTTTGCTTCACAAATCCCTATATAATTAAAAGGCCAACGAAATCTGTAAATTGGTGTAAACTTTATATGCTAATTCGAAAAATGATTAGACGCAAAGGAAATAATACTATTATGCACTGAATATACTTAATAAAACGGATACTGAATACTATGGAGTAGGCTATAGTGTCTAAACAGAAAAAGATACCCACTATCAAATTACTTAGGCTACTACTACTATTGCTAGTACTGTTTACTACTAACAAAAGAGATACTATTTTTTTAACAACTCAATATTTGCCACGAAGGGCTGGAAGGGCTTTTAAAAAGTGAAATTTGTTTAAGGCAGTGTTGAGTCAGGACAGTCCAGAAGCGAATGAAATCCGCAACCTCGTGCTCTCTCTCTCTCTCTCTCTCTCACACACACACACTACAGAAGACTGATGAGTGACAGAGCTTCACAGTAGCAGTGAACGCTGCGCTCGAGAGGAGGGTTGACGGGGAGCTGTTTCTACTGTACACTACCGTAATGAGATTATTCAACTCCTAAAGCTTTTTCTAAACAGTAGTAGTTGCGCTGTTTGTCGCACGCCGCAGCGCATGTGCTCGCGTCTGCTGTCTCGTTCTGCTCGACTCCAGCCAGGAAAACTCGCAGCGTTTAATTACATTATTTTTGGAAAGGAACTGCTTGTTGGAACCCTCTCGCCCTTTGCGCACATGACTTTTCTGAAGCAACAGAGGTGGACGGAGGTTGCAGTTGTTGTCGTTTAGTACTTCTAAGGGCTGAACTTTTTTTGTTCAACGTGCTTGAGCAAAACAGACCCCTAGAGCCATGGAGAACCACACCGACTCGCAGAGCAGCACAGAAGACGTCCGTAAAAGCGGGTATCTCCGCAAGCAGAAATCCATGCACCGGCGGTACTTCGTGCTACGGACGGCTTCGGAGCGTGGCCCGGCCCGACTCGAATACTACGAGAGCGAGAAGAAATTTAGAGGTAAAGCGCCAGTGCCTAAAAAGGCTTTGGCGCTTGAGACGTGCTTCAACATCAACAAACGGGCCGACTCGAAGAATAAACACATGATAGTGCTCTACACGCGGGCTGAGAGTTTCGTGGTGGCGGCGGAGAACGAGACGGACCAGGCAGAATGGTACCAGGCGATGGTTGAACTTCAATGCAAGAGTAAGTCTGGGAAATAAAGCATCAAGCAATTGCAAAAGAGTGGTCAACTTGGGTGTTAACGTGGCAAGCTTTGTTTAATTGCATCTTGCATGTCATTCCCTCCAGTATAATGCAATACATTTGCAGTAAGCTACATGGAAAATGGTTGATCAGAGCACATCCAATGTCTTTCTCATTGCATTAGTGCTGACTTTGGGTCTTCAGCTGCTGTTGGTGTTGAAACAACAGTCTTTCTCTTCCTCTCCAGTAAAGTAGATAGCCCCCAAGTTGGGCAGAGGGCCTCCTTTGCTGTTGAAGAAGGGAATGACTGTTACTGAAGTTCAACTGGCTTCTTATCCACTCGGCCACCCGAGTGTGTGTTAACATTTCCACCAATCTTTGTGTCAGGGCAATCGGCAATGCATGTTGTTCCACTTTCCATTTATATCTGATCAATAATATTTAGAATAGCCTAATGTTTAGGACAGATAGTGTGCAAATTATTCTGTTTTCAATCTGCTAAGATTTGGTTTTACTTTTCTAATTTCCAGTTATTTTCAATCTGTTGAGGATCATCTCAGCAAACCAAATTTTAGTTTATTCTCCTAGTGAAGTTAACTAAACCCCCCCATATAAACCATCACGGAATTTGTCTGGTTATAATGGGAATTGTATTGGTTTTAATGGAAACTGTAATGGACCTGTTGGTCTCTATTGGTAATAGGTCGCCTTCTATTGCTGGCTTGTTAAAACCACGAAATCCTAATGGAACATGTCGCAAAACACACTACAGGAAACATTTTTTTAATGATTAAAAGTTGATGGTTTATAACGTTTGTAATTGTATTTGTATTGGAAAGCATTAGAATACTAAATGTTTGGAAGTTTCACCATGACCACTCCCTCTCCTAGGTGTTTAAAGATGGCTAGATTTAATTTAGTGAAACATTTTACATCCTTATGGAAATATGATTACATTTTGTAATTTTCATTTAAATCTGAATCATTTTCAGATTGTTTGTCATAAAGCAATATCTCAGGAAAATGTTATGGGTTCTCAAATTCAAATATGACTTCCTGTTATGAAACAAGACATAATTTCATTCATGTCCACTGTAGAGGACACCAGGACTAAAAGCATGTTTATTACGCATTTTGGGAGACATAACAACTGAATAGGGAAATAAATTATATATCAATTTGCTTATGAAATATTATATATTATTATGAAAATCGGTCCATGTTTTACTCCCATTAAGACAATTCCTTTTTCAACATGCTCTCCCAACGGCAACAGATTAATATGCAAATTAGATACAGTGTATAGATACACTGTGTTTAATGGAAAACCAGTTTATGGACATTTTTACACACATATTGCATAAAACAAAATGGTATATCAAATAATTTTGTTATATATTATATAACATAGTTGAGAATCATCCTTAAACAAAGTTTAGAATAAAAAAATCATGAAACCTAAAAATTAATTTGGTGATTTAAAAAAAAAATCCCATTGATTTAGCCTTTTTGATGTCTATTCATGCCATTTCATTTTTAGAAAAACTGAGCCCTAGAGAGGACATTGAATAAAATATACTTTTTCAAAAATGTTATTTTTCTATTTTGTTCTTATGGTCTAAACAATGTAATGACATGAACAAATACTAAATTCACAAAACTTTTTTTGGAGGGGTCTCAGGAGGATATAACCCCGCACTCCTCTTAGAATAAACTGTACTGGCGAAAGCCAGGTACACTTGCAAAGAGTAAACATATCCAACATGTGACACAACCCTCACAAACCAATATCAAGAGTCCAAGGTGCTATTATTGCCTAACACAATGAATGCATAATGAAAGTACCAACCATATGTCATAAGATATGCACTTAATGTCTCAAATTACATATACACAGAAACATATGCATATTCTGAAAAGGTTCTGTTTGCAACCAGAGTTGAATATTTTCTCTGAATGCAATGTAAAGCCTCTTTGAATTTACATGGGATAAAGACAGTAAGGCAGAATGTGTGTGTGTGTGTGTGTGTGTGTGTGTATTAAGGCATTTTCTGGCGGTGAGTAAAGGAGGTGACACTTTAACAAGATGCGAGACTCAGTCTAGTCTAGAGATGACCCTCCAGCTGACATCTATAAACCCCCTAACTGGATAACAAGCTAAACAAACCAGTCTACTGATTGGCTGGTTAAACATTTTGACATCTGTCTTACCTCCATAGTTGCTTTCTGCTGAGGTCGACCTGTTGATGGGCAGGACAACTGTGAGATGACCTCTTGAAATGTTGTCCATAATCACTTTTACACGTCTTAATGCGTTTACTCCCAGTCCGTATTCTTTACAAGCATTACTAGCCATGATGATTGAGAATCTGTCCAACAGCAAGCTGCCCCCCGCTGTTCAAATTACACTGGGGAGGAAATTTCAGTTGCCGCTTTCATCTGCTTTGATTCGTTCATTTGCTATTCATCAAGCCTGTGGTTTGACCTATTCCTTTAAACATTTGTTTGCTTTACACTGATCTTTTTCATGCATTCTTTCATTCATTCTCTTGCATGCATCAGTTATCAACATATCGACATAACTTCACTAACCACTTAGTGAATTAGATATTGCATTTATAAAATGTAATAAGGCTTTTAAAATATGGATCTGTGCATACAGCTGATATTTAACTGGTAATAACAACCTTGGATATATACAGAAAGCCCAATAATTTGCACCTTGAACAACCATTGCATTGTGGCTAGGGAGTTAAGTGATGCAAACAGTTGAATATTTTCCCTTTGACTAAGGTTTTGGACTTGCAGCTGTCTATTTTGTTGGTATATTTCCGACTAAGCACTTACTGAACACAGAGACCACAGTCATTAAAAGCATCAACAGTGGAACGTTTTGAAAACAGTAAAGAACAATGCTGAACAATCTGGCCTAGGGGCTGAACGTAATGAAATATTCAAGCACGTGTACACGCAGACAAAGCTAAATACAGTCGGTTTTAACTATTTTTTTCACATAAAGGCAGTGTTAAGAGGAGTGTTTATCGGATGGGCCAAATAAACATGCATTGCACTTTAAAGGTTTGGGGTTCAAAAAAGAAATATTAAGCAGCACAGCTGTTTTCAGTAATAATAGGAGGTTATTAAGCATCAAATCAGCATATTAGAATGATTTCTGAAGGATCATGTGACACTGAAGATAACTGCTCATTCAGGTTTTCCAGTACAGGAATAAATTAGCATTTTATAATATAAGAAAATATATTTTTATCAAATAATATTTTGATCACGAGAGCCTCTTTTCATAAAAAATCCTACCGACCTTTTAATGGTAATGTATACTTTATGTGAAAACGAGGGTCCTGGGAAACTCACCTGCATTCCTGATGTTGTGTGGATTTCTGATGCCAAATTCAATTGAACAAATAGCAAGCAGACTCTGCGCTGTGAGCAGATATTTCATGTTCTGTATTTGTACAGCTGCAAACAGGAGGAAGAAATTAGATTGGAGGAACTGGTTTTCTCACCATTAGCACCACTGGATGCATATGGGCATTACTTGCAGATGATACACACTACACTATACAAGGTGTCTGGTGTTTTGAGATCAGACGTACCTTTCTGCTCAAAACAAATATTTAAAAGGCCTTTTAGTCAATTAAATATTTTTTTACAAAGATAAAGTGAAATCATTCATGTAGCCTATTCTGACTAAATGTTTATATGAAAAAAGAAATGTGAAGACCTTTGTGAAATCAAACTAATCTTTCTTTACTTTGCTCAGCACCTCACTACATTGCCACCGCTGTCTCAAGGAAAATACAGTGTGTTTGTGTATTAGTCTGTGTGTATTTGTACAGTATGTGGCTGTGATGCCAGCCTGGCTCATGGCTGAAGCTCAAAGGTTAAACTTCCCTAAGCCTCACTCATCTCCTTAATGTGCTGGTAATTATTGTCTCTGTGAGATTGTGGACACACACACACACACACACACACACACACAGCAGTGAAAGCGTGTTCTGTTTTAGCTGATAAATCTGATGTAATGAAGCAGATCACAGAGTTGTTTACCACTGCTTGACCCTATGTACCCCGTATTACAACTTAGCCTGTCCTTAAGTGCTGTTTAAACATGACTAGATCCTGAAATGTAAGCCTGTGACAAAAATATCCATTAGGCTCCTCAGTGCATATAAATCAATTCACAGGATTAGCCCAGCAACAGCTTGCTTCTGGTAGTATTATTAAGTTGCTTTAATTACTAAGTCTGCTAAATAAATACATTGAATTTAAGTAAGAGATATTTACATAATGATAATCACATTTACATTATCAATTGACATTAAAATTAAATTAATATTTAGTAAGATTTTTTGTGGTCATTTCAGAATAAACAAATATATGAAAAAATACAAATATTTTGTTTTCTAATAATTCTAAGAATGTTTAACAGAGTCTGTTAATCACTGTAGTGATGGTAACCACACGCAGCTCTATGCAACAGTGGCAGCCAGTCATGCTGATTTATGGTAAACATTTAAAATCATTGATACATAAGCCTAATAAGTACAGAGCGTTGAATGCAAATTAGCACAGAGATTAATATGTTAGCTATTTCAGCCTGTTTTCTCACATTATACACACCCTCACACATATTTTGTGCCAAAGTTGACTTCATTTTATTGCTTCCTGGTTTAATTAGCTGTGTTGTGAAAAGGATGTCTATTGTTTTCTTTTATGGTTGCTTTTTGAGAATTGTGATTCAGTGAAAGGTTGTTGGGTTCACTTGTTCAGGACTAGAGCCATATTTCTTAAAAATACAATACTAAACTGAGCCTAAAGAGAATGGATTAAGACATGGCAGCAATAGTATGGTGGCAATCACCCAGCCGCTGATGCATCACTTAGACTGAAAAGACTTCTGGGAAATCAATGATTGTACTTCACATGGCTTAACAAAGCAGTGCTTTTGTGGAAATCTGTCTCAAATTTTTATGGCTTGTTTTGAGTAAAATGGCTTGTTTTTAAGGCTTTTTATCTCTAAATGGCAGTGACACAGTTCACAGTGTACCAAACAGCAGAGTGGCACTATCTTAGGCATCATTTACAGTCCACACTGCCTCTTACCATGACCTATTTTGTCCTCACCACTTTATGAAACATCTCTCAGCAGAAATGTAGCTCACGCCACTAGAACTAATATTACTAATCTCCAACAAAAAGAAAAACAGGCCTTTTGTAGCACATTATTATATATTATTACGAATATTAACACCAGCGATTATAAAAATCATTATATAACATTTCATTAGGAAACAAATTTCATGCTGTATTTAGCAGCAACTACTGTAATTATTAAGCAAAAAATCAGTGGTCTAGCTGTCTTGGGTCCTTATCCACCCTAATTAAACTCTTTATTTCAATGAAACTGATTTTTAGCTGTAAATCAGAGGATTTTTTATTACGTTTTGTGATTTTATTACTGCAAGTTCCTTTCTGTGTTTGAGAACGACTGCGAAGGCCATTCAGCAGAAACATTAGAAATAACAAATTCCTCTTCAATTTGTTCACCTGGAGCTTTAAGGAGAACACGCGTTCGTGAGGGAAGAG
Source organism: Gymnocypris eckloni scoliostomus (assembly GCA_027564155.1). NCBI lineage: Eukaryota > Metazoa > Chordata > Actinopteri > Cypriniformes > Cyprinidae > Gymnocypris > Gymnocypris eckloni. The sequence continues at coordinate 32,196,422 of CM050413.1, read as the reverse complement.
GGGAGAGCATGTGTGCAGAGTAAACGAGCTAATATTAGTGTTGCTTGTTTAAGAGTTACTTAATAAAATGTGTTTAAATTATTTGTAAAGATCTTACTCGTGGCTGAGGGATTCTGCGACGCCGCAACCGAGAGTTACGCAAGCTCTCAACAGGGTAAACGTGCCTATTAAGCTCACCATAACCTACATTGAGACGTTTTTAGTGCACAAGATATTGGTTACTGTCAATACAAAAAGTTATGTTAAAATAAAATATTAATCTCTCACAATTTTTTTTATTTATTTTATATTAAATGACAAAAGCATTTAAATTAAGATATACATCATTAAATTAAAAAGGTCTGGCTGTGCTTAATGAGTAAATTGTTGTACCCTTTAAGCACACCCCTGTTCCTATTAAGAATTCCTATTATGTTTTATTAAAAATTCTTGTTTATTTTAAGGAAAAAATATTTTCTATCTAAAAAAAAACACTAAAATCAAGCAACAAGGCATTCAAGTCGATCAGTTATATATGAAGAGCTCTTTTCCAAAACGCGATAAACGCCAAATAAAAAAAAAAAGAGTTTGTCATGCCATTTTGCTGTGTACTTAGGGCTGTGCGATTAATCGAAATCGAAATAAAATCGCGATTTGAGATTGCGCGATTTCTAAATCGCTTTATAGCTCGATTTTTTTTCTGCGCCCGCCCAACCTGTATGCTATCTGAACCAATCAGAATGCAGCAGAACAGAACAGACCGGGCATACAGACAGATAGTATGCTAAAGAAACAGGGAAGATGAGTTCAGAACAGGATAAGGACTTGGTGGCCAAGAAAAAAGCATGTTGCATGCAGAGCACACAGCGGGGAGTAGCGATCATATTTCCTTTAGATCCAGAGCGTTTTTCTGAAGATCCCGCTCCGCTTGCTCATACCTCAGCACCACTTGCTAAACGCAAAATGCCCCTTTGGTAATTTGTTAATTCCAGAATCTGTGGAATAGGCTAAGCAATGTTTGTCTAAGCTAATGTTTCTAAAAGCAAATTCTAAAATCCTGTGAAGATTGACACGTTTTAATGGACCGCATTTCCCCGCAGTTTTGGTCTATTTTAATTTTAGAAAGTGTTTCTTTTATTTACGCCACGAAATAATTATTTGTCAAGTGCATTTCATCTTGTGTGTGCTTTCATGGGCCTGATAAGTATTTTGTGAAATTCTATATCTGCTTTTCATCTTGTGTGCGTGTTTTGAATATGAAGCGTTGTTTTAATGGAAACGTATACTTTTTCAGTTATTTAATTTTTTACGCAAATGTTCCAAGTGGCTTCAAAACAAGACACGTTTTTAAATTAAGATTTTAAATGTTATACATTTAAATTAGGGATGTTCATTTCGGTTATTTTTCCTAACCGTTAACCGACAAATATTATAGAACTGAATTAAATTAAAAAGAATAAGTGTCTGTGACCCGTTAAAAATACTAGCATCTGTTTTTCGGGTATTGATTTCACATGAGTAAAAATCAGCAAACAACAGAACATGAGGATTCACCTGATCATATCATATCACATCACGCACCTGCAGCACTTCTGCAAGCGGAGAAAAACTTCATTCAGCTAGATGCTGGGTTGAGCCTTTTGGATCATTTTTTGGGGTTATTTGTTCAGTGTTTGGGTAGTTTGTGTACATTTTATTTTATTTATAAAATTGTTTCTGTCAGTATATTGTTTAAATCTATGCAGAGCAACAAACGCGGTGTGAATCACTAAACGAACGTCTCGCGTCGGTCTTATTGCTTGATACAGAGTCTGATGCTTTGCATAAAATAAACTATTATATTTATAAAGATACAGAACACAAATACTTTGGATGTTAAAACATGTCCTCAGAGCTGTTTACTGTTTGTTTTTGGTCAGGTTATGAAGGCAATCGCAGTTAATTTCGTCCTTGAGTGAGCGCGCAGGCGGCGGTCTGATCCGTGATCAGTCCCCGAACACGACTCCAGCTCGACGTGAGAGCCAGCGCCGTTACGGTGGAAGCACAGTTACAGAGTGGTCCATTTACTCGTGAATTACATCGGTTTAATGTTTAATCTTTACTTCTAATGTTTGTTAAACGAGATTAAATAGGCAATGTGTAGGCTTATAGCTTATAAAAACAAGCAAACGAGAAATAAAGGAAGTTATCACGTCTGGAGTATTTTACAGAAGTTGAGGATTTAAGTTAATCTGTAAATATTATTTCATGCATAAAGAAAAAAAAAGAAAAAAAAGCGAATATTATAATAGAAACGAATAAAGCCATTAGCTGAGTTAAATCATCCATTAATGATGGGTTAAATAAACAATCAAATGTACTGGGTAAAATTAACCCCAAATGTACTCTTTTACCCAGCCCTAATTGGGTTGTTTTGAACCCAGTGTTTTCTAGAGTATGCAGAGTTTGTTCATTATTGTGCTGCGCGAAATTAAAGCAGACGGCAGAAAGATGCATTCTATTTTTTTTCTTATTTTACAAAAAAGCAAAGATAATTTTTTATTGTTTATGTACACAAATAAAAGCAGACCTTTTACAATTCCGATTATCTTCATGACCAAGAGGAGTTGCTTCCACTGTTAGAAGAGGAATAAATCCAGTTTAAGCTCATTTAAGCATTCTACCTTCACAATGCAGCCTGTTCATTATCATTATAAAAACAACCGGTCAAACATATGGAAAAAACACACACTGCTCTGTTTAAATATGTAGTAAAATCTGTGCTGTTTAGCGTTATCACCGTACCGCCGTGAAGTTATGCAAAACATTTTGTTTTATGTGGATATTGTAAGGGTAAGGTAAATAATATTTTGGCATTTAAATACCGCGAATACGGGAACGTTTGATTTTGTGTAGACCCAACATTGGTTTCAGTTTTGTTTTAGCCTAAAATAATTAGTTTTGGTTTGTCGTTATAGCTTCTTATTTTTAATTCTTGTTATTTTCTAGCCTACTGTTAATTGTAAGGATTTGTTGTCGAGTGAGGGGAACTAAAATAGCCTAGCTATGTTTACAGTGTTTATTATAATGTTTGTTATTCGCGTTGGCCTATTTCTGAATGAAATAATAAAATGCGACTTATAGGCTACTTTGTTTTTTCCTCTCGCTCTCTCTAAAAAACGTGTTTTTTATACGTGTATATAGCTTATTTTAACCATGCAGCAAACCTTTTAAAATATTTTGATAAATTACTAAAAATAAATGTTTAAGTGCATTTAAACCGTTTAACTGATTGTATGGGTCAAAATTATTATCGGTTGGTTAAAGGTTAATTAACATCCCTAATTTAAATGAACAATTTCACTCTGAAACGTAACCATTTCTTATCGGACTACTGCTTTAATTGAGACATTTATTCAATAATGTCACTATAAACAGGAAAAAATAAATATGCCTAATCTTACTGGAGACATTTAATGTGAGCGCGTGATCTGAGCGGATTCGGTTTACCGGTGAGCTGAGCGGATCATTAGCGGAGCGTTTGCTTTGGTCGTGAACGACTGAGCGGAGCGCACACACACACACAAAGCGGAATATTGAACCGCTCAGCTCACATGCTCTGGTTGCGTCTTGTTTTGTTGGATTTGATTATACACATATACATATAATATATATATATATATATATATGTATGTATTTTGCCATTTGTCTGTTCTAGAGACATGTTACAACTTTTTGGGAAAGGTCTAATTGGTTTCCTTTGGAAATATGTTTCAAATTCACACAGAATGCATTTATAACTGTAAAGGTCAAGGTTTCTTTATTTGTCACATGATAAATTATACAGGGTATAATCAAAAGTGAAATGTAGATCAAATCAGGTCCGCTCAGTGGACAGTGCAAAGAATACAAATTATATATATATTATATATATATATATATATATATATATATATATATATATATAGGTAAAAAAGAAATAAAGTAGTAAATGTGTAACAGAATAAAGAAAAGTGCAAAACAAGATGTGCAAGACAAGTAAGATGTGCAAAAACAAGTAAGATGTGCAAAAACAAGTAAGATGTGCAAAAACAAGTAAGATGTGCAAAAACAAGTAAGATGTGCAAAAACAAGTAAGATGTGTAAGATAAAGCATGTCTGTTTGTGTCAAAATCGTGATTAAAATCGAAATCGAAAAAAAAATCTAAAAATCGTGATATATATTTTTTGTCCATATCGCACAGCCCTATACTGAACCTATTCACTGCTCCATCAATGTTTCATGCTAAATCGCTATATTTCCTTGTTTAAAATGTACTGCAAGATTCAGTTCTTTTCCAAACCGCTATAAGCGCCGAACTTGTTTTTAGCCTAAATGCGATATGTCCTCTCGATCAATCAGAATTCGTTCGATGCAATCCAACATGACGACGCTTTGAAGCGTTTGTTTGTGCTCAGTCTTCAAAATGAGTGCTTTAAACTCTAATAACACTTTTGATGGCCTGGATGAGCCAGTGAGACCTACACCTGGGGGTAGAAAACGCAGACCGGACAAAGAAAATCACAAAAAATAAAAGGTGGTGTTTAACCGATTGACGCTAGAAGCTGTAGCCTTTGGCGTTCCTTGTTAGAGTGCCCGCATCCCGCACCGAAACCGGGTTCGAGACCCGCTCGGTGTGTGATGGTGCGGGCGGTTACAACACAAGGCTGGTGCGACCGGTTTATAGTATGAGTCCCTGATGTCATATGTTGCATGTTCTCTTTTTTTTTAAAACATAAACCAACATTAAAAAAAAGGATGGATTTGTAGCGTAAAAAAAAAAAAAATTGGCATTTATAATCCACAATATTGTTGTTTCATTTAACAATCATTGTTTAACATGTTCAGACTGAGCCAACAGACCATTTTAACAGGATAAATTGAATATTAACAAAATGTATGGGTCTAGGTAAAAAAATGTCATTTTCATGAAAACTATTAAAATGGATTTATAGCGTTTTGGAAAAGAGCTCTTCATATTCATAATGAAGAGTCATCTAAGCACACTGCAACATCTAGACATTCAGCGAAGTAACACATTCAAAAATCTGATAAAAAACATTTCATTCATGGGATTAACACAGAAACTAGCCTCATTATGAAACCTCTTTTTAAATGGATGTCAACTTAACTAGTCTCTTAAGCCTGAAACACACTAGACGATTTTTACATAGATTTATAATCTGGAGAGGTTGATGCTAGTTGCCAAAGATCAGAGACAGTCTGCAGATTTGAGTCGACAGAATCCATAGAAAATCAATTAACTTAACTCAAAGTGATGACCATCGGTTAATATTTAAAGTCTGTTTATGAAGTATTTACATAGACATTCAATGTGGAAGAGCTTAAAGAGAGCACACTGAGCTTAATTGGAGCAGCAACAATTTTTAATACATTTCATGTAATATTTATTAGAATGACAGGATTTGTGCTAAATAAATAATCTAGGTCATGTGTTAAATTGACACATATTTTAATATGAACAACTATTATTAACAATATCTATGAAATGCTACTTTTTCTTATTGATGTCACACTGAAGCTGTGCGGTTTTGATAGTAGTGCATCCTTTAAGCTCACCTTAAAATAAAATTAAATCTTTCAAAATGACAGCACTGTAAAACAACAGACCAGCAATAAACTGCTCATTTATAATATTATGGATGTAAAAGTACAGGGCAGTAATGCCTGTGAAGTAATATATTAGCGTAGCACACGATCGTATACAGCTAGTCAGCTAACTGTGTTCTGTAGCATCTGCGCTATGTTGCTAAAACTATCTTTTGGATCTAATGTAATTATATTCCACATCCAAGCTCCAGGTTATAATATGCAAAAGTCTAAACATTAATCTCTTAATTTGATAATAAGTAGTGAAACTTACCCAAAATAAAGGCTTAAACATCTAAAATATGCCCATTTAAGGGGCTCCTCTTTTGGTGACAGTTTTTAGACAGCTTTTAAAATGGCCGCCAGATAGTGTGAACACATGGAGACTCATCGCAGCGTGCAATGATCTGATTGACTTGAAATTATAGGAGGTATAGTAACAAACACAACAATTGGTTGAGACATCAAGTAGAATAATAATAATTTTTTATTTTTATAATCTGATCTCAAACATGGAAGTGTGCTTAATGGATACGTGAGCTTAATAGGTACATTCAGTGGCGGACTGGCCATCTGGAGCACCGGGAGTTTTTCTGGTGGGCCGCTGTACATTGTGGGCTGTTCCATTGCGTTAATCTATATAAAGAATGAATTATAGTATAGTGTATATCCTTCCATTGACTGCACAGACAAATGGCCCACACAACCCACTTGATTCAAGAATTCTAATTAATTGAAGCATGCTCTGGCTCAGTGCAGCGGCTCAGAAACGCTCGTCAATGTCAAAATGTTTGAAACAGCCAATCAAAGTGTAGAAGGCGGGATTTACTGTTTGCAAATGCTGAGCTGTGCGACTTGAATGTGATCTGACTCTGAGGTAAGATGTAAGCAGCTAAACATGACGAGACAATTCAGCAATATTTGCCAAACATTTATGATAAAAAAAGTTAAACAACAGACATTAATTTTCAGGCATGCAAACTACTATTAGCCTTTTCAAATTTCTCAGATTTTAATGCCATTTACGTTATTCGTCACAACATACATATACATAATATTGCAGTTTTCAGCAGACATGAGATAAGAGTTAATATAGGCTTTCTTCTGTGATTTCACATGTCTAAGAAAATGTTTAAAAATGTATAAACATCATTCTCAATCTTACTCTAAAACATTGTACATCTGAATACTTTTGCTTTCGAGTGCTGGGCATAGGAAAGTGATTTAGGCCTCATACAAATATAATTTGCTTATTAATTCACATGCATAATTTTATATACACTGGTGGTAAAAATACTTTTTATTTATTTGAAAGAAGATTTAATTTATTTGATCAAAAATACGGTAATAATAATATTATGAAATATTACACTTACAATAATTGTTTTCTATTTAGGATATTTTAAACTGTCATTTATTTCTCTGCTCAAAGCTGAATTTTCAGCATCATTACTTCAGTCTTCAGTGTCCCTTCAGAAATCATTCTAATGCTGCTTAATTTGCTGCCTAATTATTATCAGTTATTATTTTTGATCAATTTTTTATATTTTTATTATTGGTATAATGGTTATCAGTTAAAGAAAGGCATTTATTTGAAATATAAGTACTTTGTAATAAGTATAACTATCTTACTTTCACTTAAATCAATTTAATGCAACCTTGTTGAAGAAAAATCTTAATTTATATTTTTTAATTTGAACCACAACTGATCGTCTTACAAACATTGGATGATTTTCCCTCACGATGTGTTCATTTTGGAGTAGATTATTTCTCACTTAGCAGTACTTCAAAAATATGACATGAGAAGTGACATGAAGTCTGATTTCTGCACCATAGCGGCATCAAATGGAATTGCAATCTGTTTGAGGGAACATAACACGAGTCTCCTGTTTGAAACTTGTTTTCAGTTCAGCTTGACATTCCAATGAGTTGAAATTTGAACTCGTACTTGTGTTTTATAACAAAATGAAAACAAATACACTAAAAATATAAAGTTTTGATCAAACTGAGTGTGCTCCTGGAGTTGGATCCTCACCACCAAACTTGACATTGTAAGTTCTTGCTGTTTATTAATACTAATTTACTAAAAGTTAACTTATGCAGTGTCAACTTTTTCTACATTTAATAGTTCAATTAACCTTTAAAATAGAGTTTGTCTGACAAAATGGAAGTTGGATGTTTTACAGTGTATCCAAGAATTGGAATGGTCTTTAAATGAAATCTGTTTAAGTAAGTGTATGTGTGTGTGTTTGTGTATGCGCTCATTGGTCATTATCAGCTACTGGTGTGGACAGCAGACTCTCCCTCTCGCTTGTTACATCTTTCATCCCTCCAACTCTGGTTTGGCAGAGCGAGAGCCACTAATTTGCTTCCATATGGCACTGAAACCGAAAACCACAAGCAGATCTGGAAACGTCATGATAATGCTGACCAGCAAAGGGTTCGTATGGGTTAACATGGCAGTGCCAGCATTTGTGTGTTTGTGTGTGTGTGCAGTGATAACAGAAAACACATGTGAAAGGAACTTAAAAAGATAGTGTGTTTGTGGGTAAGGGACGCTTGTGCATTCCTTGTGGAAAAACTAGATAAACTATTGAAAGGTTGCTGGGTCAAGCTTGTTTGTGAAGGTGACAAACTGTTGAGTCTTCTCAGTTTGATCAATATCATTGTCCTAAGGAATCATGTCTTAAAAAAAAAAAAATGTTTTGTAATATATACTTATGAATTTATGATGTGTAAATGTGTGACGGAATAGTTTACCCAAAAATGAAAATGTTATGAAAATGTATTTACTCTCAGGCCATCCAGAACATAGATGAATTTGTTTCTTGCATTACGTTCTCACCAATGGATCCTCTGCTGTGAATGGGTGCCATCAGAATAGAGTTCACACAGATTAAAACATCACAGTAATCCACATGACTCTATTCTGGTTAACATCTTGTTGAGTACAAATCTGTGTGTTTGTAAAAAAACTAATTCATTATTAAGATGTTTTAATTTCAAACCATTGCTTCTGACTAAAATCCTCTATTTACAATATTGCTTTCTCCGGTAAAAAGTCACCTTGTCTGAATCTCGAGAGAAATATGCACAGATCAAGCACCGTTTACAATAAAAAACAGTTGTAAACAAATATTGGACATCACAAGGTGTTAACTTGTGAACTGGAGTCGTGTGGATTACTTTTGGATTATTGTGCAGCTGTTTGGACTCTCATTCTGATGGTACCCATTCACTGCAGAGAATCTGTTGGTGAACAAGTGATGTAAAGCTACATTTCTCCAAATATGTTCTGTTAAAGAAACACATCTACTGTACATCTTGGATGGGTTGAGGGTGAGTACATGTTCAGCAATTATTTTATTTTTGGGTGAACAATTCCCTTAATATTTACATTATGTTTACGTGTAATTGCTTACAATTTGAACCTCGTGTAGAAAATGTGTTTCTGTAACAGAAATGCATAGCATTGTCTATTTAATAGAATTTGTGTTGAAAATGTCTGACCGTCTGTGCAGCTGACATGCTCTTGTAAAGCTCTTAAGGCTAACACTGTAAAATTGATGTTGTTGCATGCTGCTATGCTTTGTGACTCATTGAATAAACTATGTGTTTTTGATTAATCTAAGACTTGCAAATAATAAACAAAATATGTATGTAATTACTGTTCGGAATAGATGTTTTAGCTCTGTTTAGTGCTTTTGTAAATGGTAAATAGTTTTGCATGAAGTTACTAGTATTCCCTTTGGTGAGTGTTGCGTAATATTGGTAGAACACAATGTTCTCAAGAGTTGAGCCACTGCATCGACACCCTAGGAAGTAAAATATTTAGTGATTTGTTTCAAATTGTAAGTAAGAGTTGTCTACATATAGAACGCACATTGAAGTAACTTAAACCCCCAACAGCTGCTTGAACTTACACACTTAAGCTAGTTTGAGTTAGTATGCATTTATATATTTATCTTTAGTATCTTAAAGTGTTTCACAACCAAAACTGTAACTAAAGCCCTAAACACACTGCACAATTTTGGCTGTCCCAGATGAAAGATTGGCATCATGAAACAATAGTGGCCAATCAGAAATCGCCGCAATTGCACGATGTCTGTCTTTTGTCTGGGACAGCCGAAAATCGTGCAGTGTGTTTCGGGCTTTAGATGCCACCTTGAAATTCTTTAGAGTTTATGTGTGAGTACTTCTGTTTGCTGAGGGAAAAGGCAGACTTGAGACAGACAGGGACACTTGGCTGTGAGCGGCTCTCATGCACACAGCTGTTTCTGTCCTCACTCTGCTTATCTTTTAAAGCACCAGGAGAGAGAAAGATCAGGACTGAACTTTGGCCCTGAAAAGAGCTATTAGCCCTTATTTTAAAGCCCTTATGTGCTCACATGCACACAAATCTCAGTTTAATTGCCCTTTTGTTGAAGCGATTGTTCATATTACTGACTGTCACACCTGTTTGCATAGCATAATGTATTCAAGTTGATGCAGTCATAATAAATAATACAATTCACTAAAAGTAGTCATTTAGATTTTTAGGTTACATGTTCAGTATTCGGATTTTACGTCAACATGTGTTTATTTATTTACAGACAGCTGCGATTTGTGCTGCGTCTACGCTTCAAAACAACGCTTATGTAACAATGCCTGTTCCCCTCAAATCCCCCGATCTCCCCCCATCCCGTCCCTTCGCTGGTGTAAGGTAACACGCATACTGCCAGCACGCCTATGCTGTCCTCCTCCTCCTCCTCCAAAACGCTGAGTATGATGGCGGCAGACTTAAGCTCAGATGGAGCCACAACATTGGATCAAATGTGGCTTATGGTTCCAAACGAATCAAGATTATAATTTTTTTTACTAATAACATATGATTAGATATTGATGTGGCCTCTAGCTGAATATAAGGTAATTTTGTTGGTTTGGTTTGTGCCATACACTGCCACGGCTGCAGTGACCTCATCAGTCTTCACCGCATTGTTATTTGTGACCTACTTTACTAGTGTTTGTGTGTGTCTTGAACAATTATCAGTGTGTCAGTATCCATTCCGCCTGTTTGTCTAGACACTTAAAAGCAGATAGGTAATGTTTATTAAGCAAGAAAGGACCTTACAGCCCCAATAAACTTAAACTATAACAGGCACGATAGTGTGTGTTTTTATCTGTTAGTGATTCAAATATCTATATATACATATATTATAGGGGTGTGACGAGACACTTATCCCACGAGACGAGACGAGACTGAATTCACGAGAACGAGACGAGATGTTTTAACTTTTTTTTTTTTTATCCTCAAGGATGAAATATATAGGGAAAAATAATATTTTATTCAACTGAATAAAACACAAAATGCAAAAATTGTGCAGTTTGAAATGAACTTGTCTTTTATGAAATTAAACTTATATTTTAATGAATTACATGCAATAATAACAACATGTAAACTAGAGTTGCACGATTCTGGATAAATTGAGAATCACAATTTTTATATAAATTGGAGATCACGATTCTCTCACGATTCTGAAAAAAAAAGATTAGAAAACTAAACAAAATAACGTAATTTACTAGTGGTTCTGACAAAATGTTTATTGCTTAAGTCTTTTAAAAATATCTATTCATATGAACAAAATAAAATTCAATGAAGTAGTCACTTCATAAAGACTTCTTTCACTATTGGAATCTCCTGAATGAATGATTAAATGACAAATACTTTTAAACGTGTTGTCGTTTACAATACAAGTGTTAAGATAATTTCATTTTGATCGCTACTGCAGAAAATAAGTGTTTATACCCAAACTATAAACTTTTATCCTAGTTCATCTTAGGGATGCACCGAAATGAAATTTCTTGGTCGAAGCTGAAGCCGAACAAAATTAAACTTTTTGAGTTTCGCATTTTTTCCCCCATGTAGGCCTAGTTTGCCATTTTTTCACCATTGCATAAATTAAATAGTCCAAAAGTGCTTTTTACTGTTAAATAAAAAAATCAATTACAAAACAACAATTTACAAATATTTACTGAACACTTAACATTTTAACATTCTATACCAACAAAACACAATTTTTGGACCCCCTTCTTGAATCAGGCATGTATTTTTTTCTGTACAAATATTTTTTCTGTACAAATAATTGCAGCCTTGCTGAGAAGAGACTTCTTTTAAAACATTAGAATATATTACAGATCCCAATTTGAACACTGTGTGAATGTTATAATACATTTATTAATAGAGCTGTTGTAGGGAAATTATTATTATCATTATCTTACTTTATTGTTCAATTTTACAGAACAACATTACAATTACAATACTAACATTTATGAATGTTGATGGAGCTTTTATTTGGGCAGAAAACCGTAGGAAGACCTCAGTGCTTCTTTTTATTGACAGCAGATTTATAAATGATTCTGACGAGTTTGGGAAGATGTTTGTCGCACGTATCGCATTGGCACATGCCTTTAAAAAAAACGAATAAAAATGTTACTGAGCAGCTGCTGAGTAACAGTGTTTTAGCGCAGATTTTAATTGCAGTACATGCAATCCATGCATGTATTAGAAAACATAACATTCTGCAGTTTATTTACTAAACGTTTGAGGCCATATCGCGATTTCAATCATCATACAGTAACCAGCATCTTACACCCTTCCTCTTCTCATCTGAGACATGAGATACAGTGCTTCTTCCTCTCGCTGTTGGTGTTTCGTGCTTGTAATGATTTCTGTACAGTTCTTTCTCGTACAGTTTTAAATACTTTCACACTGCAGATGTGTTTCTGCATTAGTGCACGCCTCTATTTGATTGTGTTCGGTACAATTTATTCGGTCTTCTCGCTTATTCGGCCGAACACCAAAAAAGCTTATTTTTGTTGTTGCTATTATCGGTTGCCGAACATTAAGGCGCATTCCTATTCCCTAGTACTTCTTTTATTTAAATGTCTGTAACACAGAAATAATGATGTGTGGTTGAAAAGACTGTTCGTGTTGCTCTTTCTGGACAAGCAGCAGCATGAATGCAGATTTGAATGTCTTTAACACCTGTTTCACATCGTCAGCATCAGTGGAGCTTGAGCATTGCATGTTTTGTCACCGCCCCTATAAGTGAATGAAAGCGTTCACACATGGGCAGCTACAAAACGTGCTTCTCACGCTCCACTGACACTCGCGATGTGAAACAGTCGCAATAGACATAGCTGTATTGTTGTCATTCAGGAAAAAGATTGCGTGGGTGTTTGAATCAAGATCGCTAATTTTTAACGATTAATGGTGCAGATCTAATGTAAACACTGCAAAAGGTTTTTGGAGGATATCGTCACGCCACGAGATCTCATCCCATCCCTAATATATTATATACAGTGTGCTGCATACATACATATATATATATATATACAGGTGCTGGTCATATAATTAGAATATCATCAAAAAGTTGATTTATTTCACTAATTCCATTCAAAAAGTGAAACTTGTATAATGTATACATTCATTCCACACAGACTGATATATTTCAAGTGTTTGTTTCTTTTAATTTTGATGATTATAAGTGACAACTAATGAAAACCCCAAATTCAGTATCTCAGAAAATTAGAATATTGTGAAAAGGTTCAATATTGAAGACACCTGGTGCCACACTCTAATCAGCTAATTAACTCAAAACACCTGCAAAGGCCTTTAAATGGTCTCTCAGTCTAGTTCTGTAGGCTACACAATCATGGGGAAGACTGCTGACTTGACAGTTGTCCAAAAGACGACCATTGACACCTTGCACAAGGAGGGCAAGACACAAAAGGTCATTGCAAAGAGGCTGGCTGTTCACAGAGCTCTGTTTCCAAGCACATTAATAGAGAGGCGAAGGGAAGGAAAAGATGTGGTAGAAAAAGTGTACAAGCAATAGGGATAACCGCACCCTGGAGAGGATTGTAGAAACAAAACCCATTCAAAAATGTGGGGGAGATTCACAAAGAGTGGACTGCAGCTGGAGTCAGTGCTTCAAGAACCACTACACACAGACGTATGCAAGACATGGGTTTCAGCTGTCGCATTCCTTGTGTCAAGCCACTCTTGAACAACAGACAGCGTCAGAAGATTTTCTAGGTGACTAGGTTGGATAAGATCTTGGACCAATGTTATTGTGTGTTTCCTAATGCTTTTCACTCTGTGTCTTGTGCTCCATTGGGGCAATCAGACCATAATTTGATTTTTCTCATTCCTGTTTATCGATGTAAATCTAAACGTATTATACCAGTTAAGAGAGTGGTCAAGGAATGGTCTGTGGAGGAAATAGACATGCTAAGGGATTGTTTAGAGGTTACTGATTGGTCTGTTTTAAAGAGTCATGTGTTGACTTGAATGAGTACACTGAGGTAGTTACCTCATATATAAGTTTTTGTGAGACAGTGTGTGTACCTTCTAAGGCTGTGACTATATATAACAATAATAAGCCATGGTTTAATAAGGAAATTAAAATATTATGGAGGGAGAAGCACAAGGCATTTAAGAGTGGGGATAAAGAGCTTTATAAAATCATTAAAGGCGACTTTGTAAAAGCTGTTAAAAAGGCAAAAGGAAATTATAAGTGTACGTTAGAAAATAAGTTGAAGATCAATGACACTTATGGTGTATGGAAAAGTTTAGAGCAGATCACAGGCTATAAGATAAAATCTCAAGTTATCTCTGATGATATTACATTGCCTGATGAAGTTAATGCGTTCTATAGTCGCTTTGAAAACACAGTGGAGGGACAGGCTGGTCAGCCGATGATGCCCTCCTGGCCCTGTACTATGAGTCCTTCTTTAAAATAGAGGAATATGAAGTCAGGAATCTGCTGCAGAGGCAGAACAGCAGAAAGGCAGCAGGCCCTGACTCCATATCATCTGCAACATTGAAGTGGTGTGCGTTGCTCATCCTTGCCCCAGTACTCACTGACATATTTAACTGGTCATTAAGAGTATGCAGAGTTCCAGCATGTTTTAAAGCAGCTGTGATAATTCCAGTGCCGAAAAGTCGAATATTAGTTGCTTAGATGATTACAGACCAGTGGCCCTAACTTCAGTTGCTATGAAAATTTTTGAGCGATTGGTGCTTAGGTATCTAATTTCTAAAATCTGTCTGGATTCTCACCACCGCCTATAAGGCTAATAGGTCGGTGGATGATGCTGTGGCTCTGTGTATCCACTCAATTTTGCAACATCTTGAAGCCCCTAATACTTATGTCAGAGTCCTTTTTGGACTATAAATCAGCATTTAATACAATTATTCCAGTTAAACTTTTGATAAGTTGAAGCAATTGGGATTCAACACTCCCTTGCTTTCTGGATTTTGGATTTTTTGCAGAACAGAACCCAAGTAGTTAAAATTAATGATATACTTTCAAGTCGTAAGACAATAAGTGTGGGGGCCCCACAAGGATGTGTATTGTCACCATTATTGTACTCCGTATACACGAATGATTGTGTTTCACATTGTAATACAGTGCAAATTTTTAAGTTTGCTGATGACACTACATTAATTGGTTTAATAACAAATGATAACGAATCGGACTATAGAAGGGAGGTTTCTACACTGTTTGATTGGAGTTGCACTCATAATTTGAAGTTGAATGTCCTAAAAACAAAGGAAATGGTGTTTGATTTCAGACGGAGGACAAATGTTGTTTTGCCATTGACTATTGATGGTCAGGACATTGAAAATGTTCAATGTTTTAAGTTTCTCGGGACTACAATCTCTGCAACGTTAAAGTGGGATGACAACCTAAGAGGCATTATCAAAAAATCTCATCAAAGGCTTTTTTTCTTAAGACAGCTTAAAAAGTTTGGCATATCTAAAGTTGGTATGTTCAATTTTTATAGAGCTGTTATTGAAAGTGTGCTGACTTTTTCACTTATAGTGTGGTTTGGTAGCTCCACAGCTCAGCAGAGAAGTCAGATTAATAATATTACTCGGGTTGCTTCGAAAATTATTGGTTATGATCTTCCCACTATTGATGAGATTTATGTCTCACGTGCTTGCAGAAAAAGGCTTAAAAATCCTGAAAGATCCTTTACATCCAGCCAGACACCTCTTTACGCCTCTTCCTTCAGGCAGACGCCTTTAGAGCAATTAAAACTAAGTCCACACGGTTTCTGGAACAGCACTTATTGTAGGATTGTTCACGCCTTAATTCCTCTGGTGTCTATGCATCTGTATTTCACTCCTTATAATTGATGGGACATATATAGCCGTGTATGTATTTATGTTTATGTTTGTATTTTAATGTTTGTTATTATTGTTGATGAGCTCACTAGCAAATTCCAAACAACTAAGGTGTTTGGCAATAAATAAATAAATAAATAAATAAATAAATAAATAAATAAAGAAGCGTCTCGCCTGGGCTGAAGACAAAAAGGACTGGACTGCTGCTGAGTGGTCTAAAGTTATGTTCTCTGATGAAAGTCAATTTTGCATTTCCTTTGGAAATCAGGGTCCCAGAGTCTGGAGGAAGAGAGGAGAGGCACAAAATCCACATTGCTTGAGGTCCAGTGTAAAGTTTCCACAGTCAGTGATGGTTTGGGGTGCCATGTCATCTGCTGGTGTTTTCTGAGGTCCAAGGTCAACACAGCCGTATACCAGGAAGTTTTAGAGCACTTCATGCTTCCTGCAGCTGACCAAATTTATGGAGATGCAGATTTCATTTTCCAACAGGACTTGGCACCTGTACACACTGCCAAAGCTACCAGTACCTGGTTTAAGGACCATGGTATCCCTGTTCTTAATTGGCTAGCAAACTCGCTGACCTTAACCCCATAGAAAATCTATGGGGTATTGTGAAGAGGAAGATGCGATATGCCAGACCCAACAATGCAGAAGAGCTGAAGGCCACTATCAGAGCAACCTGGGCTCTCATAACACCTAAGCAGTTTATTTCTAAAAGAAATAAACACTTGAAATATATCAGTCTGTGTGGAATGAATGTATACATTATACAAGTTTCACTTTTTGAATGGAATTAGTGAAATAAATCAACTTTTTGATGATATTCTAATTATATGACCAGCACCTGTATATATATATATATATATATATATATATATATATATATATGTGTGTGTGTGTGTGTGTACACAACCATTCAAAAATTTGGGTTCATAGTTAATGAGAATTGGACCTTAAAATAAAGTTTGACCAAAAATCTTAATGCCTACAAACTTTTGAATGGTTATTTGTGTATGTGAGAAATACTGCCAGAGCATGAGAGATAGACAAGGACAGGAGGATAATTAATCTGATCATATTTAATTGGCGTATTTAATCTGATCTAGAGCTAAGGTAGATGACCATGCAAAATCAGAGGGAAACCAAGGGCGATGCAATTAGATTAAAACAAAGAAAGAATATATGCCTTGTCTCCCTTTGTGTAAGAGCAAGGGTGAGTGTGTATGTTTGCAGGTGCTCTGAATATTTAGCTACTGTAAGCTTTATTGGTCTGTTTGACCATTGTTACGTTTTTATAAAATAGTTTACTTTATTGTTTAAAACATTTCCATCCCAAATTCTCGAATGGAAAAAGCAGTATTTTCAAAGCACCACAGTCACATTTTGTTTATACTCCTTATAAGCTCAACCTACAAATGACTTATAGTTATCTCTGCGTATTAAGCCAAATTAAAAAAGTCAAGCATTTTAACATTTCAGATCACCTTTAACTGATATAAAGATGCATTTAACGTAATAGCTATTTTTGGTCTTCCCATAAACACATGCTGTGTCTTTCTTATGAAAGCTTTAGTAAAATGCTGATTTATGTATGAGCCTGCTGCCATGTTTTTTTGAAGACATCACGCTACTGTTTAGCAAGGCCCTCGTAGTTGTAAATGTTCTGTGAAATGCTGTTCTCATGAGATCCTAGAATGGTGAGTGCATTCCCACCTATTCTGGCTGTTAAAATGTTGATCGTGTTCAGATGTGGTTTATTTATCACAATATCAAAGAGAGGGATTTGATCAGAATGGAACATTATTTTCAAGAGATCAAAGGTACGTGGACCACAGCCAGCTTCAAGTGGTGAGTGCTTGTGCAAAATTTGAAGCAAGTGCTGATTATGAACACCAAGCATGCTGTTAAAGGAGTCTTTGAAAGAACGAGGGGTGGCTGTTTAGTATGGTCTTATGTCAAGAAAAAGCCATTCATTGAAGAAGAGACCCAAGACATATCTAGTAATATTATAGAGACTTGCAGCTGAGCTCGTTTCATCTTGTCCAACATGTCCAACCATCTAACAATCACCCAGAACAACGTAAAATCCATCTAGAAATGACTGGGCAGAAGTTAACATTTCTTTGTTTCAGTTAATACAGCCTCTTCATTGCTCTCATTTTCTTGCTTTTTAGAAATGTAGACTGGATGTGTCTGCGTCTGAAAGCATTGTCCAAGAGCGTTGGACCGGCAAAGAGAGAACCTTGAATGGATAGTCATTAAAAAGTCATGTGTGGCTTTGTCTATGACTCATCTAATGCAGGCTACCAGCCTCACTTAAGTTCACACAAGCATTTAGGGGGGCCCAAATCACATAAAATCACACACACATACAGTGAGGCAAACCACCTTTGAATTAAGTTGCTCATTCTTCCGTTTAAGTGAAAGAGCGGAAAAAAGAATACACGCAATTTTGTGACCACAACAGAAATATTCTGGAAAGGGTAACGGATAAGTTGGTCAGACAGCAGAGGAGGGTGTCCCTTCTTCTGCATGCTTGGTGTGCTTTTTGTACATATGGTTGCAATTCTCTCATTTGTGTTGGAAGCATTGTAATGTTCAGATTCACAGCAAGAGACTAGGTACAATGACGTGTTTTTGTGAGTGTGCATTTACAAGCAATATGTACTCACACTCAAGAACTCACGCATTTTCTAACATGCTCTTATTTGCTATGAAACTAACAATCTGACTATTTTTAGTGTCATACACACATAAATATGAATAATACAGTATTGATAGAGTATTTTACATAGTATAGTAATGAGAAGTTCATCTTGCTCCATTATTTACAGATGATAGTGGGGTGTTGATACAGTTGGTACAATTATCTAAACTATCGGGAAGCAAATTTTATGCAAACACTAAAGCAGCGCTGTCCAAACTCGGCACTGCGGCAGATTAGGAAAATTCTTCCATTTTGAAACAGATTTAAAGAATGAGTTCCTTCAGGATTATGAGCATCTTGTGTGTTTTCACAGAACTGTTGGTTGTAGGACTTTTCTTGCTCTTGTACTAATAGAGAGTGAGAGAAAGAGAGCCTTTAATAACAGTGAACACCTCGTCAATCTGTTGACTGATTTGCACGCTGCAACTTTTTGTAATTAACCAGGTGCTGCTTCATGCCTTACCTTTCAGAGAACAAACAAAGGAATTGTTGAAAGTTCATGTGGGTGAACATAGCCTGCAGAGAGGAGAGTTGATGAATTGAAGATGGCATGCTTTCTCAGTAGGAAAAATTGAGAAGAAACCAAGCTAATGGCCTCAATGTCAAGGTTTTTCTAAAGAAAATAAATGGGACTGGAGAAGGTTTTGCACTGCCAACCACATTGTTCTCATAATTTTTCAACCCATGACTATGCATCTGTATCTTTGTTGAAAACCATCAAAGGCTTGTATGATAGAATGTTTCCTTATATTATATCTTTATGGCCTTACATCACAATAGAGATGCCCTGTCTCTGACTTTATTCATACGGCATCATATGAAGTATGCAAGCTGTTTTAAATATTTGCAGGTGCTTTATTAAAAATGCTAAGCACCCCATAATGGTGGTGTTTGGGGGCAGAAGGGTTCTGTGGGGCGTTTCTCTGGCTATTTGCAGATTTGGAACGTATATTTGGCAAGCTTGTTGGTGTGGCCAACATGCAGTATAAGTAAGCGCTTATTCCAGAATAAGCACTTTCTTATCTAAGCACTTACTTAAAAAAAGCATCTTTTGCAGCTCATAATTCTTTATGTGTGTATGTTGGACACAAATTGTAATTTTATTTTTTACTCTATGGGAGACATTGCACACACTGCAATATTGACTGTTGACTCATAGCACATCTCATATGAGTATCAAGTGTTCATTTGCAGTTTATTAGTAATGGCCTATTGACTTGAGTCTTTATCAGTGACCTTCGTCCTCCTTGTTTGCACTTTATCTAACAAACCACTTCTAGTTTTAAAATATGAAGTTCTCTGCTTACTCAGATATTTCTAGAATTAAGTGTATATATATGCTAAATTGTGTTTTGGTTATATTCACATTCTCATTGGTGTTACATGATGCATAACATGAATTACAAAAAGATTGTTAGTTATTTGTAGATTATTTATACCTTATGCATTTATTATGTAAGTATCTTTATTAAGATGTGCTTACTTTCAGTTTATAAGATGGGTTGCTAAATTTACCTTGTGGTGTAAGGTTGTACTGATATGTTTGTTTTCTTTCTCTCTGTAGGTAAAGCAGTCTGTGACAGTGCGAATGGGGAAGATTATGGAGTACCATCCCCTGGTCCCGCCTTCAAGGAAGTCTGGCAAGTAAAAGTTTGGCCTAAAGGTCTGGGCCAAGCCAAGAACCTTGTTGGCATCTACCGGCTCTGCCTGACTGAAAAGACAGTCAACTTTGTCAAGCTGAACTCTGATGCAGCCGCTGTTGTGCTCCAGCTCATGAATGTGAGGCGTTGTGGTCATTCTGAAAACTTCTTCTTTGTGGAGGTGGGTCGCTCTGCAGTAACTGGACCTGGAGAGTTTTGGATGCAGGTGGAAGATTCTGTGGTAGCACAGAATATGCATGAGAGTCTGCTGGAAGCCATGAAGTCCCTGAGTGAGGAGTTTCGCCAACGTAGCAAGTCTCAGTCAGCTGCTGCTGGAGCAGGAGGTGGCACCACTGCATCAAATCCTATTAGTGTTCCCTCTCGACGACATCACCCAAATCCTCCACCCAGTCAGGTTGGATTCACAAGACGCCCACGAACCGAACCACCAGGGACAACTGGAGGCTGTAATAGTACTTCTCCAACCTCTCGCCACAGCTTTCCCCGAACACGAACGTCCAGTGATGGTGGAAAAGTTGATGATGGAGGTGGTGCAACAGCTGGAGGGATTGCATCATGCTCAAGTCCCACGACTAATGGGTCATGTTCCAATACCCCAATACTGAGATCAACATCTGTTCGTGCTTCAACCCCAGTCAAAGCACAACATGCGCTAATGAGATCCACCTCAACCCCTGCTCCTTCAGCTGCACCAAGCCTGCCTTCTGGCTCAGTGCATGGATCTGAGTTTTGTGCAGTAGGAACTGGGACAAGCACCAGTGGTGTGGGTGGTAATGCTAATATGTACAGTCAAATACCTCTCCGACAGCCATATGTCTCTGGTTCTCTTAGTGACTACGGTTCCTCAGATGAATATGGCTCCAGCCCTGTAGAGCACTCTCTGCTAACCCCAACAATGCAGGCAGGGTCTGCAGGCAGCTCAGGTGGGCATTCTGTTGGGGATAAAGCATCCAACTACATCCTAATGAGCCAGAGAGGAGCATTCAAACCTCAGCCTGGCCAAAATGCATTGCCACAAACCAGGAGAGTTTTGAGGCGCTCCTCTAGCAGAGAATGTGAAGCGGAGCGTAGGATAATGAGCAAGCGGGCTTCCCTGCCACCCATGGCCTTGGAGAGATTTGCACCACACCGTCGAGCTGGGGAGGAAGCTGTTGAAGAGGACGACTATGCAATTATGACTCACACCACTAGCCGAGAATCCTTTGGATCAAGGCAGGATTCTGGAGCATCAGCAAGCACAACAGGATACTTGGAGGTAGCTGTAGAGCTTAAAGGTGATGCTGGTAGCAGTGAAACTGGTGTCCCTGATGTCATTTTGGGGCCAATGGAGCAGTGGATAATGGCTACATGTCCATGTTGCCAGGAGTTACAGCTGCCCCAGTATCCCTTTCTCATTCACTCACAGTAACAGTTTCAGATATAGACTCAAAGTCTGTTGATGACTACATGGCTATGATCCCCAATAATAGTATTTCACCCCCACGGCAGATCCGTCCACCACCTTCTGGCACAGACGGCTACATGATGATGTCTCCAAATAGTAGCTGTTCACCAGACCAACGAGGGGTTCCTACTGCTTGGGTTGACAGCAGCAGTGCTGACAGCCGAACTGGCAGCGACTACATGAATATGTCACCTATCAGCACCCGCTCTGCCAATAACACCCCGCCACCAGCTGAACCCCACAATACATCTGACCAGCATTATCAGCAGCCTCCACCTAAGATGGTATATTCTTACTATTCTCTACCCCGCTCCTACAAACACAATAGTTCAACATGCTTTGAGGAAGGGCCAGGCAGAGGGAAGCATTTGGTTAATGGTGGTCGAGGTCTGGGTAGAAGTAGTGGCCTTAGTACTAGCAAGTCCAAGCATCAGGAACCCCCCGTTGGCCGACATCTGTCCCTTTCATCATCCTCCTACTCCTCCAGTTCTGCTAGCAGCGAGAGCCTTGGTGAAGGTGAAGAAAAGGCTGTCAAAGTGGCAGGAGAGGCAGCAGCAAATACTCCAGCAAAAGATGCTGAGCAAGGACACTTGCAGCAAAGGCAAGGGTCTGGAAGGGTAAAGCAAGGACATCCTAGTCAGAGGTTCAGGCCTCTTAGCCTGTTTGTGGATGTCTCTAAAGCAAACACTTTACCCAGAGTCCGTGAGACACCCCTTCCTCCTGAGCCTAAGAGCCCTGGGGAGTATGTCAGTATTGAGTTCAAGGGTGAGAGGAACCTGAAAGCAGGAGGTAATGGAACCAGAGGACTTTGGCACGATGCTTCTCTTCCACCCAGTACCCAACGCAACTTACCCAGGCCTATCTCTTGTGTCGCTGGGTTCTTGCCTTTCTCGCATAGCTCCTCCACCCTCATCCCTCCATCAACTGCCATTGAGTATGTCAACATGGAGCTAGGAGTTTCCCCATCCCCCTCGCCTATCTCCCTCACGTCACTTGGATTTCCCCCATTCCCCACTCCTCCTGTCACGCCTGCAGCAGCCCCTAAAGCTCATGATGAGCACAGATCGGCAGTTCTAAATGATGATGATGCAGAGAGTGAGATAGAACATATAAAAAGCAGGCAGGTGTCAGAGCCACAGCCAGGAGACTCACCCACAGCATGTGGTGACTACACAAAGATGGCCTTTAGCCTGAAGTCAGGCAGCGTGTTAAGTTCTACATCACCAAAAGCCTCTTTGCCAGACAAGCCTGAGTCAGTTGTTCCAGCCTTGGGTTTGGGACAAGGACTAGACTTTCCACTTGCCAAAGTCCCAAACCCAGATAACGGGGCTAAAGTAATCCGAGCAGATCCTCAAGGTCGTCGACGCCACTGCTCTGAAACGTTCCAAGCTCCTTCCTCGCTTCTTTCTTGCTCTGCAACATCATCTTCTTCTGCATTCCCTGATCACACCCAAGTGGCCCGTCGGCTTGGTTTTGAGGGTATGCTTTGGGGAAACAGTGGCTCAGCAGACATCTCATCTCAGTCACGTCAACCCTGGACGACCCAGTCTATCAGTTTCACAGACATCCTCCATGGAACAGGGCCTCAATTACATAGACTTGGACCTGGCTAACAAGGAAACCTCCCACACTGACACAGATGGACAAGCAGCTGTCCAAACACCTGTCGCCCGTATCTTTTCCTCTGTACTGGGTGGAGGAGCAGCAGGGGGTTCTGTAGGAACTGGAGGTTCAGGCGGTAGTGCTTCAAACCTCAACATGTACGCTAGCATTGACTTCTATAAGTCAGAGGAGCTGCGGACACACCAAGGTAGCAGCAGCAGCAAAGAAGGTACAGGTATGATCAACTTGAATTTCAAAATGAGTTTAGTCTAAAAAGTATGAAATCACGAATCTCACAAACAGTCTAAAGTTTATTCGTATATTCTGCAAACTGAACAGATTTGTCATACAATTGAGTGCATAAGTTTGCATGCTCCTTTTACCTCCTTGGTTTATAAATCACTTGCAGAAGAAATAGCAATCTTATTTTTTATTTGGTACTGCTCTTCTGAATATTTCATAGGATATTTCCCACAAGACGAACAAAACAAAATAAAAACATTTACACAATCTTCCTGTTTAAAAGTTCACACTTCTTTGATTTAAACTATAATTTTCATTGATCATTGCAAAAGCTGAACTGTTAAGATGCATACCTTGAATGCAATGTAAGTTACTGTCAATAAAGGCATCTTCCAAATGCATAAAATGCAAATGTACACAACACAATAGAAACCAAGGCGAAAGGATAATTTGTGCAAAATGTTGTTATATTCCCTTGTGGAAAATACATATAAATTACGTGAAATGGCTTGAACACTGAGGTCTGTAATCAATACAAAAATATTTTTATGATCCCTCTTATTTTTAATAAATGAAAAATATCTTGCAGACTCTGCAAGGAGTATGCAAACATATCTGCGCAACTGTAATATATAAGCACACCATTAACACACCTATTAGAGTGACAAAATCTTGTGTCTGATTTTCTGTGTGGCTGTATTTACACTGTTTTTATCTCAGCTTAGTCAACTTTAATTCCACTTTAGTCAATAACAGGTTGTGATGATACACTGGAAACATAGTACAGCCTGTTCCATAACAAAACTTTATGAGGCCATGGTTCATTATTGTTCTTTATTCATATCCACCTGGTGCCTCTAGATACAGGAGCCACCTGTCTGCCAGGCATTACAATGCCAACAATACTGATCAGAGAGCCATGGAAAGTTTCCTTTCGCAAATCTCATAACCATTGGTTTTGTCTGCCGCCTCTGTCATTCCCTTGGCTCCTAAATTTGATTTACCATTTTAAATGTATTTTAGACATTTCCAGTGTTTATCTTTGTGCTGAAACATTAAAGTGTCCTCGGTAGTTATGTATATAGAAGGGTTACAATGACAGGGTATATGGCTAAATACAATCTTTTCATTCTGTTTGAGTTACCATCTTTTTGAGTTCCCTCTGTGTGCTTAAAATGCACATATAGGTTTGTGGCTAGATTAGGTTTGACATTTAGTGACGGGATGTTTGCATAAATTGTCTTTTTGTACAAATAGTGACAGAGCAGGCTAGCCACACATGTCTGAAGTTCAGTGTTCAGTTACATTTATTCAAGAAAACAGTGATTATTGTGGAATAAGAGAAAGCTTTCAATGGTTGTTTGTAGAAATCTCAAATCTGAGATTTATCAAATCTCTCTATTATTTTCTTGCTAAAACGACTCAGATTTGGTGCCTGATCTTAAATCAAATGCTAAGATTATCACGGAATGAAAAGTTGGATTGAAAACTAGAGAACGATTCTGGCTTATTTTTGCAGCAGTGAGTGAGTCTTTTGCAGTTAGTGGACAGCATGGCATCGGTGCTTGGGGGGGAATGCAGCGAGCTGGCTGTGAATGTGGAGAAGGGGCCAGCGATGCACTGGTCCAGCGTGGTCACAACCGCAGCCCCCCCTTTTCTGCATGTAATAAATGATCCTTTTGTTCGTGGCTTTCCTCCCTGGCTGCCGTGTATGTGTGTGTGTTTGTGTGTCTGTGCCCTTGCGTGTGTGTTTCAGCTCCAGTAGGCTTGAACTCATCGCTCCCTTGCTCAGTTTTTTCCTTTGCGTTTTAATAAAACGTTTCTGTCCGAGTAGAGTAAGAGAGCACAGACAAAAATAGATTTTTGGGAGAGAATGTAGAATGGGAAGTCCTCCCCCCTTCCCCTTCAATCTGAGAAAGGATTAAAGCAATTGAGAGGAGGGAGAGATAGTACAAGGGTGAGAAAGAGATGGCACAATGGGAGTGAAAGAGAGAAAGTGTGAGACAGACAGACAGTGTGTGAATGTCAGATGGGGAAAAGATGGAAAGAAAGTCAGAAGCTCAGAGTCGGATCGGGTTTTCATGTTTGGTGGGAGTTGAGGAAATCGTATGAGCATATCAGGGTTCATTTGTTTGGGTTTTCAGTGCTTTTGGGGGGAACAACGATAAAAGCAGTTTCCCTGGCTGGACTCCAGACCGGGTCTCTCTGGCCACATCCAAACTCCCACTTGCAGTCAAGGGAAAGAAAATAGAGAATGAGATGAATTAGAGGTTGTGATATGGAAGGAAAAGTGGTGGGAGAGAAAGTTGAGGGTGAAAGCAATGGCAGTAGAATGTCTGAGAACTATAATATTTCTGACTTAGTATGGAAGAGTCTTTTTCTTGTATGTGCATGGGAGGGAACGTAACCTCCTATAAGCAAGGCAGCCGCGTAATATATGCTGCTTAAAGTCTCTCAAGCACACACCTACATACCTGTACACAAACTGAGACTGTTTGAAGTTCTGGCAGGACTCGGTTTCTTGCTGTGTCTGTGGTAGTGCCACGTGTATCTCAGTCTGCTGTAGAGAGCAGTGGATTTAGACCAGTGCAGCTACTAGCACCGAGGTAGGTGAATTCCTCTACTGTGCCAGTGTGTTAACAAGAGAGCGTGAGAAAGATCATTCATCTATATCATAACCACAAGACAACATTTACCTAAATGGGTGAAGTGAAGCTGAGGTCATTTTTGAATCTCTTAATTCCACACACAAATACTCATTACCACATAATACAACACAGAGACACTTCAGCAGTTTTGCAACGGTCCCCTACACTGATATTGTTGGGTAATAATGGCTTTTTTACTACTCATGGGGGTTTTGCTTAACTGGATCATAGTTTATATTTCCACCACAGTCTGCACTCATTTGCACACATTCGGACATACATCCATTTATTCAAAGAATATCATCCGTTGTGCACTCATGCGCCCTAAAACCTATGCATACTTGTAAATGCTACTCTTGGACTTAATTTATACTTTGCATTGACAAAGTGCGTGCACACCCAACTACATCTGGCTACACTGATTTTGAGAGGCCTGAATATTTAAAGCAGTGTTTTTTTTAGTTCAGTGCAAGTTATATCAACAGCTACTTTGGTATAATTTTGACTAACACACATTTTCAACCTGTCCCTCATTATTTATTCATTTAGTGACATACTGAGAATTTGTGCCCATCCAACGTGCACACTCACAGCAGTGAACACACACACGGAGCAGTGGGCAGCCAATGTTGCGGCGCCCGGGGAGCAGTTGGGGTTTCGGCGCCTTGCTCAAGGGCACCTCAGTCATGGTATTGAGAGTGGAGAGAGCACTGGACATTCACTCTCTCCACCTACAATTCCTGCCGAGACTCGAACTCACAACCTTTGGATTACAAGTCCGACTCTCTAACCATTAGGCCACGACTTCCCATGCAATGCAATGCAATAAAAGTGAGGTGCCTAAAGTGGCAGTAAGGAGGGCAATTTGCAAATGTTAAAGTACTTGACCTTTTAAAGAATAACCACAAAACATAAACAGTACATGTTAACATGATGTTTTTATTGTGAAGAAAACATTTATTTGTGAAGTTATTTCCAACACATAACAACACCCAATATTGTTTTCATGACATAATTCCTAAAATCCTAAAACAACTTTATAGCCCAAAAAATATACTATCCTCATTCTAGCAGAAGAATTGTGACCCTGGACCACAAAACCTTATAAGTAGCACAGGTATATTTGAAACAATGGCCAATAATACATTGTATGGGTTTTTGTTAAAGATCATGTTCCATGAACATATTTAGTAAATTTGTCCTACATTTCTTTAGTAATATGCATTGCAAAGAACTTCATTTGGACAAATTCAAAGGCGATTTTCTCAATATTTAGACTTTTTTTACACCCTCAGATTCCAGATTTTCAAATGGTTGTATCTTAGCCAAATATTGTCCTATCCTCCTAACAAACCATACATTAATGGAAAGCTTATTTATTCAGTTGTCATATGATGTATAAATCTCACATTTTGAAAAATTGACCCTTATGACTGGTTTTGTGGTCTTGGGTCACAATTAATGTAAGTGCATTTATAAAATTATAAGCATTGCATTTCTAATTTAAATCATTTTAAAGTGTCACTGTTAACATCCGTATACCTAGCTGTAACTTATTTTTTGGATTTGACAGAAACAGTTGTACTGATTCATATTTATGTGGAAACCGTGATATTTTCAGAATGCTTGATGAAGAACAAGTTCAGTAGCAGCGTATATAAAAAAGAGACTTATGTAACATTTAAAAAATCATGTATTGTCATTTTAAATCAGTTTAATGCATCCTTGCTGAATAAAAGTATTTATTTATTTTGTAAAAAATCTTACTGGTCCCACACTTTTGAAGGAAAGTGTATAGGCTATATTTTCAGCAAAATGCCACTAATGCTGTCAATAAATCTTAACTTCTGTTGATCCCAGAATATTCCTTTAAATAACCTGTAATCCCACTTTCACAAACACTGCTTCTTAACACTACACACCAGACACTGATCCAGAAATCTGCCTATGTTTTATTCCTCTCAGTTCCGCATTGGAAACTGTCAGTGATACTTCAGTTAAATGTATAAATCCATGGAATGGCCAAACACAGCTGTGTTTTTTAATCTTACAACTGACTCACGCAATTCTTACCAGTATGTTTATCACTGTCAGCATTTTCCAAGTTTATTTATAGCATCCCTTACAGATTAACTGTGTACCTACATATATCTGAAAATCTCATCTATAACAATTAGTTTATTATTACTGATAGCTTTCATAAAATTGTGTCAGTAAAGACTGAGTCAGAACTCCAGAAGCCTAGTAGTCCTGAAGGACCAAATCTGGTTGTAGCTGATTTGATAGTGGTCAGCCAGAAAGCGGGAGATGGAACGTGTGGGAATGCATGAGAGAAAGAGAGATGGAAAGAAAGATACAGCGAGAGACGGAGAGGGATTAAAGTTGACAGTAGGTAATCTGTGGTTATTTATGCACGTCCACAGGACCGAAGAAAGTATAGTCCCATAGGAATCCATGTCCCAACAAACCCTGTGGAGCTGGAGAGTGGACGGGCGAATGCGCCAGTTGAACACGTAGTTCCTAACGAATCATCCGAGTAGGATTATATGCTACTCAGATAGCTGTAAATGTGTCCGCACTGCTTTGACGCAAAAGCTGTCATGCTTCGAAAAGAATAATTTTTTATTATCTTTCATACTGTATGACTGATTTAATGGAAGTCTGTGAGGTGCCCTAGGTTTATAGTTAGTCTGATTAATTTGAGCTAAAACGTACTATATTTTGTAGCTATAGTTATTAAGTAGCACTGGTCCAGGAGGGCAGAAAGTAGGACGGGCTTGGTAAGGTAATATTGGATGTCCTTGTAGAACAGATGTAGCTGAGAGAGAAGAAAAAAGGTGTCCGTTTCTGCAGAAAAGCAGGACTTTTCCTCATATATCAGTTCTGATATCAGTGCCTATAGCCTGAGAAAATATGGGTTAGTTGTTCATTTGAATCTCAAAGTAAAGGGGAATTTTAGTGTTGATGTGGGCTGTAGAATTGCTCGGGTAACAGCTTTTAGAAGGTGCTGTCTGCTGTGAGTATTTTTAATGTTAAAATATTTTTCCAATCCTGTTTTTACTTGCTGGGACAACCATAAATAAGTCACTTGATGGTAGGCTTCTCTACAAAGTGTAAACATTGTGGCTCTATAGTGTGATCAAACATTGACTATGTCTGGAATAGAACACTACTGTATGGTATATGGCGTAGTATTGTATTGTCTACTATTTAAAAAAAGTATGTGAAACAAAACATTATAAAAATAAAGAAAATATGCTGCATTGCCCTTATTATGTTAATTGCAGCAAGTTGCATCCAGTTGTCTCGAAAGTAAACTTGTGGAGAAAAAAAGGATTGTTCACTCAAAAATGAAAATTCTGTCATCATTTATTCACCCTCATGTTGTTCCAAACATGCATGAACTTCTTTCATCTGTGTAACACAAAAGGAGATGTTAGACAGAAGGTTAGGGACTGACAGCCTCAGTCACCATTCACTCTCCTCTTCTTTTGCATACAGTGAAAACAAATTATGACTGAGGCTGTCATTCTGCTTAATGTTGTTTTTGTGTTCAGAAGAAAAGAAAGTCATAGAGGTGAGGGTAGATAAATGATGATCACAGAACCTTAGTTTTCAAACCTTTTTGATTCGATTCTACCATCCAATTGATTTTTGTTTGTTTTTTTAAGCAATTACAGTAATAATTTTATTCAGCAAGGATGTATTAATTTGATCAAAAATTAAATTACAAAAATTTATTTCTAATGTTACAGTATAGACCTTTAAAAAGAAATGAAAAACATTTAAAAATGTTTTTATATATATCCAGCCTTGGTGGGCATAAGACACTTTATTCAAAACCCTTATGTATTTGTAATTTAGTTACTACTACAGAAATGACAAACTTAAGATTTAAATACCGAATTAGGTGTTTGTTTGTGCATGTGTGTGAAGTGAAAGGGCTCAGCAATCTTATTTTAAAGACTATTTTTCAAATCTTACAGTCCAGGTAACTGTGTGAATGTGTGTGTGTGTGTGTGTTTCTGTATATCTGGTGGCAGCTTGTCCAGCTCTATGAATGGAGCTGTTATGTTTGGGTTTTAGTGATTAGAGACTGAACGCTCTGACAAAGGTTTTGGATTTAAGATCTGTTGATGTGGCTTACAAAACCTACAACGCTATCCTTCATCAGTCTATATACCATCATACAGGTGTGTAATATTTTGGCAGTTTGCTGCAAATACACTCAAAATGCTGGGTTAAATACAACCCAGTGCTGGGTGAATATTGGACAGAACACATGCTGGGTTGTTTTCAACCAACAGTTGGGTTAAATTTTTAACCCAACCTTCTGGGCAGTAACCCAACTGCTGGGTCTAAACTACCCAATCGCTGAGTTCGTCAATATTCTACCCAGCGCTGGGTTGTATTTAACCCAGCATTTTTTAGAGTGTAACAATTTAATATATTTAATACTAACCAACTTTTGCACACATATGTGCATAACATACTTTTGCACACACACACACACACACACACACACACACACACACACACACGCATGCACACACACACACACACACACACACATACATATATCAGGTTCAGGTTAACTTTATTTGTACCCATAGGTAGACTAGGTTTGCAGTGTTATGATTCACGTATTTCACATTTTACAGACACCACAGACATTTAACAACATATATGATAAAAGTTCATTAAAGTTCCCAGCATCACTAAAAACCTCCTGGCCTAAAAACAATAAAATAACTAATGTACAAATTACAATAAATAAATAAATGTGTTAAAACAGACAATGAATAATAATAAAATAAAATAATGTTCCTAAGACCCATCCTTATTCAACTGAGTGATAGCTGCTGGCACAAAGCTGTTTTTAAACTGCTTGGTTCTACAATACGGGATTACAAATCTACATCTAGATGGCATAAGTTCAAATGGTCAAATAGTGGCAATTATCTGCACCTCAGTATTGTAGTACATTATAAAACAGTGTGCAATATTAACTTATTGAGTGTAAATTTTAATTCAAATTGTTAAATGGATGTCACCTTATTGGGACAACAAAGCCCTCCCTACACCTACCCTAACCCTACCAGATACTTTATTTTCAACTATTTGGTTATTTCCTTCATTTTTATTGAAAATAAATGCTTTTCTGATGTGATTTGAAATTTGAAAAGGGAGAAAAAAAAGTTTGCCAAAAGGCGGATTCAAACCCGGGTCGATCGCATTAAAATGAGTAGGATATACATTTTACCATCTGCGCCTCTGGAGCTGATGACAGCTAACAGTCTTTTGTAATATTTTAAGATTTAAGATATTTTATAAAAAAACAGGAGGCTTGTGACTGTCCCATTGACTGCCAAGTAACACTGTCGAGGTTCAGAAAAGATTGAAAAGCATTGCCAGGGTTGTCCATCTGCCATCAGTGGTTCAATCTGAATTTTATGAAGCGACAAGAATACTTTTTGTATGCAAAGAAAATAAAAATAACGACCTTTTTCAACAATTTGTCTCCTCTCTGTCTCTCCTCGTCAGCATAGCGCAATTTTGGATATTACTCATCGAACACAAGCAGGGTACGCTCTTCTGCATCTGCTTCAATGCAAGGATGCGAATTCTATGTGTATTTACGCTTTGATTTGAATGAAAATAGCGCATCCTTGCATTGAGACAGATACAGAAGAGCGTATGCTGCTTGCGTTCGGTGCATGATCATGAAACTCAGATTGAACCACTGATGGCAGATGGACTTCCCTGGCGATGCTTTTCATACTTTTATGGACCTCGACAGTGGTATTTACTTGGCAGTCAATGGGACAGTCACAAGTCTCCTGTTTTTTTATCTAAAATATCTTAAATTGTGTTCCGAAGATGAAAGAAGCTTTTATGGAGTTGGAACGACATGCGAGTAAGTGAATAATGACAACATTTTCATTTTGGGGTGGAGTAACCCTTTAACGCATTTATTGCAACTACATATTTTTCATCGAACAAAGACTAATGAATAGCTCAAACAACTCGTAACACTCTTAAAGTGATAGGTGGTCCACAAAATAATTATTTCCAGAGTGTAAAGTCACTTTTTTATCATGATACATAGGCCTACTGTGATTAATAAGTGACTTATATGATACATTTAACGTCAAATAATCGAATTGAAGCTTTTTAAAAGACGAGTGTACACTGTGGTTCATGTTTGTGGCATGCGCCAGAAAGATGTTCTGATATTCTGTTGAAGAAGATATTCTGTTGTTCTCTTTATTTTTCAAAGGCATGACATTTTATCAACCTCAATTCCTGGAGGGCCACAGCTCTGCAGAGTTTAGCTCCAAACAGCCCCAAATCACACCTGCTTGGAAGCTTCTAGTGATCCAGAAGAACTTGATTAGTTTAATCAGGTGTGCTTGATTAGGGTTGGAGCAAAACTGTGCAGAGCTGTGGCCCTCCAGGAATTGAGTTTGAGACCAATTTTCTAAAGGCTTACTTCTTAATTAACACAAAAAATGTCCTGCTCACACTTGCCAATTTAATGGCAGAGAATGGTGACTCTTTGTTTTTTAGGTGGATGCATATCTGTCATAAAATGATCCTATGCATCTCATGGCATATATTGCAAGCATTCTCAAGGTATAGTGTGGGTTTGGTGAGAAACAAACTGAAATGGCAAGTTATTATATTTTATGAAAATTTTGCATTATAGGCCTATATATACCCAAGCCTATTCTTTCCTTTTTGTCTTAGTGTTTAAAATATTTATTTTGAAATGAATTAATGAATGAATTACTTAATTAAACAAACAGATTTACTGGGTGAGCAGGGTAGGCTATGATTGCCATCATATCAAACCCTGCCATGCCCAGCTGTATATTTTTTTGTGTATATTTATTTTTTTAGTTTAATTCCAGTGATGTGGTTATGTAATGTTTGTCTATGCAGTATTGCGTCTATGCTCAGACAGTGATTACGTCAAAGTCGCTACATCTGTCAGTAATACTGAACTGACCCCGCTCCACCTGCAGCTATATCCACAATCCTTAGTGGCTAGGTAATACGGCCCACCCCCACCTGCTCCACCCGCACGGCTGCTTTGTGCCTCCACTCGTCTGTTCGGCAGGCCTGCTTAACTCAGCAGAAACGATTGTAGAGTAGCAGTTTTTTAGCCGAATAAAATGAACAGGGTAGAATTCAAACCCGCACACACAGATTGTGCAGAGTGTGTGTCTGGGTGCGTGTCCAACAGTAAATGTATTATACAAGTGTCCAGCTGTGAGTTTATTGCACGGTTAGTGTGTGTGTATGAGAGTAGCATCAGCTCGAGCCCAGGGCTACTGTCTTTCGACACTTAATCTCCCATTGACTGCACGGAGAGAGAGAGGAAATGGGAGGATTTTAGTGCGTAAAGGATGAATAGACAACTCAATCCCTGTTTTAAGCAGAGCAAGGGAGAGGGAAAGGGGAAAAAGAGTAAGATTTAGGCCTATAACATAAAGATATCATTGCAAAGGCTTCTACATAAGCAAGCTTTATTTTATGCAATGATGTAAAATATGTCACATTGCATTCTTAGCTATTTTCACATGAGGTGCTATGTCTTATTCTACACTGTAAAAAGCTATTATTGCAGTACATTTTATAAAAATACTGTCCGTTTTTCATTCTTTGTGTCGAAGCAGCAGTGGGACTAAAATCTTGCTGAGCAAATTTGTTACATTTAGTTTAACTATCAATAACACATCTGATTTAAAGGGTTAGTTCACCCCAAAATAAAAATGATGACATTAATTACTCGCCCTTGTGTCTTTGCAAACCCATAAGATCTTCATTCATCTTCAGAACACAAATTAAGATATTTTTGATGAAATCCGAGAGCTTTCTGACCCTCCATAGACAGCAAAGGAACTACCACGTTCAAGGCCCAGAAACGTAGTAAGGACATCACTAAAATAGTCCATGTGACATTAGTGGTTCAAACTTTATTTTATGAAGCTATGAGAGAACTTTTTGTGTGCAAAGAAAACAAGAACGACTTTATTCAACAATTTCTTCTCTTCCATGTCAGTTTTTACTGTGTTCACCAGAGTAAGATATTTCAAAATATCTTAATTTGTGTTCCGAAGTTGAACAAAGGTCTTACGGGTTTGAAACGACATGTTTCTTATGCTCACCAAGACTGCATTTATTTATAAAAAAAAACAGTATTATTGTAAAATATTTTTATAATTTAAAACAGTTGTTAAAATATGTTTTATTTTTATATATTTTAAAATATAAATTGTTTCTGTAATTGCAAAACTAAATATTCAGGGTGAGTAATTAAAGGTGGGGTATGTCTTTTTTCATAAATGCTTTTGAAAATTGAGTCGGACCGAATACCAAAACAAACTTGTAGCCAATCGGCAGGAAGGGGCGTGTCTACTCATAATGCAGAGGAGAGAGCGGAATGGACGGACTTAAGGTGAGCCGAGCGGTGACAGAATGATAGAGATGGCGGATAAAAAACAAAAGAGGAAAATATCTCCTGCAACAGCTAAAGTCTGTCTGTGTCTACACTGGATGCAACAAAGCGACCAATGAAAATCATTAGAAATTTGTGTCAATACGTTATAAATAGAACGCGATAGTAGTTTACTGTTGGGGATTTGTCGTGCCCCATCCAGTGTAGACATTGATTATAAGGAGTTCTGTAGTATTTTGCCGCACCACACCGTGCCGGTTTTGTAGGCACGGTGTGCCTACAAAATATTTACAAAAATCCGATATTTACCTGTGTAAATATCAGATCAGCTTTCCAGCA
The DNA here is from genome assembly GCA_027564155.1 of Gymnocypris eckloni scoliostomus. NCBI lineage: Eukaryota > Metazoa > Chordata > Actinopteri > Cypriniformes > Cyprinidae > Gymnocypris > Gymnocypris eckloni. Next base: position 32,161,532 of record CM050413.1, on the reverse strand, counting down.
CTGGAAAATAGGGGCTAGACGCTTTTGGGGAGTGTTTGTTTTGGTGATTTTAAATATCAACATTGGCTATCAGAAATCACTGACCCCACCTTTATGATAGAATTTTCATTTTTTGGTGAACTATACCTTTAATTGCACAGGTAACTGAGCCCTGAGGCTTTCTACCACAGTAATGCAAAAATACATTATTTTTTGCAACAGGCTTGCATTTATATTTGAGCAAATTTGAGCGATTGAAACTGCTTGTGGTCACATGGGTGAATCATATCATATATTCTCCCTTTTCTGTGGGAGGATGTTCAATTGCATTTTCTAGAATTGAATATGCATTTTAAAGTCCTACTGCACTTTACCTACCGCATTTACCCATTCAGTTTTATTTCAATAGTTCTATTGCACAATGCAGACTAGGGGTCGACCGATATGTGTTTTTCAGGGCCGATACCGATACCGATTATTACAGATCAAGTAGACCGATAACCGATATTTTGAACCGATCGTGTCTGGTGTAAAATGAAAATGAATGCCAAAATTAATAATAACAAGAGCTCTGACAAAAACGTTCTTTAAATGCTTTTAAACATGTCTTTAATTCTGAAAACTGTTAATAACAACAACATTAAATAAACAGTAATATTAATAATATTAATAATAACATAAGTGCAGGGATCACCCAGAAGCATTCTGTAAACATTTTGTAAAACTTAAAGTAAACGTATTTAGCGTGTGATTATTCTCAACAAAAGTTGTAATAATTGTTGTAGTTGTATTACGTATACAGTAATATATTTAAACCGAACTTATATTTTGACAGGTTGCCATGAGGACCTTTTAAGTTTCTGTAGCCTATGTATATATGTGACGATCGTTTTACTCAAATGAAACGGTCAAATGCTCATCAAGTGACTCTGCGAGCAGTTCTGGGGATGTTGTTCATGTATTTATGTCTCATTTAGTGAGACGGCAGATGCTGAAGTCACCGAGCATCATCAGGCTCAGTATGTATGTGTGCAGTAAATGAAACCGCACGCCTGTGTCATTCATTAACAGAGATGCAGAACATGCAGGATTCATATTTAAAGTGTTTTTTGCCTTAATATTTATAGATACTAGTCCATAGCGAGTCGAGGCAAGTGTACTGACCTACTTTTTGATTAATTAATCCAAACTTGACACATTCCGTGACATTCGCGTTATACGGTAAATTCCATTATATGACTGCATTCCGCGATTCCGCCCGCATTTTTCGCATCATGACATTATAGGTTATATTGAGATGTTTTGCAACTTCAGTGTAGTGGATTGTGATTTATTGCAATCGTATTGTACCTTTGAGAGACAACTGATGCGTGATCACTGAGGCAGCTCTAGTTAACAAATGCTTTCGTGTGAGAGTGCCTTCAGTTTTCAGCGTTGATTGGTCGGACTCGTGACTCTCTACATATCAGATGAGCGGTGGGCGGAGATTGCTCTCAGAGATTGAGATGATCGCCTCTCACAGAGTGTTGAGCTCAGACAGGCTGCATCGAGCCAAATAGTGCATTTAAACATTAAATAGTTTCACCTGTATTATTTATTCACCAATAAATAATGTCACCTGTAAATAGTATGTTTGTTTGCATAAAAAAAAAAAATATTATCGGCAAATCTGTTTTAAAATGGCCGATATCGATAATCGGTAAAATGCATTTAATATCGGCGTGATAATCGGCCAGGCCGATAATCGGTCGACTAATGCAGACCAAGGCCAAACAATGACTCACGACCCGGCAGTAAGGAGCCATGCAGTATTTCAATGTGGAGCCAGAGAGAAAGAACAAGAGTTAGTGTTGTCGAGTTTGATCTGCCATCTTATTGCGTCAAAGAAACATAGATACACACGGTTGCCATGGAGACGCATATGAACATGCCTCGGTTTTTCTTCCTCTGTGACCTCACAGAGAGTTCTTGCTCGAGTTTCACTGCTGTTTTATTGCTTGTTTCAGATTATCTTGTCTATTTTTGTCCACTTGTTTCCTCTGGCACTTTTCTTCACCTCCTCGGTTTGCCTCTTTTGTCATCCATCCATGCAATCTTTTTTTCAGGGCTTGAAAATAAGGATTATTTCTTCTGACCTCATTGGTTCAGTAGTTCAGATTTATTTTTGCCAATATTTTCACTGGCCTCATCACAGAAAACAATTGCATTGTATTCTTGAGAACTCTATTTATGTGCGTCAGAATGAAATACATTTGTATTTTTAATTAGATGTTAGCTCGTTTACAAACAGAAGTTACAAAAAGTATTTGTTAAAGGCTTAAGAATAATTTTAGAAATTATTCAAACTTTGCCATGTTAATTCAATATTGATAGAGTTAAATGTAACTTTTTACTCCAAGAAAGTTATATTTAAATCAGAGTTATAACTTGTTTATTAATTCACAATATAAAAAATATATAATATTAAAAGTTAAATATTACATATAAATATAAAAACAAAATATTTATACACACATTGTATTTTTAAGGAAATGCAATTCTTTAATTTCTTTTAAAGAAAAATGCATTTATATATATTTTCATTAGATATTTACTTTGTTTACAAAATGTACAAAAAACATTGTTTATTTATTAAGCCTAATTTTTTATAAAAGCTAGAAATTATACAGCAAATTTTGCAGTGTTAATTCTAACTTTGGTAGTATTACATATAAAAGAATGTATATGTGATCAAGAAATGTTATCACAAGATATAGCGAGAGCGTCTGTCTTGAGCGTTGTTTTAAAATCAGCTGACAATTCAAATCGACCGATCATCGTAATCTCACAGAGGTATAGTACATTTCCATTAATTGCATATGTGAGCGTGTGTGTGTGAATAATCTCTTTATCTCAGACCTGACAGGGCTTATTCTGTTGAGAGTGAGGGTGTCAGCTGAAACAACAAAGACAGAACGATGGGCAGATAAGAAAAAGAAAGGAGGAATAAGGGCACACGGGTCTGTCAGGGCGTTTTCCCCGCTATTTCTATTTAGGCTTGATGTTATGGTACAGGACTGCGTTGGAGGCAAAATTACTGGTTTTCTTTTTTAAACCTATGGCCTTGTAGAAAAATGAGCATATGTGTGTGTGTGTGTGTGTGTGTGTGTGTGCTGTAACCGGAGTAAACATAGTCTTCTTCAGATCTAGTTTCACAGGTTAAAGGTAATGGAAAGACCCACTCCCATTACTGAGGGCATGTTAGGATCTGTGTTCAGTGCTGTTCGTCTTTTCCTAGTTACATCTCTCTTTAGGTCTTTGCATTGTTCAGTAAGCACAAAAATACAGTAGATTAGATCTCTTACTGCAGTTGTAGACGTAAGTGTGTTTGCATTAGGGACACATATTTAAATATGTGTTGGGTGAGTTGAATGAAGGACAAGAAGTGAAGTTGACATATCTCTCTTAAGAAGTCTGTATAATCAGACTGTTTTCGGGTTCACATGACTCAATTTCTTTCAGGGACTTTAGATAAGACTCGTTTTTGCAACAGCTAGACAAAGTGAAAGGGAATAGAAAACAATGCTTTTAAGTCTTTAACTGATATTCATTTGATTAATTTGTCACTGCCTTACAAATGCATAAATGGTTTCAATGTGAATGCTGTTCCAGGAAATATAAAGCGCATGCATGTTTATACAGTGCAAACTATCTAAAAGTACAAGAATGAAACTAAAATCTCCACAGGTAAAAACTAAAACTTAAAACTATATAGGATCATTCTGAAATGCTGATTTGTTGCTCCAAAACTTTACTTATTATTATCACTGTTGACAACAGTTGTGCTACTTAATATGTTTTTGTGGAAACTGATATTTCTTTCAAGATTATTAAAATATTTAAAATATTTGTATTTTTTTATATTTGTAATATTTTTGCTATACTTATATTTGACTATATTTTACTATATATGTATTTTAATATTGTTACATTGTAAATATCTTTAATGCCACTTTAGGTCTATTTAAGGCATCCTTTCTGAATAAAAGTATACATTTTGTTAAAAAAAAAATTCTTACTGACCTCAATCTTTTGAACAGTAGTGTGTGTGTGCGTGTGTGCACGTGTGCTTGTGTCTGTGCCTGTGTTTGTGTGTGTGTGTGTGTGAGAGAGCTTATTTTGCACCAAATGTTTTTCTTTCATTAAAGGTGTTCTTGCAGGAACAAACTGGTTCAGCAGTCAATGGGATTTCAACAGTGAGCAGCTCACATAGCTGACTGTCTCTTCTCTTTATATTTTCTTAATCTTGTTAACATGGTTTAAAGCATTGTTTAGACTTCCGGTCTTAGATTATGTGTGTTTGTGTGTCTGAGTGTGGGTTTACAGGGCTATAAAAGAGCACTAATTAGATTATACTCACCTACACAATAAGTGTCATTTAAAAATACATGACTACATTTCTTTAAACCCAGCGTTTCCCTTTCTCTTCTGTATCAAATGTATCAAAATGTATTATATACACACTATTACTGTATCAAAAGTTATTATATACACTATTACTATTTTTTCTGGACATTTAATAAGATACATTAATTCTAAAACTATTTGAGAAGCTGCTGATACATTCTTGCTGAAGATGCACAAACGTTACAGACAAACCACTCTTTAAAAAATTCTACAGCATTTCGTTTTTGTTTGTTTGTTTTTTGGCAGCTTTCAATCGTTTTTCCTCATCTGAGCAGGCTTTTCATAAACTTGCCATTTAAGTGGATAAAATTATTGCCAACAGCCTAAGATGCTTAGCTAGTCTCTCAACCGGTCAGACTGGTCTGTTCTGTTCTGAGGGGCTTTGAGCACTTGTAGACTGAGAAAGCTGGGAGAGCAGCTAGGTCAGTGGAAGGCCAGCTCGGGCAGGCTTTTAGACCAGCAAGACCAATAAAAACAACAAAAACCAGCAAACCAACTTAGGCAGGTTTTTTCCAGCAATATGATTGTAACGTTTTGTTATGAACATTAATATCCCTGTGTAGTACATCGTGACTCTCTTTTGCTTGAGCAGTTTTTGTTTCTGATCTTTTGCAATGTTTGATATGGCTTAATGTTTCTAATTCTGTTTCAGAGTGCAGTTGCTCAATTCTGTCTTTGTTCACGACCGCCCTCCTTAATCGTATGCTCATACTCTAGAGATGCGATTCGGCCTTCTCTGCACAAACACACAAATGTAAACACCACACACACACACACACTCTCTCTCTCTCTCTCTCTCTCTCTCTCTCTCTCTCTCTCTCTCTCTCTCTCTCTCTCTCTCTATATATATATATATATATATATATATATATATATTTTTTTCTTGCTGTTCAATTTCACTTTTAACCAGGCTTGTGTATAAAGAGCTTATGGTAACTGGGCCTTTGGGAAGCAAAACTGGTTAAAGTCTGCTATTTTAGAATTTTTCCCACAGTCTGGTGTTTAGTGTGTGTGTGTGTGTGTGTGTGTGTGTGTGTGTGTGTGTGTGTGTGTGTGTGTGTGTGTGTGTGTGTGTGTGTGTGTGTGTGTGTGTGTGTGTGTGTGACAGCAATGCAAAAAAATACTAAAGTACTTTTAATATTACCGAAAAGCATCCAGACCGAAGATCTGCTATTCATTTTACAATTTTTGCTTTATTATGGTTGTAGTTAATAATACTAATAATAATGATTAAAAAATGCTATATAATAATAATATGAATTTATTTTAATATTTTAATATAAAATAGATAATATAACAAAATATGTATTATAATATTATTAATTATAACTATTAATATTGATGCTGTAATATTTTTTAACAATACATTTGATGTATGCTTTATCTCTTGTATAAAATTACTATTTTTATAAGTAATTTTTTAAACATTTTGTTAAATATATTGTTTGTTTTTGTAAATTGGTACATTTTGTTGACTAGATTACATTTTAGAAATTAATTAATAATTGAATGTTATCATAATCATAATTATACCAATCAAAGCCACAATAATCTAAACGTATATGTGCGCACGCTCATTCATGCAGCTACAGCAGATCAATATGCCAAGTTGTACATTGTGGATTTGTAAGCCAGATTGTGTTCTGTGAGTGTAGCCCTTGAAGACTGGTTTAAGCTTGTTGGGAGCTAAAAGAACAAACTAGGCCTCAGGCTAAATGATGTAACACTCCCATACATTCAATTAACTAAATCAACCTGACTCTTCCCAGCACTCCAGTCCCAATCTGACAAGTCTCACACACAGAAGCTGCTGTTTACTCAGAACACTGGCAGTGTGTAACTGCTCAGAGTGTCAACCTGTCAAAGACTTAAGGGATAGATCACCCAATAATGAATTCTGAATAGCACCCTCACGCCCCTCCAAACCAGCTGTTGTTTTTAGTCATGCAAAAGGGAAAAAACTGCAACTTGCTTATGTTATTTAAATGATTCTGACAACTTTGTGTAATTTAAATTTCATATTTTTGCATTTACATTGTACATTGTATATTGAAATGATTTGGGGTCAGTAAGATATTTAAATTGAACTTTACAATTTTAATCAAAGAATCTAAAAACTATGAGTTTCCACAATAGTATTACATAGCACAACTGTTTTCAACATTGATAATGATAAGAAGTGTTTCTTGAGCAACGAATCAGCATATTTCAGAATGATTTCGGAAGGAAAACGTGACTCCAAAGACATGGATACTGAAAATTCAGCTTTGCCTTCAGAGGAATAAATCACATTTATTTATTAACTACAATCAAAGCTCACATCTAGCTATGCCAAAATTAAAAAACCACAGCAAAATGGCATCATTTCAAGAGCATCTCTTTCTGTTAAAAACAACAGCAAACAGTACCTGTTTATAATGACATGAGGGTAAGCAAATAAAAACAGAATTGTATTTTTCCCTTGAACTATCTATAATGAAGAATGATGCTCAGCCTCGCATCTTCACATCTTTTTCTGTGTTGTTCTACATTCCCTTTCAACCCTCGCTTCATTTCTTTACAGCTCTTTTAATCTTTCAGCCGTCTTGGTTCTCCCCATTCAGCGTTTTATCTCTATTTCTGTCTGTTCCTCTCCCTCTTTCTATCTCTTTTTCTCAGTTTGCTCTCTTTCTCTTTCTGGTTTGAATATGCAGTGACCGAAGGGCTCGAGGAGTGACGTACAGATGTTCACAAACATCAGCTAGCGGCTTACCTCAACATGTGCGTCAGCATTGCTCATCCCTTATTCCTTTCTGCATGCTCTCCATGCATCTTTACACCTAATTACTGTCCACGCTCTCTCTAAAAATAGTCTTGTTTGTGTTTTTGTGCGCATGTTTTGTTTTTATTTAAAAGGGAACAGGAAGGCTACATTTTCTCATACGCACAAACTCACTTAAACAAACGGTCAGACACGCACATGCTGAAGCGCACGCAGGGTTTTAAACCCCCAGAGGGATACATGGCCCAGCAGTATCTCATCATATAGGGAGATGAGAAAAAGTGGAGATTAAACCCAGTGACCCAGGAGCGGCAG